>JAQSUU010000051.1:14005372-15340496 GCA_038087645.1 Saccharum hybrid cultivar R570 | reverse complement strand
AGGTGAGCCTCATTCATAAGTTTATTCTTAAGCTCCCGATCCTTGGGAACAACAAGACGATCGTCAAACCATAACACATCCTATTCATTCACTCTAAAGTGCTTAGATGGTTCTTCTTTAATTTTCTCTTTGATGTGGAATACCTCTTTGTCGGTCTTCTGGCCTTCTATTATCTTACTCTCCAAAGAGCAACTAATCTAAATACTATGTAGCACAGCAGGATGCATCAGATCAAACCCATCTTCATATAACGGTTGCATATTCAAGCAATGTGACTATCTACTCAAAGCATCTGCCACTACATTGGCCTTTCCAGGATGATACTGCACATTCAAATTGTAATCTTTGATCAATTCTAACCATCTTCGTTGTCTCATGTTTAACTGTGGTTGGGTAAAGATGTACTTGAGACTCTTGTGATTGGTGAAAATATTGCACACATTACCAAGTAGGTAATGTCTCCAAATTTTTAGTGCATGCACTACTGCAGCAAGTTCAAGATCATATGTCGGATAGTTGACCTCATGCTTTCTCAATTGATGTGAGGCATAAGCAATGACTCTTCCTTCTTGCATAAGAACACAACCTAATCCAGTTTTCGATGCATCACAAAACACATCAAAAGGTTTCTCAATGTCCGGTTGTGCTAGAACTGGAGCAGTGGTCAATAGTTTCCACAAAGTGTGGAAAGCTGCTTCACACTCCTCTATCCACATGAACTTGTGATCTTTCTATAGCAGACTTGTCATTGGCTTGGCAATCTTTAAGAAATCTGGTATAAAACGGTGATAGTAACCAGCTAATCCTAAGAAACTTCTAACTTCCAAAACCGTGGTTTGTGTCTTCCAATCCATAACCTCTTGCACCTTGCCCGGATCTACTGAAACTCCATTTTCTGAAAGAATGTGACCAAGGAAAGGAACTTTCTTCAACCAAAATTCACACTTGCTAAACTTAGCATATAACTTATGATCTCTAAGTCTGGTCAAGACAATTCTCAGATGCTCTTCCTGATCCTTCTCGTTATCGGAATACACTAAAATATCATCAATAAACACTACCACAAACTTATCCAATTCTAGCATGAAAACCATATTCATCAGATACATAAAGTATGTAGGAGCATTTGTTAAGCCAAAAGACATAACAAGATACTCGTACAACCCGTATCTGGTGGAAAAGACAGTTTTTGGTATATCTTGTGGCCTAATCTTTATCTGATGGTAACCCGATCTTAAATCTATCTTGGAGAACACTCTGGCTTTGGCTAACTGATCAAACAAAACATCAATATGAGGCAAGGGATACTTATTCTTGATAGTTACATCATTAAGTGGCCTATAATCCACACACATTCTCAAATTACCCTCTTTCTTTTTCTTCACAAACAAGGCAGGACATCCCCATTCAGACTTACTTGGCCGGATAAACCTTTTTTTCAACAATTCCTCTAGTTGCTTCTTCAGCTCAGCTAACTCATCCGGAGGTATCCGATAAGGTCTCCTTGAAATTAGAGCTGTCCTAGGGATCAACTCAATTCCAAACTCAACATCCCTATCTGGCAGAAGACCAGGTAACTCATCTGGGAACACATCCGAAAACTCACACACTACCGGAATATGATGAATGGAATGACTTCCACAGCACATGTCACACTCACGAGGTCTGTTCTTCTGGGCAATGGTACCCGAAAAGTACCCTCACCCTAGGGATCCTTAAGGGTAAGTACCCGACTCCCTGCATCTATAACTGCCCCCAATCCTTCATCCAATTCATCCCTATAATGACATCCAAAACTAGTCCAGGCATAACTATCAAGTTCACTCGAAACTTTCGACTACTTAATTCAAGGGTTGCCCCTCTAACCATCTGATTGGTTAAAACATTAGCCCCCGCTGAACTTATGTGGTATCCATAACTCAAATCTGTGCATAGTTATTCATGTTTCCGTGCAAATGCTTGACTCATAAAAGAATGCAATGATCCAGAATCAAATAGAACAACTGCAGGGTGTTGGTTAACAGGAAACTTACCAGTGGTTACGGGCTCTCCCTCAGGAATCTCATCCACAGTGATGTGGTGTACCCGAGCAGTATAGGTCTATTGCTTCTTTCTGGGCGGATAAGGACAAAATTTTAAAAGTGGCCTGGTTGATCACAATTGTAGCAGGGTCCCCTCACTATACTAGCAGATCCTATAGCTCCCTTAGACTTGCCCTGTCCCGCAGTTACGGCTGTCTTTGCTAGCAGCACTGCCATCTTATACGGCTTCTGCGGTCCCTTGTAGTTCTAGGTTTTTCTGCTGTGGTGGCTTAAACCTTGCACCCGGTGCAGACGGATGATAGGCAGAATGATTAGCCGTGAGGACTCTCGGCTGTGATGGTCCTGACTCAAAGGCCCTCTTGCGAGTCTTGGATGCAATGTACGCGTTGTTATTCTTCTCTTGTTTCAGACAATCACTAATGAAGTCATTGAATCTAGCACGGGTATTGGTACCCACATGTTTCATCATTTTTAGATTCAGTCCTCTCTTGAAACTAGCAATTCTCTTAGCATCTGTGTCAACCATGTCGGGAGCATAACGACACAAGTTGTTGAAGGCATGCAAATACTGCGTCATGGTTTTGGTGCCCTGGTTTAAAGCCAAGAACTCTCCCAACTTCATCTCAACCAGCCCGGGTGGAATATAAACTCCACGGAAGGCTTCAGTGAACTCTCTCCACGAAATCTGAGCATTTGGAGGGAAGGTAGTGCGATGATGCTTCCACCACATCCCTGCTGGTCCTTGTAACTAATGGGCAGCATATTCTGTCTTCAATACTTTAGTCAGCCTCAACACACGGAACTTATCTTCCATGGTGTTGATCCATTCTTCAGCGTCAAGTGGCTCTGTTGCTTCCTTGAAAATTGGTGGTCTGGTGTCCATGAAATCCTTGAAGTTGTTGTACTGATTCACCCCATTGCCACCAACTTGGTTGTTACCACGTTGAACATTGTTGGCAATGATACGTAGAAAATCTTCCATGTTCTTCTACGATTGCTCGGCATTGCGCTGACTTCCAAGAAACTATGCAAAAAATACCTCTGCAGTGAGCGGTGGAGGAGGTGGCAAATGTGGTTCTGGGTGTGGCTCATTCTGGTTGACGTTGTTTTCACCACTCCCACCTGCCCCGGCACCATTACCACCAGTTTCAGGGGTCTCATACGTAGCGCGGCGAGTGTTTACCATCTGCATATTTCAACAACATGTAATGATTAAGTGAAGCTATAGTAATTGTGAGTGAATGAAAAATTATGTCGTACTGAATTCATTGGAGAGAACAAAGTCATACAATAAGACAGATGCACAATAATCGCATTCCAATTAAAACAACACCACTAATTAAATTACTTGAAATGCAAACATCGCGTCCATGCAACCAAATTGCTAGCATACATACACTAGATTTTTATGCGCTCAGGTGTCGCATGACCAACCAAGTTCCAACATCCTACCAAATCTCAAGGTTCGAAACAAGATACATCAAGATACATGAAGCTAAAAGAAAGGTCATCGTGATAGGACCTAATCGCTAATGCAAAGCAACTAGCCTACTCCTTAGGGCCATCGTCGGGGTCAGAAACATCACCATCGCTACCATCAGTAGCGACGTCGTCGTCATCGGCAAGTGCAACTATAGGCTCGTCCTCGTTGTCGTCGATGTCCGTGTTGGCGGCGTCTAGAGGAGCATACGGTCCAATCCCGTTGTAGAGCGTGTGAAACTCCTCGTGCAAGTTGATGTTGTACTCCTCTAGCTCATCGACCCTCTACCTCAGAAGGTCCCTCTCGTTCTAGGCTTCATTCCTTTCCTGAACCAGCTATCAAATCATGCGGTCTGCATTATTGTTGGCCTGAGTCAACGTATGCACCCGCTGCATAGCACTATCACCTCTCTCTAGAGTTTGGTCTCGCTGCAAGCTCATGTCAGCCAACTGCTCCTACAAACTAGCTATAGCACGTGCCTGCTTCTTCTGTTTTCTTGCCCTGAGCTGATCATCACCACGCAAACCAGTCAACGTCCAATAGGTACACTGAAGACCCTGGTATGCTCTGATAGCTGCATACATAGCGCTCATAGCGTGGTTGTTGCTAGCTTGTCCTTCGTTTGGGCCTCTGACCAAGGCACTCCCTTGCGGCTGCACCCAAATAGCATCGTGAGGATCATCTCTAGGAAAAGTGCCAGCCAGGGCTGGTGCTAGCTCATTGGGAAATCTGCTCATTATGTCCCTGATGACACGGAAAAGCGGCTCCCTCTGCACCCTCAACCGGAGTGTGCCCCTCAAACTCCAAGTGCCAACCATCCCACTCTGGAGCATCACCAAGAGCAGGGACTATGATCTCCACTATTGCAAGTCCATCCTCGGCTAAGTGGCTCTCACTCTAAGAGTACACCAGCTCCTGACCCTCTGGGTACCCCATATCATGGAGCACTCTCCAAAGCAAGGTTGGCATGCCAAACTCGCTCAGAAAGGTGTCCGTGCTGCGGCGCTCCCACGGGGCCAACTGGTGTCGGGGTGCTCTTCCGCCTGTGGACTTACGAGCAGTCTGTTTCGTGCAGGCCATCTGTAGCAAAAGTTTTGATTACCTTGTGAGAACATATTTTAAGTTGGTACAATTTTTATCAAAATGAGATAATCAATTTATAAGGGGAGGAATGCATGACATGAATGAAATGCACAAGTAATATGATGTATGCACGTTTTTTACGTTCTCACAAACTTATGAAATAAATAATCTTTAGCAATGAATTCGGTGGCATACAGACGATCTCTCATATACGTAACTAATATGTTCTACACGAGAAACGTTGTTATGTACCTACAGAAAATTCATTTCAGCCCAATTTCCCATGAATGCATGAAAGCAGTAAATTTACCTATACGCTCTACACGAACCCTAGATACACGTACAACGGTAGTAACTACACAAAACATCGCCCTATTGATGGCATCGCCTCAACGGACGGAACAACCACACATGCGACACTTTTGTAAAACATGCGTAGAACATGTAATTACTCTAGCATCATATAAGCACTCTCCCTAGATCGGCGATGTATCCAATCATGCTCTCACAACTCACACTTATCGAGGCGTAGAGGTAATTGATCCATCCATTACCACTTAAACAAGTGGCACTCATACAATAGCACGCCGTATGAGCAACGAGAGAGAAATATGATGCAAGAACCCCAAGTCCGTACTTAAATAAGCCACCTAGAGTCCTTAACTGGGCATAAAGGATATGACCATTGGCACACTTTTAGTTTGGAAATCACGTTTTTCAAACATAATTTTGTTTTAAATACACTTGTGAACAGTAAACACGCTATACCATGCTTCGATACTAGCTGTAACAGAACCGACCAATTATACGAAATTAAGTAAGAAAAACATCCACCGAGTAGATGATTTAGCAAACTTAAGCCTGTATAACCTGGTAGTCCGTGAAATCACGACTGATTTCAAACCAACTTACATATCAGCCAAGATTGTAATAAGTTTAGCGGTCACCATCACAAATTACATAAAAGTTCACATCGCAGATACATCGGAGTTTAAACATAGTTATTACAAACCAAGTTCAAATAAAAGTAGCAGAAGCATTTAGTTCAAACCACACACACTCACATAGAGTTTGAAATAAAGTGCTAGCTGATGATCATCTCCAACCAAAGCATCAGACGAGACATAGGAAATGATCACTGCCCATGGTCCTAAACTTCACCCATCGCAGGATAAAGGCAGTTGATAAAGTAGTCGTAATACATCTGCCCATCTGTAACAAGTGGGAACAAAGCCCTGAGTACGAGAAGGTACTCAGCTAGACTTACCTGACATAACCAAAAATAAAATGACACCAAGGATCATGACGGGCTTTATGGTAGGGTAGCTGGCTCATTTGCAAAAAGGCATTTTTAGCATTTAAAGAATCTTTTCTAGAAGCTTTTATATCAAGTTAAATCTTTATTAACCTGTCAACTACATTTTCACCTATACTAGATTAAACATGTAATTAAACAAGTAAGGATAACCAATGATCATTAACAACTTCCATCATGTCATATTCCATATAATTGTTCAAGTGTTCCATCAATATTACTATGATGAAGAAACTCAAGTCAAGTGTTCACTATCTAGTGAATGATGGCGATTCGAATCGATTATTAACCAGCTGGTAATTTATTCCTCACACAAACCTCACTCACCCGCTAAAGTGAGATATTGGTCACTGAGTCAACTATTCAGGTAAAGTCTCGAGTTTGCCAGGAACCACACGTACCCAAGGGCCGCCCGACTGCTCTTTGGCCTTATCATGGCGCCCCGTGTCCTACCACACCAGCTCTAGTACAGTGCGCTGCGGGCAATCCACTCGGCCCAAATAATCTCCCAGCTTTGCAGTCGAAAGGTACATTATTCGGCCAGCTAAATGTAAGGCACGCGTTCAACATGACTCGAGGCCCAACAACGGTCGGTCCTTAACCGACACAAACAGAAAACACTATAGTCCGAAACCCTGCAAGTCTCTGTCTGATCTCAATTTCAAATTAACACTTAGTTATCCTAAGATGACATACTTTTTCAAGCAGATCTAGGTAACCACCTATCGCTCGCAGGTGATAGGAAATAACCCGACTTCTACCGGTCTAAGTAAGCTAAGCCTTTCTTGACTGCGAAGACCAGGGTAACAAGGGTATGGTAGAACAAAGGTAAACAAGGTATAATGCAGCAATGGTTGCAAACAACTCCTAAACGTAATGCATCAATTAAGGTAAAGCATTAATAAAATATTTGCAAACCAGAAGAGAAATGCTCTGGGTCTTGCCTCTTTCGAAAGAGCTTGGGCGATGGTCGGGGCACTCTGGAAGATCCTCACCGACCTCCTCGTCGGCTTCGGGCACCTCCTGCTCTTGCACCTCGGGCTACTCTTCCGGCTCTTCGGGAATTGCTGCCGGAATTACTTCTTGTGATCCTGTATGATGCAAATGTATAAGTGCTCATGCCTAGGTGCATTACAGAGAGGACATGTAATGATCATGATGAATGAGATGTAGATGAACATGTTTGCTTTATTGTATAAAGTAGGAATACAACTCTTCTACAAGGTAGTCCACATCATCCAAGAACATGTACTAGTATACTACTACTACAATCATTCTCTACCATGCTAAGTCACCATAGAAATCTAAGATGCTTCAAAGATACACCAAAGAAATTCTTATCAACTAAGCATGCATTAACAAGGTTAATTAAACCCTAGTTGAAACTGTGTTTGAATAGCAACACTTCTTTTGGCAGCATAGAAAATTCTGAGAAAATTACAGTGGCTTACTATCATCTAATCTAGCATGCCACAAAAATTTCATTACATTTGGAGTACTAGAACTGCCTACACAAAAATAACAATCTAGGGCCTAAAAATGAGCATAAAAATACTTTATACTATGAAAAGTATCAAACAACAGATTTAGCATTTTTCCTACATTCTACACAATAAACAATCACTATAGAAAAATTATTATATGCATGTTTTATTCATATTTTTCTCTCTATCAAAAATAACAATTATCAACAATAATAAGCACTTGCACTACACATCAAAATTTTTCTACAGAACATGCATGACACATATTTTTCCTAGAAATTACATTGCACGAAAAGATTAACAAAATTAAAACCATATTTTTCTTAGCTTTATATGATTTATTAAATATTTATCAAGAAAACAACAATTTCAATGATTAAATAAAAACCCTACAGAAAAGTATTTCAAACTTGACATGCAACATTTTTAGATCATATATCTAGTCCTAAGAAGTATACCAAAATTTGTTTCACAATTTTTGGAGCTAAAATGAGCAAGTTATGAATTTTAGAAGCCTTTTATCATTTTTTGGAAAACATTTCGTTTGAATCCTTTTTGAATCTGACCGCTTAAATACTACACGCACCCTAGAACTGAACCCAGAGCGCATACACTAGATAGACAGGTGGGCCCCTGCGTCAGACAGGCCCCACCTAGCAGTCACACGGGACAGGGGAGGCGGCGGGCTGCTGACATCTCACCGACGGTGAGGTCTCCGACCAAACGGTGACCACCACCGTGCTCTATGGCTCAAGGCAGACCTAGCAGTGCCTCGAGCGCGGTCAAATGAGCACTGAGGCCAGCTCGCCGGCCATGGCGTGGCGTGGGGAGCGGCGTCCGAGCAACAGGAGGCCGAGAGGGCCCAAATGCACGCAAAAACGGGGCAAAAAGATGAGTGGAAAGGCGAGGTTCACGGAGCGGAGATCTCTGGCGAGCTCGGCCGGAACTCCGGCGAGTGATTCCCACAGAGGGGAGGTTTACCACGGGCGGTTGAGGTGAGCGCGGGCTGCGCCAGAGGGAGGAGAAGCTCGGGGCAAGATGGAGCGGCTCGCGGTGAGGTGGAACGGCTAGAACACGCATCTCCAGTGATGGCGCGCACGGTGGCGGAGGCGGAACTACGGGCGCTGCGCGTGGGAAGAAGCAAGGTGAAAGGAGGGGAAGGAGAAGGGCGAGGCACTGCAGGGGGGTTGTAGTGGCGAGCGCGCGCGCTAGTGGGGGTGACCAGGCGCCATCTGGCCGGCGTCACCGGCATGCGTTCGCCACGCGGCGCGCGGCGTCTGCCGCTGTCGGGACAGCGCGCGAGCGGTTAAGAGAGGAAGGAGGCCGCGCTGGCGTGGGCTAGGCCGTGGAGCTGCTGCGGGCGCGCACGCGCACGGGGGAAGCCGGGCCGCTTTGGCCAGCGGGCCAAAAGGGAAGCGGTGGCCTGCTACTATAAGAAATGTTTTTTTCATTTTTATTTCCAATAGATTTTCAAATAATTTCAATTAACAGTTTTAAAATCCCATTTTGAGCAAGAAGATGGCTTTTTTCTAAAAATGACCCAAAAATGAAAGTTGCTTAGAATTTAATTCTCTACAACTTTTATTAAGGGACCAACTCCAAATTCCAAACAGATTTTGAATTGGAGAATAAAAGCTAAATAGGGAGGGTTTTTGACCATTTTCCAATAATATTTTTAAAAGCAAATTTTGACAAAACTTTGAATACCAAAGTTGCTCCAAAAATTGTGCTAACTAGTTCTAGGTGATTTAAAATTATAGCCACACATGTTTTAGTAGCCTAGCAAGTATAATCAAGGTGGAACAATTCTAAACAATTATATGCAACAATCATGTTTCACAGAAGTGCTTTAACTCGAAATGCACTCTACTTCATATGTGATTATAAATGCAATGATGCATCATGTGTATGATTTGCAATGCTAAATGCCTGCGTAACATCAGGGTGTTACAACATGCAATAGGTGTGCTGAGAATCGTGTCATGAGCGAAGCTCCGCAAGGCATGAACCCCAAAGTTGGAGTCCGTTCGGGAGCCAGAGGTCTAGTCCGACGAAGCCGGAGAAGACATGGGAGCCGTTCTTGAAGCCGAACCTTGAGCTATCTTCTTTTAGTTAAGGCAAGCCCCGGTGCATTTATAAGCCTCCTACTTTCAAAGCAATTATCTATACATACATGTTATATATCTATTGTTGTATTACATTATAGGAGTTGGTTGGAAACCTTTGTTGCATTGATAACACTCCTTGTCCTGCAATTTGAACCTTGAATCCTATGTAGGTAGGATTGTAATTATGCTTAGCCCTGCTTAATTAGACCGGTAGAAGTCAGATGATTTCCTGTCACCTACGAGATATAGGGCTTTACCTGGTCACGGTTGGCTATATTTGCTATCGTGGAAAAGAACCATGTGTTAATATGAATAAAAGATCGGGCGGGGTCTTACGGTTGTAGTGATGCCTCCTATGTCGATTAAGGACCGAGACCTGGAGCCTTCTATGTCATTTTGAATGCATGCCTGACATTTAGCTAGCTGGCCTAAGGTTGCCGACCGTGAAGCCTAGTAGCTCAACTCAGGCTGCGAAGCCAAAAAGTGAAAGTCGCCTCGGAAGGGAGCCAGGGGATCCAAGGACAGGTGAGTTAAAAGTCCTGAGCATCCTGGCCACTGGTATCCCTGAGAATGCGGCGCTGTTCGGGGCCACCCTGAGTTGTACCAAAGGTTATCTATGGCTGCCTTTAGCGGGGTTTGCCGGGTGAGTGTTAGGAATACCCCCCTCAGCTGAGTTGGAATCAATTCGAGTCGCCATCTCTCCTGGATAGTGAGAAACTTGACTGGTTATCTCCAGCGTAGATACACTAATTATATTGATGGTTCAGAATTGATGATAAGGATGATGATAACAGCCATGAGTAAACCGGATATGGTTATTATTGCTTTCTTAGCTTAATCAAGTGACTGCTATTGTACAGGTGCTAATCTAGTTAGCAGGTTAATGATGATTAACTTGATGCTTAAGCAAATAATGGTTACTTATATGTATGAAGCTTTTCTACAAATGAGTCAAGCTAGCCCACTATATAAAGCCTTGCATCCTCCTTGGTGTCACTTTATTTCTGGTTTTTTTTGTCAGGTAAGTCTAGTTGAGTACCTTCTCGTACTCAGGGTTTATTTCCACGTGTTGTAGGTAGCAGATTTGTACTTCTTGCCGCAAGTATTGTCTTTGCCATGTGGGTGTGAAGACTAGACCATATGGGCATGGTCTCTGTAGTATCTCTTCTAGTATGCTTTTGCAGGATGTGACTATGTACTGGCCATATTTGACTTCAAATAGTTTTAGAAATTATGTTGCTTCCACTAATCTTTACTTTGGTTTTTGTAATAAATTATTCGTACTCCGGTGTATGAGATTACTTTTGGACTGTTGTAACAAGTGGTGTGTTGTGTTGAATCACTACGATCTTGGCTCGTTATAGTTTGGTTTGAAATCCCTTGTGATTTCGTGGACTACCGGAGTTATATGGGCTCAAGTTTGAGAATTTGATCGCTTCGACGATTGTTTTTGGACTTGTGCTTTTATAATTTGGATGGTTCCGTGACAAGTACCATTGCGTGTCTCCAAAATGATTTCTGAGCCTATGGTACATTTGGCACAAACCATACACCTATCTTGCACTGACACTAGAATTGTCTCCAAACAGATCAAAACGAGATTTCACATGACCCACGTCACCTAGGAGTTCCATCAGGTGCGTCCAAAACGAGTTTCTAAACCTGTGGTACGTTCGGTGCAAACTGTGCACCTATCTTGCATCAAGATTAGCACTATCTCCAAATGGACTGAATCGAGCTTCCACTTGAGCCTCATTACCTTGGAGTAACATCGTTGCGTCCAAAATGATCTCTGAGCCTATGGTATGTTTGGCACAAATCGTGCACCTATCTTGCACCAACACTAACACGGTCTCCAAACATATCGAAACAAGATTCCACATGACCCACGTCACCTAGGAGTTCCATCGGGTGTGTCTAAAATGATTTTTGAGCCTGTGGTATGTTCGGTTCAAATCGTGCACCTATCTTGCGTCAAGATTCGCACTATCTCCAAACAGACTGAATCGAGCTTCCACTTGGGTCTCATTACCTTGGAGTACCATTGTTGCGTCCATAACAATTTCTGAGCCTATGGTACATTTGGCTCAAATTGTGCACCTATCTTGCACCGACACTAACAGTCTCCAAAACGGACCGAAACGAGATTCCACATGACCCATGCCACCTAGGAGTTCCATCGTGTGTGTTCAAAACAATTTCTAAGCCCATGGTAAGTTTGGCGCAAACTATGCACCTATCTTGCACTGATAATAACACTGTCTCCAAACGGACTGAAATGCCATTGCATAAGACCCATGCCACCTTGGACTCCATCGGGTGTATCCAAAATGATTTATTTGTCTATGGTAGGTTCGGCGCAAACCGTGCACCTATCTTGCGTCAAGATTAGCACTACCTCCAAACAGACTGAATCGAGCTTCCACTTGAGCCTCATTACCTTGGAGTACCATCGGCTGCGTGCATAATGATTTCTGATCCTATGGTACGTTTGGCGCAAATCATGCTCCTATCATGCACTGAAACTAACACTATCTCCAAACGGTTCGAAGCGAGATTCCACAAGACCCATATCACCTAGGAGTTCCATCTGGTGCGTACAAAATGATTTCGTAGCCTCTAATACGTCTAGCCCAAACCGTGCACCTATCATGCGTCTAGATTAGCACTATCTCCAAACATATTGAATCGACCTTCCACTTTAGCCTCGTCACCTAGGAGTACCATTGCGTGTCTGCAAAATGATTTCTGAGCCTTTGGTACGCCTGGCACAAACCGTGCACCTATCTTGCACCGACATTAACTCTGTCCCCAAACGGACCGAAACAAGATTCCACAAGGCCCACGTCACCTAGGAGTTCCATTGGGTGCGTCCAAAACAATTTCTGAGCCTACTGTATGTTTGGCGGAAACCCTGCACCTATCTTGCACTAACACAAACACTGTCTCCAAATAGACCAAGACGAGATTCCAAATGACCGTTGTCACCTAGCAGTTCCATCGGGTGCGTCCAAATCGATTTATGAGCCTGTGGAACATTTGGCATAAACCGGGCACCTATCTTGCGTCAAGATTAGCACCATCTCCAAATAGACTAAATCAAGCTTCCACTTGAGCCTCATCACATAGGGGTACCATCGGGTGCGTCCAAAAAAATTTCAAGGCTTATGGTACGTTTGGCGCAAACCCTGCACGTCTCTTATGCTGACACTAACATTGTCTCCGAACAGACCAAAACGAGATTCCGCAAGACCAAAACAATATTCCACATGATCCACGTCACCTAGGAGTTCCATCAGTTGTGTCCAAAACGATTTTTGAGCATGTGGTACGTTCGGAGCAAATCGGGCACCTATCTTGCATCAGGATTAGCACTATGTCCAAGTGGACTAAATCATGCTTCCACTAGAGCCTCATCACTTAAGAGTACCATTGGCTGCGTAAAAAATGATTTCTAAGCCTATGGTATGTTTGGCGCAAACCCTGTACCGATCTTGCACCAACACTAACACTATCTCCAAACGGACCAAAGCGAGATTCCACATGACCCATGCTACCTAGGACTTCCATCGGGTGTGTCCAAAACGAGTTGAGCCTGTGGTATGTTCGGTGCAAACCGTGCACCTATCTTGCGTCAAAATTAGCACTATCTCCAAACAGACTGAATCGGAGGATCCACTTGAGCCTCGTCAGCTAGGAGCACCAACGAGTGCGTCCAAAATGATCTCTGAGCCTAGGTATACCTTTGGCACAAATCATGACATATCTTGCACCGACACTGACACTATCTCCAAGCAGACGAAAACGAGATTCCACATGACCCACGTAACCTAGGACTTCCATTAGGTGTGTCCAAAATGATTTTCTGAGCCTGTGGTATGATCGGTGCAAACCATACACCTATCCTGCGTCAACATTAGCACTATCTCCAAACGAACTGAATCGAGCATCCACTTGAGCCTCGTTAGCTAGGAGTATCACCGAGTGTGTCGAAATGATCTCTAAGCTAATCTTGATAGGCACAAACCTCGCACCTATCTTTCACTGACACTATCTCCAAATGGACCAAAATTAGATTCCACATGACCCATGTCACCTAGTTGTTCAATCATGTGCGTCCAAAACGATTTTCTTAGCCTGTGGGACGTTCGGCCCAAACAGTGCACCTATCTTGCACTGACACTAATACTATCTCCAAATGGACCGAAAGGAGATTCCACAAGACCCACGTCACCTAGAAGTTTCATCTGGTGCATCTAAGTGATTTTCGAGCCTCTAGTACGTTTGGGCCAAACCATGCACCTATCCTGCGTCAAGATTAGCACTATCTCCAAACAGACTCAATCAAGCTTCCACTTGAGCCTCGTCACCTAAGAGTACCATCGGGTGCGTCTAAAATGATTTCTTAGCCTATCGTATGTTTGGTGCAAACCGTGCACCTGTCTTGTACCGACCCTAACACTACTCCAAACGAACTGAAACGAGGTTCCACATAACCCACATCACCTTGGAGTTCCATCATGTGCGTCCAAAATGATTTTCTAAGCCTGTGGTATGTTCGGCCCAAACCGTGCACCTATCTCGCACTAGCACTAACATTGTCTCCAAACAGACCGAAAGGCGATTCCACATGACCCACATCACCTAATAGTTCCATTCGGTGCGTCTAAAATGATTTCTAAGCCTCTGGTACGTTATGCCCAAGCCGTGCACCTATCTTGCATCAAGGTTAACACTATCTCCAAACTGACTGAATCAATCTTCCACTTGAACCTCATCACCTAGGAGTACCATCGGGTGCGTCCAAAATGATTTCTGAGTCTATGGTACATTTGGCGCAAACCAAAAGGCGATTCGACATGACCCATGTCACCTAGGAGTTCCATCCGGTGCGTACAAAATGATTTCCAAGCCTCTAGTACGTTCGACGCAAACCGTGCACCTATCTTGCATCAAGATTAGCACTATCTCCAAACAAATAAAATCAAGATTCTAGTTGAGCCTCGTCACCTAGGAGTACCACTAGGTGTGTCCAAAATGATTTGAACCTATGGTATGTTTGGTGCAAACTATGCACCCATCTTGCACCGACACTTGCACTGTCTCCAAATTGACCGAAACGGGAATCCACAAGAACCACGTCACCTAGTAGTTCCATCCGGTACATACAAAACGATTTCTGAGCCTCTAGTACGTTCGACGCAAACCGTGCACCTTTCTTGCGTCAAGATTACACTATCTTCAAATGAACTGAATCAAGCATCCACTTGAGCCTCGTCACCTAGGAGTACCATCGGGTGCGAATAAAACGATTTCCGAGCCTACAGTATGTTTGGCGCAAACCCTGCACCTATCTTGCACCGACACTAATACCGACTCCAAATGAACCAAAACGAGATTCCACATGACCCACGTTCACCTAGGAGTTCCATCGGGTACGCCCAAAACGATTTCTAAGCCTATGGTACGTTCGGCACAAACCGAGCACCTATCTTGCGTTAGGATTAGCATTATCTCCAAGCGGACTAAATCAAGCTTCCACTTGAGCCCCATCACTTAGGAGTACCATCGGGTGCGTCCAAAATGATTTCTGAACCTATGGTATGTTTAGCGCAAACCCGACACCTATCTTGCACCGACACTAACACTGTCTCCAAATAGACTGAAACGAGATTCCACAATACCGACGTCACCTAGGAGTTCCATCGGCTGTATCGAAAATGATTTCTGAGCCTAGGGTATGTTCGGTGCAAACCGTGGAACTACCTTGCGTCAGTATTAACACTATCTCCAAATGGACTAAATCAAGCTTCCACTTGATCCTCATCAATTAGGAGTACCATCGACTGCGTCCAAAATGATTTCTGAGCCATGGTATGTTTGGCGCAAACCCTGCACCTATCTAGCACTGACACTAACATTGTCTCCAAATGGACCAAAACGAGATTCCACATGATCCACGTATCCTAGGAGTTCCATCAAGTGCGTTCAAAACGAGTTCAGAGCCTGTGGTACGTTCGGCGTAAACTGAGCACCTATCTTGCATCAAGATTAGCACTATCTCCAAACAGAATGAGTCAAGCTTCCACTTGAGCCTTGTCACCTAGGAGTACCATTGGGTGTCTCCAAACGGACCATGGTACGTTTCTGAGCCTATGGTACGTTTGGCGCAAACCGTGCACCTATCTTGGACCGACACTAGCACTGTCTCCAAACGGGCCAAAATAGAATTCCACATGACCCACATCGCCTAGGACTTCCATTGGGTGTGTCCAAAATGATTTCTAAGCCTGTGGTACATTCGGCGTAAACCGTGCATCTATCTTGCGTCAAGATTAGTACTACCTCCAACCGAACTAAATCGAGCTTCCAATTGAGCCTCATTACCGAGGACTACCATCGGGTGCATCCAAAATGATTTCTGAGCCTGTGGTACGTTTGGCGCAAATCATGCTCCTATCTTGCGCTAACTCTAACACTATCTCCGAACGCTTCGAAACGAGATTCCACATAACCCACATCACCTAGTAGTTCTATCCAGTGCGTACAAAACGATTTATGAGCCTCTAGTAGATTCGGCTAGAATCGTGCACCTATCTTGTGTCTAGATTAGCACTATCTCCAAACAGTCTGAATCGAGCTTCCACTTGAGCCTTGTCACCTAGGAGTACCATTGGGTGTCTCCAAAATGATTTCTAAGCCTATGGTACGTTTGACACAAACCGTGCACCTATCTTGCACCGACACTAGCACTTTCTCCAAACAGACCAAAACTGGATTCCACATCACCCACGTCACCTAGGAGTTCCATTGGGTGCATCCAAAATAATTTCTGAGCCTACGGTATGTTTGGCGCAAACCCTGTACCTATCTAGCACCGACACTAACACTATCTCCAAACAAAGCAAAACAAGATTCCACATGACCCACGTCACCTAGAAGTTCCATCGGGTGCGTCCAAAATTAGTTCGGAGCCTGTGGTATGTTTGGTGTAAACCGGGCACCTATCTTGCATCAAGATTAGCACTATCTCCAAATAGACTGAATCGATCTTGCACTTGAGCCTTGTCACCTAGGAGTACCAATCGGTGTTTCCAAAACAATTTCTGAGCCTATGTACATTTGGCGCAAACTGTGCACCTATCTTGCATCGCACTAAAACTGTCTCCAAACGGACCCAAATAGGATTCCACATGACCCACATTGCCTAGGACTTCCATTGGGGTGCGTCCAAAATGATTTCTAAGCCTATAGTACGTTCGGCGCAAACCATGCACCTATCTTGCGTCAAGATTAGTACTACCTCCCAACAGACTAAATCGACCTTCCACTTTAGCCTCATTACCTTGGAGTACCATCGGGTGCATCCAAAACGATATCTGAGCATATGGTTCGTTTGGCACAAATCATGCTCCTAATTGCAATGACACTAACACTGTCTCCAAATGGTTCAAAACAAGATTCCACATAACCCACATCACCTAGTAGTTCCATCTGGTGCGTACAAAATGATTTTCGAGCCTCTAGTAGATTTAGCCCGAACCGTGCACCTATCTTGCGTCAAGATTAGCCCTATCTCCAAACAGACTGAATCGAGCTTCCACTTGAGCCTTGCCACCTAGGAGTACCATTGGGTGTCTCCAAAACGATTTATGAGCCTATGGTGCGTTTGGCGCAAACCGTGCAACTATCTTCCATCGACACTAGCACTCTCTCCAAACAGACCAAAACTAGATTCCACAAGACCCACATTACCTAGGAGTTCCATCGGGTGTGTCCAAAACGATTTCTAAGTCTACGGTATGTTTGGCACAAACCCTGTACCTATCTTGCACCGACACTAACACTGCCTCCAAACGGACCAAAACAAGAGTCCACATAACCCACATCACCTAGTAGTTTCATCAGGTGCGTCCAAATCGATTTCTGAGCCTGTGGAACATTCAGCATAAATCGGGCACCTATCTTGCGTTAGGATTAGCACTTTCTCTAAACGTACTAAATCAAGCTTCCACTTGATCCTCATCACATAGGAGTACCATCGGGTGTGTCCAAAACAATTTCTGAACCTGTCATATGTTTGGCGCAAACCCTGCACCTATCTTGTGCTGACACTAACACTGTCTCCAAACGGACTAAAACGAGATTCCACAAGACACACGTCACTTAGGAGTTCCATCGGATGCATCCAAATAATTTCTAAGCCTGTGGTATGTTTCGCGCAAACCATGCACCTATCTTGTGTCAAGATTAGCACTTCCTCTAAACAGACTGAATTGAGCTTCCACTAGAGCCTTATTACCTTGGAGTACCATCGAGAGCATCCAAAATGATTTCAGAGCCTATGGTACGTTTGGCGCAAACCGTGCACCTATCTTGCACTGACACTAGCACTATCTCCAAATCGACCAAAACGTGATTCCACATGACCCACGTCACCTAGGAGTTCCATTGGGTGCATCCAAAATGATATATGAGCCTGTGGTATGTTCGGCGCAAACCGGGCACCTATCTTGTGTCAGGATTAGCACTATCTCCAAATGGACAAAATCAAGCTTCCACTCAAGCCTCATCACATAGGAGTACCATCGGGTGCGTCCAAAATGATTTATGAACCTATCATATGTTTGGCACAAACCCTGCAGCTATCTTGCGCTAACATTAACACTATCTCCAAACGGACCAAAATGAGATTCCATAAGACCCATGTGATGAGGACATCAACACCGATCATACATCCACGCCGTCCATGCCGACAACTACTGGTCCTATTACTCGTGCTCGTGCTCGAAAAGTTAATCATCAAGTGAGTTCCTTCTTGAGCTCTTGTCCATCCTGTTTAGATCTTGGAGACACGTGCACTCTTGTTTTGATTAGGAATCAAGGAGAAGACCGAAAGGGAAAAGGACTCGCGTAGGCTGGATTCGGACTGCAGCACACCTCCAACTTGCGACGGTCGCCACGGTTACATACGAAGTCGGATTAGGGTGATTCTGGAGTTGTTGGAAAGCTAATAAAGTCTACTTTTATATGGATCTGACCTCGTACTCATACCTGCTCAGAAGCGGCGTCAACAGTCCAAAAATCACCGAGAGGTCTATTCTGTCCAGGGTGCTACGCCACCTTAAGTTAGCCCAATGGGCTTGTATCGTTTAGAGTCCAGTAGGGACGCGTCCTAGGGTTGGAGCACGACCCAAACTCTCTCGTGGTCATCCTCCACACATTATATACCCCTTAGCCGCCACTAGGAACACTTGGGTTTTGTTTAGATCAAGTTTAGCCATCGCTACTTGCTTGTAGGCGCGCGTGCTGATCCAGTCGCCCGTCTCCTTGTCTTTGGAACCCCAATCATAATAAGATTTAGTGTGAAACCTTCGATTTTATCTTGCAATTTCAGTGCTTGTTTCCTCGTTCTTGCTAGTTCTTCGATTGCTTGCAGGACGGGAGCCCTAGGGGCTGGTTGTCATACTCCACAAGATCGTGACGGCCTTGGGAAGTGGTGTATCAGTCGCTAAGGCGTAGTCTTGGAAGGCTGTAGTCGGGCCGTGAACGTCATCTCCATCCACCAATCGAGTTATCTCACGCTTCTCATCGAAAGATCGACCACAAACCCTTGCGGGTTCATATTAGTTGGTATCAGAGTTGGGTCCTTATTTAAGAGGGTGGGAATGATGAGGACATCCTCCACTATTACCCGCTGGCAAAGACGCAACAAAAAAGGCCAAGTGGCCTAGTTGTAGTTGGGCGGCGATCGTGTGAGCCTCTGAATAATCCCACCTTGCTTAGCTTGGGAGGAGGAAGCCACCTTAAAAGAGAGAGCCACTCTTCCCCTATCAGACTAGTCTTTTAGGGACATTGGGACTTTCCCCGAGTGGGTGTGCATAAGAACTGTTGGGGTCCGGGCAACCTTAATTTATTGGGCCTCGGCCAACCCCACCTGGGCTGGATTCATCACCACGTTCCCAAGGAGTTCCATCGGGTGCGTCCACAATGAGTTTTGAGCCTATTGTATGTTCAGTGCAAACTGTGCACCTATCTTGCGTTAAGATTAGCACTATCTCGAAATCAACTGAATCGAGCTTCCACTTGAGCCTCTTTACCTTGGAGTAATACCGTTGCATCCAAAATGATTTCTAAGCCTATGGTACGTTGGCACAAATCATGCACCTATCTTGCACCGACACTAACACTGTCTCCAAATGGACCGAAACAAGATTCCACATGACCACGTCACCTAGGAGTTTCATCGGGTGTGTCAAAAATGATTTCTAAGCCTATGGTATGTTCGGTTCAAACCGTGCACCTATCTTGCGTCAAGATTCGCACTATCTCCAAATGGACTGAATCGAGCTTCCACTTGAACCTCATTACCTTGGAGTAACATCGTTGCGTCCGAAATGATTTATGAGCCAATGGTACGTTTGGCACAAATCATGCACCTATCTTGCACCGACACTAACACTGTCTCCAAATGGACCGAAACGAGATTCCACATGACCCATGCCATCAAGGAGTTCCATTGGGTGTGTCCAAAATGATTTCTAAGCCCATGGTAGTTTGGCGCAAACTGTACATCTATCTTGCACTGACACTAACACTGTCTCCAAACAGACCAAAACACAATTGCACAAGACCCACGCCACCTAGGACTTCCATCAGGTGTGTGCAAAATGATTTCTTTGCCTATGGTAGGTTCGGCGCAAACCGTGCGCCTATCTTACGTCAAGATTAGCACTACCTCCAAACAGACAGAATTGACCTTCCACTTGAGCCTCATTACCTTGGAGTACCATCGGCTGCGTCCACAACGATTTCTGAGCCTATGGTACATTTGGCGCAAATCATGCTCCTATCATGCACTGAAACTAACACTATCTCTGAACGGGTCGTAGCGAGATTCCACAAGACCCACGTCACCTAGGAGTTCCATCCGGTGCATAGAAAATGATATTGAAGCCTCCAGTATGTTTAGCCCAAACCCTGCACCTATCATGCGTCTAGATTAGCACCATCTCCAAACAGACTGAATTGACCTTCCACTTGAGCCTTCTCAGCTAGGAGTACCTTTGCGTGTCTCCAAAATGATTTATGAGCCTATGGTCTGTTTGGCACAAACTGTGCACCTATATTTCACCGACATTAACACTGTCTCCAAATGGACCGAAACAAGATTACACAAGACCCACGTCACCTAGGGGTTCCATTGGGTGTGTCTAAAATGATTTCTGAGCCTATGGTAAGTTTGGCGCAAACCCTGCACCTATCTTGCACTGACACTAACACTGTTTGCAAAATGGACCAAAACGAGATTCCAAATGACCAATGTAACCTAGGAGTTCCATCGGGTGCATCCAAATCGATTTCTGAGCCTGTGGAACATTTGGCGTAAACCGGACACCTATCTTGCATCAGGGTTAGCACTCTCTCCAAACAGACTAAATCAAGCTTCCACTTGAGGCTCATCACATGGAGTACCATCGAGTGCGTCCAAAATAATTTTAGAGATTATGGTATGTTTAGCGCAAACCCTGCACGTATCTTGCACTAACACTAATATCGTCTCCGAACAGACCAAAACGAGATTCCACAAGACCCATGTCACCTAGGAGTTCCATCGGGTGGAGTCCAACATAATTTCTGAGCCTATGGTATGTTCGGTGCAAACTATGCAACTATCTTGCGTTTAGATTAGCACTATCTCCAAACGGACTGAATCGACCTTCCACTTGAGCCTCGGGGCCTAGGAGTACCATTGCGCGTCTCCAAAACGATTTCTGAGCCTATGGTACATTTGGCACAAACTGTGCACCTATCCTGCACCGACATTAACACTGTCTCCAAACGGACCAAAACGAGATTCCATAAGACTCACATCACCAAGGAGTTCCATCAGATATGTCCAAAATGATTTCTGAGCCTGTGGAACATTTGGCGTAAATCGGGCACCTTTAGGATAGCACTATCTCTAAACGGACTAAATCAAGCTTCCACTTGAGCGTCATCACATAGCAGTACCATTGATTATGTCCAAAATGATTTCTAAACATGTTGTATGTTTGGTGCAAACCCTACACCTATCTTGCTCTGACACTAACACTGTCTCCAAACGAACCGAAACGAGATTTCACTAGACCCACATCACCTAAGAGTTACATCGGATGCGTCCAAAACAATTTCTGAGCCTATGGTATGTTCGGTGAAAACCATGCACCTATCTTGCTATAAGATTAGCACTATCTCCAAACGAACTGAATCAAGCTTTCACTTGAGCCTTGTCACTTAGGAGTACAGCCGGGTTCGTCCCAAATGACTTCTGAGCCAATGATATGTTTGGCGCAAACTGTGCATCTATCTTGCACTGCCACTTACACTGTCTCCAAATGGACCGAAACGACATTCCACAAGACCCACGTCACCTAGGAGTTCCATCCTGTGCATACAAAACTATTTCCGAGCCTCTAGTACGTTTAGCCCAAACCGTGCCCTTATCTTGCATTAAGATTAGCACTATCTCCAAACGGATTGAATCGAGCTTCCACTTGAGCCTCGTCACCTAGGAGTACCACCGAGTTTGTCCAAAATTACTTCTAAGCCTATGGTATGTTTGGCGCAAACTGTGTACCTATCTTGCACTAACACTAACACTATCTCCAAACAGATCAAAATGAGATTCCACAAAACCCACGTCACCTAGGAGTTCTATCGGGTGCGTCCAAAATGATTTCTGAGCGTGTGGAAGGTTCAGTGCAAACCGTGCACCAATCTTGCGTCAAGATTAGCACTGCCTCCAAACGGACTGAATCGTGCTTCCACTCGAGCCTCCTTACCATGAAGTACCATCGGCTGCATCCAAAATGATTTCAGAGCCTATGGTGCGTTTGGCGCAAGTCTTGCTCCTACATTGTACTGACACTATCACTGTCTCCGAACAGTTCTAAATGAGATTCCACATAACCCATGATGAGGACATCAACACCGATCATACATCCATGCCGTCCACGCCGACACCTGCTGGTCCTATTACTCGTGCTCGTGCTCGAAAAGTTAATCATCAAGTGAGTTCCTTCTTGAGCTCTTGTCCATCCTGTTTAGATCTTGGAGACACGTGCACTCTTGTTTTGATTAGGAATCAAGGAGAAGACCGAAAGGGAAAAGGACTCGCGTAGGCTGGATTCGGACTGCAGCACACCTCCAACTTGCGACGGTCGCCACGGTTACATACGGAGTTGGATTGGGGTGATTCTGGACTTGTTGGAAAGCTAATAAAGTCTACTTTCATACGGATCTGACCTCATACTCATACCTGCTCAGAAGCGGCGTGAACGATCCAAAAATCAACGAGAGGTGTATGCTGTCCAGGGTGCTGCGCCACCTTAAGTTAGCCCAATGGGCTTGTATCATTTAGAGTCCAGCAGGGACGCGTCCTAGGGTTGGAGCACGACCCAAACTCTCTTGTGGTCGTCCTCTACACGTCATATACCCCTTAGCCGCCACTAGGAACACTTGGGTTTCGTTTAGATCAAGTTTAGCCATCGCTACTTGCTTGTAGGTGTGCGTGCTGATCCAGTCGTCCGTCTCCTTGTATTCGGAACCCCACTCATAATAATATTCAGTGTGAAACTTTTAATTTTATCTTGCAATTTCAGTGCTTGTTTCCTCGTTCTTGCTAGTTCTTCGATTGCTTGCAGGACGGGAGCCCTAGGGGCTGGTTGTCATGCTCCACAAATCATGACGGCCTTGGGAAGTGGTGTATCGGTCGCTAAGGTGCAGTCTTAGAAGGCTGTAGTCGGGCCATGAACGTCATCTCCATCCACCAATCGAGTTATCTCACGCTTCTCATCGAAAGATCGACCACAAACCTTGCGGGTTCTTATCAATTGGTAATCAGAGCAAGGTTTATCGGTGAGAGACTTCCAATCCTTCACTGTTTTATTTTTCCTATAGTCTAGAAAAGCCAAAAAAAATAGTAGATTAGTTTCCTGCAATCCTATAGACCTTTGAGTTGTGGCTAGTGCTACCTAGTTAGGGTTTGTTGAATATTCGGTTGCATCGGGTGTGTCGGATTGCTGGTCTTAGTTTATTCCCTTAGAGTTTCGAGTTCTTGTCACTTTCCTATCACAACACACGCTATCATATAGTCTCTCTGTTGGCCGAATCCAAGTAGGGTTTGAAGTTTGAATCGGACAAGGAATCGGCTGTTCCTCTCTGTTGGCCAAATCCAAGTAGATTTTCAAGTTTGAGTCGGATCAAGGAATCGGTTATTCCTTGCTGTTGGCCAAGTCCGAGTAGAATTGGAAGTTCCAATCGGACGAGGAATCAGTTCACCCTGTGCTACAAATATCAAACTAACCACGTAGCAAGTATTCATATCTAAACGAGTGGCTTACTCTAGAGAGAGAGAGAGAGAGAGAGTGTGTGTGTGTGTGTGTGCTGAGTTACTCTTTGGGAGTGTTCTTGTTCATATAATCAGTTTTGAGTGCCCCCTAAAAAAAGAGAAAGAAGCAAAAGAAAAGAAGAGAAAGGTCCTGATCTTAGAGATTTTTTGTTCACTTTGGGTGGTGTGTTGTGCTCTCCTTTGTGTCCAGGCTCGCGTCTCTAGCACGGTCTAGACTAGGACCAGCACAGTACCGTCGGTTGAACGATTATTCAGCTTGCTTTTTGTAACTAACGTGGTGCTAGTTTGTTCATTGTTTCAGCCCACCTATAGCTCCACATATTCTACAGCTTGACAGGTCTCGTGCTGCGGCACCGATACACTTCATCCATTGCTGCAGACTTGTTGGTAGACGACCCCTCCTATCGAGCAAGGTAAGAACTGGTAAGAACTTGTGTAATAGGTGGAGAGTGAGCGACTTGCTGTAGCTACATCCTAGTAGTTGTAGGGCTTTTATTTCTTCACTTGTCTTCTTGTTGTCTTTGTCTTTGAACCATGCCAGGGTCCGACGAAGATAACCAAATTCCACATTCGCCTCGCACAAAGGGCGTCATACAACATTTTGAAAGGAAAGTGAAGTTGCACACGGAGGGACTTGATAATGACTTGCAGGTGACAAATGACAAACTTGGGCAGTTGGAGGCTACGCAGATTGCTGCAAACAACAAGCTTGCAGGTTTGGAGAAGTCCATTGCTAGTGTGGACAAAAGCCTTGCTGCTCTTCTGAGGCGTTTTGATGACCTCCACAACAATGATAAAGACCAGCATAAAGAAGAAAAGGAGGAAGATCGAGAGGATGGTAGTTATGATGAAGAATACACAGGTGATACTGAACATGATGATCGAGACACTCGTGATCGACGTCGCCTACGTCACAACCGTAGAGGTATGGGTGGCCGCCGCCGATGCGAGGTACACAATAATGATGATGCTTTCAGTAAGATTAAATTTAAAATACCTCCTTTTGATGGTAAATATGACCTTGATGCATAAATTACTTGGGAGATTGTTGTTGATCAAAAGTTTGCATGCCATGAATTTCCTGAGAACACACGTGTTAGGGCTGCTACTAGTGAGTTCACAGATTTTGCTTCTGTTTGGTGGATCGAATATGGCAAGAAAAATCCTAATAACATACCTAAAACTTGGGATGCGCTGAAACGAGCCATGAGAGCTAGATTTGTTCCATCTTACTATGCTCGTGATATGATAAATAAGTTGCAGCAATTGAGACAAGGTTCTAAAAGTGTAGAAGAATACTATCAGGAATTACAAACGGGTATGTTGCGTTGTAAATTAGAGGAGGATGAGGAACCTGCTATGGCTAGATTTTTAGGTGGGTTAAATCGGGAAATTCAGGATATCCTCGCTTACAAAGAATACAATAACATAACCAAACTGTTTCATCTTGCTTGTAAAGCTGAACGGGAAGTGCAGGGATGACGTGCTAGCGCAAGGACTAATGTTTCTGTAGGGAAAGCTAGTTCATGGCAGCAACGCACGTCTACAACTCCGTCTACATGTACTCCTACGCCATCATCTAGTGACAAGACTCGAGCTGCCCCCACCAATTCAGTAGCGAAGACAGCGCAAAAGCCGGTTGCGAGTACTTCATCCGTGGCATCGACAGGTAGAACAAGCAACATACAATGTCATCGGTGCAAGGGATATGGCCATATGATGCGTGACTGCCCAAACAAGCGTGTTATGATTGTCAAAGATGATGGTGAGTGTTCATCTGCTAGTGATTTTGATGAAGATACACTTGCATTGCTTGCGGCTAACTATGCAGGTAGTGAGGAACACATAGAAGAACACATTAATGCAGGTGATGCAGAGCACTATGAGAGCTTGATTGTACAGCGAGTGCTTAGTGCACAAATGGAGAAGGCAGAGCAAAATCAGCGACACACTTTATTCCAAACAAAGTGTGTCATCAAGGAGCGTTCGTGCCGCATGATCATTGATGGAGGTAGCTGCAACAACTTGGCAAGTAGCGACATGGTACAGAAGCTCGCCCTCACCACCAAACCACACCCCCATCCCTACTACATCCAATGGCTGAACAACAGTGGTAAGGCAAAGGTAACGAGACTTGTGCGAATCGATTTTGCCATCGGATCATACAAAGATATTATTGAATGTGATGTTGTGCCTATGCAAGCTTGTAATATTCTGCTAGGTAGACTATGGCAATTTGATAGAGATTCGATGCATCATGGTAGATCAAATCAATATTCGTTTCTATACCATGATCGAAAAATTGTGTTGCATCCTATGTCTCCTGAAGCTATTATGCAATCTGATGTTACTAAGGCTGCAAAAACAAAGAGCGAGCGCAATAAAAATGACAAATTTGTTGTTGATCACAAAGATGAGATAAAATTGAAAGGACGTTGTATGCTTGCTACAAAATCTGATATTAATGAGTTCAATGCATCCACCTCTGTTGCTTATGCTTTGGTATGCAAGGATGCTTTGATTTCATTTGAGGATATGCAACGTTCTTTGCCCCCTGCTGTTGCTAACATTTTGCAGGAGTATTCTGATGTGTTCCCCATTGAGATACCAGTGGGGCTGCCACCAATACGTGGGATTAAGCACCAAATTGATCTTTTCCCTGGAGCATCTTTGCCAAACCGTGCGCCATACAGGACCAATCCGAAAGAAGCGAAGGAAATTCAGCGACAAGTGCAATAACTACTAGACAAAAGGTTATGTGCGTCAGTCTCTTAGTCCTTGTGCTGTTCCAGTGATTTTAGTGCCTAAGAAAAGATGGAACATGGCGCATGTGTGTTGATTGTAGGGCTATTAATAATATCACCATTCGACATCGACACCCTATTCCACGATTAGATGATATGCTTGATGAATTGAGTAGTGCTGTTGTGTTTTCAAAGGTTGATTTGCGTAGTGGGTACCACCAGATTCGTATGAAATTGGGAGATGAATGGAAAACTGCTTTCAAAACTAAGTTCGGTCTATATGCACCTAGTACTTTCATGAGATTAATGAATGAGGTTTTGCGTGCTTTCATTGGGAAATTTGTTGTCGTCTACTTTGATGATATACTGATTTATAGCACATCCATGGATGAACACCTTGATCACTTACGTGCTGTTTTCAATGCTCTACGTAATGCACGTTTGTTTGGTAACCTTGAGAAGTGCACTTTCTGCACCAATCGAGTATCGTTTCTTGGCTATGTTGTCACTCCACAAGGAATTGAGGTTGATAAAGCCAAGGTGGAAGCTATACAAGGATGGCCTGTACCCATGACGGTCACACAAGTGCGGAGTTTCCTAGGACTTGCTGGTTTCTATCGCCGTTTTGTGAAGGACTTCAGCACCATTGCTGTACCATTGAATGAGCTTACAAAGAAGGGAGTGCCTTTTTCTTGGGGCAAAGCACAAGAGCACGCCTTCCATGTGCTGAAAGATAAGTTAACACATGCACCTCTACTCCAACTCCCTGATTTTAATAAGACTTTCGAGCTTGAATGTGATGCGAGTGGAATTGGATTGGGTGGTGTTTTGTTGCAAGAAGGCAAACCTGTTGCATACTTTAGTGAGAAATTGAGCGGGTCTATTCTTAATTATTCTACATATGATAAGGAATTATATGCTCTAGTGCGGACATTAGAAACATGGCAGCATTATTTGTGGCCCAAAGAATTTGTTATACATTCTGATCATGAATCTTTGAAGCATATTCATAGTCAAGGAAAACTGAATCGTAGACATGCAAAATGGGTTGAATTTATTGAATCTTTTCCTTATGTTATCAAACACAAGAAAGGGAAAGATAATATCATTGCAGATGCATTGTCTAGGAGATATACTTTGCTGAATCAACTTGATTACAAGATCTTTGGGTTAGAAACAATTAAAGACCGATATGCTCATGATGCTGATTTTAAAGAAGTGCTGCTGCATTGTAAAGATGGGAAAACGTGGAACAAATTCATCGTCAATGATGGGTTTGTGTTTAGAGCTAACAAGCTATGCATTCCAGCTAGCTCCGTTCGCTTGTTGTTGCTGCAGGAAGCGCATGGAGGTGGCTTGATGGGGCATTTTGGAGTGAAGAAGACGGAGGACATTCTTACTGGTCATTTCTTTTGGCCAAAGATGCGACGAGACATGGAGAGATTTGTTGCTCGCTGCACAACATGTCAAAAGGCTAAGTCCCGGTTGAATCCACACAGTTTGTATATGCCTCTTCCTGTTCCTAGTGCTCCTTGGAAGGATATTTCTATGGATTTTGTGTTGGGATTGCCACAGACTAGGAAAGGGCGAGATAGTGTTTTTGTGGTTGTGGATCGATTCTCTAAAATGGCACATTTCATACCATGTCATAAAACTGATGATGCTACAAATATTGCTGATTGTTCTTTCGAGAAGTTGTTCGCTTGCATGGTGTGCCAAATACAATTGTTTCTGATCATGATGCTAAATTTCTTAGCCATTTTTGGAGAACTTTATGGGCCAAATTGGGGACTAAGCTTTTATTTTCCACCACTTGTCACCCCCAAACTGATGGTCAAACTGAAGTTGTGAATAGAACTTTGTCTACTATGTTAAGGACTATTTTAAAGATGAATATTAAGATGTGGGAAGATTGTTTGCCTCATATTGAGTTTTCTTATAATCGTTCGCTGCATTCTACTACAAAGATGTGTCCCTTTGAGATTGTTTATGGATTGTTACCACATGCTCCTATTGATTTAATGCCATTGCCAAGTTCTGAAAAGTTGAATTTGATGCTAAGCAACGTGCTGAATTGATGCTAAAACTACATGAAACCACTAAAGAAAACATAGAGCGCATCAATGCTAAGTACAAATTTGCTGGAGATAAAGGTAGAAGGGAATTGATTCTTGAACTTAGAGATTTGGTTTCGTTGCATTTGTGAAAGGATAGGTTTCCTAAATTAAGAAAATCTAAATTGATGCCTAGAGCGGATGGTCCTTTTAAAGTGATGCAACGAATAAATGAGAATGCATATAAGCTTGATCTTCCTGCAGATTTTGGGGTTAGTCCCACATTTAACATTGCAGATTTGAAGCCTTATTTGGGTGAGGAAGATGAGCTTGAGTCGAGGACGACTCAAATTCAAGAAAGGGAGGATGATGAGGACATCAACACCGATCATACATCCACGCCGTCCACGCCGACACCTGCTGGTCCTATTACTCGTGCTCATGCTCGAAAAGTTAATCATCAAGTGAGTTCCTTCTTGAGCTCTTATCCATCTTGTTTAGATCTTGGAGACACGTGCACTCTTGTTTTGATTAGGAATCAAGGAGAAGACCGAAAGGGAAAAGGACTCGCGTAGGCTGGATTCGGACTGCAGCACACCTCCAACTTGTGACGGTCGCCACGGTTACATACGGAGTCGGATTGGGGTGATTCTGGACTTATTGGAAAGCTAATAAAGTCTACTTTCATACGGATCTGACCTCATACTCATACCTGCTCAGAAGCAGCGTCAACAGTCCAAAAATCAACGAGAGGTCTATTCTATCTAGGGTGCTACGCCACCTTAAGTTAGCCCAATGGGCTTGTATCGTTTAGAGTCCAGTAGAGACATGTCCTAGGGTTGGAGCATGAACCAAACTCTCTTGTGGTCATCCTCCACACGTCATATACCCCTGAGCCTTCACCAGGAACACTTGGGTTTCGTTTAGATCAAGTTTAGCCATCGCTACTTGCTTGTAGGTGCGCGTGCTGATCCAGTCGTCTGTCTCCTTGTCTTTGGAACCCCACTCATAATAAGATTCAGTGTGAAACCTTCAATTTTATCTTGCAATTTCAGTGCTTGTTTCCTCGTTCTTGCTAGTTCTTCGATTGCTTGCAGGACGGGAGCCCTAGGGGCTGGTTGTCATGCTCCACAAGATCGTGACGGCCTTGGGAAGTGGTGTATCGGTCGCTAAGACGCAATCTTGGAAGGCTGTAGTCGGGCCATGAACGTCATCTCCATCCACCAATCGAGTTATCTCACGCTTCTCATCGAAAGATCGACCACAAACCCTTGCGGGTTCTTATCAACCCATGTCACCAAGCAGTTCCATTCGGTGCATAGAAAACAATTTTTGAGCCTCTAGTACGTTCGGCCCAAATTGTGTACCTATCTTGCGTCTAGATTAGCACTATCTACAAACAGATTAAATCGAGCTTCCACTTAAGCCTCCTCACCTAGGAGTACCATCAAGTGTCTCCAAAACAATTTTTAAACCTATGATACCTTTGGCGCAAACCGTGCACCATCTTGCAGCGACACTAGCACTATCTCCAAACGGACCAAAACAAGATTCCATATGATCCACGTCATCTAGGAGTTCCATCGGCTGTGTCCAAAACGATTTTTGAGCCTGTGGTACATTCGGCACAAACCGGGCACCTATCTTGCGTCAGGATTAGCACTATGTTCAAGTGGACTAAATCGTGCTTCCACTAGAGCCTCATCACTTAAGAGTACTATCGGCTGTGTACAAAACGATTTCTGAGCCTATGGTATGTTTGGCGCAAACCCTGCACCGATCTTGCACCAACACTAGCACTGTCTCCAAACAGACCAAAGCGAGATTCCACATGACCGACGCCACCTAGGAGTTCCATCGGGTGTGTCCAAAACGAGTTGAGCCTATGGTATGTTCGGTGCAAACCGTGCACCTATCTTGCATCAAGATTAGCACTATCTCCAAATGGACTGAATCGACTTCCAGTTGAGCCTCATTAAAATACAGTTTCATTGGGTCCGTCCAAAATGATTTCTGAGCCTATCGTACGATTGGCGCAAACCATGCACCTATCGTGCATATTAGCACTATCTCCAAACGAACTGAATCAAGCATCCACTTGAGCCTCATCAGCTAGGAGTATCACCGAGTGCGTCCAAAACGATCTCCGAGACTATGGTACCTTTGGCACAAATCGTGTTCCTATCTGCACTGACACCAACATTGTCTCCAAATGGATCGAAACGAGATTCCACATGACCCACGTCACCTAGGAGTTCTATCAGGTGCGTCCAAAATAATTTCTGAGCCTGTGGTGTGTTCAGAGCAAACCGTGCACCTATCTTGCATCAAGATTAGCACTATCTCCAAATGATTTCTGAGTCTATGGTACGATCGGTGCAAACCTTGCGCCTTTCTTGCGTCAACATTATCACTATCTCAAAACAAACTGAATCCAGCTTCCACTTGAGCCTCGTCACCTAGGAGTATCACTAAGTGCGTCCAAAATGATTTTTGAGCCTATGGTATGTTTGATGTAAACCATGCACATATCTTGCACTGACACTAACACTGTCTCCAAATAGACCGAAACAAGATTCCACATGACCTACGTCACCTAGGAGTTCCATTGTGTACATCCAAAATGATTTCTGAGCCTGTGGAACGATTGGCGCAAACCGTGCACGTTTCTTCCGTCAAGATTAGCACTATCTCCGAACGAACTAAACCGAGCTTCCACTTGAGCCTCGTCACCTAGGGGTACCACTTTGTGCGTCTAAAATGATTTTTGAGCCTATGGTATGTTTGGCGCAAACCGTGCACCTATCTTGCACCGACACACACTATCTGCAAACGGACCAAAACGAGATTCCACATCACCCACGTCACCTAGTAGTTCGATCTGGTGCGTCCAAAATGATTTCCGAGCCTCTAGTACGTTCGGTGCAAACCGTGCACCTATCTTGCGTCAACATTAGCACTATCTCGGAACAAACTGAATCAAGCTTCCACTAGAGCCACGTCACCTAGGAGTACCACATGTGCGTCCAAAACGATTTCTGAGCCTATGCTATGTTTGGCACAAATTATGCACCTATCTTGCACCGACACTAACACTTTCTCCAAACGGACCGAAACGAGATTCCACATGACCCATGTCACCTAGGAGTTCCATCCGGTGCATCCAATATGATTTCTAAGCCTCTAGTTTGTTTGGCCCAAACTGTGCAACTATCCTACGTCAAGATTAGCAATATGTCCAAACGGTCTGAATCGAGCTTGCACTTGAGTCTCGTCACCTAGGAGTTCCATCGGGTGCCTCCAAAATGATTTCTGAGCCTATAATATGTTTAGCGCAAACCATGCACCTATCTTGCATAGAAACTAACACTGTCTCCGAATGGACCGAAACTAGATTCCACATGACCCACATCACCTAGGAGTTCCATCATGTGCATCCAAAATGATTTTTTCAAGAGTATGCTCGGCCCAAATAGTGCACCTATCTTGCACCGACACTGACACTATCTCCAAATGGATAGAAAGGAGATTCCACATGACCCACATCACCTAGAAGTTCCATTCAGTGCATCCAAAATGAATTCTGAGCCTTTGGTACTTTCAGACCAAATCATGCACCTATCTTGCGTCAAGATTAGCTCTATCTCCAAATAGACTCAATCAAGCTTACACTTGAGCCTCGTCACCTAGGAGTACCATCAGGTGCGTCTAAAATGATTTCTAAGCCTATGGTACGTTTGGCGTAAACCGTGCACCTATCTTGCACTGATCGTAACACTATCTCCAAACGGACCGAAACGAGGTTTCACATTACCCACATGACCTTGGAGTTCCATCATGTGAGTCCAAAATGATTTTCTAAGCCTGTGGCATGTTCGGTCCAAACCGTGCACCTATCTCGCACCGACACTAACATTGTCTCCAAACGGACCAAAAGCCGATTCCACATGACCCACGTCACCTTGGAGTTCCATCCGGTGTGTCCAAAATGATTTCCGAGCCTCGGTACGTTACGCCCAAACCGGCACATATCTTGCGTCAAGGTTAGCACTATCTCTAAACTGACTGAATCAAGCTTCCACTTGAACCTCGTCACCTAGGAGTACCATCGGATGCATCCAAAATGATTTATGAGCCCATGTTACATTTGGCCAAAACCGTGCACCTATCTTGCACCGACACTAACACTATCTCCAAACATACCGAAATGAGATTCCACATGACCCATGTCACCTAGGAGTTCCCTCCGGTGCGTCCAAAATGTTTTTTGAGCCTCTGGTTTGTTCGGCCCAAACTGTGCAACTATCCTGCGTCAAGATTATCAATATTTCCAAACGGACTGAATTGAGCTTGCACTTGGGTCTAGTCACCTAGGAGTTCAATCGTGTGCCTCCAAAATGATTTCTGTAACTATAGTATGTTTGGTGCAAACCGTGTGCCTATCTTGCACTGACAATAACACTATCTCTAAATGAACCGAAATGAGATTGCACATGACCCACATCACCTAGGAGTTCCATTATCTGCGTCCAAAATGATTTTCTAAGCCTATGGTACATTTGGTGAAACTGTGCACCTATCTTGCACCGACATTGACACTGTCTCCAAATGGACCGAAAAGAGACTCCACATGACCCACGTCACCTAGAAGTTCCATCTGATGTGTCCAAAATGATTTCTGAGCCTCTGGTAATTTGGCCCAAATTGTGCACCTATCTTGCATCAAGATTAGAACTATCTCCAAACGGAGTGAATCAAGCTTCCCCTAGAGCCCCATCACCTAGGAGTTCCATCATGTGCGTAAAAACAATTTTATGCCTACGGTACGTTTGGCCCAAATAGTGCACCTATCTTGCACCAACACTGACACTGTCTCCAAATGGACCGAAAGGAGATTCCACATGACCCACGTCACCTAGAAGTTCCATCCGGTGCATCCAAAATGATTTCCGAGCCTCTGGTATGTTCGCCCCAAACCAAGCACCTATCTTGCGTCAAGATTAGCATTATCTACAAATAGACTCAATCAAGCTTCCACATGACCCACATAACCTAGGAGTTCCATCTGGTGCGTCTAAAATGATTTCTGAGCATGTGGTATGTTTGGCGCAAACCCTACATTTGTCTTGCCCCGACACAAACACTATCTCCAAACGGACCGAAACGAGAGACCACATGACCCACGTCACCTAGGAGTTCCATCAGGTGTGTCCAAAACAATTTTTGAGCTTGTGGTACGTTTGGCACAAACCATGCACCTATCTTGCATCCCGATTAGCACTATCTACAAACGGACTGAATCAAGCTTCCACTTGAGCCTCGTCACCTAGGTGTACCATTAGGTGCGTCCAAAATAATTTCTGAGCCTATGGTACGATTGGCGCAAACCATGCACTTATCTTGCACCAACACTAACATTGTCTCCAAACGGATCAAAATAAGATTCCACATGACCCATGTCAACTAGAAGTTCCATCCAGTGCGTCCAAAATGATTTATGAGCCTCTGGTATGTTCAGGCCAAACTATGCAACTATCCAGTGTTAAGATTAGCAATATCTCCATACCGATGGAATCGAGCTTACACTTGAGTCTCCTCGCCTAGGAGTTCCATCGGGTGCCACCTAACCGATTTCTGAGCCTATAGTATGTTTGGCGCAAACCGTGCACCTATCTTGCACCGACACTAACAGCATCTCTAAACAGACCGAAATGAGATTCCACATGACCCATATAACCTAGGAGTTCCATCATGTGCATCCAAAATGACTTTCTAAGACTAGCGTATGTTCAGACCAAACCGTGCACCTATCTTGCACCAACACTAACACTGTCTCCAAATGGACCGAAACAACATTCCACATGACCGATGTCACCTAGGAGTTCCATCCGGTGCATCCAAAATGATTTCTGAGCCTTTAGTGCATTCAACCTAAACTGTGCACCTATCTTGCGTCAAGATTAGCATATCTCCAAATGGAATGAAGCTTCCACTTGAGCCTCGTCACTTAGGAGTACCATCGGGTGCGTCCAAAATAATTTCTGAGCTTGTGGTACATTTGGCGTAAACCCTACATCTATCTTGCACTGAGACTAACAATGTCTCTAAACGGATCGAAACTAGATTCCACATGACCCACGTCACCTATGTGTTCTATCGGGTGCGTCCAAAACAATTTCTAAGCCTATGGTATGTTTGGCGCAATCCCTACATCTATCTTGCACTGACACTAACACTATCTCCAAATGGACCAAAACGAGATTCCACATGACCCACGTCACCTAGGAGTTTCATCGGGTGCGTCCAAAATAATTTCTGAGCCTGTGGTACGTTTGGCGCAAACCGTACACCTATCTTGTGTCAACATTAGCACTATCTCCAAATGGAATGAATCAAGCTTCCACTTGTGCATCATCACCTAGGAGTACCATCGGGTGCGTCCAAAATGATTTCTGAGCCTATGGTACGTTTGGCGCAAACCGTGCACCTATCTTGCGCTGACACTAACACCGTCTCCAAACAGACTGAAACGAGATTCCACATGACTCATGTCACCTAGGAGCTCCATTCGGTGTGTCCAAAATGATTTCCGAGCCTCTAGAACATTTGGCCCAAACCGTGCACCTATCTTGCATAGCACTATCAACAAATAGAGTGAATCAAGCTTCCGCTTGAGCCTCATCACTTAGCAGTAATGTCGGATGCGTCCAAAATGATTTTTGAGCCTATGGTACGTTTGGTGCAAACCCTACACCTATCTTGCACCGATACTAACACTGTCTCCAAATGAACCGAAACCAGATTCCACCTGACACACATCACCTAGGAGTTCCATCATGTGTGTCAAAAACGATTTTCTAAGCCTGTGGTATGTTTAGCCCAAACCATGCACCTATCTTTCACCGACACTAACACTATCTCCAAACGAACCGAAAGGAGATTCCACATGACCCATGCCACCTAGATGTTCCATCCGATGCCTCCAAAATGATTTTCGAGCCTCTAGTATGTTCGGCCCAAACTATGCACCTATCTTGCGTCAAGATTAGCACTATCTCTGAATGGACTAAATCAAGCTTCCACTTGAGCCACGTCACCTTAGAGTATCATTGGGCACGTCCAAAAATATTTCTAAGCCTCTGGTACATTTGGCGCAAACCGTGCCAATATCTTGCACCGACACTAACACTATCTCCAAACGGACTGAAACAAGATTCCACATGACCCATGTCACCTGGGACTTCCATCCGATGCATCCAAAATGATTTCTAAGCCTCTAGTATGTTTGGCCCAAACCGTGCACCTATCATAGACACTAACACTCTCTCCAAACGCACTGAAAGGAGATTCCACATGACCCACGTCACCTAGGAGTTCCATCCGGTTCGTCCAAAATGATTTATGAGCCACTAGTACATTCAGTCTAAACCGTGCACCTATCCTGCGTCAGATTAGTACTATCTCCAAACGGCCTGAGTCAAGCTTCCACTTGAGTCTCGTCACCTAGGAGTACCATCGGGTGCATCCAAAATAATTTCTGAGCCTATGGTACGTTTGGCGCAAACCGCGCGCCTATCATGCACCGACACTAAAATTGTCTCCAAACGAACCGAAAGGAGATTCCACATGATTTATGTCACCAAGGAGTTCTATCCGGTGCGTCCAAAATGATTTCTGAGCCACTGGTACGCTCGGCCCAAACTGTGCACCTATCTTGTGTCAAGATTAGCACTATCTCCAAATGGACTAAATCAAGCTTCCACTTGAGTCACGTCACCTAGGAGTACCATCGAGTGCGCCCAAAATGATTTTTGAGCCTATGGTAAGTGTAACAGAACCGACCAAATTATAAGAGCACAAGTACAAAAACAAGCACCGAAGCGCTCAAATTTTCGAACTTGAGCCCATATAATCCCGGTAGTCAATCGAAACCACGAAGGATTTCAAACCAACTTGCTTACAACCAAGATCGCATCATTCAACATACAACATCATACGTTACATTTCGCAAGTAGTTCCGAAATAAGTTTACACACACGGAGTCGCAAATTATTACAAACCAAGTTTATAAAAGTAGCGGAAGCAAACGCACACCAGTTGTTTAACTACTGCCAGTCTTGTTGATCAACAACCCGCAAAAGCATCAGGAAAGTACATAAAAGATGATCACGCCCTAGTGATCTAGTCTTCGTCACCCGCAGGGTGGAGACAATTTTTGCAGAAGCCTTGGTAGAGCATATCATCTGCAACAGGAGGGAATAAACCCTGAGTACTGGAATGTACTCAGCTAGACTTACCCGTCAAAAACCAGAAATAAGATGACACCAAGGATTATGCAAGGCTTACACAAGAGGCTAGCTGACATCACATTTTTGCATAAAGGCATAAGTAATTGAGACTCTAATAACCTGTACTAGCAGTTATTTTTAGCATTTACCTGTCATCTATCTTAGCACCTGTACTAAGCATGCACTTGATTATAATCAATCAATTATCAGTATTATATCTAGAGCAGGTATGAATTGTGGCAACATTGTATTATTCCCTTAACCACCTGTTCATTTAATGAGATCTACGTTGCCGCTGCTCAAGTCAAGTGCTCACTAACCGGGAGCGACGGCGATTCGAATCGAATTCCTATCCAGCTGGAGGGGTATTTCTAACACTCACCGTGCAGACCCCTGCCAGGGTCGCACAGGCCACCATTTCATATGATTCAGGAATCGCAGGTCCGAATAATGTCGCGACCCCAAGGGCGACACTCTGTCAGGTGATAGGGACTCTAACCCCCCCCCCTTGGTCTCACGCCAATGTCCCCAAGCACATCCTTTCTCTCCTCCAAGAAGCAACCTACCATTCGATTCCCCGCCTGAATCACATTACTCGGCTTCGCGGTCGGAACGACTTATCCGGCCAACTAAGTGTTAGAATGTGTTCAACATGACTCAAGGACGTACAGCGAATCGGACCTTAAACGACTCAGACGGGCATAGCTCCACACCCTAGACGTGAATTGTCTTGCGGCTGTACTATCGAACTCCCGCCCGGTCTCAATTTCATTTTTAAGCATGTTTCCATCCATGATAGCCATAAAGCCACTCGTGACTCCTTCCTACATCTCGCGGATGACCGGAAATCACCCGACTTCTACCGTACTAAGCAGGGCTAAGCATTGACACGTGCCTAAACCTAATATAGGGTTAAGTACGATATCTGGACAAGGACAGGTATAATGCAACAATTGTTTTCATACAACTCCTACAACTTAATGCATTAAACAATTAAAAGTACTCAAGATAGATTTATAAATTGATGGGTTCAGCATGCACCGGGCTTGCCTTTCAGAAAGGTCGAGGGCCGGTGGTCAGGACACTCGGGTAGATCTTCGGTAGGAGCTTCATCGCCGGTTGGTTTCTCTGGCTGCTCCGGCAGGTCCTGGACTTCCTCCGGAATCACAGGCTCGAATTCGAGGAGAGTTAGCCCCTCCGGAACACCTATTGCATGAGTGCACAATAAATATCATGGGTGCATAATGGTGCAACATGCTCGGGATGAAATGCATTTCAGAAATAAAAATAATAATCTTATCAAGTCATTTTATCAGTACATGCAAATCTCTTCTCCGGTAGAGAACTACTTACCTAAGCTACTCAACCTAAGATACAGCTGTTCCTCTTCGGTTAAGGCCCTAACACCTAACAACACAAGAGTAATATTACTTAGGTTACCACAGTAAGACATTCTGGACAGCAGCTCAAAGATTCTAACATAACTGAAGATTCCTAACTCCAAAAGTTATGGTCTAAGACAATCTGGAAAGCTTAAGAAATTCACTACAAATCATTTTCAGACCTCAACCTTAAATTCCTAAGTTTTCCATGTTGAATTTCCCAAGTTCCAGAATCTGTCCTCTCTAAACATAGAGCAGCCAATTCTGGACTGTCACTTAAAACAGCAATAACTCCTAAACTACTAAGCCAAATGCTCCCAAATTTTGACACAAGCTAGTTTATCCAGTTTACTACAACTTTGGTATTCACAAGTTTTCTAGCAAACACTTTTATTAAGGGTCAAACCTAGAAATACTACCAGCTGTCCAGAAACCTAGAATTGCAAAGATTAAATATTTATTTATGTGGCAAACATCCCATAAGACCAAACTAATGTTACCACAAGTTCACAAAGGTCACAAAAACACCAGAAAGTAAGGTGTGCCCACCTAGAATATTTATTTAAACCCATTTCTTAATTTACTTAAGTAATTAAGTGAAATTTTAAACATATATATAAACTGCTCCTAAAATTCTACAAAAATTACAGGCGACTCTAGGAACCAAAAAAAGACCACTGTAAAAATTTGAACTAAATTTATTTACAGAAACTCCCTAAACAAAATTCACTAGCCCAAAAGGCTGATTTTTGTATAATTAACAAATCATATTAAAAAGTGTCAAACAACAGATTTACTATTTTTCTTAGACACTATACGGTATCAGGACATTCTCCAAACATTTATAAGAACATTGCACATGTATAAAAATTACAAAAATTCATTTAAGTATTTCCTAAAATAACAAGATAGCATTATAACTTGAAAAGTACTTAAGCACTGCTGGCCAAATTTTTACCAGAACTAGAGCAAGTATAAATTAGCCTACTCACCAAATTTCATAATTTTTGGAACACTGAAACTCAAGATATGATTTAAACAAGTTTGTATGCAATCTAAAACACATTTCAAAAACCTATTTAAATCTCCTAGAAACTCAACATCACATAAGAATTTGATATTTTTCCTAGATCCTACACTTTATTTGGAACCCAACAAAATTTGGATCACAATTTTTGTATCTACCAAACCCTAGATATGAAAATCACAAACATTATTCAAATCTATGAAATAATAAAGAAACTGAAATTTCAAACAAATCAAAAAGGGCACTAGGCCGGCTCAACACGCCCGCACGGGCCAGATCTCACGCGCGGCCCACTTCTCCGTACGCGGCCCGCGACGGCCTCCCGCCCACGCCCGCGCTCTGACGAGAAGGGCCCACCGGTCAGCGAGACAGGGCAGGGGGAAGAGCGGTCGACGGTGAACTCGTCGCCGGCGGCAACTCCGGCGAGACCAAGGGCACAGGCATGTTCGCCTCTCCCTTGCGCACCTAGGGGTGCCACTAATTGGAGCAATGGCTGCGGCTATGGGGGATGGTGGCGGGCATGGCGGACCGGCGGGGCGGTGGTGGTGCTCCTCGCCGGCGGTGACCTCGGGACCCTCTCCTAGACCCATGGTGAGCATCCCCGTACTACCCCGGTCCTAATGCACCTACTAGCGCTCGCAGTGGAAGCACCGAAGACCCCAGCCACAGTGAGCCGCCACGCGGGAGAATGCCGACGAGGTCTAGCGGTGGCGGAACTAGCGATTCGTCCTTACCGAGGTGCATCTGAGGGTAGGGACGGGACGAGTGGGTAGAGGGGCTCAAGGTGTAGCTGTTGGCTAGACTTGAGGCGCGGTGGTGAGGTGGAAAACGCGCGCGAGCTCGTCGGAGCAAGAGCGGCAATGGCGGCTCGATTCTCTTCGCTTGAGCGTGGAGAGAGCGAGAGAGGAGACAGAGGCGCGAGTGAGGAGGAGCACGGCGTCGTGGCGCCCTTGAAGCCCTCGCGGCCTGACTGGTGGGGCCCTGGCCGGCGTACGATCGCCACCGTGTGCCCACGCGGCAGCACAGCCCTGCGCCCGGTCGGCCATGACGTTTACTGAACGTCGTGTTTTGACTGAATCGGTGTCCCAGGCTTAGACTGACAGAGGGATTTTCGCACCGATTATCTCCTAAACCAGCTCGAGTTAGCAGAAGATGATAATACCAAAATGGTAGAGCTACATGAGGACTACAACTTTGTCAATTGGCTCAAGGACTGGTTCGGCCTGGTTTGCGAGTTACAAGTTGCCAAAGTGAGGTACAGTGAAACGGTTTTTAGCTTCACACTTAGCCAAAATTGCTAAGTCCCAAAACAGCCTCTAATACTAACTTGTGGGCCATTTTTGAGCATGTTCTGATCATTTTCATGAGATGGCCATATTAGAACTTTTGTTCCTTATGAAATTCTCTACAACTTTGCTTAAGGGTGCTCCTCCATGCAAGGTCTCTAAGCTAGACTTTTTAATTGGTCAAACTAGAGCATCCTAGGGCTAAATGCTGGTCAACTACACCTTAGAGGGCATTTTGGTGATTTTGGTCAACATGAACCTTGCTCCATTAGTGACCCTAAGTATAACTAAGGTGCTGTGAGATGTAATTAGCTACTCTACCCTTTAGTTACACCAACTCCATAGTGTCACATGATGTGAGTCAAACAAAACTTTAAAAACAAATCACATTTGTTGCAACCACATGAATTAACATGAAATGATGCATGCTTATGCTCATGCAATGCAATGCAATTATGGAGCTAAACACCTGAGGTGTTACAGCCCTCCCCCCTTATAAAAATCTCGTCTCGAGATTTGGAAAGCGTACCATTGTTCATAGAATTCCTTATAGCCATCCCGCAAATAGTCTTCCCATTCCCATGTAGCGTCACTTTCACTACCCTGATTACTCCACATCACTTTATACCACTTAACCACCTTGCTTCTAGTTACTCGTTCTTGAGTATCTATCACCCGGACTGGCTTTTCTTCGTAAGTTAAATCAGACTCAAGCCTGATATCTCCTAACGGGACTCTTTCCTCAGGGACTCGAAGACACTTTTTGAGCTGAGATACATGGAAGACATTGAATATGGCACTCATTTCAGGAGGTAACTGGATTTTGTACGCAACAGCACCACTCTTGCCTATGATCTGGAAAGGACCCACGTATCTTGGCACAAGTTTCCGCTTAACACCAAAACGTTTGACACTCTTCATTGGAGAAACTTTCAGGTAAACGAAGTCTCCAACTTCAAACTCGAGCGGTTTTCTACGACGATCAGCATAACTTTTCTATCTAGCTTGGGCTGCAGCCATATGTTTTTGGATGGTACGGACTTGTTCCTCAGCTTCATGAACAAAATCAATACCATAATACCTCCTTTCATCAGCTTCTGCCCAGTTCAGTGGAGTCCTACACTTACGACCGTACAAAGCTTCGAATGGGGCCATCTTAATACTCTCTTGGTAACTATTATTGTACGAGAATTCGGCTAGAGGTAACCATTTTTCCCAAGAACCCTTGGATGATATTACACATGACCGCAATAGATCTTCCAAGATTTGGTTGACCCGTTCCGTCTGTCCTGATGTCTGGGGGTGATAAGCAGAGCTTCTCACTAACTTGGTTCCCAGAAGGTGATGCAAGTGCTCCCAAAAGCGAGCAGTGAACTGGGGACCACGGTCAGATATGATAGTACGAGGTATCCCATGGAGCCAGACTATCTGATTGAAATACAACTCAGCATAGTCAGTAGGACGATAGTCTACTCGAACCGGAATGAAGTGAGCCGACTTGGTTAAGCGGTCTACAATTACCCAGATGGAGTTATGATTTTTGATAGTAGGAGGAAGTCCAACAATGAAATCCATACTTATCTCTTCCCATTTCCAACCTGGGATAGAAAGTGGTTGAAGTAACCCAGCTTTCATATGCACAACTTTAACTCTACAGCAGATGTCACACCTAGCAACATATGCAGCTATCTCTTTCCGCATCTTGATCCACCAATAATATGGTTTCAAATCATAATACATCTTATTGCTACCAGGATGGATGGACAACTTAGAGGAGTGTGCTTCAGCCATAATAGCATTTCTAAGCTCTCGGTCCTTAGGCACAACTAACCTATCCTTGAACCATAGTACACCCTCTTCATCTACCCTAAACTATGTAGTTTCTTGCTCTTTCATCTTGCGTTTTATGTGGAATACACCAGGATCAGTCTTTTGAAGCTCAATAATTCCGCTTTTGAGAGTACAACTGATAGTGATGTTATACAAGACTGCTGGATGTAGAAGGCAAGATCGATGAAAATCAGTTTCAACTAGGGAATGGCAATGAGACTTACGGCTTAAAGCATCCGCAACTACATTTGCCTTGCCAGGATGATAGTGCACTTGAAGGTTATAATCCTTAATCAACTCGAGCCATCTTCTTTGACGCATATTTAACTTGGGTTGGGTGAAGATGTATTTGAGGCTTTTGTGGTCTGTGTAGATATTGCAGACATTGCCCAGCAGATAATGCCGCCATACTTTTAAAGTATGAACAACTACGGCCAGTTCTAAGTCATGCGTTGGATAATTCACCTCATGTTTCCGAAGTTGTCGAGAGGTATATGCAATCACTCGGCCTTCCTGCATCAGAACACCTCCCAAACCTATGTCTGAGGCATCACAATAAACATCAAATGATTTCTCGATATCCGGTTGTGCCAAAACCGGAGCTGAGGTTAGGAGGGTTCGCAGTTGGTGAAAAGTCGCATCACACTCAGGAGTCCAGACAAACCTGGTGTCTTTTTGTAGCAACCGAGTCATTGGCTTGGCTATTTTGGAGAAATCTGGGATGAAGCGACGATAATAGCCAGCCAAACCAAGAAAACTCCGGACCTCGTGAACCGAGATAGGAGCCTTCCAGTTCAGTACTTCTTGTACCTTGGCAGGGTCCACCATAATTCCTCCATCGGACAACACATGCCCAAGGAAAGGTACTTCTCGAAGCCAGAATTCGCACTTACTGAACTTTGCATATAGTTGATGTTCACGCAGTCTTGTGAGGACTATACGCAGATGTTCAACGTGATCTTCCTCATTTACAGAATATATCAGGATGTCATCAATAAATACCACCACAAACTTGTCTAATTCGGGCATAAACACCGAATTCATCAAGTACATAAAGTGTGCGGGGGCATTTGTCAAGCCGAAGGACATAACAAGATACTCATAAAGACCGTATCTGGTAGAGAAGGCGGTTTTTGGAACATCTTCAGGACGGATTTTAATTTGATGATAGCCATATCTTAGATCAATCTTGGAGAAAACTTTAGCTTTAGACAACTGATCGAACAAAATGTCGATGCACGGTAGAGGATACTTATTTTTGATAGTGACTGCATTGAGAGGTCTATAATCTACGCACATTCGCAATGACTGATCCTTCTTCTTTACAAAGATAGCAGGACATCCCCACGGCGACGAACTAGGACGAATCAACCCCTTCTTCAAAAGTTCGTTCAATTGCACCTTAAGTTCAGCTAACTCATTCGGAGGCATCCTATAAGGTCTCCTAGAGATGGGAGCGGTGCCAGGCAACAACTCAATTTTAAATTCCACATCCCGATCTGGAGGGAGTCCCGGCAAATCATCGGGAAAAACGTCCGGAAACTCATTTACTATGGGAATTTCAGCCAACGCCTTTGCTTGCACAACATGAACTTCCCCAGACAAATCAACTTTTCTGGGAAGTTGTACCAGAAAACCCTTTTGATCTGTAGGATCTCTGAGCATAACTACCCGAGTGGATGTATCAATGAGTACCCCATTCTGACTCATCCAATTCATGCCTAGAATAACATCTATGCCTAATCCTGGCAAAACCACTAAGGCAAGCGAGTACTTTCGCCCTTCTATCTCAAGCTCAAGATTCCCCACTACTTTATTTGTGGAAATATTCTCACTTGCTGCGCTAATGCAATAACCTCCACCTTCAACAGTATGCAATTTGTGTGCAAACTTTGATGCAAACTTAGTACTGATAAAGGAATGCGAAGCACCTGAATCAAAAAGTACCACTGCAGGATGTTGGTCAACTAGGAACTTACCAGCAGTGACAACCTCACCAGATGGGATTTCCTCAATACTGTTATAATGAGCATGCCCTTGACGGCCACCTTGGTTGACATTCTTCTTAGGGTAAGGATAGTTCCTAGACCAATGGCCTGGCTTGTTGCAGTTCCAGCAAGACATGTTGCTAGGAGGAACACTGGAGCTGCCTTGGCCCGAATTACCCTTTGGCAGGGCCACTGTATATGCCTTGCGAAACCCAGTCTTCACTAGCACCTTCTTTTGCGGAGGACGGAACTTAGCACTTGTGGCAGGAGGGCGAGGAGGAGCCCTCGGGGCAGCTGGAGCTCGAGACTATGAAGCACCTGCCTCAAGTGCCCTCTTGCGGCTCTTAGAAGTAGCATAGATAGAATTATTGTTCTCTTGAGTCAGAGCATCACTGATAAATTCATTGAAAGTAGTGCACTTGCTAGTGCCCATAGTCTTCATCAGCTTTGGGCCGAGGCCTCTTTTAAAGCTAGCAATTTTCTTGGAATCGGTATCCACAAACTCTGTGGCATACCTTGCCAGGTTGTTGAAAGATTGCAGATATTCAGTCAAGCTTTTATTGCCCTGCGACAGCCTCATAAATTCTGTGTGTTTGATAGCCATAAGCCCTAGAGGAATATAGTTTCCACGGAATGCGGCCTTGAACTGGTCCCAAGCAATCGGGACATTTGCAGGCAGTGTGGAACGATAGTGGCTCCACCAAATCCCCGCTGGACCATGCAGTTGGTGAGAAGCATATTCAGTCTTTAGCTCATCAGTCAAGCGAAGCAGACGAAACTTTTGTTCAATAGTATTCAACCACTCATCGGCTTGCAGTGGTTCCTCCGCCTCCTTAAAGAGCGGGGGCTTAGTATCAAGAAAATCCTTGAAATCACTGTACTGATTGGGTTCTGGGCCCTGGCGGCCATGACGAGCCTCCCGGTTGGCAAGCTGGCGATAGCATCTGCCAGCATGCGCTGCCCTTCGACCACGGTCTGCATCAGATCAGCCGGGGTAGGTGGTGACGGAGGGGGTGGCTCTTCCTCATCCTCATTGCCACGACCCCGACGGAGATTGTACGACATCTGCAAAATGTATAGCCAATGAGCACTGACGATGTGGGAAATTTGTAGATGAATTATTGTAAATATGTCAAACTGACTTCATGAAATAGACTTCTCAAAATATTCATGGCACAATAATTCATCACAACCGCATAATCCATTGAAGCGCATCAATTGACACAATCATACGAGGGAATCCAACAAGATGTACTTTGATAAAGGCTCACTCATAAGGAGCACAGCAGTTACTGAACCGTTTACGTTAATATCTACATGATTTTTGACCTTTCGCCCGGTACTTGGATTTGATTTCAAAGTTTTTAGTTGACTAAGAAAGGCTACTTCAAACTGACCACAAAGAGACTTCTCAATGGTAGAGTTCCATGGTGGATCATGACTAGCCACCTCGATACCAGCGCGTGCCAAGCAGCACAACCTTATGTCGCGCGCCATAGGAGGCCCTCGGTTTCGTCGTGGCACCGAAGGGTGCTAATTGTGACACCATCATCGAACGCACGCAATAAGACATCCAATTGTGATCGAAATTAACAGGTTCAATTAAACATCTAGGAAACATAGGGTTCGACCTTTCATCCCAAAAGCCAAGTTATTACAAAGCCTCTCTCTAACACAGGGAGGGCACAAAAGACGATCCTAACATTGTAGCTACGCGATGACTACTCTAAGCATCGTCCTCAGAGTCGGTGTCAAGGATCTCCCCGCCGTCCTCATCACTAACAGGCTCTAACTCCTCCTCATCATCATCTTCTTCTTCTTCTAGTGCGGCATCTTGGGGCCCATTGACCTCCACTTCTTCATCATCTTCAGCCATGGTGATTCCCGAACACATGTCCTCATCTGCGTTGTTGTTTCGAGGCAGCAGAGGATTTAGCTGGTTGTTCAGGCGATGCACTTCTTCATGAAGATTGTCATTGTATTCTTCAGCATTCTTCAACTGTTGCTCGAGCTCAAACTGACGAGCTCTCAGAATGTTCTCCTCGTGCCAGGCTTCATCCCTCTGATTCATGACACGGACCAGCATGCGTTGACAATTGCGGTTTGCTACTGTCAATCTCTGGACTGCAAGGGTTTCCTGATCACGATCACGGATCACTTGCTCCAGTTGCTGACGCGCTGCATTCCGGGCAGCAGTCACTTCGGCCAACTCAGCCCTCAGCCTTTCCACCTCAGTGGGTTCAGGGCGGGGCTCACGTGGAGCGAGCTGGTGACGAGGTGCCCTGCCTCCAGTGGACTTGCGAGCGGTCCTCTTGGTACGTGCCATCTGTAGCAACAAGATACGACTGAAAGTGAGGATCATTTAGGGGATACGAAATTTAATTTAGTCGGGACCATTGAAATTTTTTTAAGGAGGGAGTAAATGATATGTATGATATAATTAAATATGATGCATGCACGTTCCGTACGCCCTCTCATCCTAGTAGAATCATAAATTTCTAACGCTAGGCGGTGGCATACATACGTTCTCTCATATAGACGAAACTATCGGTCTACTCGTTTGCGCTGTTAGTGTACCTGCAGAAAATCTCATTTCATCCCAACAGTTTCCCAATATAAACACACAAGAAAGCAGTAATTTAAATACGTTCCATATACACATCCCCTGATGAATATACTTCAGTATCAAAGCTACCCGATATATATTCCCATAATTAAGTGCTTACGTAATTACATGGTTTAAACATGTAAGTATGCAAGTCACCAAAACTACTCTCCCCTAGATCGCCGGTTGGACGATCATGCTCTCACAACTCACACTTACCAGAGCGTCGAGGCAATTGATCCATACATTACCACCCAAGTGGATGGCATCCATACAATATCACGCCGTATGGACGACGAAACAAAAATAAACAAGGCCCCCAAGTTAGTCTTTATAATAAGCCACCTAAGAGTCCTTATTTGGGCTAAGGGATGTGATCACTGGCATACCTATGAAAATAATTTTTAATGTTTTAACCCCTTTTTATAATCAAATACTTTTGTTTTTAAATACTCGTATGATGTGTTTAATGTTGAATTATGCTCTGGTACCAGCTGTAACAGAACTGACCAAATTATAAGAGCACAAGTACAAAAACAAGCACCGAAGCGCTCAAATTTTCAAACTTGAGCCCATATAATCCCGGTAGTCAATCGAAACCACGAAGGATTTCAAACCAACTTGCTTACAACCAAGATTGCATCATTCAACATACAACATCATACGTTACATTTCGCAAGTAGTTCCGAAATAAGTTTACACACACGGAGTCGCAAATTATTACAAACCAAGTTTATAAAAGTAGCGGAAGCAAACGCACACCAGTTGTTTAACTACTGCCAGTCTTGTTGATCAACAACCCGCAAAAGCATCAGGAAAGTACATAAAAGATGATCACGCCCTAGTGATCTAGTCTTCGTCACCCGCAGGGTGGAGATAATTTTTGCAGAAGCCTTGGTAGAGCATATCATCTGCAACAGGAGGGAATAAACCCTGAGTACTGGAATGTACTCAGCTAGACTTACCCGTCAAAACCAGAAATAAGATGACACCAAGGATTATGCAAGGCTTACACAAGAGGCTAGCTGACATCACATTTTTGCATAAAGGCATAAGTAATTGAGACTCTAATAACTTGTACTAGCAGTTATTTTTAGCATTTACCTGTCATCTATCTTAGCACCTGTACTAAGCATGCACTTGATTATAATCAAACAATTATCATTATTATATCCAGAGCAGGTATGAATTTTGGCAACATTGTATTATTCCCTTAACCACCTGTTCATTTAATGAGATCTACGTTGCCGCTGCTCAAGTCAAGTGCTCACTAACCGGGAGCGACGGCGATTCGAATCAAATTCCTATCCAGTTGGAGGGGTATTTCTAACACTCACCGTGCAGACCCCTGCCAGGGTCGCACAGGCCACCGTTTCATATGATTCAGGAATCGCGGGTCCGAATAATGTCGCGACCCCAAGGGCGACACTCTGCCAGGTGATAGGGACTCTACCCCCCTTGGTCTCACGCCAATGTCCCTAAGCACATCCTTTCTCTCCTCCAAGAAGCAACCTACCATTCGATTCCCGGCCTGAATCACATTACTCGGCTTCGCGGTCGGAACGACTTTTCCGGCCAACTAAGTGTTAGACTGCGTTCAACATGACTCAAGGACGTACAGCGAATCGGTCCTTAAACGACTCAGACGGGCATAGCTCCACACCCAAGACGTGAAGTGTCTTGCGGCTGTACTATCGAACTCCCGCCTGGTCTCAATTTCATTTTTAAGCATGTTTCCATCCACGAAGCCATAAAGCCACTCGTGACTCCTTCCTATATCTCGCGGATGACCGGAAATCACCCGACTTCTACCGTACTAAGCAGGGCTAAGCATTAACACATGCCTAAACCTAATATAGGGTTAAGTACGATATCTGGACAAGGACAGGTATAATGCAACAATTGTTTTCATACAACTCCTACAACTTAATGCATTAAACAATTAAAAGTACTCAAGATAGATTTTATAAATTGATGGGTTCAGCATGCACCGGGGCTTGCCTTTCAGAAAGGTCGAGGGCCGGTGGTCAGGACACTCGGGTAGATCTTCGGCAGGAGCTTCGTCGCCGGTTGGTTCCTCTGGCTGCTCCAGCAGGTCCTGGACTTTCTCCGGAATCACAGGCTCGAATTCGAGGAGAGTTACCCCCTCCGGAACACCTATTGCATGAGTGCACAATAAATATCATGGGTGCATAATGGTGCAACATGCTCGGGATGAAATGCATTTCAGAAATAAAAACAATAATCTTATCAAGTCACTTTATCAGTACGTGCAAATCTCTTCTCCAGTGGAGAAGTACTAACCTAAGCTACTCAACCTAAGATACAGCTGTTCCTCTTCGGTTAAGGCCCTAACACCTAACAACACAAGAGTAATATTACTTAGGTTACCACAGTAAGACATTCTGGACAGCAGCTCAAAGATTCTAACATAACTGAAGATTCCTAACTCCAAAAGTTATGTTCTAAGACAATCTAGAAAGCTTAAGAAATGCACTACAAATCATTTTCAGACCTCAACCTTAAATTCCTAAGTTTTCCATTTCGAATTTTCCAAGTTCCAGAATCTGTCCTCTCTAAACAGAGAGCAGCCAATTCTGGACTGTCGCTTAAAATAGCAATAACTCCTAAACTACTAAGCCAAATGCTCCCAAATTTTGACACAAAGCTAGTTTATCCAGTTTACTACAACTTTGGTATTCACAAGTTTTCTAGTAAACACTTTTATTAAGGGTCAAACCTAGAAATACTACCAGCTGTCCAGAAAACCTAGAATTGCAAAGATTAAATATTTATTTATGTGGCAAACATCCCATAAGACCAAACTAATGTTACCACAAGTTCACAAAGGTCACAAAAACACCAGAAAGTAAGGTGTGCCCACCTAGAATATTTATTTAAACCCATTTCTTAATTTACTTAAGTAATTAAGTGAAATTTTAAATATATATGTAAACTGCTCCTAAAATTCTACAAACAATACAGGAGACTCTAGGAACCAAAAAGAGACCACTATAAAAATTTGAACTAAATTTATTTACAGAAACTCCCTAAACAAAATTCACTAGCCCAAAAGGCTGATTTTTGTATAATTAACAAATCATATTAAAAAGTGTCAAACAACAGATTTCCTATTTTTCTTAGACACTTTAAGGTACCAAGACATTCTCCAAACATTTATAAGAACATTGCACATGTAGAAAAATTACAAAAATTCATTTAAGTATTTCCTAAAATAACAAGATAGCATTATAACTTGAAAAGTACTTAAGCACTGCTGCCCAAATTTTTACCAGAACTAGAGCAAGTATAAATTAGCCTACCCACCAAATTTCATAATTTTTGGAACAATGAAACTCAAGATATGATTTAAACAAGTTTGCATGCAATCTAAAACACATTTCAAAAACCTATTTAAATCTCCCAGAAACTCAACATCACATAAGCATTTGATATTTTTACTAGATCCTACACTTTATTTGGAACCCAACAAAATTTGGATCACAATGTTTGGATCTACCAAACCCTAGATATGAAAATCACAAACATTATTCAAATCTGTGAAATAATAAAGAAACTGAAATTTCAAACAAATCAAAAACGGCACTGGGCCGGCTCAACACGCCCACACGGCCCAGATCTCACGTGCGACCCACTTCTCCGTACGCGACCCGCGACGGCCTCCCACCCACGCCCGCGCTCTAACGAGAAGGGCCCACCGGTCAGCGAGACAGGGCAGGGGGAAGAGCGGTCGACAGTGAACTCGTCGCCGGCGGCAACTCCGGCGAGACCAAGGGCACAGGCATGTTCGCCTCTCCCTTGCGCACCTAGGGGTGCCACTAATTGGAGCAATGGCTGCGGCTATGGGGGATGGTGGCGGGCATGGCGGACCGGCGGGGCGGTGGTGGTGCTCCTCACCGGCGGTGACCTCGGGACCCTCTCCTAGACCCATGGTGAGCATCCCCGTACTACCCCGGTCCTAATGCACCTACTAGCGCTCGCAGTGGAAGCACCGAATACCCCAGCCACGGTGAGCCGCCGCGCAGGAGAATGCCGACGAGGTCTGGCGGTGGCGGAACTGGCGATTTGTCCTTACCGAGGTGCGTCTGAGGGCAGGGACAGGACAAGTGGGTAGAGGGGCTCAAGGTGTAGCTGTTGGCCAGACTTGAGGCGCGGTGGTGCGGTGGAAAACGCACGCGAGCTCGTCGGAGCAAGAGCGGCAATGGCAGCTCGGTTCTCTCTGCTTGAGCATGGAGAGAGCGAGAGAGGAGATAGAGGCGCGAGTGAGGAGGAGCACGGCGTCGTGGCGCCCTTGAAGCCCTCACGGCCTGACTGGTGGGGCCCCGGCCGGCGTACGGTCGCCACCGCGCACCCATGTGGCAGCACGGCCCTGCGGCCGGTCGGCCATGACGTTTACTGAATGTCGTGTTTTGACTGAATCGGTGTCCAAGGCTTAGACTGACAGAGGGATTTTGGCACCGATTATCTCCTAAACCAGCTCGAGTTAGCAGAAGATGATAATACCAAAATGGTAGAGCTACATGAGCACTACAACTTTGTCAATTGGCCCAAGGAGTGGTTCGTCCTGGTTTGTGAGTTACAAGTTGCCAAAGTGAGGTACAGTGAAACGGTTTTCAGCTTCACACTTAGCCAAAATTGCTAAGTCCCAAAACAGCCTCTAATACTAACTTGTGGGCCATTTTTGAGCATGTTCTGATCATTTTCATGAGATGGCCATATTAGAACTTTTGTTCCTTATGAAATTCTCTACAACTTTGCTTAAGGGTGCTCCTCCATGCAAGGTCTCTAAGCTAGACTTTTTAATTGGTCAAACTAGAGCATCCTAGGGCGAAATGCTGGTCAACTACACCTTGGAGGGCATTTTGGTGATTTTGGTCAACATGAACCTTGCTCCATTAGTGACCCTAAGTATAACTAAGGTGCTGTCAGATGTAATTAGCTACTCTACCCTTTAGTTACACCAACTCCATAGTGTCACATGATGTGAGTCAAACAAAACTTTAAAAACAAATCACATTTGTTGCAACCACATGAATTAACATGAAATGATGCATGCTTATGCTCATGTAATGCAATGCAATTATGGAGCTAAACACTTGAGGTGTTACAGCAAGTTTGGCGCAAAGCATGCTAATATCTTGCACCGACACTAAGACTGTCTCCAAACGGACTGAAACGAGATTCCAAATGACCCATGTCACCTAGGAGTTCCATCCGGTGCATCCAAAATGATTTTTGAGACTTTGGTGTGTTCGGACCAAACCGTGCAACTATCCATTATCAAGATTAGCAATATCTCCAAACGGACTGAATCAAGCTTCCACTTGAGCCTCATCACGTTGGAGTACCATCGGGTGCGTCCAAAACGATTTCTAAGCCTGTGGTATGTTTGGCGCAAACCCTGCACCTATCTTGCACCGACACTAACACTGTCTCCAAATGGACCAAAACAAGATTCCACATGACCCACGTCGCATAGGAGTTCCACCATGTGCGTGCAAAACGATTTTCTAAGCCTGTGGTATGTTCAGCCCTAACCTTGCACCTATCTCGCACCGACACTAACACTGTCTCCAAACGGACCAAAATGAGATTTCACCTGACACACGTCACCTTGGAGTTCCATCATGTGTGTCCAAAATGGTTTTCTAAGCCTGTGGTATGTTTAGCCAAAACCGTGCTCTTATCTTGCACCGACACTAACACTATCTCCAAACAAACCGAAAGGAGATTCCACATGACCCACGTCACCTAGGAGTTCCATCCGGTGCATCCAAAATTATTTCCAACCCTCTTGTACGTTTGGCCCAAACTCTGCACCTATCTTGCGTCAAGATTAGCACAATCTCTGAACAGAGTAAGTCAAGCTTCCACTTGATCCGCGTCACCTTGGAGTACCATCGGGTGCGTCCAAAATGACTTCTGAGCCTATGGTACGTTTGGCGCAAACCGTGCTAATATCTTGCACCAACACTAACACTGTCTCCAAATGGACCGAAACGAGATTCCACATGACCCATGTCACCTAGGAGTTCCATTTGGTGCATCCAAAATGATTTTTTAGCCTCTGGTATGTTCAGCCTAAACCATGCAACTATCCTGTGTCATGATTAGCAATATCTCCAAATGGACTGAATCAAGCTTCCACTTGAGCCTCGTCACCTAGGAGTACCATCAGCTACGTCCAAAATGATTTCTGAGCATGTGGTATGTTTGGCGCAAACCCTGCACCTATCTTGCACTGACACTATCACTGTCTCCAAATAGACCGAAACAAGGTTCCACATGTGATGAGGACATCATTGGCTCAAATATGACCATGCCAACCACTTCTATACCAAAGGTGCAACCATTCTATATGAGGCTTATCATTGATGCATTTGATGAATTGATGCTGCACCATGATGTGTGTTCATTCTCATTTTTAGAATTACTTATATGGATCAAGGGAAGGTTCGATTGCATATGGAAAGCATGGAAGGTTAATGAAGTTGATTGGGGACCAAATCCAAGTATTCCTAACGTCCTCCGCTAGGCCACCACGTCACTTTGGTTCCAAAGGACAGAAAGAGTCCAAGTCTAACACGTTTTGGAAGTTGAATTCGGACTGCAAAATAGTCCCAAATTGCGACGGTCACCACAACTTCATACGAACTCCGATTGGGACATTCTAGCACTTTTTGGAAAGCTCATGGCTATATCTTATCCGATGCTTCCGCAATCGTCGTTTCAACGCCGGGACCTTTTCTGCCTTTGGTGCTGTGTCACCCTATTTTGGGCCGATGGTCCATGTATCAATTTGGGTCCATTAAGGACATGTCCTAGGGTTGGAAAATGACCCCAACACCCCCTTGGTCGTTCCCCTAGGTATTAATAAGGATTAGAGCCGCCACAAACAGATTGGGTTTTGTTTTGTTGAAAGTTTAGCCATTACTACTTCCTTGTAGATGCGTGTGTTGACTAGACCATCCGTTCTACTTGATTCAGAACCCTAACTTTGTGAGTTTAGATTAGTTTTTCATCTCCATATTTGCAATTGAGTTGCTTGTTCTACTTGTTCTTGCTTGTTCCTCGATTGCTTGCAGGAATTACCCTAGTGGTTTGGTTGATCGTGCTCCACAAGATCACGACGGTTGTTGGAGGTGGTGTATCGGTTGCTAAGGCGCAGCTTGGAAGGCTGTAATCGAGCCGTGAACGTCATCTCCATCCACCAATCGAGTTATCTCACGCTTCTCATCGAAAGATCGACCACGAACCCTTGCGGGTTCATATCAGTTGGTAATCAGAGCAAGGTTTATCGTGAGAGACTTCCAATTCTTCGCTGTTTTAATTTTCCTATAGTCCAGAAAAGCCAAAAAAATAGTAGATTAGTTTACCCGCACTCCTATAAACCCTTTGAGCCTTTGCTAGCACTTCTTAGTTAGGGCTTGTTGAGTTTTTGGTTGCATCGGTTGTGTCGAGTTGCTGGTCTTAGTGTCTATTCCTTTAGAGTTTTGAGTTCCATCACGTTTTGGTCACCACAAGATCCACCATCACCATATACATCGTTGCTGCGTTTCTACCACCACGGATCCATATGATGTCCGATTTAGGAGTTTAAATACAATCTGAAAACTTGAAGTTGTCTTCCTTCCAACAGATCTGACCTTGCAGCAAAATTCGATCTGAGCACTCTACAATCATCTTAGAGATTTCCGCATCTGTGGTATTAACAAGAGTTGTTAAATCTGACTTTGAAGAGGCTGTGTGCAATAGCCTTATTGTTTGGGTTGTCATAGTACCAAATAAAACATTTAGGCCTCTGCAAAAAAAGAAAGAAAAAAGAAGAAGAAAAAGACAAGAGAAGGAGAAGAAACAAGGGGCTGAATCTGTTGTTTTCTTCATGCTGTGCTAGTTGTTCTTTTTTAGTGACTACCTTTGTGTGTAGGCTCACGTCTCTAGCATGGTTTAGCCTAGAATCAGCACAGTACCTCCATTGAATGATTATTCAGCTTGCTTTTGTGACTAACGTGGTGCTCGTACTTCCTTGCTTTAGCCCACCTATAGCTCCACATATTTCGACTACAACTTGACAGGTGTTGTTGTTGCGGCACCGATACACTTCACTCCATGGTTGTAGACTTGTTGGTTGCCATCACCTCCTGTTTGGCTTGGTAAGAACTTGTAAGGGCTTGTTTAAACAAGTTGAGTTTGAGAGAGTTACAACCGACACATCCTAGTAGTTGATATGAGGATACATATTATTTTTGTGTTTCTTGTTTTCTACTAATCATGGCAGGTGATATGGAGATTTTTGAGCTGTTGAAACTAGACCCTCATAATCAGGATGTCATTCAACACTTGCCGTTATATGATGGTAAGTTTGATCCTCAAGCTTACATTGATTGGGAGTTAAAAGTAGACAACGAATTTGATGAGCACGACCTGTCCAAGAAACAAAAGATTTGTATTGCCTCTAATATTTTGATTGAAAATGCTTTGCTAGAATGGAAACACATTTGTAGGCACAACAAAGTTCCAGAATCTTGGAAAGACTTCAAATTTCTTTTTAGAGATGCATTCGTTCCTGCATATTATGTTGATTATTTGCTTGCAAAATTAGACAACTTGAACCAGGGTAGTAAGACTATGAAACAATACTACCATAATTTTAAGATTTGTATCATGTTTGGTGGATTGGATGAATGCATGGAAGATGTTATGAGTAGATTCATGAGAGGGCTCAATTCTGAAATTCGAACCTTGTTAATTAGCAAATCATATTGCCATATTGGTCAATTGTTTTGTCTGGCTCTCAATGCTAAAAAAGAGATTCTATTATCTGTGAATACTTGCCAGAATGATGTGACCCATAATGTCTAAAATTTGTCCACTCTGCATGCTAATAAAGAGCAACAAATAGTGGAACCCACTACTGATTTTCCTTTGTCACAAAATGAATTACTCGCTGTTCCTTGTGATAAAGAGGAGTTGTGTGGTGATGATTCTTTTACTCCTATGCCACAAGTAGCAAATAAGTGTGATACTTTTGGTTTGGAACCATACAAATGTGCTGAAGGTAAGCTTTTTCATCCTATTACATGTGCACAAGATGAACTGAATTTACTGTCCTCTTTAAATACTTTTGGTTATATTGAATTTGATATTCTGTGTAAACTAAATTGTCTAAAAGAGAGACTTAAATTTGATTCTGATTTGCCAAGTTTTAATCATTGTTCGCTTCATGCAATTGGCAAATATGACAGCAAAGAAGAATATTTGGTGCATAAAGTTTATATTTGTTCTAATCTGAAATATCTTTTTGGGCCACAATACCATGATCAAATTGAGGGCTGCACTAACACTAATGATGTGTTGCAAAGTTTTTCTAGTTTTCCCCATATGCAACAGGATAAATATCAACAAGGGGAGCACGGTTCACTTTTACCTACAACACATACTCCAACAAAGATCAAACCGAGGACGGTTTGCTGTCAAGAAGGGGAGAATGATGAGGACATCATTGGCTCAAATATGACCATGCCAACCACTTCTATACCAATGGTGCAACCATTCTATATGAGGCTTATCATTGATGCATTTGATGAATTGATGCTGCACCATGATGTGTGTCCATTCTCATTTTCAGAATTACTTACATGGATCAAGGAAAGGTTCGATTGCATATGGAAAGCATGGAAGGTTAATGAAGTTGATTGGGGACCAAATCCAAGTATTCCTAACGTCCTCCGCTAGGCCACCACGTCACTTTGGTTCCAAAGGACAGAAAGAGTCCAAGTCCAACACGTTTTGGAAGTTGAATTCGGACTGCAAAATAGTCCTAAATTGCGACGGTCACCACAACTTCATACGAACTCCTATTGGGACGTTATAGCACTTTTTGGAAAGATTACCAAGTCTATTTTCCAACGGATCTAGACTCATGGCTATATCTTATCCGATGCTTCCGCAATCGTCATTTCAATGCCAGGACCTTTTCTGCCTTTGGTGCTGCATCACCCTATTTTGGGTCGATGGTCCATGTATCAATTTGGGTCCATTAAGGACATGTCCTAGAGTTGGAAAACGACCCCAACACCCCCCTGGTCATTCCCCTAGGTATTAATAAGGATTAGAGCCACCACAAACAGATTGGGTTTTGTTTTGTTGAAAGTTTAGCCATTGCTACTTCCTTATAGACGCGTGTGTTGACTAGACCATCCGTTCTACTTGATTCAGAACCCCAACTTTGTGAGTTCAGATTGGTTTTTCATCTCCATATTTGCAATTGAGTTGCTTGTTCTACTTGTTCTTGCTTGTTCCTCGATTGCTTGCAGGAATTACCCTAGTGGTTTGGTTGATCGTGCTCCACAAGATCACGACGGTTGTTGGAGGTGGTGTATCGGTTGCTAAGGCGCAGCTTGGAAGGCTGTAGTCGGGCCGTGAACGTCATCTCCATCCACCAATCGTTTTATCTCACGCTTCTCATCGAAAGATCGACCACAAACCCTTGTGGGTTCATATCAACATGACCCACGTCACCCAGGAGTTCCATCATGTGCGTGTAAAATGATTTTCTAAGCCTGTGGTATGTTCAGCCCAAACCTTGCACCTATCTTGCACCGACACTAACACTGTCTCCAAATGGACTGAAAGGAGATTTCACATGACCTACGTAACCTAGAAGTTCCATCCAGTGCATCCAAAATGATTACTGGGCCTCTGGTACATTCGGCCCAAACTGTGCACCTATCTTGCATCAAGATTTGGACTGAATCAAGCTTCCACTTGTGCCTCGTCACCAGGAGTACCATCAGGTGCATCAAAAATGATTTCTGAGCCTATGGTACGTTTGGTGCAAACCGTGCACCTATCTTGCACTGACACTGTAAATGTCTCCAAACAGACCGAAATGAGATTCCACATGACCCACATCACCTAGGAGTTCCATCCGGAGCATCCAAAATGATTTCCGAGCCTATGGTATGTTCAGCCCAAACCGTGCACCTATCTTGCATTAAGATTAGCACTGTCTACAAACAGACTCAATCAAGCTTCCACTTGAGCCTCATCACCTAGGAGTACCATCGGTTGCGTCCAAAATGATTTCTAAGCCAGTGGTATGTTTGGCGCAAACCCTGCACCTATCTTGCACCGATTATAACACTGTCTCTAAATGGACCGAAACAAGATTCCACATGACCCACGTCACCTAGGAGTTCCATCATGTGCGTCCAAAACAATTTTCTAAGCCTATAGTATGTTCAGCGCAAACCGTGCACCTATCTTGCACTAACACAGCAAATGTCTCCAAACGGACCGAAACGAGATTCCACATGACCCACATCACCTAGGAGTTCCATTCGGTGTGTCCAAAATGATTTTCGAGCCTCTAGTATGTTCGGCCCAAACCGTGCACCTATCTTGCATTAAGATTATCGCTATCTCCAAATAGACTCAATCAAGCTTCCACTTGAGCTTCGTCACCTAGGAGTACCATTGGTTGCGTCCAAAATAATTTTGAGCCTATAGTACATTTGGCGCAAACCGTGCACCTATCTTGCACCAACACTAACACTGTCTCTAAATGAAACGGAATGAGATTTCACATGACCCACGTCACCTAGCAGTTCCATCCGGTGCGTCCAAAATGATTTTTGATCCTCTGGTATGTTTGGCCCAAACCGTGCACCTATCTTGCGTCAAGATTAGAACTATCTCCAAATGGACTGAATACTCTCTCTAAATAGATCGAAACGAGATTCCGGATGACCCATGACACCTAGGAGTTCCATCCGGTGCATCCAAAATGATTTTTGAGCCTGTGGTACATTCTGCCCAAACCGTGCACCTATCTTGCGTCAAGATTAGCACTATCTCCAAACGGACTAAATTGAGCTTCCACTTGAGCCTCCCACCTTGTTGTAGCATCGGGTGTTTCCAAAACAATTTTTGAGCCTAGGGTACGTTTGGTGCAAATCGTGCACCTATCTTCCACTAACAGTAACGCTATCTCCAAATGGACCGAAACGAGATTCCACATGACCCGTGTCACCTAGGAGTTCCATCAGGTGCATCCAAAATGATTTTCTGAGCCTATGGTACGTTCGGCACAAACTGTGCACTTATCTTGCTTCAAGATTAGCACGATCTCCAAATGGACTGAATCGAGCTACCACTTGACCCTTGTCACCTAGGAGTACCATTGGGTGCATCCAAAACAATTTCTGAGCATATAGTATGTTTGGCGCAAACTGTGCACCTGTCATGCACTGACACTAACACTATCTCAAAATGAACCGAAACAAAATTCCACATGACCCATGTCACCAAGGACTTCCACCTGGAGTGTTCCAAATGATTTTTGAGCCTTTGGTACGTTCGGCGTAAACCGGGCACCTATCTTGGGTAAAGATCAGCACTATCTTGAAACGGATTGAAACGAGCTTCCTCTTGAGCCTCGCAACCTAGGAGTGCCATTGGATGCGTCCAAAACCATTTTTGAGCCTATAGTTGTTTGGCGCAAACTGTGCACCTATCTTGTACCGATCCTAACACTGTCTCCAAACGGACTAAAACGAGATTCCACATGACCCATATCACCTAGGAGTTTCATTCGGTGCGTTCAAAACGATTTATGAGCCTATGGTACATTCAGCGCAAACCGTGCACTTATCTTGCATCAAGATTAACACTATCTCTAAACGGACTGAAATGAGCTTCCACTTGAGCCTCGTAACCTAGGAGTGCCATCGGGTGCGTCCAAAACGATTTGAGACTATGATACGTTTGGCACAAACCATGCACCTATCTTGTACCGACACTAACACTATCTCCAAACGGACCAAAATGAGGTTCCACATGACCCACGTCACATAGGAGTTCCAACAGGTGCATCTAAAATGATTTCTGAGCCTGTAGTATGTTCGGCGAAAACCGTGGACCTATCTTGCGTAAAAGATTAGCACTAAACGGACTGAATCGAGCTTGCACTTGAGCCTCCTCACCTCGTAGAACCATCGGTCACATCCAAAATGATTTATGAGCCTATGGTACATTTGGCGCCAACCGTGCACCTATCTTGCACCGAAACTAGCACTATCTCCAAATAGACCGAAACGAGATTCCACATGACCCATGTCAACTAGTAATTCCATCCGGAGCGTCCAAAACGATTTGTAAGCCTGTGGTACATTCGGCCCAAACTGTGCACCTGCCTTGCGTCAAGATTAGCAGTATCATCAAATGGACTGAATTGATATAACACTTGAGCCTCGTCACATAGGAGTACCATCGGGCGCATCCAAAATCATTTCTAAGCCTATAGTACGTTTGACGCAAACTGTGCACTTTTCTTGCACCGACACTAACATAGTTTCCAAACGGACTGAAATAAGATTCCACATGGCCCATATCACCTAGGAATTCCATCGGGTGCGTCCAAAATGATTTCTGAACCTGTGGTACGTGTCACGGAACCGTCCAAATTATAAGAGCACAAGTATAAAAACAATCACCAAAGTGATCAAATTCTCACACTTGAGCCCATATAACTCCGGTAGTCCATTGAAATCACGAGGGATTTCAAACCAACTAACATACAAGCCAAGATCATAGTGATTCAACATAACAAGCCACATGTACATCCATTTCACAAGTAGTTCAATGTACATCGGAGTTCAACATTGTTATTACAACTTAAGTTAAAAAGTAGCGGAAGTAAAGTAATTTGAATCTAACATTGTTCTTATTTCAAATACATGCCAGTACCAAGATCAACTTTCAACAAAAGCAGTAGAGACAAGATAACTCAGAAGGATCATGCCATGATCACCCTCCGCCACTATGGCAGGAGCCAACCAATTCTTGCAGTAGCCATGATACATCACAATCTGCAACAAGTGGGAAATAAACCCTGAGTACAAGAATGTACTCAGCTAGACTTACCCGTCAAAAACCAGAAATAAAGTGACACCAAGGAGTATGAAAGGCTGATATAAAGTGGGGCTAGCTTGACAACATTTTGCATAAAAGCTAAGTACAAATAAGTAATCATTGAATGCTTAAGCATCACGTTAATCATCATGAACATGTGTAAGGTCCAAATAGGCTAGAAGGGGGGTGAATAGCCTAATTAAAACTTCTACAAGAATTACTTAATCACAAGTTAGTACGAAAGGTGGCGAAGCAAAAGCACTAGCTCTAACTAATTAAGCAAGCCACCTAAACAAGTCTAGTACAAGGCTATTCACTAAACACAACAACAACTACAAGCTAGAAACAAGAAGTACTACGAGAGAAGAGCTTTGAGTGATTATACCGCCGTGTAGAGATGAGAAGTACCAATCAATCAATCACACAAGAGAAATCCTCGGGAAGAGAATGACACAAGAATTTATCCCGAGGTTCACTTGCTTCTTGGCAATCTACTCCCCGTTGTGGCGATACACCCACTTGTCAGTTCGCGAGCTAATCAACTATCAAGAGTTGAGCCCTCGGCGGGCGCTGCACAACCGCACACAAGATGGGGATCCTCCAAGCTACGAGCTCCACTAGAGTATCCAATTTGCAAACTCCCACGGGGAAAGATCAAGAACCCCTTACAACACTTGGTGAAGGCTCCAACAATCTCCAATTGTGAGCTCAATCACCTCCGCTGCTCCAAGTCGTCTACCGTGTCGGGAAACACGGAAGAGTAACAAGAAATCCGCAGCAACTCGAAGATCAAGTGCCTCTAGAATGCAACTCTCAAGCAATGCACTTGAATCTCACTCAAGATGTGCAACTATGCAAAGAGATGAGTGGAGGGGTTGTTCTCTAGCTCAAAGGATGTCTCTAGGTCTCAAAATATGCAAGAGATCCCCTCAAACCCCGGCCAACGTCTATTTATAGCGAAGGGGTACGCAGCTAGCCGTTAGGAACTCAACCAGCCGAAATCGCGCTGATCAGATGCGCTGGTCAAACTGACCGGACGTGCTGGTCATGCAGACCGGACGCACTGGTCAGGCTGACCGAACGCGCCGGTCACGCAATGGCTAATTTCCAACGCACTGACCGGACGCGCCTCAGCGTATGACCGGACGCGCTGGGTGTGACCGGACGCGCCGGTCCCGCAACTGACCAGACGTGCTGGTCAAGCCTGAGTAGCGCACAACGAAACAATGATTGGACGCGCTGTTGAACTGACCGGACGCCACAGTGCCAGCATCCGATTAGAGTCTAGTAAGCTCCATGGACGACCGGACGCGTCCGGTCATCAGTGACCGGACGCGCTGCGCGTCCGATCATCAACCTGAAAAACACGCAGACGCTAAACACTGACCGGACGTGTCCGGTCATACAGAGACCACGTCCGGTTCAGCGTCCGGTCACCTCTGTGACCTCCGTTTCTTTTCCGACTTCCGGCGCAATAGAAAATAGGCATTTCACTTAGACCCGGTCAATCACTTCTCTACTCATCTTAGACCGGCAAAAGGAAAACCCTATGGTTATACCTTTGCCTTGCGCTCTTAGATCCTTCTTCTCCACTTGATTATCATGTCCTTCATTTTATGTGCATCTCCACCATGATCATCATTTCATGTCCATGCACCATCTCCTTGTGATCTTGTGGCCACCACTCCTTGCCACATACACCTTCATCACATGTGTTGCTTATGCCTAACTCAAAACACTTAACACATGACATTAGCAACTTGGTGTCATTAATTACCAAAACCAAACTTGGGCTTTCAACATGTCATCTAGATTAGCACCTATACTATAGCAACCACTTTGTTAGGAGCAAACAATATTAACCATAGTAGGTATAAGTTGAGGCAACATTTAAATCATCATCCAATTAACCATCTGTTCAATTAATTGAATCTACGTTGCCGCTGCTCGAGTCAAGTGCTCACTAACTAGGAGCGACAGCGATTCGAATCGAATTCCTATCCAGCTAGAGGGGTATTTCTAACAATAACCACACAGACCCCGCACTAGGGTCGCACAAGTCACCTTTGGTATAGTTTAGGAATCACGGGTTCGACTGATGCCGCATCCCTAAGGGCAACACTCTGCCAGGTGATAGGGACTTTAACCCCCCTTGGTCTTATGCCAATGTCCCCAATCACATCCTTACTTCCTCCAGAATGCACACTTGACCCCCCGATTCCCGGCTTGAACTGTATTACTCAGCTTCACAGTCGGAATGGCTTATCCGGCCAGCTAAGTGTTAGACTGCGTTCAACATGACTCAAGGATGAACAACGAATCGGTCCTTAAACGACTCAGACAGGGATAGATCCACACCCAAAACCTCCATGCCTTATTGCTTCACTATTGTCATCCCGCCCGGTCTCATTTCATATTATTAGCACATGGTTCTTTTCCACGATAGCAAATATAGCCAACTGTGCCATATATATCCCTAAAGCTCGCAGGTGACAGGGGATCACCTGACTTCTGCTAGTTAAAGCAGGGCTAAGTAATTACTCGAACCTAAACCTAGATAGGATTCAAGGCATACTTTCTGGACAAGGATAGGGTATATATGCAACAAGTGTTTTCATCGAACACCTGTCACTTAATGCAACAATACATATAACATATATACTCAATTGCATTTTTAGAAATTAGGAGGCTTATAATGCTCTAGGGCTTGCCTGGGATCCAACTCAAGTCAGTGTTTATTAGATGAAACTCGCTTGGCGAGCATCCCCCATTCTAGCACTTGTCCGATCCTTCCATCTTCAGGATGGATCCACCATCACCATCTTCAGGTTAGCTCCACATCACGTCCTTCACGTGGTGCATCTAGCGTACCTAGATGAGATGCAAGATGCAAGCGTATGAATACATGGGAATGCAACAGATGATGCATTACACACTAATCAAGGCAAGTATAGGTTACGCTAAATACACACAAGCACTTCACATTGCTTAATTAAACATCACACCACCTATCATGCTAAGATATAGGGATGAAAATGGTACGGATATTTTCCGACTGTATTCGAGACCGAATCTATTTAGAGGGGTTTTAATCCGTCCGTATCCGAGTCCGGATATTTAACATCCGATACCATATTCCTATCCGAATATTTAAATCACATATTTATGATGTCGATATCCAATCGTATCCTATCTGGCATTTTTATACTATCCGTATTCGAATCCGAATTCAGACATAAATATATAAACAAATACGATATCAGTGATATCCGTCCGTATCCGATCCATTTTCATCCCTACTAAGATAGCAAGGGAAGCAATACCAAACATGACACAAGATTTACAAAGTCTCAGGTGTACTAACTTCATCACCAAGGACATGAATCATACTTAGCAACATGCAAGCAAAGTAACCAAGCATTCATGTATTTTCAGCAATTCTGGACATACATGCAGTAGCTGAGTAAATCAATCATATCTGGAGTTCTACAAACCGAAATGACTTGCAAAAAGACATTATGGAAAGCTTATGAAATTCTATATATTTAATCTAATATCATCACAGCATGATTCATAAGTAAAATAAGTCAAAATTACAAAGTTCCAGAATCTGTTCCTGACAAACAGAGAGCAGCCATCTTTGATCTCCAACTTGAAACATGCATAACTCATAAACTACTTGGCCAAATGACACCAAATTTTAACAAAGGCTAGATACATGAATTATCTACAACTTTTGTATAAACAAGTTTCACAACAAAGCACATTATCATGAAGAACTTTGCTAAGTTCCCATATCTTTCTAGAAACCTCATTTGCAAGAAATAAATACTAACTTATGTTGCAAACATATAATTGGACAAAACCAAATTTAACAACATGTCGCACATGACTAATGAGCACCAGAAAACATAGTGTACATTCCTAAATAAATTCTTTTAATGCATTTATTAATTTATTTAGATAATTAGGTGGAATTATGAACACATATCAAGATGCACAATAAATTCTACCAAAATTAAAGTGGCCTACATATGCTCCCAATAGTCTAATGTACAAATTTCAAGCCATTTGGACATGTATATAAACCTCTATGAAAAAGACAAATTGTTATTGCAAGAATTCATGTGAGAGCAAGATGAATCAATAACTCACTCATACTACCACCAAAATTCATGAAATTTTTACCACACATCAAACAACACATGAATAGCATGCCACAAAAATTTCACTTCATTTGGAGTCCTACAACTGCAGTTATGAAAAAGAAAAATACCACTAGTATTAAAAACCTAATCTGAAAATTCCATTTTTATAGCAAAAATATTAAACTAAAACATTCCATGTTATAGATCCACTATATAGATAATTTCACAAGGATTCCAAACAGTCCTCATTTGTTATTTAAGAATGTTCTATGATTTACTACGAATTTCCAAAGTTCCTGCAAAATCATTATAAAACAGTCCTTATGACACTATCCATATGAGTCTAAAGCTTTGCAGTTAGGACCCTCCCTTTCTCCTAATTGCTGTGCGAAGCCCTCCACATGAACCAAAGTAGAGGAGGTTCAGGGAAATGGCGGTTCCGGTCACTGTGGTGCTCGCCGACGGCGGTGGAGTGGTGGAGAGCACAAGGGCCTGGCGCGCACCCTCTGGTGCCTGTTGATATTAGATACGCACACGAAGGAATTCAAGAAATAATCCGCAAGCGCATGGATATCGGTGAGCACTTCACCCGGGAGATAAGTCCAAAGTATTGTATTTGTTTTATCCGCAAGGAGAAAGCGTGCGATGACTAACCTAGTCTATACTATTACCCTTGGGCCGCACTACAAGGTGGCGAAGATATAAGCGATTAGAGAGAACTACGACGACAGTCTGGTTCCAACCTATGGCAAGCTATGATATTATTGATCTTAGGGGAAATACCGATGGAAAAGAGACACCACAGATGATGCTTAACCAGGGTACTTAAATCCTACTAAACCTTCTCACGGGAGGAGACTCCAAAGGTAACAATGGGATTGTCACATCCCATGCTACTACTCACTAATCCGGCCAGATAGGGGATATCCATGAGTATTCCTAGCCCAAGCACCACGCTTATGCTACGAATGATTACTCTATTCCCTACGCGAAGCGAATAAAGTAAACCCACAAACCAAAGAACAATAATAACAACGTACTTACTTAGTATTAGAAGTTGAATTGCTGAAGAATCCTAGAACCAAGCCTCAGGTTAGGAGACTTGACCCCGTAGATACAAGCTTGGAGAGGAGACACCGATAGGCCAGGCTTCCTCCAATCTTCTACCTCCACTCTAACTCTCTCAATCTAGAAGAATAACTCTAATCTCACATAGAGACTACAAAGCTAAACTCTCTTGTATGTGCCCTAGAGAAAGATCCATTTAAGGGACCCCTCTCAGGCGAATTCTCTCTGAAAAATATGAATTAGGGTTTCTGAACTCTCTCCTCCAGGGGCCAAGGGCCTTGCTTATATAGCCCTCTAGGAAGCACCACAGCCCTCAGATCAAACCGACCTTGATCAACAATTTTTATTCATCCTCAAAGGCGGTGGAAGCAGGATCCGTGAGGTGGAAGCTCAATGGCTCTCTAGGTGGGGCGGCCACCCCTAGGGCTAGACGCCCACCCCTGTCACAGTGATAGGTGGGTCCCACCTCCCAGGGTTTGGCTTCTTGAACCTTCTTGATTATACTTTTTCCATATGTGGCCCTTTCTCTCTATGTAAACCTGACATGTGGCCCATCTTTCATTATTTTCAGTTGGCACCCTGTAGAAATAAATATTCATCAAAACTCATGGAATTCTATCAGTTAAACACCTAGTCTATGGTGGTAATTAGTTTTATAGCATTCTTTTATGTAAGTTGATAGTTAAAAATGTTAGTTAACTACCGTCAACAAACTCCCCCACACTTGGACTTTTACTCGTCCTCGAGAAAAGAATGGATTACCTTAGGCATAATCTCTAGCCAAGACATCAACAGTAGATTTATTCCTTAGTCATACCTGTACTGCGGGATTCAAAGTGTCTACCATACCATTTTAGGTAGTTGAAGAATGGTACAGCCTGAAACTGAGCCCCTTTCTCCTTTCAACCTGTCACTTGGTGTTTTTGTATGTATTTGAAATAAAAAACATAGCCTACCTTCTACCTCATGTGGTACTCTCAAGTCACTCAAGATATGTGGTATTTGTAGACCTCTCTGAGGTATGTATGACAAATGCCATATAGCCCATCCTATTCTACAAAAGCTTATCTGGATTTGATGGTATTTCAAGGATATAGCATACTTACTTTGCATATATTGCCTAGTCAAAATGGGATCCAAGGAGGGGAGTGACATACCCCTAGATCAGGACGTGCATGTGGTGTGGTTTCAAAAGAATAAACATAATAGGAAATATTTGTGGAAGGTAGAGGGTGTGCAAAATAATTCTACAATGCTCCTTTACAAAAGATACACTTATTCAACTTTGATTTGAGGAATTGCAACTTAAAACTTCTACTTCACAAAAGGCAAAATCAATACTTTCTTTTTCTTTATTCTTTCTCTTTTTTTCTTTCTTTTATTTTTTAACAACAAAGAAATGTACTGAATTTTGATGGAACATTGTGAGAGGATAATAACATTCTAGAGCATTTTAGAATCATGGCTAGCAATCAAGAAAAACCTATAGGAGATATATTTTTAATTGTTACTCCTAGGGTAGGAGCAGGACAAATTTTTGAGTGGATCTAAATAGGTAATATGGTGGTGCATACTTTCAGGGTAGAAGTAGCAAGGGGTGCAAAAATTAGTGTGAATCCTGATCTTGGGAGCATGGCCCACCTCTCAAGGGTCTAGCACGGGTTGACCAAACTCAACACAAAGTAAATAGCTTATGAGCTAGTTTTTTTATAGATATGTAAGGCTCTACTAGGTATTTATTCTTACCACAGAGGAGAAGCATAGCTAAAAATTTTAACATTTTTGTAAAAGAAATTCTCCAAGTGACAAAGTATCAGAAATCAGGTTCTCATGATTATACTATCTCTCACTCCACAATAACTTAAATGATATGGAGTCCCTAAAAATTAAGTTCCCAACAGTAACAGGACTCCCAGGAAATAATCATGGTGTGAGTCTATAAAGAGATCATGACTAAAATAATATATCTTCTTTAAATTCAGCATTAAATAGATTGTACTTAAGAATTTATAATGCAAAACTTAACAGAAAGTGTGTATATAAAAATTGGAACGTGTAGGGAGCATACCTGACCATGGTCAAAGGAAGGAGTGAGGAGGGCTTACCACCTGGGCACCCGCCCCTAGGTCTGGGCAGTCGCCCCACTTGGGGCGGACTTCCGAAGCTCGCTTCGACGTACAGGGTCCTCGTGTTATGTATCTTCAAGATTTTTCATTTGTGTGGTAAAATCTGTTCATTAAATCATCGAGTGCTTCCCCCACACTTATTTCCTATTTTCCTTTATACAAAGCATGGTGGAGACAAAAGCACAAGCAAAATATATCCAATAATAATAAAAAAACAACTCTTTATTCAGTATCATGTAAGGCACTTTGTTTACAAGAAATTTGAATAAAATAATTAATCTAAGCAAAAGAATTTAAACAATTTTGTGACTAATCTCGAAGGTGCCTTATCAACTGCTAAATGGTACTCAATCTACTTCTTCGGCTTAGGAGGCTCTAAAGCACTTACGCGCTTTTCTAGTTCCTTATTGTTCTTCTCTATGTCCTCTACTTTCTCGTGCGTGTGAAGAAAACATCTATTCTGAAGGCGTAAAGTGGATTCTATAGAGGAGATAGTAGCTTGCTGAGCCTCTATCAGCTTTTCTAGATTAGCTAAAGTCTTGCAACGCTTGCGCGGAGCTTCAGCCTTAGCAAGGGCGTGTTTAGGAGCTTCCTCGGGTGGAAGAAATTTGACTTTGCTTGGATGAGCACGAAATCCTTCGAAGTAGGTGCGTTGCCCAGTGCTGTACTTGGCGCAGACGATCTCTCCTTTCTTGTTGGTCTTCACACCAACAAGCGTCTCATTGTGCTTTGGCGGCAAGAGCTTGGTTCTAGCAGGTAGCTTGATGATAGTTCCCTTTGATGGTTTATCTTCTAGGAAGAGGGGCTACGGAGGTGCTACGAGAACTGGCCGAGCGAAGTAAGACTGGCTATAGCTATGAGGTCTTGGTGGAATGGCAGCGAGGGGTTGAGCATTGCTAACTGGGATAAGAGCTTTGCAATTTGGATCTTCCTTGGGGATGGAGTTGAAGTCAATACCGTAGGGGATGATCCTCTTGTCGTGGTTGCCCATTGGAGCTAGGGAGAGAGGGCTAGCAAACTTCTAAAAGGAAAAGAGGAATAATCTGATGGAATGAGGATGACTGATGTCATAGGGTGTTTATATAGGAGGGTTCAGAGGACCAAAACGGCACCTAAACGGTATCTCATGATAAAAAAAAGCCTGAATAAACTAGGAATAAACTTTTTCTAAAAGAAGAATGTAGAAGAATCACGAAGGCAAAAGGCGGCGACGAAACGGCGCAAGGGGTGGGGCTGGCGCCCAACCCTAGGGGCGGGCGCCCGGCCCATGAGCCCGGCTCCAGTCCACTTTTTCGCAGAATTTTCTAAATATTTTTGTTATTTCAAAAAATATATTGGGCCCCAAAAAACGAAAACTAAAAAGGTCGGGCCCAACAATACTTAAGTAATAAAGAAATTAATAATATCTAATTCTTCTAATTCTTTATTGGGCTCTAAAAATAATTTAAGGCGTTGACCATTTACCTTGAATAATGTACCTTCGTCATTTTGAAGCGTGACCGCGCCATGTGATGATGCGTCTACCACTTTAAATAGTCCTTCCTACTTACTTCATAGCTTTCCATGTCTGAAGAGCTTCACCCTAGAATTAAAAAGTAATACCTTATCCCTTGGGGCAAACTCCTTCTTCTTAATTCTCTTGTCATGCCATCTCTTAACTCTCTCTTTATAAATCTTTGAATTGTGATATGCTTTTTCTCTCCATTCATCTAACTCTGAGAGTTGCATTTTCCTCCTTATTCTAGCAGCATCAAGGTCCATGTTCCATTTCTTGATAGCCCAGTGAGCTTTAAATTCTAACTCAACTGGTAGGTGGCAAGTCTTCCCATACACCAACTGATAAGGAGACATCTCAATAGGTGTCTTGTATGCTGTTCGGTATGCCTAGAGTGCTTCGGGAAGCTTGTCCTTCCATCTAGTACCCATCTCATTTACTGTCTTCTGCAGAATGTTATTGATTTGCTTATTTGATGTTTCTGCTTGTCCACTTGTCTGAGGATGATAGGGGGTAGCAACGTTGTGATGTATTCCATGCTTAGACAAGTAGTGCTCAAAGCGCTTGTCGATGAAGTGTGATCCTCCGTCACTTATCACTATCCTTGGGACTCCAAATCTAGGAAATATTATATCTTCAAACATCTTCTTGGAATTTATATTATCAGCCTTCTTGCATGGCACGGCTTCAACCCATTTGGAGACATAATCTACTGCCACCAGAATGTACTCACATTTCCTCGATGGTGGGAATGGTCTCATATAGTCGATTCCCTAGGCATCAAAGAGTTCAGTCTGAAGGTTGTTGATGAGTGGCATGGCATCTCTTGTATTGATATTGCCGTGCCTCTGACATGGTCCACATCTTCGGATGAATTCTCTTGTGTCTTCATACATTGTTGGCCAAAAGAATCCGCATTGCCAAATCTTTGCATGTGTGCGGAATGCCCCATAATGTCGTTCATATGGTGATGAATGGCATCTCTCAATGATTTTTATTCCTTCCTCAACAGGTACACATCTCCTGAGTAGACCATTTGAGCAGACTCGGAAGAGGTACAATTCATCCCATATGTGAGTACGACTTTCCTGGACGAGTTTCCTTTTGTTTGCTCCTGGTGGTACATATCCTGAAACCATAAAATTAACAATATCTGCATACCAGGGGTCAGATCTATTGATCCCGTAGAGCATGTCATCCCGGAGTGAATCGTCGATGGGCAGTTCCTATGAATTCTCAAACTGCATTATAGAGAAGTGATCGGCAATAGAATTTTCCACTCCCTTTTTATCTTTTATTTCTAAGTCAAATTCTTGGAGTAACAAAATCCATCTTATCAAACGTGGTTTAGCATCTTTCTTAGTGAGTAAATATTTCAAAGCAGCATGATCAGAATAAATAATTACTTTAGCTCCCACTAAGTAAGATCTAAACTTATCAATAGCAAAAACAACAGCAAGGAGCTCTTTTTTAGTAGTTGCATAATTAAGTTGAGGTCCTGTTAATGTTTTGCTAGCATAGGCTATTGCATGATGTTTTTTATCTTTAGTTTGTCCTAAAACTGCCCCCACAGCATAATCACTTGCATCACACATAATTTCAAAAGGTAAAGACCAATCAGGGGGTTGAATGATTGGTGCTGAGATGAGTGCTTTCTTTAAAATTTCAAAAGATCTTAAACATTCATCATCAAATTCAAAAGGAACATCCTTGGCTAGCAAACGAGTAAGAGTCTAGCAATAAATGAGAAATCTTTTATAAATCTACGATAAAAATCAGCATGGCCAAGAAAACTTCTAATTCCTTTTACATTCACAGGTGGAGGTAGCTGTTCAATTACTTCAATTTTAGCCCTATCTACCTCTATACCTCTTTCAGACACTAAGTGTCCTAGCACTATTCCTTCTCTAACTATAAAGTGGCATTTCTCCCAATTAAGGACTAAGTGCTTTTCTTCACATCTTTGCAAAACTCTATCTAAATTTTCAAGACAATCATCAAAAGTTTTTCCATAAACAGAAAAGTCATCCATGAAAACTTCCATAATCTCTTCAATCATTTCAGAAAATATAGACATCATACATATTTGAAAAGAAGCTAGAGCATTACATAACCCAAAAGACATTCTACAATAAACATAAGTTCCATATTTGAAAAGGTAGTTTTGCTTTGATCATCGGGATGGATAGGGATTTGGTGATATCCCGAATATCCATCAAGGAAACAAAAGAAAGAATGATAGGCTAACCGTTCTAACATCTCATCAATAAAAGGCAATAGAAAATGATCCTTCTTAGTAACTTTATTAAGTTTTCTATAGTCTATGCACATCCACATCCACCATCCTGTGATGGTACGTTGAGGGATCAACTCATTCTTCTCATTCTTAACAACAGTTATGCCTCCCTTTTTAGGCACAACTTGGATAGGGCTTACCCACTCACTGTGTGGCACGAGATAAATAATCCTGGTGTGCAAAAGTTTCAAAACTTCCTTTTTAACCACCTCCCTCATCGCATTGTTGAGTCTACGCTGTGGGTCTCTAGAAGGTGGAATAGTAGGATCTGTTGGAATGCGATGGGTGCAAAGGGCAGGACTAATTCCTTTAAGATCTTAGAGTGAGTAGCCAAACGCTGATCGATGTTTCTCTAAGACAGCCATTAAGCGAAAAGTTTGTTCTGGAGTGAGTTTATCACTTATGATCACAGGAAACTCTGGATCATCATTTAGAAAAGCATATTTAAGACCGGTTGGTAAAAATTTAAGTTCTATAGGAGGTCTAGGTGGCTCTACAAACTCATCTAATGGTTCAAGCTCAGAGTAATCAGCCTCTTCTTCTATGAAGAATTGAGCATCATCCTCTAGACCTGAGTCAACTAAGAACTCTAGAGAAGCAGCATTAAATTCCTCTAGCAGGTCAGATTCTGGATAAGATTCGGTCCTAGTACTTAGAGAATAAGATATGGACATTGGGAATTGAAGTTTCTTTCCAAAACAAATGTTTATTTTCCCTATTTGTCCTTCATAAAGAAGTCTTCTAAAAGGTTCTCCTATCAACAGGTCAAAGTCCCATATGGGGAAGACATAAAAGCTCAAATAAACCAAGGTTCCTTCTACCTGGATTGGTTGGATATGTAAAATTCCTGAACTAGGGACAATGTGTCCTGAAAAGACTCTTCATCAATTTTGTAGTTGGGGTTAATGTCATGTGCCTCATTAAATGTTGTGCAAGTGAAATAGACATGATATTAATGCCCACAACTAGATTATAGAGAGCATCTATGTGATCAGAATTAAATGAGCATCGTATTGAAAGAGAGGGTGAATCCAAACAGATCACATCAGAGGAAAGCTCTAATTTCTCTAACCATTCACTGCTTATGACCGACACTAGCTCTGCTGAAGTGCTTCTATAAGAAAAATCCTTAGAAGGATTCAAAGATTCTCTAAGGTGATTATGATGATTTTGTGGTTTCTTTATTGAATAATAATTCATAATGTTTCCTAAATCAGAAAAAAGATCGGGTTCGATATCAAGCATAAAATTAGGAAATGGAATTTCTTCTTCTTCTTGCTCAGAACTTGGAATAGCTGAAGTAGATGGTATATCTAGCAAAGAATTTGCTTCAGCCACTTGAAGTTCTTCTAGGAGATTATCTAATTTAGAGGATAGGATTTGATCTAAGATTAATCTTGCTTTTTCTGACGAAACATGCAAGAATGATCCTCCAGAAGTTGTATCAAGCAATTGCTTACTGTTTTTATGAAGACCTTTATAAAAAATGTTCAAGAAGAATAGGGTCTTGTAAATTGAGGTCTAGGCCAGATGCTAAAAGAGTAGTAAAATGATTCCAGGATGAGGCCAAAGATTCACTAGGTTCATGCTTAAAAGTTAGAACCTTGATTCTAAGGTCGACGATTTGGGAGATAGGGTAAAAATCTAAGCAAAAATTAGAACGTAAGGATCCCCAATCTCCTTGTTGCTTACCTACGGCTTTATCATACCATTGTCTAGCTTTTTCCTTTAAAGATAATGGAAATAGCTACCAATGTAAAGTTTGATCAGACATGCCCTCTATGTGAAGACAGTCACATGTTTGCTCAAAGTCTCTAATATGAAGGTAAGGGTTTTCGTCTACTCCTGCTGAAAAGGATAGGCTTTGGACCATTACAATCAACCGCAGACTCAGCCTATAGTTAGGGGTTTGGATAGGTTGTGATGACTCCCAAGGTACTAGGCTAGTCTCCATGGGTGCAGAAAAATTGAAAGATAGGAATTGAATTTATGTTATCCATAAGGATAGAAAAAGGCAAGAAGAATAAGGTAACAAATAAAAAGGAAAAGATAAAGTATAGGTACAAGGTAAATCAAGACTTAAGGTTAACTCAGCTAACGTCTTTTTCCCCGGCAACGGTGCCAGAAATGCTTGTTGATATTAGATACCCACACGAAGGAATTTGATGATGACATCCTCCACTATTACCCGCTGGCAAAGACGCAATAAAAAAGGCCAAGTGGCCTAGTTGTAGTCGGGCGGCGACCGTGTGAGCCTCTAAATAATCCCACCTTGCTTAGCTTGGGAGGAGGAAGCCACCTTAAAAGAGAGAGCCACCCTTTCTCTATCAGACTAGTCTTTTAGGGATATTGGGCCTTTCCTCGAGTGGGTGTGCATAAGAACTGTTGGGGTCCGGGCAACCTTAATTTATTAGGCCTTAGCCAACCCCACCTGGGCCAGATGTATCATTTGATATCAAAGCTGGGCCCTTGTTTAAGGGGGTGGGAATGATGAGGACATCCTCCACTATTACCCGCTAGCAAAGACGCAACAAAAAAGGGCCAAGTGAACTAGTTGTAGTCGGGCGGCGACCGTGTGAGCCTCTGAATAATCCCACCTTGCTTAGCTTGGGAGGAGGAAGCCACCTTAAAAGAGAGAGCCACCCTTCCCCTACCGGACTAGTCTTTTAGGGACATTAGGCCTTTCCCCGAGTGGGTGTACATAAGAACTGTTGGGGTCCGGGCAACCTTAATTTATTGGGCCTCGGGCAACCCCACCTGGGCCGGATGTTATCATTTGGTATCGGAGCTGGGCCCATGTTTAAGAAGGTGGGAATGATGAGGACATCCTCCACTATTACCCGCTGGCAAAGACACAACAAAAAAGGCCAAGTGGCCTAGTTGTAGTCGGGCGGCGACCGTGTGAGCCTCTGAATAATCCCACCTTGCTTAGCTTGGGAGGAGGAAGCCACCTTAAAAAGAGAGAGCCACCCTTTCTCTATCAAACTAGTCTTTTAGAGACATTGGGCCTTTCCTCGAGTGGGTGTGCATAAGAACTGCTGGGGTCCAGGCAACCTTAATTTATTGGGCCTCAGCCAACCCCACCTAGGCCGGATGTATCAGAATTCAAGAAATAATCCGCAAGTGCATGGATATCGGTGAGCACTTCACCCGAGAGATAAGTCTAGAGTATCGTATTTGTTTTATCCGTAAGGAGAAAGCGTGCGATGACTAACCTAGTCTATACTATTATCCTTGGGCCGCACTACAAGGTGGCGAAGATATAAGCGATTAGAGAGAACTACGATGACAGTCTGGTTCCAACCTATGGCAAGCTATGATACTATTTATCTTAGGGGAAATACCAATAGAAAAGAGACACCACAGAGGATGCTTAACCAGGGTACTTAAATCCTAACAAACCTTCTGACGGGAGGAGAGGGTCCATTTAGAGATAATGTTAGTATCGGTGCAAGATAGGTGCACGGTTTGCGCCAAACATTCCATTGGCTCAGAAAATCGTTTTGGACGCACCCTGTGGTACTCCTTGGTGATGAGACTCAAGTGAAAGCTTGGTTCAATCCGTTAGGAGATACTGGTAATCTTGATGCAAGATAGGTGCACGGTTTGCGCCAAATATACCATAGGCTGAGAAACTATTTTGGACACAGCCGGTGGTACTCCTAGGTGACGAGGCTGATGTGGAAGCTCAATTCAGTCCGTTTGGAGATAGTGGTAATCTTGACGCAAGATAGGTGCACGGTTTGCACCAAGCGTACTAGGGGCATGAATATCGTTTTGGGCGCACTGGATGGAACTACTAGGTGATGTGGGTCATGTGGAATCTCATTTTGGTCTATTTGGAGATAGTGTTAGTTTCAATGCAAGATAGGTGCACGGTTTACACCAAACATACCATTGGCACAGAAATAGTTTTGGACAGACCTGGTGGTACGCCTAGGTGACGAGGCTCATGTGGAAGCTCGATTCCATCCATTTGGAGATAGTGGTAACCTTGACGCAAGATAGGCGCATGATTTGCGCCGAACATCTGATAGGCTCAAAAATCATTTTGGACACACCCGATGGTACTCCCACTTGACGAGGGTCAAGTGGAAGCTCGACGCAGTTTGTTTGGAGATAGTGGTAATCTTGAAGCAAGATAGGTGCACGATTTGCGCCAAACATACCGTTGGCTTAGAAATCGTTTTGGACACACCCGGTGGTATTCCAAGGTGACGAGGCTCATGTGGAAGCTTGATTCAGTTTGTTTGGAGATAGCGCTAATGTTGACGTAAGATAGGTGCACGGTTTGCGCCGAACATACCATAGGCTTAGAAAGCATTTTTGACACACCCGATGGAACTCCTAGGTGATGTGGGTCATGCAGAATCTCATTTCGGTCCATCTGGAGACAGTGCAAGTGTCATTGCATTGTAGGTGCACGGTTTGCGCTAGACATCTCATAGGCTCAAAAATCATTTTGGACACACCCGATAGTACTCCTAGGTGACGGGGCTCAAGTGGAAGCTCAGATCAGTCTGTTTGGAGATAGTGGTAATCTTAATGTAAGATAGGTGCACAGTTTGCAGCGAGCGTACTAGAGGCTCGAATATCGTTTTGGACACACCAGATGGAACTACTAGGTCATGTGGGTCATGTGGAATCTTGTTTTGGTCCATTTGGAGATAATGTTAGTATCGGTGCAAGATAGGTGCATGGTTTGCGCCAAACATACTATTGGCTCAGAAAATCGTTTTGGATGCACCCGGTGGTACTCCTTGGTGACAAGACTCAAGTGAAAGCTTGGTTTAATCCGTTAGGAGATAGTGGTAATCTTGACGCAAGATAGGTGCATGGTTTGCATCAAATATATCATAGGCTCAAAAATTGTTTTGGACACACCCAGTGGTACTCCTAGGTGACGAGGCTCATGTGGAAGCTCGATTCAGTCCATTTGGAGATAGTGGTAATCTTGATGCAAGATAGGTGCACGGTTGCACCAGGCGTACTAGGATCATGAATATCGTTTTGGGCGTACTAGATGGAACTACTAGGTGATATGGGTCATGTGGAATCTCGTTTTTGTCCATTTGGAGATAGTGTTAGTTTCAGTGCAAGATAGGTGCACGGTTTGCGCCAAACATACCATTGGCTCAGAAATAGTTTTGGACAGACCTGGTGGTACGCCTAGGTGACGAGGCTTACGTGGAAGCTCGATTCCGTCCATTTGAAGATAGTGGTAATCTTGAGCAGGATAGGTGCACAGTTTGCGCCAAACATACCATTCGCTCAGAAATCATTTTGGATGCACCCGATGTTACTCCTAGGTGATGAGGCACAAGAGCAAGCTCGATTCAGTCTGTTCCGAGATACTGGTAATCTTGATGCAAGACAGGTGCACGGTTTGCACCAAACATACCGTTGGCTTAGAAATCGGTTTGGACCGGTGGTGTTCCTAAGTGACGAGGCTCAAGTGCATGCTCGATTCAGTTCATTTTGAGATTCTACTAATCTTGACACAAGATAGGTGCACGGTTTGCACCAAACGTACCACAGGCTCATAAATCACTTTTGACGCACCCAATGGAACACTAAGGTGACGTGGATCATGTCGAATCTCGTCTCGGTCCGTCTGGAGACAGTGTAAGTGTCGGTGCAAGATAGGCGCAAGATTTGCACCGGACATCTCATAGGCTCAAAAATTATTGTGGACACACCCGATGGTACTCCTAGTTGACGAGGGTCAAGTGGAAGCTCGACGCAGTCCGTTTGGAGACAGTGGTAATCTTGAAGCAAGATAGGTGCACACTTGCGCCAAACATACCATTGGCTTAGAAATCGTTTTGGACACACCTGGTGGTATTCCAAGGTGATGAGGCTCATGTGGAAGCTTGATTCAGTTTGAACATACCATAGACTTAGAAAGCGTTTTTGACACACCCGATGGAACTCCTAGGTGATGTGGGTCATGTAGAATCTCATTTTGGTCCATCTGGAGACAATGCAAGTGTCGTTGCATTGTAGGTGCACGGTTTGCGCTAGACATCTCATAGGCTCAAAAATTATTTTGGACACAGTCGATAGTACTCCTAGGTGACGGGGCTCAAGTGGAAGCTCAGATCAGTCTGTTTGGAGATAGTGGTAATCTTGATGCAAGATAGGTGCACAGTTTGCACCGAGCGTACTAGAGGCTCGAATATCGTTTTGGACACACCAGATGGAACTACTAGGTGATGTGGGTCATGTGAAGTCTCGTTTTGGTCCATTTGGAGATAATGTTAGTATCGGTGCAAGATAGGTGCATGGTTTACGCCAAACATACCATTGGCTCAGAAAATCGTTTTGGACCCACCCGGTGGTACTCCTTGGTGACGAGACTCAAGTGAAAGCTTGGTTCAATCTGTTAGGAGATAGTGGTAATCTTGACGCAAGATAGGTGCACGGTTTGTGCCAAATATACCATAGGCTCAGAAATTATTTTGGACACACCCGGTGGTACTCCTAGGTGACGAGGCTCATGTGGAAGCTCGATTCAGTCCATTTGGAGATAGTGGTAATCTTGACGCAAGATAGGTGCACTGTTTGCACCAAGCGTACTAGGGCATGAATATCGTTTTGGGCGCACTGGATGGAACTACTAGGTGATGTGGGTCATGTGGAATCTCGTTTGTGTCCATTTGGAGATAGTGTTAGTTTCAGTGCAAGATAGGTGCACGATTTGCGCCAAACATACCATTGGCTCAGAAATAGTTTTGGACAGACCTGGTGGTACTCCTAGGTGACGAGGCTTACGTGGAAGCTCGATTCCATCCATTTGAAGATAGTAGTAATCTTGACGCAGGACAGGTGCACAGTTTGCGCCAAACATACCATTGGCTCAGAAATCATTTTGGATGCACCCGATGGTATTCCTAGGTGATGAGGCATAAGAGCAAGCTCGATTCAGTCTGTTTTGAGATACTGGTAATCTTGATGCAAAATAGGTGCACGGTTTGCACCAAACATACCATTGGCTCAGAAATCGGTTTGGACCGGTGGTATTCCTAAGTGACGAGGCTCAAGGCATGCTCGATTCAGTTCGTTTGGAGATTGTGCTAATCTTGACACAGGATAGGTGCACGGTTTGCACCGAACATACCACAGGCTCATAAATCATTTTTGACGCACCCGATGGAACTCTAAGGTGACGTGGATCTTGTGGAATCTTGTCTCGGTCCGTCTGGAGACAGTGTAAGTGTCGCTGCCAGATAGGCGCATGATTTGCGCCGGACATCTCATAGGCTCAAGAATCATTTTGGACACACCCGATGGTACTCCTAGTTGACGAGGGTCAAGTGGAAGCTCGACGTAGTCCGTTTGGAGATAGTGGTAATCTTGAAGCAAGATAGGTGCATGGTTTGCGCTAAACATACCATTGGCTTAGAAATCCTTTTGGACACACCCGGTGGTATTCCAAGGTGATGAGGCTCATGTGGAAGCTTGATTCAGTTCGTTTGGAGATAGTGCTAATGTTGACGTAAGATAGGTGCATGGTTTGCGCCGAACATACAAGAGGCTTAGAAAGCGTTTTTGACACACCTGATAGAACTCCTAGGTGATGTGGGTCATGTAGAATCTCATTTTGGTCTATTTGGAGACAGTGCTAGTGTCGTTGCATTGTAGGTGCACGGTTTGCTCTAGACATCTGATAGGCTCAAAAATCATTTTGGACACAGCCGATAGTACTCCTAGGTGACGGGGCTCAAGTGGAAGCTCAGATCAGTCTATTTCGAGATAGTGGTAATCTTGATGCAAGATAGGTGCACAGTTTGCACCGAGCGTACTAGAGGCTCGAATATCGTTTTGGACACACCGGATGGAACTACTAGGTGATGTGGGTCATGTGGAATCTCATTTTGGTCCATTTGGAGATAATGTTAGTATCGGTGCAAGATAGGTGCACGGTTTGCGCCAAACATACCATTAGCTCAGAAAATCATTTTGGACGCACCCGGTGGTACTCCTTAGTGACGAGACTCAAGTGAAAGCTTGGTTCAATCCGTTAGGAGATAGTGGTAATCTTGATGCAAGATAGGTGCACAGTTTGCGCCAAATATACCATAGGCTCAGAAATTATTTTGGACACACCCGGTGGTACTCCTAAGTGACGAGGCTCATCTGGAAGCTCGATTCAGTCCATTTGGAGATAGTGGTAATCTTGACGCAAGATAGGTGTACGGTTTGCACCAAGCGTACTAGGGGCATGAATATCGTTTTGGGCGCACTGGATGGAACTACTAGGTGATGTGGGTCATGTGGAATCTCGTTTTTGTCTATTTGGAGATAGTGTTAGTTTCAGTTCAAGATAGGTGCACGGTTTACGCCAAACATACCATTGGCTCAGAAATAGTTTTGGACAGACCTGGTGGTACGCCTAGGTGACGAGGCTTACGTGGAAGCTCGATTCCGTCCATATGACGATAGTGGCAATCTTGACGCAGGACAGGTGCACAGTTTGCGCCAAACATACCATTGGCTTAGAAATCATTTTGGATGCACCCGATGGTACTCCTAGGTGATGAGGCACAAGAGCAAGCTCGATTCGGTCAGTTTTGAGATAGTGGTAATCTTGATGCAAGATAGGTACACGGTTTGCACCAAACATACCATTGGCTCAGAAATCGGTTTGGACCGGTGGTATTCCTAAGTGACGAGGCTCAAGGCATGCTCGATTCAGTTCATTTGGAGATTGTGCTAATCTTGACACAAGATAGGTGCACGGTTTGCACCGAACATACCACAGGCTCATAAATCATTTTTGATGCACCCGATGGAACTCTAAGGTGACGTGGATCATGTGGAATCTTATCTCGGTCCGTCTGGAGACAGTGTAAGTGTCGCTGCCAGATAGGCGCATGATTTGCGCCGGACATCTCATAGGCTCAAAAATCATTTTGGACACACCCGATGGTACTACTAGTTGACGAGGGTCAAGTGGAAGCTCGACGCAGTCCATTTGGAGATAGTGGTAATCTTGAAGCAAGATAGGTGCACGGTTTGCGCCAAATATATCATTGGCTTAGAAATTATTTTGGACACACCCGGTGGTATTCCAAGGTGATGATGCTCATGTGGAAGCTTGATTCAGTTCGTTTGGAGATAGTGCTAATGTTGATGTAAGATAGGTGCACGGTTTGCGCCGAACATACCATGGGCTTAGAAAGCGTTTTTGACACACCTGATGGAACTCCTAGGTGACGTGGGTCATGTAGAATCTCATTTCGGTCCATCTAGAGACAGTGCAAGTGTCATTGCATTGTAGGTGCACGGTTTGCGCTAGACATCTCATAGGCTCAAAAATCGTTTTGGAGACACCCAATAGTACTCCTAGGTGACGGGGCTCAAGTAGAAGCTCAGATCAGTCTGTTTAGAGATAGTGGTAATCTTGATGCAAGAAAGGTGCACAGTTTGCACCGAGCGTACTAGAGGCTCGAATATCGTTTTGGACACACCGGATGGAACTACTAGGTGATGTGGGTCATATGGAATCTTGTTTTGGTCCATTTGGAGATAATGTTAGTATCGGTGCAAGATAGGTGCACGGTTTGCGCCAAACATAGCATTGGCTCAGAAAATCGTTTTGGACGCACCCGGTGGTACTCCTTGGTGACGAGACTCAAGTGAAAGCTTGGTTCAATCCGTTAGGAGATAGTGGTAATCTTGACGCAAGATAGGTGCACGGTTTGCGCCAAATATACCAGAGGCTCAGAAATTATTTTGGACACACCCAGTGGTACTCCTAGGTGACGAGGCTCATGTGGAAGCTCGATTCAGTCCATTTGGAGATAGTGGTAATCTTGACGCAAGATAGGTGCACGGTTTGCACCAAGCGTACTAGGGGCATGAATATCGTTTTGGGCGCACTAGATGGAACTACTAGGCGATGTGGTCATGTGGAATCTCGTTTTTGTCCATTTGGAGATAGTGTTAGTTTCAGTGCAAGATAGGTGTACGATTTGCGCCAAACATACCATTGGTTCAGAAATAGTTTTGGACAGACCTGGTGGTACGCTTAGGTGACGAGGTTTATGTGGAAGCTTGATTCTGTCCATTTGAAGATAGTGGTAATCTTGACGCAGGATAGGTGCATAGTTTGCGCCAAACATACCATTGGCTCAGAAATCATTTTGGATGCACCCGATGGTACTCCTAGGTGATGAGGCACAAGAGCAAGCTCGATTCAGTCTGTTTTGAGATACTAGTAGATCATGTGGAATCTCGTCTCGATCCGTCTGGAGACAGTGTAAGTGTCGGTGCAAGATAGGCGCATGATTTGCGACAATCATCTCATAGGCTCAAAAATCACTTTGGACACACCCGATGGTACTCCTAGTTGACGAGGGTCAAGTGGAAGCTTGATTCAGTTCGTTTGGAGATAGTGCTAATCTTAACATAAGATAGATGCACGGTTTGCGCCGAACATACCATATGCTTGAAAGCATTTTTGACACACCCGATGGAACTCCTAGGTGACGTGGGTCATGTAGAATCTTATTTCAGTCCATCTGGAGACAGTGCAAGTGTCATTGCATTGTAGGTGCACGGTTTGCGCTAGACATCTCATAGGCTCAAAAATTATTTTGGACACACCCGATAGTACTCCTAGGTGACGGGGCTCAAGTGGAAGCTCAGATCAGTCTCTTTGGAGATAGTGGTAATCTTGATGCAAGATAGGTGCACAGTTTACACCGAGCGTACTAGAGGCTCGAAAATCGTTTTGGACACACCGGATGGAACTACTAGGTGATGTGGGTCATATGGAATCTCATTTTGGTCCATTTGGAGATAATGTTAGTATCGGTGCAAGATAGGTGCACGGTTTGCGCCAAACATACCATTGGCTCAGAAAATCGTTTTGGACGCACCCGGTGGTACTGCTTGGTGACGAGACTCAAATGAAAGCTTGGTTCAATCCATTAGGAGATAGTGGTAATCATGACGCAAGATAGGTGCACGGTTTGCACCAAATATACCATAGGCTCAGAAATTATTTTGGACGCACGCGGTGGAACTCCTAGGTGACGAGGCTCATGTGGAAGCTCGATTCAGTCCATTTGGACATAGTGGTAATCTTGACGCAAGATAGGTGCACGGTTTGCGCCAAATATACCAGAGGCTCAGAAATTATTTTGGACACACCCAGTGGTACTCCTAGGTGACGAGGCTCATGTGGAAGCTCGATTCAGTCCATTTGGAGATAGTGGTAATCTTGACGCAAGATAGGTGCACGGTTTGCACCAAGCGTACTAGGGGCATGAATATCGTTTTGGGCGCACTAGATGGAACTACTAGGCGATGTGGTCATGTGGAATCTCGTTTTTGTCCATTTGGAGATAGTGTTAGTTTCAGTGCAAGATAGGTGTACGATTTGCGCCAAACATACCATTGGTTCAGAAATAGTTTTGGACAGACCTGGTGGTACGCTTAGGTGACGAGGTTTATGTGGAAGTGATGAGGACATCAACACCGATCATACATCCACGCCGTCCACGCCGACAACTGCTGGTCCTATTACTCGTGCTCGTGCTCGAAAAGTTAATCATCAAGTGAGTTCCTTCTTGAGCTCTTGTCCATCCTGTTTAGATCTTGGAGACACGTGCACTCTTGTTTTGATTAGGAATCAAGGAGAAGACCGAAAGGGAAAAGGACTCGCGTAGGCTGGATTCGGACTGCAGCACACCTTCAACTTGCGACGGTCGCCACGGTTACATACGGAGTCGGATTGGGGTGATTCTACACTTGTTGGAAAGCTAATAAAGTCTACTTTCATATGGATCTGACATCATACTCATACCTGCTCAGAAGCGGCGTCAACAGTCCAAAAATCACCGAGAGGTCTATTTTGTCCAGGGTGCTGCGCCACCTTAAGTTAGCCCAATGGGCTTGTATCGTTTAGAGTCCAGTAGGGACGCGTCCTAGGGTTGGAGCACGACCCAAACTCTCTTGTGGTCGTCCTCCACACGTTATATACCCCTTAGCCGCCACCAGGAACACTCGGGTTTTGTTTAGATCAAGTTTAGCCATCGCTACTTGCTTGTAGGCGCGCGTGCTGATCCAGTCGCCCGTCTCCTTGTCTTCGGAACCCCACTCATAATAAGATTCAGTGTGAAACCTTCAATTTTATCTTGCAATTTCAGTGCTTGTTTCCTCGTTCTTGCTAGTTCTTCGATTGCTTGCAGGACGGGAGCCCTAGGGGCTGGTTGTCATACTCCACAAGATCGTGACGGCCTTGGAAAGTGGTGTATCGGTCGCTAAGGCGCAGTCTTGGAAGGCTGTAGTCGGGCCGTGAACGTCATCTCCAACCACCAATCGAATTATCTCACGCTTCTCATCGAAAGATTGACCACAAACCCTTGTGGGTTCATATCATTTGGTATCAGAGCTGGGCCCTTGTTTAAGGGGGTGGGAATGATGAGGACATCCTCCACTATTACCCGCTGGCAAAGACGCAACAAAAAAAGGCCAAGTGGGCCTAGTTGTAGTCGGGCGGCGACCGTGTGAGCCTCTGAATAATCCCACCTTGCTTAGCTTGGGAGGAGGAAGCCACCTTAAAAGAGAGAGCTACCCTTCCCCTATCGGACTAGTCTTTTAGGGACATTGGGCCTTTCCCTGAGTGGGTGTGCATAAGAACTGTTGGGGTCCGGACAACCTTAATTTATTGGGCCTCGGCCAACCCCACCTGGGCCGGATGCATCATTTTTGTGATACATCCGGCCCAGGTGGGGTTGGCCGATGCCCAATAAATTAAGGTTGCCCGGACCCCAACAGTTCTTATACACACCCACTCGGAGAAAGGCCCAATGTCCCTAAAAGACTAGTCCGATAGGGGAAGGGTGGCTCTCTCTTTTAAGGTGGCTTCCTTCTCCCAAGCTAAGCAAGGTGGGATTATTCAGAGGCTCACACGGTCGCCGCCCGACTACAACTAGGCCACTTGGCCTTTTTTTGTTGCGTCTTTGCCAGCGGGTAATAGTGGAGGATGTCCTCATCATTCCCACCCCCTTAAACAAGGGCCCAGCTCTGATACCAAATGATACATCCGGCCCAGGTGGGGTTGGCCGATGCCCAATAAATTAAGGTTGCCCGGACCCCAACAGTTCTTATACACACCCACTCGGAGAAAGGCCCAATGTCCCTAAAAGACTAGTCCGATAGGGGAAGGGTGGCTCTCTCTTTTAAGGTGGCTTCCTTCTCCCAAGCTAAGCAAGGTGGGATTATTCAGAGGCTCACACGGTCGCCGCCCGACTACAACTAGGCCACTTGGCCTTTTTTTGTTGCGTCTTTGCCAGCGGGTAATAGTGGAGGATGTCCTCATCAGATGATGAGGACATCAACACCGATCATACATCCACGCCGTCCACGCCGACAACTGCTGGTCCTATTACTCGTGCTCGTGCTCGAAAAGTTAATCATCAAGTGAGTTCCTTCTTGAGCTCTTGTCCATCCTGTTTAGATCTTGGAGACACGTGCACTCTTGTTTTGATTAGGAATCAAGGAGAAGACCGAAAGGGAAAAGGACTCGCGTAGGCTGGATTCGGACTGCAGCACACCTTCAACTTGCGACGGTCGCCACGGTTACATACGGAGTCGGATTGGGGTGATTCTACACTTGTTGGAAAGCTAATAAAGTCTACTTTCATATGGATCTGACATCATACTCATACCTGCTCAGAAGCGGCGTCAACAGTCCAAAAATCACCGAGAGGTCTATTTTGTCCAGGGTGCTGCGCCACCTTAAGTTAGCCCAATGGGCTTGTATCGTTTAGAGTCCAGTAGGGACGCGTCCTAGGGTTGGAGCACGACCCAAACTCTCTTGTGGTCGTCCTCCACACGTTATATACCCCTTAGCCGCCACCAGGAACACTCGGGTTTTGTTTAGATCAAGTTTAGCCATCGCTACTTGCTTGTAGGCGCGCGTGCTGATCCAGTCGCCCGTCTCCTTGTCTTCGGAACCCCACTCATAATAAGATTCAGTGTGAAACCTTCAATTTTATCTTGCAATTTCAGTGCTTGTTTCCTCGTTCTTGCTAGTTCTTCGATTGCTTGCAGGACGGGAGCCCTAGGGGCTGGTTGTCATACTCCACAAGATCGTGACGGCCTTGGAAAGTGGTGTATCGGTCGCTAAGGCGCAGTCTTGGAAGGCTGTAGTCGGGCCGTGAACGTCATCTCCAACCACCAATCGAATTATCTCACGCTTCTCATCGAAAGATTGACCACAAACCCTTATGGGTTCATATCATTTGGTATCAGAGCTGGGCCCTTGTTTAAGGGGGTGGGAATGATGAGGACATCCTCCACTATTACCCGCTGGCAAAGACGCAACAAAAAAAGGCCAAGTGGGCCTAGTTGTAGTCGGGCGGCGACCGTGTGAGCCTCTGAATAATCCCACCTTGCTTAGCTTGGGAGGAGGAAGCCACCTTAAAAGAGAGAGCTACCCTTCCCCTATCGGACTAGTCTTTTAGGGACATTGGGCCTTTCCCTGAGTGGGTGTGCATAAGAACTGTTGGGGTCCGGACAACCTTAATTTATTGGGCCTCGGCCAACCCCACCTGGGCCGGATGCATCATTTTTGTGATACATCCGGCCCAGGTGGGGTTGGCCGATGCCCAATAAATTAAGGTTGCCCGGACCCCAACAGTTCTTATACACACCCACTCGGAGAAAGGCCCAATGTCCCTAAAAGACTAGTCCGATAGGGGAAGGGTGGCTCTCTCTTTTAAGGTGGCTTCCTTCTCCCAAGCTAAGCAAGGTGGGATTATTCAGAGGCTCACACGGTCGCCGCCCGACTACAACTAGGCCACTTGGCCTTTTTTTGTTGCGTCTTTGCCAGCGGGTAATAGTGGAGGATGTCCTCATCATTCCCACCCCCTTAAACAAGGGCCCAGCTCTGATACCAAATGATACATCCGGCCCAGGTGGGGTTGGCCGATGCCCAATAAATTAAGGTTGCCCGGACCCCAACAGTTCTTATACACACCCACTCGGAGAAAGGCCCAATGTCCCTAAAAGACTAGTCCGATAGGGGAAGGGTGGCTCTCTCTTTTAAGGTGGCTTCCTTCTCCCAAGCTAAGCAAGGTGGGATTATTCAGAGGCTCACACGGTCGCCGCCCGACTACAACTAGGCCACTTGGCCTTTTTTTGTTGCGTCTTTGCCAGCGGGTAATAGTGGAGGATGTCCTCATCAGATGATGAGGACATCAACACCGATCATACATCCACGCCGTCCACGCCGACAACTGCTGGTCCTATTACTCGTGCTCGTGCTCGAAAAGTTAATCATCAAGTGAGTTCCTTCTTGAGCTCTTGTCCATCCTGTTTAGATCTTGGAGACACGTGCACTCTTGTTTTGATTAGGAATCAAGGAGAAGACCGAAAGGGAAAAGGACTCGCGTAGGCTGGATTCGGACTGCAGCACACCTTCAACTTGCGACGGTCGCCACGGTTACATACGGAGTCGGATTGGGGTGATTCTACACTTGTTGGAAAGCTAATAAAGTCTACTTTCATATGGATCTGACATCATACTCATACCTGCTCAGAAGCGGCGTCAACAGTCCAAAAATCACCGAGAGGTCTATTTTGTCCAGGGTGCTGCGCCACCTTAAGTTAGCCCAATGGGCTTGTATCGTTTAGAGTCCAGTAGGGACGCGTCCTAGGGTTGGAGCACGACCCAAACTCTCTTGTGGTCGTCCTCCACACGTTATATACCCCTTAGCCGCCACCAGGAACACTCGGGTTTTGTTTAGATCAAGTTTAGCCATCGCTACTTGCTTGTAGGCGCGCGTGCTGATCCAGTCGCCCGTCTCCTTGTCTTCGGAACCCCACTCATAATAAGATTCAGTGTGAAACCTTCAATTTTATCTTGCAATTTCAGTGCTTGTTTCCTCGTTCTTGCTAGTTCTTCGATTGCTTGCAGGACGGGAGCCCTAGGGGCTGGTTGTCATACTCCACAAGATCGTGACGGCCTTGGAAAGTGGTGTATCGGTCGCTAAGGCGCAGTCTTGGAAGGCTGTAGTCGGGCCGTGAACGTCATCTCCAACCACCAATCGAATTATCTCACGCTTCTCATCGAAAGATTGACCACAAACCCTTGTGGGTTCATATCATTTGGTATCAGAGCTGGGCCCTTGTTTAAGGGGGTGGGAATGATGAGGACATCCTCCACTATTACCCGCTGGCAAAGACGCAACAAAAAAAGGCCAAGTGGGCCTAGTTGTAGTCGGGCGGCGACCGTGTGAGCCTCTGAATAATCCCACCTTGCTTAGCTTGGGAGGAGGAAGCCACCTTAAAAGAGAGAGCTACCCTTCCCCTATCGGACTAGTCTTTTAGGGACATTGGGCCTTTCCCTGAGTGGGTGTGCATAAGAACTGTTGGGGTCCGGACAACCTTAATTTATTGGGCCTCGGCCAACCCCACCTGGGCCGGATGCATCATTTTTGTGATACATCCGGCCCAGGTGGGGTTGGCCGATGCCCAATAAATTAAGGTTGCCCGGACCCCAACAGTTCTTATACACACCCACTCGGAGAAAGGCCCAATGTCCCTAAAAGACTAGTCCGATAGGGGAAGGGTGGCTCTCTCTTTTAAGGTGGCTTCCTTCTCCCAAGCTAAGCAAGGTGGGATTATTCAGAGGCTCACACGGTCGCCGCCCGACTACAACTAGGCCACTTGGCCTTTTTTTGTTGCGTCTTTGCCAGCGGGTAATAGTGGAGGATGTCCTCATCATTCCCACCCCCTTAAACAAGGGCCCAGCTCTGATACCAAATGATACATCCGGCCCAGGTGGGGTTGGCCGATGCCCAATAAATTAAGGTTGCCCGGACCCTAACAGTTCTTATACACACCCACTCGGAGAAAGGCCCAATGTCCCTAAAAGACTAGTCCGATAGGGGAAGGGTGGCTCTCTCTTTTAAGGTGGCTTCCTTCTCCCAAGCTAAGCAAGGTGGGATTATTCAGAGGCTCACACGGTCGCCGCCCGACTACAACTAGGCCACTTGGCCTTTTTTTGTTGCGTCTTTGCCAGCGGGTAATAGCGGAGGATGTCCTCATCAGATGATGAGGACATCAACACCGATCATACATCCACGCCGTCCACGCCGACAACTGCTGGTCCTATTACTCGTGCTCGTGCTCGAAAAGTTAATCATCAAGTGAGTTCCTTCTTGAGCTCTTGTCCATCCTGTTTAGATCTTGGAGACACGTGCACTCTTGTTTTGATTAGGAATCAAGGAGAAGACCGAAAGGGAAAAGGACTCGCGTAGGCTGGATTCGGACTGCAGCACACCTTCAACTTGCGACGGTCGCCACGGTTACATACGGAGTCGGATTGGGGTGATTCTACACTTGTTGGAAAGCTAATAAAGTCTACTTTCATATGGATCTGACATCATACTCATACCTGCTCAGAAGCGGCGTCAACAGTCCAAAAATCACCGAGAGGTCTATTTTGTCCAGGGTGCTGCGCCACCTTAAGTTAGCCCAATGGGCTTGTATCGTTTAGAGTCCAGTAGGGACGCGTCCTAGGGTTGGAGCACGACCCAAACTCTCTTGTGGTCGTCCTCCACACGTTATATACCCCTTAGCTGCCACCAGGAACACTCGGGTTTTGTTTAGATCAAGTTTAGCCATCGCTACTTGCTTGTAGGCGCGCGTGCTGATCCAGTCGCCCGTCTCCTTGTCTTCGGAACCCCACTCATAATAAGATTCAGTGTGAAACCTTCAATTTTATCTTGCAATTTCAGTGCTTGTTTCCTCGTTCTTGCTAGTTCTTCGATTGCTTGCAGGACGGGAGCCCTAGGGGCTGGTTGTCATACTCCACAAGATCGTGACGGCCTTGGAAAGTGGTGTATCGGTCGCTAAGGCGCAGTCTTGGAAGGCTGTAGTCGGGCCGTGAACGTCATCTCCAACCACCAATCGAATTATCTCACGCTTCTCATCGAAAGATTGACCACAAACCCTTGTGGGTTCATATCATTTGGTATCAGAGCTGGGCCCTTGTTTAAGGGGGTGGGAATGATGAGGACATCCTCCACTATTACCCGCTGGCAAAGACGCAACAAAAAAAGGCCAAGTGGGCCTAGTTGTAGTCGGGCGGCGACCGTGTGAGCCTCTGAATAATCCCACCTTGCTTAGCTTGGGAGGAGGAAGCCACCTTAAAAGAGAGAGCTACCCTTCCCCTATCGGACTAGTCTTTTAGGGACATTGGGCCTTTCCCTGAGTGGGTGTGCATAAGAACTGTTGGGGTCCGGACAACCTTAATTTATTGGGCCTCGGCCAACCCCACCTGGGACGGATGCATCATTTTTGTGATACATCCGGCCCAGGTGGGGTTGGCCGATGCCCAATAAATTAAGGTTGCCCGGACCCCAACAGTTCTTATACACACCCACTCGGAGAAAGGCCCAATGTCCCTAAAAGACTAGTCCGATAGGGGAAGGGTGGCTCTCTCTTTTAAGGTGGCTTCCTTCTCCCAAGCTAAGCAAGGTGGGATTATTCAGAGGCTCACACGGTCGCCGCCCGACTACAACTAGGCCACTTGGCCTTTTTTTGTTGCGTCTTTGCCAGCGGGTAATAGTGGAGGATGTCCTCATTATTCCCACCCCCTTAAACAAGGGCCCAGCTCTGATACCAAATGATACATCCGGCCCAGGTGGGGTTGGCCGATGCCCAATAAATTAAGGTTGCCCGGACCCCAACAGTTCTTATACACACCCACTCGGAGAAAGGCCCAATGTCCCTAAAAGACTAGTCCGATAGGGGAAGGGTGGCTCTCTCTTTTAAGGTGGCTTCCTTCTCCCAAGCTAAGCAAGGTGGGATTATTCAGAGGCTCACACGGTCGCCGCCCGACTACAACTAGGCCACTTGGCCTTTTTTTGTTGCGTCTTTGCCAGCGGGTAATAGTGGAGGATGTCCTCATCAGATGATGAGGACATCAACACCGATCATACATCCACGCCGTCCACGCCGACAACTGCTGGTCCTATTACTCGTGCTCGTGCTCGAAAAGTTAATCATCAAGTGAGTTCCTTCTTGAGCTCTTGTCCATCCTGTTTAGATCTTGGAGACACGTGCACTCTTGTTTTGATTAGGAATCAAGGAGAAGACCGAAAGGGAAAAGGACTCGCGTAGGCTGGATTCGGACTGCAGCACACCTTCAACTTGCGACGGTCGCCACGGTTACATACGGAGTCGGATTGGGGTGATTCTACACTTGTTGGAAAGCTAATAAAGTCTACTTTCATATGGATCTGACATCATACTCATACCTGCTCAGAAGCGGCGTCAACAGTCCAAAAATCACCGAGAGGTCTATTTTGTCCAGGGTGCTGCGCCACCTTAAGTTAGCCCAATGGGCTTGTATCGTTTAGAGTCCAGTAGGGACGCGTCCTAGGGTTGGAGCACGACCCAAACTCTCTTGTGGTCGTCCTCCACACGTTATATACCCCTTAGCCGCCACCAGGAACACTCGGGTTTTGTTTAGATCAAGTTTAGCCATCGCTACTTGCTTGTAGGCGCGCGTGCTGATCCAGTCGCCCGTCTCCTTGTCTTCGGAACCCCACTCATAATAAGATTCAGTGTGAAACCTTCAATTTTATCTTGCAATTTCAGTGCTTGTTTCCTCGTTCTTGCTAGTTCTTCGATTGCTTGCAGGACGGGAGCCCTAGGGGCTGGTTGTCATACTCCACAAGATCGTGACGGCCTTGGAAAGTGGTGTATCGGTCGCTAAGGCGCAGTCTTGGAAGGCTGTAGTCGGGCCGTGAACGTCATCTCCAACCACCAATCGAATTATCTCACGCTTCTCATCGAAAGATTGACCACAAACCCTTGTGGGTTCATATCAGGAAGCTTGATTCTGTCCATTTGAAGATAGTGGTAATCTTGACGCAGGATAGGTGCATAGTTTGCGCCAAACATACCATTGGCTCAGAAATCATTTTGGATGCACCCGATGGTACTCCTAGGTGATGAGGCACAAGAGCAAGCTCGATTCAGTCTGTTTTGAGATACTAGTAGATCATGTGGAATCTCGTCTCGATCCGTCTGGAGACAGTGTAAGTGTCGGTGCAAGATAGGCGCATGATTTGCGACAATCATCTCATAGGCTCAAAAATCACTTTGGACACACCCGATGGTACTCCTAGTTGACGAGGGTCAAGTGGAAGCTTGATTCAGTTCGTTTGGAGATAGTGCTAATCTTAACATAAGATAGATGCACGGTTTGCGCCGAACATACCATATGCTTGAAAGCATTTTTGACACACCCGATGGAACTCCTAGGTGACGTGGGTCATGTAGAATCTTATTTCAGTCCATCTGGAGACAGTGCAAGTGTCATTGCATTGTAGGTGCACGGTTTGCGCTAGACATCTCATAGGCTCAAAAATTATTTTGGACACACCCGATAGTACTCCTAGGTGACGGGGCTCAAGTGGAAGCTCAGATCAGTCTCTTTGGAGATAGTGGTAATCTTGATGCAAGATAGGTGCACAGTTTACACCGAGCGTACTAGAGGCTCGAAAATCGTTTTGGACACACCGGATGGAACTACTAGGTGATGTGGGTCATATGGAATCTCATTTTGGTCCATTTGGAGATAATGTTAGTATCGGTGCAAGATAGGTGCACGGTTTGCGCCAAACATACCATTGGCTCAGAAAATCGTTTTGGACGCACCCGGTGGTACTGCTTGGTGACGAGACTCAAATGAAAGCTTGGTTCAATCCATTAGGAGATAGTGGTAATCATGACGCAAGATAGGTGCACGGTTTGCACCAAATATACCATAGGCTCAGAAATTATTTTGGACGCACGCGGTGGAACTCCTAGGTGACGAGGCTCATGTGGAAGCTCGATTCAGTCCATTTGGACATAGTGGTAATCTTGACGCAAGATAGGTGCACGGTTTGCACCAAGCGTACTAGGGGTATGAATATCGTTTTGGGCGCACTGGATGGAATTACTAGGTGATGTGGGTCATGTGGAATCTCATTTTTGTCCATTTGGAGATAGTATTAGTTTCAGTGCAAGATAGGTGCACGGTTTGCGCCAAACATACCATTGCCTCAGAAATAGTTTTGGACAGACCTGGTGGTACGCCTAGGTGACGAGGCTCATGTGGAAGCTCGATTCCGTCTATTTGGAGATAGTGGTAATCTTGACACAAGATAGGTGCACAGTTTGCTCCAAACATATCATTGGCTCAGAAATCATTTTGGATGCACCCGATGGTACTCCAAGGTGATGAGGCACAAGAGCAAGCTTGATTTAGTCTGTTTTGAGATACTGGTAATCTTGATGCAAGATAGCTGCACGGAAATCGGTTTGGACTGGTGGTATTCCTAAGTGACGAGGCTCAAGTGCATGCTCGATTAGTTCGTTTGGAGATTGTGCTAATCTTGACATAAGATAGGTGCACGGTTTGCACCGAACGTACCACAGGCTCAGAAATCATTTTTGATGCTCCCGATGGAACTCTAAGGTGACGTGGATCATGTGGAATCTCATCTCGGTCCGTCTGGAGACAGTGTAAAATGTCGGTGCAAGATAGGCGCATGATTTGCGCCAAACATCTCATAGGCTCAAAAATCATTTTGGACACACCCGATGGTACTCCTAGTTGACGAGGGTCAAGTGGAAGCTCGACGCAGTCTGTTTGGAGATAGTGGTAATCTTGAAGCAAGATAGGTGCACGGTTTGCGCCAAACATACCATTGGCTTAGAAATCGTTTTGGACACACCCGGTGGTATTCCAAGGTAATGAGGCTCATGTGGAAGCTTGATTCAGTTTGTTTGGAGATAGTGCTAATCTTGACGTAAGATAGGTTCACGGTTTGCACCGAACATAGCGTTTTTGACACACCCGATGGAACTCCTAGGTGACGTGGGTCATGTAGAATCTCATTTCGGTCCATCTGGAGATAGTGCAAGTGTCGTTGCATTATAGGTGCACGTTTTGCGCTAGACATCTCATAGGCTCAAAAAACATTTTGGACACACTCGATAGTACTCCTAGGTGACAGGGCTCAAGTGGAAGCTCAGATCAGTATGTTTGGAGATAGTGGTAATCTTGATGCAAGATAGGTGCACAGTTTGCACCGAGCGTACTGGAGGCTCGAATATCATTTTTGATGAGGACATCAACCCCGACATGGGAATGGCTACTTTAACTGAACCAGCACAGGCGCCACCAGGACCACTCACTCGAGCTCATGCACGTGAATTAAACTTCGTGATGATTTTGAAGAATGAAGGACCAGAAGTTTCCTAAGTGCATGCGCCATCTATGCTCATGATGAACCTGCCCAGAATAATGTCTAGGTGCTGCGCCACCTATGTGTTTTTAGTTTTGTCAAGGAATAACCAGGAAGGTACTACGCCACCTAAATCAGGAAAGGGGATCAAGGAGATGGTGTGTGGCTGTCTGGGTGTCTATTCCCTGCCTTGTGGGCAGGCTGGGCGTCCTCCTTCTTCCCTCTTGCTATTTAGCCATGGGCTGCGCCCCCTCTTTGGCTTGGTTTTTTTTTGCTTAAGTTAGCATTGCTACTTTCTGAAGCTTCATCTTTGTGTAATTTAGAACCCCACCTTTGAGTAATATTCAGGGTTGCTCACCTCAAATTCTTGCTTGTTCTTTGATTGCCAGCAGGAATTGATCTTCGTGATCAGGTTGATCTAGCACCAGCAAGGTCAATAACCATCGGGAGTTGGTTCAGCGATTGCTAAGGTGCCACGGACTTGTTCATCGTAGTCAGATCGCGAGGGTCGACACCCACCAAATCGTAGTTATCCTCCACTCACCGAAGGATCGGGCACTCCAGCTCTATCAAGTGGTATCAAAATTCAGGTTGATCGGTGAGTTTTATCGAGTTTATCCTTTAGCTTACAGTTTGTTCATCATCCTATCGTCCACAAAACCCAAACAACACTCAGGTTCGTTCCTTTGTCCTAGCACCTTTTGAGCCTTGCACATTTCATTTAGTACTTTGCGTTGTTGAATTTGTGTGCTTTCGTGTCAATAGTTGCTAGTCACTTTGTCTTCATCGCCGTTGTTTTCACCGTCGTTTCTGTCCACCACCACCATGCCGCTCTTTTCACCATTTTCCCCCCTCCCTGTTGCGCCCCCCTGCCACGTTTTTGGAAAGTTTGCCTCGGTTCGGTTCCGGCAAGTTTTGTTTGTGCGCCAAAGGGAAAGTATCCAGAAAAGAAAAAAAGGTAAGGTGCCAATCTATTCAACAAAAAGGCAAGGTGCCAATATATTAAAAACAAAACGAAAAAGAAGGAAAGGAAAAGCCGCACCATACAAGGCAACAGAATTACATTTGGGGGCAGGTCTTTTCCCCTATTGGGTGCCACCCCCCTTCCCTGTGTTTGGGATTTGGTGCAATATTCTTCCTTATTTCAGATTGTCAAGTTTTGGAAAGAAGAATTCCAGTTGTTGTGAGCCACCTTGATTTGGGCGCTGGTCTTCCTCTCTAGACAGGAACACACCAGGGTGCCACCACCTTTGCTGCCTTTGCACGTTTCAATTGTTTCCAGCAACATAGCGACATGTTTAGCACTATTATTCAACCTCGCATTGCTGTTTGATTGTGCTAACCCTTGCAATTGAGTGCAGCCTTCCCAGAACTCCACAAATTTTCTACAGCGATCAAGCTCTGTGTCCTCTGGCAATCGCTCCATTCAATCTTTGGAAGGTTGTACCGCTGGTTGCAAGTCACCCCTGCGAGCTTGGTAAGAACGGGTAAGAGTTTGATAACAACTTTAGTTTGAGTGCCTTGATCAGCACCACATCCTATAGGCTTTAGGGCCCATACTTGTTTTCCTATTCGTTGTTTTTCCACTAACAATGACAGGGGAGCCAGCTGATCAGGACGCCATGCCTCAGTCCCCACGCACTAAAGGCATCATTCACCATTTCAATCGCAAGATGAACGAGCACGTGGAGGGCTTGGCAGAGGAGATTAGGATTGCCAACGAGCAAGTGGGTCAATTTCAGGACGCTCAAATGGCCACAAATGCTACGCTCGCAGAGATGCAGCAAGCACAAGCTGCCCACGCCACCAGCCTTGCCACGCTCACTACATGCCTTGATGAGTTGGTACAACAACTTGCTGCTCAACGTGCGGAATTTGATTATGGTGGCGATACCGAGATCGACGACCAGGACCACTATGGAGGGTGCCACCGCAACCGCCGTGGTGAGCGCGTGGTATGTCATCGAAACGACTCATTTACTAAGATTAAGTTCACGATTCCTTCATTTAATGGCAAATATGATCCAGGTGCATATCTTGATTGGGAACTTGCGGTAGATCATGATGTTCCTGCACAATATCAAGTTAGGGCTGCTACTAGTGAGTTTACAGATTTCGCATCCATTTGGTGGCGTGAGCATCGCAGCAAACACCCTAATAACATTCCCACAAATTGGGAGCAATTAAAAACTGTCATGCGACACTGATTTGTTCCTTCCTATTATGCACGAGACTTGCTTAATAAAATGCAGCGTTTTCAGCAAGGAACCAAATCTGTAGAAGAGTATTATCAGGAGTTGCAAACCGGCATGATTCGTTGTGGTTTAGTTGAGACTAATGATGCTGCGATGGCACGATTCCGTGGTGGTTTGAACCGTGAAATTCAGGATATTCTTGATTATAAGCACTATGATGATATTACTACTTTGTTTGCATTTGCTTGCAAAGCGGAACGTGAAGTGCAGGGATGATGAGCAAGGACCCATTCTAACTCTTTTGCAGGTCGCAGTACTTTGACCCCTTCAGCCCCTACGGCGCCCTCCCCACCTAGTAGTATGTCACGTGACAAGGCAGCAGCACCACCTCCAGCACCCCTTTCAGCTAATAAGAGCGCCTCCTCTTCCACTAGCCGCACAAAGGACATTCAATGCCATCGTTGCAAAGGTTATGGGCATGTGATACGGGACTGCCCCAACAAGCGTACGTTGATTATACGTGACGATGGTGAGTATTCTTCCGCTAGTGATTCTGATGAAACCATATATGCTATGCTTGCTGCTGACATTTCAGGACATGCGGAAGAACACGTGGCTGCCACTGACGCTGACAAGTATGAGAGTCTTGTTGTGCAGCGAGTCCTCAATACACAGGTTGCATAGCCTGAGCAGAACCAGCGCCACACTTTGTTCCACACCAAAGGCATTGTGCACGAACGATCCATTTGCATCATCATTGACGGCGGTAGTTGCAACAATTTGGCAAGTTCGGATCTGGTGGAGAAGTTGTCTCTCCAAACGCGTCCACATCCACATCCCTACCACATTCAATGGCTCAACCAGGGTGGCAAACTCAAGGTAACACGCTCAGTACGTGTTCACTTCTCCATGGGTTCTTATTCTGATTATACTGATTGCGATGTTGTTCCTATGGAGGCATGTTCGTTGTTGCTTGGTAGGCCATGGCAATATGATACTGATTGTTTACATCATGGTCGAACAAATCATTATTCATTACTGTTTAAGGGCAAGAAAATTATTCTTCATCCAATGACCCCTGAACAGATTGTGAAAGATGACATTGCTCGGACTGCTAAAGCATTAAAACAATGCCAACAACAACCAGTCACGTCTAAAGAGATTAAACTACATGCTCCTGTTTTACTTGCTACATGTGCTGATTTTGATGAACTACATGTTGATAATATGCCTTGCTATGCGCTTGTATGTTCTCATGTGCTTGTTTCACTCGATGATGCACCATCTTTGGATATACCCCCTGCTGTTACTAAGCTTTTGCAGGACTTTGCTGATGTGTTTCCGAAGGACTTACCACCAGGTCTTCCTCCCATTCGTGGAATTGAGCACCAGATCGACCTCATCCCGGGCGCCCAGCTTCCCAACCGCGCCCCGTACCGTACCAATCCCGATGAGACAAAGGAGATTCAGCGCCAAGTCCAAGCGCTACTTGATAAGGGCTACATTCGTGAGTCTCTTAGCCCTTGCTCTGTTCCTGTACTACTTGTCCCAAAAAAAGATGGTACCTGGCGCATGTGTGTAGATTGTCACGCGATTAACAATATCACAATTCGTTATCATTATCCTATACCTCGCCTTGATGATATGCTTGACGAGCTTAGCGGTGCTGTTATATTCTCCAAGGTAGATTTGCATAGCGGGTACCATCAGATTTGAATGAAACTTGGGGATGAATGGAAAATGGCTTTTAAAACAAAATTTGGCTTATATGAATGGTTAGTTATGCCGTTTGGATTGACTAATGCTCCCAGCACATTTATGCGCTTAATGAATGAAGTTTTGAGGCCTTTCATAGGATTGTTTGTGGTTGTATATTTTGATGATATTCTAATTTACAGCAAGTCTATGAAAGAGCATTTGGAACATTTGCATGCTATTTTTGATGCTTTGCGCGCTGCCCGCTTGTTTGGTAACTTGGACAACTGCGACTTCTGCACACAACGTGTTTCGTTTCTTGGCTATGTTGTTACTCCGCAGGGCATTGAAGTGGACAGCAGCAAGATTGATGCCATCCAGAGCTGGCCCATGCCGACGACGGTTACGCAGATTCGAAGTTTTCTTGGGCTTGCAGGTTTCTACCGACGGTTCGTGTGTGACTTCAGCTCCATTTCCGCCCCGTTGCATGAGCTCACCAAGAAGGGTGTTCCTTTCTCCTGGGGTGCAGCACAGGACGAGGCATTCACCATTCTAAAAGATAAGTTGACACATGCCCCCTTACTACAGCTACCTGATTTCAATAAGATGTTTGAACTTGAATGCGATGCTAGTGGCATTGGCTTAGGCGGTGTTTTGCTGCAAGAGGGCAAGCCAGTTGATTACTTTAGCGAAAAATTAAGCGGTGCTAGTCTGAATTATTCAACTTATGATAAGGAGCTTTTCGCTTTGGTTCGCACACTTCAAACATGGCAGCACTATCTTTGGCCTCGCGAGTTTATAATTCATTCTGATCATGAGGCATTAAAACATATTCATAGCCAAACTAATCTGAACCGTCGGCATGCTAAGTGGGTCGAATTCATAGAGTCTTTTCCTTACATCATCAAACACAAGAACGGGAAAGACAACATTATTGCTGATGCTTTGTCGCGTAGATACACCATGCTGTCCCAGTTAGACTTTAAAATTTTTGGTTTACAAACTGTGAAAGAACAATACGCCGATGATCCTAGCTTTAAGGACATCATGCTGCATTGCAAGGATGGTAAACCATGGGGTACATTCCATGTCACCGATGGGTTCTTGTTCCGCGCTAACAAGCTATGTATTCCCGCAAGCTCGGTTCGTCTTTTGTTGTTGCAGGAAGCACATGGTGGCGGCCTCATGGGACACTTTGGCGTTTACAAGACACAGGAGATTTTGGCCGCACACTTCTTTTGGCCCTAGATGCGCCGTGACGTGGCGCGTTTTGTTGCACGCTGCACCACGTGCCATAAAGCTAAGTCACACCTGAACAACCACGGTTTGTATATGCCGTTATCTGTCCCTACTTCTCCTTGGCTAGATATTTCTTTGGATTTTGTTTTGGGCTTACCTCGAACTAAGAAGGGGAGGGATAGTATCTTTGTAGTTGTTGATCGATTCTCTAAAATGGCTCACTTCATACCATGTCATAAAACTGATGATGCTAGCAGCGTTGCTGAGTTGTTCTTTCGCGAGATTATTCGTTTACATGGTGTTCCAAATACAATAGTCTCAGATCGCGATGCTAAGTTCCTAAGTCATTTTTGGAGATCTCTTTGGAATAAACTAGGAACTAAATTGCTTTTCAGCACCACTTGTCACCCACAAACAGATGGGCAAACTGAGGTTGTGAACAGAACCTTATCTACCATGCTTAGGGCTATGTTAGACAAGAATCTGAAACTTTGGGAGGATTGTTTGTCCCATGTCGAGTTTGCTTACAATCGTGCTACACATTCCTCCACGAAAATGTGCCTTTTTCAGGTTGTCTATGGTTACATTCCACGGGTGCCAATTGACTTGCTGTCCTTTGATCCTTTGGACGCCCCACATGTAGATGTTGTTGCACGTGTTAAACAAATGTTGGACATCCATGAGCAAACACAACAGAACATTGCGCACACTAATGCTAAAAATCAGGCTATTGGTAGTAAAGGACGTAAACTTGTTACTTTTGAACCTGGTGACTTGGTTTGGTTGCGTTTGCGCAAGGATCGCTTTCCTAGTTTGCGCAGATCTAAGCTGATGCCCCGTGCGGCTGGTCCATTCAAGGTGTTAACGAAAATTAATGATAATGCTTATATACTTGACCTACCGGCAGAATATGGTGTTTCCTCTAGTTTTAATGTTGCAGATTTGAAACCATATGCGGGCGAGGCTGAGGAGCTGCCGTCGAGGACGACTTCGATTCAAGAAGGGGAGGATGATGAGGACATCAACCCCGACACGGGAATGGCTACTCCAACTGAACCAGCATAGGTGCCACCAGGACCACTCACTCGAGCTCGTGCACGTGAATTATACTTCGTGATGATTTTGAAGAATGAAGGACTAGAAGTTTCCTAAGTGCATGCGCCATCTATGCTCATGATGAACCTGCCCAGAATAATGTCTAGGTGCTGCGCCACCTATGTGTTTTTAGTTTTGTCAAGGAATAACCAGGAAGGTACTACACCACCTAAATCAGGAAAGGGGATCAAGGAGATGGTGTGTGGCTGTTTGGGCGTCTATTCCCTGCCTTGTGGGCGTCCTCCTTCTTCCCTCCTCACACTATTTAGCAATGGGCTGCACCCCCACTTTGGCTTGGGTTTTGTTTTGCTTAAGTTAGCCATTGCTACTTTCTAAAGCTTCGTCTTCGTGTAATTCAGAACCCCACCTTTGAGTAATATTCAGGGTTGCTCACCTCAAATTCTTGCTTGTTCTTCGATTGCCAGCAGGAAATGATCTTCGTGATCAGGTTGATCTAGCACCAGCAAGGTCAATAACCATCGGGAGTTGGTTCAGCGATTGCTAAGGCGCCACGGACTTGTTCGTCGTAGTCGGATCACGAGGGTCGACACCCACCAAATCGTAGTTATCCTCCACTCACCAAAGGATCGGGCACTCTAGCTCTATCAGTTTTGGACACACCGGATGGAACTACTAGGTGATGTGGGTCATGTGGAATCTCGTTTTGGTCCATTTGGAGATAATGTTAGTATCGGTGCAAGATAGGTGCACGGTTTGCGCCAAACATACCATTGGCTCAGAAAATCGTTTTGGACGCACCCGGTGGTACTCCTTGGTGACGAGACTCAAGTGAAAGCTTGGTTCAATCCGTTAGGAGATAGTGGTAATCTTGATGCAAGATAGGTGTACGGTTTGCGCCAAATATACCATAGGCTTAGAAATTATTTTGGACACACCCGGTGGTACTCCTAGGTAACGAGGCTCATGTGGAAGCTCGATTCAGTCCATTTGGAGATAGTGGTAATCTTGACGCAAGATAGGTGCACGGTTTGCACCAAGCATACTAGGGGCATGAATATCATTTTGGGCGCACTGGATGGAACTACTAGGTGATGTGGGTCATGTGGAATCTCGTTTTGGTCCATTTGGAGATAGTGTTAGTTTCAGTGCAAGATAGGTGCACGGTTTGCGCCGAGCATACCATAGGCTTAGAAAGCATTTTTGACACATCCGTTGGAACTCTTAGGTGACGTGGGTCGTGTAGAATCTCATTTCGGTCTATTTGGAGGTAGTGCAAGTGTCGTTGCATTATAGGTGCACGGTTTGCGCTAGACATCTCATAGGCTCAAAAATCATTTTGGACACACCCGATAGTACTCTCCTAGGTGACAGGGCTCAAGTGAAAGCTCAGATTAGTCTATTTGGAGATAGTGGTAATCTTGATACAAGATAAGTGCACAGTTTGCACCGAGCATACTAGAGGCTCGAATATCGTTTTGGACACACCGGATTGAACTTCTAGGTGATGTGGGTCATGTGGAATCTTGTTTTGGTCCATTTGGAGATAATGTATGTATCAGTGCAAGATAGGTGCACAGTTTGCGCCAAACATACCATTGGCTCAGAAAATCATTTTGGACGCACCCGTTGGTACTCCTTGGTGACGAGACTCAAGTGAAAGCTTAGTTCAATCCGTTAGGAGATAGTGGTAATCTTGATGCAAGATAAGTGCACGGTTTGCACCAAATATACCATAGGCTCAGAAATTATTTTGGACACACCTGGTGGTACTCCTAGGTGACGAGGCTCATGTGGAAGCTCGATTCAGTCCATTTGGAGATAGTGGTAATCTTGACGCAAGATAGGTGCACGGTTTGCACCAAGCATACTAGGGGCATGAATATCATTTTGGGCGCACTGGATGGAACTACTAGGTGATGTGGGTCATGTGGAATCTCGTTTTGGTCTATTTGGAGATAGTGTTAGTTTCAGTGCAAGATAGGTGCACGGTTTGCGCCAAACATACCATTGGCTCATAAATAGTTTTGGATAGACCTGGTGGTACGCCTAGGTGACGAGGCTCATGTGGAAGCTCGATTCCATCCATTTGGAGATAGCGGTAATCTTGACGTAAGATAGGTGCACAGTTTGCGCCAAACCTACCATTGGCACATAAATCATTTTGGATGCACCCGATGGTACTCCTAGGTGATGAGGCATAAGAGCAAGCTCGATTCAGTCTGTTTCGAGATACTGGTAATCTTGATGCAAGATAGGTGCACGGTTTTGCACCAAATATACCGTTGGCTCAGAAATCGGTTTGGACCGGTGGTATTCCGAACTGATGAGGCTCAAGTGCATGCTCGATTCAGTTCGTTTGGAGATTGTGCTAATCTTGACACAAGATAGGTGCACGGTTTGCACCGAATGTACCACAGGCTCATAAATCATTTTTGACGCACCCGATGGAACTCTAAGGTGACGTGGATCATGTGAAATCTCGTCTCGGTCCGTCTGGAGACATTGTAAGTGCCGGTGCAAGATAGGCGCATGATTTGCGCCAAACATCTCATAGGCTCAAAAATCATTTTGGACACACCCGATGGTACTCCTAGTTGACGAGGGTCAAGTGGAAGCTCGACGCAGTCCGTTTGGAGATAGTGGTAATCTTGAAGCAAGATAGGTGCACGGTTTGCACTAACATACCATTGGCTTAGAAATCGTTTTGGACACACCCGGAGGTATTCCAAGGTGACGAGGCTCATGTGGAAGCTTGATTCAGTTCGTTTAGAGATAGTGCTAATCTTGACGTAAGATAGGTGCACGGTTTGCGCCGAGCATACCATAGGCTTAGAAAGCGTTTTTGACAAACCCGATAGAACTCCTAGGTGACGTGGGTCATGTAGAATCTTATTTCGGTCCATCTGGAGACAGTGCAAGTGTCGTTGCATTATAGGTGCCCGGTTTGCGCTAGACATCTGATAGGCTCAAAAATCGTTTTGGACACACCCGATAGTACTCCTAGGTGACTGGGCTCAAGTGGAAGCTCAGATCAGTCTGGTTGGAGATAGTGGTAATCTTGATGCAAGATAGGTGCACAGTTTGCACCGAGCGTACTAGAGGCTTGAATATCGTTTTGGACACACCGGATAGAACTACTAGGTGATGTGGGTCATGTGGAATCTCGTTTTGGTCCATTTGGAGATAATGTTAGTATCGGTGCAAGATAGGTGCACGGTTTGCGCCAAACATACCATTGGCTCAGAAAATCGTTTTGGACGCACCCGGTAGTACTCCACGGTGACGAGACTCAAGTGACAGCTTGGTTCAATCTGTTAGGAGATAGAGGTAATCTTGACGCAAGATAGGTGCACGGTTTGCGCCAAATATACCATAGACTCAGAATTATTTTGGACACACCCGGTGGTAATCCTAGGTGACGAGGCTCATGTGGAAGCTCGATTCAGTCCATTTGGAGATAGTGGTAATCTTGACGCAGGATAGGTGCACGGTTTGCACTAAGCGTACTAGGGCATGAATATCATTTTGGGCGCACTGGATGGAACTACTAGGTGATGTGGGTCATGTGGAATCTTGTTTTGGTTCATTTGGAGATAGTGTTAGTTTTAGTGCACGATAGGTGCACGGTTTGCGCCAAACATACCATTGGCTCAGAAATAGTTTTGGACAGACCTGGTGGTACGCCTAGGTGACGAGGCTCATGTGGAAGCTCGATTCCGTCCATTTGGAGATAGCGGTAATCTTGACGCAAGATAGGTGCACAGTTTGCGCCAAACATACCATTGGCACAGAAATCATTTTGGATGCACCCGATGGTACTCCTAGGTGATGAGGCACAACAGCAAGCTCAATTCAGTCTGTTTCGAGATACTGGTAATCTTGATGCAAGATAGGTGCACTATTTGCACCAAACATACCGTTGGCTCAGAAATTGGTTTGGACCGGTGGTATTCCTAAGTGACGAGGCTCAAGTGCATGCTTGATTCAGTTCGTTTGGAGATTGTGCTAATCTTGACACAAGATAGGTGCACGGTTTACACTGAACATACCACAGGCTCATAATTCATTTTTGACGCACCCGATGGAACTCTAAGGTGACGTGGATCATGTGGAATCTGGTCTCGGTCCGTCTGGAGACAGTGTAAGTGCCGGTGCAAAATAGGCGCATGATTTGCGCCAAACATCTCATAGGCTCAAAAATCATTTTGGACACACCCGATGGTACTCCTAGTTGACGAGGGTCAAGTGGAAGCTCGACGCAGTCCATTTGGAGATAGTGGTAATCTTGAAGCAAGATAGGTGCACGGTTTGCGCTAAACATACCATTGGCTTAGAAATCGTTTTGGACACACCCGGAGGTATTCCAAGGTGATGAGGCTCATGTGGAAGCTTGATTCAGTTCGTTTGGAGATAGTGCTAATCTTGACGTAAGATAGGTGCACGGTTTGCGCCGAGCATACCATAGGCTTAGAAAGCATTTTTGACACACCCGATGGAACTCCTAGGTGACGTGGATCATGTAGAATCTTATTTCGGTCTATCTAGAGACAGTGCAAGTGTCGTTGCATTATAGGTGCACGGTTTGCGCTAGACATCTCATAGGCTCAAAAATCATTTTGGACACACCTGATAGTACTCCTAGGTGACGGGGCTCAAGTGGAAGCTCAGATCAGTCTGTTTGGAGATAGTGGTAATCTTGAAGCAAGATAGGTGCATAGTTTGCACCGAGCGTACTAGAGGCTCGAATATCATTTTGGACACACCAGATGAAACTACTAGGTGATGTGGGTCATGTGGAATCTCATTTTGGTCCATTTGGAGATAATGTTAGTATCAGTGCAAGATAGGTGCATGGTTTGCGCCAAACATACCATTGGCTCAGAAAATCATTTTGGACGCACCCGGTGGTACTCCTTGGTGACGAGACTCAAGTGATAGCTTGGTTCAATCTGTTAGAGATAGAGGTAATCTTGATGCAAGATAAGTGCACGGTTTGCGCCAAATATACCATAGGCTCAGAATTTTTTTGGACACACCCGGTGGTACTCCTAGGTGACGAGGCTCATGTGGAAGCTCGATTCCGTCCATTTGGAGATAGTGGTAATCTTGACGCAAGATAGGTGCACGGTTTGCACCAAGCGTACTAGGGGCATGAATATCGTTTTGGGCACACTGGATGGAACTACTAGTTTATGTGGGTCATGTGGAATCTCGTTTTGGTCCATTTGGAGATAGTGTTAGTTTTAGTGTAAGATAGGTGCACGGTTTGCGCCAAACATACCATTGGCTCAGAAATAGTTTTGGACAGACCTGGTGGTACGCCTAGGTGATGAGGCTCATGTGGAAGCTCGATTCTGTCCATTTGGAGATAGTGGTAATCTTGACGCAAGATAGGTGCACAGTTTGTGCCAAACATACCATTGGCTCAGAAATCATTTTAGATGCACCCGATGTTACTCCTAGGTGATGAGGCACAAGAGCAAGCTCGATTCAATCTGTTTCGAGATACTGGTAATCTTGATGCAAGATAGGTGCACAGTTTGCACCAAACATACCGTTGGCTCAGAAATCGGTTTGGACCGGTGGTATTCCTAAGTGACGAGGCTCAAGTGCATGCTCAATTCAGTTCGTTTGGAGATTGTGCTAATCTTGATACAAGATAGGTGCACGGTTTGCGCCGAACGTACCACATGCTCAGAAATCATTTTTGGCGCACCCTATGAAACTTCTAGGTGACATGGGTCATGTGTAATCTCGTTTTGGTCCATCTGGAGACAGGGTAATTGTCGATGCAAGATAGGTGCATGGTTTGCGCCAAACATCTCATAGGCTCAGAAATCATTTTGGATACAACCGATGGTCCTCCTAGGTGACGAGACTCAAGTGGAACCTTGATTCAGTCCATTTGGAGATAGTGGCAACCTTGACGCAAGATAGGTGCATGGTTTGTGCCAAACATACGATTGGCTCAAAAATCGTTTTGGGCCCACCCGATGGTACTCCTAAGTGACGAGGCTCAAGTGGAAGCTCGATTCAGTCCGTTTGGAGAGAGTGGTAATCTTGACGCAAGTTAGATGGACGGTTTGCGCCAAACATACGATTGGCTCAAAAATCATTTTGGACACACCCGGTGGTATTTCTAGGTAACGAGGCTCAAGTGGAAGCTCAATTCAGTCCGTTCAGAGATAGTGGTAATATTGAAGCAAGATAGGGCACGGTTTGCGTCAAACATACCATTGGCTTAGAAATCGTTTTGGACACACCCAGTGGTATTCCTAGGTGATGAGGCTCATGTGGAAGCTTGATTTAGTTCGTTTGGAGATTGTGCTAATCTTGACGTAAGATAGGTGCACGGTTTGCGCCGAACATAGCATAGGCTTAGAAAGCGTTTTTGACACACCCGATGGAGACAGTGCAAGTGTAGTTGCATTATAGGTGCACGGTTTGTGCTAGACATCTCATAGGCTCAAAAATCATTTTGGACACACCCTATAGTACTCCTAGGTGATGAGGCTTAAGTGGAAGCTCAGATCAGTCTGTTTAGAGATAGTGGTAATCTTGATGCAAGACAGGTGCACAGTTTGCACCGAGCGTACTAGAGGCCCGAATATCATTTTGGACACACCGGATGGAACTACTAGGTGATGTGGGTCATGTGGAATCTCATTTTGATCCATTTGGAGATAATGTTAGTATCGATGCAAGATAGGTGCACGGTTTGCGCCAAACATACCATTGGCTCAGAAAATCGTTTTGGACGCACACGGTGGTACTCCTTGGTGACGAGACTCAAGTGAAAGCTTGGTTCAATCCGTTAGGAGATAGTGGTAATCTTGGCGCAAGATAGGTGCACGGTTTGCGCCAAATATACCATAGGCTCAGAAATTATTTTGGACACACCCGGTGGTACTCCTAGGTGACGAGGCTCATGTGGAAGCTCGATTCAGTCCATTTGGAGATAGTGGTAATCTTGACGCAAGATAGGTGCACGGTTTGCACCAAGCATACTATAGGCTCAGAAATCATTTTGGATGCACCCGGTGGTACTCCTAGGTGATGAGACTCAATAGCAAGCTCGATTCAGTCCGTTTCGAGATACTGGTAATCTTGATGCAAGATAGGTGCACGGTTTGCGCCAAACATACAATTGGCTTAGAAATCGTTTTGGACACACCCGGTGGTATTCCTATGTTATGAGGTTCAAGTGCATGCTTGATTCAGTTCGTTTGGAGATTGTGCTAAGCTTGATGCAAGATAGGTGCACGGTTTGCATCGAACGTACCATAGGCTCAGAAATCATTTTTGATGCACCCGATGGAACTCCGAGGTGACGTGGGTCATGTGAAATCTTGTTTCGGTCCGTCTGGAGTTAGTGTAGGTGTCGGTGCAAGATAGGCGCACGGTTTGCGCCGAACATCTCATAGGCTCAGAAATCATTTTGGACACACTCGTTGGTGCTCCTAGGTGACGAGGCTCAAGTGGATGCTCGATTCAGTCCATTTGGAGATAGTGGTAGTCTTGACACAAGATTGGTGCATGGTTTGCGCCAAACATTCCATAGGCTCAGAAATCATTTTGTGCGAACCTGATGATACTCTTAGGTGACAAGGCTCAAGTGCAAGCTCGGTTCAGTCCATTTGGAGAAAGTGGTAATCTTGACGCAAGATAGGTCCATGGTTTGCACCGAGCATACTAGAGGCTCAAAAATCATTTTAGACACACCCAATGGTACTCCTAAGTGACGAGGCTCAAGTGGAAGCTCGGTTCAGTCCATTTGGAGATAGTGGTAATCTTTGACGCAAGATAGGTGCACGGTTTGCGCCGAGCATACTAGAGGCTCGAAAATCATTTTGGACGCACCGGATGGTACTACTAGGTGATGTGGGTCAGGTGGAATCTCGTTTCAGTCCATTTTGCGACAGTGTTTGTATCGGTGCAAGATAGGTGCGCAGTTTGTGACAAACATACCATTGGCTCAGAAATCATTTTGCACGCACTCGGTGGTACTCCTTGGTGACGAGGCTCAAGTGCAGCTCAATTCAGTCCGTTTGGAGATAGTGGTAATCTTGATGCAAGATAGGTGCACGGTTTGCGCCAAACATACTATAGACTTAGAAATCACTTTGGATGCACCCGAAGGTACCCCTAGGTGACGAGGCTCAAGTGGAAGCTCGATTTAGTCCATTTGGAGAAAGTGGTAATCTTGACGCGGTTTGCGCCAAACATCTCGTAGGCTCAGAAATCATTTTGGACACACCCGATAGTACTCCTAGGTGACGAGGCTCAAGTGGAAGCTCGACTCAGTTTGTTTGGAGATAGTGCTAATCTTGATGGAAGATGGGTGCATGGTTTGCGCCGAACGTTCCACAGGCTCAGAAATCATTTTGACAGACTCGATGGAACTTCTAGGTGACGTGGGTCATGTGTAATCTCATTTCGGTCTGTCTGGAGACAGTGTAAGTGTCGATGCAAGAATGGTGCATAGTTTGCGCCAAACATCTCATAGGCTTAGAAATCATTTTGGACACAACTGATGGTACTCCTAGGTGATGAGGCTCAAGTGGAAGCTCTATTCAGTCCATTTGGAGATAGTGGTACCTTGACGCAAGATAGGTGCATGGTTTGTGCCAAACATACGATTGGCTCAGAAATTGCTTTGGACACACCCTTTGGTACTCGTAGGTGACGAGGCACAAGTGGAAGCTCGATTCAGTCCGTTTGGAGATAGTGGTAATATTGACGCAAGATAGGTGCACGGTTTGCGCCAAACATACCATAGGCTCATAAATCGTTTTGCGTGAACCTGATGATACTCTTAGGTGACGAGACTCAAGTGCAAGCTCGGTTTAGTCCATTTGGAGATAGTGGTAATCTTGATGCAAGATAGGAGCACGGTTTGCACCAAGCATACTAGAGGCTCAAAAATAATTTTGGACACACCCGATGGTACTCCTAGGTGACGAGGCTCAAGTGGAAGCTCGGTCTAGTCTGTTTGGAGATAGTGGTAATCTTTAACGCAAGATAGGTGCACAGTTTGCACCAAGCAGACTATAGGCTCGAAAATCATTTTGGACGCACCGGATGGTACTATGAGGTGACGTGGGTCAGGTGGAATCTCGTTTCGGAACGATTGGAGATAGTGTTTGTGTTGGTGCAAGATAGGTGCACGGTTTGCGCCAGACATATCATTGGCTCAGAAATCGTTTTGCACGCACTCAGTGGTACTCCTTGGTGACGAGGCTCAAGTGGCAGCTCAATTTGGTCCGTTTGGAGATAGTGGTAATCTTCACGCAAGATAGGTGCATGGTTTGCACCAAACATACTATAGGTTCAAAAATCATTTTGGATGCACCCGATGGTACTCCTAGGTGACGAGGCTCAAGTGGAAGCTCGATTCAATCCGTTTGGAGAAAGTGGTAATCTTGACACAAGATAGGTGCATGGTTTGCGCCAAACATCTCGTAGGCTCAGAAATCATTTTGGACACACTCGATGGTACTCCTAGGTGACGAGGCGCTGGTGGAAGCTCGGTTTAGTCCATTTGGAGATAGTGGTAATCTTGACGCAAGATTGGTGCACGGTTTGCACTGAGCGTACTAGAGGCTCAAAAATCATTTTGGACACACCCGATGTTACTCCTAGGTGACGAGGCTCAAGTGGAAGCTCAATTCAATCCGTTTGGAGATAGTGGTAATCTTTGACGCAAGATACGTGCACGGTTTGCACTGAGCATACTATAGGCTCGAAAATCATTTTGGACGCACCGGATGGTACTACTAGGTGACGTGGGTCAGGTGGAATCTCGTTTCGAAACGTTTGGGGACAGTGTTTGTGTCAGTGTAAGATAGATGAACGGTTTGCGCCAAACATATCATTGGCTTAGAAATCATTTTGCACGCACACAGTGGTACTCCTTGGTGATGAGGCTCAAGTGGCAACCCAATTCAGTCCGTTTGGAGATAGTGGTAAACTTCATGCAAGATAGGTGCATGGTTTGCACTAAACATACTATAGGTTTAGAAATCGTTTTGGATGCACCCGGTGGTACTCCTAGGTGACGAGGCTCAAGTGGAAGCTCGATTGAATCTGTTTTGAGAAAGTGGTAATCTTGACGCAAGATAGGTGCACGGTTTGCACCAAACATCTCATAGGCTCAAAAATTGTTTTGGACACACCCGATGGTACTCTTCGGTGACGAGGCTCAGATGGAAGCTCAGTTCAGTCCATTTGGAGATAGTAGTAATCTTGACAAAAGATAGGTGCACGATTTGCGCCAAGCATACCATTGGCTTTGAAATCATTTTGGACACACCTGATGGTACTCCTAAGTGACAAGGCTCAAGTGGAAGCTCGATTTAGTTCGTTTCGAGACAGTGCTAATCTTGATGCAAGATGGGTCCACGGTTTGCGCCGAATGTACCACAGGCTCAGAAAACATTTTTGATGCATCCGATGGAACTCCAAGGTGACATGGGTCATGTGGAATCTCGTTTCATTCCATCTGGAGACTGTGTAAGTGTCGGTGCAAGATAGGTGCACGGTTTGCGCCAAACATTTCACATGCTCATAAATCGTTTTGGACACACTTGATGGTACTCCTAGGTGACGAGGCTCAAGTGGAAGCTCGGTTCAATCCATTTGGAGATAGTGGTAATATTGACGCAAAACGGGTGCACGGTTTGGACCGAGCGTACTAGAGGCAGCGTTTAGAGACAGTGTTAGTTTCAATGCAAGAGAGGTGCACGGTTGGTGCCAAACATTCCATTGGCTCAGAAATTATTTTGGACACACTCGGTGGTTCTCCTAGGTGACGAGGCTCAAGTAGAAGCTCGATTCAGTCCATTTAGAGATAGTGGTAATCTTGATGCAAGATAAGTGCACGGTTTGCGCCAAAGATACCATTGGCTCAGAAATCATTTTTGACACACCCGGTGGTATTCCTAGGTGATGAGGCTCAAGTGGAAGCTCGATTCAGTTCGTTTGGAGATAGTGCTAATCTCAACCCAAGATAGGTGCAAAGTTTGGGCCAAACATACCACAAGCTCAGAAATCATTTTTGACGCACCCGATGGAACTCCTAGGTGACGTGGGTCATGTGGAATTTCGTTTTGGTCCGCCTAGAGATAGTGTAAGTGTGTTGATATTAGATACGCACATGAAGGAATTCAAGAAATAATCCGCAAGCGCATGGATATTGGTGAGAACTTCACCCGGGAGATAAGTCCAGAGTATCATATTTGTTTTATCTACAAGGAGAAAGCGTGCGATGACTAACCTAGTCTATACTATTACCCTTGGGCCACACTATAAGGTGGCGAAGATATAAGCGATTAGAGAGAACTACGACGACAGTCTAGTTCCAACCTATGGCAAGCTATGATACTATTGATCTTAGGGGAAATACCGATGGAAAAGAGATAGCACAGAGGATGCTTAACCAGGGTACTTAAATCCTACCAAACCTTCTAACGGGAGGAGACTCCAAAGGTAACAATGGGATTATCACATCCCACGCTACTACTCACTAATCTGGCCAGATAGGGGATATCCATGAGTATTCCTAGCCCAAGCACCACGCTTACGCTACGAATGATTACTCTATTCCCTACGCGAAGCAAATAAAGTAAACCCACAAACCAAAGAACAATAATAACAACGTACTTACTTAGTATTAGAAGTTGAATTACCGAAGAATCCTAGAACCAAGCCTCGGGTTAGGAGAGTTGACCCCGTAGATACAAGCTTGGAGAGGAGACACCGACAGGCCAGGCTTCCTCCAATCTTCTACCTCCACTCTAACTCTCTCAATCTAGAAGAATAACTCTAATCTCACATAGAGACTACAAAGCTAAACTCTCTTGTATGTGCCCTAGAGAAAGATCCATTCAAGGGACCCCTCTCAGGTGAATTCTCTCTGGAAAATATGAATTAGGGTTTCTAAACTCTCTCCTCTAGGGGCCAGGGGCCTTATATAGCCCTCTAGGAAGCACCACAACCCTCAGATCAAACCGACCTTGATCAACGATTTTTATTCATCCTCAAAGGCGGTGGAAGCAGGATCCGCGAGGTGGAAGCTCATTGGCTCTCTGGGTGGGGCGGCAGCCCTAGGGCTGGGCGCTCGCCCCTATCACAGTCACAAGTGGGTCCCACCTCCCAAGGTTTGGCTTCTTGAACCTTCTAGATTATACTTTTTCCATACGTGGCCCTTTCTCTCTATGTAAACCTGACATGTGGCCCATCTTTGATTATTTTCAGTTGGCACCCTGCAGAAATAAATATTCACCAAAACTCGTGGAATTCTGTCAGTTAAACACCTAGTCTATGGTGGTAATTAGTTTTATAGCATTCTTTTATGTAAGTTGACAGTTAAAAATGATAGTTAACTACCTTCAACAAACTCCCCCACACTTGGACTTTTACTCATCCTCGAGAAAAGAATGGATTACCTTAGGCATAATCTCTAGCCAAGACATCAACAGTAGATTTATTCCTTAGTCATACCTGTACTGTGGGATTCAAAGTGTCTACCGGTAGGCAGTTGAAGAATGGAACAGCCTAAAACTAAGCCCCTTTCTCCTTTCAACCAGTCACTTGGTGTTTTTGTACGTATTTGAAAATAAAAAACATAGCTTACCTTCTACTTCATGTGGTACTCTCAAGTCACTCAAGATATGTGGTATTTGTAGACCTCTCTAAGGTATGTATGACAAATGCCATATAGCCCATCCTATTCTACAAAAGCTTATCTGGAGTTGATGGTATTTCAAGGATGTAGCATACTTACTTTGCATATATTGCCTAGTCAAAACGGGATCCAAGGAGGGGAGTGACATACTCCTAGATCAGGACGTGCATGTGGTGTGGTTTCAAAAGAATAAACATAATAGGAAATTTTGTGGAAGGTAGAGGGGGTGCAAAATAATTCTACAATGCTCCTTTACAAAAGATACACTTATTCAACTTTGATTTGAGGAATTACAACTTGAAACTTGTACTTCACAAAAGGCAAAATCAATACTTTCTTTTTCTTTCTTCTTTCTCTTTTTTTTCTTTCCCCTTTTTTTTTAACAACAAAGAAATGTACTGAATTTTGATGGAACATTGTGGAGGATAATAACATTCTAGAGCATTTTAGAATCATGGCTAGCAATCAAGAAAAACCTATAGGAGATATATTTTTAATTGTTACTCCCATGGTAGGAGCAGAACAAATTTTTGAGTGGATCTAAATAGGTAATATGGTGGTGCGTACTTCTAGGGTAGAAGTAGCAAGGGATGCAAAAATTAGTGTGAATCCTGATCTTGGGAGCATGGCCCACCTCTCAACAAGGGTCTAGCACGGGTTGACCAAACTCAACACAAAGTAAATAGCTTATGAGCTAGTTTTTTTATTGATATGTAAGGCTCTACTAGGTATTTATTCTTACCACAGAGGAGAAGCATAGCTAAAAATTTTAACATTTTTGTAAAAGAAATTCTCTAAGTGACAAAGTATCAGAAATCAGGTTCTCATGATTCTACTATCTCTCACTCCACAACAACTTAAATGATATGGGGTCCCTAAAAATTAAGTTCCCAACAGTAACAGGACTCCCAGGAAAGAATCATGGTGTGAGTCTATAAAGAGATCATGACTAAAATAATCTATCTTCTTTAAATTCAGCATTAAATAGGTTGTACTCAAGAATTCATAATGCGAAACTTAACAGAAAGTGTGTATATAAAAATTGGAACGTGTAGGGAGCATACCTGACCATGGTCGAAGGAAGGAGCGAGGAGGGCTTACCACCTAGGTGCCCGCCCCTAGGTCTGGGCGGCCGCCCCACTTGGGGTGGACTTCTGAAGCCCGCTTCGACGTACAGGGTCCTCGTGTTATGTATCTTCAAGATTTTTCATTTGTGTGGTAAAATCTGTTCATTAAATCGTCGAGTGCTTCCCCACACTTATTTCCTATTTTCCTTTATACAAAGCATGGTGGAGACAAAAGCATAAGCAAAATATATCCAATAATAAAAAACAACTCTTTATTCAGTATCATGTAAGGCACTTTGTTTACAAGAATTCTGAATAAAAGAATTAATCTAAGCAAAAGAATTTAAACAATTTCACGACTAATCTTGAAGGTGCCTTATCAAGTGTTAAATGGTACTCAATCTACTTCTTCGGCTTAGGAGGCTCTAAAGCACTTACGTGCTTTTCTAGTTCCTTATTGTTCTTCTCTATGTCCTCTACTTTCTCGTGTGTGCGAAGAAAACATCTATTCTGAAGGCATAAAGTGGATTCTATAGAGGAGATAGTAGCTTGCTGAGCCTCTATCAGCTTTTCTAGATCAGCTAAAGTCTTGCGACGCTTGCGCGGAGCTTTAGCCTTAGCAAGGGTGTGTTTAGGAGCTTCCTCGGGTGGAAGAAATTTGACTTTGCATGGATGAGCATGAACTCCTTCGAAGTAGGTGTGTTCCCCAGTGTTGTACTTGGCGCAGACGATCTCTCCTTTCTTGTTGGTCTTCACACCAACAAGCGTCTCATTGTGCTTCGGCGGCAAGAGCTTGGTTCCAGCAGGTAGCTTGACAACAGGCCCCTTTGACGGTTTATCTTCTAGCAAGAGGGGCTGCGGAGGTGCTATGAGAACTGGCTGAGCGAAGTAAGACTAGCTATAGCTATGAGGTCTTGGTGGAATGGCAGTGAGGGGTTGAGCATTGCTAACTGGGATAAGAGCTTTGCAATTTGGATCTTCCTTGGGGATGGAGTTGAAGTAGATACCATAGGGGATGATCCTCTTGTCGTGGTTGGCCATTGGAGCTAGGGAGAGAGGGCTAGCAAACTTCTAAAAGAAAAAGAGGAATAATCTGATGGAATGAGGATGGCTGACGTCACAGGGTGTTTATATAGGAGGGTTTAGAGGACCAAAACAGCACCTAAACGGTATCTCGTGATAAAAATGGCCGAATAAACTAGGAATAAACTTTTTTTGAAAGAAGAATGTAGAATGGCGAAGGCAAAAGGCGGCGGCGAAACGACGCAAGGGGTGGGGTGGCCGCCCAGCCCTAGGGGCGAGTGCCCGACCCATGAGCCCAGCTTCGGTCTACTTTTTTGCAGAATTTTCTAAATATTTTTGTTATTTCGAAAAATATATTGGGCCCCAAAAAACGATAACTAAAAAGGTTGGGCCCAACAATACTTAAGTAATAAAGAAATTCATAATGTCTAATTCTTTATTGGGCTCTAAAAATAATTTAAGGCATTGACCATTTACCTTGAATAACGTACCTTCATCATTTTGAAGCATGACCGCGCCATGTGATGATGCGTCTACCACTTTAAATGGTCCTTCCCACTTACTTCGTAGCTTTCCATGTCCGAAGAGCTTCACCCTGGAATTAAAAAGTAATACCTTATCCCCTGGGGTGAACTCCTTCTTAATTCTCTTGTCATGCCATCTCTTAACTCTCTCTTTATAAATCTTTGAATTGTGATATGTTTTTTCTCTCCAGTCATCTAACTCTGAGAGTTGCATTTTCCTCCTTATTCCAGTAGCATCAAGGTCCATGTTCCATTTCTTGATAGCCCAGTGAGCTTTAAATTCTAACTCAACTGGTAGGTGGCAAGTCTTCCCATACACCAACTGATAAGGAGACATCGTAATAGGTGTCTTGTATGCTGTTCGGTATGCCCAGAGTGCTTCAGGAAGCTTGTCCTTCCATCCAGTACCCATCTCATTTACTGTCTTCTGCAGAATATTCTTGATTTGCTTATTTGATGTTTCTGCTTGTCCACTTGTCTGAGGATGATAGGGGGTAGCAATGTTGTGACGTATTCCATGCTTAGACAAGTAGTGCTCAAAGCGCTTGTCGATGAAGTGTGATCTCTGTCACTTATCACTATCCTTGGGACTCCAAATCTGGGAAATATTATCTCTTCAAACATCTTCTTGGAATTTATATTATCAGCCTTCTTGCATGGCAGGGCTTCAACCCATTTGGAGACATAATCTACTACCACCAAAATGTACTCACATTTCCTCGATGGTGGGAATGGTCCCATATAGTCGATTCCCCAGACATCAAAGAGTTCAATCTGAAGGTTGTTGATGAGTGGCATGGCATCTCTTGTATTGATATTGCCGTGCCTCTGACATGGTCCACATCTTTGGATGAATTCCCTTGTGTCTTCATACATTGTTGGCCAAAAGAATCCGCATTGCCAAATCTTTGCATGTGTGTGGAATGCCCCATAATGTCCTCCATATGGTGATGAATAGCATCTCTCAATGATTTTTATTCCTTTCTCAATAGGTATACATCTCTTTAGTAGACCGTCTGAGCAGACTCGGAAGAGGTACGGTTCATCCCATATGTGAGTACGACTTTCCTGGACAAGTTTCCTTTTGTTTGCTCCTAGTGGTACATATCCTGAAACCATAAAATTAACAATATCTACATACCAGGGGTTAGATATGTTGATCCTGTAGAGCATGTCGTCCCAGAGTGAATCGTTGATGGGCAGTTCCTATGAATTCTCAAACTGCATTCTAGACAAGTGATCGGCAACAGAATTTTCCACTCCCTTTTTATCTTTTATTTCTAAGTCAAATTCTTGGAGTAACAAAATCCATCTTATCAAACATGGTTTAGCATCTTTCTTAGTGAGTAAATATTTCAAAGCAGCATGATCAGAATAAATAATTACTTTATCTCCCACTAAGTAAGATCTAAACTTATCAATAGCAAAAACAACAGCAAGGAGCTCTTTTTCAGTAGTTGCATAATTAAGTTGAGGTCCTGTTAATGTTTTGCTAGCATAGGCTATTGCATGATGCTTTTTATCTTTAGTTTGTCCTAAAACTGCCGCCACAGCATAATCACTTGCATCACACATAATTTCAAAAGGTAAAGACCAATCAGGGGGTTGAATGATTGGTGTTGAGATGAGTGCTTTCTTTAAAATTTCAAAAGATCTTAAACATTCATCATCAAATTCAAAAGGAACATAATGGGCTAGCAAACGAGTAAGAGGTCTAGCAATAAATGAGAAATCTTTTATAAATCTACGATAAAAACCAGCATGGCCAAGAAAACTTCTAATTCCTTTTACATTCATAGGTGGAGGTAGCTGTTCAATTACTTCAATTTTAGCCCTATCTACCTCTATACCTCTTTCAGACACTAAGTGTCCTAGCACTATTCCTTCTCTAACCATAAAGTGGCATTTCTCCCAATTAAGGACTAAGTGCTTTTCTTCACATCTTTGCAAAACTCTATCTAAATTTTCAAGACAATCATCAAAAGTTTTTCCATAAACAGAAAAGTCATCCATGAAAACTTCCATAATCTCTTCAATCATTTCAGAAAATATAGACATCATACATCTTTGAAAAGAAGCTGGAGCATTACATAACCCAAAAGACATTCTACGATAAGCATAAGTTCCATAGGGACATGTAAAGGTAGTTTTGCTTTGATCATCAGGATGGATAGGGATTTGGTGATACCTCGAATATCCATGAAGGAAACAAAAGAAAGAATGATTGGCTAACCGTTCTAACATCTCATCAATAAAAGGCAATGGAAAATGATCCTTCTTAGTAACTTTATTAAGTTTTCTATAGTCTATACACATCCGCCATCCTGTGACGATATGTTGAGGGATCAACTCATTCTTCTCATTCTTAACAACAGTCATGCCTCCCTTTTTAGGCACAACTTGGACAGGGCTTACCCACTCACTGTGTGGCACGAGATAAATAATCCTGGCGTGCAAAAGTTTCAAGACTTCCTTTTTTGCCACCTCCCTCATTGCATTGTTGAGTCTACGTTGTGGCTCTCTAGAAGGTGGAATAGTACGATCTGTTAGAATGTGATGGGCGCAAAGGGCAGGACTAATTCCTTTAAGATCTTGGAGTGAGTAGCCAAACGCTGATCGATGTTTCTCTAAGACAGCCATTAAGCGAAAAAATTGTTTCGGAGTGAGTTTATCATTTATGATCACAGGAAACTCTGGATCGTCATTTAGAAAAGCATATTTAAGACCGGTTGGTAAAAGTTTAAGTTCTATAGGAGGTCTAGGTGGCTTTGCAAACTCATCTAAAGGTTCAGGCTCAGAGTAATCAGCCTCTTCTTCTATGAAGAATTGAGCATCATCCTCTAGACCTGAGTCAACTAAGAACTCTAGAGAAGCAGCATTAAATTCCTCCAGCGGGTCAGATTCTGGATAAGATTTGGTCCTAGTACTTAGAGAATAAGATATAGACATTGGGAATTGAAGTTTCTTTCCAAAACAAATGTTTATTTTCCCTATTTGTCCTTCATAAAGGAGTCTTCTCAAAGGTTGTCCTATCATCAAGTCGAAGTCCCATATGGGGAAGACATAAAAGCTCAAATGAACCAAGGTCCTTCTACCTGGATTGGTTGGATATGTAAAATTCCTGAACTGAGGATAATGTGTCCTGAAAGACTCTTCATCAATTTTGTAGTTGGGGGTTAATGTCATGTGCCTCATTAAATGTTGTGCAAGTGAAACAGACATGATATTAATGCCCACAACTGGATTATAGAGAGCATCTATGTAATCAGAATTAAATGAACACCGTATTAGAAGAGAGGGTGAATCCAAACGGATCACATCAGAGGAAAGCTCTGATTCATCTAACCATTCACTGCTTATGACCGACACTAGCTCTGCTGAAGTGCTTCTATAAGAAATATCCTCAGAAGGATTCAAAGATTCTATAAGGTGATTATGATGATTCTGTGGTTTCTTTATAGAATAATAATTCATAACATTTCCAAAATCAGAAAAAGATCGGGTTCGATATCAAGCATAAAATCAGGAAACTGAATTTCTTCTTCTTCTTGCTCAGAACTTGGAATAGCTGAAGTAGATGGTATATCTGGCAAAGAATTTGCTTCAGCCACTTGAAGTTCTTCTTCTAGGAGATTATCTAATTCAGAGGATAGGATTTGATCTAAGATTAATCTTGCTTTTTCTGACGAAACATGCAAGAATGATCCTCTAGAAGTTGTATCGAGCAATTGCTTACTGTTTTTATGAAGACCTTTATAAAAATGTTGAAGAAGAATAGGGTCTTGTAAACTGAGGTCTAGGCTAGATGCTAAAAGAGTAGTAAAATGATTCCAGGATGAGTCCAAAGATTCACTAGGTTCTTGCTTAAAAGTCAGAACCTTGATTCTAAGGTCGATGATTTGGGAGATAGGGTAAAAATCTAAGCAAAAATTAGAACGTAAGGATCCCCAATCTCCTTGTTGCTTACCTACGGCTGTATCATACCATTGTATAGCTTTTTTCCTTTAAAGAGAAAGGAAATAGCTTCCAACGTAAAGTTTGATCAGACATGCCCTCTATGCGAAGACAGTCACATGTTTGCTCAAAGTCTCTAATATGAAGGTAAGGGTTTTCATCTACTCCTCCTGAAAAGGATAGGCTTTGGACCATTGCAATCAACCATGGACTCAGCCTATAGTTAGGGGTTTGGATAGGTTGTGATGACTCCTAAGGTACTAGGCTGGTCTCTGTGGGTGCAGAAAATTGAAAGATAGGAATTGAATTTATGTTATCCATAAGGATAGAAAAAGGCAAGAAGAATAAGGTAAGAAATAAAAAGGAAAAGATAAAAGTATAGGTACAAGGTAAAGCAAGACTTAAGGTTAACTTAGCTGACGTCTTTCTCCCCGGCAACGGCGCCAGAAATGCTTGTTGATATTAGATACGCACATGAAGGAATTCAAGAAATAATCCGCAAGCGCACGGATATCAGTGAGCACTTCACCCGAGAGATAAGTCCAGAGTATCGTATTTATTTTATCCGCAAGGAGAAAGCATGTGATGACTAATCTAGTCTATACTATTACCCTTGGGCCGCACTACAAGGTGGTGAAGATATAAGCGATTAGAGAGAACTACGACGATAGTCTGGTTCCAACCTATGGCAAGCTATGATACTATTGATCTTAGGAGAAATACCGATGGAAAAGAGACACCACAGAGGATGATTAACCAGGGTACTTAAATCCTACCAAACCTTCTGACGGGAGGAGACTCCAAAGGTAACAATGGGATTGTCACGTCCCACGCTACTACTCACTAATCCGACCAGATTGGGGATATCCACGAGTATTCCTAGCCCAAGCACCACGCTTACGCTACGAATGAATACTCTATTCCCTACGCGAAGTGAATAAAGTAAACCCACAAACCAAAGAACAATAATAACAACATACTTAGTATTAGAAGTTGAATTACCGAAGAATCCTAGAACCAAGCCTCGGGTTAGGAGACTTGACTCCATAGATACAAGCTTGGAGAGGAGACACCGACAGGCCAGGCTTCCTCCAATCTTATACCTCCACTCTAACTCTCTAAATCTAGAAGAATAACTCTAATCTCACATAGAGACTACAAAGCTAAACTCTCTTGTATGTGCCCTACAGAAAGATCCATTCAAGGGACCCCCCCCTCAGGCAAATTCTCTCTAAAAAATATGAATTAGGGTTTCTGAACTCTCTCCTGCACGGGCCAGAGGCCTTGCTTATATAGCCCTCTAGGAAGCACCATAGCCATCGGATCAAACCGACCTTGATCAACGATTTTTATTCATCCTCAAGGTGGTGGAAGCAGGATCCGCAAGGTGGAAGCTCATTGGCTCTCTATGTGGGGCGGCTGCCCCTAGGGCTGGGTGCCCGCCCCTGTCACAGTGATAGGTGGGTCCCACCTCCTAGGATTTGGCTTCTTGAACCTTCTATATTATACTTTTCCATACATGGCTCTTTTTCTCTATGTAAACCTGACATGTGGATTATTTTTAGCTGGCACCCTGTAGAAATAAATATTCACCAAAACTCGTGGAATTCTATCAGTTAAACACCTAGTCTATGGTGGTAATTAGTTTTATAGCATTCTTTTATGTAAGTTGACTGTTAAAAATGATAGTTAACTACCGTCAACAAAGTGTCGGTGCAACATAGGCACACGGTTTGCGCCAAATATCTCATAGGCTGAGAAATCATTTTGGACACACCCAATGATACTGCTAGGTGATGATGCTCAAGTGAAACCTCAATTCAGTTTGTTTGGAGATAGTCCTAATACGGATGCAAGATAGGCGCATGGTTTGCGTCGAACATACCACAGGCTCAGAAATCATTTTTAACACAACCGATGTAACTTCTAGGTGACATGGCTTGGGTGGAATCTCGTTTCGGTCCGTCTAGAGACAGTGTAAGTGTCAGTGCAAGATAAGTGCACGGTTTGCGCCAAACATCTCATAGGCTCAGAAATCGTTTTGGACACACCCGATGGTGCTCCTAGGAGACGAGGCCCAAGTGGAAGCTTGGTTTTGTGCATTTGGAGATAGTGGTAATCTTGATGCAAGATAGTGCATGGTTGCACCAAACATACCATAGGCTCAAAAATCATTTTGGACGCACCCGGTGGTACTCCTAGGTGATGAGGCTCAAGTGGAAGGTCGATGTAGTCCATTTGGAGATAGTCGTAATCCTCAGGCAAGATAGGTGCACGGTTTGCGCCAAACATACCATAGGGTCAGAAATCATTTTGGGCGAACCTGATGGTACTCTTAGGGGATGAGGCTCAAGTGGAAGCACGATTTAGTTCATTTGGACATAGTGCTAATCTTGGTGCAAGATAGGTGCACGGTTTGTGCCGAACGTCCCACAAGCTCATAAATCGTTTTGGACGCACCCGATGGAACTCCTAGGTGACGTGGGTCATGTGGAATCTCCTTTCAGTCTATTTGGAGACAGTGTTGGTGGTGGAAAATAATTGAACGATTTGCAACAAGCATACCATAGGCTCAGAAATCATTTTGGACAGACCCGGTGGTCCTAGGTGGTGAGGCTCAAGTGAAAGCTCGATTCAGTTCGTTTGGAGATAGTGCTAATCTTGACTTAACATAGGTGCACGGTTTACGCCGAACGTACCACAGGCTCAAAAATAATTTTTGATGCACCCGATGGAACACCTAGGTGATATGGGTCATGTGGAATCTTGTTTTAGTCCATCTAGAGACAGTGTAAGTGTCGGTGCAAGATAGGTGCACGGTTTGCGCCAAACATCTCATAGGCTTAGAAATTGTTTTGGACACGCCCGATGGTACTCCTAGGAGACGAGACAGTGTTTGTGTCGGTGCAAGATAGGTGCACAGTTTGCTCCGAGCATATTAGAGGCACGAAAATCATTTTGGACGCACTAATAGGTGATGTGGGTCTTATGGAATCTCGTTTCAGTCCATTTGGAGATAGTGGTAATCTTGACGCAAGATAGGTGAACGGTTTGCGCCAAACATATCACAGGCTCAGAAATCATTTTTAACACAACCGATGTAACTTCTAGGTGACATGGCTTGGGTGGAATCTCGTTTCGGTCCGTCTAGAGACAGTGTAAGTGTCAGTGCAAGATAAGTGCACGGTTTGCGCCAAACATCTCATAGGCTCAGAAATCGTTTTGGACACACCCGATGGTGCTCCTAGGAGACGAGGCCCAAGTGGAAGCTTGGTTTTGTGCATTTGGAGATAGTGGTAATCTTGATGCAAGATAGTGCATGGTTGCACCAAACATACCATAGGCTCAAAAATCATTTTGGACGCACCCGGTGGTACTCCTAGGTGATGAGGCTCAAGTGGAAGGTCGATGTAGTCCATTTGGAGATAGTCGTAATCCTCAGGCAAGATAGGTGCACGGTTTGCGCCAAACATACCATAGGGTCAGAAATCATTTTGGGCGAACCTGATGGTACTCTTAGGGGATGAGGCTCAAGTGGAAGCACGATTTAGTTCATTTGGACATAGTGCTAATCTTGGTGCAAGATAGGTGCACGGTTTGTGCCGAACGTCCCACAAGCTCATAAATCATTTTGGACGCACCCGATGGAACTCCTAGGTGACGTGGGTCATGTGGAATCTCCTTTCAGTCTATTTGGAGACAGTGTTGGTGGTGGAAAATAATTGAACGATTTGCAACAAGCATACCATAGGCTCAGAAATCATTTTGGACAGACCCGGTGGTCCTAGGTGGTGAGGCTCAAGTGAAAGCTCGATTCAGTTCGTTTGGAGATAGTGCTAATCTTGACTTAACATAGGTGCACGGTTTACGCCGAACGTACCACAGGCTCAAAAATAATTTTTGATGCACCCGATGGAACACCTAGGTGATATGGGTCATGTGGAATCTTGTTTTAGTCCATCTAGAGACAGTGTAAGTGTCGGTGCAAGATAGGTGCACGGTTTGCACCAAACATCTCATAGGCTTAGAAATTGTTTTGGACACGCCCGATGGTACTCCTAGGAGACGAGACAGTGTTTGTGTCGGTGCAAGATAGGTGCACAGTTTGCTCCGAGCATATTAGAGGCACGAAAATCATTTTGGACGCACTAATAGGTGATGTGGGTCTTATGGAATCTCGTTTCAGTCCATTTGGAGATAGTGGTAATCTTGACGCAAGATAGGTGAACGGTTTGCGCCAAACATACCATAGGCTTAGAAATCGTTTTTGTGCGAACCCGATGATACTCTTTGTAACACCCTAGGTGTTTGGCTCCCACAAATTGCATTTTCATTTCATAAACATGTGAATCATCCATGTCATCATGCATTGTTGCTTGAAACATGTGTATGCAACATTCTCAATTATGTTTGTTTCATACATGATTGCTTGTGAATTGTAGTTAGTGCAACATGTGGATGCAACATGAGTTTCTCATACCTCGAAACATGGCAACATTGTAGTGTAACATGACAAGCTTGAGTTTTGCAACAAGGCTATGAAACATGTGAATCATGGGTTTGCAACATAGGGTAATTTGAGTGTTTTGTTTGTTTCATCACATGTGGTACTTAGAAGTTGGTGTAACACTTGTGTAGAGTGGTTAATTATGGTTTAATACACCTTAAATACACTTAGGGAAATTAGTGGAGCACTATTCATGTTGACCGAAATGACTAATTTGCCCTCTAGGTGAGGTTTGACCTTGAGGTGACCTATAGAGTGCCCTAGTTTGACTGATTGAAAAGTCTAACCTAGAGATCTTGCATGGCTATGCACCCCTTACCAAAGTTGTAGCAAATTTATTAAGGAACCAAAGTCTCAATATGGCCATCTCATGAAAATAGCTGGAAGATGCTCAAACAGGGTCCACATGTAAGTAGAAGTGTTGTTTGACACTTATCAAATTTTGGCTAAGTCTTAGCTGGATAACAGTTTGAAGTGCCCAACTTTGGGACCTTATAACTTGCAAACTAGACCTAACCAACCCTAACTCATATTGACATATTTGTAGTGCTCACATAGCTCTATGATTTTGTCAATAGCACCATCACCTAGTTCTCAATGGTTAATGAGGTATAGGGCGTCAAAAATCGAGTTTCAGTCGGGGTTAACTAAAACTCTGTTTCAGTTTCCATGTGACCCACTTTGGAGAGCTTTAACTTCCTAACTAAGTCAAAGCAGTCCAAGCTCCAATTGATAATATTGTAGTACGACTGTAGCTCTACAAGTTTGCTAATATCACCTTCCGCTAACTCGAGCTAGATTTGGAGTAATTGGGCTTCAAAATGGCGTTGATAGTCGGCCATTAGATGCCGATTCAGTCGAGTCAGAAATCTTCAGTAGCTCGACGTGGCTGACCAATTTAGAAACTGGCCACCGTGTGGCATGCATGCCATGCCGGCCTCTCCACATCACGTGCGTGTGCTCACTGATGAAAGCTAGGCTGACACCTCGCTCACTCTCTCTCTCTTGCCATTCCCTTCCTCTGTTTTTCTCCTCCACGCGAGAGCGGTGACCAGAGAAGGCAGCGGCCGCCACCAAGCCACTCACCCAAGCCAGAGCGCCATTGTTTGATTTAGCTGAGCCATAGCACCGCCTCGAGCCCCTCCACTCCTCGACCTCACCGAGCATCCGTTTTCGCCCTAGGTAGAGCTCACCGTGAAGGCGGCTCCACTAGGTCGCCATTTTCGCCGCCGACCGAGCTCGCATGTGGCCGTGCCACTCAGGTCCTCTACCGCCTCCTCTCTCCCTTGTACCTTGTTCGCTTAGCGATACTGATGCTCGTGGGGTAGGCCACTAGGGCCGAGCCACCGTCGACTCACCGGAGCGGGCAAGCCTATGGTCGTGTGCCGCCATTACCAATGCCACCCTCCCTAGCCACTGCCCTAGCTCGAATTGGCCGTACCCCTACGTGCGCATAGCTGTGGTCGACCCGCTGGTACCTGTGGCCTCGCCGAAGTCAACACCAGTGGCGAGCTACCGCCGTTGCCTTTCTCCCCTCTCCTTTCCTCTCTCTGACCCATGGGATCGCGCTGTTAGTGGCCGCGCGTGGGCGGGAGAGCCAAGCGGGCCGCGGCGTTCGATTGGGCCGCGGGGTGTGTCGCGCGCATTACCAGGCCGAGGAGATTTCCCGGGCCGGCCCAATGCCGAGTTGGGTTAGGGTTTCGGTTTTGTTTTTCTTTTATTCGTTTTCACAGATTTGTGTATAGATTCAAAAATGCATATCTCTTGATTGGTAGATCCAAATGATGTGGTTCCAATTTTGTTGAGTTCCTAGTAATGTATAGTTTATATTAAAAATATAATATGTGCCTTGTTCTGTGATGAAAAATAGGGTTACTAATTATCTCTTTTAATCATGTGGGAAATAGGGGTAATTATATATTTTTCTGGGTAGCTCCAAATGGCATGCAATTTTTTATGGTGTAATGTTCATATCATGAATAGCTTGTAGTTAAATTTTCATACAATTTGAACACTTTATGTAGGAGTTATGTATTTCTCTTGTTTGCTTGGATGCATTTTGGGTGAATTTTCATAATTTTTATATAGATCTAGTAAAGGTAAAATTTGGTGAGAGTTGTTCTTATGCTAGAAGGATACTAGGAAAAATATGAAATCTATTGTTTCATACTTTTCAATAGGGTTTCCTATTTATGCTAGAAATAGACATGCCATATGTTTTTTTTGATACAGCAAGTTCTGCTTGTCCAATTGCTTTGAAATCTTTATGGTGGTCTATGTGAAGGATGAGGTAGCTACTATAATTTTTGTAGATTTTTCTGTGCAGTTTTACTATATGTTGCTTTAATCACCTAATTAACTAAATAAATTAGAAAAGGATAGTAAATAATTTATTTAGAAGTTGGCACTATACTTCCTGATGTTCCTTTGATATGCACAACAAGTTGGTAAACTTGGTTTGGTCCAATTATGCTTTTGCATCATCACTAAATATTTAATTTAGTGAATCTGCCATTTTTGGACAGATTCTAAGAGAATGTTAATTACCCTATGAAAATGATGATTTCATGTCTTGGGGTTTATAACAAAGTTGCTTTCAATTTCATGATCTAGCTGCTTTTAAATTTTGGTAGCATTTGGCCATGTAGTTTAGAAACTACAGCTGTTCTAAGTTGGGTTCAGAGCTGAATTGCTCGCTGTCTACACAGGATAGATTCTGTGTTTACTTGAATTCGATTCGGTTAACGTAAGAATCATGCTTAAATGATTTGTAGATAATTTCATAAGCTTTCTAGAATGTCCTCTTTCAAGTCATTTCAATTTGTAGAACTCCTGCTATGAGTGATTTCGTGAACTACTCTATGCATGTGAAACTTGCGACTTTCTGTGATGAATGTCTTTACTATTATAAGCATATTGTGATGCAAATAAACACTTCAGTTGAGTAAGCTAAGTTTATGTGCATGTGTTAGTGAAGATGAACATCTTTTATCTTAGGTTATGCAAGTTAGGTAAGTTAATATTGTGCTTCCAAGTTAAGATGGGTACATGCTTAAAGTGATTTGAATAGAGCTATTAGTACTCAGTAAACGAGTGTCCAGTAATCTTTGATTAAATACTTACTTACTGTTATCCACTCATCATGAGCATCATGTCATTCCTTATGCATCCATGATATTTATCTTGTGCATATGCATGCAATAGGTGTACCGGAAGGAGTAACACTGCTGGAATTCGAGGAGCCGAGCGAGGAGCAGCAGCAGCCAACGCCGGAGATTCAGGAGGTGCAGTCTTCAGGAGAAGTACCATACGAGGTCGTCGTTGAGTGCCCGGACCATCGTCCATGCAACTTTGTGAAAGGCAAGCCCTGGGGCATTATAAGCCTCCTAATTTATGAAATGCAATTGAAGTATTATTGTTATATATTGTTGCATTAAGTTTAGGTGTTGGATGAAAACACTTGCTGCATTGGTTATCCAATCCTTGTCCAGATATTGATACCCTGAATCCTAAGTAGCTCAGGCTCGTGTAGTTGCTTAGCCCTGCTTTAATGCGGTAGAAGTTAGGTGATTTCCTGTCACCTATGAGTTATAGGATTATACATGTGGCACGGTTGGCTATATTTGCTATCGTGGAAAAGAACCTATCTTAATTTGAATTAAAGACCGGGCGGAGGCTTGCCGGTTTGTAGTGACTCTGTCTATGTCGATTAAGGACCAATTCTTGGAGCCTTTCTTTGTCATGTTGAACACATGCCTCTCTCTTAGCTGGACGAGCCTGAGTGCTTGACCGCGAATCCGAGTAGCTCAACTCAGGCCAGGAGTTGGCAAGTATAAAGTGCGCCTCGGAAGAGAGCCGTAGGCGTGACTCCAAGGGCAGGTGATTTAAAAGTCCTAATCGTCCTGGCAGAAGGGTAATCCCTAAGAGTGCTGGCGTTGACCGAACCCGCGAAGTTGGTTCCTGAGTTGTACCAAAGGTGACCCATGGCTACCCTTGCAAAGTATGCCAGGGTGAGAGTTAGGAATACCCCCTCAGCTGAGTTGTAATTTGATTTGGGTCGTTGTCTCTCACCTGTTAGTGAGAACTTGACGGGCTTATCTCCAAAGTACATACACTAAATAACACGATGGTTCAGGAATGATGATATGATATTGATGGCCTTATTATACCTGCTATGGTTAATATTGTTTGCTCCTAATAAGTGAGTGCTTTAGTACATGTGCTAATATAGTTGATAGGTAGATGATGAACTTGATGCTAAGATCAATTGGTTACTTATGCTCATAAGCTCTTTTATGCAATTGTGTCAAGCTAGCCCACCTTATAAGCCTTGCATGATCCTTGGTGTCCTTTATTTCTGGTTTTTGATGGGTAAGTCTAGCTGAGTACCTTCTCGTACTCAGGGTTTATTTCCCACCTATTGCAGATGACCAGTTCTACTTTGGTTGCTGCAAGTATTGCCTCCTCCCAGCTGGAGACGAGGATTAGATCGTTGGGCATGATCTCCGCTAGTTATCTTCCCTTAGATGCTTTTAGTTGGACATGACTAAGACCTGGCAATGTATTTGAAACTATGAAGTTATGTACTAAACTATGTTACTTCCGTGAAACGAACTTAGTTTGTAATATTTTATTTGAACTCCGATGGATGTAATCCGTATGCCACTTGTGAAATGTTGTAACGAATGATGTGTTGTGTTGAATCACTACGATCTTGGTTTGTATGTCGAAAGTTATTTGAAATCCTTCGAGATTTCTGGACTACCGGGATTATGGGAGCTTAAGTGCAGGAATTTGATCACTTCGGTGATTGTTTTCGTACTTATGTTCTTATAATTTCGTCGGTTCGGTTATAGCTGGCATCGGAGCAAGGTTCAACACTAAACATATCATTTATGTATTTAAAACAAAAGTATTTTTGAAAACTCTAAATTAAATACTAAGTGTTGCTAGTGGTCATATCCTTTATGCCCAAATAAGGACTCTTAGGTGGCTTATTAAAGTACTAACTTGGGGGTTCTTGCTTGTTTTTTGTTTCGTTGTCCATACGGCGTGCTATTGTATGGATGCCATCCGCTTGGGTGGTAATGTATGGATCAAAATACCTCTACGCTCTGGTAAGTGGGAGTTGTGAGAGCATGACCGTCCAACCGTCGGTCTAGGGGAGAGTAGTTGTGGTTACTCGCATACTTACATGTTCAATCATGTCTATGCGGGTACTTAATTGTGGGTATATTTGTCGGGTAGTTGTGATACTGGAGTATATACATCGGGGGATGTATGTATGAAGTATTTAGTTTACAGCTTACTTTGCATGCTTTTTGGGAAATTATTGGGCTGAAATGAAAAATTCTGCAGGTATACTAACAACGTATCATTGTAGATCGACTAGCTACCGTATACGAGAGAACGTATGTATGCCACCGTATATTTCGCTAGCCTTTAACTTTTTCTAGGTTTGTGAGAACGTACGGATCGTGCATGCATCATATTGAAGCATACATGGCATTTCTTGCATTACTCCCTCCTTTAAAAATTTGTTCGTGCCGACTAATTAAATTTTTGTATCTCTTAAATGATCTTCACCTTAAGTTATACCCTATTCTACAGATGGCCCGCACGAAAAGCACCACTCGCAAGTCCACCGGAGGTAGGGCTCCTCGCGTGCCAGTTAGCTCCTTGTGAGCCCTGTCCTGAGCCTACTATGGAGGAAAGGCTGAGGGCAGAGTTGGCCCAGGTGACTGCTAAGAGAAATGCGGTCCAGCAGCATTTGGAGCAAGTCATGCATGAAAGGGATCAGGAGACGCTAGAGGTATAGAGGTTGACAGTTGCTCACCGCAACTGTGAACGTATGTTGATTCATGTGCTGAATCAGCAGAATGAAGCCTGGAACGAAGAGAATGCTTTGAGGGCTCGATAGGGTGAGCTGGAGCAGCAGTTGGCAGCTGCAGAAGAGTACAATGACCATCTCCATGAGGAAGTCCACTTCTACACAATCAGCTTCATCCTCTCCTTCCCCCTGAGGATGAAAATGATAATGATGATGAGATGGGCTCTGGTGTCATCATGGCTGAAGATGATGACATGGAGATTAATGGACCTGAGGACGTCTCGCCTGAAGAGGAGGAAGATGAGGAGCTAGAACCTGCTACTAATGAAGATGGAGGAGAGATCTTCGACACTGACTCCGAGGACAATGCGTAGTTTAGCTTACTACTTAGCTAATGCGCTAGAGCTAGTCTTTTGTGACCCTCATGCATGGACGAGTGGTTTGTAGTAAGTGGATCTTTGGGATGTAACATCGAACCCTATGTTATCTTTGATGTAAGGTTGGAACCTCAATGACTTGGATGAACCTATCAGACATGTTATGCTCCACATATGTGAGCCTTTAATAAATTCTATCTTTGTTGTCGGTAAACATCGTTGCCTGTTAAGTACATCGCATTAATGTGTCGATTGATACACTTGATGGGTTGTGTGATTGTGATGAATTATTGTGCCTCTGTTTATTGTATGAATTCATTCTCTCCAATGAAATCAGTTTGGCATAATTATCCAATTCATTTACAAATTTTCCACATCATCAGTGCTCATTGGCTATGCATTTTGCAGATGGCTTACAATCTTCGTCGTGGTCGTAGCCTTGGGGATGAGGAACAACCACCACCTCCTCTGCCACCGCCCACCCTAGCTAAGCTGATGCAGACAGTTGTTGAGAGTCAGCGCATGCTAGCTAAGACAATGCGCCAGCTAGTTAACCGTGATGATCGCAATGTCCGTCAGGGACCCGAGCCAAACAATATAGCAGCTTTAAGGACTTCATGGACACAAAGCCTCCTATCTTTAGAGACGCAGAAGAACATTTACAAGTTGATGAATGGTTGAGTATGATAGAGCAAAGGTTTCATTTGCTCAGATTGACCGAAGGTATGATGGCCTTGTATGCAGGACACCAGCTCCAAGGCCCTACAAGCATCTGGTGGAACCATCATAGGACCACCTTCCCTACAAACATTGAGGTTGGTTGGGACCAGTTCAAGGAAGCTTTCAGGGGACATTTTATTCCTCCTAGTCTCATGGCAATCAAGCACACTAAGTTCATGAAGCTGACTGAAGGCAACAAGAGTCTTAATGAATATCTCTAGGCATTTAACAACCTGGCAAGGTATGCTCCTGAGTTTGTTGATACTAATGCTAAGAATATAGCTAGTTTCAAGAGGGGACTTTCCCCTAAACCGATGAAGTCTATGGGCAACAGTAAGTGTGTCACCTTCAATGAGTTTATCAGTGACGCCCTGACTCAAGAGAACAATGATAAGATATATGCTGCTTCTAAGACCCGTAAAAGAAACTTTGAGGCAGGTGCTTCTCAGTCTAAGGCGCCAGTGGTATCCAAAACCCAATATCGTTCACCTACTGCTAATGTCCGGTATCGCCCACCTCAAAAGAAGAAGAATCAAGCTAAACCTAGTTTTCACATGGGATACACAGTTTCCTTGCCAAAGAATACCTCTGGACAGGGCAGCTCCAATGTCCCACCAGCTAACAGGCCGTGCTAGAACTGTAACAAGCTTGGTCACTGGGCTAATAATTGTCCTTATCCTCCCAAGCAGAATTCTTAGGGAAACATCCATCAGGGGCATGTTCACTATACTACTGTGGAGGAAATTCCTGCTGGTGAAGTGGTCACTGCTGGTAAGTTTCTTGTTAATGATCGTCCTGCAGTTGTGCTCTTTGATTCGGGTGCTTCACATTCCTTTGTGAGTTCTATTTTTGCATCTGAGCATAAGCTGAATGTGATTACAATTGTCAAGGGTGGTTATTGTATTAGGCTGCTGGGAATAATATCATGACTAACCAAGTAGTTAAAGATGTGAAGATTGAGATTGGGGATCGAGAGTTTCTTGCGGATCTTGTAGTTATATCGGGAGTAGGAATCGATGTAATTCTAGGAATGAAGTGGATGAGTGGTAATGGGGTGTTGATCGATACATCAACCCGTGTGGTAATGTTGAGAGATCCCATAGATAAGAAGGGTTTTCTAGTTCAGTTGCCTCGTGATATCGCTATCCACAACACGGCCAATGCTACCCTAGCTAAGGCCATTGAGGATATACCGGTTGTCTGTGAGTTTTCGGATGTCTTCCCTGATGACTTGCTTGGATTACCTCTGGACCGTGAAGTGGAATTCAAGATAGAACTCATTCCGGGTATGACTCCTATCTCTCGAAGGCCCTATAAAATGCCACCCAATGAGTTGGCTGAGCTGAAGATTTAGTTGAACGAGCTGTTGAAGAAAGGTTTGATTCAGCCTAGTTCAACCTTGGGGTTGTCCGGCTATCTTTGTGAAGAAGAAGGACGAGTCTCTGCGCATGTGCATGGATTATCGACCCCTCAATGCTGTTACTATCAAGAACACATACCCTCTTCGTTGCATCGATATTCTTTTTGATCAACTCTCCAAAGACAAGATATTCTCCAAGATTGATTTGAGGTCCGGCTACCATCAGATCAAAATTCGTCCTAAAGATATACCTAAGACAACTTTTTCTACTTGTTATGGCTTGTTTGAGTATTTTGTCATGTCTTTTGGATTAACAAATGCTCCTGCACACTTTATGTACCTGATGAATTCAGTATTCATGGCAGAACTAGACAAGTTTAGAGTAGTTTTCATCGATCAATATCCTTGTCTATTCTCAGAATGAAGAAGAGCATGCGGAACATCTGAGGATTGTCTTAACTCGATTGCGAGACCATCAGCTTTATGCCAAGTTCAGCAAATGCGAGTTTTGGTTGAACAAGGTACCTTTTTCTAGGTCATGTGTTATCTGGATATGGAATTTCGGTTGACCCTGCTAAGGTGCAAGAAGTCCTAGATTGGAAGGCACCTACTACGGTCACAGAAGTCCGAAGTTTCCTGGGTTTGGCTGGCTATTATCGTCGCTTCATCCCGGATTTCTCTAAAATAGCCAAGCCCATGACTCGACTACTTCAAAAAGATGAGAAGTTTATGTGGACTCCGAAGTATGAAGAGGCTTTCCACACTTTGCAGACCTTACTAACTTCTGCTCCTGTATTGGCACAACCTGACATTGAAAAGCCTTTTGATGTCTATTGTGATGCATCGGGCACAGGTTTGGGGTGTGTCCTTATGCAAGAGGGCTGAGTCATTGCTTATGCCTCACGCCAACTTCGAAAGCACAAAGTCAATTACCCTACTCATGACTTAGAGCTCGCCGCAGTTGTTCATGCCCTAAAGATTTGGAGACATTACTTGCTCGATAATGTGTGCAACATCTATACTGACCATAAAAGTCTCAAGTACATCTTTACTCAACCAGAGTTGAACATGCATCAACAACGATGGTTAGAGTTAATCAAAGACTACAATATTCAAGTGCATACCATCCTGGCAAGGCAAATGTGGTTGCTGATGCCTGTTGACGGTAGACAAGTGTCAATTTTAACCGTCAATGAAGCATGGAAAAGGACCTAAAAACATAATTACCACATAGATATAAGGGGTTTACTGACAAGATTCCACAAGTTGTGGTGAATCTATGTTTTATAGGGGTTAAATTGGAAAAGGACCAGAATCACTAAATACAAGTATCTCAAGTGATGAATTGGAGCACACCGTTGCGAAGAGCTCGTTGAGACACAAGAAATAGAGTTTTGGTTCACCCAAATCGGAGTCCAGACGACAAAGTTACGTCTTCCGGAAGATTGCAGATGGGCTTCTAGAGCAGTCCGGAGTAAATTGGACATATCTCCTTCATTCGGACTCCGTTTTTAGTGATCCAGGACTTTTTGGAAAGCTAACAAAAAGGTCTATCATCCCACACTAAATATGAGCCCATTTGGGCCAAGGTATAGGGCGGCCATCCAGCCCTTTGGGCGGGCGCCCAGGTCTTGCAGCCAATCAGGCTCCGTCTCGCGGATCGCCCCTCCACCGCCTTTGAGGATCAATAAAAAGTCGTTGATCAAGGTTGGTTTGATCCGACGGCTGTGGTGCTTCCTAGAGGGCTATATAAGCAAGGCCCCTGGCCCCTGGAGGAGGCATCCCCAAAAACCCTAATTCATTTTCTCCAGTTGGGATCAGCTCAGAGGGGTCCCTCGAATGGATCTCCTCTCCATAGCTAGCCATTAAGAGAAGATTAGTCCTCATTAGGATCTAGTCTTAGCAAAATAGAGAGATAGAGAGCGAGGGAAGAGTTGGAGGTGGTGTCGGCATGTCGGTGCTCCCTCTCTGGCTTGTACTTTGATGGATTCAGGCTTCTCCGAGTCTGCATCTGGGATACTTCTGGTAATTGATCTTTATTCAAGTATTTATCTTACACTTTTGTTCATTGGTTCACAGTTCTTATGATTGCTCTAGTTCTTGTTAGTGCTCTAAATTAGAGTAGTAATTGTTAGCATAGCGTGGGCTTAGGCTGTCGGTTACCTGTGTTTGCGCCCTATTCTCTGGTTGTGTGGTAGTTATGGGAGGTGACAGCCCAGTCCACACCGAATTGAGTAGGTTCTTAAATTAGTAGGACCGTAGTCTCATCGGTAAAGTTATCCTTATTGGTGCTTTCCCGTCTAGCGGCGTCCTGAAGTGAACATTAGAAGGACATTTGAATCATAACCTTGCCTTGCATAGGATCATTATCATATGAATCCTCTCTAGCCATCATATCTTAACCTTGATTGCTACCCTTAGATAAACTAGTGGTTAGGCAGCTCACACATGTTTCCCTGTGGATACGATATTTAAAACCCTCTGGGTGAAAGCTATAACAGTATCCGTGCACTTGCGGATTTATCTGTGTGCGTTAAAAATACCAACAAGCTTTCTAGTGCCGTTGCCGGGGAAACGGTTGTTGTGATTCATCAAACCAAATTTGTCCTTGTATCTTTCCTTTTCAAGCATGGATAACATCACTCCTATCAATCAATATGCTGCTCCCACGGGTGGCCAACTAGAGCCACCAGAATCTTCCAAACCTATCCTCACACCTGGCTATGAGTTGGATCCGTGCTTAATAAATATGGTCTAGGACCATTCATTCTCTGGAGAAGACGATGAAAACCCATACACACACCTATGGGAATTTGAGCTAATTTGTGCATGCTTGCAAATTGAAGGCATGTCACATGAAACATTAAGGTGGAAGCTATTTCTGTTCTCTTTAACAGGAAAAGCAAGACACTGGTATTCCCGAACCGTAGGGAGTGTACAAGGAGATTGGAGAACTTTATGCTCTAGCTTTTGCTTACATTTCTTTCCCATTCTCTCTGTGGTTAAACTTCGAACAAAGGTTCTAACTTTTAAACAAGAAGGAAAATAATCTCTTGGTATGGCTTGGGCACGTTTTAATGACCTACTCAATTCTAGCCCTGACCTTTCCATTCAAGACCAAATGCTCTTGCAACACTTTTATGTGGCTCTTAGTGGAGAAACCACACAACTTCTTGATACATCCTTTGGAGGCTCTTTCTTGCATCTCTCAGCTAGTGAAGGGAGAGAGATCCTTACAAAAATCCTTGAAAACACTCCTTACACTAGCATTCTCGATGATCCCCTAGAAGACGTAGTTGAGACAGCTCCTAAGGAAGAACCTATGATAGTTGAGCCTAAACCTTTAGCTACTCCACTTGAAGCCTCAACTATCCTCCAAGTTCTTGAACCACCGAAGGAGGAAGAAATTCCACTTTCGGAAGACATGTTTAAGTTCGAGGAGTATCTTTTCTCCAATTTTGGAAACACCATGAATTATTCTGCAATTAGGAAGTCTTCGGCACCATCTGCACCTAACCAACACCTTTCTGATCCAACCGAAGATAAGTGCCTTAAAGAAAATGTGAAGGAGTTGACAACAATCATAAGTAATGATTGGTTGAGAGAATCCAAGCTTTCACATGAAGTCATTCATCTAGATTCTCCTTCTACCTCTATTAGTTGTCATATTCAACAAACCTCCTTCGATGCTACTTATAATCCAGTTGTAGGAGTAAATATCATGTCTAAGTATTTTGCACATACACTTTTTGAAGACATGAAATTAAATCCAACAACCAAGCTTCTAAAAAGTCTCTCAGGCCAAATCCTTCCTAGTGAAGGAACCTTCCACTTCATTCCTATCAAAGTAGACGAAACCAAGGTGTACCTTAGTTTCTATATTTTCAATACTTGGGAATTTGACCTTTTGATTGGATATCCAATAGAGAGACTTATCCACGAAGGAAGAAAGGGGAGTGTAAATAGAAAAGCTTAAATCTTTCCATTCCTATCACCCAATCACTCCACACCAAGATGGAGTTAAGCCCTGAGCAAGAACCAATGGAGGAGATAATGGCAATGTCTTTCCTAGAATCATCCGACAAAGATCTCGAAGAAGTCGCCAAAGATTTCATCAAAGAAATAGAACAACTACGAAATCCTTTACCTTTGGATGAAACTTAGGAACTGCCAAAATCCCCATTGAGCTCAAACCCTGTCCTTTAGGATTGAAATACGCTTTTCTAAATGACGACAAGGAGTCTCCTATGATAATTAGTGATAAACTTTCTGAATCCGATTCCTTACTATTTTAGAAAAGCATCATTCTGCTTTCGGCTACTCACTCCAAGACCTCAAGGGGATTAGTCCTACCCTTTGCACTCATCGCATTCCTATAGACCTAGCTTATACATCATCTAGGGAGCCCCAACGTAGGCTCAATAATGCGATGAGGGATGTTGTTAAAAAAGAGGTTTTGAAACTCTTGCATGCTGGGATAATATATCCTGTACCACATAGTGAGTGGGTGAGTCCAGTGCAAGTTGTACCCAAGAAAGGGGGGTATGACAGTGGTAAAAAATGAGAGAAATGAATTGATCTCACAACGATCCGTCACTAGATGGCGGATGTGCATCGATTACCGAAAACTTAACAAGGCAACAAAGAAAGATCACTTCCCGTTACCCTTCATTGATGAGATGCTAGAACGGCTTGCAAAGCACTCTTTCTTTTGTTTCCTTGATGGGTATTCTGGTTACCATCAAATCCCAATCCATCCTGATGACCAAAGCAAAACCACTTTCACTTGTCCCTATGGAACTTATGCCTATCGTAGGATGTCTTTTGGTCTGTGCAATGCTCCAGCCTCATTCCAAAGGTGCATGATGTCTATATTTTCTAATATGATAGAGAAATCATGGAAGTTTTTATGGATGACTTTTCTATTTATGGAAAAACTTTTGATGATTGCTTAAAAAACCTAGACAAGGTTTTGCAAAGATGTGTGGAAAAGCACTTAGTCCTTAATTGGGAAAAATGTCATTTCATGGTTAGAGAGGGCATAGTGCTTGGACACTTGGTGTTCGAACGTGGGATCCAGGTAGATCGTGCAAAGATAGAAGTGATAGAGAATTTGCCTCCTCCCATAAACATCAAAGGGGTACGAAGTTCTCTTGGTCATGCAGGGTTCTATAGACGTTTTATAAAAGACTTTTCTCACATTGCTAGACCCCTCACAAATTTGCTAGCCAAGGATGCTCCCTTTAAGTTTGATGATAAGTGTTTAGATGCTTTTCATATTCTTAAGAAAGCACTCATCTCTACACCAATCATTCAACCCCCTGATTGGTCACTACCTTTTGAAATCATGTGTGATGCTAGTGATTATGCTGTGGGGCAGTTTTGGGTCAAACAAAGGATAGAAAGCATCATGCAATTGCTTATGCTAGTAAAACTCTGTCAGGACCTCAACTTAATTATGCAACAACTAAAAAAGAGCTCCTGGCTATTGTTTTTGTTGTTGACAAGTTTAGATCTTACTTAGTAGGAGCTAAGGTGATTGTTCATACTGATCATGTTGCTTTGAAATACCTGCTCACTAAGAAAGATGCTAAACCATGACTTATAAGATGGATTTTGTTACTCTAAGAATTTGATTTAGAAATAAAAGATAAAAAGGGAGTAGAAAATTCTGTAGCCGATCACTTGTCCAGGATGCAGTTTGAAAATCCACAGGAATTGCCCATCAACGACTATCTGTGAGACAACATGCTCTACAAGGTCGCGAGCATCAACCCCTGGTACGTAGATATTGTCAATTTTATGGTTGCAGGTTATGTACCACTAGGAGAGAACAAACGTAAGCTCATTCAAGAAAGTCGTCTCCACATATGGGATGAACCATACCTTTTCCGAGTCTGCTCTGATGGTCTACTCAAAAGGTGTGTACCAACGGAAGAAGGAATCAAGATCATTGAAAGATGCCATTCATCACCATATGGAGGACATTATGGGGCATTCCGCACTCATGCAAAAATCTAGCAATGTGGATTTTTCTGGCCAACCATGTATGAAGACACAAAAGATTTCATCTAGAGATGTGGAGCATGTCAGAGGCATGGGAACATAAATACACGAGATGCCATGCCACTCACCAACAATCTCCAAATAGAACTCTTTGATGTCTAGGGAATCGACTACATGGGACCATTTCCAAAGTCCAAGCAGTGTGAATACATCTTAGTGGCAGTTGACTATGTTTCAAAGTGGGTTGAAGCTCTACCATGTCCAGCTACAGATTCTAATCACGCCAAGAGGATGTTTGCAGAAACCATCTTTCCACGCTTTGGAGTTCCACGCATGGTGATTAGTGATGGAGGTTCTCACTTCATTGATAGGAAGTTTCAACGCTTCTTACACAATCATGGGGTTCGTCACAATGTTGCGACACCATACCATCCTCAAACAAGTGGGCAAGCAGAAACATCAAACAAGCAAATCAAGAACATTCTGCAAAAGACTGTCAATGAGATGGGGACAACCTAGAAGGATAAACTTCATGGAGCACTATGGGCTTACAGAACAGCCTACAAAACACCTCTTGGAATGTCACCATACCAGCTAGTCTATGGAAAGACATGCCACTTACCTATCAAGCTAGAATTCAAGGCACACTAGGCCATAAAGAGATGGAACATGGATTTTGAAGAAGCTAGGGAGAAAAGAAAGATGCAACTCTCTGAGCTTGAGGAATGGCGAGAAAAGGCATATCATAATGCAAAGATCTATAAAGAGAGGACAAAGAGGTGGCATGACAAAAGATTGAAGAAGGAATTCAAACCAGGTGACAAGGTGTTACTATTCAACTCTAGAGTAAAACTGTTCGGACATGGGAAACTACGAAGTAAATGGGAAGGACCATTCAAGGTAATTGAAGTAGCATCACATGGAGTGGTCACACTTCAAAACGATAAAAGGTAATCTTTTCAAGGTAAATGGCCAACGTTTAAAAGTTTTCCTTGATGCACAATTACCAGAAGAAGAATTAGACATAGTTAATTATATAGAATTTGAAATTACTAAAAGAAAGAAAAAGGTTACCATGCTAAATTCTGCATAGAAATCATGGGCAACACTCTAGACAATTAATGCTTAATTTCCTAACCCTTAATCTGTTCCACAAGTTTTGTTGTCTATTTGAGTTGTGTAGGAGTTATTAAGAAGAGACGACAAGTAAGTAGATATTCTATCCACTAGTGGAGCACTATCTCAACAATCATCATCAATCAATGCTCCACTAGAGGAAGTACATCTTCATTGCCAGTCTGCTACACTGTAAGATTGGAATGACTACGTCAACATCTAGCTTGGGGGAGAGCACCCCATGTTTCCAGCTAAGTGTTTTCTTTCCTCAGCTTTACTTTATTCCTTACAGGTTTTCTTAATTTGTAATAATAATGGTCTAAAATAACTAAAGCAAAAAAAAGGGTGTGTCTAGTTTACTTATTTTTGTTCTTAAAAGAGTTGTTAATAAAAGAGGACTCTCTAAGTAATCTCTCGCATGGAAATGATGAATAGTTGCTCTACCGTAATTCCTTTCAAGTACCTAGTTTTCAACCTCGAACTCTCTCAAGTTTTGGACACAATTGTTTTGATCTAAGATTTGCTCTGAACCTAAAACTTGTGGGTAGCAAATGCTTGATCTATTTCTAGGTAATTGGCGGATATGATATGGGAAGGTTTGAGCTGTTGTTTATCTTGTTCCTAGAGATACTAGAGTTCTGGAGATTTTATCTTTTGAAAATATAAAAATGTTGCATGATGAGTTCCTGTATGATGAGAGCTTGAATTCCTACCACAGCCATATATATAAGCTTGGTAGACTAGGAAAACTTCCACTCATCTTTAATTCTTGTAAGCATTGAGTGTGGTCAAGCTATGTCAACCCTTAGGGATTGGTCATATGGTTAAAATCAACATCACGCACACTCCACCCATATATGCTACTTCTACCCTAGAAGTACACATCCACATACTTTCCATTTTAGACACATCCCAAAATTGTTCTACTCCTACACTAGGAGTGAGCATAAAATTTTTTCCCTTCATCCATTGCTAGCCCCTTTTATTATGTAATAAAGCTCCAAGTATCCCTTTTACTACTACCTCTATCCATATATCCAAAAGGAGGCTTGGGTGCTCTAAAAAAGAGAAAGAAAAAAGGAAAAGAGAGAGGAAAAAGAAAGAAAAATAAAAGAAAGAGGACAAATGTCCTAACATAGAGAGATTTTGAGCAGCCCAAGTTCTTCCCAAAAGTCTTCAAAGATCAAGAGAGGTGTGTATTTCTTCAAAGGAGCAAAAGTAAATTTAGGTATTCACCATTATGATCCCTTTACCCCTTCATTTCTACATACATCTATCATCATCACCATTTGCCACTATCACCATATATCCACTCAAACCATATATGTAGGACCACACACATGCACATCTTGATTTGAGTTTATGGCTAGACTCATTCCTCTGGATCCATGGTTTGACTGTGCAATAGATGTTTGCAAGTATGTATTAGCTGTCTCCCCACCTATGAGCTCCACATAAGCCTGTTAATTATAGGATGAGAGAGACAAGGCATATACCATTAATGCCTTGGTAAGGATCCACAAATACCACAAATGAGGGACTTGAGAGGGTCATACAAAGGAATCTCTGAGTTTTATTTGAAAATCTTGCAAAACTCTGGAATAATAGTTGATCAAAGAGCTTGAAACATGGCGCTTGACTTAACCGTTCAGTCTTTCAACTACTCAAGACCCAAGTGATGGCTACAAGCCCTATGGTGGAAGGTAATATGGGTAAGTTTGAAAGTTAGAATAGTTTACTCTAATTTAGAGGAAAGTTCTTGTTTAAACACATGTGTACTTTTGAGGCGTGAAAGCATTGTAGCAACTCCTTATCCATCACTGAGTTTATCTTTGCTCAGGGATGAGCAAAGGGTAAGCTTGGGGGAGTTTGTTGGCAGTAGATAAGTGTCAATTTTAACCATCAATGAAGCATGGAAAAGGACCTAAAAACATAATTACCACATAGATATAGGAACCTACTGACAAGATTCCACGAGTTTTGGTGAATCTATGTTTTACAGGGGTTAAACTGGAAAAGGACCAGAATCACTAAATAGAAATATCTCAAGTGATGATTTGGAGTACACCATTGCGAAGAGCTCGTCAAGACACATGAAATAGAGTTTTGGTTCACCCAAATCGGAGTCCAGACGACAAAGTTATGCCTTCCGGAAGATTGCAAATGGGCTTCTAGAGCAGTCCGGAGTAAATTGGGCATATCTCCTTCATCCGGACTCCGTTTTCAGTGATCCAGGACTTTTTGGAAAGCTAATGAAAAGATCTATCAGGCCACACTAAATATGAGCCCATTTGGGCCAAGGGATGGGGCGGCCGCCCAGCCCTTTGGGCGGGCGCCTAGGTCTTGCAGCCAATCAGGCTCCGTCTCGCGGATTGCCCCTCCACCTTTGAGGATCAATAAAAAGTCGTTAATCAAGGTCGGTTTGATCCGATGGCTGTGGTGCTTCCTAGAGGGCTATATAAGCAAGGCCCCTGGCCCCTAGAGAAGGCATCCCCTAAAACCCTAATTCATTTTCTCTAGTTGGGATCAACTGAGAGGGGTCCCTCGAATGGATCTCCTCTCCATAGCTAGCCATCAAGAGAAGATTAGTCCTCATTAGGATCTAGTCTTAGCAAAATAGAGAGATAGAGAGCGAGGGAAGAGTTGGAGATGGTGCCGGCATGTCGGTGCTCCCTCTCTGGCTTGTACTATGACGGATTCAGGCTTCTCCGAGTCTGCATCCGGGTTACTTCTGGTAATTGATCTTTATTCAAGTATTTATCTTACTCTTTTGTTCATTGGTTCACAGTTCTTATGATTGCTCTAGTTCTTGTTAGCGCTCTGAATTAGAGTAGTAATTATTAGCATAAGCGTGGTGCTTAGGCTATCGGTTACCTGTGTTTGTGTCCTATTCTCTGGTTGTGTGGTAGTTACGGGAGGTGACAGCCCCGTCCACACCGAATTGAGTAGGTTCTTAAATTAGTAGGACCGTAGTCACGTCGGTAAAGTTATCCTTAGTGGTGCTTTCCCATCTAGCGGCATCCCGAAGTGAACATTAGAAGGACATTTGAATCATAACCTTGCCTTGCATAGGATCATTACCATAGGAATCCTCTCTACCCATCATATCTTAACCTTGATTGCTACCCTTGGATAAACTAGTGGCTAGGCGGCTCACACACGTTTCCCTGTGGATACGATATTTAAAACCCTTCGGGTGAAAGCTACAACGGCATCCGTGCGCTTGCGGATTTATCTGTGTGCGTTAAAAATACCAACAATGCCTTAAGCAGAAAAGCCCATTGCAATTCTTTGGTTAGTGAAGACTTTCATCTAGCACATCTCCATCCTGTGGTACTCCATAATATCACTATGGATTGCTCTCTTAGAAGTCGAATTATTGAACTCCAGAAGACTGATGTGGGTGTGTTTCACATCAAGCAGAAGATGAAAGAGCAAGAAACCAAGCATTTTAGGGTGGATAACAAAGGAATTCTCTGGTTCAATGATAGACTTGTAGTACCCAAAGACAAAGAACTTAGAAATCAAATTATGGCTGAAGCCCATTCTTCTAGATTGTCCATCCATCCTGGTAGCAGTAAAATGTATCAAGATCTCAAGCCGTATTATTGGTGGACCAAGATGAAGAAAGAAATCGTAGCCTACGTTGCAAGGTGTGATAACTGTTGCAGAGTCAAGACTATTCACATGAAGCCCGGGTTATTGCAGCCACTCTCTATTCCTGGCTGGAAGTGGGAAGAAATTATTATGGATTTCATTGTTGGATTACCCACTACAGAAAAGGGTTTTGATTCAATCTGGGTTATCATGGATCGTCTAACCAAATCCGCTCACTTTATTCCTGTCAAGTCTACCTATCACCCTCACAATTATGCTGATATTTATTTCCAACAAGTGGTACGTCTCCATGGTGTGCCCAAATCCATTGTTTCTAGTAGAGGACCTCAATTCACGGCTCGCTTTTGGGAATGCTTGCATCAGAATCTTGGCACTCATCTAATCTGCAGTTCTACCTATCATCCGCAAACATCAGGGCAGACTTAGCATGTTAATCAAATTCTTGAAGACATGCTTAGAGCTTGTCTTATCTCTTGCAAAGGCTCTTGGGAGAAATGGTTGCCTCTCGTTGAATTCTCTTATAACAACAGTTACCAAGAGAGTATCAAGATGGCTCCTTTTGAAGCTTTATATGGTCGCAAGTGTAGGACTCCTTTGAATTGGGTGGAACCCAAAGAAAGAAGATTCTATGGTATTGATTTTGTAAAAGAAGCCAAAGAGCAAGTTCGAGCTATATAGAAGAATATGACTGTCGCTCAGGCTAGACAGAAGAGCTATGCAGATAGAGAAGAAAACATATCGAGTTTGAAGTAGGTGACCATGTCTATCTGAAGGTATCCCCTATGAGAGGAGTAAAACGTTTTGGAATCAAAAGGAAGCTTGAGCCTCGATATATTGGACCTTACCGGATTATCGAGAAAAGTGGAAGAGTAGCCTATAAGCTTGATTTACCTCGTGAAATGGGAGCTATCTTTTCGATATTCCATGTGTCTCAACTGAAGAAATGTCTCCGCATTCCTGAGGAAAGAGTAACAGTGAGAAGAATCAAATTGAAGTCTAATCTTTTGTATGAGGAAAAGCCCGTTCAGGTTATGAATACTCAAGAAAGGGTGACTCGTAGTTGAGTAGTTAAGTTATACAAGGTGGTCTGGAGTAATCATAGTGAACGAGATGTGACCTAGGAGCGGGAAGATTATTTAAAGGATAATTATCGGACACACCCAATGATACTCCATGGTGACGAGGCTCAAGTAGAAGCTCGATTCAGTCCGTTTGGAGATAGTGCTAACCTTGACGCAAGATAGGTGCACAGTTTGCTCCAAACATACCATAGGCTCAGAAATTATTTTGGACGCACCCAATAGAACTCCTAGGTGACGTGGGCCATGTTGAATTTTGTTTCAGTCCAATTGCAGACAGTGTTAGTGTCGGTGCAAGATAGGTGTGTGGTTTGCGCCAAATGTACCATAGGCTCAAAAATCATTTTGGATGCACCCGATGGTATTCCTAGATGACGAGGCTCAAATGGATGCTCATTTCATTCTGTTTGGAGATAGTGTGAATCTTGATGCAAGATACGTGCACGGTTGGCGCCGAACGTACCACAGGCTCAGAAATCATTTTGGACACACCTGATGGAACTCCTTGGTGACGTGGGCCATGTGGAATCTCGTTTCGGTCCGTTTAGAGACAGTGTTAGTGTCGGTGGGAGATAGGTGTATGGTTTGCACCAAACACAACATAGGCTCAGAAATCATTTTGGACGCACCCGATGGAACTCCTAAGCGATGAGCCTAAAATGGGTGCTCATTTCATTCTGTTTGGAGATAGTGCGAATCTTGATGTAAGATGGGTGCACAATTTGCGCTGAACATACCACAGGCTCAGAAATCATTTTGGACGCACCCAATGGAAGTCCTAGGTGACGTGGCATGTGGAATCTTGTTTTGGTCTATTTTGAGACAGTGTTAGTGTCAGTGCAAGATAGGTGCATGGTTTGTGCCAAATGTACCGGGGCTCAGAATCATTTTGGATGCTCGCGATGGTACTCCTAGGTGATAGGGCTCAAGTGGAAGTTTGATTCATTCTGTTTGGATATAATGCTAATCTTGACGCAAGATAGGTGCACGCTTTGCGCCGAACGTAGCATAGGCTCAAAAATTAGTTTGGATGGATCCGATGTAACTCCTAGGCAACTTGGGTCATGTGGAATCTCATTTCGGTCCGTTTGGAAATAGTGTTAGTGTCAGTGCAAGATAGGTGCACGGTTCTAGGTGACAAGGCTCAAGTGGATGCTCATTTCATTCCATTTGGAGATAATGCTAATCTTGACGTAAGATAGTTGCACGGTTTGTGCCAAACATACCACAGGCTTAGAAATCGTTTTGGATGCACCCGGTGGAACTCCTAGGTGACGAGGCTCAAGTGGAAGATTGATTCAGTCCACACCTTGACGGAAGATAGGTGCACGGTTTACACTAAACGTACCATAGGCTCAAAAATTGTTTTGGATGCACCCGAAGGTACTCCTAGGTGACGAGGCTCAAGTGGAAGCTCGATTCAGTTTGTTTTGAGATAGTGCTAATCTTGATGCTAGATAGGTGCACGGTTTGCGCCGAACGTACCATAGGCTCAGAAATCATTTTGGACACACTTGATGGAACTCCTTGGTGACGTGGGCCATGTGGAATCTTGTTACAGTCCATTTGGAGATAGTGTTAGTGTCGGTGCAAGATTGGTGCATGGTTTGCACCAAACGTACCATCGGCTTAGAAATCATTTTGGTCGCACCCGATGGTACTCCTAGCTGACGAGGCTTAAGTGGAAGCTCGAGTCAATCCGTTTGGAGATACTGCTAACCTTGACGCAAGATTGGTGCACAATTTGCGCCAAACATATGACAGGCTTAGAAATCATTCTAGACACGCTCGATGGAACTCCTAGGTGAAGTGGGTCATGCGGAATCTCGTTTTGGTCCGTTTGGAGATAGTGTTAGTGTCGGTTCAAGGTAGGTGCACGTTTTGTGCCAACGTACCATAGGCTCAAAAATCATTTTGGACGCACCCAATGATACTTCTAGGTGACGAGGCTCAAGTGGAAGCTCAATTTAGTCCGTTTGGAGATAGTGCGAATCTTGACGCAAGATAGGTGCACGGTTTGCGCCAAATGTACCATAGGCTTAGAAATCGTTTTGGATGCACCCGATAGTCCTTCTAGTTGACGAGGCTCAAGTGGATGCTCGTTTCATTTCGTTTGGAGATCGTGTTAATCTTAACGCAAGATCGGTGCACGATTTGCGCTGAACATACCACAGGCTTAGAAATCATTTTGGATGGACCCAATGGAACTCCTAGGTGATGTGGGTCATGCGGAATCTCATTTTGGTCTATTTGGAGATAGTGTTATTGTCAGTGCAAGATAGGTGCACCGTTTGCCCCAAACGTACCATAGGCTCAGAAATCGTTTTGGACACACCCGATGGTACTCTAAGGTGATGAGGCTTAAGTGGAAGCTCGATTCAGTCTGTTTGGAGATAGTGTTGGTGTCGGTGAAAGATAGGTGCTCCTACGTGACAAGGCTCAAGTGGAAGCTCAATTCAGTCCGTTTGGAGATAGTGCTAACCTTGACGTAAGATAGGTGCACGGTTTGTGCCAAACGTACCATAGGCTCAGAATCATTTTGGACGCCCGCGATGGTACTCCTATGTGACGAGGCTCAAGTGGAAGCTCGATTCAGTCTCTTTGGAGATAGTGCTAATCTTGATGCAAGATGGATGCATGGTTTGTGTCGAATGTACTGTAGGCACATGAATTGTTTTGGACACACCCGATGGAAACTCCTTGGACACATGGGTCATGTGGAATCTCATTTCGGTCCGTTTGGAGATTGTGTTAGTGTCGGTGCAAGATAGGTGCACGGTTTGCGCCAAACATACCATCGGCACATAAATCATTTTGGACACACTCGATGGTACTTCCAGTTGACGAGGCTCAAGCGGAAGCTCGATTCTGTCTATTTAGAGATAGTGCTAATCTTGACGCAAGATAGGTGCCGGTTTGTGCCGAACATACCATAGGCTCAGAAATCATTTTGGACGCACCTAATGGAACTCCTTGGCGACATTGGTCATGTGGAATCTCCTTTCAGTCCATTTGGATACAGTGTTAGTGTCGGTGCAAGTTAGGAGCATGGTTTATGCCAAACGTTCCATAGGCTCAAAAATCATTTTGGACGCACCCGATGGTACTCCTAGGTGATGAGGCTCAAGTTGAAGCTTGATTTAGTCAGTTTAGAGATAGTGCTAATCTTGACACAAGGTAGGTGCACGGTCTGCGCTGAACGTACCATAGGCTCAGAAATCATTTTGGATGCAGCCGATCGTACTCCTAGGTGATGAGGCTCAAGTGGAAGCTCGATTCAGTCCATTTGAAGATAGTGTTAGTGTCGGAGCAAGATAGGTGAATGGTTTGCACCAAACATACCATAGGCTCAGAAATCATTTTGGTCGTACCCGATGGTACTATGAGGTGGGAGGCTCAAGTGGAAGCGCAATTTAGTCCGTTTGGAGATAGTGCTAATCATGATATAAGATAGGGGCATGCTTTGCGTCGAGCGGGCCATAGGCTCAGAAATCATTTTGGACGCACTCGATGTAACTCCTAGGCGACTTGGGTCATGTGGAATCTTGTTTCGGTCTGTTTGGATACTGTGTTAGTGTCGGTGCAAGATAGGTGTATGGTTTGTGCCAAACGTGCCATAGGCTCAGAAATTATTTTGGACGCACCCCATGGAACTCCTTTGGTGAGGTGGGTCATGTGGAATCTCATTTCGGTCCATTTGGATATATTGTTAGTGTCAGCACAAGATAGGTGCATGGTTTGCGCCAAACATACCATAGGTTTAGAAATCATTTTGGATGCACCAGATGGTACTCCTAGGTGACGAGGCTCAAGTGGATGCTCGTTTCGTTCTGTTTGGAGATAGTGCAAATCTTTACGCGAGATAGGTGCACGATTTGCGCCAAATGTACCATTGGCTTAGAAATCATTTTGTACACAACCGATGTATTGCTAGGTGACGCGGCTCAAGTGGAAGCTTGATTCAGTCTGTTTGGGAAAAGTGCTAATCTTGACGCAAGATACGAGCATGCATTGCGCCAAACATACCACAGCCTCAGAAATCATTTTGGAAGCACCCGTTGTAACTATTAGGCGACTTGGGTCATGTGGAATCTCATTTCGGTCCATGTGGAGAAAGTGTTAGTGTCGGTGCAAGATAGGTGCACGGTTTGCACCAAACGTACCATAGGCTCAGAAATCATTGTGGACGCACGCAATGATACTCCTAGGAGAACAGGCTTAAGTGGAAGCTCGATTCGGTCCATTTGGAGATAGTGCAATCTCGATGCAAGATAGGTGCACGGTTTGCGGCAAACGTACCATAGGCTCAGAAACTGTTTTAGACTTACACGATGGACTCCTTGGTGACTTGGGCCATGTGGAATCTCGTTTCGGTCCATTTGGAGACAGTGTTAGTGTCGGTGCAAGATAGGTGCAAGGTTTGCACCAAACGTAACATAGGCTCAGAAATCATTTTGGATGCACCCGATGGTACTCCTTGGTGACGAGGCTCAAGTGGAAGCTCGATTCAGTTTATTTAGAGATAGTGCTATTCTTGACGCTGGACGGATGCACGGTTTGCGTTGAACGCACCGTAGGTTTAGAAGTCATTTTTGACGCACCCGATAGAACTCCTAGGAGACGTGGGTCATGTGGAATCTCATTTTGGTCCGTTTGGAGGTTGTGTAAATGACGGTACTAGATAGGTGCACGGTTTGCGCCAAATGTACCACAGGCTTAGAAATCATTTTGGATGCACCGATGGTACTCCTAGGTGACAAGGCTCAAGTAGAAGCTCGATTCAGTCAGTTTAGAGATAGTGCTAATCTTGACGTATCATAGGCTCAGAAATCATTTTTGGATGGCCCGATGGTACTCCTAGGTGACGAGGCTCAAGTGGATGCTCATTTCATTACGTTTGGAGATAGTGCTAATCTTGACACAAGACAAGTGCACGATTTGCGCCGAATGTACCACAGGCTCAGAAATCATTTTAGATGCACCCGATGGAACTCCTATGTGATGAGGCTCAAGTGGAAGCTTGAAGCAATTTGTTTGGAGATACTGCTAATCTTGACGCAAGGTAGGTGCACGATTTGCGTCGAACGTACAATAGGCTTAGAAATCATTTTGGACGCACCCAATGGAACGCCTAGGTGACGAGGCTCAAGTGGAAGCTCGAGGCAATCCGTTTGGAGATAGTGCTAATCTTGACGCAAGATAGGTGCATGGTTTACGCCGAATGCACCATAGGCTCAGAAATCGTTTTAGACGCACCTGATGGAACTCCTTGGCAACGTGGGTCTTGTGGAATCTTGTTTCGGTCCATTTGGATGTAGTGTTAGTGTCAGTGCAAGATAGGAGCATGATTTGTACCAAATGTACCATAGGCTCAGAAATCATTTTGGACACACCCGATGGTACTCCTAGGTGACGAGTCTCAACTGGATGCTCGTTTCGTTCTGTTTGGAGATAGTGCAAACCTTGATGCAACATAGCTACATGGTTTGTGCCAAATATACCATAGGCTCAGAAATAGTTTTGGATGCACTCGATGGTACTTGTAGGTCATGTGGCTCAAGTGGAAGCTCGATTGAGTCTATTTGGAGAAAGTGCTAATCTTGATGGAAGATAGGTGCACGCTTTGCGCCGAACGTACCACAGGCTCAGAAATCATTTTGGACGCACCCAATGTAACTACTAGGTTACTTGGGTCATGTGGAATCTCATTTTGGTCCGTGCGAAGACGGTGTTAGTGTCGGTGCAAGATAGGTGCACGGTCTGCGGCAAACGTACCATAGCCTCAGAAATCATTTTGGACGCACCCTATGGTACTCCTAGGTGACGTGGCACAAGTGGATGCTCGTTTCTTTCCGTTCAGAGATAGTGCTAATCTTGACGCAACATAGGTGCACGATTTGCACCGAACATACCACAGGCTCACAAAATTGTTTTGAACGCACCTGATGTAACTCCTAGGCGACTTGGGTTATGTGGAATCTTGTTTCAATCCGTTTGGAGACTGTGTTAGTGTCGGTGTAAGATAGGTGCACGGTTTGCGCCAAATGTACCATAGGCTTAGAAATCGTTTTGGACACACCCGAGGTACTCCTAGGTGACGAGGCTGAAGTGGAAGCTCGATTCAGTCCGTTTGCATATAGTTCTGATCTTGACGCAAGATAGGTGCACGATTTGCGCTGAATGTATCATAGGTTCATAAATCTTTTTGGATGCGCCTGATGGAAGTCCTAGGTGGCATGGGTCTTGTGGAATCTCATTTTGGATGCCCGCGATGGTACTTCTAGGTGATGGGGCTCAAGTGTAAGCTCGATTCAGTCCGTTTGAAGATAATGTTAATCTTGACACAAGATGGATGCACGGTTTGTGTCGAACGTACCACAGGCTCAGAAATCACTTTGGATGCACTCGATGAAACTCCTAGGTGACGAGGCTGAAGTGGATGCTCGTTTCATTCCATTTGGAGATAGTGCTAATCTTGACGCAAGATAGGTGCACACTTTGTGCCGAGCATCCCATAGGCTCAGAAATCGTTTTGGACGCACCTGATGTAATTGCTAGGTGACTTGGTGATGAGGACATCAACACCGATCATACATCCACGTCGTCCACGCCGACACCTGCTGGTCCTATACTCGTGCTCATGCTAGAAAAGTTAATCATCAAGTGAGTTCCTTCTTGAGCTCTTGTCCATCCTGTTTAGATCTTGGACGGTCGCCACGGTTACATACGGAGTCGGATTGGGGTGATTCTGGACTTGTTGGAAAGCTAATAAAGTCTACTTTCATATGGATCTGACCTCGTACTAATACCTGCTCAGAAGCGGCGTCAACAGTCTAAAAATCACCGAGAGGTCTATTATGTCCAGGGTGCTGCGCCACCTTAAGTTAGCCCAATGGGCTTGTATCATTTAGAGTCCAGTAGGGACGCGTCCTAGGGTTGGAGCACGACCCAAACTCTCTTGTGGTCGTCCTCCACACGTCATATACCCCTTAGCCGCCACCAGGAACACTTGGGTTTTGTTTAGATCAAGTTTAGCCATCGCTACTTGCTTGTAGGCGCGCGTGCTGATCCAGTCGTCCGTCTCCTTGTCTTTGGAACCCCACTCATAATAAGATTTAGTGTAAAACCTTCAATTTTATCTTGTAATTTTCAGTGCTTGTTTTCTCGTTCTTGCTAGTTCTTCGATTGCTTGCAGGACGGGAGCCCTAGGGGCTGGTTGTCATGCTCCACAAGATCGTGATGGCCTTGGGAAGTGGTGTATCGGTCGCTAAGGCGCAGTCTTGGAAGGCTGTAGTCGGGCCGTGAACGTCATCTCCATCCACCAATCGAGTTATCTCACACTTCTCATCGAAAGATCGACCACAAACCCTTGCGGGTTCATATCAATTGGTAATCAGAGCAAGGTTTATCAGTGAGAGACTTCCAATCCTTTACTGTTTTATTTTTCCTATAGTCCAGAAAAGCCAAAAAATAGTAGATTAGTTTCCTGCAATCCTATAGACCTTTGAGCCGTGGCTAGTGCTACCTAGTTAGGGTTTGTTGAATATTCGGTTGCATCGGGTGTGTCGGATTGCTGGTCTTAGTTTATTCCCTTAGAGTTTCGAGTTCTTGTCACTTTCCTATCACAACACGCGCTATCATATAGTCTCTCTATTGACCGAATCCAAGTAGGGTTTGAAGTTTGAATCGGACAAGGAATCGGCTGTTCCTCTCTGTTGGCCGAATCCAAGTAGGTTTTCAAGTTTGAGTCGGATCAAGGAATCGGTTATTCCTCGCTGTTGGCCAAGTCTGAGTAGAATTGGAAGTTCCAATCGGACGAGGAATCAGTTCACCCTGTGCTACAAATATCAAACTAACCACGCAGCAAGTATTCATATCTAAACGAGTGGCTTACTCTAGAGAGAGAGAGAGAGTGTGTGTGTTGAGTTACTCTTTGGGAGTGTTCTTGTTCATATAATCAGTTTTGAGTGCCCCCTGAAAAAAAGAGGAAAGAAAAAAAAAAGAAAGAAGCAAAAGAAAAGAAGAGAAAGGGGCTGATCTTAGAGATTTTTCGTTCACTTTGGGTGGTGTGTTGTGCTCTCCTTTGTGTCCAGGCTCGCGTCTGTAGCACGGTCTAGACTAGGACCAGCACAGTACCGCCGGTTGAACGATTATTCAGCTTGCTTTTTGTAACTAATGTGGTGCTAGTTCGTTCCTTGTTTCAGCCCACCTATAGCTCCACATATTCTACAGCTTGACAGGTCTCGTGCTACGGCACCGATACACTTCATCCATTGCTGCAGACTTGTTGGTAGATGACCCCTCCTATCGAGCAAGGTAAGAACTAGTAAGAACTTGTGAGATGTGGGAAGATTGTTTGCCTCATATTGAGTTTTCTTATAATCGTTCGTTGCATTCTACTACGAAGATGTGTCCCTTTGAGATTGTTTATGGCTTGTTACCATGTGCTCCTATTGATTTAATGCCATTGCCAAGTTCTAAAAAGTTGAATTTTGATGCTAAGCAACGTGCTGAATTGATGCTAAAACTACATGAAACCACTAAAGAAAACATAGAGCGCATGAATGCTAAGTACAAATTTGCTAGAGATAAAGGTAGAAGGGAATTGATTCTTGAACCTGGAGATTTGGTTTGGTTGCATTTGCGAAAGGATAGGTTTCCTGAATTAAGAAAATCTAAATTGATGCCTAGAGCGGATGGTCCTTTTAAAGTGATGCAATGAATAAATGAAAATGCATATAAGCTTTATCTTCCTACAGATTTTGGGGTTAGTCCCACATTTAACATTGCAGATTTGAAGCCTTATTTGGGTGAGGAAGATGAGCTTGAGTCGAGGACGACTCAAATTCAAGAAAGGGAGGATGATGAGGACATCAACACCGATCATACATCCACGCCGTCCACGTCGACACCTGCTGGTCCTATTACTCTGCTCGTGCTCGAAAAGTTAATCATCAAGTGAGTTCCTTCTTGAGCTCTTGTCCATCCTGTTTAGATCTTGGAGACACGTGCACTCTTGTTTTGATTAGGAATCAAGGAGAAGACCGAAAGGGAAAAGGACTCGCGTAGGCTAGATTCGGACTGCAGCACACCTCCAACTTGCGACGGTTGCCACGGTTACATACGGAGTCGGATTGGGGTGATTCTAGACTTGTTGGAAAGCTAATAAAGTCTACTTTCATATGGATCTGACCTCGTACTCATAACTGCTCAGAAGCGGCGTCAACAGTCCAAAAATCACCAAGAGGTCTATTCTGTCCAGGGTGCTGCGCCACCTTAAGTTAGCCCAATGGGCTTGTATCGTTTAGAGTCCAGTAGGGACACGTCCTAGGGTTGGAGCATGACCCAAACTCTCTTGTGGTCGTCCTCCACACGTCATATACCCCTTAGCCACCACCAGGAACACTTGGGTTTTGTTTAGATCAAGTTTAGCCATCGCTACTTGCTTGTAGGCGCGCGTGCTGATCCAATCGTCCGTCTCCTTGTCTTTGGAACCCCACTCATAATAAGATTCAGTGTGAAACCTTCAATTTTATCTTGCAATTTTAGTGCTTGTTTCCTCGTTCTTGCTAGTTCTTCGATTGCTTGCAGGACGGGAGCCCTAGGGGTTGGTTGTCATGCTCCACAAGATCGTGACGGCCTTGGAAAGTGGTGTATCGGTCGCTAAGGCGCAGTCTTGGAAGGCTATAGTCAGGCCGTGAACGTCATCTCCATCCACCAATCGAGTTATCTCATGCTTCTCATCGAAAGATCGACCACAAACCCTTGCGGGTTCATATCACTTGGGTCATGTGCAAGAAAGGTGTATGGTTTGGGCCAAATGCACCATAGGCTCAGAAATCATTTTGGACGCACCCCGATTGAACTCCTTGGTGACATGGGTCATGTGGAAATTCATTTCGGTATATTTGGATACAGTGTTAGTGTCGGTGCAAGATAGGTGCATGGTTTACACCAAACGTACCATAGGCCTAGAAATCATTTTGGACACACCGAATGATACTCCTAGGTGACGAGGCTCAAGTGGAAGCTTGATTTAATCCGTTTGGAGATATCGCTAATCTTGATGCAAGATAGGTGCATGGTTTGCGCCAAACGTACCATAGGCTTAGAAATCATTATAGACGCACCCGATGGAACTCCTTGGTGACGTGGGCCATGTGGAATCTCGTTTCGGTCCGTTTGGAGACAGTGTTAGTGTCGCTACAAGATAGGTGCATGGTTTGAGCCAAACGTACCATAGGCTCAGAATCGTTTTTGATGCCCATGATGGAACTCCTAGGTGACGAGGCTCAAGTGGAAGCTCGATTTAGTCCGTTTAGAGATAGTGCTAATCTAGACGCAAGATGGATGCATGGTTTGCGTTGAATGTACCGCAGGTCAGAAATTGTTCTGGACGCACCCGATGGAACTTCTAGGAGACGTGGGTCATGTGGAATCTTATTTTGGTCCGTTTGAAAATTGTGTAAATGTTTGTGCAAGATAGGAGCATGGTTTGCGCCAAACATACCATTGGCTCAAAAATCATTTTGGACACACCCAATGGTACTCTTAGGTGACGAGGCTCAAGTGGAAGCTCGATTCAGTCCGTTTAGAGATAGTGCTAATCTTGACACAAGATAGGTGCACGGTTTGCGCCGAACGTACCATAGGCTTAGAAATCATTTTGGACGCACCTAAATGAACTCCTTGGTGACGTTGGCTGTGTGGAATCTCATTTCGGTCCATTTGGATACAATGTTATTGTTGGTGGAAGTTAGGTGCATGTTTTGCCCCAAATGTACCATAGGCTCAGAAATCGTTTTGCATGCACTCGATGGTACTCCTAGGTGACGAGGCTCAAGTGGATGCTCATTTTTGCATGCACTCAGAAATTGTGATCGAAATTAATAGGTTCAATTAAACATGTAGGAAACATAGGGTTTGACCTTTCATCCCAAAAGCCAAGTTATTACAAAGCCTCTCTCTAACACAAGGAGGGCACAAAAGACGATCCTAACATTGTAGCTACGCGATGACTACTCTAAGCATCGTCCTCAGAGTCGATGTCAAGGATCTCCCCGCCGTCCTCATCACTAATAGGCTCTAACTCCTCATCTTCTTCTTCTTCTGGTGTGGCATCTTGGGGCCCATTGACCTCCACTTCTTCATCATCTTCAGCCATGGCGATTCCCAAACCCATGTCCTCATCTGCGTTGTTGTTTCGAGGCAGCAGAGGATTTAGCTGGTTGTTCAGGCGAATGCACTTCTTCATGAAGATTGTCATTGTATTCTTCAGCAGTCTTCAACTGTTGCTCGAGCTCAAACTGACGAGCTCTCAGAACGTTCTCCTCATGCCGAGGCTTCATCCCTCTAATTCATGACACGGACCAGCATGCGTTTACAGTTGGCGGTTTGCTACTGTCAATCTCTGGACTCAAGGGTTTCCTGATCACGATCACGGATCACTTGCCTCAGTTGCTGACGTGCTGCATTCCGGGCAGCAGTCACTTCGGCCAACTCAGCCCTCAGCCTTTCCACCTCAGTGGGTTCAGGGCGGGGCTCACGTGGAGCGAGTTGGTGACAAGGTTGCCCCTGCCTCCAGTGGACTTGCGAGCGGTCCTCTTGGTACGTGCCATCTGTAGCAACAAGATACGACTGAAAATGAGGATCATTTAGGGGATACGAAATTTAATTTAGTCGGGGACCATTGAAATTTTTTTAAGGAGGGAGTAAATGATATGTATGATATAATTAAATATGATGCATGCACGTTCCGTACGCCCTCTCATCCTAGTAGAATCATAAATTTCTAACGCTAGGCGGTGGCATACATACGTTCTCTCATATAGACGAAACTATCAGTCTACTCGTTTGCGCTGTTAGTGTACCTGCAGAAAATCTCATTTCAGCCCAACAGTTTCCCAATATAAACACACAAGAAAGCAGTAATTTAAATACGTTCTATATACACATCCTCTGATGAATATACTTCAGTATCAAAGCTACCCGATATATATTCCCACAATTAAGTGCTTACGTAATTACATGGTTTAAACATGTAAGTATGCAAGTCACCAAAACTACTCTCCCTAGATCGCCGGTTGGACGATCATGCTCTCACAACTCACACTTACCAGAGCGTTGAGGCAATTGATCCATACATTACCACCCAAGTGGATGGCATCCATACAATATCACGCCGTATGGACGACGAAACAAAAACAAACAAGGCCCCCAAGTTAGTCTTTATAATAAGCCACCTAAGAGTCCTTATTTGGGCTAAGGGATGTGATCACTGGCATACCTATGAAAATAATTTTTAATGTTTTAACCCCTTTTATAATCAAATACTTTTGTTTTTAAATACTCGTACGATGTGTTTAATGTTGAATTATGCTCCGGTACCAGCTGTAACAGAACCGACCAAATTATAAGAGCACAAGTACAAAAACAAGCACCGAAGCACTCAAATTTTCGAACTTGATCGCATCATTCAACATACAACATCATACGTTACATTTCGCAAGTAGTTCCGAAATAAGTTTACACACATGGAGTCACAAATTATTACAAACCAAGTTTATAAAAAGTAGCGGAAGCAAACGCACACCAGTTGTTTAACTACTGCCAGTCTTGTTGATCAACAACCCGCAAAAGCATCAGGAAAGTACATAAAAGATGATCACGCCCTAGTGATCTAGTCTTCGTCACCCGCAGGGTGGAGACAATTTTTGTAGAAGCCTTGGTAGAGCATATCATCTGCTACAGGAGGGAATAAACCCTGAGTACTGGAATGTACTCAGCTAGACTTACCCGTCAAAAACCAGAAATAAGATGACACCAAGGATTATGCAAGGCTTACACAAGAGGCTAGCTGACATCACATTTTTGCATAAAGGCATAAGTAATTGAGACTCTAATAACCTGTACTAGCAGTTATTTTTAGCATTTACCTGTCATCTATCTTAGCACCTGTACTAAGCATGCACTTGATTATAATCAAACAATTATCATTATTATATCCAGAGCAGATATGAATTGTGGCAACATTGTATCATTCCCTTAACCACCTGTTCATTTAATGAGATCTACGTTACCGCTGCTCAAGTCAAGTGCTCACTAACCGGGAGCGACGACGATTCGAATCGAATTCCTATCCAACTGGAGGGGTATTTCTAACACTCACCGTGCAGACCCCTGCCAGGGTCGCACAGGCCACCGTTTCATATGATTCAGGAATCGCGGGTCCGAATAATGTCGTGACCCCAAGGGCGACACTCTGCCAGGTGATAGGGACTCTAACCCCCCCTTGGTCTCACGCCAATGTCCCCAAGCACATCCTTTCTCTCCTCCTAGAAGTAACCTACCATTCGATTCCTGGCCTGAATCACATTACTCGGCTTCGTGGTCGGAACGACTTATCCGGCCAACTAAGTGTTAGACTACGTTCAACATGACTCAAGGACATACAGCGAATCGGTCCTTAAACGACTCAGACGGACATAGCTCCACACCCAAGACGTGAAGTGTCTTGCAGCTGTACTATCGAACTCCCGCCCGGTCTCAATTTTATTTTTAAGCATGTTTCCATCCACGATAGCCATAAAGCCACTCGTGACTCCTTCCTACATCTCGCGGATGACCGGAAATCACCCAACTTCTACCGTACTAAGCAGGGCTAAGCATTGACACGTGCCTAAACCTAATATAGGGTTAAGTACGATATCTGGACAAGGACAGGTATAATGCAACAATTGTTTTCATACAACTCCTACAACTTAATGCATTAAACAATTAAAAGTACTCAAGATAGATTTATAAATTGATGGGTTCAGCATGCACCGGGGCTTGCCTTTCAGAAAGGTCGAGGGCCGGTGGTCAGGACACTCGGGTAGATCTTCGGCAGGAGCTTCGTCGCTAGTTGGTTCCTCTGGCTGCTCCAGCAGGTCCTGGACTTCCTCCGGAATCACAGGCTCGAATTCGAGGAGAGTTACCCCCTCCGGAACATCTATTGCATGAGTGCACAATAAATATCATGGGTGCATAATGGTGCAACATGCTCGGGATGAAATGCATTTCAGAAATAAAAACAATAATCTTATCAAGTCACTTTATCAATACGTGCAAATCTCTTCTCCGGTGGAGAAGTACTTACCTAAGCTACTCAACCTAAGATACAACTGTTCCTCTTCGGTTAAGGCCCTAACACCTAACAACACAAGAGTAATATTACTTAGGTTATCACAGTAAGACATTCTGGACAGGAGCTCAAAGATTCTAACATAACTGAAGATTCCTAACTCCAAAAGTTATGGTCTAAGACAATCTAGAAAGCTTACGAAATGCACTACAAATCATTTTCAGACCTCAACCTTAAATTCCTAAGTTTTCCATGTCGAATTTCCCAAGTTCCAGAATCTGTCCTCTCTAAACAGAGAGCAGCCAATTCTGGACTGTCGCTTAAAACAGCAATAACTCCTAAACTACTAAGTCAAATGCTCCCAAATTTTGACACAAGCTAGTTTATCTAGTTTACTACAACTTTGGTATTCACAAGTTTTCCAGCAAACACTTTTATTAAGGGTCAAACCTAGAAATACTACCAGCTGTCCAGAAAACCTAGAATTGCAAAGATTAAATATTTATTTATGTGGCAAACATCCCATAAGACCAAACTAATGTTACCACAAGTTCACAAACATCACAAAAACACCAGAAAGTAAGGTGTGCCCACCTAGAATATTTATTTAAACCCATTTCTTAATTTACTTAAGTAATTAAGTGAAATTTTAAGCATATATGTAAACTGCTCCTAAAATTCTACAAAAATTACAGGAGACTCTAGGAACCAAAAAGAGACCACTGTAAAAATTTGAACTAAATTTATTTACAGAAACTCCCTAAACAAAATTCACTAGCCCAAAAGGCTGATTTTGTATAATTAACAAATCATATTAAAAAGTGTCAAACAACAGATTTCCTATTTTTCTTAGACACTTTAAGGTACCAAGACATTCTCCAAACATTTATAAGAACATTGCACATGTAGAAAAATTACAAAAATTCATTGAAGTATTTCCTAAAATAACAAGATAGCATTATAACTTGAAAAGTACTTAAGCACTGCTGCCCAAATTTTTACCAGAACTAGAGCAAGTATAAATTAGCCTACTCACCAAATTTCATAATTTTTGGAACACTGAAACTCAAGATATGATTTAAACAAGTTTGCATGCAATCTAAAACACATTTCAAAAACCTATTTAAATCTTCCAGAAACTCAACATCACATAAGCATTTGATATTTTTCCTAGATCCTACACTTTATTTGGAACCCAACAAAATTTGGATCACAATTTTTGGATCTACCAAACCCTAGATATGAAAATCACAAACATTATTCAAATCTGTGAAATAATAAAGAAACTGAAATTTCAAACAAATAAAAAAGGGCACTGGGCCGGCTCAACACGCCCGCACGACCCAGATCTCACACGTGGCCCACTTCTCCGTACGCGGCCCGCGACGGCCTCCCGCCCACGCCCGCGCTCTAACGAGAAGGGCCCACCGGTCAGCGAGACAGGGCAGGGAGAAGAGCGGTCGATGGTGAACTCGTCGGCGGCGGCAACTCCGGCGAGACCAAGGGCACAGGCATGTTCGCCTCTCCCTTGCGCACCTAGGGGTGCCACTAATTGGAGCAATGACCGTGGCTATGGGGGATGGTGGCGGGCATGGCGGACCGCGCGGGGCGGTGGTGGTGCTCCTCGCCGGCGGTGACCTCGGGACCCTCTCCTAGACCCATGGTGAGCATCCCCGTACTACCCCGGTCCTAATGCACCTACTAGCTCTCGCAGTGGAAGCACCGAAGACCCCAGCCACGGTGAGCTGCCGCGCGGGAGAATGCCAACGAGGTCTGGCGGTGGCGGAACTGGCGATTCGTCCTTACCGAGGTGCGTCTGAGGGTAGGGATGGGACGAGTGGGTAGAGGGACTCAAGGTGTAGCTGTTGGCCGGACTTGAGGCGCAGTGGTGCGGTGGAAAACGCGTGCGAGCTCGTTGGAGCAAGAGCGGCAATGGCGGCTCGGTTCTCTCCGCTTGAGCGTGGAGAGAGCGAGAGAGGAGACAGAGGCGCGAGTGAGGAGGAGCGCGGCGTCGTGGCGCCCTTGAAGCCCTCGCGGCCTAACTGGTGGGGCCCCGGCTGGTGTACGGTCGCCACCGCGCGCCCACGCGGTAGCACGGCCCTGCGGCCGGTCGGCCATGACATTTACTGAACGTCGTGTTTTGACTGAATCGGTGTCCAAGGCTTAGACTGACAGAGGGATTTTGGCGCCGATTATCTCCTAAACCAGCTCGAGTTAGCAGAAGATGATAATACCAAAATGGTAGAGCTACATGAGGACTACAACTTTGTCAATTGGCTCAAGGACTGGTTCGGCCTGGTTTGTGAGTTACAAGTTGCCAAAGTGAGGTACAGTGAAACGGTTTTCAGCTTCACACTTAGCCAAAATTGCTAAGTCCCAAAACAGCCTCTAATACTGACTTGTGGGCCATTTTTTAGCATGTTCTGATCATTTTCATGAGATGGCCATATTAGAACTTTTGTTCCTTATGAAATTCTCTACAACTTTGCTTAAGGGTGCTCCTCCATGCAAGGTCTCTAAGCTAGACTTTTTAATTGGTCAAACTAGAGCATCCTAGGGCTAAATGCTGGTCAACTACACCTTGGAGGGCATTTTGGTGATTTTGGTCAACATGAACCTTGCTCCATTAGTGACCCTAAGTATAACTAAGGTGCTGTGAGATGTAATTAGCTACTCTACCCTTTAGTTACACCAACTCCATAGTGTCACATGATGTGAGTCAAACAAAACTTTAAAAACAAATCACATTTGTTGCAACCACATGAATTAACATGAAATGATGCATGCTTATGCTCATGCAATGCAATGCAATTATGGAGCTAAACACCTGAGGTGTTACAGCAAGTTTGGCGCAAAGCATGCTAATATCTTGCACCGACACTAAGACTGTCTCCAAACGGACTAAAATGAGATTCCACATGACCCATGTCACCTAGGAGTTCCATCCGGTGCATCCAAAATGATTTTTGAGACTTTGGTGTGTTCGGACCAAACCGTGCAACTATCCATTATCAAGATTAGCAATATCTCCAAACGGACTGAATCAAGCTTCCACTTGAGCCTCATCACGTTGGAGTACCATCGGGTGCGTCCAAAACGATTTCTAAGCATGTGGTATGTTTGGCGCAAACCCTGCACCTATCTTGCACCGACACTAACACTGTCTCCAAATGGACCAAAACAAGATTCCACATGACCCACGTCCCATAGGAGTTCCACCATGTGCGTGCAAAACGATTTTCTAAGCCAGCGGTATGTTCAGCCCTAACCTTGCACCTATCTCGCACCGACACTAACACTGTCTCCAAACGGACCGAAATGAGATTTCACCTGACACACGTCACCTTGGAGTTCCATCATGTGTGTCCAAAATGATTTTCTAAGCCTGTGGTATGTTTAGCCAAAACCGTGCTCTTATCTTGCACCGACACTAACACTATCTCCAAACAAACCGAAAGGAGATTCCACATGACCCACGTTACCTAGGAGTTCCATCCGGTGCATCCAAAATTATTTCCAACCCTCTTGTACTTTTGGCCCAAACTCTGCACCTATCTTCCGTCAAGATTAGCACAATCTCCGAACAGAGTAAGTCAAGCTTCCACTTGATCCACGTCACCTTGGAGTACCATCGGGTGCGTCCAAAATGACTTCTGAGCCTATGGTACGTTTGACGCAAACCATGCTAATATCTTGCACCAACACTAACACTGTCTCCAAATGGACCGAAACGAGATTCCATATGACCCATGTCACCTAGGAGTTCCATTTGGTGCATCCAAAATGATTTCTTAGCCTCTGGTATGTTCAGCCCAAACCATGCAACTATCCTGTGTCATGATTAGCAATATCTCCAAATGGACTGAATCAAGCTTCCACTTGAGCCTCGTCACCTAGGAGTACCATCAGCTGCGTCCAAAATGATTTCTGAGCCTGTGGTATGTTTGGCGCAAACCCTGCACCTATCTTGCACTGACACTATCACTGTCTCCAAATAGACCGAAACAAGGTTCCACATGTGATGAGGACATCATTGGCTCAAATATGACCATGCCAACCACTTCTATACCAAAGGTGCAACCATTCTATATGAGGCTTATCATTGATGCATTTGATGAATTGATGCTGCACCATGATGTGTGTTCATTCTCATTTTCAGAATTACTTATATGGATCAAGGGAAGGTTCGATTGCATATGGAAAGCATGGAAGGTTAATGAAGTTGATTGGGGACCAAATCCAAGTATTCCTAACGTCCTCCGCTAGGCCACCACATCACTTTGGTTCCAAAGGACAGAAAGAGTCCAAGTCCAACACGTTTTCGAAGTTGAATTTAGACTGCAAAATAGTCCCAAATTGCGACGGTCACCACAACTTCATACGAACTCCGATTGTGACGTTCTAGCACTTTTTGGAAAGATTATCAAGTCTATTTTCCAACGGATCTGGACTCATGGCTATATCTTATCTGATGCTTCCGCAATCGTCGTTTCAACGCCGGGACCTTTTCTGCCTTTGGTGCTGCGTCACCCTATTTTGGGCCGATGGTCCATGTATCAATTTGGGTCCATTAAGGACATGTCCTAGGGTTGGAAAATGACCCCAACACCCCCCTGGTCGTTCCCCTAGGTATTAATAAGGATTAGAGCCACCACAAACAGATTGAGTTTTGTTATGTTGAAAGTTTAGTCATTGCTACTTCCTTGTAGACGCGTGTGTTGACTAGACCATCCGTTCTACTTGATTTAGAACCCTAACTTTGTGAGTTTAGATTGGTTTTTCATCTCCATATTTGCAATTGAGTTGCTTGTTCTACTTGTTCTTGCTTGTTCCTCGATTGCTTGCAGGAATTACCCTAGTGGTTTGGTTGATCATGCTCCACAAGATCACGATGGCTATTGGAGGTGGTGTATCGGTTGCTAAGGCGCAGCTTGGAAGGCTGTAGCCGAGCCGTGAACGTCATCTCCATCCACCAATCGAGTTATCTCACGCTTCTCATCGAAAGATCGACCACAAACCCTTGCGGGTTCATATCAGTTGGTAATCAGAGCAAGGTTTATCGGTGAGAGACTTCCAATTCTTCGCTGTTTTAATTTTCCTATAGTCTAGAAAAGCCAAAAAAAATAGTAGATTAGTTTACCCGCACTCCTATAAACCCTTTGAGCCTTTGCTAGCACTTCTTAGTTAGGGCTTGTTGAGTTTTTGGTTGCATCGGTTGTGTCGAGTTGCTGGTCTTAGTGTCTATTCCTTTAGAGTTTTGAGTTCTATCATGTTTTGGTCACCACGAGATCCACCATCACCATATACATCGTTGCTGCGTTTCTGCCACCACAGATCCATATGATGTCTGATTTAGGAGTTTAAATACAATCTAGAAACTTGAAGTTGTCTTCTTTCCAACGGATCTGACCTTGCAGCAAAATTCGATCTGAGCACTCCACAATCATCTTAGAGATTTCCACATCTGTGGTATTAACAAGAGTTGTTAAATCTAACTTCGAAGAGGCTGTGTGCAATAGCCTTATTGTTTGGGTTGTCATAGTACCAAATAAAACATTTAGGACTCTGCAAAAAAAAGAAAGAAAAAAGAAGAAGAAAAAGACAAGAGAAGGAGAAGAAACAAGGGGCTGAATCTGTTGTTTTCTTCATGCTGTGCTAGTTGTTCTTTTTTAGTGACTACCTTTGTGTGTAGGCTCACGTCTCTAGCATGGTTTAGCCTAGAATCAGCACAGTACCTCCATTGAATGATTATTCAGCTTCCTTTTGTGACTAATGTGGTGCTCCTACTTCCTTGCTTTAGCCCACCTATAGCTCCACATATTTCGACTACAGCTTGACAGGTGTTGTTGTTGCGGCACCGATACACTTCACTCCATGGTTGTAGACTTGTTGGTTGCCATCACCTCCTGTTTGGCTTGGTAAGAACTTGTAAGGGCTTGTTTTAACAAGTTGAGTTTGAGAGAGTTACAACCGACACATCCTAGTAGTTGATAGGAGGATACATATTATTTTTGTGTTTCTTGTTTTCTACTAATCATGGCAGGTGATATGGAGATTTTTGAGCTGTTGAAACTAGACCCTCATAATCAGGATGTCATTCAACACTTGTCGTTATATGATGGTAAGTTTGATCCTCAAGCTTACATTGATTGGGAGTTAAAAGTAGACAACGAATTTGATGAGCATGACCTGTCCAAGAAACAAAAGATTTGTATTGCCTCTAATATTTTGATTGAAAATGCTTTGCTAGAATGGAAACACATTTGTAGGCACAACAAAGTTCTAGAATCTTGGAAAGACTTCAAATTTCTTTTTAGAGATGCATTCGTTCCTGCATATTATGTTGATTATTTGCTTGCAAAATTAGACAACTTGAACCAGGGTAGTAAGACTGTGAAACAATACTACCATAATTTTAAGATTTGTATCATGTTTGGTGGATTGGATGAATGCATGGAAGATGTTATGAGTAGATTCATGAGAGGGCTCAATTCTGAAATTCGAACCTTGTTAATTAGCAAATCATATTGCCATATTGGTCAATTGTTTTGTCTGGCTCTCAATGCTGAAAAAGAGATTCTATTATCTGTGAATACTTGCCAGAATGATGTGACCCATAATGTCCAAAATTTGTCCACTCTGCATGCTAATGAAGAGCAACAAATAGTGGAACCCACTACTGATTTTCCTTTGTCACAAAATGAATTACTCACTATTCCTTGTGATAAAGAGGAGTTGTGTGGTGATGATTCTTTTACTCCTATGCCACAAGTAGCGAATAAGTGTGATACTTTTGGTTTGGAACCATACAAATGTGCTGAAGGTAAGCTTTTTCATCCTATTACATGTGCACAAGATGAACTGAATTTACTGTCCTCTTTAAACACTTTTGGTTATATTGAATTTGATATTCTGTGTAATCTAAATTGTCTAAAAGAGAAACTTAAATTTGATTCTGATTTGCCGAGTTTTAATCATTGTTCGCTTCATGCAATTGGCAAATATGACAGCAAAGAAGAATATTTGGTGCATAAAGTTTATATTTGTTCTAATCTGAAATATCCTTTTGGGCCACAATACCATGATCAAATTGAGGGCTGCACTAACACTAATGATGTGTTGCAAAGTTTTTCTAGTTTTCCCCATATGCAACAGGATAAATATCAAGAAGGGGAGCACGGTTCACTTTTACCTACAACACATACTCTAACAAAGATCAAACCAAGGACGGTTTGCTGTCAAGAAGGGGAGAATGATGAGGACATCATTGGCTAAAATATGACCATGCCAACCACTTCTATACCAAAGGTGCAACCATTCTATATGAGGCTTATCATTGATGCATTTGATGAATTGATGCTGCACCATGATGTGTGTTCATTCTCATTTTCAGAATTACTTACATGGATCAAGGGAAGGTTCGATTGCATATGGAAAGCATGGAAGGTTAATGAAGTTGATTGGGGACCAAATCCAAGTATTCCTAACGTGCTCCGCTAGGCCACCACATCACTTTGGTTCCAAAGGACAGAAAGAGTCCAAGTCCAACACGTTTTGGAAGTTGAATTCGGACTGCAAAATAGTCCCAAATTGCGACGGTCACCACAACTTCATACGAACTCCTATTGGGACGTTCTAGCACTTTTTGGAAAGCTTACCAAGTCTATTTTCCAACGGATCTAGACTCATGGCTATATCTTATCCGATGCTTCTGTAATCGTTGTTTCAATGCCAGGACCTTTTCTGCCTTTGGTGCTGCGTCACCCTATTTTGGGTCGATGGTCCATGTATCAATTTGGGTCCATTAAGGACATGTCCTAGGGTTGGAAAACGACCCCAACACCCCCTGGTCGTTCCCCTAGGTATTAATAAGGATTAGAGCCGCCACAAACAGATTGGGTTTTGTTTTGTTGAAAGTTTAGCCATTGCTACTTCCTTATAGACGCGTGTGTTGACTAGACCATCCGTTCTACTTGATTCAGAACCCCAACTTTGTGAGTTCAGATTGGTTTTTCATCTCCATATTTGCAATTGAGTTGCTTGTTCTACTTGTTCTTGCTTGTTCCTCGATTGCTTGCAGGAATTACCCTAGTGGTTTGGTTGATCGTGCTCCACAAGATCACGACGGTTGTTGGAGGTGGTGTATTGGTTGCTAAGGCGCAGCTTGGAAGGCTATAGTCGGGCCGTGAACGTCATCTCCATCCACCAATCGAGTTATCTCACGCTTCTCATCGAAAGATCGACCACAAACCCTTGCGGGTTCATATCAACATGACCCACATCACCCAGGAGTTCCATCGTGTGCGTGTAAAATGATTTTCTAAGCCTGTGGTATGTTCAGCCCAAACCTTGCACCTATCTTGCACCGACACTAACACTGTCTCCAAATGGACTGAAAGGAGATTTCACATGACCTACGTAACCTAGAAGTTCCATCCAATGCATCCAAAATGATTACTGGGCCTCTGGTACATTCGGCCCAAACTGTGCACCTATCTTGCATCAAGATTTGGACTAAATCAAGCTTCCACTTGTGCCTCATCACCAGGAGTACCATCAGGTGCATCAAAAATGATTTCTGAGCCTATGGTACGTTTGGTGCAAACCGTGCACCTATCTTGCGCTGACACTGCAAATGTCTCCAAACAGACCGAAATGAGATTCCACATGACCCACATCACCTAGGAGTTCCATCCGGAGCATCCAAAATGATTTCCGAGCCTATGGTATGTTCAGCCCAAACCGTGCACCTATCTTGCGTTAAGATTAGCACTGTCTACAAACAGACTCAATCAAGCTTCCACTTGAGCCTCATCACCTAGAAGTACCATCGGTTGCGTCCAAAATGATTTCTAAGCCAGTGGTATGTTTGGCGCAAACCCTGCACCTATCTTGCACCGATTATAACACTGTCTCTAAATGGACCGAAACAAGATTCCACATAACCCACGTCACCTAGGAGTTCCATCATGTGCATCCAAAACGATTTTCTAAGCCTATAGTATGTTCAGCGCAAACCGTGCACCTATCTTGCACTGACACAGCAAATGTCTCCAAACGGACCGAAACGAGATTCCACATGACCCACATCACCTAGGAGTTCCATTCGGTGTGTCCAAAATGATTTCCGAGCCTCTAGTACGTTCAGCCCAAACCGTGCACCTATCTTGCATTAAGATTAGCGCTATCTCCAAATAGACTCAATCAAGCTTCCACTTGAGCTTCTTCACCTAGGAGTACCATTGGTTGCGTCCAAAATAATTTTGAGCCTATAGTACATTTGGCGCAAACCGTGCACCTATCTTGCACCAACACTAACACTGTCTCTAAACGAAACGAAATGAGATTTCACATGACCCACGTCACCTAGCAGTTCCATCCGGTGCGTCCAAAATGATTTTCGATCCTCTGGTATGTTTGGCCTAAACCGTGCACCTATCTTGCGTCAAGATTAGAACTATCTCCAAATGGACTGAATACTCTCTCTAAATAGATCGAAACGAGATTCCGGATGACCCATGTCACCTAGGAGTTCCATCTGGTGCATCCAAAATGATTTTTGAGCCTGTGGTACATTCTGCCCAAACCGTGCACCTATCTTGCGTCAAGATTAGCACTATCTCCAAACGGACTAAATTGAGCTTCCACTTGAGCCTCCCACCTTGTGTAGCATCGGGTGTTTCCAAAACAATTTTTGAGCCTAGGGTACGTTTGGCGCAAATCGTGCACCTATCTTCCACTAACAGTAACGCTATCTCCAAATGGACCGAAATGAGATTCCACATGACCCCCGTCACCTAGGAGTTCCATCAGGTGCATCCAAAATGATTTTCTGAGCCTATGGTACGTTCGGCGCAAACTGTGCACTTATCTTGCTTCAAGATTAGCACGATCTCCAAATGGACTGAATCGAGCTACCACTTGATCCTTGTCACCTAGGAGTACCATCGGGTGCATCCAAAACAATTTCTGAGCATATAGTATGTTTGGCGCAAACTGTGCACCTGTCATGCACCGACACTAACACTATCTCAAAACGAACCGAAACAAAATTCCACATGACCCATGTCACCAAGGACTTCCACCTGGAGTGTTCCAAATGATTTTTGAGCCTTTGGTACGTTCGGCGTAAACCGGGCACCTATCTTGGGTAAAGATCAGCACTATCTTGAAACGGATTGAAACGAGCTTCCTCTTGAGCCTCGCAACCTAGGAGTGCCATTGGGTGCGTCCAAAACCATTTTTGAGCCTATAGTATGTTTGGCGCAAACTGTGCACCTATCTTGTACCGATCCTAACACTGTCTCCAAACGGACTAAAACGAGATTCCACATGACCCATATCACCTAGGAGTTTCATCCGGTGCGTTCAAAACGATTTATGAGCCTATGGTACATTCAGCGCAAACCGTGCACTTATCTTGCGTCAAGATTAACACTATCTCGAAACGGACTGAAATGAGCTTCCACTTGAGCCTCGTAACCTAGGAGTGCCATCGGGTGCGTCCAAAATGATTTCTGAGACTATGATACTTTTGGCACAAACCATGCACCAATCTCCAAATGGACCAAAATGAGGTTCCACATGACCCACGTCACATAGGAGTTCCATCAGGTGCATCTAAAATGATTTGTGAGCCTGTAGTATGTTCGGTGAAAACCGTGGACCTATCTTGCATAAAAGATTAGCACTAAACGGACTGAATCGAGCTTGCACTTGAGCCTCCTCACCTCGTAGAACCATCGGTCACGTCCAAAATGATTTATGAGCCTATGGTACATTTGGCGCCAACCGTGCACCTATCTTGCACCGAAACTAACACTATCTCCAAATAGACCGAAACGAGATTCCACATGACCCATGTCAACTAGTAATTCCATCCGGAGCGTCCAAAATGATTTCTAAGCCTATGGTACATTCGGCCCAAACTGTGCACCTGCCTTGCGTCAAGATTAGCAGTATCATCAAATGGACTGAATCGATATAACAGTTGAGCCTCGTCACATAGGAGTACCATCGGGCGCATCCAAAATCATTTCTAAGCCTATAGTACGTTTGGCGCAAACTGTGCACTTTTCTTGCACCGACACTAACATAGTTTCCAAACAGACTGAAATAAGATTCCACATGGCCCATATCACCTAGGAATTCCATCGGGTGCGTCCAAAATGATTTCTGAACCTGTGGTACGTGTCACGGAACCGTCCAAATTATAAGAGCACAAGTATAAAAACAATCACCAAAGTGATCAAATTCTCACACTTGAGCCCATATAACTCCGGTAGTCCATTGAAATCATGAGGGATTTCAAACCAACTAACATACAAGCCAAGATCATAGTGATTCAACATAACAAGCCACATGTACATCCATTTCACAAGAAGTTCAATGTACATCGGAGTTCAACATTGTTATTACAACTTAAGTTAAAAAGTAGCGGAAGTAAAGTAATTCGAATCTAACATTGTTCTTATTTCAAATACATGCCAGTACCAAGATCAACTTTCAACAAAAGCAGTAGAGACAAGATAACTCAGAAGGATCATGCCATGATCACCCTCCGCCACTATGGCAGGAGCCAACCAATTCTTGCAGTAGCCATGATACATCACAATCTGCAACAAGTGGGAAATAAACCCTGAGTACAAGAATGTACTCAGCTAGACTTACCCGTCAAAAACCAGAAATAAAGTAACACCAAGGAGTATGAAAGGCTGATATAAAGTGGGGCTAGCTTGACAACATTTTGCATAAAAGCTTAGTACAAATAAGTAATCATTGAATGCTTAAGCATCACGTTAATCATCATGAACATGTGTAAGGTCCAAATAGGCTAGAAGGGGGTGAATAGCCTAATTAAAACTTCTACAAGAATTACTTAATCACAAGTTAGTACGAAAGGTGGCGAAGCAAAAGCACTAGCTCTAACTAATTAAGCAAGCCACCTAAACAAGTCTAGTACAAGGCTATTCACTAAACACAACAACAACTACAAAGCTAGAAACAAGAAGTACTACGAGAGAAGAGCTTTGAGTGATTATACCGCCGTGTAGAGATGAGAAGTACCAATCAATCAATCAATCAATCACACAAGAGAAATCCTCGGGAAGAGAATGACACAAGAATTTATCCCGAGGTTCACTTGCTTCCCGGCAATCTACTCCCCGTTGTGGCGATACACCCACTTGTCGGTTCGCGAGCTAATCAACTATCAAGAGTTGAGCCCTCGGCGGGCGCCGCACAACCGCACACAAGATGGGGATCCTCCAAGCTATGAGCTCCACTAGAGTATCCAATTTGCAAACTCCCACGGGAAAGATCAAGAACCCCTTACAACACTTGGTGAAGGCTCCAATAATCTCCAATTGTGAGCTCAATCACCTACGCTGCTCCAAGTCGTCTACCGTGTTGGGAAACACGGAAGAGTAACAAGAAATCTGCAGCAACTCGAAGATCAAGTGCCTCTAGAATGCAACTCTCAAGCAATGCACTTGAATCTCACTCAAGATGTGCAACTATGCAAAGAGATGAGTGGAGGGGTTGTTCTCTAGCTCAAAGGATGTCTCTAGGTCTCAAAATATGCAAGAGATCCCCTCAAACCCCGGCCAACGTCTATTTATAGCGAAGGGGTACGCAGCTAGCCGTTAGGAACTCAATCAGCTGAAATCGCGCTGATCGGACGCGCTGGTCAAACTGACCGGACGTGCTGGTCGCGCAGACCGGACGCACTGGTCAGGCTGACCGGACGCGCCGGTCACGCAACGGCTAATTTCCAACGCACTGACCGGACGCGCCTCAGCGTATGACCGGACGCGCTGGGTGTGACCGGACGCGCCGGTCCCACAACTGACCAGACGTGCTGGTCAAGCCTGAGTAGCGCACAACGAAACAATGATTGGACGCGCTGTTGAACTGACCGGACGCCACAGTGCCAGCATCCGATTAGAGTCCAGTAAGCTCCATGGACGACTGGACGCGTCCGGTCATCAGTGACCGGACGCACTGCGCGTCCGATCATCAACCTGAAAAACACGCAGACGCTAAACACTGACCGGACATGTCCGGTCATACAGAGACCACGTCCGGTTCAGCGTCCGGTCACCTCTGTGACCTCCGTTTGCCTTCGTTTCTTTTCCGACTTCCGGTGCAATAGAAAATAGGCATTTCACTTCCCCAAAAAGCGCCGAATCCCACCGAGCAAGCTCGGCGGGAGGGAGAGAGGAACCCAAACCCCTCTCTACCGCTTAAACTCCACCGCCTTCGCAAATGTGCTAACACCACCAAGTGTACACCACCATGTGCATGTGTGTTAGCATTTCACAATCATTTCTCAAGGCGTTATGTTAGCTCTTTACTAGATCCTAATGCATATGCTCAAGACATTGATCTAGTGGCACTTGATTCCCGAGCTAACCGTGATTGCCCCTCTTGATAGTCGGCTATGTATCCTAAACCCGGTCAATCACTTCTCTACTCATCTTAGACTGGCAAAAGGAAAACCCTATGGTTATACCTTTGCCTTGCGCTCTTAGATCCTTCTTCTCCACTTGATTATCATGTCCTTCATTTTATGTGCATCTCCACCATGATCATCATTTCATGTCCATGCACCATCTCTTTGTGATCTTGTGGCCACCACTCCTTGCCACATACACCTTCATCACATGTGTTGCTTATGCCTAACTCAAAACACTTAACACATGGCATTAGCAACTTGGTGTCATTAATTACCAAAACCAAACTTGGGCTTTCAACATGTCATCTAGATTAGCACCTATACTATAGCAACCACTTTGTTAGGAGCAAACAATATTAACCATAGTAGGTATAAGTTGAGGCAACATTTAAATCATCATCCAATTAACCATCTATTCAATTAATTGAATCTACGTTGCCGCTTCTCGAGTCAAGTGCTCACTAACTGGGAGCGACAGCGATTCGAATCGAATTCCTATCCAGCTGGAGGGGTATTTCTAACAATAACCACACAGACCCCGCACTAGGGTCGCACAAGTCACCTTTGGTATAGTTTAGGAATCACGGGTTCGACTGATGCCGCATCCCTAAGGGCAACACTCTGCCAGGTGATAGGGACTTTAACCCCCTTGGTCTTATGCCAATGTCCCCAATCACATCCTTACTTCCTCCAGAATGCACACTTGACCCCCCGATTCCCAGCTTGAATTGTATTACTCAGCTTCACAGTCGGAATGGCTTATCCGGCCAGCTAAGTGTTAGACTGCGTTCAACATGACTCAAGGATGAACAACGAATCGGTCCTTAAATGACTCAGACAGGGATAGATCCACACCCAAAACCTCCATGCCTTATTGCTTCACTATTGTCATCTCGCCCGGTCTCATTTCATATTATTAGCACATGGTTCTTTTCCATGATAGCAAATATAGCCAACTGTGCCATATATATCCCTAAAGCTCGCAGGTGACAGGGGATCACCTGACTTCTGCTAGTTAAAGCAGGGCTAAGTAATTACTCGAACCTAAACCTAGATAGGATTCAAGGCATACTTTCTGGACAAGGATAGGGTATATATGCAACAAGTGTTTTCATCGAACACCTGTCACTTAATGCAACAATACATATAACATATATACTCAATTGCATTTTTAGAAATTAGGAGGCTTATAATGCTCTGGGGCTTGCCTGAGATCCAACTCAAGTCAGTGTTTATTAGATGAAACTCGCTTGGCGAGCATCCCCCATTCTAGCACTTGTCCGATCCTTCCATCTTCAGGATGGATCCACCATCACCATCTTCAGGTTAGCTCCACATCATGTCCTTCACGTGGTGCATCTAGCGTACCTAGATGAGATGCAAGATGCAAGCGTATGAATACATGGGAATGCAACAGATGATGCATTACACACTAATCAAGGCAAGTACAGGTTACGCTAAATACACACAAGCACTTCACATTGCTTAATTAAACATCACACCACCTATCATGCTAAGATATAGGGATGAAAACGGTACGGATATTTTCCGACTGTATTCGAGACCGAATCCGTTTAGAGGGGTTTTAATCCGTCCGTATCCGAGTCCGGATATTTAACATCCGATACCGTATTCCTATCCGAATATTTAAATCACATATTTATGATGTCGATATCCAATCGTATCCTATCTGCCATTTTTATACTATCCGTATTCGAATCCGAATTCAGACATAAATATATAAACAAATAGATATCAGTGATATCCGTCCGTATCCGATCCGTTTTCATCCCTACTAAGATAGCAAGGGAAGCAATACCAAACATGACACAAGATTTACAAAGTCTCAGGTGTACTAACTTCATCACCAAGGACATGAATCATACTTAGCAACATGCAAGCAAAGTAACCAAGCATTCATGTATTTTCAGCAATTCTGGACATACATGCAGTAGCTGAGTAAATCAATCATATCTGGAGTTCTACAAACCCAAATGACTTGCAAAAAGACATTCTGGAAAGCTTATGAAATTCTATATATTTAATCTAATATCATCACAGCATCATTCATAAGTAAAATAAGTCGAAATTACAAAGTTCCAGAATCTGTTCCTGACAAACAGAGAGCAGCCATCTCTGATCTCCAACTTGAAACATGCATAACTCATAAACTACTTGGCCAAATGACACCAAATTTTAACAAAGGCTAGATACATGAATTATCTACAACTTTTGTATAAACAAGTTTCACAACAAAGCACATTATCATGAAGAACTTTGCTAAGTTCCCATATCTGTCTAGAAACCTCATTTGCAAGAAATAAATACTAACTTATGTTGCAAACATATAATTGGACAAAACCAAATTTAACATGTCGCACATGACTAATGAGCACCAGAAAACATAGTGTACATTCCTAAATAAATTCTTTTAATGCATTTATTAATTTATTTAGATAATTAGGTGGAATTATGAACACATATCAAGATGCACAATAAATTCTACCAAAATTAAAGTGGCCTACATATGCTCCCAATAGTCTAATGTACAAATTTCAAGCCATTTGGACATGTAAATAAACCTCTATGAAAAAGACAAATTGTTATTGCAAGAATTCATGTGAGAGCAAGATGAATCAATAACTCACTCATACTACCACCAAAATTCATGACATTTTTACCACACATCAAACAACACATGAATAGCATGCCACAAAAATTTCACTTCATTTGGAGTCCTACAACTGCAGTTATGAAAAAGAAAAATACCACTAGTATTAAAAACCTAATCTGAAAATTCCATTTTTATAGCAAAAATATTAAACTAAAACATTCCATGTTATAGATCCACTATATAGATAATTTCACAAGGATTCCAAAAAGTCCTCATTTGTTATTTACAAATTTTCTATGATTTACTACGAATTTCCAAAGTTCCTGCAAAATCATCATAAAACAGTCCTTATGACACTATCCATATGAGTCTAAAGCTTTGCAGTTAGGACCCTCCCTTTCTCCTAATTGCTGTGCGAAGCCCTCCACATGAACCAAAGTAGAGGAGGTTCAGGGAAATGGCGGTTCCGGTCGCTGTGGTGCTCGCCGGCGGCGGTGGAGTGGCGGAGAGCACAAGGGCCTGGCGCGCACCCTCTGGTGCCTGTTGATATTAGATACGCACACGAAGGAATTCAAGAAATAATCCGCAAGCGCACGGATATCGGTGAGCACTTCACCCGGGAGATAAGTCCAAAGTATTGTATTTGTTTTATCCGCAAGGAGAAAGCGTGCGATGACTAACCTAGTCTATACTATTACCCTTGGACCGCACTACAAGGTGGCGAAGATATAAGCGATTAGAGAGAACTACGACGACAGTCTGGTTCCAACCTATGGCAAGCTATGATATTATTGATCTTAGGGGAAATACCGATGGAAAAGAGACACCACAGATGATGCTTAACCAGGGTACTTAAATCCTACTAAACCTTCTCACGGGAGGAGACTCCAAAGGTAATAATGGGATTGTCACATCCCATGCTACTACTCACTAATCCGGCCAGATAGGGGATATCCATGAGTATTCCTAGCCCAAGCACCACGCTTATGCTACGAATGATTACTCTATTCCCTACGCGAAGCGAATAAAGTAAACCCGCAAACCAAAGAACAATAATAACAACGTACTTACTTAGTATTAGAAGTTGAATTGCCGAAGAATCCTAGAACCAAGCCTCGGGTCAGGAGACTTGACCCCGTAGATACAAGCTTGGAGAGGAGACACCGACAGGCCGGGCTTCCTCCAATCTTCTACCTCCACTCTAACTCTCTCAATCTAGAAGAATAACTCTAATCTCACATAGAGACTACAAAGCTAAACTCTCTTGTATGTGCCCTAGAGAAAGATCCATTCAAGGGACCCCTCTCAGGCAAATTCTCTCTGAAAAATATGAATTAGGGTTTCTGAACTCTCTCCTCCAGGGGCCAGGGGCCTTGCTTATATAGCCCTCTAGGAAGCACCACAGCCCTCAGATCAAACCGACCTTGATCAATGATTTTTATTCATCCTCAAAGGCGGTGGAAGCAGGATCCGTGAGGTGGAGGCTCATTGGCTCTCTAGGTGGGGCGGCCACCCCTGGGGCTGGACGCCCGCCCCTGTCACAGTGATAGGTGGGTCCCACCTCCCAGGGTTTGGCTTCTTGAACCTTCTTGATTATACTTTTTCCATATGTGGCCCTTTCTCTCTATGTAAACCTGACATGTGGCCCATCTTTCATTATTTTCAGTTGGCACCCTGTAGAAATAAATATTCATCAAAACTCATGGAATTCTATCAGTTAAACACCTAGTCTATGGTGGTAATTAGTTTTATAGCATTCTTTTATGTAAGTTGATAGTTAAAAATGTTAGTTAACTACCGTCAACAAACTCCCCCACACTTGGACTTTTACTCGTCCTCAAGAAATGAATGGATTACCTTAGGCATAATCTCTAGCCAAGACATCAACAGTAGATTTATTCCTTAGTCATACCTGTACTGCGGGATTCAAAGTGTCTACCATACCATTTTAGGTAGTTGAAGAATGGTACAGCTTGAAACTGAGCCCCTTTCTCCTTTCAACCTGTCACTTGGTGTTTTTGTATGTATTTGAAATAAAAAAAACATAGCCTACCTTCTACCTCATGTGGTACTCTCAAGTCACTCAAGATATGTGGTATTTGTAGACCTCTCTAAGGTATGTATGACAAATGCCATATAGCCCATCCTATTCAACAAAAGCTTATCTGGATTTGATGGTATTTCAAGGATATAGCATACTTACTTTGCATATATTGCCTAGTCAAAACGGGATACAAGGAGGGGAGTGACATACCCCTAGATTAGGACGTGCATGTGGTGTGGTTTCAAAAGAATAAACATAATAAGAAATATTTGTGGAAGGTAGAGGGTGTGCAAAATAATTCTACAATGCTCCTTTACAAAAGATACACTTATTCAACTTTGATTTGAGGAATTGCAACTTGAAACTTCTACTTCACAAAAGGCAAAATCAATACTTTCTTTTTCTTTCTTCTTTCTCTTTTTTTCTTACTTTTATTTTTTAACAACAAAGAAATGTACTGAATTTTGATGGAACATTGTGAGAGGATAATAACATTCTAGAGCATTTTAGAATCATGGCTAGCAATCAAGAAAAACCTATAGGAGATATATTTTTAATTGTTACTCCTAGGGTAGGAGCAGGACAAATTTTTGAGTGGATCTAAATAGGTAATATGGTGGTGCATACTTTCAGGGTAGAAGTAGCAAGGGGTGCAAAGTTAGTGTGAATCATGATCTTGGGAGCATGGCCCACCTCTCAAGGGTCTAGCACGGGTTGACCAAACTCAACACAAAGTAAATAGCTTATGAGCTAGTTTTTTTTATAGATATGTAAGGCTCTACTAGGTATTTATTCTTACCACAGAGGAGAAGCATAGCTAAAAATTTTAACATTTTTGTAAAAGAAATTCTCCAAGTGACAAAGTATCAGAAATTAGGTTCTCATGATTATACTATCTCTCACTCCACAATAACTTAAATGATATGGAGTCCCTAAAAATTAAGTTCCCAACAGTAACAGGACTCCTAGGAAATAATCATGGTGTGAGTCTATAAAGAGATCATGACTAAAATAATATATCTTCTTTAAATTCAGCATTAAATAGATTGTACTCAAGAATTTATAATGCGAAACTTAACAGAAAGTGTGTATATAAAAATTGGAACGTGTAGGGAGCATACCTGACCATGGTCAAAGGAAGGAGCGAGGAGGGCTTACCACCTGGGCACCCGCCCCTAGGTCTGGGCAGTCGCCCCACTTGGGGCGGACTTTCGAAGCCCGCTTCGACGTACAGGGTCCTCGTGTTATGTATCTTCAAGATTTTTCATTTGTGTGGTAAAATCTGTTCATTAAATCATCGAGTGCTTCCCCCACACTTATTTCCTATTTTCCTTTATACAAAGCATGGTGGAGACAAAAGCACAAGCAAAATATATCCAATAATAATAAAAAAACAACTCTTTATTCAGTATCATGTAAGGCACTTTGTTTATAAGAATTTTGAATAAAATAATTAATCTAAGCAAAAGAATTTAAACAATTTCGTGACTAATCTCGAAGGTGCCTTATCAACTGCTAAATGGTACTCAATCTACTTCTTTGGCTTAGGAGGCTCTAAAGCACTTACGCGCTTTTCTAGTTCCTTATTGTTCTTCTCTATGTCCTCTACTTTCTCGTGCGTGTGAAGAAAACATCTATTCTGAAGGCGTAAAGTGGATTCTATAGAGGAGATAGTAGCTTGCTGAGCCTTTATCAGCTTTTCTAGATTAGCTAAAGTCTTGCAACGCTTGCATGGAGCTTCAGCCTTAGCAAGGGTGTGTTTAGGAGCTTCCTCGGGTGGAAGAAATTTGACTTTGCTTGGATGAGCACGAAATCCTTTGAAGTAGGTGCGTTGCCCAGTGCTGTACCTAGCGCAGACGATCTCTCCTTTCTTGTTGGTCTTCACACCAACAAGCGTCTCATTGTGCTTTGGCGGCAAGAGCTTGGTTCTAGCAGGTAGCTTGACGATAGTTCCCTTCGATGGTTTATCTTCTAGTAAGAGGGGCTGCGGAGGTGCTACGAGAACTGGCCGAGCGAAGTAAGACTGGCTATAGCTATGAGGTCTTGGTGGAATGGAAGCGAGGGGTTGAGCATTGCTAACTGGGATAAGAGCTTTGCAATTTGGATCTTCCTTGGGGATGGAGTTGAAGTCAATACCGTAGGGGATGATCCTCTTGTCGTGGTTGGCCATTGGAGCTAGGGAGAGAGGGCTAGCAAACTTCTAAAAGGAAAAGAGGAATAATCTGATGGAATGAGGATGGCTGACGTCATAGGGTGTTTATATAGGAGGGTTCAGAGGACCAAAACGGCACCTAAACGGTATCTCATGATAAAAAAGCCCGAATAAACTAGGAATAAACTTTTTCTAAAAGAAGAATGTAGAAGAATCACGAAGGCAAAAGGCGGCGATGAAACGGCGCAAGGGGTGGGGCGGGCGCCCAGCCCTAGGGGCGGGCGCCCGGCCCATGAGCCCGGCTCCAGTCCACTTTTTCACAGAATTTTCTAAATATTTTTGTTATTTCAAAAAATATATTGGGCCCCAAAAAACGAAAACTAAAAAGGTTGGGCCCAACAATACTTAAGTAATAAAGAAATTAATAATATCTAATTCTTCTAATTCTTTATTGGGCTCTAAAAATAATTTAAGGCGTTGACCATTTACCTTGAATAATGTACCTTCGTCATTTTGAAGCGTGACCGCGCCATGTGATGATGCGTCTACCACTTTAAATAGTCCTTCCTACTTACTTCATAGCTTTCCATGTCTGAAGAGCTTCACCCTATAATTAAAAAGTAATACCTTATCCCTTGGGGCAAACTCCTTCTTAATTCTCTTGTCATGCCATCTCTTAACTCTCTCTTTATAAATCTTTGAATTGTGATATGCTTTTTCTCTCCATTCATCTAACTCTGAGAGTTGCATTTTCCTCCTTATTCTAGCAGCATCAAGGTCCATGTTCCATTTCTTGATAGCCTAGTGAGCTTTAAATTCTAACTCAACTGGTAGGTGGCAAGTCTTCCCATACACCAACTGATAAAGGAGACATCTCAATAGGTGTCTTGTATGCTGTTCGGTATGCCTAGAGTGCTTCGGGAAGCTTGTCCTTCCATCTAGTACCCATCTCATTTACTGTCTTCTGCAGAATGTTCTTGATTTGCTTATTTGATGTTTCTGCTTGTCCACTTGTCTGAGGATGATAGGGGGTAGCAACGTTGTGATGTATTCCATGCTTAGACAAGTAGTGCTCAAAGCGCTTGTCGATGAAGTGTGATCCTCCGTCACTTATCACTATCCTTGGGACTCCAAATCTGGGAAATATTATATCTTCAAACATCTTCTTGGAATTTATATTATCAGCCTTCTTGCATGGCAGGGCTTCAACCCATTTGGAGACATAATCTACTGCCACCAGAATGTACTCACATTTCCTCGATGGTGGGAATGGTCTCATATAGTCGATTCCCTAGGCATCAAAGAGTTCAATCTGAAGGTTGTTGATGAGTGGCATGGCATCTCTTGTATTGATATTGCCGTGCCTCTGACATGGTGGCATCTTCGGATGAATTCTCTTGTGTCTTCATACATTGTTGGCCAAAAGAATCCGCATTGCCAAATCTTTGCATGTGTGCGGAATGCCCCATAATGTCCTTCATATGGTGATGAATGGCATCTCTCAATGATTTTTATTCCTTCCTCAATAGGTACACATCTCCTGAGTAGACCATTTGAGCAGACTCGGAAGAGGTACAATTCATCCCATATGTGAGTACGACTTTCCTGGATGAGTTTCCTTTTGTTTGCTCCTGGTGGTACATATCCTAAAACCATAAAATTAACAATATCTGCATACCAGGGGTCAGATCTATTGATCCCGTAGAGCATGTCATCCCGGAGTGAATCGTCGATGGGCAGTTCCTATGAATTCTCAAACTGCATTATAGAGAAGTGATCGGCAATAGAATTTTCCACTCCCTTTTTATCTTTTATTTCTAAGTCAAATTCTTGGAGTAACAAAATCTATCTTATCAAACGTGGTTTAGTATCTTTCTTAGTGAGTAAATATTTCAAAGCAGCATGATCAGAATAAATAATTACTTTAGCTCCCACTAAGTAAGATCTAAACTTATCAATAGCAAAAACAACAGCAAGGAGCTCTTTTTTAGTAGTTGCATAATTAAGTTGAGGTCCTGTTAATGTTTTGCTAGCATAGGCTATTGCATGATGCTTTTTATCTTTAGTTTGTCCTAAAACTTCCCCCACAGCATAATCACTTGCATCACACATAATTTCAAAAGGTAAAGACCAATCAGGGGGTTGAATGATTGGTGCTGTGATGAGTGCTTTCTTTAAAATTTCAAAAGATCTTAAACATTCATCATCAAATTCAAAAGGAACATCCTTGGCTAGCAAACGAGTAAGAGTCTAGCAATAAATGAGAAATCTTTTATAAATCTACGATAAAAATCAGCATGGCCAAGAAAACTTCTAATTCCTTTTACATTCACAGGTGGAGGTAGCTGTTCAATTACTTCAATTTTAGCCCTATCTACCTCTATACCTCTTTCAGACACTAAGTGTCCTAGCACTATTCCTTCTCTAACTATAAAGTGGCATTTCTCCCAATTAAGGACTAAGTGCTTTTCTTCACATCTTTGCAAAACTCTATCTAAATTTTCAAGACAATCATCAAAAGTTTTTCCATAAACAGAAAAGTCATCCATGAAAACTTCCATAATCTCTTCAATCATTTCAGAAAATATAGACATCATACATATTTAAAAAGAAGCTAGAGCATTACATAACCCAAAAGACATTCTACAATAAACATAAGTTCCATAGGGACATGTAAAGGTAGTTTTGCTTTGATCATCAGGATGGATAGGGATTTGGTGATATCCCGAATATTCATCAAGGAAACAAAAGAAAGAATGATAGGCTAACCGTTCTAACATCTCATCAATAAAAGGCAATAGAAAATGATCCTTCTTAGTAACTTTATTAAGTTTTCTATAGTCTATGCACATCCACCATCCTGTGATGGTACATTGAGGGATCAACTCATTCTTCTCATTCTTAACAACAGTTATGCCTCCCTTTTTAGGCACAACTTGGATAGGGCTTACCCACTCACTGTGTGGCACAAGATAAATAATCCTGGTGTGCAAAAGTTTCAAAACTTCCTTTTTAACCACCTCCCTCATCGCATTGTTGAGTATACGCTGTGGGTCTCTAGAAGGTGGAATAGTAGGATCTATTGGAATGCGATGGGTGCAAAGGGCAGGACTAATTCCTTTAAGATCTTAGAGTGAGTAGCCAAACGCTGATCGATGTTTCTCTAAGACAGCCATTAAGCGAAAAGTTTGTTCTGGAGTGAGTTTATCACTTATGATCACAGGAAACTCTGGATCATCATTTAGAAAAGCATATTTAAGACCGGTTAGTAAAAATTTAAGTTCTATAGGAGGTCTAGGTGGCTCTACAAACTCATCTAATGGTTCAAGCTTAGAGTAATCAGCCTCTTCTTCTATGAAGAATTGAGCATCATCCTCTAGACCTGAGTCAACTAAGAACTCTAGAGAAGCAGCATTAAATTCCTCTAGCAGGTCAGATTCTGGATAAGATTCGGTCCTAGTACTTAGAGAATAAGATATGGACATTGGGAATTGAAGTTTCTTTCCAAAACAAATGTTTATTTTCCCTATTTGTCCTTCATAAAGAAGTCTTCTAAAAGGTTGTCCTATCAACAGGTCAAAGTCCCATATGGGGAAGACATAAAAGCTCAAATAAACCAAGGTTCCTTCTACCTGGATTGGTTGGATATGTAAAATTCCTGAACTGGGGACAATGTGTCCTGAAAAGACTCTTCATCAATTTTGTAGTTGGGGTTAATGTCATGTGCCTCATTAAATGTTGTGCAAGTGAAATAGACATGATATTAATGCCCACAACTAGATTATAGAGAGCATCTATGTGATCGGAATTAAATGAGCATCGTATTGAAAGAGCGGGTGAATCCAAACAGATCACATCAGAGGAAAGCTCTAATTTCTCTAACCATTCACTGCTTATGACCGACACTAGCTCTGCTGAAGTGCTTCTATAAGAAAAATCCTTAGAAGGATTCAAAGATTCTCTAAGGTGATTATGATGATTTGTGGTTTCTTTATTGAATAATAATTCATAATGTTTCCTAAATCAGAAAAAAAGATCGGGTTCGATATCAAGCATAAAATCAGGAAATGGAATTTCTTCTTCTTCTTGCTCAGAACTTGGAATAGCTGAAGTAGATGGTATATCTAGCAAAGAATTTGCTTCAGCCACTTGAAGTTCTTCTTCTAGGAGATTATCTAATTTAGAGGATAGGATTTGATCTAAGATTAATCTTGCTTTTTCTGACGAAACATGCAAGAATGATCCTCCAGAAGTTGTATCAAGCAATTGCTTACTGTTTTTATGAAGACCTTTATAAAAATGTTCAAGAAGAATAGGGTCTTGTAAACTGAGGTCTGGGCCAGATGCTAAAAGAGTAGTAAAATGATTCTAGGATGAGGCCAAAGATTCACTAGGTTCATGCTTAAAAGTCAGAACCTTGATTCTAAGGTCGACGATTTGGGAGATAGGGTAAAAATCTAAGCAAAAATTAGAACGTAAGGATCCCCAATCTCCTTGTTGCTTACCTACGGCTTTATCATACCATTGTCTAGCTTTTTCCTTTAAAGATAATGGAAATAGCTACCAATGTAAAGTTTGATCAGACATGCCCTCTATGTGAAGACAGTCACATGTTTGCTCAAAGTCTCTAATATGAAGGTAAGGGTTTTCGTCTACTCCTGCTGAAAAGGATAGGCTTTGGACCATTGCAATCAACCGCAGACTCAGCCTATAGTTAGGGGTTTGGATAGGTTGTGATGACTCCCAAGGTACTAGGCTAGTCTCCATGGGTGCAGAAAAATTGAAAGATAGGAATTGAATTTATGTTATCCATAAGGATAGAAAAAGGCAAGAAGAATAAGGTAACAAATAAAAAGGAAAAGATAAAGTATAGGTACAAGGTAAAGCAAGACTTAAGGTTAACTCAGCTGACGTCTTTCTCCCCGGCAACGGTGCCAGAAATGCTTGTTGATATTAGATACCCACACGAAGGAATTTGATGATGACATCCTCCACTATTACCCGCTGGCAAAGACGCAACAAAAAAGGCCAAGTGGCCTAGTTGTGGCAATCTACTCCCCGTTGTGGCGATACACCCACTTGTCGGTTCGCGAGCTAATCAACTATCAAGAGTTGAGCCCTCGGCGGGCGCCGCACAACCGCACACAAGATGGGGATCCTCCAAGCTATGAGCTCCACTAGAGTATCCAATTTGCAAACTCCCACGGGAAAGATCAAGAACCCCTTACAACACTTGGTGAAGGCTCCAATAATCTCCAATTGTGAGCTCAATCACCTACGCTGCTCCAAGTCGTCTACCGTGTTGGGAAACACGGAAGAGTAACAAGAAATCTGCAGCAACTCGAAGATCAAGTGCCTCTAGAATGCAACTCTCAAGCAATCTACTCCCCGTTGAGTGCCTCTCCCCGTTGAGTGTCGCTCCCAGTTAGTGAGCACTTGACTCGAGAAGCGGCAACGTAGATTCAATTAATTGAATAGATGGTTAATTGGATGATGATTTAAATGTTGCCTCAACTTATACCTACTATGGTTAATATTGTTTGCTCCTAACAAAGTGGTTGCTATAGTATAGGTGCTAATCTAGATGACATGTTGAAAGCCCAAGTTTGGTTTTGGTAATTAATGACACCAAGTTGCTAATGCCATGTGTTAAGTGTTTTGAGTTAGGCATAAGCAACACATGTGATGAAGGTGTATGTGGCAAGGAGTGGTGGCCACAAGATCACAAAGAGATGGTGCATGGACATGAAATGATGATCATGGTGGAGATGCACATAAAATGAAGGACATGATAATCAAGTGGAGAAGAAGGATCTAAGAGCGCAAGGCAAAGGTATAACCATAGGGTTTTCCTTTTGCCAGTCTAAGATGAGTAGAGAAGTGATTGACCGGGTTTAGGATACATAGCCGACTATCAAGAGGGGCAATCACGGTTAGCTCGGGAATCAAGTGCCACTAGATCAATGTCTTGAGCATATGCATTAGGATCTAGTAAAGAGCTAACATAACGCCTTGAGAAATGATTGTGAAATGCTAACACACATGCACATGGTGGTGTACACTTGGTGGTGTTAGCACATTTGCGAAGGCGGTGGAGTTTAAGCGGTAGAGAGGGGTTTGGGTTCCTCTCTCCCTCCCGCCGAGCTTGCTCGGTGGGATTCGGCGCTTTTTGGGGAAGTGAAATGCCTATTTTCTATTGCACCGGAAGTCGGAAAAGAAACGAAGGCAAACGGAGGTCACAGAGGTGACCGGACGCTGAACCGGACGTGGTCTCTGTATGACCGGACATGTCCGGTCAGTGTTTAGCGTCTGCGTGTTTTTCAGGTTGATGATCGGACGCGCAGTGCGTCCGGTCACTGATGACCGGACGCGTCCAGTCGTCCATGGAGCTTACTGGACTCCTTACAACTCGAAGATCAAGTGCCTCTAGACCCAGAGCATTATAAGCCTCCTAATTTCTAAAAATGCAATTGAGTATATATGTTATATGTATTGTTGCATTAAGTGACAGGTGTTCGATGAAAACACTTGTTGCATATATACCCTATCCTTGTCCAGAAAGTATGCCTTGAATCCTATCTAGGTTTAGGTTCGAGTAATTACTTAGCCCTGCTTTAACTAGCAGAAGTCAGGTGATCCCCTGTCACCTGCGAGCTTTAGGGATATATATGGCACAGTTGGCTATATTTGCTATCATGGAAAAGAACCATGTGCTAATAATATGAAATGAGACCGGGCGAGATGACAATAGTGAAGCAATAAGGCATGGAGGTTTTGGGTGTGGATCTATCCCTGTCTGAGTCATTTAAGGACCGATTCGTTGTTCATCCTTGAGTCATGTTGAACGCAGTCTAACACTTAGCTGGCCGGATAAGCCATTCCGACTGTGAAGCTGAGTAATACAATTCAAGCTGGGAATCGGGGGGTCAAGTGTGCATTCTGGAGGAAGTAAGGATGTGATTGGGGACATTGGCATAAGACCAAGGGGGTTAAAGTCCCTATCACCTGGCAGAGTGTTGCCCTTAGGGATGCGGCATCAGTCGAACCCGTGATTCCTAAACTATACCAAAGGTGACTTGTGCGACCCTAGTGCGGGGTCTGTGTGGTTATTGTTAGAAATACCCCTCCAGCTGGATAGGAATTCGATTCGAATCGCTGTCGCTCCCAGTTAGTGAGCACTTGACTCGAGAAGCGGCAACGTAGATTCAATTAATTGAATAGATGGTTAATTGGATGATGATTTAAATGTTGCCTCAACTTATACCTACTATGGTTAATATTGTTTGCTCCTAACAAAGTGGTTGCTATAGTATAGGTGCTAATCTAGATGACATGTTGAAAGCCCAAGTTTGGTTTTGGTAATTAATGACACCAAGTTGCTAATGCCATGTGTTAAGTGTTTTGAGTTAGGCATAAGCAACACATGTGATGAAGGTGTATGTGGCAAGGAGTGGTGGCCACAAGATCACAAAGAGATGGTGCATGGACATGAAATGATGATCATGGTGGAGATGCACATAAAATGAAGGACATGATAATCAAGTGGAGAAGAAGGATCTAAGAGCGCAAGGCAAAGGTATAACCATAGGGTTTTCCTTTTGCCAGTCTAAGATGAGTAGAGAAGTGATTGACCGGGTTTAGGATACATAGCCGACTATCAAGAGGGGCAATCACGGTTAGCTCGGGAATCAAGTGCCACTAGATCAATGTCTTGAGCATATGCATTAGGATCTAGTAAAGAGCTAACATAACGCCTTGAGAAATGATTGTGAAATGCTAACACACATGCACATGGTGGTGTACACTTGGTGGTGTTAGCACATTTGCGAAGGCGGTGGAGTTTAAGCGGTAGAGAGGGGTTTGGGTTCCTCTCTCCCTCCCGCCGAGCTTGCTCGGTGGGATTCGGCGCTTTTTGGGGAAGTGAAATGCCTATTTTCTATTGCACCGGAAGTCGGAAAAGAAACGAAGGCAAACGGAGGTCACAGAGGTGACCGGACGCTGAACCGGACGTGGTCTCTGTATGACCGGACATGTCCGGTCAGTGTTTAGCGTCTGCGTGTTTTTCAGGTTGATGATCGGACGCGCAGTGCGTCCGGTCACTGATGACCGGACGCGTCCAGTCGTCCATGGAGCTTACTGGACTCTAATCGGATGCTGGCACTGTGGCGTCCGGTCAGTTCAACAGCGCGTCCAATCATTGTTTCGTTGTGCGCTACTCAGGCTTGACCAGCACGTCTGGTCAGTTGTGGGACCGGCGCGTCCGGTCACACCCAGCGCGTCCGGTCATACGCTGAGGCGCGTCCGGTCAGTGCGTTGGAAATTAGCCGTTGCGTGACCGGCGCGTCCGGTCAGCCTGACCAGTGCGTCCGGTCTGCGCGACCAGCACGTCCGGTCAGTTTGACCAGCGCGTCCGATCAGCGCGATTTCAGCTGATTGAGTTCCTAACGGCTAGCTGCGTACCCCTTCGCTATAAATAGACGTTGGCCGGGGTTTGAGGGGATCTCTTGCATATTTTGAGACCTAGAGACATCCTTTGAGCTAGAGAACAACCCCTCCACTCATCTCTTTGCATAGTTGCACATCTTGAGTGAGATTCAAGTGCATTGCTTGAGAGTTGCATTCTAGAGGCACTTGATCTTCGAGTTGCTGCAGATTTCTTGTTACTCTTCCGTGTTTCCCAACACGGTAGACGACTTGGAGCAGCGTAGGTGATTGAGCTCACAATTGGAGATTATTGGAGCCTTCACCAAGTGTTGTAAGGGGTTCTTGATCTTTCCCGTGGGAGTTTGCAAATTGGATACTCTAGTGGAGCTCATAGCTTGGAGGATCCCCATCTTGTGTGCGGTTGTGCGGCGCCCGCCGAGGGCTCAACTCTTGATAGTTGATTAGCTCGCGAACCGACAAGTGGGTGTATCGCCACAACGGGGAGTAGATTGCCGGCAATCATTTTGGACGCACCCGACGTAACTCCTAGGCGACTCAGGTCATGTAAATCTCGTTTCGATCCGTTTGGATATAGTGTTAGTGTTGGTGCAAGATAGATGCATGGTTTGGGCCTAACGTACCATAGGCTCAGAAATTATTTTGGACACACCCGATAGAACTCCTTGGTGACGTGGGCCATGTGGAATCTCATTTCGGTCCATTTGGATACAGTGTTAGTGTCAGTGCAAGATAGGTGCATGGTTTGCGCCAAATGTGCCATAGGCTCAGAAATCGTTTTGGACGCACCCGATGGTACTTCTAGGTGACAAGGCTCAACTGCAAGCTCGATTCAGAACATTTGGAGACAGTGCTAGTGTCAGTGCAAGATAGGTGCATGGTTTGCGCCAAACATACCATAGGCTCAGTAATCATTTTGGATAAACCAGCGATGGTACTCCTAGGTGATGAGGCTCAAGTGTAAGTTCAATTTAGTCCGTTTGGAGATAGTGCTAATCTTGACACAAGATGGATGCACGGTGTGCATCGAACGTACCGTAGGCTCAGAAATCATTTTGGATGCACCCAATGAAACTCCTAGGTGACGACAGTTAAGTGGATGCTCGTTTCATTCCTTTTGGAGATAGTGCTAATTTTGATGCAAGATAGGTGCACGCTTTGCGCCGAGCGTACCATAGGCTCAGAAATCATTTTGGACACACCCAATGCAACTCCTAGGTGACTTGGGTCATGTGGAATCTCATTTCCGTTTGGATACGGTGTTAGTGTCGGTGCAAGAAAGGTGCATGGTTTGGGCCAAACGCACCATAGGCTCAGAAATCATTTTGGACGCACCCGATGGAACTCCTTGGTGACATGGGTCATGTGGAATCTCGTTTTGGTCCATTTGGAGACAGTGTTAGTGTTAGTGCAAGATAGGTGCATGGTTTGCGCGAAATGTACGATAGGCTCAGAAATCATTTTGGACACAAAGGATGGTACTCTTAGGTGACAAGGCTCAACTGCAAGCTCAATTCAGTCCGTTTGGAGACAGTGCTAGTGTCAGTGCAGGATAGGTGCATTTTCACACCAAACGTACACTAGGCTCAGAAATCATTTTGGACACAACCGATGGTACTCCTAGGTGACGAGGCTCAAGTGGATGCTCGTTTCATTCCGTTTGGAGATATTGCTAGTCTTGACATAGGATAGGTGCACGCTTTGTGCCGAGCATACCATAGGCTAATAAATCATTTTGGACGCACCCGATGTAACTCCTAGGCGACTCAGGTCATTTGAATCTTGTTTCGGTCCGTTTGGATACAGTGTTAGTGTCGGTAAAAGAAAGATGCATGGTTTGGACCTAACGTACCACAGGCTCAGAAATTATTTTGGACGCACCCGATGGAACTCCTAGGTGACGTGGGCCATGTGGAATCTCATTTCGGTCCATTTGGATACAGTGTTAGTGTCAGTGCAAGATAGGTGCATGGTTTGCGCCAAATGTGCCATAGGCTCAGAAATCGTTTTGGACACACCCGATGGCACTCCTACGTGATGAGGCTCAACTGCAAGCTCGATTCAGTACTTTGGAGATAGTGCTAGTGTTAGTGTAGGATAGGTGCATGGTTTACGCCAAACGTACCATAGGCTTAGAAATCATTTTGGACACAACTGATGGTACTCCAATGTGACGAGGCTCAAGTGGATACTCGTTTCATTCCGTTCGGAGATAGTGCTAGTCTTGACACAAGAGAGGTGCACGCTTTGCGCTGAGGATACCATAGGCTAAGAAATCGTTTTGGACGCACCCGACGTAACTCCTAGGCGACTCAGGTCATGTAAATCTCGTTTCGATCTGTTTGGATATAGTGTTAGTGTCGGTGCAAGATAGATGCATGGTTTGGGCCTAACGTACCATAGGCTCAGAAATTATTTTGGACGCACCCGATTGAACTCCTTGGTGACGTGGGCCATGTGGAATCTCATTTTGGTCCAGTTGGATATAGTGTTAGTGTCAGTGCAAGACATTTGCATGGTTTGCGCCAAAATGTGCCATAGGCTCAGCAATCATTTTGGACGCACCTGATGTAACTATTAGGTCACTTGGGTCATGTGCAATCTTGTGTCGGTCCATGTGGAGAAAGTGCTAGTGTCGGTGCAAGATAGGCGCATGGTTTGCGCCAAATGTACGATAGGCTCAGAAATCATTTTGGACGCACCCAATGATACTCCTTGGTGACGAGGCTCAAGTGGAAGCGAGATTCAGTCTGTTTGTAGATAGTGCTAATCTTGACGCAAGATGGATGCATAGTTTTGAGTCGAACATACCGTAGGCTCAGACATCATTTTGGACGCACCCGAAGGAACTCCTAAATGACGTGGGTCATGTGGAATCTCGTTTTGTTCCATTTTGAGATAGTGTTAGTGTCAGTGCAAGATAGGCGCACGGTTTGCGCCAAACGTACCATGGGCACATAAATCGTTTTATACACACCCGATGGTACTCCTAGGTGACGAGGCTCAACTGCAGGCACGATTCAGTCCATTTGGAGACAGTGCTAGTGTCAGGCAAGATAGATGCATGGTTTGCGCTAAACGTACTATAAGCTCAGAAATCATTTTGGACGCACCCGATTGTACTCGTATGTGACGAGGCTCAAGTGGATGCTCGTTTCATTCTGTTTGGAGATAGTGCTAATCTTAACTCAAGATAGGTGCATGCTTTGTGCCGAGTGTACCATATGCTGAGAAATCATTTTGGACGCACCCGATGTAAGTCCTAGGTGTCTCGGGTCATGTGAATCTCGTTTCGGTTCATTTGAATACAGTGTTAGTGTCGGTGCAAGATAGGTGCATGGTTTGGGCCTAACGTACCAAAGGCTCACAAATTATTTTGGACGCACCCGATGGAACTCTTTGGTGATGTGGGTCATGTGGAATCTCGTTTCAGTCCATTTGGATACAGTGTTAGTGTCAGTACAAGATTGGTGCATGGTTTGCGCCAAACATGCCATAGGCTCAGAAATCATTTTGGACGCACCCGATGGTACTCCTAGGTGATGAGGCTCAAGTGGATACTCGTTTCGTTCTGTTTCGAGATAGTGCTAATCTTGACACAAGATAGGTGCATAGTTTGCGCCAAAACATACCTTAGGCTTAGAAATCGTTTTGGACACACCCAATGGCACTCCTACGTGATGAGGCTCAACTGCAAGCTCGATTCAGTCCGTTTGGAGATAGTGCTAGTGTCAGTTCAAGATAGGTGCATGGTTTGCGCCAAACATACCATAGGCTCAGAAATTATTTTGGACACACCAGCGATGGTACTCCTAGGCGACTCGGCTCAAGTGTAAGCTCGATTCAGTCCGTTTGGAGATAGTGGTAATCTTGACCCAAGATGGATGCACGGTGTGCGTCGAACGTACCACAAGCTCAGAAATCATTTTGGACGCACCAATGATACTCCTAGGTGATGACGCTGAAGTGGATTCTCATTTCATTCCGTTTGAAGATAGTGCTAATCTTAATGCAAGATAGGTGCACGCTTTGCGCCGAGCGTACCATAGGCTCAGAAATTATTTTGGACGCACCCGATGTAACTCCTAGGTGACTTGGGTCATTTGGAATCTCATTGCCGTTTAGATACAGTGTTAGTATCGGTGCTAGAAAGGTGCAAGGTTTGGGCCAAACGCACCATAGGCTCAGAAATCATTTTGGACGCACCCGATTGAACTCCTTGGTGACGTTTGTCATGTGGAATCTCGTTTTGGTCAATTTGGATATAGTGTTAGTGTCGGAGCAAGATAGGTGCATCGTTTGCGCCAAACGTGCCATAGGCTCAGAAATCATTTTGGACGCACCCGATGGTACTTCTAGGTAACGAGGCCCAAGTGGATGCTTGTTTCGTTCAATTTGGAGATAGCGCTAATCTTGACGCAAGATAGGTGCACAGTTTGCGCCAAACGTACCATAGGCTCAGAAATTATTTTGGACACACTCAATGGTAATCCTAGGTGACGCGGCTCAAGTGCAAGCTCGATTCAGTCCGTTTGGAGAAAGTGCTAATCTTGACGCAAGATAGGTGCATGCTTTGTGTCAAACGTACCATAGGCTCAGAAATCATTTTGGACGCACCTGATGTAACTATTAGGTGACTTGGGTCATGTGGAATCTCGTTTCAGTCCATGTGGAGAAAGTGTTAGTGTCAGTGCAAGATAGGTGCATGGTTTGCGCCAAACATACCATAGGCTCAGAAATCATTTTCGACGCACCCAATCATACTTCTAGGTGACGAGACTCAAGTGGAAGCGAGATTCAGTCCGTTTGGAGATAGTGCTAATCTTGACGTAAGATGGATGCACGGTTTTTGCGTCAAATGTACCGCAGGCTCAGACATCATTTTGGACGGACCTGATGGAACTCCTAGGTGATGTGGGTCATGTGGAATCTCATTTTGGTCCATTTGGAGACAATGTTAGTGTCAGTGCAAGATAGTTGCACAGTTTGCGCCAAACGTAGCATAGGCTCAGAAATCATTTTATACACACCCGATGGTACTCCTAGGTGACGAGGCTTGATTGCAAGCACGATTCAGCCCGTTTGGAGACAGTGCTTGTGTCAATGCAAGATAGGTGCATGGTTTGCGCCAAACGTACCAAAAGCTCAGAAATCATTTTGGACGCACCCGATGGTACTCGTATGTGACGAGGCTCAAGTGGATGCTCGTTTCATTCCGTTTGGAGATAGTGCTAATCTTGACTCAAGATAGGTGCACGCTTTGTGTCGAACATACCATAGGCTCAGAAATCATTTTGGACGCACCCGATTCAACTCTTTCGTGACGTGGGTCATGTGGAATCTCATTTTGGTCCATTTGGATATAGTGTTAGTGTCGGTAAAAGATAGGTGCATGGTTTGTGCCAAATGTGCCATAGGCTCATAAATCATTTTGGACGCACCTGATGGTACTCCTAGGTGACGAGGCTCAAGTGGATGCTCGTTTCGTTCAATTTGGAGATAGTGTTAATCTTGACGCAAGACATGTGTACTGTTTGCGCCAAACATATCATAGGCTCAGAAATCATTTTGGACACACTCGATGGTACTCCTAGGTGATGTGGCTCAAGTGGAAGCTCGATTCAGTCCGTTTGGAGAAAGTGCTAATCTTGAGGCAAGATAGATGCACGCTTTGTGTCGAATGTATCATAGGCTCAGAAATCATTTTGGACGCACCTAATGTAACTATTAGGTGACTTGGGTCATGTGGAATCTCGTTTCAGTCCTTGTGGAGAAAGTGTTAGAGTCGGTGCAAGATAGGTGCATGGTTTGCGCCAAATGTACCATAGGCTCAGAAATCATTTTGGACGCACCCGATGGTACTCGTATGTGACGAGGCTCAAGTGGATGCTCGTTTCATTCCGTTTGGAGATAGTGCTAATCTTGACTCAAGATAGGTGCACGCTTTGTGCCGAGCGTACCATAGGCTGAGAAATCATTTCGAACGCACCCGATGTAAGTCCTAGGCGACTCGGGTCATGTGAATCTCGTTTTGGTCCATTTGAATACAGTGTTAGTGTCGGTGCAAGATAGGTGCATGGTTTGGGCCTAACGTACCATAGGCTAAAAAATTATTTTGGACGCACCTGATGGAACTCCTTGGTGACGTGGGCCATGTAGAATCTCATTTCGGTCCATTTGGATACAGTGTTAGTGTCAGTGCAAGATAGGTGCATCGTTTGCTCCAAATGTGCCATAGGCTCAGAAATTTTTTTTGGACGCACCTGATGGTACTCCTAGGTGATGAGGCTCAAGTGGATACTCATTTTCGTTCTATTTGGAGATAGTGCTAATCTTGACGGAAGATAGGTGCATAGTTTGCGCCAAAACATACCATAGGCTCAGACATCGTTTTGGACAGACCCGATGGCACTCCTTGCTGACAAGGCTCAACTGGAAGCTCGATTTAGTCCATTTGGAGACAATGCTAGTGTCAGTGCAAGATATGTGCATGATTTGCGCCAAACGTACCATAGGCACAGAAATCATTTTGGACACACCCACGATGGTACTCCTAGGCGATGGGGCTCAAGTGTAAGCTCGATTCAGTCGGTTTGGAGATAGTGCTAATCTTGACACAAGATGGATGCACGGTGTGCGTCGAACATACCACAGGCTCAGAATTCATTTTGGACGCACCTAATGAAACTACTAGGTGATGACGCTGAAGTGGATGCTGAGTTTATTCCGTTTGAAGATAGTGCTAATCTTGATGCAAGATAGGTGCACGCTTTGCGCCAAGCGTACCATAGGCTCAGAAATCATTTTGGACGCACCTGATGTAACTCCTAGGTGACTCAGGTCATGTGGAATCTCGTTTCCATTTAGATACAGTGTTAGTGTCAGTGCAAGAAAGGTGCATAGTTTGGGCCAAATGTACCATAGGCTCAGAAATCATTTTGGACACACCCACGATGGTACTCCTAGGCGATGGGGCTCAAGTGTAAGCTCGATTCAGTCGGTTTGGAGATAGTGCTAATCTTGACACAAGATGGATGCATGGTGTGCGAATTCATTTTGGACGCACCTAATGAAACTACTAGGTGATGACGCTGAAGTGGATGCTCGGTTCATTCCGTTTGAAGATAGTGCTAATCTTGATGCAAGATAGGTGCACGCTTTGCGCCAAGCGTACCATAGGCTTAGAAATCATTTTGGACGCACCCGATGTAACTCCTAGGTGACTTAGGTCCTGTAGAATCTCGTTTCCGTTTAGATACAGTGTTAGTGTCGGTCCAAGAAAGGTACATGGTTTGGGCCAAACGCACCATAGGCTCAGAAATCATTTTGGACGCACCCGATTCAACTCTTTGGTGACGTGGGTCATGTGGAATCTCATTTTGGTCCATTTGGATATAGTGTTAGTGTCGGTAAAAGATAGGTGCATGGTTTGTGCCATAGGCTCATAAATCATTTTGGACGCACCTGATGGTACTCCTAGGTGACGAGGCTCAAGTGGATGCTCGTTTCGTTCAATTTGGAGATAGTGCTAATCTTGACGCAAGATATGTGTACTGTTTGCGCCAAACATACCATAGGCTCAGAAATTATTTTGGACACACTCGATGGTACTCCTAGGTGACGTGGCTCAAGTGGAAGCTCGATTCAGTCCGTTTGGAGAAAGTGCTAATCTTGAGGCAAGATAGGTGCACGCTTTGTGTCGAATGTATCATAGGCTCAGAAATCATTTTGAACGACCTAATGTAACTATTAGGTGACTTGGGTCATGTGGAATCTCGTTTCGGTCCTTGTGGAGAAAGTGTTAGAGTCGGTGCAAGATAGGTGCATGGTTTGCGCCAAATGTACCATAGGCTCAGAAATCATTTTGGACGCACCCAATGATACTTCTAGGTGACGAGGCTCAAGTGGAAGCGAGATTCAGTCTATTTGGAGATAGTGCTAATCTTGACGCAAGATGGATGCACGGTTTTTGCGTCGAATGTACCGCAGGCTCAGACAACATTTTGGATGAACCCGATAGAACTTCTATGTGACGTGGGTCATGTGGAATCTTGTTTTGGTCCATTTGGAGATAGCGTTAGTGTCAGTGCAAGATGGTGCACGGTTTGCGCCAAATGTACCATAGGCACAGAGATCGTTTTGGACACACCCGATGGTACTCCTAGGTGACGAGGCTCAACTGCAAGCTTGATTTAGTCCGTTTGGAGACACTGCTAGTGTTAGTGCAAGATAGGTACATGGTTTGCGCCAAACGTACCATAAGCTCATAAATCATTTTGGATGCATGGTATGTGACGAGGCTCAAGTGGATGCTTGTTTCATTCTGTTTGGAGATAGTGCTAGTCTTGACGCAAGATAGGTGCACGCTTTGTGTCGAGCATACCATAGGCTAAGAAATCATTTTGGACGCACCCGATGTAAGTCCTAGGCGACTCGGGTCATGTGAATCTCGTTTCGGTCCGTTTGAATACAGTGTTAGTGTCGGTGCAAGATAGCTGCATGGTTTGGGCCCAACATACCATAGGCTTAGAAATTATTTTGGACGCACCTGATCGAACTCTTTTGGTGATGTGGGCCATGTAGAATCTCATTTTGGTCCATTTGGATACAGTGTTAGTATCAGTGCAAGATAGGTGCATCGTTTGCGCCAAATGTGTCATAGGCTCAGAAATTGTTTTGGACGCACCTGATGGTACTCCTAGGTGATGAGGCTCAAGTGGATACTCGTTTCGTTCTATTTGGAGATAGTGCTAATCTTGACGGAAGATAGGTGCACAGTTTGCGCCAAAACATATCATAGGCTCAGAAATCGTTTTGGACACACCCGATGGCACTCCTTGGTGACAAGGCTCTACTACAAGCTCGATTCAGTCCATTTGGAGACGGTGCTAGTGTCAGCGCAAGATAGGTGCATGGTTTGCGCTAAACGTACCATAGGCTCAGAAATCATTTTGGACACACCCATGATGGTACTCCAAGGCGATGGGGCTCAAGTGTAAGCTCGATTCAGTCCGTTTGGAGATAGTGCTAATCTTGACACAAGATGGATGCACGGTGTGCGTCAAACGTACCGCGGGCTCAGAAATCATTTTAGATGCACCTAATGAAACTCCTAGGTGACGACGCTGAAGTGGATGCTTGTTTCATTCCGTTTGGAGATAGTGCTAATCTTGATGCAAGATAGGTGCACGCTTTGCGTGGAGCGTACCATAGGCTCAGAAATCATTTTGGACGCACCCTATGTGACTCCTAGGTGACTTGGGCCAAGTGGAATCTCGTTTCATTCCATTTAGATATAGTGTTAGTGTCAGTGCAAGAAAGGTGCATGGTTTGGGCCAAACGCACCATAGGGTCAGAAATCATTTTGGTCGCACCTGATTGAACTCCCTGGTGACGTGGGTCATGTGGAATCTCGTTTTGGTCCATTTGGATATAGTGTTAGTGTCGTTGCAAGATAGGTGCCCGGTTTACGCCAAACGTACCATAGGCTTAGAAATCATTTGGACAGACTCGATGGTACTCCTAGGTGACGTGGCTCAAGTGGAAGCTCGATTCAGTCCATTTGGAGAAAGTGCTAATCTTATAGGTGTACGCTTTGAGTGGAACATACCACAAGCTCAGAAATCATTTTGGACGCACCTGATGTAACTATTAGGTCACTTGGGTCATGTGCAATCACGTTTCGGCCCATGTGAAGAAAGTGTTAGTGTCGGTGCAAGATAGGTGTGTGGTTTGGGGCCAACGTACCATAGGCTTAGAAATTATTTTCGACGCACCTGATGGAACTCCTTGGTGACATGGACCATGTAGAATCTCATTTCGGTCCATTTGGATACAGTGTTAGTGTCAGTGCACGATAGGTGCATCATTTGCGTCAAATGTGGCATAGGCTCAGAAATTGTTTTGGACGCACCTAATGGTACTCCTAGGTGACGAGGCTCAAGTGGAAGCTCGATTTAGTCCTTTCGAAGATAGTGTTAATCTTGATGCTAGATAGGTGCACGGTTTACGCCGAACGTACCATAGGCCTAGAAATAATTTTTGATGCACCCGATGGTACTCCTATGTGTCGAGGCTGAAGTGGATGCTCGTTTCATTCTGTTTGGATATAGTGCTAATCTTGACGCAAGATAAGTGCACGGTTTGCGCCGAACGTACCATAAGGTCAGAAATCATCCTGGACGCACCCGATGGTACTCCTTGGTGACGAGGCTCAATTGGATACTCGTTTCGTTCCATTTGGAGATACTGCTAATCTTGACACAAGATAGGTGCACAGTTTGCGCCAAACGTACCATAGGCTCAGAAATAATTTTGGACACACTAGATGGTACTCCTAGTTGATGCGGCTCAAGTGAAAGCTCGATTCAGTTTGTTTGGAGAAAGTGCTAATGTTGATGCAAGATAGGTGCACGCTTTGCGTTGAACGTACCGTAGGCTCAGAAATCGTTTTGGACGCACCTGATGTAACTATTAGGTGACTTGGGTCATATGGAATCTCGTTTCGGTCCGTGTAGCGAAAGTGTTAGTGTCGGTGCAAGATAGGTTCACGGTTTGCACGAAACGTATCATAGGCTCATAAATCATTTTGGATGCACTGATAGTACTCCAAGGTGACGAGGGTTAAGTGGATACCCGTTTCATTCTGTTTGGAGATAGTGCTAATCTTGACGCAAGGTAGGTGCATAGTTTGCGCCAAACATATCATAGGCTCAGAAATTATTTTGGACACACTCGATGGTACTCCTAGGTGACGCAGCTCAAATGGAAGCTCCATTTAGTACGTTTGGAGAAAGTGCTAATCTTGACGCAAGATAGGTGCACGCTTTTCGTCGAACGTACCATAGACTCAGAAATTGTTTTGGACGCACCTGATGTAACTATTAGGTGACTTGGGTCATGTGGAATCTCGTTTCGGTCCGTGTGGAGAAAGTGACGTGCAAGATAGGTGCACGGTTTGCTCCAAACGTAACATAGGCTCACAAATCATTTTGGACGCCCGCGATGGTACTCCTAGTTGATGAGGCTCAAGTGGAAGCGTGATTCAGTCCGTTTGGAGATAGTGCTAAGCTTGACGCAAGATGGATGCACAGTTAGCGTCAAACGTACCACAGGCTCAGACATCATTTTGGACGCACATGTGGAATCTCGTTTTGGTCCATTTGGAGATAGTGTTAGTGTCAGTGCGAGATAGGTGCATGGTTTGCGCCAAACGTACCATAGGCTCAAAAATCATTTTAGACACGCCCACGATGGTACTCCTAGGTGATGGGACTCAAGTGTAAGCTCGGTTCAGTCTGTTTGGAGATAGTGCTAATCTTGACACAAGATGGATGCACGGTTTGCGTCGAACGTACCGTAGGCTCAGAAATCATTTTTTGACGCACCCGATGAACTGCTAGGTGGCGAGGCTGAAGTGGATGCTCGTTTCATTCCATTTGGAGATAGTACTAATCTTGACACAAGATAGATGTGCACGCTTTGCGCCGAGCGTGCCATAGGCTCAAAAATCATTTTGGACGCACCCGATGTAACTCCTAGGTGACTTCTGTCATGTGGAATATCATTTCATTCAGTTTAGATATCGTGTTAGTGTTAGTGCAAGAAAGGTGAATGGTTTGGACCAAATGAACCATAGGCTCAGAAATCATTTTGGACGCACCCGATTGAACTCCTTGGTGACATGGGTCATGTGAAATCTCGTTTCGGTCCATTTGGATAGTGTTAGTGTCGGCACAAGATAGGTGCATGGTTTGCGCCCAACATACCATAGGCACAGAAAATCATGTTGGACGCACTCGATGGTACTCCTAGGTGACGAGGCTCAAGTGGATGCTCATTTTGTTCCGTTTCGAGATAGTGTTAATCTTGACACAAGATAGGTGCATGATTTGTGCCGAACGTACCATAGAGTCAGAAATCATTTTGGACGCACCTGATGGAACTCCTAGGTGACGTGGGTCATGTGCGATCTCGCTTTGGTCTGTTTGGAGACAATGTTTGTGTCAGTGCAAAATAGTTGCACGGTTTGCGCCAAACGTCCCATAGGCTTAGAATCGTTTTGGATGCCAACGATGGTACTCCTAGGTGATGAGGCTCAAGTGGAAGCTCGATCAGTCCGTTTGGAGATAGTGCTAATCTTGACGCAAGATGGATGTACGGTTTGCGTCAAATGAACTGCAGGTTCAGAAATCATTTTGGACGCACCTGATGGAACTCCTAGGAGACGTGGGTCATGTAGAATCTTGTTTCAGTCCATTTGAAGATTGTGTTAGTGTCTGTGCAAGATAGGTGCACGGTTTGCGCCAAACATACCATCAGCTTAGAAATTGTTTTTCACATACCCTATGGCACTTCTAGGTGACGAGGCTCAAGTGGAAGCTTAATTCAGTCCGTTTATAGATAATGCTAATCTTGACGCAAGATAGGTGCACGGTTTGCGCCGAACGTACCATAGGTTCAGAAATCATTTTGGACGCACCTGATGGAACTCCTTGGTGACGTGGGTCGTGTGGAATCCCATTTCGGTCCATTTGGACACAATGTTAGTGTCGGTGGAAGATAGGTGCATGGTTGGCCCCAAACGTACAATAGGCTCATAAATCATTTTAGACGCACCCGATGGTACTCTTAGGTGACGAGGCTCAAGTGAATGCTCGTTTTATTCCGTTTAGAGATAGTGCTAATCTTGACGCAAGATAGGTGCACGATTTGCGCCGAACGTACCACAGGCTCATAAATTATTTTTGGACGCACCCGATGTAACTCCTAGGTGACTTGGGTCATGTGGAACCTCGTTTCAGTTCGTGTGGAGATAGTGTTAGTGTCGGCTGAAGATAGGTCCATGGTTTGTGCCAAATATACCATAGGCTTAGAAATAATTTTGGACGCACCCAATGATGCTCCTATAGGTGGCAATGCCCAAGTGGAAGCTCGATTCAGTCTGTTTGGAGATATTGCTAATCTTGACGCAAGATAGGTGCATGCTTTGCACCGAGTGTACCAAAGGCTCTGAAATCATTTTGGATGCACCCGATGTAACTACTAGGTGACTTGGGTCATATGGAATCTCATTTCGGTCTGTTTAGACACTGTGTTAGTGTCGGTGCAAGAAAGGTGCATGCTTTGGGCCAATCGCACCATAGACTCAGAAATCATTTTGGACGCACCCGATTGAACTCCTTGGTGACATGGGTCATGTGAAATCTTGTTTCGGTCCATTTGGATATAGTGTTAGTATTGGTGCAAGACAACTGCATGGTTTACGCCAAACGTACCAAAGGCTTAGAAATCATTTTGGGCGCACCCAATGGTACTTCTAGGTGAGGAGGCTCAAGTGGATGCTCATTTGGTTTCATTTTGGACGCACCCGACGGTTTGCGCCAAACATACCATCAGCTCAGAAATCTTGTTGGAGACACTCGATGGTACTCCAAGGTGACGAGGATCAAGTGGAAGCTCGATTCAGTCCGTTTAGAGATAGAGCTAATCCTGACGCAAGATAGGTGCATGGTTTGCGCCGAACATACCATAGGCTTAGAAATCATTTTGGACGCACCTGATGAAAATCCTTGGTGGCATGGGTCATGTCAAATCTCATTTCGGTCCATTTGGATACAATGTTGGTGTTGGTGGATGATAGGTGCATGGTTTGCGTCAAACGTACCATAGGCTCATAAAATCATTTTGGACACACCCGATGGTACTTCTAGGTGACAAAGCTCAAGTGAATGCTTGTTTTATTCCGTTTAGAGATAAAGCTAACCTTGATGCAAGACAGGTGCATGATTTACGCTGAACGTATCACAGGATCAGAAATCATTTTGGATGCACCTGATGGAACTCCTAGTTGACTTGGGTCATGTGGAATCTAGTTTCGGTCCGTGTGGAGACAATGTTAGTGTCGGTGCAGATAGGTGCACGGTTTGTACTAAACGTACCACATACTTATAAGTCATTTTGGACGCACCCAATGATACTCCTAGGTGATGATGCTTAAGGGGAAGCTTAATTCAGTCCGTTTAGAGATAGTGCTAATCTTGATGCAAGATAGGTACACGGATTGCACCGAACATACCATAGGCTTAGAAATCATTTTGGACGCAGCTGATGTTGCTGCTAGGTGACTTGGGTCATGTCGAATCTCGTTTCAGTCCATGTGGAGACAGTGTTAGTGTCAGCGCATGGTAGGTGCACGGTTTGCGCCAAATGTACCATAGGCTCAGAAATAATTTTGGATACATCCGATGGTACTCCTAGGTGACGAGGCTCAAGTGGAAGCTCGATTCAGTCCGTTTAAAGATAGTGCTAATCTTGTCGCAAGATATGTGCACTATTTGCGCTGAATGTACCATAGGCTCAGAAATCATTTTGGATGCACCCGATGGTACTCCTATGTGACGAGGCTCAAGTGGATGCTCGTTTTATTCCGTTTGGAGATAGTGCTAATCTTGACACAAGATAGGTGCACGGTTTGTGCCGAACATACCATAGGCTCGGAAATCATTTTAGACCAACCTGATGGAACTCCTTAGTGGCGTGGGTCATGTGGAATCTCATTTCGGTCCATTTGGATACAATGTTAGTGTCGGTGGAAGATAGGTGCATGGTTTGCACCAAACGTGCCATAGGCTCAGAAATTATTTTGGACGCACCCGATGGTAATCCTAAGTGACGAGGCTCAAGTGGATGCTCACTTCATTTTGTTTGGAGATAGTGCTAATCTTGACACAAGATAGGTGCACAGTTTGCGCCACACATACCATAGGCTCAGAAATCATTTTGGACACACTCAATGGTACTCCTAGGTGACGCGGCTCAAGTGGAAGCTCGATTCAGTCCATTTGGAGAAAGTGCTAATCTTGATGTAAGATAGGTGCATGGTTTGTGTAACAGAACCGACCAAATTATAAGAGCACAAGTACAAAAACAAGCACCGAAGCGCTCAAATTTTCGAACTTGAGCCCATATAATCCCGGTAGTCAATCGAAACCACGAAGGATTTCAAACCAACTCGCTTACAACCAGGATCGCATCATTCAACATACAACATCATACGTTACATTTCACAAGTAGTTCCGAAATAAGTTTACACACACGGAGTCGCAATTATTACAAACCAAGTTTATAAAGTAGCGGAAGCATAACACACACCAGATGTTAACTACTGCCAGTCTGGATGATCAACAACCCGCAAAAGCATGAGGAAAGTACATAAAAGATGATCACGCCCAAGTGATCTAGTCTTCTTCACCCGCAGGGTGGAGACAAGTTTTGCAGAAGCCTTGATAGAGCATATCATCTGCAACAGGAGGGAATAAACCCTGAGTACTGGAATGTACTCAGCTAGACTTACCCGTCGAAAACCAGAAATAAGATGACACCAAGGATTATGCAAGGCTTACACAAGAGGCTAGCTGACATAACATTTTGCATAAAGGCATAAGTAATTGAAACTCTTATAGCCTGTACTAGCAGTTATTTTTAGCATTTACCTGTCATCTATCTTAGCACCTGTACTAAACATGCACTTGATTATAATCAAACAACATTATTATTATATCCATAGCAGGTATATCATTATGGCAACATTGTATCATTCCCTTAACCACCAGTTCATTTAATGAGTTCTACGTTGCCGCTGCTCAAGTCAAGTGCTCACTAACCGGGAGCGACGGCGATTCGAATCGAATTCCTATCCAGCTGGAGGGGTATTTCTAACACTCACCGTGCAGACCCCTGCCAGGGTCGCACAGGCCACCGTTTCATATGATTCAGGAATCGCGGGTCCGAATAATGTCGCGACCCCAAGGGCGACACTCTGCCAGGTGATAGGGACTCTAACCCCCCTTGGTCTCACGCCAATGTCCCCAAGCACATCCTTTCTATCCTCCAAGAAGCAACCTACCATTCGATTCCCGGCCTGAATCACATTACTCGGCTTCGCGGTCGGAACGACTTATCCGGCCAACTAAGTGTTAGACTGCGTTCAACATGACTCAAGGACGTACAGCGAATCGGTCCTTAAACGACTCAGACGGGCATAGCTCCACACCCAAGACGTGAAGTGTCTTGCGGCTGTACTATCGAACTCCCGCCCGGTCTCAATTTCATTTTTAAGTATGGTTCCATCCACGATAGCCATAAAGGCACTCGTGACTCCTTCCTACATCTCGCGGATGACCGGAAATCACCCGACTTCTACCGTACTAAGCAGGGCTAAGCATTGACACGTGCCTACACCTAATATAGGATTCAGTACGATATCTGGACAAGGACAGGTATAATGCAACAAGTGTTTTTCATATAACTCCTACAACTTAATGCAGTAAACAATTAAAAGTACTCAAGATTAATTTATAAAACAGTAGGTTCAGCATGCACCGGGGCTTGCCTTTCAGAAAGGTCAAAGGCCGGTGATCAGGACACTCGGGCAGATCTTCGACAGGAGCTTCGTCGCCGGCTGGTTCCGCTGGTTCCTCTGGCTGGTCCTGGACTTCCTCCGGAATTACAGGCTCGAATTCGAGGAGAGTTACTCCCTCCGGTACACCTATTGCATGAATGCACAATAAATATCATGGATGCATAAATGTGCAACATGCTCGGAATGAAATGCATTTCAGAAATAAAAACAATAATCTAATCAAGTTACTTTATTAGTACGTGCAAATCTCTTCTCCGGTGGAGAAGTACTTACCTAATCTACCCAACCTAAGATATAGTTGTTCCTCTTCGGTTAAGGCCCTAACACCTAACAATACAAGAGTAGTATTACTTAGGTTACCACAGTAAGACATTCTGGACAGCAGCTCAAAGATTCTAACATAACTGGAGAATCCCAACTCCAAAAGATATCATCTAAGACAATCTGGAAAGCTTAAGAAATGTACCACAAAATGTTTTCAGATCACAACACTAAATTCCAAAGTTTACCTAATCGAAATTCCAAAGTTCCAGAATCTGTTCTCTCTAAACAGAGAGTAGTCAATTCTGGACTGGCACTTTAAACAGCAATAACTCTCAAACTACTAAGCCAAATGCTCCCAAATTTTGACACAAGCTCATTTACAAATTTTACTACAACTTTGGTATTTATAAGTTTTCCAGCAACCACCTTTATCCAAGGTCAAACCTAGAAATACTATCAGCTGTCTAGAAACCTAAAATTGCAAAGATTAAATATTTATTAATGTGGCAAACATTCTCTAAGACCAAACTAATACTACTACAAGTTCACAAATGTCACAAAAACACCAGAAAGTAAGGTGTGCCCACCTAGAATATTTATTTAAACCCATTTCTTAATTTACTTAAGTAATTAAGTAGAATTTTAAACATATATGTAAAACTGCTCCTAAAATTCTACAAAAATTACAGGAGACTCTCTGACCCACAAAGAGACTACTGTAAAATTTTGAACTCAATTTATTCACAGGAACTTCCTACACAAAATTCCCAAGCCAAAAAGGCTGATTTTTGTATAATTAACAAAGCATAGCCAAAAGTGTCAAACAACAGATTTCTTAATTTTCTTGGACACTCTAGGGTACCAAGACATTCTCCAAAAATTTATAAGAACATTGCACATGTAGAAAAATTACTAAAATTCATTTAAGTATTTCCTAGAATAACAAGATAGCATTATAACTTGAAAAGTACTTAAGCACTACTGTCCAAATTTTTACCAGAGCTAGAGCAAGTATAAATTAGCCTACCCACCAAATGTCATAATTTTTGGAACACTGAAACTCAAGATATAATTTAAACAAGTTTGCATGTGATTTAAAACACATTTCAAAGACCTATTTAAATATCCCAGAAACTACTCATCACATAGCAAACTCATATTTTTCTAAAATACTACACATCAAGTAGATTCTAATAAAATTTATCTCATGATTTTTGAGTAAGTGAAACCCTAGATCTACATTTTTCAACTTAACCACATTTCTGTAGCAATATAAATAAAAATGAAAAAGATCTCATTATACTGGGCCGGCCCGGAAGACGCGGCCCACGACTCACGCGCACGGCCTGCTCGGCCGTCCCGGCCCGCCGCGCGCGCTCTGACGAGCGGGACCCACTTGTCATCGAGACGAAGGCGGGGGAGGGAAACGGTCGACGGCAAGCTCGCCGCCGGCGGCAGCTCCGGCGAGACCAAGGACACAGGCACGTTCGCCTCATCCATGCGAACCTAGGGGTGCTACTAATTAGAGCAATGGCTGCAGCTATGGAGGATGGTGGCGTGCATGGCGGACCGGCGGGGCGGTGGTGGTGCTCCTCGCCGGCGGTGGCCTCGGAATCCCCTCCTAGCCCCATGGTGAGCATCCCCGTACTACCCCGATCCTAAAGCACCTACTAGCGCTCGCCGTGGAAGCGCCGAAGACCTCGGCCACGGTGAGCCGTCGCGCGGAAGAACGCCGACGAGGTCTGACGGTGGCGGAAATGACAATTCATCCTTACCAAGGTGCGTCTGAGGGCAGGGAAGGAACGAGTGGGTAGAGGGGCTCAAGGCGCAGCTGTTGGCCGGACTGGAGGTGCGGTGGTGCGGTGGAATGCGTGCGCGAGCTCGTCGGAGCAAGAGCGACAAGGCAGCTCGGTTCTTCCGCTCTGCCGACGAGAGAGGGAAAAGAGGAGGGAAATGGAGGGGTGCGGTCGGAACGACAGCAGGGGCGCCCTTCTACGCTCGGCAGCTGGCCAAGACGCCAGGTCGCGCGCGGCACGTGGAGGACACACGGCGGCGACGATCTGCGGCTGTCGGGGACTGAAGGTTCGTTTCAGAGCTCGATGGCATCAACTGACAGCGCGATTTTGGGTTCAATTTACTCCTAATCCAGTGAGAACCAGGTATGGTTGCTATTGGCAATGTTGTAGAGCTACATGAGGACTATAAGTTTGTCAATTGGAGTTTGGACTGGTTCGGCCTGGATTTGAAACCACAGAGCTCCAAAGTAGTGACCCTTGAAACTGAAACTTAGTTTCAGTCACTAAGCCGACTGAAACCCGATTTTCTAGACACCATATCTCCTAAACCATTTAGAACTAGGTGATGGTGATATTGACAATGTTGTAGAGCTATGTGTGGTCAACAACTTTGTCAATTGGCTCAAAGACTGGTTTGGCCTAGTTTGTGAGTTACAAGTTGCTAAAGTGAGGTACAGTGAAACAGTTTTCAGCTTCACACTTAGCCAAAATTTGCTAAGTCCCAAAACAGCCCCTAATACTGACTTGTGGGCCATTTTTGAGCATGTTCTGATCATTTTCATGAGATGGCCATATTAGAACTTTTGTTCCTTATGAAATTCTCTACAACTTTACTTAAGGGTGCTCCTCCATGCAAGATTTCTAAGCTGGACTTTTTAATTGGTCAAACCAGATCACTCTAGGGTTCCAAACTTGGTCAACAACATTTGGAAGGGCAATTTGGTAATTTTGGTCAACATGAACATTGCTCCACCACTTACCCTAAATGTAATTAAGGTGTTATAAGACCTAATTAGCCACTCTACACATTGGTTGCACAAAATTCCTAGTGTCACATACTTTGGCACAAGTAATTCAACACTATCACCCAAATGTTGCAAACTCATGTTGCACATGTTGCATGAGTGTGTTGCACAACACTTGCTAATTATGTTACACTAAAGTGGTTGACATATCTCACAAAGGAAATTGCACATAAGATACTGGTGTGTTGCACACTACTCACTTTTTACTTCACATGAAATATAAACATATTATAAGCTTATGCATGAAATGAATGATGCTTGCTTATGCTCATGCAAATGCAATGCAATTAAGGAGCTAAACACCTGGGGTGTTACAGCCCTCCCCCCTTATAAAAATCTCGTCCCGAGATTTGGAAAGCGTACCATTTTTCATAGAATTCCTTATAACCATCCCACAAATAGTCCTCCCGTTCCCATGTAGCGTCACTTTCACTACCCTGATTACTCCACATTACTTTATACCACTTAACCACTTTGCTTCTAGTCACTCGTTCCTGAGTATCGATCACTCGGACTGGCTTTTCTTCGTAAGTTAGATCGGATTCCAGCCTGATATCTCCTAAAGGGACTCTTTCCTCAGGAACTCGAAGACACTTTTTGAGCTGAGATACATGGAAGACGTTGAATATGGCACTCATTTCTGGAGGTAACTGGATTTTATACGCAACAGCTCCACTCTTGCCTATGATCCGGAAAGGACCCACGTATCTTGGTGCAAGTTTCCGCTTAACACCAAAACGTTGGACACTCTTCATTGGAGAAACTTTCAGATACACGAAGTCTCCAACTTCAAACTCGAGTGGTTTTCTACGACGATCAGCATAACTTTTCTGTCTAGCTTGGGCTGCAGCCATATGTTTTTGGATGGTACGGACTTGTTCCTCAGCTTCCTAAACAAAATCAATACCATAATACCTCCTTTCACCAGCTTCTACCCAGTTTAGTGGAGTTCTACACTTACGACCGTACAAAGCTTCGAATGGCGCCATCTTAATACTTTCTTGATAACTATTATTGTACGAAAACTCGGCTAGAGGTAACCATTTTTCCCAAGAACCCTTGGATGAAATGACACATGCCCGCAACAGATCTTCCAAGATTTGGTTAACCCGTTCCGTCTGTCCTGATGTCTGGGGGTGATAAGCAGAGCTTCTCACTAACTTGGTTCCCAGAAGGTGATGCAAGTGCTCCCAAAAGCGAGCAGTGAACTGGGGACCACGGTCAGATATAATAGTACGAGGTATCCCATGGAGCCGGACTATCTGATTAAAGTACAACTCAGCATAGTCAGTGGGATGATAGTCCACTCTAACTGGAATGAAATGAGCTGATTTGGTCAAACGATCCACAATTACCCAGATGGAGTTATGATTTTTGACAGTAGGAGGAAGACCGACAATGAAATCCATACTTATCTCTTCCCATTTCCAACCTGGGATAGAAAGTGGTTGAAGCAACCCAGCTTTCATATGCACAGCTTTAACTCTGCAGCAGGTGTCACACCTAGCCACATATGCAGCTATCTCTTTCCGCATCTTGGTCCACCAATAGTATGGCTTCAAATCATAATACATCTTATTGCTACCAGGATGGATGGACAACTTAGAGGAGTGTGCTTCAGACATAATATCATTTCTAAGCTCTCGGTCCTTAGGCACAACTAACCTATCCTTGAACCATAGTACACCATCTTCATCTATCCTGAACTGTGTAGTTTCTTGTTCTTTCATCTTACGCTTGATGTGGAATATACCAGTGTCAGTCTTTTGGAGTTCAATAATTCTATTTTTGAGAGTACAACTGACAGTGATGTTGTACAAGACTGCTGGATGTAGAAGGCGAGATCGATGAAAATCAGTTTCAACTAAGGAATGGCAATGAGACTTACGGCTTAAAGCATCCGCAACCACATTTGCCTTGCTAGGATGATAGTGCACTTGAAGGTTATAATCCTTAATCAACTCGAGCCATCTTCGTTGACGCATATTTAACTCGGGTTGGGTGAAGATGTATTTGAGGCTTTTGTGGTCTGTGTAGATATTGCAAACATTGCCCAACAGATAGTGTCGCCAGGCTTTCAAAGCATGAACAACTGTGGCGAGTTCTAAGTCATGCGTTGGATAATTCGCCTCATGCTTCCGAAGTTGTCGAGAGGTATATGCAATTACTCGGCCTTCCTGCATCAACACACCTCCCAAACCTATGCCTGAGGCATCACAATAAAACATCAAATGGTTTCTCGATATCCGGTTGTGCCAAAACCGGAGCTGAGGTTAGGAGGGTTCGCAGTTGGTGAAAAGCCGCATCACACTCAGGAGTCCAGACAAACCTGGTGTCTTTCTGCAGCAACCGAGTCATTGGCTTGGCTATTTTGGAGAAACTCGGGATGAAGCGACGATAATAGCCAGCCAAACCAAGAAAACTTTGGACCTCGTGAACCAAGATAGGAGCCTTCCAGTTCAGTACTTCCTGTACCTTGGTGGGATCCACCATAATTCCTCCATCAGACAACACATGCCCAAGGAAAGGTACTTCTCGAAGCCAGAATTCGCACTTACTGAACTTGGCATAAAGTTGATGTTCACGCAGTCTTGTGAGGACTATACGCAGATGTTCAGCGTGATCTTCCTCATTCACAGAATATACCAGGATGTCATGAATAAATATCACCACAAACTTGTCTAATTCAGGCATAAACACCGAATTCATCAAGTACATGAAGTGTGCGGGGGCATTTGTCAAGCCGAAAGACATAACAAGATACTCATAAAGACCGTATCTGGTAGAAAAGGCTGTCTTTGGAACATCTTCCGGGCGGATTTTAATTTGATGGTAGCCAGATCTTAGATCGATTTTGGAGAAAACTTTAGCTTTAGACAACTGATCGAACAAGATGTCGATACGTGGTAGAGGGTACTTATTTTTGACAGTGACTGCATTGAGAGGTCTATAATCTACGCACATCCGCAACGACTGATCCTTCTTCTTTACAAAGATAACAGGACATCCCCACGGCGACGAACTAGGACGAATCAACCCCTTCTTCAAAAGTTCATTCAATTGCACCTTAAGTTCAGCTAGTTCATTCGGAGGCATCCTATAAGGTCTCCTAGAGATGGGAGCCGTGCCAGGCAACAACTCAATTTTAAACTCCACATCCCGATCTGGAGGGAGCCCCGGCAAATCATCGGGAAAAACGTTTGGAAACTCATTTACTACTAGAATTTCGGTCAACACCTTTGCTTGCACAGCATGAACTTCCCCAGACAAATGAACTTTTCTGGGAAGTGATACCAGAAAACCCTTTTGATCTGTAGTGTCTCTGAGCATAACTACCCGAGTGGATGTATCAATGAGTACCCCATTCTGACTCATCCAATTCATGCCCAAAATAACATCGATACCTAAGCCCGGCAAAACCACTAAGGCCAGCGAGTACTTTCGCCCTTCTATCTCAAGCTCAAGATTTCCCACTACTTTATTTGTGGAAATATTCCCACTTGCTGCGCTAATGCAATAACCCCCACCTTCAACAGTATGCAATTTGTGTGCAAACTCTGATGCAAACTTAGGACTGATAAAGGAATGCGAAGCACCCGAATCAAAAAGTACCACTGCAGGATGTTGGTCAACTAGGAACTTACCAGCAGTGACAACCTCTCCAGATGGGATTTCCTCAATACTGTTATAATGAGCGTGCCCTTGATGGCCACCTGGGTTGACATTCTTCTTGGGGTAAGGACAGTTCCTGGACCAATGGCCTAGCTTGTTGCAGTTCTAGCAAGGCATGTTGCTAGGGGGGACACTGGAGCTGCCTTGGCCCGCATTACTCTTTGGCAGAGCCACTGTATATGCCTTACGAAACCCAGTCTTCATTGGCACCTTCTTTTGTGGAGGACGGAACTTAGCATTTGTGGCAGGAGGGCGAGGAGGAGCCCTCGGGGCAGCTAGAGCTCGAGACTGTGAAACACTCGCCTCAATGGCCCTTTTGCGGCTCTTAGAGGCAGAATAGATAGCATTGTTGTTCTCTTGAGTCAGAGCATCACTGATAAATTCATTGAAAGTAGTGCACTTGCTAGTGCCCATAGTCTTCATCAGCTTCGGGGCTAGGCCTCTTTTAAAGCTAGCAATTTTCTTGGAATTGGTATCCACAAACTCAGTGGCATACCTTGCCAGGTTGTTGAAAGATTGCAGGTATTCAGTCAAGCTTTTATTGCCCTGCGACAGCCTTATGAATTCTGTGTGTTTGATAGCCATAAGACCTGGAGGAATATAATTCCCACGGAATGCAGCCTTGAACTGGTCCCAAGCAATCGGGACATTTGCAGGTAGTGTGGAACGATAGTGGCTCCACCAAATACCCGCTGGACCATGCAACTGGTGAGAAGCATATTCAGTCTTTAACTCATCAGTCAGGCGAAGCAGACGAAACTTTTGCTCAATAGTATTTAACCACTCATCAGCTTGCAGTGGTTCCTCCGCCTCCTTAAAGAGCGGGGGCTTAGTATCAAGAAAATCCTTGAAATCACTGTACTGATTCGGTTCCGGACCCTGGCGACCAGGACGAGCTTCCCGGTTAGCCAGCTGGCGCATAGCATCTGCCAACATGCGCTGCCCTTCGACCACTGTCTGCATCAGCTCAGCCGGGGTAGGTGGTGGCGGAGGGGGTGGCTGTTCCTCATCCTCATTGCCCCGACCCCGACGAAGATTGTACGACATCTGCAAAATGCATAGCCAATGAGCACTGACGATGTGGGAAATTTGTAGATGAATTATTGTAATTATGTCAACTGACTTCATGAAATAGACTTTTCAAAATACTCATGACACAATACTTCATCACAACCGCACAATCTCTTCAAGCGGACCAAATGGTGCAATCATGCGAGGGAACCCAACAAGATGTACTTTGATAAAGGCTCACACACAAGGAGCACAGCAGTTACTGAACCGTTTACGTTAAAATCTACGTGATTTTTGATCTTTTGCCCGGTACTTGGATTCAGTTTCAAAGTGTTTAGTTGACTGAGAAAGGCTACTTCAAACTGATCACAAAGAGACTTCTCAACGGTAGAGTTCCATGGTGGATCATGACTAGCCACCTCGATACCAGCGCGTGCTAAGCAGCACAACCTTATGTCGCGCGCCATAGGAGGCCCTCGGTTTCGTCGCGGCACCGAAGGGTGCTAATCGTGACACCATCATCGAACGCCACCCAATAAGACATCCAATTGCGATCGAAATTAACAGGCTCCAACTAAACATCCAGGAAACATAGGGTTCAACCTTACATCCCAAAAGTTAAGTTATTACAAAGCCTCACTCCATCATAGGGAGGGCACAAGGACGATCCTAACATCATAGCTACGTGATAACTACTCTAAGCATCGTCCTCAGAGTCGGTGTCATGGATCTCCCCGCCGTCCTCATCACTAACAGGCTCTAACTCCTCATCTTCTTTTTCTTCTGGTTCTTCTTCTGGTTCGGCATCTTGGGGTCCGTTGACCTCCACTTCATCATCATTTTCAGCCATGAAGATTCCCGAACCCATGTCCTCATCGACGTTGTTGTTTCGAGGCAGCAGGGGATTAAGCTCGTTGTTCAGGCGGTGCACTTCTTCATGAAGATTATCATTGTATTCTTCAGCGTTCTCCAACTGTTGCTCGAGCTCAAACTGACGAGCTCTCAGAACGTTCTCCTCGTGCCAGGCTTCATCCCTCTGGTTCAGGACACGAACCAACATGCGTTGACAGTTGCGGTTTGCTACTATCAACCTCTGGACTGCAAGGGTTTCCTGGTCACGATCACGAATCACTTGCTCCAGTTGCTGACGCGCTGCATTCCTGACAGCAGTCACTTCAGCCAACTCTGCCCTCAGCCTTTCCACCTCAGTAGGCTCAGGGCGGGGCTCACGTGGAGCGAGCTAGTGGCGCGGTGCCCTGCCCCCAGTGGATTTATGAGCGGTCCTCTTGGTACGTGCCATCTGTAGCAACAGATAAGATACGACTTAAAGTGAGGATCATTTAGGGGATACGAAATTTACTTTAGTCGGGAGTACTGAAATTTTTAAGGAGGGAGTAAATGATATGTATGATATAATTAAACATGATGCATGCACGTTCCGTACGCCCTCTCACCTTAGTAGAAACCTAAAGTTCTAACGCTAGGCGGTGGCATACATACGTTCTCTCATATAAGCGAAACTATCGGTCTACTCGTTACGCTGTTAGTGTACCTGCAGAAAACCTCATTTCAGCCCAACAGTTTCCCAATATATGCACACAAGAAAGCAGTAATTTAAATACTTTCCATATACACATCCCCTGATGTATATACTTCAGTATCAAAGCTACCCGATATAAAGGTTCCCACAATTAAGTGCTTACGTAATTACATGGTTTAAACATGTAAGTATGCAAGTCACCAAAACTACTCTCCCCTAGATCGCCGGTTGGACGATCATGCTCTCACAACTCACACTTACCAGAGCGTCGAGGCAATTGATCCATACATTACCACCCAAGTGGATGACATCCATACAATATCACGCCGTATGGACGACGAAACAAAAACAAACAAGGCCCCCAAGTTAGTCTTTATAATAAGCCACCTAAGAGTCCTTATTTGGGCTAAGGGATGTGATCACTGGCATACCTAAAAAATAATTTTTAGTGTTTTAACCCTTTTTCATAATCAAATATTTTTGTTTTTAAATACTCGTATGATGTTTTTAATGTTGAATTATGCTCCGATACCAGCTGTAACAGAACCGACCAAATTATAAGAGCACAAGTACAAAAACAAGCACCGAAGCGCTCAAATTTTCGAACTTGAGCCCATATAATCCCGGTAGTCAATCGAAACCACGAAGGATTTCAAACCAACTCGCTTACAACCAGGATCGCATCATTCAACATACAACATCATACGTTACATTTCACAAGTAGTTCCGAAATAAGTTTACACACACGGAGTCGCAATTATTACAAACCAAGTTTATAAAGTAGCGGAAGCATAACACACACCAGATGTTAACTACTGCCAGTCTGGATGATCAACAACCCGCAAAAGCATGAGGAAAGTACATAAAAGATGATCACGCCCAAGTGATCTAGTCTTCTTCACCCGCAGGGTGGAGACAAGTTTTGCAGAAGCCTTGATAGAGCATATCATCTGCAACAGGAGGGAATAAACCCTGAGTACTGGAATGTACTCAGCTAGACTTACCCGTCGAAAACCAGAAATAAGATGACACCAAGGATTATGCAAGGCTTACACAAGAGGCTAGCTGACATAACATTTTGCATAAAGGCATAAGTAATTGAAACTCTTATAGCCTGTACTAGCAGTTATTTTTAGCATTTACCTGTCATCTATCTTAGCACCTGTACTAAACATGCACTTGATTATAATCAAACAACATTATTATTATATCCATAGCAGGTATATCATTATGGCAACATTGTATCATTCCCTTAACCACCAGTTCATTTAATGAGTTCTACGTTGCCGCTGCTCAAGTCAAGTGCTCACTTACCGGGAGCGACGGCGATTCAAATCGAATTCCTATCCAGCTGGAGGGGTATTTCTAACACTCACCGTGCAGACCCCTGCCAGGGTCGCATAGGCCACTGTTTCATATGATTCAGGAATCGCGGGTCCGAATAATGTCGCGACCCCAAGGGCGACACTCTGCCAGGTGATAGGGACTCTAACCCCCCCTTGGTCTCACGCCAATGTCCCCAAGCACATCCTTTCTCTCCTCCAAGAAGCAACCTACCATTCGATTACCGCCCTGAATCACATTACTCGGCTTCGCGGTCGGAACGACTTATCCGGCCAACTAAGTGTTAGACTGCGTTCAACATGACTCAAGGACGTACAGCGAATCGGTCCTTAAACGACTTAGACGGGCATAGCTCCACACCCAAGACGTGAAGTGTCTTGCGGCTGTACTATCGAACTCCCGCCCGGTCTCAATTTCATTTTTAAGTATGGTTCCATCCATGATAGCCATAAAGCCACTCGTGACTCCTTCCTACATCTCGCGGATGACTGGAAATCACCCGACTTCTACCGTACTAAGCAGGGCTAAGCATTGACACGTGCCTACACCTAATATAGGATTCAGTACGATATCTGGACAAGGACAGGTATAATGCAACAAGTGTTTTCATATAACTCCTACAACTTAATGCAGTAAACAATTAAAAGTACTCAAGATTAATTTATAAAACAGTAGGTTCAGCATGCACCGGGGCTTGCCTTTTAGAAAGGTCGAAGGCCGGTGATCAGGACACTCGGGCAGATCTTCGACAGGAGCTTCGTCGCCGGCTGGTTCCGCTGGTTCCTCTGGCTGGTCCTGGACTTCCTCCGGAATCACAGGCTCGAATTCGAGGAGAGTTACTCCCTCTGGTACACCTATTGCATGAATGCACAATAAATATCATGGATGCATAAATGTGCAACATGCTCGGAATGAAATGCATTTCAGAAATAAAAACAATAATCTAATCAAGTTACTTTATTAGTACGTGCAAATCTCTTCTCCGGTGGAGAAGTACTTACCTAATCTACCCAACCTAAGATATAGTTGTTCCTCTTCGGTTAAGGCCCTAATACCTAACAATACAAGAGTAGTATTACTTAGGTTACCACAGTAAGACATTCTGGACAGCAGCTCAAAGATTCTAACATAACTGGAGAATCCCAACTCCAAAAGATATGATCTAAGACAATCTGGAAAGCTTAAGAAATGTACCACAAAATGTTTTCAGATCACAACACTAAATTCCAAAGTTTACCTAATCGAAATTCCAAAGTTCCAGAATCTGTTCTCTCTAAACAGAGAGTAGTCAATTCTGGACTGGCACTTTAAACAGCAATAACTCTCAAACTACTAAGCCAAATGCTCCCAAATTTTGACACAAGCTCATTTACAAATTTTACTACAACTTTGGTATTTATAAGTTTTCCAGCAACCACCTTTATCCAAGGTCAAACCTAGAAATACTATCAGCTATCCAGAAACCTAAAATTGCAAAGATTAAATATTTATTAATGTGGCAAACATTCTCTAAGACCAAACTAATACTACTACAAGTTCACAAATGTCACAAAAACACCAGAAAGTAAGGTGTGCCCACCTAGAATATTTATTTAAACCCATTTCTTAATTTACTTAAGTAATTAAGTAGAATTTTAAACATATATGTAAACTGCTCCTAAAATTCTACAAAAATGACAGGAGACTCTCTGACCCACAAAGATACTACTGTAAAATTTTGAACTCAATTTATTCACAGGAACTTCCTACACAAAATTCCCAAGCCAAAAAGGCTGATTTTTGTATAATTAACAAAGCATAGCCAAAAGTGTCAAACAACAGATTTCTTAATTTTCATGGACACTCTAGGGTACCAAGACATTCTCCAAAAATTTATAAGAACATTGCACATGTAGAAAAATTACTAAAATTCATTTAAGTATTTCCTAGAATAACAAGATAGCATTATAACTTGAAAAGTACTTAAGCACTACTGTCCAAATTTTTACCAGAGCTAGAGAAAGTATAAATTAGCCTACCCACCAAATTTCATAATTTTTGGAACACTGAAACTCAAGATATAATTTAAACAAGTTTGCATGTGATTTAAAACACATTTCAAAGACCTATTTAAATATCCCAGAAACTACTCATCACATAGCAAACTCATATTTTTCTAAAATACTACACATCAAGTAGATTCTAATAAAATTTATCTCATGATTTTTGAGTAAGTAAAACCCTAGATCTACATTTTTCAAACTTAACCACATTTCTGTAGCAATATAAATAAAAATGAAAAAGATCTCATTTATACTGGGCCGGCCCGGAAGACGCGGCCCACGACTCGCGCGCGTGGCCTGCTCGGCCGTCCCGCCCGCGCGCGCGCTCTGACGAGCGGGCCCCACTTGTCATCGAGACGAAGGCGGGGGAGGAAACGGTCGACGGCAAGCTCGCCGCCGGCGGCAGCTCCGGCGAGACCAAGGACACAGGCACGTTCGCCTCATCCATGCGAACCTAGGGGTGCTACTAATTGGAGCAATGGCTGCGGCTATGGAGGATGGTGGCGTGCATGGCGGACCGGCGGGGCGGTGGTGGTGCTCCTCACCGGTGGTGGCCTCGGAATCCCCTCCTAGCCCCATGGTGAGCATCCCCGTACTACCCCGATCCTAAAGCACCTACTAGCGCTCGCCGTGGAAGCGCCGAAGACCTCGGCCACGGTGAGCCGCCGCGCGGAAGAACGCCGACGAGGTCTGACGGTGGCGAAAATGACAATTCGTCCTTACCAAGGTGCGTCTGAGGGCATGGGCGGAACGAGTGGGTAGAGGGGCTCATGGCGCAGCTGTTGGCCGGACTGGAGGTGCGGTGGTGCGGTGGAATGCGTGCGCGAGCTCGTCGGAGCAAGAGCGACAAGGCGGCTCGGTTCTTCCGCTCTACCGATGAGAGAGGGAAAAGAGGAGGGAAATGGAGGGGTGCGGTCGGAACGACAGCAGGGGCGCCCTTCTACGCTCGGCAGCTGGCCAAGACGCCAGGTCGCGCGCGGCACGTGGAGGACACGCGGCGGCGACGATCTGCGGCTGTCGGGGACTGAAGGTTCGTTTCAGAGCTCGATGGCGTCAACTGACAGCGCGATTTTGGGTTCAATTTACTCCTAATCCAGTGAGAACCAGGTATGGTTGCTATTGGCAATGTTGTAGAGCTACATGAGGACTATAAGTTTGTCAATTGGAGTTTGGACTGGTTCGGCCTGGATTTGAAACCACAGAGCTCCAAAGTAGTGACCCTTGAAACTGAAACTTAGTTTCAGTCACTAAGCCGACTGAAACCCGATTTTCTAGACACCATATCTCCTAAACCATTTAGAACTAGGTGATGGTGATATTGACAATGTTGTAGAGCTATGTGTGGTCAACAACTTTGTCAATTGGCTCAAAGACTGGTTTGGCCTAGTTTGTGAGTTACAAGTTGCTAAAGTGAGGTACAGTGAAACGGTTTTCAGCTTCACACTTAGCCAAAATTTGCTAAGTCCCAAAACAGCCCCTAATACTGACTTGTGGGCCATTTTTGAGCATGTTCTGATCATTTTCATGAGATGGCCATATTAGAACTTTTGTTCCTTATGAAATTCTCTACAACTTTGCTTAAGGGTGCTCCTCCATGCAAGATTTCTAAGCTAGACTTTTTAATTGGTCAATCCAGATCACTCTAGGGTTCCAAACTTGGTCAACAACATTTGGAAGGGCAATTTGGTAATTTTGGTCAACATGAACATTGCTCCACCACTTACCCTAAATGTAATTAAGGTGTTATAAGACCTAATTAGCCACTCTACACATTGGTTGCACAAAATTCCTAGTGTCACATACTTTGGCACAAGTAATTCAACACTATCACCCAAATGTTGCAAACTCATGTTGCACATATTGCATGAGTGTGTTGCACAACACTTGCTAATTATGTTACACTAAAGTGGTTGACATATCTCACAAAGGAAATTGCACATAAGATACTGGTGTGTTGCACACTACTCACTTTTTACTTCACATGAAATATAAACATATTATAAGCTTATGCATGAAATGAATGATGCTTGCTTATGCTCATGCAAATGCAATGCAATTAAGGAGCTAAACACCTGGGGTGTTACAGTTTGTGCCGAACGTACCATAGGCCTAGAAATTATTTTGGACGCACCCGATGGTACTCCTATGTGACGAGGCTCAAGTGGATGCTCATTTCATTTCGTTTGGAGATAGTGCTAATATTGACGCAAGATAGGCGCATGCTTTGTGCCGAGCATACCATAGGCTCATAAATCATTTTTGGACGCACCCGATGGAACTCCTAGGTGACTTGGGTCATGTGGAACCTCGTTTCAGTCTGTGTGGAGATAGTGTTAGTGTCGGCTGAAGATAGGTGTATGGTTTGTGCCAAATGTAGGCTTAGAAATAATTTTGGACGCACCCAATGATACACCTATAGGTGGCAATGCCCAAGTGGAAGCTCGATTCAGTCTGTTTGGAGATATTGCTAATCTTGACGCAAGATAAGTGCACGCTTTGCACCGAGTGTACCATAGGCTCCGAAATCATTTTGGATGCACCCGATGTAACTACTAGGTGACTTGGGTCATATGGAATCTCATTTCAGTCTGTTTAGACACTGTGTTAGTGTCGGTGCAAGAAATGTGCATGGTTTGGGCAAATCGCACCATAGACTCAGAAATCATTTTGGACGCACCCGATTGAACTCCTTGGTGACATGGGTCATGTGAAATCTTGTTTCGGTCCATTTAGATACAGTGTTAGTATCGGTGCAAGACAACTGCATGGTTTGCGCCAAACGTACCATAGGCTCAGAAATCATTTTGGGCGCACCCGATGGTACTTCTAGGTGACGAGGCTCAAGTGGATGCTCATTTCGTTTCATTTTGGACGCACCCGACGGTTTGCGCCAAACATACCATCAGCTCAGAAATCTTGTTGGACACACTCGATGGTACTCCAAGGTGACAAGGATCAAGTGGAAACTCGATTCAGTCCGTTTAGAGATAGAGCTAATCCTGACGCAAGATAGGTGCACGGTTTGCGCCGAACATACCATAGGCTCAGAAATCATTTTGGACGCACCTGATGAAAATCCTTGGTGGCATGGGTCATATTGAATCTCATTTCGGTCCATTTGGATACAATGTTGGTGTCGGTGGATGATAGGTGCATGGTTTGCGCCAAACGTACCATAGGCTCATAAAATCATTTTAGACACACTCGATGGAACTTCTAGGTGACGAGGCTCAAGTGAATGCTTGTTTTATTCCGTTTAGAGATAATGCTAATCTTGATGCAAGACAGGTGCATGATTTACGCCAAACATATCACAGGATCAGAAATCATTTTGGATGCACCCGATGGAACTCCTAGTTGACTTGGGTCATGTGGAATCTAGTTTCGGTCCATGTGGAGATAGTGTTAGTGTCGATGCAGATAGGTGCATGGTTTGTACTAAACGTACCACATACTTATAAGTCATTTTGGACGCACCCAATGATACTCCTAGGTGATGATGCTCAAGGGGAAGCTTAATTCAGTCCGTTTAGAGATAGTGCTAATCTTGATGCAAGATAGGTACACGGATTGCACCAAACATACCATAGGCTCAGAAATCATTTTGGACGCAGCTGATGTTGCTGCTAGGTGACTTGGGTCATGTCGAATCTCGTTTCAGTCCATGTGGAGACAGTGTTAGTGTCAGCGCATGGTAGGTGCACGGTTTGCGCCAAATGTACCATAGGCTCAGAAATAATTTTGGATACATCCGATGGTACTCCTAGGTGACGAGGCTCAAGTGGAAGCTCGATTCAGTCCGTTTAAGGATAGTTCTAATCTTGTCGCAAGATATGTGCACGATTTGCGCTGAATGTACCATAGGCTCAGAAATCATTTTGGATGCACCCGATGGTCCTCCTATGTGACGAGGCTCAAGTGGATGCTCGTTTTATTCCGTTTGGAGATAGTGCTAATCTTGACGCAAGATAGGTGCACGGTTTGTACCAAACATACCATAGGCTTGGAAATCATTTTGGACGAACCTGATGGAACTCCTTGGTGGTGTGGGTCATGTGGAATCTCATTTCGGTCCATTTGGATACAATGTTAGTGTCGGTGGAAGATAGGTGCATGGTTTGCGCCAAACGTGCCATAGGCTCAGAAATTATTTTAGACACACCCGATGGTAATCCTAAGTGACGAGGCTCAAGTGGATGCTCACTTCATTTTGTTTGGAGATAGTGCTAATCTTGACACAAGATAGGTGCACAGTTTGCGCCACACATACCATAGGCTCAGAAATCATTTTGGACACACTCAATGGTACTCCTAGGTGACGCGGCTCAAGTGGAAGCTCGATTCAGTCCATTTGGAGAAAGTGCTAATCTTGACGTAAGATAGGTGCATGGTTTGTGCCGAACGTACCATAGGCCTAGAAATTATTTTGGACGCACCCGATGGTACTCCTATGTGACGAGGCTCAAGTGGATGCTCGTTTCATTTCGTTTGGAGATAGTGCTAATATTTACGCAAGATAGGCGCATGCTTTGTGCCGCGCGTACCATAGGCTCATAAATCATTTTGGATGCACCCGATGTAACTCCTAGGCAACTTGGGTCATGTGGAATCTTATTTCGGTCCGTTTGGATAAAGTGTTAGTGTCGGTGCAAGATAGGTACATGGTTTGGACCAAACATGCCATAGGCTCAAAAATCATTTTGGACACACCGGATGGAACTCCTTGGTGACGTGGGTCATGTGGAATCTCGTTTTGGTCCGTTTGGGGATTGTGTTAGTGCCGGTGCAAGATACGTGCACTGTTTGCGCCAAACATACCATCAGCTCAGAAATCTTGTTGGACACACTCGATGGTACTCCTAGGTGACGAGGATCAGGTGGAAGCTCGATTCAGTCCGTTTAGAGATAGAGCTAATCCTAACGCAAGATAGGTGCACGGTTTGCGTACCATAGGCTCAGAAATCATTTTGGACGCACCTGATGGAAATCCTTGGTGGCATGGGTCATGTGGAATCTCATTTCGGTCCATTTGGATACAATGTTGGTGTCGGTGGATGATAGGTGCATGGTTTGCGCCAAAGGTACCATAGGCTCATAAAATCATTTTGGACACACCCGATGGTACTTCTAGGTGACGAGGCTCAAGTGAATGCTTGTTTTATTCCGTTTAGAGATAGTGCTAATCTTGATGCAAGACAGGTGCATGATTTACGCCGAACGTATCACAGGATCAGAAATCATTTTGGATGCACCCGATGGAACTCCTAGTTGACTTGGGTCATGTGGAATCTAGTTTCGGTCCGTGTGGAGACAGTGTTAGTGTCGGTGTAAGATAGGTGCACGGTTTGTACTAAACGTACCACATACTTATAAGTCATTTTGGACGCACCCAATGATACTCCTAGGTGATGATGCTCAAGGGGAAGCTCAATTCAGTCCGTTTGGAGATAGTGCTAATCTTGATGCAAGATAGGTATACAGATTGCACCAAACATACCATAGGCTCAGAAATCATTTTGGACGCAGCTGATGTTGCTGCTAGGTGACTTGGGTCATGTCGAATCTCGTTTCGGTCCATGTGGAGACAGTGTTAGTGTCAGCGCAAGGTAGGTGCACGGTTTGCGCTAAATGTACCATTGGCTCAGAAATAATTTTGGATACATCCGATGGTACTCCTAGGTGACGAGGCTCAAGTGGAAGCTCGATTCAGTCCGTTTAAAGATAGTGCTAATCTTATCGCAAGATATGTGCACGATTTGCGCTGAATGTACCATAGGCTCAGAAATCATTTTGGACGCACCCGATGGTACTCCTATGTGATGAGGCTCAAGTGGATGCTACGTTTTATTTTGTTTGGAGATAGTGCTAATCTTGACGCAAGATAGGTGCACGGTTTGTGCCGAACATACCTAGGCTCAGAAATCATTTTGGACGAACCTGATAGAACTCCTTGGTGGCGTGGGTCATGTGGAATCTCATTTCGGTCCATTAGGATACAATGTTAGTGTCGGTGGAAGATAGGTGCATGGTTTGCGCCAAACGTGCCATAGGCTCAGAAATTATTTTGGACACACCCGATGGTAATCCTAAGTGACGAGGCTCAAGTGGATGCTCACTTCGTTTTGTTTGGAGATAGTGCTAATCTTGACACAAGATAGGTGCACAGTTTGCGCCACACATAACATAGGCTCAGAAATATTTTTGGACACACTCAATGGTACTCCTAGGTGACGCGGCTCAAGTGGAAGCTCGATTCAGTCCGTTTGGAGAAAGTGCTAATCTTGACGTAAGATAGGTGCATGGTTTGTGGCGAACATACCATAGGCCTAGAAATTATTTTGGACGCACGATGCTCACTTCATTTTGTTTGGAGATAGTGCTAATCTTGACACAAGATAGGTGCACAGTTTGCGCCACACATACCATAGGCTCAGAAATCATTTTGGACACACTCAATGGTACACCTAGGTGACACGGCTCAAGTGGAAGCTCGATTCAGTCCATTTGGAGAAAGTGCTAATCTTGACGTAAGACAGGTGCATGGTTTGTGCCGAACGTACCATAGGCCTAGAAATTATTTTGGACGCACCCGATGGTTCTCCTATGTGACGAGGCTCAAGTGGATGCTTGTTTCATTTCGTTTGGAGATAGTGCTAATATTGACGCAAGATAGGCGCATGCTTTGTGCCGAGCGTACCATAGGCTCATAAATAATTTTGGACGCACCCGATGTAACTCCTAGGCGACTTGGGTCATGTGGAATCTTATTTCGGTCCGTTTGGATACAGTGTTAGTGTCGGTGCAAGATAGGTACATGGTTTGGACCAAACATGCCATAGGCTCAAAAATCATTTTGGACACACCGGATGGAACTCCTTGGTGACGTGGGTCATGTGGAATCTCGTTTTGGTCCGTTTGGGGATTGTGTTAGTGCCGGTGCAAGATACGTGCAAGGTTTGCGCCAAACATACCATCAGCTCAGAAATCTTGTTGGACACACTCAATGGTACTCCTAGGTGACGAGGATCAAGTGGAAGCTCGATTCAGTCCGTTTAGAGATAGAGCTAATCCTGACGCAAGATAGGTGCACGGTTTGCGTCGAACATACCATAGGCTCAGAAATCATTTTGGACGCACCTGATGGAAATCCTTGGTGGCATGGGTCATGTGGAATCTCATTTTGGTCCATTTGGATACAATGTTGGTGTCGGTGGATGATAGGTGCATATGGTTTGTGCCAAACGTACCATAGGATCATAAAATCATTTTGGACACACCCGATGGTACTTCTAGGTGATGAGGCTCAAGTGAATGCTTGTTTTATTCCGTTTAGAGATAGTGCTAATCTTGATGCAAGACAGGTGCATGATTTACGCCAAACGTATCACAGGATCAGAAATCATTTCGGATGCACCCGATGGAACTCCTAGTTGACTTGGGCCATGTGGAATCTAGTTTCGGTCTATGTGGAGACAGTGTTAGTGTCGGTGCAAGATAGGTGTACGGTTTGCACTAAACGTACCACATACTTATAAGTCATTTTAGACGCACCCAATGATACTCCTAGGTGATGATGCTCAAGGGGAAGCTCAATTCAGTCCGTTTGGAGATAGTGCTAATCTTGATGCAAGATAGGTACACGGATTGCACCGAACATACCATAGGCTCAGAAATTATTTTGGACGCAGCTGATGTTGCTGCTAGGTGACTTGGGTCATGTCGAATCTTGTTTCGGTCCATATGGAGACAGTGTTAGTGTCAGCGCAAGGTAGTGCACGGTTTGCGCCAAATGTACCATAGGCTTAGAAATAATTTTGGATACATCCGATGGTACTCCTAGGTGACGAGGCTCGAGTGGAAGCTCGATTCAATCCGTTTAAAGATAGTGCTAATCTTGTCACAAGATATGTGCACGATTTACGCTGAATGTACTATTGGCTCAGAAATCATTTTGGACGCACCCGATGGTGTTTATGTGACGAGGCTCAAGTGGATGCTCGTTTTATTCCGTTTGGAGATAGTGCTAATCTTGATGCAAGATAGGTGCACGGTTTGTGCCGAACATACCATAGGCTCAGAAATCATTTTGGACGCACCTGATGGAACTCCATGGTGGCATGGGTCTTGTGGAATCTCATTTCGGTCCATTTGGATACAATGTTAGTGTCGGTGGAAGATAGGTGCATGGTTTGCGCCAAACGTGCCATAGGCTCAGAAATTGTTTTGGACGCACCCGATGTTACTCTTAGGTGACGAGGCTCAAGTGGATGCTCACTTCGTTTTGTTTGGAGATAGTGCTAATCTTGACACAAGATAGGTGCACAGTTTGCGCCACACATAACATAGGCTCAGAAATATTTTTGGACACACTCAATGGTACTCCTAGGTGACGCGGCTCAAGTGGAAGCTTGATTCAGTCCGTTTGGAGAAAGTGCTAATCTTGACGTAAGATAGGTGCATGGTTTGTGGCGAACATACCATAGGCCTAGAAATTATTTTGGACGCACGATGCTCACTTCATTTTGTTTGGAGATAGTGCTAATCTTGACACAAGATAGGTGCACAGTTTGCGCCACACATACCATAGGCTCAGAAATCATTTTGGACACACTCAATGGTACACCTAGGTGACACGGCTCAAGTGGAAGCTCGATTCAGTCCATTTGGAGAAAGTGCTAATCTTGACGTAAGACAGGTGCATGGTTTGTGCCGAACGTACCATAGGCCTAGAAATTATTTTGGACGCACCCGATGGTTCTCCTATGTGACGAGGCTCAAGTGGATGCTCGTTTCATTTCGTTTGGAGATAGTGCTAATATTGACGCAAGATAGGCGCATGCTTTGTGCCGAGCGTACCATAGGCTCATAAATAATTTTGGACGCACCCGATGTAACTCCTAGGCGACTTGGGTCATGTGGAATCTTATTTCGGTCCGTTTGGATACAGTGTTAGTGTCGGTGCAAGATAGGTACATGGTTTGGACCAAACATGCCATAGGCTCAAAAATCATTTTGGACACACCGGATGGAACTCCTTGGTGACGTGGGTCATGTGGAATCTCGTTTTGGTCCGTTTGGGGATTGTGTTAGTGCCGGTGCAAGATACGTGCAAGGTTTGCGCCAAACATACCATCAGCTCAGAAATCTTGTTGGACACACTCAATGGTACTCCTAGGTGACGAGGATCAAGTGGAAGCTCGATTCAGTCCGTTTAGAGATAGAGCTAATCCTGACGCAAGATAGGTGCACAGTTTGCGTCGAACATACCATAGGCTCAGAAATCATTTTGGACGCACCTGATGGAAATCCTTGGTGGCATGGGTCATGTGGAATCTCATTTCGGTCCATTTGGATACAATGTTGGTGTCGGTGGATGATAGGTGCATATGGTTTGTGCCAAACGTACCATAGGATCATAAAATCATTTTGGACACACCCGATGGTACTTCTAGGTGATGAGGCTCAAGTGAATGCTTGTTTTATTCCGTTTAGAGATAGTGCTAATCTTGATGCAAGACAGATGCATGATTTACGCCAAACGTATCACAGGATCAGAAATCATTTCGGATGCACCCGATGGAACTCCTAGTTGACTTGGGCCATGTGGAATCTAGTTTCGGTCTATGTGGAGACAGTGTTAGTGTCGGTGCAAGATAGGTGTACGGTTTGCACTAAACGTACCACATACTTATAAGTCATTTTAGACGCACCCAATGATACTCCTAGGTGATGATGCTCAAGGGGAAGCTCAATTCAGTCCGTTTGGAGATAGTGCTAATCTTGATGCAAGATAGGTACACGGATTGCACCGAACATACCATAGGCTCAGAAATTATTTTGGACGTAGCTGATGTTGCTGCTAGGTGACTTGGGTCATGTCGAATCTTGTTTCGGTCCATATGGAGACAGTGTTAGTGTCAGCGCAAGGTAGGTGCACGGTTTGCGCCAAATGTACCATAGGCTTAGAAATAATTTTGGATACATCCGATGGTACTCCTAGGTGACGAGGCTCGAGTGGAAGCTCGATTCAGTCCGTTTAAAGATAGTGCTAATCTTGTCACAAGATATGTGCACGATTTACGCTGAATGTACTATTGGCTCAGAAATCATTTTGGACGCACCCGATGGTGTTTATGTGACGAGGCTCAAGTGGATGCTCGTTTTATTCCGTTTGGAGATAGTGCTAATCTTGATGCAAGATAGGTGCACGGTTTGTGCCGAACATACCATAGGCTCAGAAATCATTTTGGACGCACCTGATGGAACTCCATGGTGGCATGGGTCTTGTGGAATCTCATTTCGGTCCATTTGGATACAATGTTAGTGTCGGTGGAAGATAGGTGCATGGTTTGCGCCAAACGTGCCATAGGCTCAGAAATTGTTTTGGACGCACCCGATGTTACTCTTAGGTGACGAGGCTCAAGTGGATGCTCACTTCGTTTTGTTTGGAGATAGTGCTAATCTTGACACAAGATAGGTGCACAGTTTGCGCCACACATAACATAGGCTCAGAAATATTTTTGGACACACTCAATGGTACTCCTAGGTGACGCGGCTCAAGTGGAAGCTCGATTCAGTCCGTTTGGAGAAAGTGCTAATCTTGACGTAAGATAGGTGCATGGTTTGTGGCGAACATACCATAGGCCTAGAAATTATTTTGGACGCACGATGCTCACTTCATTTTGTTTGGAGATAGTGCTAATCTTGACACAAGATAGGTGCACAGTTTGCGCCACACATACCATAGGCTCAGAAATCATTTTGGACACACTCAATGGTACACCTAGGTGACACGGCTCAAGTGGAAGCTCGATTCAGTCCATTTGGAGAAAGTGCTAATCTTGACGTAAGACAGGTGCATGGTTTGTGCCGAACGTACCATAGGCCTAGAAATTATTTTGGACGCACCCGATGGTTCTCCTATGTGACGAGGCTCAAGTGGATGCTCGTTTCATTTCGTTTGGAGATAGTGCTAATATTGACGCAAGATAGGCGCATGCTTTGTGCCGAGCGTACCATAGGCTCATAAATAATTTTGGACGCACCCGATGTAACTCCTAGGCGACTTGGGTCATGTGGAATCTTATTTCGGTCCGTTTGGATACAGTGTTAGTGTCGGTGCAAGATAGGTACATGGTTTGGACCAAACATGCCATAGGCTCAAAAATCATTTTGGACACACCGGATGGAACTCCTTGGTGACGTGGGTCATGTGGAATCTCGTTTTGGTCCGTTTGGGGATTGTGTTAGTGCCGGTGCAAGATACGTGCAAGGTTTGCGCCAAACATACCATCAGCTCAGAAATCTTGTTGGACACACTCAATGGTACTCCTAGGTGACGAGGATCAAGTGGAAGCTCGATTCAGTCCGTTTAGAGATAGAGCTAATCCTGATGCAAGATAGGTGCACGGTTTGCGTCGAACATACCATAGGCTCAGAAATCATTTTGGACGCACCTGATGGAAATCCTTGGTGGTATGGGTCATGTGGAATCTCATTTCGGTCCATTTGGATACAATGTTGGTGTCGGTGGATGATAGGTGCATATGGTTTGTGCCAAACGTACCATAGGATCATAAAATCATTTTGGACACACCCGATGGTACTTCTAGGTGATGAGGCTCAAGTGAATGCTTGTTTTATTCCGTTTAGAGATAGTGCTAATCTTGATGCAAGACAGGTGCATGATTTACGCCAAACGTATCACAGGATCAGAAATCATTTCGGATGCACCCGATGGAACTCCTAGTTGACTTGGGCCATGTGGAATCTAGTTTCGGTCTATGTGGAGACAGTGTTAGTGTCGGTGCAAGATAGGTGTACGGTTTGCACTAAACGTACCACATACTTATAAGTCATTTTAGACGCACCCAATGATACTCCTAGGTGATGATGCTCAAGGGGAAGCTCGATTCAGTCCGTTTGAAGATAGTGCTAATCTTGATGCAAGATAGGTACACGGATTGCACCGAACATACCATAGGCTCAGAAATTATTTTGGACGCAGCTGATGTTGCTGCTAGGTGACTTGGGTCATGTCGAATCTTGTTTCGGTCCATATGGAGACAGTGTTAGTGTCAGCGCAAGGTAGGTGCACGGTTTGCGCCAAATGTACCATAGGCTTAGAAATAATTTTGGATACATCCGATGGTACTCCTAGGTGACGAGGCTCGAGTGGAAGCTCGATTCAGTCCGTTTAAAGATAGTGCTAATCTTGTCACAAGATATGTGCACGATTTACGCTGAATGTACTATTGGCTCAGAAATCATTTTGGACGCACCCGATGGTGTTTATGTGACGAGGCTCAAGTGGATGCTCGTTTTATTCCGTTTGGAGATAGTGCTAATCTTGATGCAAGATAGGTGCACGGTTTGTGCCGAACATACCATAGGCTCAGAAATCATTTTGGACGCACCTGATGGAACTCCATGGTGGCATGGGTCTTGTGGAATCTCACTTCGGTCCATTTGGATACAATGTTAGTGTCGGTGGAAGATAGGTGCATGGTTTGCGCCAAACGTGCCATAGGCTCAGAAATTGTTTTGGACGCACCCGATGTTACTCTTAGGTGACGAGGCTCAAGTGGATGCTCACTTCGTTTTGTTTGGAGATAGTGCTAATCTTGACACAAGATAGGTGCACAGTTTGCGCCACACATACCATAGGCTCAGAAATCATTTTGGACACACTCAATGGTACTCCTAGGTGACGTGGCTCAAGTGGAAGCTCGATTCAGTCCATTTGGAGAAAGTGCTAATCTTGACGTAAGATAGGTGCATGGTTTGTGTCGAACGTACCATAGGCCTAGAAATTATTTTGGACGCACCCGATTGTACTCCTATGTGACGAGGCTCAAGTGGATGCTCGTTTCATTTCGTTTGGAGATAGTGCTAATATTGACGCAAGATAGGCGCATGCTTTGTGCCGAGCGTACCATAGGCTCATAAATAATTTTGGACGCACCCGATATAACTCCTAGGCGACTTGGGTCATGTGGAATCTTATTTCGGTCCGTTTGGATACAGTGTTAGTGTCGGTGCAAGATAGGTACATGGTTTGGACCAAACATGCCATAGGCTCAAAAATCATTTTGGACACACCGGATGGAACTCCTTGGTGACGTTTGGGGATTGTGTTAGTGCCGGTGCAAGATACGTGCACGGTTTGCGCCAAACATACCATCAGCTCAGAAATCTTGTTGGACACACTCGATGGTACTCCTAGGTGACGAGGATCAAGTGGAAGCTCGATTCAGTCCGTTTAGAGATAGAGCTAATCCTGACGCAAGATAGGTGCACGGTTTGCGTCGAACATACCATAGGCTCAGAAATCATTTTGGACTTACCTGATGGAAATCCTTGGTGGCATGGGTCATGTGGAATCTCATTTTGGTCCATTTGGATACAATGTTGGTGTTGGTGGATGATAGGTGCATGGTTTGTGCCAAATGTACCATAGGCTCATAAAATCATTTTGGACACACCCGATGGTACTTCTAGGTGATGAGGCTCAAGTGAATGCTTGTTTTATTCCGTTTAGAGATAGTGCTAATCTTGATGCAAGACAGGTGCATGATTTACGCCGAACGTATCACAGGATCAGAAATCATTTTGGATGCACCCGATGGAACTCCTAGTTGACTTGGGCCATGTGGAATCTAGTTTGGGTCTATGTGGAGACAGTGTTAGTGTCGGTGCAAGATAGGTGCACGGTTTGCACTAAACGTACCACATACTTATAAGTCATTTTGGACGCACCCAATGATACTCCTAGGTGATGATGCTCAAGGGGAAGCTCAATTCAGTTCGTTTGGAGATAGTGCTAATCTTGATGCAAGATAGGTACACGAATTGCACCGAACATACCATAGGCTCAGAAATCATTTTGGACGCAGCTGATGTTGCTGCTAGGTGACTTGGGTCATGTCGAATCTTGTTTCGGTCCATATGGAGACAGTGTTAGTGTCAGCGCAAGGTAGGTGCACTGTTTGCGCCAAATGTACCATAGGCTTAGAAATAATTTTGGATACAGCCGATGGTACTCCTAGGTGACGAGGCTCAAGTGGAAGCTCGATTCAGTCCGTTTAAAGATAGTGCTAATCTTGTCACAAGATATGTGCACGATTTACGCTGAATGTACTATTGGCTCAGAAATCATTTTGGACGCACCCGATGGTGTTTATGTGACGAGGCTCAAGTGGATGCTCGTTTTATTCCCTTTGGAGATAGTGCTAATCTTGATGGAAGATAGGTGCACGGTTTGTGCCGAACATACCATAGGCTCGGAAATCATTTTGGACGCACCTAATGGAACTCCATGGTGGCATGGGTCATGTGGAATCTCATTTCGGTCCATTTGGATACAATGTTAGTGTCGGTGGAAGATAGGTGCATGGTTTGCACCAAACGTGTCATAGGCTCAGAAATTGTTTTGGACGCACCCGATGGTACTCTTAGGTGACGAGGCTCAAGTGGATGCTCACTTTTGTTTTGTTTGGAGATAGTGCTAATCTTGACACAAGATAGGTGCACAGTTTGCGCCACACATAACATAGGCTCAGAAATAATTTTGGACACAATCAATGGTACTCCTAGGTGACGCGGCTCAAGTGGAAGCTCGATTCAGTCCGTTTGGAGAAAGTGCTAATCTTGACGTAAGATAGGTGCATGGTTTGTGGCGAACATACCATAGGCCTAGAAATTTTTTTGGACGCACTAGATGGTACTCCTATGTGACGAGGCTCAAGTGGATGCTCGTTTCATTCCGTTTGGAGATAGTTTTTATATTGACGCAAGATAGGCACATGCTTTGCGTCGAGCGTACCATAGGCTCATAAATCGTTTTGGATGCACCCGATGTAACTCCTAGGCGACTTGGGTCATGTGGAATCTTGTTTCGGAACGTTTGGATACAGTGTTAGTGTCGGTGCAAGATAGGTACATGATTTATTCCATTTAGAGATAGTGCTAATCTTGTTTTGGACGCACAAGATGCGTGCACGGTTTGCGCCAAACATACCATCAGCTCGATTTGGCCCGTTTAGAGATAGAGCTAATCCTGACGCAAGATAGGTGCACAGTTTGCGCCGAACATACCATAGGCTCAGAAATCATTTTGGACGCACCTGATGGAAAATCCTTGGTGGCATGGGTCATGTGGAATCTCATTTCAGTCCATTTAGATACAATGTTGGTGTCGGTGGATGATAGGTGCATGGTTTGCGCTAAACGTACCATAGGCTCATAAAATCATTTTGGACACACCCGATGGTACTTCTAGGCGACGAGGCTCAAGTGAATGTTTTATTCCGTTTAGAAATAGTGCTAATCTTGATGCAAGACAGGTGCATGATTTACGCCCAACGTATCATAGGATCAGAAATCATTTTGGATGCACCCGATGGAACTCCTAGTTGACTTGGGTCATGTGGAATCTAGTTTCGGTCCGTGTGGAGACAGTGTTAGTGTCGGTGCAACATAGGTGCACGGTTTGTACTAAACGTACCACATACTTAGAAGTCATTTTGGACGCACCCAATGATACTCCTAGGTGACGAGGCTCAAGTGGATGCTCACTTCGTTTTGTTTGGAGATAGTGCTAATCTTGACACAAGATAGGTGCCCAGTTTGCGCCACATATACCATAGGCTCAGAAATCATTTTGGACACACTCAATGGTACTCCTAGGTGACGTGGCTCAAGTGGAAGGTCGATTCAGTCCGTTTGGAGAAAGTGCTAATCTTGACGTAAGATAGGTGCATGGTTGGTGTCAAACGTACCATAGGCCTAGAAATTATTTTGGATGCACCCGATGGTACTCCTAAGTGAAGAGGCTCAAGTGGATGCTCGTTTCATTCCGTTAGGAGATAGTGCTAATATTGACGCAAGATAGGCGCATGCTTTGCGCCGACCGTACCATAGGCTCATAAATCGTTTTGGACGCACCCGATGTAACTCCTAGGCGACTTGGGTCACGTGGAATCTAGTTTCGGTCCATTTGGATACAGTGTTAGTGTCGGTGTAAGATAGGTACATGGTTTGGACCAAACATGCCATAGGCTCAAAAATTATTTTGGACACACCGGATGGAACTCCTTGGTGACGCGGGTCATGTGGAATCTCGTTTTGGTCCGTTTAGGGATTGTGTTAGTGCCGGTGCAAGATACGTGCACGGTTTGCGCCAAACATACCATCAGCTCAGAAATCTTGTTGGACAAACTAGATGGTACTCCTAGGTGACGAGGATCAAGTGGAAGCTCGATTCAGCCCGTTTAGAGATGGAGCTAATCCTGACGCAAGATAGGTGCACGGTTTGTGCTGAACATACCATAGGCTGAGAAATTATTTTGGACGCACCTAATGGAAATCCTTGGTGGCATGGGTCATGTGGAATCTCATTTCGGTCCATTTGGATACAATGTTGGTGTCGGTGGATGATAGGTGCATAGTTTGCGCCAAACGTACCATAGGCTCATAAAGTCATTTTAGACACACCCGATGGTACTTCTAGGTGACGAGGCTCAAGTGAATGCTTGTTTTATTCCATTTAGAGATAGTGCTAATCTTGATTCAAGATAGATGCATGATTTACGCCAACGTATCATAGGATCAGAAATCATTTTGGATGCACCCGATGGAACTCCTAGTTGACTTGGGTCATGTGGAATCTAGTTTCGGTCCGTGTGGAGACAGTGTTAGTGTCGGTGCAAGATAGGTGCACGGTTTGTACTAAACGTACCACATACTTAGAAGTCATTTTGGACGCACCCAATGATACTCCTAGGTGACGATGCTCAAGGGGAAGCTCAATTCAGTCCGTTTGGAGATAGTGCTAATCTTGATGCAAGATAGGTACACGGATTGCACCGAACGTACCATAGGCTCAGAAATCATTTTGGACGCAGCTGATGTTGCTGCTAGGTGACTTGGGTCTTGTCGAATCTCGTTTTGGTCCATGTGGAGACAGTGTTAGTGTCAGCGCAAGGTAGGTGCACGGTTTGCGCCAAATGTACCATAGGCTCAGAAATATTTTTGGATACACCCGATGGTACTCCTAGGTGACGAGGCTCAAGTGGAAGCTCGATTCAGTCCGTTTAAAGATAGTGCTAATCTTGTCGCAAGATATGTGCACGATTTGCGCTGAATGTACCATAGGCTCATAAATCATTTTGGACACACCCGATGGTACTCCTATGTGACGAGGCTCAAGTGGATGCTCGTTTTATTCCGTTTGGAGATAGTGCTAATCTTGACGCAAGATAGGTGCACGGTTTGTGCCGAACATACCATAGGCTCGGAAATCATTTTGGACGCACCTGATGGAACTCCTTGGTGGCGTGGGTCATGTGGAATCTCATTTCGGTCCATTTGGATACAATGTTAGTGTCGGTGGAAGATAGGTGCATGATTTGCGCCAAACGTGCCATAGGCTCAGAAATTGTTTTGGACGCACCCGATGGTACTCCTAGGTGACGAGGCTCAAGTGGATGCTCACTTTGTTTTGTTTGGAGATAGTGCTAATCTTGACACAAGATAGGTGCCCAGTTTGCGCCACACATACCATAGGCTTAGAAATCATTTTGGACACACTCAATGGTACTCCTAGGTGACGCGGCTCAAGTGGAAGGTCGATTCAGTCCGTTTGGAGAAAGTGCTAATCTTGACGTAAGATAGGTGCATGGTTGGTGTCAAACGTACCATAGGCCTAGATATTATTTTGGATGCACCCGATGGTACTCCTAAGTGAAGAGGCTCAAGTGGATGCTCGTTTCATTCTATTTGGAGATAGTGCTAATATTGACGCAAGATAGGCGCATGCTTTGCGCCGAGCGTACCATAGGCTCATAAATCATTTTGGACGCACCCGATGTAACTCCTAGGCGACTTGGGTCATGTGGAATCTAGTTTTGGTCCGTTTGGATACAGTGTTAGTGTCGGTGTAAGATAGGTACATGGTTTGGACCAAACATGCCATAGGCTCAAAAATCATTTTGGACACACCGGATGGAACTCCTTGGTGACGTGGGTCATGTGGAATCTCGTTTTGGTCCGTTTGGGGATTGTGTTAGTGCCGGTGCAAGATACGTGCACGGTTTGCGCCAAACATACCATCAGCTCAGAAATCTTGTTGGACACACTCGATGGTACTCCTAGGTGACGAGGATCAAGTGGAAGCTCGATTCAGCCCGTTTAGAGATGGAGCTAATCCTGACGCAAGATAGGTGCACGGTTTGTGCCGAACATACCATAGGCTGAGAAATTATTTTGGACGCACCTGATGGAAATCCTTGGTGGCATGGGTCATGTGAATCTCATTTCGGTCCATTTGGATACAATGTTGGTGTCGGTGGATGATAGGTGCATGGTTTGCGCCAAACGTACCATAGGCTCATAAAATCATTTTAGACACACCCGATGGTACTTCTAGGTGACGAGGCTCAAGTGAATGCTTGTTTTATTCCATTTAGAGATAGTGCTAATCTTGATTCAAGATAGATGCATGATTTACGCCAACGTATCATAGGATCAGAAATCATTTTGGATGCACCCGATGGAACTCCTAGTTGACTTGGGTCATGTGGAATCTAGTTTCGGTCCGTGTGGAGACAGTGTTAGTGTCGGTGCAAGATAGGTGCACGGTTTGTACTAAACGTACCACATACTTAGAAGTCATTTTGGACGCACCCAATGATACTCCTAGGTGACGATGCTCAAGGGGAAGCTCAATTCAGTCCGTTTGGAGATAGTGCTAATCTTGATGCAAGATAGGTACACGGATTGCACCGAACGTACCATAGGCTCAGAAATCATTTTGGACGCAGCTGATGTTGCTGCTAGGTGACTTGGGTCTTGTCGAATCTCGTTTCGGTCCATGTGGAGACAGTGTTAGTGTCAGCGCAAGCTAGTTGCACGGTTTGCGCCAAATGTACCATAGGCTCAGAAATAATTTTGGATACACCCGATGGAACTCCTAGGTGACGAGGCTCAAGTGGAAGCTCGATTCAGTCCGTTTAAAGATAGTGCTAATCTTGCCACAAGATATGTGCACGATTTGCGCTGAATGTACCATAGGCTCAGAAATCATTTTGGACACACCCGATGGTACTCCTATGTGACGAGGCTCAAGTGGATGCTCGTTTTATTCCGTTTGGAGATAGTGCTAATCTTGACGCAAGATAGGTGCACGGTTTGTGCCGAACATACCATAGGCTCGGAAATCATTTTGGACGCACCTGATGGAACTCCTTGGTGGCGTGGGTCATGTGGAATCTCATTTCGGTCCATTTGGATACAATGTTAGTGTCGGTGGAAGATAGGTGCATGATTTGCGCCAAACGTGCCATAGGCTCAGAAATTGTTTTGGACGCACCCGATGGTACTCCTAGGTGACGAGGCTCAAGTGGATGCTCACTTTGTTTTGTTTGGAGATAGTGCTAATCTTGACACAAGATACGTGCCCAGTTTGCGCCACACATACCATAGGCTCAGAAATCATTTTGGACACACTCAATGGTACTCCTAGGTGACGCGGCTCAAGTGGAAGGTCGATTCAGTCCGTTTGGAGAAAGTGCTAATCTTGACGTAAGATAGGTGCATGGTTGGTGTCAAATGTACCATAGGCCTAGAAATTATTTTGGACACAGCCGATGGTACTCCTAAGTGAAGAAGCTCAAGTGGATGCTCGTTTCATTCCGTTTGGAGATAGTGCTAATATTCACGCAAGATAGGCGCATGCTTTGCGCCGAGCGTACCATAGGCTCATAAATCGTTTTGGACGCACCCGATGTAACTCCTAGGCGACTTGGGTCATGTGGAATCTTGTTTTGGTCCATTTGGATACAGTGTTAGTGTCGGTGTAAGATAGGTACATGGTTTGGACCAAACATGCCATAGGCTCAAAAATCATTTTGGACACCGGATGGAACTCCTTGGTGACGTGGGTCATGTGGAATCTCATTTTGGTCCGTTTGGGGATTGTGTTAGTGCCGGTGCAAGATACGTGCACGGTTTGCGCCAAACATACCATCAGCTCAGAAATCTTGTTGGACACACTCGATGGTACTCCTAGGTGACGAGGATCAAGTGGAAGCTCGATTCAGCCCGTTTAGAGATGGAGCTAATCCTGACGCAAGATAGGTGCACGGTTTGTGCCGAACATACCATAGGCTGAGAAATTATTTTGGACGCACCTGATGGAAATCCTTGGTGGCATGGGTCATGTGAATCTCATTTCGGTCCATTTGGATACAATGTTGGTGTTGGTGGATGATAGGTGCATGGTTTGCGCCAAACGTACCATAGGCTCATAAAATCATTTTAGACACACCCGATGGTACTTCTAGGTGACGAGGCTCAAGTGAATGCTTGTTTTATTCCATTTAGAGATAGTGCTAATCTTGATTCAAGATAGATGCATGATTTACGCCAACGTATCATAGGATCAGAAATCATTTTGGATGCACCCGATGGAACTCCTAGTTGACTTGGGTCATGTGGAATCTAGTTTCGGTCCGTGTGGAGACAGTGTTAGTGTCGGTGCAAGATAGGTGCACGGTTTGTACTAAACGTACCACATACTTAGAAGTCATTTTGGACGCACCCAATGATACTCCTAGGTGACGATGCTCAAGGGGAAGCTCAATTCAGTCCGTTTGGAGATAGTGCTAATCTTGATGCAAGATAGGTACACGGATTGCACCGAACGTACCATAGGCTCAGAAATCATTTTGGACGCAGCTGATGTTGCTGCTAGGTGACTTGGGTCTTGTCGAATCTCGTTTCGGTCCATGTGGAGACAGTGTTAGTGTCAGCGCAAGCTAGTTGCACGGTTTGCGCCAAATGTACCATAGGCTCAGAAATAATTTTGGATACACCCGATGGAACTCCTAGGTGACGAGGCTCAAGTGGAAGCTCGATTCAGTCCGTTTAAAGATAGTGCTAATCTTGCCACAAGATATGTGCACGATTTGCGCTGAATGTACCATAGGCTCAGAAATCATTTTGGACACACCCGATGGTACTCCTATGTGACGAGGCTCAAGTGGATGCTCGTTTTATTCCGTTTGGAGATAGTGCTAATCTTGACGCAAGATAGGTGCACGGTTTGTGCCGAACATACCATAGGCTCGGAAATCATTTTGGACGCACCTGATGGAACTCCTTGGTGGCGTGGGTCATGTGGAATCTCATTTCGGTCCATTTGGATACAATGTTAGTGTCGGTGGAAGATAGGTGCATGATTTGCGCCAAACGTGCCATAGGCTCAGAAATTGTTTTGGACGCACCCGATGGTACTCCTAGGTGACGAGGCTCAAGTGGATGCTCACTTTGTTTTGTTTGGAGATAGTGCTAATCTTGACACAAGATACGTGCCCAGTTTGCGCCACACATACCATAGGCTCAGAAATCATTTTGGACACACTCAATGGTACTCCTAGGTGACGCGGCTCAAGTGGAAGGTCGATTCAGTCCGTTTGGAGAAAGTGCTAATCTTGACGTAAGATAGGTGCATGGTTGGTGTCAAACGTACCATAGGCCTAGAAATTATTTTGGACACAGCCGATGGTACTCCTAAGTGAAGAAGCTCAAGTGGATGCTCGTTTCATTCCGTTTGGAGATAGTGCTAATATTCACGCAAGATAGGCGCATGCTTTGCGCCGAGCGTACCATAGGCTCATAAATCGTTTTGGACGCACCCGATGTAACTCCTAGGCGACTTGGGTCATGTGGAATCTTGTTTTGTTCCGTTTGGATACAGTGTTAGTGTCGGTGTAAGATAGGTACATGGTTTGGACCAAACATGCCATAGGCTCAAAAATCATTTTGGACACCGGATGGAACTCCTTGGTGACGTGGGTCATGTGGAATCTCATTTTGGTCCGTTTGGGGATTGTGTTAGTGCCGGTGCAAGATACGTGCACGGTTTGCGCCAAACATACCATCAGCTCAGAAATCTTGTTGGACACACTCGATGGTACTCCTAGGTGACGATGATCAAGTGGAAGCTCGATTCAGCCCGTTTAGAGATGGAGCTAATCCTGACGCAAGATAGGTGCACGGTTTGTGCCGAACATACCATAGGCTGAGAAATTATTTTGGACGCACCTGATGGAAATCCTTGGTGGCATGGGTCATGTGAATCTCATTTCGGTCCATTTGGATACAATGTTGGTGTCGGTGGATGATAGGTGCATGGTTTGCGCCAAACGTACCATAGGCTCATAAAATCATTTTAGACACACCCGATGGTACTTTTAGGTGACGAGGCTCAAGTGAATGCTTGTTTTATTCCATTTAGAGATAGTGCTAATCTTGATTCAAGATAGATGCATGATTTACGCCAACGTATCATAGGATCAGAAATCATTTTGGATGCACCCGATGGAACTCCTAGTTGACTTGGGTCATGTGGAATCTAGTTTCGGTCCGTGTGGAGACAGTGTTAGTGTCGGTGCAAGATAGGTGCACGGTTTGTACTAAACGTACCACATACTTAGAAGTCATTTTGGACGCACCCAATGATACTCCTAGGTGACGATGCTCAAGGGGAAGCTCAATTCAGTCCGTTTGGAGATAGTGCTAATCTTGATGCAAGATAGGTACACGGATTGCACCGAACGTACCATAGGCTCAGAAATCATTTTGGACGCAGCTGATGTTGCTGCTAGGTGACTTGCGTCTTGTCGAATCTCGTTTCGGTCCATGTGGAGACAGTGTTAGTGTCAGCGCAAGGTAGGTGCACGGTTTGCGCCAAATGTACCATAGGCTCAGAAATAATTTTGGATACACCCGATGGTACTCCTAGGTGACGAGGCTCAAGTGGAAGCTCGATTCAGTCCGTTTAAAGATAGTGCTAATCTTGTCGCAAGATATGTGCACGATTTGCGCTGAATGTACCATAGGCTCAGAAATCATTTTGGACACACCCGATGGTACTCCTATGTGACGAGGCTCAAGTGGATGCTCGTTTTATTTCGTTTGGAGATAGTGCTAATCTTGACGCAAGATAGGTGCACGGTTTGTGCCGAACATACCATAGGCTCGGAAATCATTTTGGACGCACCTGATGGAACTCCTTGGTGGCGTGGGTCATGTGGAATCTCATTTCGGTCCATTTGGATACAATGTTAGTGTCGGTGGAAGATAGGTGCATGATTTGCGCCAAACGTGCCATAGGCTCAGAAATTGTTTTGGATGCACCCGATGGTACTCCTAGGTGACGAGGCTCAAGTGGATGCTCACTTTGTTTTGTTTGGAGATAGTGCTAATCTTGACACAAGATAGGTGCCCAGTTTGCGCCACACATACCATAGGCTCAGAAATCATTTTGGACACACTCAATGGTACTCCTAGGTGACGCGGCTCAAGTGGAAGGTCGATTCAGTCCGTTTGGAGAAAGTGCTAATCTTGACGTAAGATAGGTGCATGGTTGGTGTCAAACGTACCATAGGCCTAGAAATTATTTTGGACGCACCCGATGGTACTCCTAAGTGAAGAGGCTCAAATGGATGCTCGTTTCATTCCGTTTGGAGATAGTGCTAATATTGACGCAAGATAGGCGCATGCTTTGCGCCGAGCGTACCATAGGCTCATAAATCGTTTTGGACGCACCCGATGTAACTCCTAGGCGACTTGGGTCATGTGGAATCTTGTTTCGGTCCGTTTGGATACAGTATTAGTGTCGGTGTAAGATAGGTACATGGTTTGGACCAAACATGCCATAGGCTCAAAAATCATTTTGGACACACCGGATGGAACTCCTTGGTGACGTGGGTCATGTGGAATCTCGTTTTGGTCCGTTTGGGGATTGTGTTAGTGCCGGTGCAAGATACGTGCACGGTTTGCGCCAAACATACCATCAGCTCAGAAATCTTGTTGGACACACTCGATGGTACTCCTAGGTGACGAGGATCAAGTGGAAGCTCGATTCAGCCCGTTTAGAGATGGAGCTAATCCTGACGTAAGATAGGTGCACGGTTTGTGCCGAACATACCATAGGCTGAGAAATTATTTTGGACGCACCTGATGGAAATCCTTGGTGGCATGGGTCATGTGAATCTCATTTCGGTCCATTTGGATACAATGTTGGTGTCGGTGGATGATAGGTGCATGGTTTGCGCCAAACGTACCATAGGCTCATAAAATCATTTTAGACACACCCGATGGTACTTCTAGGTGACGAGGCTCAAGTGAATGCTTGTTTTATTCCATTTAGAGATAGTGCTAATCTTGATTCAAGATAGATGCATGATTTACGCCAACGTATCATAGGATCAGAAATCATTTTGGATGCACCCGATGGAACTCCTAGTTGACTTGGGTCATGTGGAATCTAGTTTCGGTCCGTGTGGAGACAGTGTTAGTGTCGGTGCAAGATAGGTGCACGGTTTGTACTAAACGTACCACATACTTAGAAGTCATTTTGGACGCACCCAACGATACTCCTAGGTGACGATGCTCAAGGGGAAGCTCAATTCAGTCTGTTTGGAGATAGTGCTAATCTTGATGCAAGATAGGTACACGGATTGCACCGAACGTACCATAGGCTCAGAAATCATTTTGGACGCAGCTGATGTTGCTGCTAGGTGACTTGGGTCTTGTCGAATCTCGTTTCGGTCCATGTGGAGACAGTGTTAGTGTCAGCGCAAGGTAGGTGCACGGTTTGCGCCAAATGTACCATAGGCTCAGAAATAATTTTGGATACACCCGATAGTACTCCTAGGTGACGAGGCTCAAGTGGAAGCTCGATTCAGTCCGTTTAAAGATAGTGCTAATCTTGTCGCAAGATATGTGCACGATTTGCGCTGAATGTACCATAGGCTCAGAAATCATTTTGGACACACCCGATGGTACTCCTATGTGACGAGGCTCAAGTGGATGCTCGTTTTATTCCGTTTGGAGATAGTGCTAATCTTGACGCAAGATAGGTGCACGGTTTGTGCCGAACATACCATAGGCTTGGAAATCATTTTGGACGCACCTGATGGAACTCCTTGGTGGCGTGGGTCATGTGGAATCTTATTTTGGTCCATTTGGATACAATGTTAGTGTCGGTGGAAGATAGGTGCATGGTTTGCGCCAAATGTGCCATAGGCTCAGAAATTATTTTGGACGCACCCGATGGTACTCCTAGGTGACGAGGCTCAAGTGGATGCTCACTTCGTTTTGTTTGGAGATAGTGCTAATCTTGACACAAGATATGTGCACAGTTTGCACCACACATACCATAGGCTCAGAAATCATTTTGGACACACTCAATGGTACTCCTAGGTGACGCGGCTCAAGTGGAAGCTCGATTCAGTCCGTTTGGAGAAAGTGCTAATCTTGACGTAAGATAGGTGCATGGTTTGTGCCAAACGTACCATAGGCCTAGAAATTATTTTGGACGCACCCGATGGTACTCCTATGTGACGAGGCTCAAGTGGATGCTCGTTTCATTCTGTTTGGAGATAGTGCTAATATTGACGCAAGATGGGCGCATGCTTTGCGCCGAGCGTACCATAGGCTCATAAATCATTTTGGACGCACCCGATGTAACTCCTAGGCGACTTGGGTCGTGTGGAATCTTGTTTCGGTCCGTTTGGATACAGTGTTAGTGTCGGTGCAAGATAGGTACATGGTTTGGACCAAACATGCCATAGGCTCAAAAATCATTTTGGACACACCGGATGGAACTCCTTGGTGACGTGGGTCATGTGGAATCTCGTTTTGGTCCATTTGGGGATTGTGTTAGTGCCGGTGCAAGATACGTGCACGGTTTGTGCCAAACATAGCACCAGCTCAGAAATCTTGTTGGACACACTCGATGGTACTCCTAGGTGACGAGGATCAAGTGGAAGCTCGATTCAGCCCGTTTAGAGATAGAGCTAATCCTGACGCAAGATAGGTGCATGGTTTGCGCCGAACATACCATAGGCTGAGAAATCATTTTGGACGCACCTGATGAAAATCCTTGGTGGCATGGGTCATGTGGAATCTCATTTCGGTCCATTTGGATACAATGTTGGTGTCTGTGGATGATAGGTGCATGGTTTGCGCCAAACGTACCATAGGCTCATAAAATCATTTTAGACACACCCGATGGTACTTCTAGGTGACGAGGCTCAAGTGAATGCTTGTTTTATTCCATTTAGAGATAGTGCTAATCTTGATGCAAGATAGATGCATGATTTACGCCAACATATCATAGGATCAGAAATCATTTTGGATGAAACCCGATGGAACTCCTAGTTGACTTGGGTCATGTGCAATCTAGTTTCGGTCCGTGTGGAGACAGTGTTAGTGTCGGTGCAAGATAGGTGCACGGTTTGTACTAAACGTACCACATACTTAGAAGTCATTTTGGACGCACCCAATGATACTCCTAGGTGACGATGCTCAAGGGGAAGCTCAATTCAGTCCGTTTGGAGATAGTGCTAATCTTGATGCAAGATAGGTACACGGATTGCACCGAACGTACCATAGGCTCGGAAATCATTTTGGACGCAGCTGATGTTGCTGCTAGGTGACTTGGGTCTTGTCGAATCTCGTTTCGATCCATGTGGAGACAGTGTTAGTGTCAGCGCAAGGTAGGTGCACGGTTTGCGCCAAATGTACCATAGGCTCAGAAATAATTTTGGATACACCCGATGGTACTCCTAGGTGACGAGGCTCAAGTGGAAGCTCGATTCAGTCGGTTTAAAGATAGTGCTAATCTTGTCGCAAGATATGTGCACGATTTGCGCTGAATGTACCATAGGCTCAGAAATCATTTTGGACACACCCGATGGTACTCCTATGTGACGAGGCTCAAGTGGATGCTCGTTTTATTCCGTTTGGAGATAGTGCTAATCTTGACGCAAGATAGGTGCATGGTTTGTGCCAAACGTACCATAGGCCTAGAAATTATTTTGGACGCACCCGATGGTACTCCTATGTGACGAGGCTCAAGTGGATGCTCGTTTCATTCTGTTTGGAGATAGTGCTAATATTGACGCAAGATGGGCGCATGCTTTGCGCCGAGCGTGCCATAGGCTCATAAATCATTTTGGACGCACCCGATGTAACTCCTAGGCGACTTGGGTCATGTGGAATCTTGTTTCGGTCCGTTTGGATACAGTGTTAGTGTCGGTGCAAGATAGGTACATGGTTTGGACCAAACATGCCATAGGCTCAAAAATCATTTTGGACACACCGGATGGAACTCCTTGGTGACGTGGGTCATGTGGAATCTCATTTTGGTCCGTTTGGGGATTGTGTTAGTGCCGGTGCAAGATACGTGCACGGTTTGCGCCAAACATACCATCAGCTCAGAAATCTTGTTGGACACACTCGATGGTACTCCTAGGTGACGAGGATCAAGTGGAAGCTCGATTCAGCCCGTTTAGAGATGGAGCTAATCCTGACGTAAGATAGGTGCACGGTTTGTGCCGAACATACCATAGGCTGAGAAATTATTTTGGACGCACCTGATGGAAATCCTTGGTGGCATGGGTCATGTGAATCTCATTTCGGTCCATTTGGATACAATGTTGGTGTCGGTGGATGATAGGTGCATGGTTTGCGCCAAACGTACCATAGGCTCATAAAATCATTTTAGACACACCCGATGGTACTTCTAGGTGACGAGGCTCAAGTGAATGCTTGTTTTATTCCATTTAGAGATAGTGCTAATCTTGATTCAAGATAGATGCATGATTTACGCCAACGTATCATAGGATCAGAAATCATTTTGGATGCACCCGATGGAACTCCTAGTTGACTTGGGTCATGTGGAATCTAGTTTCGGTCCGTGTGGAGACAGTGTTAGTGTCGGTGCAAGATAGGTGCACGGTTTGTACTAAACGTACCACATACTTAGAAGTCATTTTGGACGCACCCAACGATACTCCTAGGTGACGATGCTCAAGGGGAAGCTCAATTCAGTCCGTTTGGAGATAGTGCTAATCTTGATGCAAGATAGGTACACGGATTGCACCGAACGTACCATAGGCTCAGAAATCATTTTGGACGCAGCTGATGTTGCTGCTAGGTGACTTGGGTCTTGTCGAATCTCGTTTCGGTCCATGTGGAGACAGTGTTAGTGTCAGCGCAAGGTAGGTGCACGGTTTGCGCCAAATGTACCATAGGCTCAGAAATAATTTTGGATACACCCGATAGTACTCCTAGGTGACGAGGCTCAAGTGGAAGCTCGATTCAGTCCGTTTAAAGATAGTGCTAATCTTGTCGCAAGATATGTGCACGATTTGCGCTGAATGTACCATAGGCTCAGAAATCATTTTGGACACACCCGATGGTACTCCTATGTGACGAGGCTCAAGTGGATGCTCGTTTTATTCCGTTTGGAGATAGTGCTAATCTTGACGCAAGATAGGTGCACGGTTTGTGCCGAACATACCATAGGCTTGGAAATCATTTTGGACGCACCTGATGGAACTCCTTGGTGGCGTGGGTCATGTGGAATCTTATTTTGGTCCATTTGGATACAATGTTAGTGTCGGTGGAAGATAGGTGCATGGTTTGCGCCAAATGTGCCATAGGCTCAGAAATTGTTTTGGACGCACCCGATGGTACTCCTAGGTGACGAGGCTCAAGTGGATGCTCACTTCGTTTTGTTTGGAGATAGTGCTAATCTTGACACAAGATATGTGCACAGTTTGCACCACACATACCATAGGCTCAGAAATCATTTTGGACACACTCAATGGTACTCCTAGGTGACGCGGCTCAAGTGGAAGCTCGATTCAGTCCGTTTGGAGAAAGTGCTAATCTTGACGTAAGATAGGTGCATGGTTTGTGCCAAACGTACCATAGGCCTAGAAATTATTTTGGACGCACCCGATGGTACTCCTATGTGACGAGGCTCAAGTGGATGCTCGTTTCATTCTGTTTGGAGATAGTGCTAATATTGACGCAAGATGGGCGCATGCTTTGCGCCGAGCGTACCATAGGCTCATAAATCATTTTGGACGCACCCGATGTAACTCCTAGGCGACTTGGGTCGTGTGGAATCTTGTTTCGGTCCGTTTGGATACAGTGTTAGTGTCGGTGCAAGATAGGTACATGGTTTGGACCAAACATGCCATAGGCTCAAAAATCATTTTGGACACACCGGATGGAACTCCTTGGTGACGTGGGTCATGTGGAATCTCGTTTTGGTCCATTTGGGGATTGTGTTAGTGCCGGTGCAAGATACGTGCACGGTTTGTGCCAAACATAGCATCAGCTCAGAAATCTTGTTGGACACACTCGATGGTACTCCTAGGTGACGAGGATCAAGTGGAAGCTCGATTCAGCCCGTTTAGAGATAGAGCTAATCCTGACGCAAGATAGGTGCATGGTTTGCGCCGAACATACCATAGGCTGAGAAATCATTTTGGACGCACCTGATGAAAATCCTTGGTGGCATGGGTCATGTGGAATCTCATTTCGGTCCATTTGGATACAATGTTGGTGTCTGTGGATGATAGGTGCATGGTTTGCGCCAAACGTACCATAGGCTCATAAAATCATTTTAGACACACCCGATGGTACTTCTAGGTGACGAGGCTCAAGTGAATGCTTGTTTTATTCCATTTAGAGATAGTGCTAATCTTGATGCAAGATAGATGCATGATTTACGCCAACATATCATAGGATCAGAAATCATTTTGGATGAAACCCGATGGAACTCCTAGTTGACTTGGGTCATGTGCAATCTAGTTTCGGTCCGTGTGGAGACAGTGTTAGTGTCGGTGCAAGATAGGTGCACGGTTTGTACTAAACGTACCACATACTTAGAAGTCATTTTGGACGCACCCAATGATACTCCTAGGTGACGATGCTCAAGGGGAAGCTCAATTCAGTCCGTTTGGAGATAGTGCTAATCTTGATGCAAGATAGGTACACGGATTGCACCGAACGTACCATAGGCTCGGAAATCATTTTGGACGCAGCTGATGTTGCTGCTAGGTGACTTGGGTCTTGTCGAATCTCGTTTCGATCCATGTGGAGACAGTGTTAGTGTCAGCGCAAGGTAGGTGCACGGTTTGCGCCAAATGTACCATAGGCTCAGAAATAATTTTGGATACACCCGATGGTACTCCTAGGTGACGAGGCTCAAGTGGAAGCTCGATTCAGTCGGTTTAAAGATAGTGCTAATCTTGTCGCAAGATATGTGCACGATTTGCGCTAAATGTACCATAGGCTCAGAAATCATTTTGGACACACCCGATGGTACTCCTATGTGACGAGGCTCAAGTGGATGCTCGTTTTATTCCGTTTGGAGATAGTGCTAATCTTGACGCAAGATAGGTGCATGGTTTGTGCCAAACGTACCATAGGCCTAGAAATTATTTTGGACGCACCCGATGGTACTCCTATGTGACGAGGCTCAAGTGGATGCTCGTTTCATTCTGTTTGGAGATAGTGCTAATATTGACGCAAGATGGGCGCATGCTTTGCGCCGAGCGTGCCATAGGCTCATAAATCATTTTGGACGCACCCGATGTAACTCCTAGGCGACTTGGGTCATGTGGAATCTTGTTTCGGTCCGTTTGGATACAGTGTTAGTGTCGGTGCAAGATAGGTACATGGTTTGGACCAAACATGCCATAGGCTCAAAAATCATTTTGGACACACCGGATGGAACCCCTTGGTGACGTGGGTCATGTGGAATCTCGTTTTGGTCCATTTGGGGATTGTGTTAGTGCCGGTGCAAGATACGTGCACGGTTTGCGCCAAACATACCATCAGCTCAGAAATCTTGTTGGACACACTCGATGGTACTCCTAGGTGACGAGGATCAAGTGGAAGCTCGATTCAGCCCGTTTAGAGATAGAGCTAATCCTGACGCAAGATAGGTGCACGGTTTGCGCCGAACATACCATAGGCTGAGAAATCATTTTGGACGCACCTGATGGAAATCCTTGGTGGCATGGGTCATGTGGAATCTCATTTCGGTCCATTTGGATACAATGTTGGTGTCTGTGGATGATAGGTGCATGGTTTGCGTCAAACGTACCATAGGCTCATAAAATCATTTTAGACACACCCGATGGTACTTCTAGGTGACGAGGCTCAAGTGAATGCTTGTTTTATTCCATTTAGAGATAGTGCTAATCTTGATGCAAGATAGATGCATGATTTACGCCAACATATCATAGGATCAGAAATCATTTTGGATGAAACCCGATGGAACTCCTAGTTGACTTGGGTCATGTGCAATCTAGTTTCGGTCCGTGTGGAGACAGTGTTAGTGTCGGTGCAAGATAGGTGCACGGTTTGTACTAAACGTACCACATACTTAGAAGTCATTTTGGACGCACCCAATGATACTCCTAGGTGACGATGCTCAAGGGGAAGCTCAATTCAGTCCGTTTGGAGATAGTGCTAATCTTGATGCAAGATAGGTACACGGATTGCACCGAACGTACCATAGGCTCGGAAATCATTTTGGACGCAGCTGATGTTGCTGCTAGGTGACTTGGGTCTTGTTGAATCTCGTTTCGATCCATGTGGAGACAGTGTTAGTGTCAGCGCAAGGTAGGTGCACGGTTTGCGCCAAATGTACCATAGGTTCAGAAATAATTTTTGGATACACCCGATGGTACTCCTAGGTGACGAGGCTCAAGTGGAAGCTCGATTCAGTCGGTTTAAAGATAGTGCTAATCTTGTCGCAAGATATGTGCACGATTTGCGCTGAATGTACCATAGGCTCAAAAATCATTTTGGACACACCCGATGGTACTCCTATGTGACGAGGCTCAAGTGGATGCTTGTTTTATTCCGTTTGGAGATAGTGCTAATCTTGACGCAAGATAGGTGCACGGTTTGTGCCAAACATACCATAGGCTTGGAAATCATTTTGGACGCACCTGATGGAACTCCTTGGTGGCGTGGGTCATGTGGAATCTTATTTCGGTCCATTTGGATACAATGTTAGTGTCGGTGGAAGATAGGTGCATGGTTTGCGCCAAACGTGCCATAGGCTCAGAAATTGTTTTGGATGCACCCGATGGTACTCCTAGGTGACGAGGCTCAAGTGGATGCTCACTTCGTTTTGTTTGGAGATAGTGCTAATCTTGACACAAGATATGTGCATAGTTTGCACCACACATACCGTAGGCTCAGAAATCATTTTGGACACACTCAATGGTACTCCTTGGTGACGCGGCTCAAGTGGAAGCTCGATTCAGTCCATTTGGAGAAAGTGCTAATCTTGACGTAAGATAGGTGCATGGTTTGTGCCAAACGTACCATAGGCCTAGAAATTATTTTGGACGCACCCGATGGTAATCCTATGTGACGAGGCTCAAGTGGATGCTCGTTTCATTCTGTTTGGAGATAGTGCTAATATTGACGCAAGATGGGCGCATGCTTTGCGCCGAGCGTACCATAGGCTCATAAATCGTTTTGGACGCACCCGATGTAACTCCTTGGCGACTTGGGTCATGTGGAATCTTGTTTCGGTCCGTTTGGATACAGTGTTAGTGTCGGTGCAAGATAGGTACATGGTTTGGACCAAACATGCCATAGGCTCAAAAATCATTTTGGACACACCGGATGGAACTCCTTAATGACGTGGGTCATGTGGAATCTCGTTTTGGTCCGTTTGGGGATTGTGTTAGTGCCGGTGCAAGATACGTGCACGGTTTGCGCCAAACATACCATCAGCTCAGAAATCTTGTTGGACACACTCGATGGTACTCCTAGGTGACGAGGATCAAGTGGAAGCTCGATTCAGCCCGTTTAGAGATAGAGCTAATCCTGACGCAAGATAGGTGCACGGTTTGCGCCGAACATACCATAGGCTAAGAAATCATTTTGGACGCACCTGATGGAAATCCTTGGTGGCATGGGTCATGTGAAATCTCATTTCGGTCCATTTCGATACAATGTTGGTGTCTGTGGATGATAGGTGCATGGTTTGCGCCAAACGTACCATAGGCTCATAAAATCATTTTAGACACACCCGATGGTACTTCTAGGTGACGAGGCTCAAGTGAATGCTTGTTTTATTCCATTTAGAGATAGTGCTAATCTTGATGCAAGATAGATGCATGATTTACGCCAACGTATCATAGGATCAGAAATCATTTTGGATGCACCCGATGGAACTCCTAGTTGACTTGGGTCATGTGGAATCTAGTTTCGGTCCGTGTGGAGACTGTGTTAGTGTCGGTGCAAGATAGGTGCACAGTTTGTACTAAATGTACCACATACTTAGAAGTCATTTTGGACGCACCCAATGATACTCCTAGGTGATGATGCTCAAGGGGAAGCTCAATTCAGTCCGTTTGGAGATAGTGCTAATCTTGATGCAAGATAGGTACACAGATTGCACCGAACGTACTATAGGCTCGGAAATCATTTTGGACGCAGCTGATGTTGCTGCTAGGTGACTTGGGTCTTGTCGAATCTCGTTTCGGTCCATGTGGAGACAGTTTTAGTGTCAGCGCAAGGTAGGTGCACGGTTTGCGCCAAATGTACCATAGGCTCAGAAATAATTTTGAATACACCCGATGGTACTCCTAGGTGACGAGGCTCAAGTGGAAGCTCGATTCAGTCCGTTTAAAGATAGTGCTAATCTTGTCGCAAGATATGTGCACGATTTGCGCTGAATGTACCATAGGCTCAGAAATCATTTTGGACACACCCGATGGTACTCCTATGTGACGGGGCTGAAGTGGATGCTCGTTTTATTCTATTTGGAGATAGTGCTAATCTTGATGCAAGATAGGTGCACGGTTTGTGCCGAATATACCATAGGCTCGGAAATCATTTTGGATGCACCTGATAGAACTCCTTGGTGGCGTGGGTCATTTGGAATCTCATTTCGATCTATTTGGATACAATGTTAGTGTCGGTGGAAGATAGGTGCATGGTTTGCGCCAAACGTGCCATAGGCTCAGAAATTATTTTGGACGCACCCGATGGTACTCCTAGGTGACGAGGCTCAAGTGGATGCTCACTTCGTTTTGTTTGGAGATAGTGTTAATCTTGACACAAGATAGGTGCACAGTTTGCGTCACACATACCATAGGCTTAGAAATCATTTTGGACACACTCAATGGTACTCCTAGGTGACGCGGCTCAAGTGGAAGCTCAATTCAGTCCGTTTGGAGAAAGAGCTAATCTTGACGTAAGATAGGTGCATGGTTTGTGCCAAACATACCATAGGCCTAGAAATTATTTTAGACACACCCGATGGTACTCCTATGTGACGAGGCTCAAGTGGATGCTTGTTTCATTCCATTTAGAGATAGTGCTAATATTGATGCAAGATAGGCGCATGCTTTGCGCCGAGCGTACCATAGGCTCATAAATCGTTTTGGACGCACCCGATGTAACTCCTAGGCGACTTGGGTCATGTGGAATCTTGTTTCGGTCCTTTTGGATATAGTGTTAGTGTCGGAGTAAGATAGGTACATGGTTTGGACCAAACGTGTCATAGGCTCAAAAATCATTTTGGACACACCGGATGAAACTCCTTGGTGACGTGGGTCATGTGGAATCTCGTTTTAGTCCGTTTGGGGATTGTGTTAGTGCCGGTGCAAGATACGTGCACGGTTTGCGCCAAACATACCATCAGCTCAGAAATCTTGTTGGACACCCTCGATGGTACTCCTAGGTGACGAGAATCAAGTGGAAGCTCGATTCGGCCCGTTTAGAGATAGAGCTAATCCTGACGCAAGATAGGTGCACAGTTTGCGCCGAACATACCATAGGCTCAGAAATCATTTTGGACGCACCTGATGGAAATCCATGGTGGCATGGGTCATGTGGAATCTCATTTCGGTCCATTTAGATACAATGTTGGTGTCGGTGGATGATAGGTGCATGGTTTGCGCCAAACGTACCATAGGCTCATAAAATCATTTTAGACACACCCGATGGTACTTCTAGGTGACGAGGATCAAGTGAATGTTTGTTTTATTCCATTTAGAGATAGTGCTAATCTTGATGCAAGACAGGTGCATGATTTACGCCAAACGTATCATAGGATCAGAAATCATTTTGGATGCACCCGATGGAACTCCTAGTTGACTTGGGTCATGTGGAATCTAGTTTCGGTCCGTGTGGAAACAGTATTAGTGTCGGTGCAAGATAGGTGCACGGTTTGTACTAAACGTACCACATACTTAGAAGTCATTTTGGACGCACCCAATGATACTCCTAGGTGATGATGCTCAAGGGGAAGCTCAATTCAGTCCGTTTGGAGATAGTGCTAATCTTGATGCAAGATAGGTACATGGATTGCACCGAACGTATCATAGGCTCGGAAATCATCTTGGACGCAGCTGATGTTGCTGCTAGGTGACTTGGGTCATGTCGAATCTCGTTTCGGTCCGTGTGGAGACAGTGTTAGTGTCAGCGCAAGTTAGGTGCACGGTTTGCGCCAAATGTACCATAGGCTCAGAAATAATTTTGGATACACCCGATGGTACTCCTAGGTGACGAGGCTCAAGTGGAAGCTCGATTTAGTCCATTTAAAGATAGTGCTAATCTTGTCACAAGATATGTGCACGATTTGCGTTGAATGTACCATAGGCTTAGAAATTATTTTGGACACACCAGATGGTACTCCTATGTGATGAGGCTCAAGTGGATGCTCGTTTTATTCTGTTTGGAGATAGTGCTAATCTTGACGCAAGATAGGTGCACGGTTTGTGCCGAACATACCATAGGCTCGAAAATCATTTTGGACGCACCTGATGGAACTCCTTGGTGGCGTGGGTCATGTGGAATCTCATTTCAGTCCATTTGGATACAATGTTAGTGTCGGTGGAAGATAGGTGCATGGTTTGCGCCAAACGTGCCATAGGCTCAGAAATTGTTTTGGACGCACCCGATGGTACTCCTAGGTGACGAGGCTCAAGTGGATGCTCACTTCGTTTTGTTTGGAGATAGTGCTAATCTTGACACAAGATAGGTGCACAGTTTGCGCCACACATACTATAGGCTCAGAAATCATTTTGGACACACTCAATGGTACTCCTAGGTGACGCGGCTCAAGTGGAAGCTCGATTCAGTCCGTTTGGAGAAAGTGCTAATCTTGACGTAAGATAGGTGCATGGTTTGTATCAAACGTACCATAGGCCTAGAAATTATTTTGGACGCACCCGATGGTACTCCTATGTGACGAGGCTCAAGTGGATGCTCGTTTCATTCCGTTTGGAGATAGTGCTAATATTGACGCAAGATAGGCGCATGCTTTGCGCCGAGCGTACCATAGGCTCATCAATCGTTTTGGACGCACCCGATGTAACTCCTAGGCGACTTGGGTCATGTGGAATCTTGTTTCGGTCCGTTTGGATATAGTGTTAGTGTCGGAGTAAGATAGGTACATGGTTTGGACCAAACATGTCATAGGCTCAAAAATCATTTTGGACACACCGGATGAAACTCCTTGGTGACGTGGGTCATGTGGAATCTCATTTCGGTCCATTTGGATACAATGTTGGTGTCTGTGGATGATAGGTGCATGGTTTGCGTCAAACGTACCATAGGCTCATAAAATCATTTTAGACACACCCGATGGTACTTCTAGGTGACGAGGCTCAAGTGAATGCTTGTTTTATTCCATTTAGAGATAGTGCTAATGTTGATGCAAGATAGATGCATGATTTACGCCAACATATCATAGGATCAGAAATCATTTTGGATGAAACCCGATGGAACTCCTAGTTGACTTGGGTCATGTGCAATCTAGTTTCGGTCCGTGTGGAGACAGTGTTAGTGTCGGTGCAAGATAGGTGCACGGTTTGTACTAAACGTACCACATACTTAGAAGTCATTTTGGACGCACCCAATGATACTCCTAGGTGACGATGCTCAAGGGGAAGCTCAATTCAGTCCGTTTGGAGATAGTGCTAATCTTGATGCAAGATAGGTACACGGATTGCACCGAACGTACCATAGGCTCGGAAATCATTTTGGACGCAGCTGATGTTGCTGCTAGGTGACTTGGGTCTTGTCGAATCTCGTTTCGATCCATGTGGAGACAGTGTTATTGTCAGCGCAAGGTAGGTGCACGGTTTGCGCCAAATGTACCATAGGCTCAGAAATAATTTTTGGATACACCCGATGGTACTCCTAGGTGACGAGGCTCAAGTGGAAGCTCGATTCAGTCGGTTTAAAGATAGTGCTAATCTTGTCGCAAGATATGTGCACGATTTGCGCTGAATGTACCATAGGCTCAAAAATCATTTTGGACACACCCGATGGTACTCCTATGTGACGAGGCTCAAGTGGATGCTCGTTTTATTCCGTTTGGAGATAGTGCTAATCTTGACGCAAGATAGGTGCACGGTTTGTGCCAAACATACCATAGGCTTGGAAATCATTTTGGACGCACCTGATGGAACTCCTTGGTGGCGTGGGTCATGTGGAATCTTATTTCGGTCCATTTGGATACAATGTTAGTGTCGGTGGAAGATAGGTGCATGGTTTGCGCCAAACGTGCCATAGGCTCAGAAATTGTTTTGGATGCACCCGATGGTACTCCTAGGTGACGAGGCTCAAGTGGATGCTCACTTCGTTTTGTTTGGAGATAGTGCTAATCTTGACACAAGATATGTGCATAGTTTGCACCACACATACCATAGGCTCAGAAATCATTTTGGACACACTCAATGGTACTCCTAGGTGACGCGGCTCAAGTGGAAGCTCGATTCAGTCCATTTGGAGAAAGTGCTAATCTTGACGTAAGATAGGTGCATGGTTTGTGCCAAACGTACCATAGGCCTAGAAATTATTTTGGACGCACCCGATGGTAATCCTATGTGACGAGGCTCAAGTGGATGGTCGTTTCATTCTGTTTGGAGATAGTGCTAATATTGACGCAAGATGGGCGCATGCTTTGCGCCGAGCGTACCATAGGCTCATAAATCGTTTTGGACGCACCCGATGTAACTCCTTGGCGACTTGGGTCATGTGGAATCTTGTTTCGGTCCGTTTGGATACAGTGTTAGTGTCGGTGCAAGATTGGTACATGGTTTGGACCAAACATGCCATAGGCTCAAAAATCATTTTGGACACACCGGATGGAACTCCTTAATGACGTGGGTCATGTGGAATCTCGTTTTGGTCCGTTTGGGGATTGTGTTAGTGCCGGTGCAAGATACGTGCACGGTTTGCGCCAAACATACCATCAGCTCAGAAATCTTGTTGGACACACTCGATGGTACTCCTAGGTGACGAGGATCAAGTGGAAGCTCGATTCAGCCCGTTTAGAGATAGAGCTAATCCTGACGCAAGATAGGTGCACGGTTTGCGCCGAACATACCATAGGCTGAGAAATCATTTTGGACGCACCTGATGGAAATCCTTGGTGGCATGGGTCATGTGAAATCTCATTTCGGTCCATTTCGATACAATGTTGGTGTCTATGGATGATAGGTGCATGGTTTGCGCCAAACGTACCATAGGCTCATAAAATCATTTTAGACACACCCGATGGTACTTCTAGGTGACGAGGCTCAAGTGAATGCTTGTTTTATTCCATTTAGAGATAGTGCTAATCTTGATGCAAGATAGATGCATGATTTACGCCAACGTATCATAGGATCAGAAATCATTTTGGATGCACCCGATGGAACTCCTAGTTGACTTGGGTCATGTGGAATCTAGTTTCGGTCCGTGTGGAGACTGTGTTAGTGTCGATGCAAGATAGGTGCACAGTTTGTACTAAATGTACCACATACTTAGAAGTCATTTTGGACGCACCCAATGATACTCCTAGGTGATGATGCTCAAGGGGAAGCTCAATTCAGTCCGTTTGGAGATAGTGCTAATCTTGATGCAAGATAGGTACACAGATTGCACCGAACGTACCATAGGCTCGAAAATCATTTTGGACGCAGCTGATGTTGCTGCTAGGTGACTTGGGTCTTGTCGAATCTCGTTTCGGTCCATGTGGAGACAGTGTTAGTGTCAGCGCAAGGTAGGTGCACGGTTTGCGCCAAATGTACCATAGGCTCAGAAATAATTTTGAATACACCCGATGGTACTCCTAGGTGACGAGGCTCAAGTGGAAGCTCGATTCAGTCCGTTTAAAGATAGTGCTAATCTTGTCGCAAGATATGTGCACGATTTGCGCTGAATGTACCATAGGCTCAGAAATCATTTTGGACACACCCGATGGTACTCCTATGTGACGGGGCTCAAGTGGATGCTCGTTTTATTCTATTTGAAGATAGTGCTAATCTTGATGCAAGATAGGTGCACGGTTTGTGCCGAACATACCATAGGCTCGGAAATCATTTTGGATGCACCTGATAGAACTCCTTGGTGGCGTGGGTCATTTGGAATCTCATTTCGATCTATTTGGATACAATGTTAGTGTCGGTGGAAGATAGGTGCATGGTTTGCGCCAAACGTGCCATAGGCTCAGAAATTATTTTGGACGCACCCGATGGTACTCCTAGGTGACGAGGCTCAAGTGGATGCTCACTTCGTTTTGTTTGGAGATAGTGTTAATCTTGACACAAGATAGGTGCACAGTTTGCGTCACACATACCATAGGCTTAGAAATCATTTTGGACACACTCAATGGTACTCCTAGGTGACGCGGCTCAAGTGGAAGCTCAATTCAGTCCGTTTGGAGAAAGAGCTAATCTTGACGTAAGATAGGTGCATGGTTTGTGCCAAACATACCATAGGCCTAGAAATTATTTTAGACACACCCGATGGTACTCCTATGTGACGAGGCTCAAGTGGATGCTTGTTTCATTCCATTTAGAGATAGTGCTAATATTGATGCAAGATAGGCGCATGCTTTGCGCCGAGCGTACCATAGGCTCATAAATCGTTTTGGACGCACCCGATGTAACTCCTAGGCGACTTGGGTCATGTGGAATCTTGTTTCGGTCCTTTTGGATATAGTGTTAGTGTCGGAGTAAGATAGGTACATGGTTTGGACCAAACGTGTCATAGGCTCAAAAATCATTTTGGACACACCGGATGAAACTCCTTGGTGACGTGGGTCATGTGGAATCTCGTTTTAGTCCGTTTGGGGATTGTGTTAGTGCCGGTGCAAGATACGTGCACGGTTTGCGCCAAACATACCATCAGCTCAGAAATCTTGTTGGACACCCTCGATGGTCCTCCTAGGTGACGAGAATCAAGTGGAAGCTCGATTCGGCCCGTTTAGAGATAGAGCTAATCCTGACGCAAGATAGGTGCACAGTTTGCGCCGAACATACCATAGGCTCAGAAATCATTTTGGACGCACCTGATGGAAATCCATGGTGGCATGGGTCATGTGGAATCTCATTTCGGTCCATTTAGATACAATGTTGGTGTCGGTGGATGATAGGTGCATGGTTTGCACCAAACGTACCATAGGCTCATAAAATCATTTTAGACACACCCGATGGTACTTCTAGGTGACGAGGATCAAGTGAATGTTTGTTTTATTCCATTTAGAGATAGTGCTAATCTTGATGCAAGACAGGTGCATGATTTACGCCAAACGTATCATAGGATCAGAAATCATTTTGGATGCACCCGATGGAACTCCTAGTTGACTTGGGTCATGTGGAATCTAGTTTCGGTCCGTGTGTTGACAGTATTAGTGTCGGTGCAAGATAGGTGCACGGTTTGTACTAAACGTACCACATACTTAGAAGTCATTTTGGACGCACCCAATGATACTCCTAGGTGATGATGCTCAAGGGGAAGCTCAATTCAGTCCGTTTGGAGATAGTGCTAATCTTGATGCAAGATAGGTACATGGATTGCACCGAACGTATCATAGGCTCGGAAATCATCTTGGACGCAGCTGATGTTGCTGCTAGGTGACTTGGGTCATGTCGAATCTCGTTTCGGTCCGTGTGGAGACAGTGTTAGTGTCAGCGCAAGTTAGGTGCACGGTTTGCGCCAAATGTACCATAGGCTCAGAAATAATTTTGGATACACCCGATGGTACTCCTAGGTGACGAGGCTCAAGTGGAAGCTCGATTCAGTCCATTTAAAGATAGTGCTAATCTTGTCACAAGATATGTGCACGATTTGCGTTGAATGTACCATAGGCTTAGAAATTATTTTGGACACACCAGATGGTACTCCTATGTGATGAGGCTCAAGTGGATGCTCGTTTTATTCCGTTTGGAGATAGTGCTAATCTTGACGCAAGATAGGTGCACGGTTTGTGCCGAACATACCATAGGCTCGAAAATCATTTTGGACGCACCTGATGGAACTCCTTGGTGGCGTGGGTCATGTGGAATCTCATTTCAGTCCATTTGGATACAATGTTAGTGTCGGTGGAAGATAGGTGCATGGTTTGCGCCAAACGTGCCATAGGCTCAGAAATTGTTTTGGACGCACCCGATGGTACTCCTAGGTGACGAGGCTCAAGTGGATGCTCACTTCGTTTTGTTTGGAGATAGTGCTAATCTTGACACAAGATAGGTGCACAGTTTGCGCCACACATACTATAGGCTCAGAAATCATTTTGGACACACTCAATGGTACTCCTAGGTGACGCGGCTCAAGTGGAAGCTCGATTCAGTCCGTTTGGAGAAAGTGCTAATCTTGACGTAAGATAGGTGCATGGTTTGTATCAAACGTACCATAGGCCTAGAAATTATTTTGGACGCACCCGATGGTACTCCTATGTGACGAGGCTCAAGTGGATGCTCGTTTCATTCCGTTTGGAGATAGTGCTAATATTGACGCAAGATAGGCGCATGCTTTGCGCCGAGCGTACCATAGGCTCATCAATCGTTTTGGACGCACCCGATGTAACTCCTAGGCGACTTGGGTCATGTGGAATCTTGTTTCGGTCCGTTTGGATATAGTGTTAGTGTCGGAGTAAGATAGGTACATGGTTTGGACCAAACATGTCATAGGCTCAAAAATCATTTTGGACACACCGGATGAAACTCCTTGGTGACGTGGGTCATGTGGAATCTCGTTTTAGTCCGTTTGGGGATTGTGTTAGTGCCGGTGCAAGATACGTGCACGGTTTGCGCCAAACATACCATCAGCTCAGAAATCTTGTTGGACACCCTCGATGGTACTCCTAGGTGACGAGAATCAAGTGGAAGCTCGATTCGGCCCGTTTAGGGATAGAGCTAATCCTGACGCAAGATAGGTGCACGATTCAGTCCGTTTGGAAGCTCGATTCAGTCCGTTTAAAGATAGTGCTAATCTTGTCACAAGATATGTGCACGATTTGCGCTGAATGTACCATAGGCTCAGAAATCATTTTGGACGCACCCGATGGTACTCCTAGGTGACGCGGCTCAAGTGGAAGCTCGATTCAGTCCGTTTGGAGAAAGTGCTAATCTTGACGTAAGATAGGTGCATGGTTTGTGCCAAGCATGCGCCTATCTTGCGTCAATATTAGCACTATCTCTAAACGGAATGAAACGAGCATCCACTTGAAACGCGGCTCAAGTGGAAGCTCGATTCAGTCCGTTTGGAGAAAGTGCTAATCTTGACGCAAGATAGGTGCACGGTTTGCGCCGAACATACCATAGGCTGAGAAATCATTTTGGACGCACCTGATGGAAATCCTTGGTGGCATAGGTCATGTGGAATCTCATTTCGGTCCATTTGGGTACAATGTTGGTGTCGGTGGATGATAGGTGCATGGTTTACGCCAAACGTACCATAGACTCATAAAATTATTTTAGACACACCCGATGGTACTTCTAGGTGACGAGGCTCAAGTGAATGCTTGTTTTATTCCATTTAGAGATAGTGCTAATCTTGATGCAAGATAGATGCATGATTTACGCCAACGTATCATAGGATCAGAAATCATTTCGGATGCACCCGATGGAACTCCTAGTTGACTTGGGTCATATGGAATCTAGTTTCGGTCCGTGTGGAGACAGTGTTAGTGTCGTTGCAAGATAGGTGCATGGTTTGTACTAAACATACCACATACTTAGAAGTCATTTTGGACGCACCCAATGATACTCCTAGGTGACGATGCTCAAGGGGAAGCTCAATTCAGTCCGTTTGGAGATAGTGCTAATCTTGATGCAAGATAGGTACACGGATTGCACCGAACGTACCATAGGCTCGGAAATCATTTTGGACGCAGCTGATGTTGCTGCTAGGTGACTTGAGTCCTGTCGAATCTCGTTTCGGTCCATGTGGAGACAGTGTTAGTGTCAGCGCAAGGTAGGTGCACGTTTTGCGCCAAATGTACCATAGGCTCAGAAATAATTTTGGATACACCCGATGGTACTCCTAGGTGACGAGGCTCAAGTGGAAGCTCGATTCAGTCCGTTTAAAGATAGTGCTAATCTTGTCGCAAGATATGTGCACGATTTGCACTGAATGTACCATAGGCTCAGAAATCATTTTGGACACACCCGATGGTACTCCTATGTGACGAGGCTCAAGTGGAAGCTCGTTTTATTCCGTTTGGAGATAGTGCTAATCTTGACGCAAGATAGGTGCACGGTTTGTGCCGAACATACCATAGGCTTAGAAATCATTTTGGACGCACCTGATGGAACTCCTTGGTGGCGTGGGTCATGTGGAATCTTATTTCGGTCCATTTGGATACAATGTTAGTGTCGGTGGAAGATAGGTGCATGGTTTGCGTCAAACGTGCCATAAGCTCAGAAATTGTCTTGGACGCACCCGATGGTACTCCTAGGTGACGAGGCTCAAGTGGATGCTCACTTCGTTTTGTTTGGAGATAGTGCTAATCTTGACACAAGATAGGTGCACAGTTTGCGCCACACATACCATAGGCCCAGAAATCATTTTGGACACACTCAATGGTACTCCTAGGTGACGCGGCTCAAGTGGAAGCTCGATTCAGTCCGTTTGGAGAAAGTGCTAATCTTGACGTAAGATAGGTGCATGGTTTGTGCCAAACGTACCATAGGCCTAGAAATTATTTTGGATGCACCCGATGGTACTCCTATGTGACGAGGCTCAAGTGGATGCTCGTTTCATTCCGTTTGGAGATAGTGCTAATATTGACGCAAGATAGGCGCATGCTTTGCGCCGAGCGTACCATAGGCTCATAAATCGTTTTGGACGCACCCGATGTAACTCCTAGGCGACTTGGGTCATGTGGAATCTTGTTTCGGTCCGTTTGGATACAGTGTTAGTGTCGGTGTAAGATAGGTACATGGTTTGGACCAAACATGCCATAGGCTCAATAATCATTTTGGACACACCGGATGGAACTCCTTGGTGACGTGGGTCATGTGGAATCTCGTTTTGGTCCGTTTGGGGATTGTGTTAGTGCCGGTGCAAGATACGTGCACGGTTTGCGCCAAACATACCATCAGCTCAGAAATCTTGTTGGACACACTCGATGGTACTCCTAGGTGACGAGGATCAAGTGGAAGCTCGATTCAGCCCATTTAGAGATAGAGCTAATCCTGACGCAAGATAGGTGCACGGTTTGCGCCGAACATATCATAGGCTGAGAAATCATTTTGGACACACCTGATGCAAATCCTTGGTGGCATGGGTCATGTGGAATCTCATTTCGGTCCATTTGGATACAATGTTGGTGTCGGTGGATGATAGGTGCATGGTTTGCGCCAAACGTACCATAGGCTCATAAAATCATTTTAGACACACCCGATGGTACTTCTAGGTGACGAGGCTCAAGTGAATGCTTGTTTTATTCCATTTAGAGATAGTGCTAATCTTGATGCAAGATAGATGCATGATTTACGCCAACGTATCATAGGATCATAAATCATTTCGGATGCACCCGATGGAACTCCTAGTTGACTTGGGTCATATGGAATCTAGTTTCGGTCCGTGTGGAGACAGTGTTAGTGTCGTTGCAAGATAGGTGCATGGTTTGTACTAAACATACCACATACTTAGAAGTCATTTTGGACGCACCCAATGATACTCCTAGGTGACGATGCTCAAGGGGAAGCTCAATTCAGTCCGTTTGGAGATAGTGCTAATCTTGATGCAAGATAGGTACACGGATTGCACCGAACGTACCATAGGCTCGGAAATCATTTTGGACGCAGCTGATGTTGCTGCTAGGTGACTTGGGTCTTGTCGAATCTCGTTTCGGTCCATGTGGAGACAGTGTTAGTGTCAGCGCAAGGTAGGTGCACGTTTTGCGCCAAATGTACCATAGGCTCAGAAATAATTTTGGATACACCCGATGGTACTCCTAGGTGACGAGGCTCAAGTGGAAGCTCGATTCAGTCCGTTAAAGATAGTGCTAATCTTGTCGCAAGATATGTGCACGATTTGCGCTGAATGTACCATAGGCTCAGAAATTATTTTGGACACACCCGATGGTACTCCTATGTGACGAGGCTCAAGTGGATGCTCGTTTTATTCCGTTTGGAGATAGTGCTCATCTTGACGCAAGATAGGTGCACGGTTTGTGCCGAACATACCATAGGCTTAGAAATCATTTTGGACGCACCAGATGGAACTCTTTGGTGGCGTGGGTCATGTGGAATCTTATTTCGGTCCATTTGGATACGATGTTAGTGTCGGTGGAAGATAGGTGCATGGTTTGCGTCAAACGTGCCATAGGCTCAGAAATTGTTTTGGACGCACCCGATGGTACTCCTAGGTGACGAGGCTCAAGTGGATGCTCACTTCGTTTTGTTTGGAGATAGTGCTAATCTTGACACAAGATAGGTGCACAGTTTGCGCCACACATACCATAGGCCCATAAATCATTTTGGACACACTCAATGGTACTCCTAGGTGACGCGGCTCAAGTGGAAGCTCGATTCAGTCCGTTTGGAGAAAGTGCTAATCTTGACGTAAGATAGGTGCATGGTTTGTGCCAAACGTACCATAGGCCTAGAAATTATTTTGGACGCACCCGATGGTACTCCTATGTGACGAGGCTCAAGTGGATGCTCGTTTCATTCCGTTTAGAGATAGTGCTAATATTGACGCAAGATAGGCGCATGCTTTGCGCCGAGCGTACCATAGGCTCATAAATCGTTTTGGACGCACCCGATGTAACTCCTAGGCGACTTGGGTCATGTGGAATCTTGTTTCGGTCCATTTGGATACAGTGTTAGTGTCGGTGTAAGATAGGTACATGGTTTGGACCAAACATGCCATAGGCTCAATAATCATTTTGGACACACCGGATGGAACTCCTTGGTGACGTGGGTCATGTGGAATCTCGTTTTGGTCCGTTTGGGGATTGTGTTAGTGCCGGTGCAAGATACGTGCACGGTTTGCGCCAAACATACCATCAGCTCAGAAATCTTGTTGGACACCCTCGATAGTACTCCTAGGTGACGAGAATCAAGTGGAAGCTCGATTCGGCCCGTTTAGGGATAGAGCTAATCCTGACGCAAGATAGGTGCACAGTTTGCGCCGAACATACCATAGGCTCAGAAATCATTTTGGACGCTCCTAATGAAAATCCTTGGTGGCATGGGTCATGTGGAATCTCATTTCGGTCCATTTAGATACAATGTTGGTGTCGGTGGATGATAGGTGCATGGTTTGCGCCAAACGTACCATAGGCTCATAAAATCATTTTAGACACACCCGATGGTACTTCTAGGTGACGAGGCTCAAGTGAATGTTTGTTTTATTCCATTTAGAGATAGTGATAATCTTGATGCAAGACAGGTGCATGATTTACACCAAACGTATCATAGGATCAGAAATCATTTTGGATGCACCCGATGGAACTCCTAGTTGACTGGGGTCATGTGGAATCTAGTTTCGGTCCGTGTGGAGACAGTGTAAGTGTCGGTGCAAGATAGGTGCACGGTTTGTACTAAACGTACCACATACTTAGAAGTCATTTTGGACGCACCCAATGATACTCCTAGGTGATGATGCTCAAGGGGAAGCTCAATTCAGTCCGTTTGGAGATAGAGCTAATCTTGATGCAAGATAGGTACACAGATTGCACAGAACGTACCATAGGCTCGGAAATCATTTTGGACGCAGCGGATGTTGCTGCTAGGTGACTTGGGTCATGTCGAATCTCGATTCGGTCCATGTGGAGACAGTGTTAGTGTCAGCGCAAGTTAGGTGCACGGTTTGCGCCAAATGTACCATAGGCTCAGAAATAATTTTGGATACACCCGATGGTACTCCTAGGTGACGAGGCTCAAGTGGAAGCTCGATTCAGTCCGTTTAAAGATAGTGCTAATCTTGTCACAAGATATGTGCACGATTTGCGCTGAATGTACCATAGGCTCAGAAATCATTTTGGACACACCAGATGGTACTCCTATGTGACGAGGCTCAAGTGGATGCTCGTTTTATTCCGTTTGGAGATAGTGCTAATCTTGACGCAAGATAGGTGCACGGTTTGTGCCGAACATACCATAGGCTCGAAAATCATTTTGGACGCACCTGATGGAACTCCTTGGTGGCGTGGGTCATGTGGAATCTCATTTCAGTCCATTTGGATACAATGTTAGTGTCGGTGGAAGATAGGTGCATGGTTTGCGCCAAACGTGCCATAGGCTCAGAAATTGTTTTGGACGCACCCGATGGTACTCCTAGGTGACAAGGCTCAAGTGGATGCTCACTTCATTTTGTTTGGAGATAGTGCTAATCTTGACACAAGATAGGTGCACAGTTTGCGCCACACATACCATAGGCCCAGAAATCATTTTGGACACACTCAATGGTACTCCTAGGTGACGCGGCTCAAGTGGAAGCTCGATTCAGTCCGTTTGGAGAAAGTGCTAATCTTGACGTAAGATAGGTGCATAGTTTGTGCCAAACGTACCATAGGCCTAGAAATTATTTTGGACGCACCCGATGGTACTCCTATGTGACGAGGCTCAAGTGGATGCTCGTTTCATTCCGTTTAGAGATAGTGCTAATATTGACGCAAGATAGGCGCATGCTTTGCGCCGAGCGTACCATAGGCTCATAAATCGTTTTGGACGCACCCGATGTAACTCCTAGGCGACTTGGGTCATGTGGAATCTTGTTTCGGTCCATTTGGATACAGTGTTAGTGTCGGTGTAAGATAGGTACATGGTTTGGACCAAACATGCCATAGGCTCAAAAATCATTTTGGACACACCGGATGGAACTCCTTGGTGACGTGGGTCATGTGGAATCTCGTTTTGGTCCGTTTGGGGATTGTGTTAGTGCCGGTGCAAGATACGTGCACGGTTTGCGCCAAACATACCATCAGCTCAGAAAATCTTGTTGGACACACTCGATGGTACTCCTAGGTGACGAGGATCAAGTGGAAGCTCGATTCAGCCCGTTTAGAGATAGAGCTAATCCTGACGCAAGATAGGTGCACGGTTTGCGCCGAACATACCATAGGCTGAGAAATCATTTTGGACGCACCTGATGGAAATCCTTGGTGGCATAGGTCATGTGGAATCTCATTTCGGTCCATTTGGATACAATGTTGGTGTCGGTGGATGATAGGTGCATGGTTTGCGCCAAACGTACCATAGGCTCATAAAATCATTTTAGACACACCCGATGGTACTTCTAGGTTACGAGGCTCAAGTGAATGCTTGTTTTATTCCATTTAGAGATAGTGCTAATCTTGATGCAAGATAGATGCATGATTTACGCCAACGTATCATAGGATCAGAAATCATTTCGGATGCACCCGATGGAACTCCTAGTTGACTTGGGTCATATGGAATCTAGTTTCGGTCCGTGTGGAGACAGTGTTAGTGTTGTTGCAAGATAGGTGCATGGTTTGTACTAAACATAACATACTTAGAAGTCATTTTGGACGCACCCAGTGATACTCCTAGGTGACGATGCTCAAGGGGAAGCTCAATTCAGTCCGTTTGGAGATAGTGCTAATCTTGATGCAAGATAGGTACACGGATTGCACCGAACGTACCATAGGCTCGGAAATCATTTTGGACGCAGCTGATGTTGCTGCTAGGTAACTTGGGTCTTGTCGAATCTCGTTTCGGTCCATGTGGAGACAGTGTTAGTGTCAGCGCAAGGTAGGTGCACGTTTTGCGCCAAATGTACCATAGGCTCAGAAATAATTTTGGATACACCCGATGGTACTCCTAGGTGACGAGGCTCAAGTGGAAGCTCGATTCAGTCTGTTTAAAGGTAGTGCTAATCTTGTCGCAAGATATGTGCACGATTTGCGCTGAATGTACCATAGGCTCAGAAATCATTTTGGACACACCCGATGGTACTCCTATGTGACGAGGCTCAAGTGGATGCTCGTTTTATTCCGTTTGGAGATAGTGCTAATCTTGACGCAAGATAGGTGCACGGTTTGTGCCGAACATACCATAGGCTTAGAAATCATTTTGGACGCACCTGATGGAACTCCTTGGTGGCGTGGGTCATGTGGAATCTTATTTCGGTCCATTTGGATACAATGTTAGTGTCGGTGGAAGATAGGTGCATGGTTTGCGTCAAACGTGCCATAGGCTCAGAAATTGTTTTGGACGCACCCGATGGTACTCCTAGGTGACGAGGCTCAAGTGGATGCTCACTTCGTTTTGTTTGGAGATAGTGCTAATCTTGACACAAGATAGGTGCACAGTTTGCGCCACACATACCATAGGCCCATAAATCATTTTGGACACACTCAATGGTACTCCTAGGTGACGCGGCTCAAGTGGAAGCTCGATTCAGTCCGTTTGGAGAAAGTGCTAATCTTGACGTAAGATAGGTGCATGGTTTGTGCCAAACGTACCATAGGCCTAGAAATTATTTTGGACGCACCCGATGGTACTCCTATGTGACGAGGCTCAAGTGGATGCTCGTTTCATTCCGTTTGGAGATAGTGCTAATATTGACGCAAGATAGGCGCATGCTTTGCGCCGAGCGTAGCATAGGCTCATAAATCATTTTGGACGCACCCGATGTAACTCCTAGGCGACTTGGGTCATGTGGAATCTTGCTACGGTCCGTTTGGATACAGTGTTAGTGTCGGTGTAAGATAGGTACATGGTTTGGACCAAACATGCCATAGGCTCAATAATCATTTTGGACACACCGGATGGAACTCCTTGGTGACGTGGGTCATGTGGAATCTCGTTTTGGTCCGTTTGGGGATTGTGTTAGTGCCGGTGCAAGATACGTGCACGGTTTGCGCCAAACATACCATCAGCTCAGAAATCTTGTTGGACACACTCGATGGTACTCCTAGGTGACGAGGATCAAGTGGAAGCTCGATTCAGCCCATTTAGGGATAGAGCTAATCCTGACGCAAGATAGGTGCACAGTTTGCGCCGAACATACCATAGGCTCAGAAATCATTTTGGACGCTCCTGATGAAAATCCTTGGTGGCATGGGTCATGTGGAATCTCATTTCGGTCCATTTAGATACAATGTTGGTGTCGGTGGATGATAGGTGCATGGTTTGCGCCAAACGTACCATAGGCTCATAAAATCATTTTAGACACACCCGATGGTACTTCTAGGTGACGACGCTCAAGTGAATGCTTGTTTTATTCCATTTAGAGATAGTGCTAATCTTGATGCAAGACAGGTGCATGATTTACACCAAACATATCATAGGATCAGAAATCATTTTGGATGCACCCGATGGAACTCCTAGTTGACTTGGGTCATGTGGAATCTAGTTTCGGTCCGTGTGGAGACAGTGTAAGTGTCGGTGCAAGATAGGTGCACGGTTTGTACTAAACGTACCACATACTTAGAAGTCATTTTGGACTCACCCAATGATACTCCTAGGTGATGATGCTCAAGGGGAAGCTCAATTCAGTCCGTTTGGAGATAGAGCTAATCTTGATGCAAGATAGGTACACGGATTGCACTGAACGTACCATAGGCTCAGAAATCATTTTGGACGCAGCTGATGTTGCTGCTAGGTGACTTGGGTCTTGTCGAATCTCGTTTCGGTCCATGTGGAGACAGTGTTAGTGTCAGCGCAAGGTAGGTGCACGTTTTGCGCCAAATGTACCATAGGCTCAGAAATAATTTTGGATACACCCGATGGTACTCCTAGGTGACGAGGCTCAAGTGGAAGCTCGATTCAGTCCATTTAAAGATAGTGCTAATCTTGTCGCAAGATATGTGCATGATTTGCGCTGAATGTACCATAGGCTCATAAAATCATTTTGGACACACCCGATGGTACTCCTATGTGACGAGGCTCAAGTGGATGCTCGTTTTATTCCGTTTGGAGATAGTGCTAATCTTGACGCAAGATAGGTGCACGGTTTGTGCCGAACATACCATAGGCTTAGAAATCATTTTGGACGCACCTGATGGAACTCCTTGGTGGCGTGGGTCATGTGGAATCTTATTTCGGTCCATTTGGATACAATGTTAGTGTCGGTGGAAGATAGGTGCATGGTTTGCGTCAAATGTGCCATAGGCTCAGAAATTGTTTTGGACGCACCCGATGGTACTCCTAGGTGACGAGGCTCAAGTGGATGCTCACTTCGTTTTGTTTCGAGATAGTGCTAATCTTGACACAAGATAGGTGCACAGTTTGCGCCACACATACCATAGGCCCAGAAATCATTTTGGACACACTCAATGGTACTCCTAGGTGACGCGGCTCAAGTGGAAGCTCGATTCAGTCCGTTTGGAGAAAGTGCTAATCTTGACGTAAGATAGGTGCATGGTTTGTGCCAAACGTACCATAGGCCTAGAAATTATTTTGGACGCACCCGATGGTACTCCTATGTGACGAGGCTCAAGTGGATGCTCGTTTCATTCCGTTTGGAGATAGTACTAATATTGACGCAAGATAGGCGCATGCTTTGCGCCGAGCGTACCATAGGCTCATAAATCGTTTTGGACGCACCCGATGTAACTCCTAGGCGACTTGGGTCATGTGGAATCTTGTTTCGGTCCGTTTGGATACAGTGTTAGTGTCGGTGCAAGATAGGTACATGGTTTGGACCAAACATGCCATAGGCTCAAAAATCATTTTGGACACACCGGATGGAACTCCTTGGTGACGTGGGTCATGTGGAATCTCGTTTTGGTCCGTTTGGGGATTGTGTTAGTGCCGGTGCAAGATACGTGCACGGTTTGCGCCAAACATACCATCAGCTCAAAAATCTTGTTGGACACACTCGATGGTACTCCTAGGTGACGAGGATCAAGTGGAAGCTCGATTCAGCCCGTTTAGAGATAGAGCTAATCCTGACGCAAGATAGGTGCACGGTTTGCGCCGAACATACCATAGGCTGAGAAATCATTTTGGACGCACCTGATGGAAATCCTTGGTGGCATGGGTCATGTGGAATCTCATTTCGGTCCATTTGGATACAATGTTGGTGTCGGTGGATGATAGGTGCATGGTTTGCGCCAAACGTACCATAGGCTCATAAAATCATTTTAGACACACCCGATAGTACTTCTAGGTGACGAGGCTCAAGTGAATGCTTGTTTTATTCCATTTAGAGATAGTGCTAATCTTGATGCAAGATAGATGCATGATTTACGCCAATGTATCATAGGATCAGAAATCATTTCGGATGCACCCGATGGAACTCCTAGTTGACTTGGGTCATATGAAATCTAGTTTCGGTCCGTGTGGAGACAGTGTTAGTGTCGGTGCAAGATAGGTGCACGGTTTGTACTAAACATACCACATACTTAGAAGTCATTTTGGACGCACCCAATGATACTCCTAGGTGACGATGCTCAAGGGGAAGCTCAATTCAGTCCGTTTGGAGATAGTGCTAATCTTGATGCAAGATAGGTACACGGATTGCACCGAACGTACCATAGGCTCTGAAATCATTTTGGACGCAGCTGATGTTGCTGCTAGGTGACTTGGGTCTTGTCGAATCTCGTTTCGGTCCATGTGGAGACAGTGTTAGTGTCAGCGCAAGGTAGGTGCACGTTTTGCGCCAAATGTACCATAGGCTCAGAAATAATTTTGGATACACCCGATGGTACTCCTAGGTGACGAGGCTCAAGTGGAAGCTCGATTCAGTCCGTTTAAAGATAGTGCTAATCTTGTCGCAAGATATGTGCATGATTTGCGCTGAATGTACCATAGGCTCATAAAATCATTTTGGACACACCCGATGGTACTCCTATGTGACGAGGCTCAAGTGGATGCTCGTTTTATTCCGTTTGGAGATAGTGCTAATCTTGACGCAAGATAGGTGACGGTTTGTGCCGAACATACCATAGGCTTAGAAATCATTTTGGACACACCTGATGGAACTCCTTGGTGGCGTGGGTCATGTGGAATCTTATTTCGGTCCATTTGGATACAATGTTAGTGTCGGTGGAAGATAGGTGCATGGTTTGCGTCAAATGTGCCATAGGCTCAGAAATTGTTTTGGACGCACCCGATGGTACTCCTAGGTGACGAGGCTCAAGTGGATGCTCACTTCGTTTTGTTTCGAGATAGTGCTAATCTTGACACAAGATAGGTGCACAGTTTGCGCCACACATACCATAGGCCCAGAAATCATTTTGGACACACTCAATGGTACTCCTAGGTGACGCGGCTCAAGTGGAAGCTCGATTCAGTCCGTTTGGAGAAAGTGCTAATCTTGACGTAAGATAGGTGCATGGTTTGTGCCAAACGTACCATAGGCCTAGAAATTATTTTGGACGCACCCGATGGTACTCCTATGTGACGAGGCTCAAGTGGATGCTCGTTTCATTCTGTTTGGAGATAGTGCTAATATTGACGCAAGATGGGCGCATGCTTTGCGCCGAGCATACCATAGGCTCATAAATCGTTTTGGACGCACCCGATGTAACTCCTAGGCGACTTGGGTCATGTGAAATCTTGTTTCGGTCCGTTTGGATACAGTGTTAGTGTCGGTGCAAGATAGGTACATGATTTGGACCAAACATGTCATAGGCTCAAAAATCATTTTGGACACACCGGATGGAACTCCTTGGTGACGTGGGTCATGTGGAATCTCGATTTGGTCCGTTTGGGGATTGTGTTAGTGCCGGTGCAAGATACGTGCACGGTTTGCGCCAAACATACCATCAGCTCAGAAATCTTGTTGAACACACTCGATGGTACTCCTAGGTGACGAGGATCAAGTGGAAGCTCGATTCAGCCCGTTTAGATATAGAGCTAATCCTGACGCAAGATAGGTGCACGGTTTGCGCCGAACATACCATAGGCTGAGAAATCATTTTGGACGCACCTGATGGAAATCCTTGGTGGCATGGGTCATGTGGAATCTCATTTCGGTCCATTTGGATACAATGTTGGTGTCGGTGGATGATAGGTGCATGGTTTGCGCCAAACGTACCATAGGCTCATAAAATCATTTTAGACACACCCGATTGTACTTCTAGGTGACGTGGCTCAAGTGAATGCTTGATTTATTCCATTTAGAGATAGTGCTAATCTTGATGCAAGATAGATGCATGATTTACGCCAACGTATCATAGGATCAGAAATCATTTCGGATGCACCCGATGGAACTCCTAGTTGACTTGGGTCATATGGAATCTAGTTTCGGTCCGTGTGAAGACAGTGTTAGTGTCGGTGCAAGATAGGTGCACGGTTTGTACTAAACATACCACATACTTAGAAGTCATTTTGGACGCACCCAATGATACTCCTAGGTGACGATGCTCAAGGGGAAGCTCAATTCAGTCCGTTTGGAGATAGTGCTAATCTTGATGCAAGATAGATAGGTACACGGATTGCACCGAACGTACCATAGGATCTGAAATCATTTTGGACGCAGCTGATGTTGCTGCTAGGTGACTTGGGTCATGTCGAATCTCGTTTCGGTCCATGTGGAGACAGTGTTAGTGTCAGCGCAAGGTAGGTGCATGGTTTGCGCCAAATGTACCATAGGCTCAGAAATAATTTTGGATACACCCGATGGTACTCCTAGGTGACGAGGCTCAAGTGGAAGCTCGATTCAGTCCGTTTAAAGATAGTGCTAATCTTGTCGCAAGATATGTGCATGATTTGCGCTGAATGTACCATAGGCTCAGAAAATCATTTTGGACACACCCGATGGTACTCCTATGTGACGAGGCTCAAGTGGATGCTCGTTTTATTCCGTTTGGAGATAATGCTAATCTTGACGCAAGATAGGTGCACGGTTTGTGCCGAACATACCATAGGCTTAGAAATCATTTTGGACGCACCTGATGGAACTCCTTGGTGGTGTGGGTCATGTGGAATCTTATTTCGATCCATTTGGATACAATGTTAGTGTCGGTGGAAGATAGGTGCATGGTTTGCGTCAAACGTGCCTTAGGCTCAGAAATTTTTTTGGACGTACCCGATGGTACTCCTAGGTGACGAGGCTCAAGTGGATGCTCACTTCGTTTTGTTTGGAGATAGTGCTAATCTTGACACAAGATAGGTGCACAGTTTGCGCCACACATACCATAAGCCCAGAAATCATTTTGGACACACTAATGGTACTCCTAGGTGACACGGCTCAAGTGGAAGCTCGATTCAGTCTGTTTGGAGAAAGTGCTAATCTTGACGTAAGATAGGTGCATGGTTTGTGCCAAACGTACCATAGGCCTAGAAATTATTTTGCACGCACCCGATGGTACTCCTATGTGACGAGGCTCAAGTGGATGCTCGTTTCATTCTGTTTGGAGATAGTGCTAATATTGACGCAAGATGGGCGCATGCTTTGCGCCGAGCATACCATAGGCTCATAAATCGTTTTGGACGCACCCGATGTAACTCCTAGGCGACTTGGGTCATGTGGAATCTTGTTTCAGTCCGTTTGGATACAGTGTTAGTGTCGGTGCAAGATAGGTACATGGTTTGGACCAAACATGTCATAGGCTCAAAAATCATTTTGGACACACCGGATGGAACTCCTTGGTGACGTGGGTCATGTGGAATCTCGATTTGGTCCGTTTGGGGATTGTGTTAGTGCCGGTGCAAGATACGTGCACGGTTTGCGCCAAACATACCATCAGCTCAGAAATCTTGTTGGACACACTCGATGGTACTCCTAGGTGACGAGGATCAAGTGGAAGCTCGATTCAGCCCGTTTAGAGATAGAGCTAATCCTGACGCAAGATAGGTGCACGGTTTGCGCCGAATATACCATTGGCTGAGAAATCATTTTGGACGCACCCGATGGAAATCCTTAGTGGCATGGGTCATGTGGAATCTCATTTCGGTCCATTTGGATACAATGTTGGTGTCGGTGGATCATAGGTGCATGGTTTGCGCCAAACGTACCATAGGCTCATAAAATCATTTTAGACACACCCGATGGTACTTCTAGGTGACGAGGCTCAAGTGAATGCTTGTTTTATTCCATTTAGAGATAGTGCTAATCTTGATGCAAGATAGATGCATGATTTACGCCAACGTATCATAGGATCAGAAATCATTTTGGATGCACCCGATGGAACTCCTAGTTGACTTGGGTCATGTGGAATCTAGTTTCGGTCCGTGTGGAGATAGTATTAGTGTCGGTGCAAGGTAGGTGCACGGTTTGTACTAAACGTACCACATACTTAGAAGTCATTTTGGACGCACCCAATGATACTCCTAGGTGACGATGCTTAAGGGAAGCTCAATTCAGTCCGTTTGGAGATAGTGTTAATCTTGATGCAAGATAGGTACACGGATTGCACTGAACGTACCATAGGCTCAGAAATCATTTTGGACGCAGCTGATGTTGCTGCTAGGTGACTTGGGTCTTGTCGAATCTCGTTTCGGTCCATGTGGAGACAGTGTTAGTGTCAGCGCAAGGTAGGTGCACGGTTTGCGCCAAATGTACCATAGGCTCAGAAATAATTTCGGATACACCCGATGGTACTCCTAGGTGACGAGGCTCAAGTGGAAGCTCGATTCAGTCTGTTTAAAGATAGTGCTAATCTTGTCGCAAGATATGTGCATGATTTGCGTTGAATGTACCATAGGCTCAGAAATCATTTTAGACACACCCGATGGTACTCCTATGTGACGAGGCTCAAGTGGATGCTCGTTTTATTCCGTTTGGAGATAGTGCTAATCTTGATGCAAGATAGGTGCACGGTTTGTGCCGAACATACCATAGGCTCGGAAATCATTTTGGACGCACCTGATAGAACTCCTTGGTGGCGTGGGTCATGTGGAATCTCATTTCGGTCTATTTGGATATAATGTTAGTGTCGGTGGAAGATAGGTGCATGGTTTGCGCCCAACGTGCCATAGGCTCAGAAATTGTTTTGGACGCACCCGATGGTACTCCTAGGTGACGAGGCTCAAGTGGATGCTCACTTCGTTTTGTTTGGAGATAGTGCTAATCTTGACACAAGATAGGTGCACAGTTTGCGCCACACATACCATAGGCCCAGAAATAATTTTGGATACACCCGATGGTACTCCTAGGTGACGAGGCTCAAGTGGAAGCTCGATTCAGTCCGTTTAAAGATAGTGCTAATCTTGTCACAAGATATGTGCACGATTTGCGCTGAATGTACCATAGGCTCAGAAATCATTTTGGACACACCCGATGGTACTCCTATGTGACGAGGCTCAAGTGGATGCTCGTTTTATTCCGTTTGGAGATAGTGCTAATCTTGACGCAAGATAGGTGCACGGTTTGTGCCGAACATACCATAGGCTTAGAAATCATTTTGGACGCACCTGATGGAACTCCTTGGTGGCGTGGGTCATGTGGAATCTTATTTCGGTCCATTTGGATACAATGTTAGTGTCGGTGGAAGATAGGTGCATGGTTTGCGTCAAACATGCCATAGGCTCAGAAAATTGTTTTGGACGCACCCGATGGTACTCCTAGGTGACGAGGCTCAAGTGGATGCTCACTTCGTTTTGTTTGGAGATAGTGCTAATCTTGACACAAGATAGGTGCACAGTTTGCGCCACACATACCATAGGCCCAGAAATCATTTTGGACACACTCAATGGTACTCCTAGGTGACGCGGCTCAAGTGGAAGCTCGATTCAGTCCGTTTGGAGAAAGTGCTAATCTTGACGTAAGATAGGTGCATGGTTTGTGCCAAACGTACCATAGGCCTAGAAATTATTTTGGACGCACCCAATGGTACTCCTATGTGACGAGGCTCAAGTGGATGCTCATTTCATTCCGTTTGGAGATAGTGCTAATATTGACGCAAGATAGGCGCATGCTTTGCGCCGAGCGTACCATAGGCTCATAAATCGTTTTGGACGCACCCGATGTAACTCCTAGGCGACTTGGGTCATGTGGAATCTTGTTTCGGTCCGTTTGGATACAGTGTTAGTGTCGGTGCAAGATAGGTACATGGTTTGGACCAAACATGCCATAGGCTCAAAAATCATTTTGGACACACCGGATGGAACTCCTTGGTGACGTGGGTCATGTGGAATCTCGTTTTGGTCCGTTTGGGGATTGTGTTAGTGCCGGTGCAAGATACGTGCACGGTTTGCGCCAAACATACCATCAGCTCAGAAATCTTGTTGGACACACTCGATGGTACTCCTAGGTGACGAGGATCAAGTGGAAGCTCGATTCAGCCCGTTTAGAGATAGAGCTAATCCTGACGCAAGATAGGTGCACGGTTTGCGCCGAATATACCATTGGCTGAGAAATCATTTTGGACGCACCCGATGGAAATCCTTAGTGGCATGGGTCATGTGGAATCTCATTTCGGTCCATTTGGATACAATGTTGGTGTCGGTGGATCATAGGTGCATGGTTTGCGCCAAACGTACCATAGGCTCATAAAATCATTTTAGACACACCCGATGGTACTTCTAGGTGACGAGGCTCAAGTGAATGCTTGTTTTATTCCATTTAGAGATAGTGCTAATCTTGATGCAAGATAGATGCATGATTTACGCCAACGTATCATAGGATCAGAAATCATTTTGGATGCACCCGATGGAACTCCTAGTTGACTTGGGTCATGTGGAATCTAGTTTCGGTCCGTGTGGAGATAGTATTAGTGTCGGTGCAAGGTAGGTGCACGGTTTGTACTAAACGTACCACATACTTAGAAGTCATTTTGGACGCACCCAATGATACTCCTAGGTGACGATGCTTAAGGGAAGCTCAATTCAGTCCGTTTGGAGATAGTGTTAATCTTGATGCAAGATAGGTACACGGATTGCACTGAACGTACCATAGGCTCAGAAATCATTTTGGACGCAGCTGATGTTGCTGCTAGGTGACTTGGGTCTTGTCGAATCTCGTTTCGGTCCATGTGGAGACAGTGTTAGTGTCAGCGCAAGGTAGGTGCACGGTTTGCGCCAAATGTACCATAGGCTCAGAAATAATTTCGGATACACCCGATGGTACTCCTAGGTGACGAGGCTCAAGTGGAAGCTCGATTCAGTCTGTTTAAAGATAGTGCTAATCTTGTCGCAAGATATGTGCATGATTTGCGTTGAATGTACCATAGGCTCAGAAATCATTTTAGACACACCCGATGGTACTCCTATGTGACGAGGCTCAAGTGGATGCTCGTTTTATTCCGTTTGGAGATAGTGCTAATCTTGATGCAAGATAGGTGCACGGTTTGTGCCGAACATACCATAGGCTCGGAAATCATTTTGGACGCACCTGATAGAACTCCTTGGTGGCGTGGGTCATGTGGAATCTCATTTCGGTCTATTTGGATACAATGTTAGTGTCGGTGGAAGATAGGTGCATGGTTTGCGCCCAACGTGCCATAGGCTCAGAAATTGTTTTGGACGCACCCGATGGTACTCCTAGGTGACGAGGCTCAAGTGGATGCTCACTTCGTTTTGTTTGGAGATAGTGCTAATCTTGACACAAGATAGGTGCACAGTTTGCGCCACACATACCATAGGCCCAGAAATAATTTTGGATACACCCGATGGTACTCCTAGGTGACGAGGCTCAAGTGGAAGCTCGATTCAGTCCGTTTAAAGATAGTGCTAATCTTGTCACAAGATATGTGCACGATTTGCGCTGAATGTACCATAGGCTCAGAAATCATTTTGGACACACCCGATGGTACTCCTATGTGACGAGGCTCAAGTGGATGCTCGTTTTATTCCGTTTGGAGATAGTGCTAATCTTGACGCAAGATAGGTGCACGGTTTGTGCCGAACATACCATAGGCTTAGAAATCATTTTGGACGCACCTGATGGAACTCCTTGGTGGCGTGGGTCATGTGGAATCTTATTTCGGTCCATTTGGATACAATGTTAGTGTCGGTGGAAGATAGGTGCATGGTTTGCGTCAAACATGCCATAGGCTCAGAAAATTGTTTTGGACGCACCCGATGGTACTCCTAGGTGACGAGGCTCAAGTGGATGCTCACTTCGTTTTGTTTGGAGATAGTGCTAATCTTGACACAAGATAGGTGCACAGTTTGCGCCACACATACCATAGGCCCAGAAATCATTTTGGACACACTCAATGGTACTCCTAGGTGACGCGGCTCAAGTGGAAGCTCGATTCAGTCCGTTTGGAGAAAGTGCTAATCTTGACGTAAGATAGGTGCATGGTTTGTGCCAAACGTACCATAGGCCTAGAAATTATTTTGGACGCACCCAATGGTACTCCTATGTGACGAGGCTCAAGTGGATGCTCGTTTCATTCCGTTTGGAGATAGTGCTAATATTGACGCAAGATAGGCGCATGCTTTGCGCCGAGCGTACCATAGGCTCATAAATCGTTTTGGACGCACCCGATGTAACTCCTAGGCGACTTGGGTCATGTGGAATCTTGTTTCGGTCCGTTTGGATACAGTGTTAGTGTCGGTGCAAGATAGGTACATGGTTTGGACCAAACATGCCATAGGCTCAAAAATCATTTTGGACACACCGGATGGAACTCCTTGGTGACGTGGGTCATGTGGAATCTCGTTTTGGTCCGTTTGGGGATTGTGTTAGTGCCGGTGCAAGATACGTGCACGGTTTGCGCCAAACATACCATCAGCTCAGAAATCTTGTTGGACACACTCGATGGTACTCCTAGGTGACGAGGATCAAGTGGAAGCTCGATTCAGCCCGTTTAGAGATAGAGCTAATCCTGACGCAAGATAGGTGCACGGTTTGCGCCGAATATACCATTGGCTGAGAAATCATTTTGGACGCACCCGATGGAAATCCTTAGTGGCATGGGTCATGTGGAATCTCATTTCGGTCCATTTGGATACAATGTTGGTGTCGGTGGATCATAGGTGCATGGTTTGCGCCAAACGTACCATAGGCTCATAAAATCATTTTAGACACACCCGATGGTACTTCTAGGTGACGAGGCTCAAGTGAATGCTTGTTTTATTCCATTTAGAGATAGTGCTAATCTTGATGCAAGATAGATGCATGATTTACGCCAACGTATCATAGGATCAGAAATCATTTTGGATGCACCCGATGGAACTCCTAGTTGACTTGGGTCATGTGGAATCTAGTTTCGGTCCGTGTGGAGATAATATTAGTGTCGGTGCAAGGTAGGTGCACGGTTTGTACTAAACGTACCACATACTTAGAAGTCATTTTGGACGCACCCAATGATACTCCTAGGTGACGATGCTTAAGGGAAGCTCAATTCAGTCCGTTTGGAGATAGTGTTAATCTTGATGCAAGATAGGTACACGGATTGCACTGAACGTACCATAGGCTCAGAAATCATTTTGGACGCAGCTGATGTTGCTGCTAGGTGACTTGGGTCTTGTCGAATCTCGTTTCGGTCCATGTGGAGACAGTGTTAGTGTCAGCGCAAGGTAGGTGCACGGTTTGCGCCAAATGTACCATAGGCTCAGAAATAATTTCGGATACACCCGATGGTACTCCTAGGTGACGAGGCTCAAGTGGAAGCTCGATTCAGTCTGTTTAAAGATAGTGCTAATCTTGTCGCAAGATATGTGCATGATTATGCGTTGAATGTACCATAGGCTCAGAAATCATTTTAGACACACCCGATGGTACTCCTATGTGACGAGGCTCAAGTGGATGCTCGTTTTATTCCGTTTGGAGATAGTGCTAATCTTGATGCAAGATAGGTGCACGGTTTGTGCCGAACATACCATAGGCTCGGAAATCATTTTGGACGCACCTGATAGAACTCCTTGGTGGCGTGGGTCATGTGGAATCTCATTTCGGTCTATTTGGATACAATGTTAGTGTCGGTGGAAGATAGGTGCATGGTTTGCGCCCAACGTGCCATAGGCTCAGAAATTGTTTTGGACGCACCCGATGGTACTCCTAGGTGACGAGGCTCAAGTGGATGCTCACTTCGTTTTGTTTGGAGATAGTGCTAATCTTGACACAAGATAGGTGCACAGTTTGCGCCACACATACCATAGGCCCAGAAATAATTTTGGATACACCCGATGGTACTCCTAGGTGACGAGGCTCAAGTGGAAGCTCGATTCAGTCCGTTTAAAGATAGTGCTAATCTTGTCACAAGATATGTGCACGATTTGCGCTGAATGTACCATAGGCTCAGAAATCATTTTGGACACACCCGATGGTACTCCTAAGTGACGAGGCTCAAGTGGATGCTCGTTTTATTCCGTTTGGAGATAGTGCTAATCTTGACGCAAGATAGGTGCACGGTTTGTGCCGAACATACCATAGGCTTAGAAATCATTTTGGACGCACCTGATGGAACTCCTTGGTGGCGTGGGTCATGTGGAATCTTATTTCGGTCCATTTGGATACAATGTTAGTGTCGGTGGAAGATAGGTGCATGGTTTGCGTCAAACGTGCCATAGGCTCAGAAATTGTTTTGGACGCACCCGATGGTACTCCTAGGTGACGAGGCTCAAGTGGATGCTCACTTCGTTTTGTTTGGAGATAGTGCTAATCTTGACACAAGATAGGTGCACAGTTTGCGCCACACATACCATAGGCCCAGAAATCATTTTGGACACACTCAATGGTACTCCTAGGTGACGCGGCTCAAGTGGAAGCTCGATTCAGTCCGTTTGGAGAAAGTGCTAATCTTGACGTAAGATAGGTGCATGGTTTGTGCCAAACGTACCATAGGCCTAGAAATTATTTTGGACGCACCCAATGGTACTCCTATGTGACGAGGCTCAAGTGGATGCTCGTTTCATTCCGTTTGGAGATAGTGCTAATATTGACGCAAGATAGGCGCATGCTTTGCGCCGAGCGTACCATAGGCTCATAAATCGTTTTGGACGCACCCGATGTAACTCCTAGGCGACTTGGGTCATGTGGAATCTTGTTTCGGTCCGTTTGGATACAGTGTTAGTGTCGGTGCAAGATAGGTACATGGTTTGGACCAAACATGCCATAGGCTCAAAAATCATTTTGGACACACCGGATGGAACTCCTTGGTGACGTGGGTCATGTGGAATCTCGTTTTGGTCCGTTTGGGGATTGTGTTAGTGCCGGTGCAAGATACGTGCACGGTTTGCGCCAAACATACCATCAGCTCAGAAATCTTGTTGGACACACTCGATGGTACTCCTAGGTGACGAGGATCAAGTGGAAGCTCGATTCAGCCCATTTAGAGATAGAGCTAATCCTGACGCAAGATAGGTGCACGGTTTGCGCCGAACATACCATAGGCTGAGAAATCATTTTGGACGCACCTGATGGAAATCCTTGGTGGCATGGGTCATGTGGAATCTCATTTCGGTCCATTTGGATACAATGTTGGTGTCGGTGGATGATAGGTGCATGGTTTGCGCCAAACGTACCATAGGCTCATAAAATCATTTTAGACACACCCGATAGTACTTCTAGGTGACGAGGCTCAAGTGAATGCTTGTTTTATTCCATTTAGAGATAGTGCTAATCTTGATGCAAGATAGATGCATGATTTACGCCAACGTATCATAGGATCAGAAATCATTTCGGATGCACCCGATGGAACTCCTAGTTGACTTGGGTCATATGAAATCTAGTTTCGGTCCGTGTGGAGACAGTGTAGTGTCGGTGCAAGATAGGTGCACGGTTTGTACTAAACATACCACATACTTAGAAGTCATTTTGGACGCACCCAATGATACTCCTAGGTGACGATGCTCAAGGGGAAGCTCAATTCAGTCCGATTGGAGATAGTGCTAATCTTGATGCAAGATAGGTACACGGATTGCACCGAACGTACCATAGGCTCTGAAATCATTTTGGACGCAGCTGATGTTGCTGCTAGGTGACTTGGGTCTTGTCGAATCTCGTTTCGGTCCATGTGGAGACAGTGTTAGTGTCAGCGCAAGGTAGGTGCACGTTTTGCGCCAAATGTACCATAGGCTCAGAAATAATTTTGGATACACCCGATGGTACTCCTAGGTGACGAGGCTCAAGTGGAAGCTCGATTCAGTCCGTTTAAAGATAGTGCTAATCTTGTCGCAAGATATGTGCATGATTTGCACTGAATGTACCATAGGCTCATAAAATCATTTTGGACACACCCGATGGTACTCCTATGTGACGAGGCTCAAGTGGATGCTCGTTTTATTCCGTTTGGAGATAGTGGTAATCTTGACGCAAGATAGGTGCACGGTTTGTGCCGAACATACCATAGGCTTAGAAATCATTTTGGACGCACCTGATGGAACTCCTTGGTGGCGTGGGTCATGTGGAATCTTATTTCGGTCCATTTGGATACAATGTTAGTGTCGGTGGAAGATAGGTGCATGGTTTGCGTCAAATGTGCCATAGGCTCAGAAATTGTTTTGGACGCACCCGATGGTACTCCTAGGTGATGAGGCTCAAGTGGATGCTCACTTCGTTTTGTTTGGAGATAGTGCTAATCTTGACACAAGATAGGTGCACAGTTTGCGCCACACATACCATAGGCCCAGAAATCATTTTGGACACACTCAATGGTACTCCTAGGTGACGCGGCTCAAGTGGAAGCTCGATTCAGTTCGTTTGGAGAAAGTGCTAATCTTGACGTAAGATAGGTGCATGGTTTGTGCCAAACGTACCATAGGCCTAGAAATTATTTTGGACGCACCCGATGGTACTCCTATGTGACGAGGCTCAAGTGGATGCTCGTTTCATTCTGTTTGGAGATAGTGCTAATATTGACGCAAGATGGGTGCATGCTTTGCGCCGAGCATACCATAGGCTCATAAATCGTTTTGGACGCACCTGATGTAACTCCTAGGCGACTTGGGTCATGTGAAATCTTGTTTCGGTCCGTTTGGATACAGTGTTAGTGTCGGTGCAAGATAGGTACATGGTTTGGACCAAACATGTCATAGGCTCAAAAATCATTTTGGACACACCGGATGGAACTCCTTGGTGACGTGGGTCATGTGGAATCTCGATTTGGTCCGTTTGGGGATTGTGTTAGTGCCGGTGCAAGATACGTGCACGGTTTGCGCCAAACATACCATCAGCTCAGAAATCTTGTTGGACACACTCGATGGTACTCCTAGGTGACGTGGATCAAGTGGAAGCTCGATTCAGCCCGTTTAGAGATAGAGCTAATCCTGACGCAAGATAGGTGCACGGTTTGCGCCGAACATACCATAGGCTGAGAAATTATTTTGGACGCACCTGATGGAAATCCTTGGTGGCATGGGTCATGTGGAATCTCATTTCGGTCCATTTGGATACAATGTTGGTGTCGGTGGATGATAGGTGCATGGTTTGCGCCAAACGTACCATAGGCTCATAAAATCATTTTAGACACACCCGATTGTACTTCTAGGTGACGAGGCTCAAGTGAATGCTTGTTTTATTCCATTTAGAGATAGTGCTAATCTTGATGCAAGATAGATGCATGATTTACGCCAACGTATCATAGGATCAGAAATCATTTCGGATGCACCCGATGGAACTCCTAGTTGACTTGGGTCATATGGAATCTAGTTTCGGTCCGTGTGGAGACAGTGTTAGTGTCGGTGCAAGATAGGTGCACGGTTTGTACTAAACATACCACATACTTAGAAGTCATTTTGGACGCACCCAATGATACTCCTAGGTGACGATGCTCAAGGGGAAGCTCAATTCAGTCCGTTTGGAGATAGTGCTAATCTTGATGCAAGATAGGTACACGGATTGCACCGAACGTACCATAGGATCTGAAATCATTTTGGACGCAGCTGATGTTGCTGCTAGGTGACATGGGTCTTGTCAAATCTCGTTTCGGTCCATGTGGAGACAGTGTTAGTGTCAGCGCAAGGTAGGTGCACGTTTTGCGCCAAATGTACCATAGGCTCAGAAATAATTTTGGATACAACCGATGGTACTCCTAGGTGACGAGGCTCAAGTGGAAGCTCGATTCAGTCCGTTTAAAGATAGTGCTAATCTTGTCGCAAGATATGTGCATGATTTGCGCTGAATGTACCATAGGCTCAGAAAATCATTTTGGACACACCCGATGGTACTCCTATGAGACGAGGCTCAAGTGGATGCTCGTTTTATTCCGTTTGGAGATAGTGCTAATCTTAACGCAAGATAGGTGCACGGTTTGTGCCGAACATACCATAGGCTTAGAAATCGTTTTGGACGCACCTGATGGAACTCCTTGGTGGTGTGGGTCATGTGGAATCTTATTTCGGTCCATTTGGATACAATGTTAGTGTCGGTGGAAGATAGGTGCATGGTTTGCGTCAAACGTGCCTTAGGCTCAGAAATTTTTTTGGACGTACCCGATGGTACTCCTAGGTGACGAGGCTCAAGTGGATGCTCACTTCGTTTTGTTTGGAGATAGTGCTAATCTTGACACAAGATAGGTGCACAGTTTGCGCCACACATACCATAAGCCCAGAAATCATTTTGGACACACTAATGGTACTCCTAGGTGACGCGGCTCAAGTGGAAGCTCGATTCAGTCTGTTTGGAGAAAGTGCTAATCTTGACGTAAGATAGGTGCATGGTTTGTGCCAAACGTACCATAGGCCTAGAAATTATTTTGCACGCACCCGATGGTACTCCTATGTGACGAGGCTCAAGTGGATGCTCGTTTCATTCTGTTTGGAGATAGTGCTAATATTGACGCAAGATGGACGCATGCTTTGCGCCGAGCATACCATAGGCTCATAAATCGTTTTGGACGCACCCGATGTAACTCCTAGGCGACTTGGGTCATGTGGAATCTTGTTTCAGTCCGTTTGGATACAGTGTTAGTGTCGGTGCAAGATAGGTACATGGTTTGGACCAAACATGTCATAGGCTCAAAAATCATTTTGGACACACCGGATGGAACTCCTTGGTGACGTGGGTCATGTGGAATCTCGATTTGGTCCGTTTGGGGATTGTGTTAGTGCCGGTGCAAGATACGTGCACGGTTTGCGCCAAACATACCATCAGCTCAGAAATCTTGTTGGACACACTCGATGGTACTCCTAGGTGACGAGGATCAAGTGGAAGCTCGATTCAGCCCGTTTAGAGATAGAGCTAATCCTGACGCAAGATAGGTGCACGGTTTGCGCCGAATATACCATTGGCTGAGAAATCATTTTGGACGCACCCGATAGAAATCCTTAGTGGCATGGGTCATGTGGAATCTCATTTCGGTCCATTTGGATACAATGTTGGTGTCGGTGGATCATAGGTGCATGGTTTGCGCCAAACGTACCATAGGCTCATAAAATCATTTTAGACACACCCGATGGTACTTCTAGGTGACGAGGCTCAAGTGAATGCTTGTTTTATTCCATTTAGAGATAGTGCTAATCTTGATGCAAGATAGATGCATGATTTACGCCAACGTATCATAGGATCATAAATCATTTTGGATGCACCCGATGGAACTCCTAGTTGACTTGGGTCATGTGGAATCTAGTTTCGGTCCGTGTGGAGATAGTATTAGTGTCGGTGCAAGGTAGGTGCACGGTTTGTACTAAACGTACCACATACTTAGAAGTCATTTTGGACGCACCCAATGATACTCCTAGGTGACGATGCTTAAGGGAAGCTCAATTCAGTCCGTTTGGAGATAGTGTTAATCTTGATGCAAGATAGGTACACGGATTGCACTGAACATACCATAGGCTCAGAAATCATTTTGGACGCAGCTGATGTTGCTGCTAGGTGACTTGGGTCTTGTCGAATCTCGTTTCGGTCCATGTGGAGACAGTGTTAGTGTCAGCGCAAGGTAGGTGCACGGTTTGCGCCAAATGTACCATAGGCTCAGAAATAATTTCGGATACACCCGATGGTACTCCTAGGTGACGAGGCTCAAGTGGAAGCTTGATTCAGTCCGTTTAAAGATAGTGCTAATCTTGTCGCAAGATATGTGCACGATTTGCGCTGAATGTACCATAGGCTCAGAAATCATTTTAGACACACCCGATGGTACTCCTATGTGACGAGGCTCAAGTGGATGCTCGTTTTATTCCGTTTGGAGATAGTGCTAAACTTGATGCAAGATAGGTGCACGGTTTGTGCCGAACATACCATAGGCTCGGAAATCATTTTGGACGCACCTGATAGAACTCCTTGGTGGCGTGGGTCATGTGGAATCTCATTTCGGTCTATTTGGATACAATGTTAGTGTCGGTGGAAGATAGGTGCATGGTTTGCGCCCAACGTGCCATAGGCTCAGAAATTGTTTTGGACGCACCCGATGGTACTCCTAGGTGACGAGGCTCAAGTGGTTGCTCACTTCGTTTTATTTGGAGATAGTGCTAATCTTGACACAAGATAGGTGCACAGTTTGCGTCACACATACCATAGGCTCAGAAATCATTTTGGACACACTCAATGGTACTCCTAGGTGACGCAGCTCAAGTGGAAGCTCAATTTAGTCCGTTTGGAGAAAGAGCTAATCTTGACGTAAGATAGGTGCATGGTTTGTGCCAAACGTACCATAGGCCTAGAAATTATTTTGGACACACCCGATGGTACTCCTATGTGACGAGGCTCAAGTGGATGCTTGTTTCATTCCGTTTAGAGATAGTGCTAATATTGATGCAAGATAGGCGCATGCTTTGCGCCGAGCGTACCATAGGCTCATAAATCGTTTTGGACGCACCCGATGTAACTCCTAGGCGACTTGGGTCATGTGGAATCTTGTTTCGATCCGTTTGGATATAGTGTTAGTGTCGATGTAAGATAGGTACATGGTTTGGACCAAACATGTCATAGGCTCAAAAATCATTTTGGACACACCGGATGAAACTCCTTGGTGACGTGGGTCATGTGGAATCTCGTTTTACTCCGTTTGGGGATTGTGTTAGTGTCGGTGCAAGATACGTGCATGTTTTGCGCCAAACATACCATCAGCTCATAAATCTTGTTGGACACCCTTGATGGTACTCCTAGGTGACGAGAATCAAGTGGAAGCTCGATTCGGCCCGTTTAGAGATAGAGCTAATCCTGACGCAAAATAGGTGCACAGTTTGCGCCGAACATACCATAGGCTCAGAAATCATTTTGGACGCACCTGATGGAAATCCTTGGTGGCATGGGTCATGTGGAATCTCATTTCGGTCCATTTAGATACAATGTTGGTGTCGGTGGATGATAGGTGCATGGTTTGCGCCAAATGTACCATTGGCTCATAAAATCATTTTAGATACACCCGTGGTACTTCTAGGTGACGAGGCTCAAGTGAATGTTTGTTTTATTCCGTTTAGAGATAGTGCTAATCTTGATGCAAGACAGGTGCATGATTTACGCCAAACGTATCATAGGAACAGAAATCATTTTGGATGCACCCGATGGAACGCCTAGTTGACTTGGGTCATGTGGAATCTAGTTTTGGTCCGTGTGGAGACAGTGTTAGTGTCGGTGCAAGATAGGTGCACGGTTTGTACTAAATGTACCACATACTTAGAAGTCATTTTGGACGCACCCAATGATACTCCTAGGTGATGATGCTCAAGGGGAAGCTCAATTCAGTCCGTTTGGAGATAGTGCTAATCTTGATGCAAGATAGGTACACGGATTGCACCGAACGTACCATAGGCTCGGAAATCATTTTGGACGCAGCTGATGTTGCTGCTAGGTGACTTGGGTCATGTCGAATCTCATTTCGGTCCATGTGGAGACAGTGTTAGTGTCAGCGCAAGTTAGGTGCACGGTTTGCGCCAAATGTACTATAGGCTCAGAAATAATTTTGGATACACACGATGGTACTCCTAGGTGACGAGGCTCAAGTGGAAGCTCGATTCAGTCCGTTTAAAGATAGTGCTAATCTTGTCACAAGATATGTGCACGATTTGCGCTGAATGTACCATAGGCTCAGAAATCATTTTGGACAAACCCGATGGTACTCCTATGTGACGAGGCTCAAGTGGATGCTCGTTTTATTCCGTTTGGAGATAGTGCTAATCTTGACGCAAGATAGGTGCACGGTTTGTGCCGAACATACCATAGGCTCGGAAATCATTTTGGACGCACCTGATGGAACTCCTTGGTGGCGTGGGTCATGTGGAATCTCATTTCGGTCCATTTGGATACAATGTTAGTGTCGGTGGAAGATAGGTGCATGGTTTGCGCCAAACGTGCCATAGGCTCAGAAATTGTTTTGGACGCACTCGATGGTACTCCTAGGTGATGAGGCTCAAGTGGACGCTCACTTCGTTTTGTTTGGAGATAGTGCTAATCTTGACACAAGATAGGTGCACAGTTTGCGCCACAAATAACATAGGCTCAGAAATCATTTTGGACACACTCAATGGTACTCCTAGGTGATGCGGCTCAAGTGGAAGCTCGATTCAGTCCGTTTGGAGAAAGTGCTAATCTTGACGTAAGATAGGTGCATGGTTTGTGTCAAACATACCATAGGCCTAGAAATTATTTTGGACGCACCCGATGGTACTCCTATGTGACGAGGCTCAAGTGGATGCTCGTTTCATTCCGTTTGGAGATAGTGCTAATATTGACGCAAGATAGGCGCATGCTTTGCGCCGAGCGTACCATAGGCTCATAAATCGTTTTGGACGCACCCGATGTAACTCCTAGGCGACTTGGGTCATGTGGAATCTTGTTTCGGTCCGTTTGGATACAGTGTTAGTGTCGGTGTAAGATAGGTGCATGGTTTGGACCAAACATGCCATAGGCTCAAAAATCATTTTGGACACACCGGATGGAACTCCTTGGTGACGTGGGTCATGTGGAATCTCGTTTTGGTCCGTTTGGGGATTGTGTTAGTGCCGGTGCAAGATACGTGCACGGTTTGCGCCAAACATACCATCAGCTCAGAAATCTTGTTGGACACACTCGATGGTACTCCAAGGTGACAAGGATCAAGTGAAAACTCGATTCAATCCGTTTAGAGATAGAGCTAATCCTGACGCAAGATAGATGCACGGTTTGCGCCGAACATACCATAGACTCATAAATCATTTTGGACGCACCTGATGAAAATCCTTGGTGGCAGGGGTCATGTCGAATCTCATTTCGGTCCATTTGGATACAATGTTGGTGTCTGTGGATGATAGGTGCATGGTTTGTGCCAAACGTGCCATAGGCTCAGAAATTGTTTTGGACGCACTCGATGGTACTCCTAGGTGACGAGGCTCAAGTGGATGCTCACTTCGTTTTGTTTGGAGATAGTGCTAATCTTGACACAAGATAGGTGCACAGTTTGCGCCACACATACCATAGGCTCAGAAATCATTTTGGACACACTCAATGGTACTCCTAGGTGACGCGGCTCAAGTGGAAGCTCGATTCAGTCCGTTTGGAGAAAGTGCTAATCTTGACGTAAGATAGGTGCATGGTTTGTGTCAAACGTACCATAGGCCTAGAAATTATTTTGGACGCACCCGATGGTACTCCTATGTGACGAGGCTCAAGTGGATGCTCGTTTCATTCCGTTTGGAGATAGTGCTAATATTGACGCAAGATAGGCGCATGCTTTGCGCCGAGCGTACCATAGGCTCATAAATCGTTTTGGACGCACCCGATGTAACTCCTAGGCGACTTGGGTCATGTGGAATCTTGTTTCGGTCCATTTGGATACAGTGTTAGTGTCGGTGTAAGATAGGTGCATGGTTTGGACCAAACATGCCATAGGCTCAAAAATCATTTTGGACACACCGGATGGAACTCCTTGGTGACGTGGGTCATGTGGAATCTCGTTTTGGTCCGTTTGGGGATTGTGTTAGTGCCGGTGCAAGATACGTGCACGGTTTGCGCCAAACATACCATCAGCTCAGAAATCTTGTTGGACACACTCGATGGTACTCCTAGGTGACGAGGATCAAGTGGAAGCTCGATTCAGCCCGTTTAGAGATATAGCTATTCCTGACGCAAGATAGGTGCACGGTTTGCGCTGAATATACCATTGGCTGAGAAATCATTTTGGACGCACCTGATGGAAATCCTTGGTGGCATGGGTCATGTGGAATCTCATTTCGGTCCATTTGGATACAATGTTGGTGTCGGTGGATGATAGGTGCATGGTTTGCGCCAAACGTACCATAGGCTCATAAAATCATTTTAAACACACCCGATGGTACTTCTAGGTGACGAGACTCAAGTGAATGCTTGTTTTATTCCATTTAGAGATAGTGCTAATCTTGATGCAAGATAGATGCATGATTTACGCCAACGTATCATAGGATCAGAAATCATTTTGGATGCACCCGATGGAACTCCTAGTTGACTTGGGTCATGTGGAATCTAGTTTCGGTCCGTGTGGAGACAGTGTTAGTGTCGGTGCAAGATAGGTGCACGGTTTGTACTAAACGTACCACATACTTAGAAGTCATTTTGGACGCACCCAATGATACTCCTAGGTGACGATGCTCAAGGGGAAGCTCAATTCAGTCCGTTTGGAGATAGTGCTAATCTTGATGCAAGATAGGTACACAGATTGCACCGAACGTACCATAGGCTCAGAAATCATTTTGGACGCAGCTGATGTTGCTGCTAGGTGACTTGGGTCATGTCGAATCTCGTTTCGGTCCATGTGGAGACAGTGTTAGTGTCAGCGCAAGGTAGGTGCACGGTTTGCGCCAAATGTACCATAGGCTCAGAAATAATTTTGGTTACACCCGATGGTACTCCTAGGTGATGAGGCTCAAGTGGAAGCTCGATTCAGTCCGTTTAAAGATAGTGCTAATCTTGTCGCAAGATATGTGCACGATTTGCGCTGAATGTACCATAGGCTCAGAAATCATTTTGGACACACCCGATGGTACTCCTATGTGACGAGGCTCAAGTGGATGCTCCCTTCATTTTGTTTGGAGATAGTGCTAATCTTGACACAAGAGAGGTGCACGGTTTGCGCCACACATACCACAGGCTCAGAAATCATTTTGGACAGACTCAATGGTACTCCTAGGTGACACGGCTCAAGTGGAAGCTCGATTCAGTCCATTTGGAGAAAGTGCTAATCTTGACGTAAGATAGGTGCATGGTTTGTGCCGAACGTACCATAGGCCTAGAAATTATTTTGGACGCACCCGATGGTAGTCCTATGTGACGAGGCTCAAGTGGATGCTCGTTTCATTTCGTTTGGAGATAGTGCTAATATTGATGCAAGATAGGCGCATGCTTTGTGCCGAGCATACCATAGGCTCATAAATCATTTTTGGACGCACCCGATGGAACTCCTAGGTGACTTGGGTCATGTGGAACCTCGTTTTCAGTCCGTGTGGAGATAGTGTTAGTGTCGGCTGAAGATAGGTGTTTGGTTTGTGCCAAATGTACCATAGGCTTAGAAATAATTTTGGACGCACCCAATGATACTCCTATAGGTGGCAATGCCCAAGTGGAAGCTCGATTCAGTCTGTTTGGAGATATTGCTAATCTTGACGCAAGATAGGTGCACGCTTTGCACCGAGTGTACCATAGGCTCTGAAATAATTTTGGATGCACCCGATGTAACTACTAGGTGACTTGGGTCATATGGAATCTCATTTCGGTCTGTTTAGACACTGTGTTAGTGTCGGTGCAAGAAAGGTGCATGGTTTGGGCCAATCGCACCATAGACTCAGAAATCATTTTGGACGCACCCGATTGAACTCCTTGGTGACATGGGGCATGTGAAATCTTGTTTCGGTCCATTTGGATACAGTGTTAGTATCGGTGCAAGACAACTGCATGGTTTGCGCCAAACGTACCATAGGCTCAGAAATCATTTTGGGCGCACCCGATGGTACTTCTAAGTGACGAGGCTCAAGTGGATGCTCATTTTGTTTCATTTTGGACGCACCCGACGGTTTGCGCCAAACATACCATCAGCTCAGAAATCTTGTTGGACACACTCGATGGTACTCCAAGGTGACGAGGATCAAGTGGAAACTCGATTCAATCCGTTTAGAGATAGAGCTAATCCTGACGCAAGATAGGTGCACGGTTTGCGCCGAACATACCATAGGCTCATAAATCATTTTGGACGCACCTGATGAAAATCCTTGGTGGCATGGGTCATGTCGAATCTCATTTCGGTCCATTTGGATACAATGTTGGTGTCTGTGGATGATAGGTGCATGGTTTGCGCCAAACGTGCCATAGGCTCAGAAATTGTTTTGGACGCACTCGATGGTACTCCTAGGTGACGAGGCTCAAGTGGATGCTCACTTCGTTTTGTTTGGAGATAGTGCTAATCTTGACACAAGATAGGTGCACAGTTTGCGCCACACATACCATAGGCTCAGTAATCATTTTTGACACACTCAATGGTACTCCTAGGTGACGCGGCTCAAGTGGAAGCTCGATTCAGTCCGTTTGGAGATAGTGCTAATCTTGACGTAAGATAGGTGCATGGTTTGTGTCAAACGTACCATAGGCCTAGAAATTATTTTGGACGCACCCGATGGTACTCCTATGTGACGAGGCTCAAGTGGATGCTCGTTTCATTCCGTTTGGAGATAGTGCTAATATTGACGCAAGATAGGCGCATGCTTTGCGCCGAGCGTACCATAGGCTCATAAATCGTTTTGGACGCACCCGATGTAACTCCTTGGCGACTTGGGTCATGTGGAATCTTGTTTCGGTCCGTTTGGATACAGTGTTAGTGTCGGTGTAAGATAGGTGCATGGTTTGGACCAAACATGCCATAGGCTCAAAAATCATTTTGGACACACCGGATGGAACTCCTTGGTGACGTGGGTCATGTGGAATCTCGTTTTGGTCCGTTTGGGGATTGTGTTAGTGCCGGTGCAAGATACGTGCACGGTTTGCGCCAAACATACCATCAGCTCAGAAATCTTGTTGGACACACTCGATGGTACTCCTAGGTGACGAGGATCAAGTGGAAGCTCGATTCAGCCCGTTTAGAGATATAGCTAATCCTGACGCAAGATAGGTGCACGGTTTGCGCCGAATATACCATTGGCTGAGAAATCATTTTGGACGCACCTGATGGAAATCCTTGGTGGCATGGGTCATGTGGAATCTCATTTCGGTCCATTTGGATACAATGTTGGTGTCGGTGGATGATAGGTGCATGGTTTGCGCCAAACGTACCATAGGCTCATAAAATCATTTTAAACACACCCGATGGTACTTCTAGGTGACGAGGCTCAAGTGAATGCTTGTTTTATTCCATTTAGAGATAGTGCTAATCTTGATGCAAGATAGATGCATGATTTACGCCAACGTATCATAGGATCAGAAATCATTTTGGATGCACCCGATGGAACTCCTAGTTGACTTGGGTCATGTGGAATCTAGTTTCGGTCCGTGTGGAGACAGTGTTAGTGTCGGTGCAAGATAGGTGCACGGTTTGTACTAAATGTACCACATACTTAGAAGTCATTTTGGACGCACCCAATGATACTCCTAGGTGACGATGCTCAAGGGGAAGCTCAATTCAGTCCGTTTGGAGATAGTGCTAATCTTGATGCAAGATAGGTACACAGATTGCACCGAACGTACCATAGGCTCAGAAATCATTTTGGACGCAGCTGATGTTGCTGCTAGGTGACTTGGGTCATGTCGAATCTCGTTTCGGTCCATGTGGAGACAGTGTTAGTGTCAGCGCAAGGTAGGTGCATGGTTTGCGCCAAATGTACCATAGGCTCAGAAATAATTTTGGTTACACCCGATGGTACTCCTAGGTGACGAGGCTCAAGTGGAAGCTCGATTCAGTCCATTTAAAGATAGTGCTAATCTTGTCGCAAGATATGTGCACGATTTGCGCTGAATGTACCATAGGCTCAGAAATCATTTTGGACACACCCGATGGTACTCCTATGTGACGAGGCTCAAGTGGATGCTCCCTTCATTTTGTTTGGAGATAGTGCTAATCTTGACACAAGAGAGGTGCACGGTTTGCGCCACACATACCACAGGCTCAGAAATCATTTTGGACAGACTCAATGGTACTCCTAGGTGACACGGCTCAAGTGGAAGCTCGATTCAGTCCATTTGGAGAAAGTGCTAATCTTGACGTAAGATAGGTGCATGGTTTGTGCCGAACGTACCATAGGCCTAGAAATTATTTTGGACGCACCCGATGGTAGTCCTATGTGACGAGGCTCAAGTGGATGCTCGTTTCATTTCGTTTGGAGATAGTGCTAATATTGATGCAAGATAGGCGCATGCTTTGTGCCGAGCATACCATAGGCTCATAAATCATTTTTGGACGCACCCGATGGAACTCCTAGGTGACTTGGGTCATGTGGAACCTCGTTTTCAGTCCGTGTGGAGATAGTGTTAGTGTCGGCTGAAGATAGGTGTTTGGTTTGTGCCAAATGTACCATAGGCTTAGAAATAATTTTGGACGCACCCAATGATACTCCTATAGGTGGCAATGCCCAAGTGGAAGCTCGATTCAGTCTGTTTGGAGATATTGCTAATCTTGACGCAAGATAGGTGCACGCTTTGCACCGAGTGTACCATAGGCTCTGAAATAATTTTGGATGCACCCGATGTAACTACTAGGTGACTTGGGTCATATGGAATCTCATTTCGGTCTGTTTAGACACTGTGTTAGTGTCGGTGCAAGAAAGGTGCATGGTTTGGGCCAATCGCACCATAGACTCAGAAATCATTTTGGACGCACCCGATTGAACTCCTTGGTGACATGGGGCATGTGAAATCTTGTTTCGGTCCATTTGGATACAGTGTTAGTATCGGTGCAAGACAACTGCATGGTTTGCGCCAAACGTACCATAGGCTCAGAAATCATTTTGGGCGCACCCGATGGTACTTCTAAGTGACGAGGCTCAAGTGGATGCTCATTTCGTTTCATTTTGGACGCACCCGACGGTTTGCGCCAAACATACCATCAGCTCAGAAATCTTGTTGGACACACTCGATGGTACTCCAAGGTGATGAGGATCAAGTGGAAACTCGATTCAATCCGTTTAGAGATAGAGCTAATCCTGACGCAAGATAGGTGCACGGTTTGCGCTGAACATACCATAGGCTCATAAATCATTTTGGACGCACCTGATGAAAATCCTTGGTGGCATGGGTCATGTCGAATCTCATTTCGGTCCATTTGGATACAATGTTGGTGTCTGTGGATGATAGGTGCATGGTTTGCGCCAAACGTGCCACAGGCTCAGAAATTGTTTTGGACGCACTCGATGGTACTCCTAGGTGATGAGGCTCAAGTGGATGCTCACTTCGTTTTGTTTGGAGATAGTGCTAATCTTGACACAAGATAGGTGCACAGTTTGCGCCACACATACCATAGGCTCAGTAATCATTTTGGACACACTCAATGGTACTCCTAGGTGACGCGGCTCAAGTGGAAGCTCGATTCAGTCCGTTTGGAGATAGTGCTAATCTTGACGTAAGATAGGTGAATGGTTTGTGTCAAACGTACCATAGGCCTAGAAATTATTTTGGACGCACCCGATGGTACTCCTATGTGACGAGGCTCAAGTGGATGCTCGTTTCATTCCGTTTGGAGATAGTGCTAATATTGACGCAAGATAGGCGCATGCTTTGCACCTAGCGTACCATAGGCTCATAAATCGTTTTGGACGCACCCGATGTAACTCCTAGGCGACTTGGGTCATGTGGAATCTTGTTTCGGTCCGTTTGGATACAGTGTTAGTGTCGGTGTAAGATAGGTGCATGGTTTGGACCAAACATGCCATAGGCTCAAAAATCATTTTGGACACACCGGATGGAACTCCTTGGTGACGTGGGTCATGTGGAATCTCGTTTTGGTCCGTTTGGGGATTGTGTTAGTGCCGGTGCAAGATACGTGCACGGTTTGCGCCAAACATACCATCTGCTCAGAAATCTTGTTGGACACACTCGATGGTACTCCTAGGTGACGAGGATCAAGTGGAAGCTCGATTCAGCCCGTTTAGAGATATAGCTAATCCTGACGCAAGATAGGTGCATGGTTTGCGCCGAATATACCATTGGCTGAGAAATCATTTTGGACGCACCTGATGGAAATCCTTGGTGGCATGGGTCATGTGGAATCTCATTTGGATACAATGTTGGTGTCGGTGGATGATAGGTGCATGGTTTGCGCCAAACGTACCATAGGCTCATAAAATCATTTTAAACACACCCGATGGTACTTCTAGGTGACGAGGCTCAAGTGAATGCTTGTTTTATTCCATTTAGAGATAGTGCTAATCTTGATGCAAGATAGATGCATGATTTACGCCAACGTATCATAGGATCAGAAATCATTTTGGATGCACCCGATGGAACTCCTAGTTGACTTGGGTCATGTGGAATCTAGTTTCGGTCCGTGTGGGGACAGTGTTAGTGTCAGTGCAAGATAGGTGCATGGTTTGTACTAAACGTACCACATACTTAGAAGTCATTTTGGACGCACCCAATGATACTCCTAGGTGACGATGCTCAAGGGGAAGCTCAATTCAGTCCGTTTGGAGATAGTGCTAATCTTGATGCAAGATAGGTACACGGATTGCACCGAACGTACCATAGGCTCAGAAATCATTTTGGACGCAGCTGATGTTGCTGCTAGGTGACTTGGGTCTTGTCGAATCTCGTTTCGGTCCATGTGGAGACAGTGTTAGTGTCAGCGCAAGGTAGGTGCACGGTTTGCGCCAAATGTACCATAGGCTCAGAAATAATTTTGGATACACCCGATGGTACTCCTAGGTGACGAGGCTCAAGTGGAAGCTCGATTCAGTCCGTTTAAAGATAGTGCTAATCTTGTCACAAGATATGTGCACGATTTGCGCTGAATGTACCATAGGCTCAGAAATCATTTTGGACACACCTGATGGTACTCCTATGTGACGAGGCTCAAGTGGATGCTCGTTTTATTCCGTTTGGAGATAGTGCTAATCTTGACGCAAGATAGGTGCACGGTTTGTGCCGAACATACCATAGGCTTGAAAATCATTTTGGATGCACCTGATGGAACTCCTTGGTGGCGTGGGTCATGTGGAATCTTATTTCGGTCCATTTGGATACAATGTTTGTGTCGGTGGAAGACAGGTGTGTGGTTTGCGCCAAATGTGCCATAGGCTCAGAAATTGTTTTGTACACACCCGATGGTACTTCTATATGACGAGGCTCAAGTGGATGCTCCCTTCATTTTGTTTGGAGATAGTGCTAATCTTGACACAAGAGAGGTGCAAAGTTTGCGCCACACAAACCACAGGCTCAGAAATCATTTTGGACAGACTCAATGGTACTCCTAGGTGACACGGCTCAAGTGGAAGCTCGATTCAGTCCATTTGGAGAAAGTGCTAATCTTGACGTAAGATAGGTGCATGGTTTGTGCCGATCGTACCATAGGCCTAGAAATTATTTTGGACGCACCCGATGGTACTCCTATGTGATGAGGCTCAAGTGGATGCTCGTTTCATTTTGTTTGGAGATAGTGCTAATATTGACGCAAGATAGGCGCATGCTTTGTGCCAAGCATACCATAGGCTCATAAATCATTTTTGGACGCACCCGATGGAACTCCTAGGTGACTTGGGTCATGTGGAACCTCGTTTCAGTCCGTGTGGAGATAGTGTTAGTGTAGACTGAAAATAGGTGTTTGGTTTGTGCCAAATGTACCATAGGCTTAGAAATAATTTTGGACGCACCCAATGATACTCCTATAGGTGGCAATGCCCAAGTGGAAGCTCGATTCAGTCTGTTTGGAGATATTGCTAATCTTGACGCAAGATAGGTGCACGCTTTGCACCGAGTGTACCATAGGCTCTGAAATAATTTTGGATGCACCCGATGTAACTACTAGGTGACTTGGGTCATATGGAATCTCATTTCGGTCTGTTTAGACACTGTGTTAGTGTCGGTGCAAGAAAGGTGCATGGTTTGGGCCAATCGCACCATAGACTCGGAAATCATTTTGGACGCACCCGATTGAACTCCTTGGTGACATGGGGCATGTGAAATCTTGTTTCGGTCCATTTGGATACAGTGTTAGTATCGGTGCAAGACAACTGCATGGTTTGCGCCAAACGTACCATAGGCTCAGAAATCATTTTGGGCGCACCCGATGGTACTTCTAAGTGACGAGGCTCAAGTGGATGCTCATTTCGTTTCATTTTGGACGCACCCGACGGTTTGCGCCAAACATACCATCAGCTCAGAAATCTTGTTGGACACACTCGATGGTACTCCAAGGTGACGAGGATCAAGTGGAAACTCGATTCAATCCGTTTAGAGATAGAGCTAATCCTGACGCAAGATAGGTGCACGGTTTGCGCCGAACATACCATAGGCTCATAAATCATTTTGGACGCACCTGATGAAAATCCTTGGTGGCATGGGTCATGTCGAATCTCATTTCGGTCCATTTGGATACAATGTTGGTGTCTGTGGATGATAGGTGCATGGTTTGCGCCAAACGTGCCATAGGCTCAGAAATTGTTTTGGACGCACTCGATGGTACTCCTAGGTGACGAGGCTCAAGTGGATGCTCACTTCGTTTTGTTTGAAGATAGTGCTAATCTTGACACAAGATAGGTGCACAGTTTGCGCCACACATACCATAGGCTCAGTAATCATTTTGGACACACTCAATGGTACTCCTAGGTGACGCGGCTCAAGTGGAAGCTCGATTCAGTCCGTTTGGAGATAGTGCTAATCTTGACGTAAGATAGGTGCATGGTTTGTGTCAAACGTACCATAGGCCTAGAAATTATTTTGGACGCACCCGATGGTACTCCTATGTGACGAGGCTCAAGTGGATGCTCGTTTCATTCCGTTTTGAGATAGTGCTAATATTGACGCAAGATAGGCGCATGCTTTGCACCGAGCGTACCATAGGCTCATAAATCGTTTTGGACGCACCCGATGTAACTCCTAGGCGACTTGGGTCATGTGGAATCTTGTTTCGGTCCGTTTGGATACAGTGTTAGTGTCGGTGTAAGATAGGTGCATGGTTTGGACCAAACATGCCATAGGCTCAAAAATCATTTTGGACACACCGGATGGAACTCCTTGGTGACGTGGGTCATGTGGAATCTCGTTTTGGTCCGTTTGGGGATTGTGTTAGTGCCGGTGCAAGATACGTGCACGGTTTGCGCCAAACATACCATCAGCTCAGAAATCTTGTTGGACACACTCGATGGTACTCCTAGGTGACGAGGATCAAGTGGAAGCTCGATTCAGCCCGTTTAGAGATATAGCTAATCCTGACGCAAGATAGGTGCACGGTTTGCGCCGAATATACCATTGGCTGAGAAATCATTTTGGACGCACCTGATGGAAATCCTTGGTGGCATGGGTCATGTGGAATCTCATTTCGGTCCATTTGGATACAATGTTGGTGTCGGTGGATGATAGGTGCATGGTTTGCGCCAAACGTACCATAGGCTCATAAAATCATTTTAAACACACCCGATGGTACTTCTAGGTGACGAGGCTCAAGTGAATGCTTGTTTTATTCCATTTAGAGATAGTGCTAATCTTGATGCAAGATAGATGCATGATTTACGCCAACGTATCATAGGATCAGAAATCATTTTGGATGCACCCGATGGAACTCCTAGTTGACTTGGGTCATGTGGAATCTAGTTTCGGTCCGTGTGGGGACAGTGTTAGTGTCGGTGCAAGATAGATGCATGGTTTGTACTAAACGTACCACATACTTAGAAGTCATTTTGGACGCACCCAATGATACTCCTAGGTGACGATGCTCAAGGGGAAGCTCAATTCAATCCGTTTGGCGATAGTGCTAATCTTGATGCAAGATAGGTACACGGATTGCACCGAACGTACCATAGGCTCAGAAATCATTTTGGACGCAGCTGATGTTGCTGCTAGGTGACTTGGGTCTTGTCGAATCTCGTTTCGGTCCATGTGGAGACAGTGTTAGTGTCAGCGCAAGGTAGGTGCACGGTTTGCGCCAAATGTACCATAGGCTCAGAAATAATTTTGGATACACCCGATGGTACTCCTAGGTGACGAGGCTCAAGTGGAAGCTCGATTCAGTCCGTTTAAAGATAGTGCTAATCTTGTCGCAAGATATGTGCACGATTTGCGCTGAATGTACCATAGGCTCAGAAATCATTTTGGACACACCTGATGGTACTCCTATGTGACGAGGCTCAAGTAGATGCTCGTTTTATTCCGTTTGGAGATAGTGCTAATCTTGACGCAAGATAGGTGCACGGTTTGTGCCGAACATACCATAGGCTTGAAAATCATTTTGGATGCACCTGATGGAACTCCTTAGTGGCGTGGGTCATGTGGAATCTTATTTCGGTCCATTTGGATACAATGTTTGTGTCGGTGGAAGACAGGTGTGTGGTTTGCGCCAAATGTGCCATAGGCTCAGAAATTGTTTTGTACACACCCGATGGTACTTCTATATGACGAGGCTCAAGTGGATGCTCCCTTCATTTTGTTTGGAGATAGTGCTAATCTTGACACAAGAGAGGTGCAAAGTTTGCGCCACACAAACCACAGGCTCAGAAATCATTTTGGACAGACTCAATGGTACTCCTAGGTGACACGGCTCAAGTGGAAGCTCGATTCAGTCCATTTGGAGAAAGTGCTAATCTTGACGTAAGATAGGTGCATGGTTTGTGCCAAGCATACCATAGGCTCATAAATCATTTTTGGACGCACCCGATGGAACTCCTAGGTGACTTGGGTCATGTGGAACCTCGTTTCAGTCCGTGTGGAGATAGTGTTAGTGTCGGCTGAAGATAGGTGTATGGTTTGTGCCAAATGTACCATAGGCTTAGAAATAATTTTGGACGCACCCAATGATACTCCTATAGGTGGCAATGCCCAAGTGGAAGCTCGATTCAGTCTGTTTGGAGATATTGCTAATCTTGACGCAAGATAGGTGCACGCTTTGCGCCGAGTGTACCATAGGCTCTGAAATCATTTTGGATGCACCCGATGTAACTACTAGGTGACTTGGGTCATATGGAATCTCATTTCGGTCTGTTTAGACACTGTGTTAGTGTCGGTGCAAGAAAGGTGCATGGTTTGGGCCAATCGCACCATAGACTCAGAAATCATTTTGGACGCACCCGATTGAACTCCTTGGTGACATGGGTCATGTGAAATCTTATTTCGGTCCATTTGGATACAGTGTTAGTATCGGTGCAAGACAACTACATGGTTTGCGCCAAACGTACCATAGGCTCAGAAATCATTTTGGGCGCACCCGATGGTACTTCTAAGTGACGAGGCTCAAGTGGATGCTCATTTTGGATGCACCCGACGGTTTGCGCCAAACATACCATCAGCTCAGAAATCTTGTTGGACACACTCGATGGTACTCCAAGGTGACGAGGATCAAGTGGAAACTCGATTCAGTCCGTTTAGAGATAGAGCTAATCCTGACGCAAGATAGGTGCACGGTTTGCGCCGAACATACCATAGGCTCATAAATCATTTTGGACGCACCTGATGAAAATCCTTGGTGGCCTGGGTCGTGTCGAATCTCATTTCGGTCCATTTGGATACAATGTTGGTGTCGGTGGATGATAGGTGCATGGTTTGCGCCAAACGTACCATATGCTCATAAAATCATTTTTAGACACACCCGATGGTACTTCTAGGTGACGAGGCTCAAGTGAATGCTTGTTTTATTCCATTTAGAGATAATGCTAATCTTGATGCAAGACAGGTGCATGATTTACGCCGAACGTATCACAGGATCAGAAATCATTTTGGATGCACCCGATGAAACTCCTAGTTGACTTGGGTCATGTGGAATCTAGTTTCGGTCCGTGTGGAGACAGTGTTAGTGTCGGTGCAGATAGGTGCATGGTTTGTACTAAATGTACCACATACTTATAAGTCATTTTGGAGGCACCCAATGATACTCCTAGGTGATGATGCTCAAGGGGAAGCTTAATTTAGTCCGTTTAGAGATAGTGCTAATCTTGATGCAAGATAGGTACACGGATTGCACCGAACATACCATAGGCTCAGAAATCATTTTGGACGCAGCTGATGTTGCTGCTAGGTGACTTGGGTCATGTCGAATCTCGTTTCAGTCCATGTGGAGACAGTGTTAGTGGCAGCGCATGGTAGGTGCACGGTTTGCGCTAAATGTACCATAGGCTCAGAAATAATTTTGGATACATCCGATGGTACTCCTAGGTGACGAGGCTCAAGTGGAAGCTCGACTCAGTCCGTTTAAATATAGTGCTAATCTTGTCGCAAGATATGTGCACGATTTGCGCTGAATGTACCATAGGCTAAGAAATCATTTTGGATGCACCCGATGGTACTCCTATGTGACGAGGCTCAAGTGGATGCTCATTTTATTCCGTTTGGAGATAGTGCTAATCTTGACGCAAGATAGGTGCACGGTTTGTGCCGAACATACCATAGGCTCAGAAATCATTTTGGACGAACCTGATGGAACTCCTTGGTGGCGTGGGTCATGTGGAATCTCATTTCGGTCCATTTGGATACAATGTTAGTGTCAGTGGAAGATAGGTGCATGGTTTGCGCCAAACGTGCCATAGGCTCAGAAATTATTTTGGACGCACCCGATGGTAATCCTAAGTGACGAGGCTCAAGTGGATGCTCACTTCATTTTGTTTGGAGATAGTGCTAATCTTGATACAAGATAGGTGCACAGTTTGCGCCACACATACCATAGGCTCAGAAATCATTTTGGACACACTCAATGGTACTCCTAGGTGATGTGGCTCAAGTGGAAGCTCGATTCAGTCCATTTGGAGAAAGTGCTAATCTTGACGTAAGATAGGTGCATGGTTTGTGCCGAACGTACCATAGGCCTAGAAATTATTTTGGACGCACCCGATGGTACGCCTATGTGACAAGGCTCAAGTGGATGCTCGTTTCATTCCGTTTGGAGATAGTGCTAATATTGACGCAAGATAGGCGCATGCTTTGTGCCGAGCATACCATAGGCTCATAAATCATTTTGGACGCACCCGATGTAACTCCTAGGCGACTTGGGTCATGTGGAATCTTATTTCGGTCCGTTTGGATACAGTGTTAGTGTCGGTGCAAGATAGGTACATGGTTTGGACCAAACATGCCATAGGCTCAAAAATCATTTTGGACACACCGGATGGAACTCCTTGGTGACGTGGGTCATGTGGAATCTCGTTTTGGTCCGTTTGGGGATTGTGTTAGTGCTGGTGCAAGATACGTGCACGGTTTGCGCCAAACATACCATCAGCTCAGAAATCTTGTTGGACACACTCGATGGTACTCCTAGGTGACGAGGATCAAGTGGAAGCTCGATTCAGTCCGTTTAGAGATAGAGCTAATCCTGACGCAAGATAGGTGCACAGTTTGCGCCGAACATACCATAGGCTCAGAAATCATTTTGGACGCACCTGATGGAAATCCTTGGTGGCATGGGTCATGTGGAATCTCATTTCGGTCCATTTGGATACAATGTTGGTGTCAATGGATGATAGGTGCATGGTTTATGCCAAACGTACCATAGGCTCATAAAATCATTTTGGACACACCCGATGGTACTTCTAGGTGATGAGGCTCAAGTGAATGCTTGTTTTATTCCGTTTAGAGATAGTGCTAAACTTGATGCAAGACAGGTGCATGATTTACGCGAACGTATCACAGGATCAGAAATCATTTTGGATGCACCTGATGGAACTCCTAGTTGATTTGGGCCATGTGGAATCTAGTTTCGGTCTATGTGGAGACAGTGTTAGTTTCGGTGCAAGATAGGTGCACAGTTTGCACTAAACGTACCACATACTTATAAGTCATTTTGGATGCACCCAATGATACTCCTAGGTGATGATGCTCAAGGGGAAGCTCAATTTAGTCCGTTTGGAGATAGTGCTAATCTTGATGCAAGATAGGTACACGGATTGCACCGAACATACCATAGGCTTAGAAATCATTTTGGACGCAGCTGATGTTGCTGCTAGGTGACTTGGGTCATGTCGATTCTCGTTTCGGTCCATATGGAGATAGTGTTAGTGTCAGCGCATGGTAGGTGCACGGTTTGCGCCAAATGTACGATAGGCTCAGAAATTATTTTGGATACATCCGATGGTACTCCTAGGTGACGAGGCTCAAGTGGAAGCTCGATTCAGTCCGTTTAAAGATAGTGCTAATCTTGTCGCAAGATATGTGCTTGATTTGCGCTGAATGTACTAAGGCTCAGAAATCATTTTGGATGCACCCGATGGTACTCCTATGTGACGAGGCTCAAGTGGATGCTCGTTTTATTCTGTTTGGAGATAGTGCTAATCTTGACGAAAGATAGGTGCACGGTTTGTGCCGAACATACCATAGGCTCGGAAATCATTTTGGACGAACCTGATGGAACTCCTTGGTGGCGTGGTCATGTGGAATCTCATTTCGGTCCATTTGGATACAATGTTAGTGTCGGTGGAAGACAAGTGCATGATTTGCGCCAAACGTGCCATAGGCTCAGAAATTATTTTGGACGCACCCGATGGTAATCCTAAGTGACGAGGCTCAAGTGGATGCTGACTTCATTTTGTTTGGAGATAGTGCTAATCTTGACACAAGATAGGTGCACAGTTTGCGCCACACATGCCATAGGCTCAGAAATCATTTTGGACACAATCAATGGTACTCCTAGGTGACGCGGCTCAAGTGGAAGCTCGATTCAGTCCATTTGGAGAAAGTGCTAATCTTGACGTAAGATAGGTGCATGGTTTGTGTCGAACATACCATAGGCCTAGAAATTATTTTGGACGCACCCGATGGTACTCCTATGTGACGAGGCTCAAGTGGATGCTCTTTCATTTCGTTTGGAGATAGTGCTAATATTGACGCAAGATAGGCGCATGCTTTGTGCCGAGCGTACCATAGGCTCATAAATCATTTTGGACGCACCCGATGTAACACCTAGAAGACTTGGGTCATGTGGAATCTTATTTCGGTCCGTTTGGATACAGTGTTAGTGTCGGTGCAAGATAGGTACATGGTTTGGACCAAACATGCCATAGGCTTAAAAATCATTTTGGACACACCGGATGGAACTCCTGCTGACGTGGGTCATGTGGAATCTCGTTTTGGTCCGTTTGGGGATTGTGTTAGTGTCGGTGCAAGATACGTGCACGGTTTGCGCCAAACATACCATCAACTCAGAAATCTTGTTGGACACACTCGATGGTACTCCTAGGTGACGATGATCAAGTGGAAGCTCGATTCAGTCCGTTTAGAGATAGAGCTAATCCTGACGCAAGATAGGTGCACGGTTTGCGCCGAACATACCATAGGCTCAGAAATCATTTTGGACGCACCTGATGGATATCCTTGGTGGCATGGGTCATGTGGAATCTCATTTCGGTCCAATTGGATACAATGTTGGTGTCGGTGGATGATAGGTGCATGGTTTGTGCCAAACGTACCATAGGCTCATAAAATCATTTTGGACACACCCGATGGTACTTCTAGGTGATGAGGCTCAAGTGAATGCAAGACAGGTGCATGATTTATGCCGAACGTATCACAGGATCAGAAATCATTTTGGATGCACCCGATGGAACTCCTAGTTGACTTGGGTCATGTGGAATCTAGTTTCGGTCCGTGTGGAGACAGTGTTAGTGTCGGTGCAAGATAGGTGCACGGTTTGTACTAAACGTACCGCATACTTAGAAGTCATTTTGGATGCACCCAATGATACTCCTAGGTGACGATGCTCAAGGGGAAGCTCAATTCAGTCCGTTTGGAGATAGTGCTAATCTTGATGCAAGATAGGTACACGGATTGCACCGAACGTACCATAGGCTCGGAAATCATTTTGGACGCAGCTGATGTTGCTGCTAGGTGACTTGGGTCTTGTCGAATCTCGTTTCGGTCCATGTGGAGACAGTGTTAGTGTCAGCGCAAGGTAGGTGCACGGTTTGCGCCAAATGTACCATAGGCTCAGAAATAATTTTGGATACACCCGATGGTACTCCTAGGTGACGTGGCTCAAGTGGAAGATCGATTCAGTCCGTTTAAAGATAGTGCTAATCTTGTCGCAAGATATGTGCACGATTTGCGCTGAATGTACCATAGGCTCAGAAATCATTTTGGACACACCCGATGGTACTCCTATGTGACGAGGCTCAAGTGGATGCTCGTTTTATTCCGTTTGGAGATAGTGCTAATCTTGAGGCAAGATAGGTGCACGGTTTATGCCGAACATACCATAGGCTCGGAAATCATTTTGGACGCACCTGATAGAACTCCTTGGTGGCGTGGGTCATTTGGAATCTCATTTTGGCCTATTTGGATACAATGTTAGTATCGGTGGAAGATAGGTGCATGGTTTGCGCCAAACGTGTCATAGGCTCAGAAATTATTTTGGACGCACCCGATGGTACTCCTAGGTGACGAGGCTCAAGTGGATGCTCACTTCGTTTTGTTTGGAGATAGTGCTAATCTTGACACAAGATAGGTGCACAGTTTGCGTCACACATACCATAGGCTCAGAAATCATTTTGGACACACTCAATGGTACTCCTAGGTGACGCGGCTCAAGTGGAAGCTCAATTCAGTCCGTTTGGAGAAAGAGCTAATCTTGACGTAAGATAGGTGCATGGTTTGTGCCAAACATACCATAGGCCTAGAAATTATTTTAGACACACCCGATGGTACTCCTATGTGACGAGGCTCAAGTGGATGCTTGTTTCATTCCGTTTAGAGATAGTGCTAATATTGATGCAAGATAGGCGCATGCTTTGCGCCGAGCGTACCATAGGCTCATAAATCGTTTTGGACGCACCCGATGTAACTCCTAGGCGACTTGGGTCATGTGGAATCTTGTTTCGGTCCGTTTGGATATAGTGTTAGTGTCGGAGTAAGATAGGTACATCGTTTGGACCAAACATGTCATAGGCTCAAAAATCATTTTGGACACACCGGATGAAACTCCTTGGTGACGTGGGTCATGTGGAATCTCGTTTTAGTACGTTTGGGGATTGTGTTAGTGCCGGTGCAAGATACGTGCACGGTTTGCGCCAAACATACCATCAGCTCAGAAATCTTGTTGGACACCCTTGATGGTACTCCTAGGTGACGAGAATCAAGTGGAAGCTCGATTCGGCCCGTTTAGAGATAGAGCTAATCCTGACGCAAGATAGGTGCACAGTTTGCGCCGAACATACCATAGGCTCAGAAATCATTTTGGACGGACCTGATGGAAATCCTTGGTGGCATGGGTCATGTGGAATCTCATTTCGGTCCATTTAGATACAATGTTGGTGTCAGTGGATGATAGGTGCATGGTTTGCGCCAAACGTACCATAGGCTCATAAAATCATTTTAGACACACCCGTGGTACTTCTAGGTGACTAGGCTCAAGTGAATGTTTGTTTTATTCTGTTTAGAGATAGTGCTAATCTTGATGCAAGACAGGTGCATGATTTACGCCAAACGTATCATAGGAACAGAAATCATATTGGATGCACCCGATGGAACTCCTAGTCGACTTGGGTCATGTGGAATCTAGTTTCGGTCCGTGTCGAGACAGTGTTAGTGTCGGTGCAAGATAGGTGCACGGTTTGTACTAAACGTACCACATACTTAGAAGTCATTTTGGACGCACCCAATGATACTCCTAGGTGATGATGCTCAAGGGGAAGCTCAATTCAGTCCGTTTGGAGATAGTGCTAATCTTGATGCAAGATAGGTACACGGATTGCACCGAACGTACCATAGGCTCGGAAATCATTTTGGACGCAGCTGATGTTGCTGCTAGGTGACTTGGGTCATGTCGAATCTCGTTTCGGTCCATGTGGAGACAGTGTTAGTGTCAGCGCAAGTTAGGTGCACGGTTTGCGCCAAATGTACCATAGGCTCAGAAATAATTTCGGATACACCCGATGGTACTCCTAGGTGACGAGGCTCAAGTGGAAGCTCGATTCAGTCCGTTTAAAGATAGTGCTAATCTTGTCACAAGATATGTGCACGATTTGCGCTGAATGTACCATAGGCTCAGAAATCATTTTGGACACACCCGATGATACTCCTATGTGACGAGGCTCAAGTGGATGCTCGTTTTATTCCGTTTGGAGATAGTGCTAATCTTGACGCAAGATAGGTGCACGGTTTGTGCCGAACATACCATAGGCTCGGAAATCATTTTGGACGCACCTGATGGAACTCCTTGGTGGCGTGGGTCATGTGGAATCTCATTTTGGTCCATTTGGATACAATGTTAGCGTCGGTGGAAGATAGGTGCATGGTTTGCGCCAAACGTGCCATAGGCTCAGAAATTGTTTTGGACGCACTCGATGGTACTCCTAGGTGACGAGGCTCAAGTGGATGCTCACTTCGTTTTGTTTGGAGATAGTGCTAATCTTGACACAAGATAGGTGCACAGTTTGCGCCACACATACCATAGGCTCAGAAATCATTTTGGACACACTCAATGGTACTCCTAGGTGACACGGCTCAAGTGGAAGCTCGATTCAGTCCGTTTGGAGAAAGTGCTAATCTTTACGTAAGATAGGTGCATGGTTTGTGTCAAACGTACCATAGGCCTAGAAATTATTTTGGACGCACCCGATGGTACTCCTATGTGACGAGGCTCAAGTGGATGCTCGTTTCATTCCGTTTGGAGATAGTGCTAATATTGACGCAAGATAGGCGCATGCTTTGCGCCGAGCATACCATAGGCTCATAAATCGTTTTGGACGCACCCGATGTAACTCCTAGGCGACTTGGGTCATGTGGAATCTTATTTCGGTATGTTTGGATACAATGTTAGTGTCGGTGTAAGATAGGTACATGGTTTGGACCAAATATGCCATAGGCTCAAAAATCAATTTGGACACACCGGATGGAACTCCTTGGTGACGTGGGTCATGTGGAATCTCGTTTTGGTCCATTTGGGGATTGTGTTAGTGCCGGTGCAAGATACGTGCACGGTTTGCGCCAAACATACCATCAGCTCAGAAATCTTGTTGGACACACTCGATGGTACTCCTAGGTGACGAGGATCAAGTGGAAGCTTGATTCAGCCCGTTTAGAGATAGAGCTAATCCTGACGCAAGATAGGTGCACGGTTTGCGCCGAATATACCATAGGCTGAGTAATCATTTTGGACGCACCTGATGGAAATCCTTGGTGGCATGGGTCATGTGGAATCTCATTTCGGTCCATTTGGATACAATGTTGGTGTCGGTGGATGATAGGTGCATGGTTTGCGCCAAACGTACCATAGGCTGATAAAATCATTTTAGACACACCCGATGGTACTTCTAGGTGATGAGGCTCAAGTGAATGCTTGTTTTATTCCATTTAGAGATAGTGCTAATCTTGATGCAAGATAGATGCATGATTTACGCCAACGTATCATATGGAACTCCTAGTTGACTTGGATCATGTGGAATCTAGTTTCGGTCCGTGTGGAGATAGTGTTAGTGTCAGTGCAAGATAGGTGCACGGTTTGTACTAAACGTACCACATACTTAGAAGTCATTTTGGACGCACCCAATAATACTCCTAGGTGACGATGCTCAAGGGGAAGCTCAATTCAGTCCGTTTGGAGATAGTGCTAATCTTGATGCAAGATAGGTACACGGATTGCACCGAACGTACCATAGGCTCGGAAATCATTTTGGACGCAGCTGATGTTGCTGCTAGGTGACTTGGGTCTTGTCGAATCTCGTTTCGGTCCATGTGGAGACAGTGTTAGTGTCAGCGCAAGGTAGGTGCACGGTTTGCGCCAAATGTACCATAGGCTCAGAAATAATTTTGGATACACCCGATGGTACTCCTAGGTGACGAGGCTCAAGTGGAAGCTCGATTCAGTCTGTTTAAAGATAGTGCTAATCTTGTCGCAAGATATGTGCACGATTTGCGCTGAATGTACCATAGGCTCAGAAATCATTTTGGACACACCCGATGGTACTCCTATGTGACGAGGCTCAAGTGGATGCTCGTTTTATTCCGTTTGGAGATAGTGCTAATCTTGACGCAAGATAGGCATGGAAATCATTTTGGACGCACCTCATGGAACTCCTTGGTGGCGTGGGTCATGTGGAATCTTATTTCGGTCCATTTGGATACAATGTTTGTGTCGGTGGAAGACTAGTGTGTGGTTTGCGCCAAACATGCCATAGGCTCAGAAATTGTTTTGGACGCACCCGATGGTACTCCTATATGACGAGGCTCAAGTGGATGCTCCCTTCATTTTGTTTGGAGATAGTGCTAATCTTGACACAAGAGAGGTGCAAAGTTTGCGCCACACATACCACAGGCTCAGAAATCATTTTGGACAGACTCAATGGTACTCCTAGGTGACACGGCTCAAGTGGAAGCTCGATTCAGTCCATTTGGAGAAAGTGCTAATCTTGACGTAAGATAGATGCATGGTTTGTGCCGAACGTACCATAGGCCTAGAAATTATTTTGGACGCACCCGATGGTACTCCTATGTGACGAGGCTCAAGTGGATGCTCGTTTCATTTCGTTTGGAGATAGTGCTAATATTGACGCAAGATAGGCGCATGCTTTTGTGCCGAGCGTACCATAGGCTCATAAATCATTTTGGACGCACCCGATGTAACTCCTAGGCGACTTATGTCATGTGGAATCTTATTTCGGTCCGTTTGGATACAGTGTTAGTGTCGGTGCAAGATAGGTACATGGTTTGGACCAAACATGCCATAGGCTCAAAAATCATTTTGGACACACCGGATGGAACTCCTTGGTGACGTGGGTCATGTGGAATCTCGTTTTGGTCCGTTTGGGGATTGTGTTAGTGCCGGTGCAAGATACGTGCACGGTTTGCGCCAAACATACCATCAGCTCAGAAATCTTGTTGGACACACTCGATGATACTCCTAGGTGACGAGGATCAAGTGGAAGCTCGATTCAGTCCGTTTAGAGATAGAGCTAATCCTGACGCAAGATAGGTGCATGGTTTGCGCCGAACATACCATAGGCTCAGAAATCATTTTGGACGCACCTGATGGAAATACTTTGTGGCATGGGTCATGTGGAATCTCATTTCGGTCCATTTGGATACAATGTTGGTGTCAGTGGATGATAGGTGCATGGTTTGTGCCAAACGTACCATAGGCTCATAAAATCATTTTGGACACACCCGATGGTACTTCTAGGTGATGAGGCTCAAGTGAATGCTTGTTTTATTCCGTTTAGAGATAGTGCTAATCTTGATGCAAGACAGGTGCATGATTTACGCGAACGTATCACAGGATCAGAAATCATTTTGGATGCACCTGATGGAACTCCTAGTTAACTTGGGCCATGTGGAATCTAGTTTCGGTCTATGTGGAGACAGTGTTAGTTTCGGTGCAAGATAGGTGCACGGTTTGCACTAAACGTACCACATACTTATAAGTCATTTTGGACGCACCCAATGATACTCCTAGGTGATGATGCTCAAGGGGAAGCTCAATTCAGTCCGTTTGGAGATAGTGCTAATCTTGATGCAAGATAGGTACACGGATTGCACTGAACATACCATAGGCTTAGAAATCATTTTGGACGCAGCTGATGTTGCTGCTAGGTGACTTGGGTCATGTCGAATCTCATTTCGGTCCATATGGAGACAGTGTTAGTGTCACCGCATGGTAGGTGCACGGTTTGCGCCAAATGTACCACAGGCTCAGAAATAATTTTGGATACATCCGATGGTACTCCTAGGTGACGAGGCTCAAGTGGAAGCTCGATTCAGTCTGTTTAAATATAGTGCTAATCTTGTCGCAAGATATGTGCACGATTTGCGCTGAATGTACCATAGGCTCAGAAATCATTTTGGATGCACCCGATGGTACTCCTATGTGACAAGGCTCAAGTGGATGCTCGTTTTATTCCGTTTGGAGATAGTGCTAATCTTGACGCAAGATAGGTGCACGGTTTGTGCCGAGCATACCATAGGCTCAGAAATCATTTTGGACGAACCTGATGGAACTCCTTGGTGGCGTGGGTCATGTGGAATCTCATTTCGGTCCATTTGGATACAATGTTAGTGTTGGTGGAAGATAGGTGCATGGTTGCGCCAAACGTGCCATAGGCTCAGAAATTATTTTGGACGCACCCGATGGTAATCCTAAGTGACGAGGCTCAAGTGGATGCTGACTTCATTTTGTTTGGAGATAGTGCTAATCTTGACACAAGATAGGTGCACAGTTTGCGTCACACATACCATAGGCTCAGAAATCATTTTGGACACACTCAATGGTACTCCTAGGTGACGCGGCTCAAGTGGAAGCTCGATTCAGTCCATTTAGAGAAAGTGCTAATCTTGACGTAAGATAGGTGCATGGTTTGTGCCGAACGTACCATAGGCCTAGAAATTATTTTGGACGCACCCGATGATACTCCTATGTGACGAGGCTCAAGTGGATGCTCGTTTCATTTCGTTTGGAGATAGTGCTAATATTGACGCAAGATAGGTGCATGCTTTGTGCCGAGCGTACCATAGGCTCATAAATCATTTTGGACGCACCCGATGTAACTCCTAGGCGACTTGGGTCATGTGAAATCTTATTTCGGTCCGTTTGGATATAGTGTTAGTGTCGGTGCAAGATAGGTACATGGTTTGGACCAAACATGCCATAGGCTCAAAAATCATTTTGGACACACCGGATGGAACTCCTTGGTGACGTGGGTCATGTGGAATCTCGTTTTGGTCCGTTTGGGGATTGTGTTAGTGCCGGTGCAAGATACGTGCACGGTTTGCGCCAAACATACCATCAGCTCAGAAATCTTGTTGGACACACTCGATGGTACTCCTAGGTGACGAGGATCAAGTGGAAGCTCAATTCAGTCCGTTTAGAGATAGAGCTAATCCTGACGCAAGATAGGTGCACGGTTTGCGCCGAACATACCATAGGCTCAGAAATCATTTTGGACGCACCTGATGGAAATCCTTGGTGGCATGGGTCATGTGGAATCTCATTTCGGTCCATTTGGATACAATGTTGGTGTCAGTGGATGATAGGTGCATGGTTTGTGCCAAACGTACCATAGGCTCATAAAATCATTTTGGACACACCCGATGGTACTTCTAGGTGATGAGGCTCAAGTGAATGCTTGTTTTATTCCGTTTAGAGATAGTGCTAATCTTGATGCAAGACAGGTGCATGATTTACGCGAACGTATCACAGGATCAGAAATCATTTTGGATGCACCTGATGGAACTCCTAGTTAACTTGGGCCATGTGGAATCTAGTTTCGGTCTATGTGGAGACAGTGTTAGTTTCGGTGCAAGATAGGTGCACGGTTTGCACTAAACGTACCACATACTTATAAGTCATTTTGGACGCACCCAATGATACTCCTAGGTGATGATGCTCAAGGGGAAGCTCAATTCAGTCCGTTTGGAGATAGTGCTAATCTTGATGCAAGATAGGTACACGGATTGCACTGAACATACCATAGGCTTAGAAATCATTTTGGACGCAGCTGATGTTGCTGCTAGGTGACTTGGGTCATGTCGAATCTCATTTCGGTCCATATGGAGACAGTGTTAGTGTCAGCGCATGGTAGGTGCACGGTTTGTGCCAAATGTACCACAGGCTCAGAAATAATTTTGGATACATCCGATGGTACTCCTAGGTGACGAGGCTCAAGTGGAAGCTCGATTCTGTCCGTTTAAAGATAGTGCTAATCTTGTCGCAAGATATGTGCTCGATTTGCGCTGAATGTACCATAGGCTCAGAAATCATTTGGATGCACCCGATGGTACTCCTATGTGACGAGGCTCAAGTGGATGCTCGTTTTATTCCGTTTGGAGATAGTGCTAATCTTGACGAAAGATAGGTGCACGGTTTGTGCCGAACATACATACCATAGGCTCGGAAATCATTTTGGACGAACCTGATGGAACTCCTTGGTGGCGTGGGTCATGTGGAATCTCATTTCGGTCGATTTGGATACAATGTTAGTGTTGGTGGAAGATAGGTGCATGGTTTGCGCCAAACGTGCCATAGGCTCAGAAATTATTTTGGACGCACCCGATGGTAATCCTAAGTGAGGAGGCTCAAGTGGATGCTCACTTCATTTTGTTTGGAGATAGTGCTAATCTTGACACCAGATAGGTGCACAGTTTGCGCCACACATACCATAGGCTCAGAAATCATTTTGGACACACTCAATGGTACTCCTAGGTGACGCGGCTCAAGTGGAAGCTCGATTCAGTCCATTTGGAGAAAGTGCTAATCTTGACGTAAGATAGGTGCATGGTTTGTGCCGAACGTACCATAGGCCTAGAAATTATTTTGGACACACCCGATGATACTCCTATGTGACGAGGCTCAAGTGGATGCTCGTTTCATTTCGTTTGGAGATAGTGCTAATATTGACGCAAGATAGGCGCATGCTTTGTGCCGAGCGTACCATAGGCTCATAAATCATTTTGGACGCACCCGATGTAACTCCTAGGTGACTTGGGTCATGTGAAATCTTATTTCGGTCCGTTTGGATACAATGTTAGTGTCGGTGCAAGATAGGTACATGGTTTGGACCAAACATGCCATAGGCTCAAAAATCATTTTGGACACACCGGATGGAACTCCTTGGTGACGTGGGTCATGTCGAATCTCGTTTTGGTTCGTTTGGGGATTGTGTTAGTGCCGGTGCAAGATACGTGCATGGTTTGCACCAAACATACCATCAGCTCAGAAATCTTGTTGGACACACTCGATGGTACTCCTAGGTGACGAGGATCAAGTGGAAGCTTGATTCAGTCCGTTTAGAGATAGAGCTAATCCTGACGCAAGATAGGTGCACGGTTTGCGCCGAACATACCATAGGCTCATAAATCATTTTGGACGCACCTGATGGAAATCCTTGGTGGCATGGGTCATGTGGAATCTCATTTCGGTCCATTTGGATACAATGTTGGTGTCAGTGGATGATAGGTGCATGGTTTGTGCCAAACGTACCATAGGCTCATAAAATCATTTTGGACACACCCGATGGTACTTCTAGGGATGAGGCTCAAGTGAATGCTTGTTTTATTCCATTTAGAGATAGTGCTAATCTTGATGCAAGACAGGTGCATGATTTACGCGAACGTATCATAGGATCAGAAATCATTTTGGATGCACCTGATGGAACTCCTAGTTAACTTGGGCCATGTGAAATCTAGTTTCGGTCTATGTGGAGACAGTGTTAGTTTCGGTGCAAGATTGGTGCACGGTTTGCACTAAACGTACCACATACTTATAAGTCATTTTGGACGCACCCAATGATACTCCTAGGTGATGATGCTCAAGGGGAAGCTCAATTCAGTCCGTTTGGAGATAGTGCTAATCTTGATGCAAGATAGGTACACGGATTGCACCGAACATACCATAGGCTTAGAAATCATTTTGGACGCAGCTGATGTTGCTGCTAGGTGACTTGGGTCATGTCGAATCTCATTTCGGTCCATATGGAGACAGTGTTAGTGTCAGCGCATGGTAGGTGCACGGTTTGCGCCAAATGTACCATAGGCTCAGAAATAATTTTGGATACATCCGATGGTACTCCTAGGTGACGAGGCTCAAGTGGAAGCTCGATTCAGTCCGTTTAAAGATAGTGCTAATCTTGTCACAAGATATGTGCTCGATTTGCGCTGAATGTACCATAGGCTCAGAAATCATTTTGGATGCACCCGATGGTACTCCTATGTGATGAGGCTCAAGTGGATGCTCGTTTTATTCCGTTTGGAGATAGTGCTAATCTTGACGAAAGATAGGTGCACGGTTTGTGCCGAACATACCATAGGCTCGGAAATCATTTTGGACGAACCTGATGGAACTCCTTGGTGGCGTGGGTCATGTGGAATCTCATTTTGGTCCATTTGGATACAATGTTAGTGTTGGTGGAAGATAGGTGCATGGTTTGCGCCAAAAGTGCCATAGGCTCAGAAATTATTTTGGACGCACCCGATGGTAATCCTAAGTGACGAGGCTCAAGTGGATGCTGACTTCATTTTGTTTGGAGATAGTGCTAATCTTGAGACAAGATAGGTGCACAGTTTGCGCCACACATAACATAGGCTCAGAAATCATTTTGGACACACTCAATGGTACTCCTAGGTGACGCGGCTCAAGTGGAAGCTCGATTCAGTCCATTTGGAGAAAGTGCTAATCTTGACGTAAGATAGGTGCATGGTTTGTGCCGAACGTACCATAGGCCTAGAAATTATTTTGGACGCACCCGATGGTACTCCTATGTGACGAGGCTCAAGTGGATGCTCGTTTCATTTCGTTTGGAGATAGTGTAATTGACGCAAGATAGGCGCATGTTTTGTGCCGAGCGTACCATAGGCTCATAAATCATTTCGGACGCACCCGATGTAACTCCTAGGCGACATGGGTCATGTGGAATCTTATTTCGGTCCGTTTGGATACAGTGTTAGTGTCGGTGCAAGATAGGTACATGGTTTGGACCAAACATGCCATAGGCTCAAAAATCATTTTGGACACACCGGATGGAACTCCTTGGTGACGTGGGTCATGTGGAATCTCGTTTTGGTCCGTTTGGGGATTGTGTTAGTGCTGGTGCAAGATACATGCACGGTTTGCGTCAAACATACCATCAGCTCAGAAATCTTGTTGGACACACTCGATGGTACTCCTAGGTGACGAGGATCAAGTGGAAGCTCGATTCAGTCCGTTTAGAGATAGAGCTAATCCTGACGCAAGATAGGTGAACGGTTTGCGCCGAACATACCATTGGCCCAGAAATCATTTTGGACGCACCTGATGGAAATCCTTGGTGGCATGGGTCATGTGGAATCTCATTTCGGTCCATTTGGATACAATGTTGGTGTCGGTGGATGATAGGTGCATGGTTTGTGCCAAACGTACCATAGGCTCATAAAATCATTTTGGACACACCCGATGGTACTTCTAGGTGATGAGGCTCAAGTGAATGCTTGTTTTATTCCGTTTAGAGATAGTGCTAATCTTGATGCAAGACAGGTGCATGATTTACGCCGAACGTATCACAAGATCAGAAATCATTTTGGATGCACCCGATGGAACTCCTAGTTGACTTGGGCCATGTGGAATCTAGTTTCGGTCTATGTGGAGACAGTGTTAGTGTCGGTGCAAGATAGGTGCACGGTTTGCACTAAACGTACCACATACTTATAAGTCATTTTGGACGCACCCAATGATACTCCTAGGTGATGATGCTCAAGGGGAAGCTCAATTCAGTCGGTTTGGAGATAGTGCTAATCTTGATGCAAGATAGGTACACAGATTGCACCAAACATATCATAGGCTCAGAAATCATTTTGGACGCAGTTGATGTTGCTGCTAGGTGACTTGGGTCAAGTCGAATCTCGTTTCGATCCATGTTGAGACAGTGCTAGTGTCAGCGCAAGGTAGGTGCACGGTTTCCGCCAAATCTATCATAGGCTCAGAAATAATTTTGGATACATCTGATGGTACTCCTAGGTGACGAGGCTCAAGTGGAAGCTCGATTCAGTCCGTTTAAAGATAGTGCTAATCTTGTCGCAAGATATGTGCACGATTTGCGCAGAATGTACCATTGGCTCAGAAATCATTTTGGACGCACCCGATGATACTCCTATGTGACGAGGCTCAAGTGGATGCTCGTTTTATTCCGTTTGGAGATAGTGCTAATCTTGACGCAAGATAGGTGCACAGTTTGTACCGAACATACCATAGGCTCAGAAATCATTTTTAGACGCACCTGATGGAACTCCTTGGTGGCGTGGTTCATGTGGAATCTCATTTCGGTCCATTTGGATACAATGTTAGTGTCGGTGGAAGATGGGTGCATGGTTTGCGCCAAACGTGCCATAGGCTCAGAAATTGTTTTGGACGCACCCGATGGTACTCCTAGGTGATGAGGCTCAAGTGGATGCTCACTTCGTTTTGTTTGGATATAGTGCTAATCTTGACACAAGATAGATGCACAGTTTGCGCCACACATACCATAGGCTCAGAAATTATTTTGGACACACTCAATGGTACTCCTAGGTGACGCGGCTCAAGTGGAAGCTCGATTCAGTCCGTTTGGAGAAAGTGCTAATCTTGACGTAAGATAGGTGCATGGTTTGTGCCGAACATACCATAGGCCGAGAAATTACTTTGGACGCACCCGATGGTACTCCTATGTGATGAGGCTCAAGTGGATGCTCGTTTCATTCCGTTTGGAGATAGTGCTAATATTGACGCAAGATAGGCGCATGCTTTGCGTCGAGCGTACCATAGGCTCATAAATCGTTTTGGACGCACCCGATGTAACTCCTAGGCGACTTGGGTCATGTGGAATCTTATTTCGGTCTGTTTGGATACAGTGTTAGTGTCGGTGCAAGATAGGTACATGGTTTTGGACCAAACATGCCATAGGCTCAAAAATCATTTTGGACGCACCGGATGGAACTCCTTGGTGACGTTGGTCATGTGGAATATTGTTTTGGTCTGTTTTGGGGATTGTGTTAGTGTCGGTGCAAGATACGGCACGATTTGCGCCAAACATACCATCAGCTCAGAAATCTTGTTGGACACACTCGATGGTACTCCTAGGTGACGAGGATCAGGTGGAAGCTTGATTCAGTCCGTTTAGAGATAGAGCTAATCCTGACGCAAGATAGGTGCACGGTTTGCGTACCATAGGCTTAGAAATCATTTTGGACGCACCTGATGGAAATCCTTGGTGGCATGGGTCATGTGGAATCTCATTTCGGTCCATTTGGATACAATGTTAGTGTCGGTGGATAATAGGTGCATGGTTTGCGCCAAACGTACCATAGGCTCATAAAATCATTTTGGACACACCCGATGGTACTTCTAGGTGATGAGGCTCAAGTGAATGCTTGTTTTATTCCGTTTAGAGATAGTGCTAATCTTGATGCAAGACAGGTGCATGATTTACGCCGAACGTATCACAGGATCAGAAATCATTTTGGATGCACCCGATGGAACTCCTAGTTGACTTGGGTCATGTGGAATCTAGTTTCGGTCTGTGTGGAGACAGTGTTAGTGTCGGTGCAAGATAGGTGCACGGTTTGTACTAAACGTACCACATACTTACAAGTCATTTTGGACGCACCCAATGATACTCCTAGGTGATGATGCTCAAGGGGAAGCTCAATTCAGTCCATTTGGAGATAGTGCTAATCTTGATGCAAGATAGGTATACAGATTGCACCGAACATACCATAGGCTCAGAAATCATTTTGGACGCAGCTGATGTTTCTGCTAGGTGACTTGGGTCATGTCGAATCTCGTTTCGGTCCATGTGGAGACAGTGTTAGTGTCAGCGCAAGGTAGGTGCACGGTTTGCGCTAAATGTACCATAGGCTCAGAAATAATTTTGGATACATCCGATGGTACTCCTAGGTGACGAGGCTCAAGTGGAAGCTCGATTCAGTCCGTTTAAAGATAGTGCTAATCTTGTCGCAAGATATGTGCACGATTTGCGCTGAATGTACCATAGGCTCAGAAATCATTTTGGACGCACCCGATGGTACTCCTATGTGATGAGGCTCAAGTGGATGCTCGTTTTATTCCGTTTGGAGATAGTGCTAATCTTAACGCAAGATAGGTGCACGGTTTGTGCCGAACATACCATAGGCTCAGAAATCATTTTGGACGCACCTGATGGAACTCCTTGGTGGCGTGGTTCATGTGGAATCCCATTTCGGTCCATTTGGATACAATGTTAGTGTCGGTGGAAGATAGGTGCATGGTTTGCGCCAAACGTGCCATAGGCTCAGAAATTATTTTGGACACACCCGATGGTACTCCTAGGTGACGAGGCTCAAGTGGATGCTCACTTCGTTTTATTTGGAGATAGTGCTAATCTTGACACAAGATAGTTGCACAGTTTGCGCCACACATACCATAGGCTCAGAAATTATTTTGGACACACTCAATGGTACTCCTAGGTGACGCGGCTCAAGTGAAAGCTCAATTCAGTCCGTTTGGAGAAAGTGCTAATCTTGACGTAAGATAGGTGCATGGTTTGTGCCGAACATACCATAGGCTCAAGTGGATGCTTGTTTCATTCCATTTGCAGATAGTGCTAATATTGACGCAAGATATGCGCATGCTTTGCGTCGAGCGTACCATAGGCTCATAAATCATTTTGGACGCACCCGATGTAACTCCTAGGTGACTTGGGTCATGTGGAATCTTATTTCGGTCCGTTTGGATACAGTGTTAGTGTCAGTGCAAGATAGGTACATGGTTTTGGACCAAACATGCCATAGGCTCAAAAATCATTTTGGACGCACCGGATGGAACTCCTTGGTGACGTGGGTCATGTGGAATCTCATTTTGTTCCGTTTGGGGATTATGTTAGTGTCGGTGCAAGATACGTGCACGGTTTGCGCCAAACATACCATCAGCTCAGAAATCTTGTTGGACACACTCGATGGTACTCCTAGGTGACGAGGATCAAGTGGAAGCTCGATTCAGTCCATTTAGAGATAGAGCTAATCCTGACGCAAGATAGGTGCACGGTTTGCGCCGAACATATCATAGGCTCAGAAATCATTTTGGACGCACCTGATGGAAATCATTGGTGGCATGGGTCATGTGGAATCTCATTTCGGTCCATTTGGATACAATGTTGGTGTCGGTGGATGATAGGTGCATGGTTTGCGCCAAACGTACCATAGGCTCATAAAATCATTTTGGACACACCCGATGGTACTTCTAGGTGACGAGGCTCAAGTGAATGCTTGTTTTATTCCGTTTAGAGATAGTGCTAATCTTGATGCAAGACAGGTGCATGATTTACGCCGAACGTATCACAGGATCAGAAATCATTTTGGATGCACCCGATGGAACTCCTAGTTGACTTGGGTCATGTGGAATCTAGTTTCGGTCCGCGTGGAGACAGTGTTAGTGTCGGTGCAAGATAGGTGCACGGTTTGTACTAAACGTACCACATACTTATAAGTCATTTTGGACGCACCCAATGATACTCCTAGGTGATGATGCTCAAGGGGAAGCTCAATTCAGTCAGTTTAGAGATAGTGCTAATCTTGATGCAAGATAGGTACACGGATTGCACCGAACATATCATAGGCTCAAAAATTATTTTGGACGCAGCTGATGTTGCTGCTTGGTGACTTGGGTCATGTGGAATCTCGTTTCGGTCCATGTGGAGACAGTGTTAGTGTCAGCGCAAGATAGGTGCACGGTTTGGCCAATTGTACCATATGCTCAGAAATAATTTTGGATACACCCGATGGTACTCCTAGGTGACGAGGCTCAAGTGGAAGCTCGATTCAGTCCGTTTAAAGATAGTGCTAATCTTGTCGCAAGATATGTGCATGATTTGCGCTGAATGTACCATAGGCTAAGAAATCATTTTGGACACACCCGATGGTACTCCTATGTGACGAGGCTCAAGTGGATGCTCGTTTTATTTCATTTAGAGATAGTGCAAATCTTGATGCAAGATAGGTGCACGGTTTGTGCCGAACAAACCATAGGCTCGGAAATCATTTTGGACGCACCTGATGGAACTCCTTGGTGGCGTGGGTCATGTGGAATCTCATTTCGGTCTATTTGGATACAATGTTAGTGTCGGTGGAAGATAGGTGCATGGTTTGCGCCAAACGTGCCATAGGCTCAGAAATTATTTTGGACGCACCCGATGGAACTCCTAGGTGACGAGGCTCAAGTGGATCCTCACTTCATTTTGTTTGGAGATAGTACTAATCTTGACACAAGATAGGTGCACAGTTTGCGCCACACATACGATAGGCTCGGAAATCATTTTGGACACACTCAATGTTACTCCTACGTTACGCGGCTCAAGTGAAAGCTCGATTCAGTTCATTTGGAGAAAGTGCTAATCTTGACGTAAGATAGGTGCATGGTTTGTGCCAAACGTACCATAGGCCTAGAAATTATTTTGGACGCACCCGATGGTACTCCTATGTGACGAGGCTCAAGTGGATGCTCGTTTCATTCCGTTAGGAGATAGTGCTAATATTGACGCAACATAGGCGCATGCTTTGCGCCGACCATACCATAGGCTCATAAATCGTTTTGGACGCACCCGATGTAACTCCTAGGTGGCTTGGGTCATGTGAAATCTTGTTTCGGTCCGTTTGGATACATTGTTAGTTTCGGTGCAAGATAGGTACATGGTTTGGACCAAACATGCAATAGGCTCAAAAAACATTTTGGACACACCGGATGGAACTCCTTGGTGACGTGGGTCATGTGGAATCTCGTTTTGGTCCGTTTGGGGATTGTGTTAGTGCCGGTGCAAGATACGTGCACGGTTTGCGCCAAACATAACATCAGCTCAGAAATCTTGTTGGACACACTTGATAGTACTCCTAGGTGACGAGGATCAAGTGGAAGCTCGATTCAGTCTGTTTAAAGATAGAGCTAATCCTTGGTGCACGGTTTGTGCCGAACATACCATAGGCTCATAAATCATTTTAGACGCACCTAATGGAAATCCTTGGTGGCATGGGTCATGTGGAATCTCATTTCGGTCCATTTGGATACAATGTTGATGTCGGTGGATGATAGGTGCATGGTTTGCGCCAAACGTACCATAGGCTCATAAAATCATTTTAGACACACCCGATGGTACTTCTAGGTGACGAGGCTCAAGTGAATGCTTGTTTTATTCCGTTTAGAGATAGTGCTAATCTTGATGCAAGACAGGTGCATGATTTACGCCAAACGTATCACAAGATCAGAAATCATTTTGGATGCACCCGATGGAACTCCTAGTTGACTTGGGTCATGTGGAATCTAGTTTCGGTCCGTGTGGAGACAGTGTTAGTGTCGGTGCAAGATAGGTGCACGGTTTGTACTAAACGTACCACATACTTAGAAGTCATTTTGGACGCACCCAATGATACTCCTAGGTGACGATGCTCAAGGGGAAGCTCAATTCAGTCCGTTTGGAGATAGTGCTAATCTTGATGCAAGATAGGTATACGGATTGCACCGAACGTACCATAGGCTCGGAAATCATTTTGGACGCAGCTGATGTTGCTGCTAGGTGACTTGGGTCTTGTCGAATCTCGTTTCGGTCTAGGTAGAGACAGTGTTAGTTTTAGCGCAAGGTAGGTGCACGGTTTGCACCAAATGTACCATAGGCTCAGAAATAATTTTGGATACACCCGATGGTACTCCTAGGTGACGAGGCTCAAGTGGAAGCTCGATTCAGTCCGTTTAAAGATAGTGCTAATCTTGTCGCAAGATATGTGCACGATTTGCGCTGAATGTACCAAAGACTCAGAAATCATTTTGGACAGACCCGATGGTACTCCTATGTGACGAGGCTCAAGTGGATGCTCGTTTTATTCCGTTTGGAGATAGTGCTAATCTTGATGCAAGATAGGTGCACAGTTTGTGCCGAACATACCATAGGCTCGGAAATCATTTTGGACGCACCTGATAGAACTCCTTAGTGGCGTGGGTCATGTGGAATCTCATTTCGGTCTATTTGGATACAATGTTAGTGTCGGTGGAAGATAGGTGCATGCTTTGCGCCAAACGTGCCATAGGCTCAGAAATTGTTTTGGACGCACCCGATGGTACTCCTAGGTGACGAGGCTCAAGTGGATGCTCACTTCGTTTTGTTTGGAGATAGTGCTAATCTTGACACAAGATAGGTGCACAGTTTGCGTCACACATACCATAGGCTCAGAAATCATTTTGGACACACTCAATGGTACTCCTAGGTGACGCGGCTCAAGTGGAAGCTCAATTCAGTCCGTTTGGAGAAAGAGCTAATCTTGACGTAAGATAGGTGCATGGTTTGTGCCAAACATACCATAGGCCTAGAAATTATTTTGGACGCACCCGATGGTACTTCTATGTGACGAGGCTCAAGTGGATGCTCGTTTCATTCTGTTTGGAGATAGTGCTAATATTGACGCAAGATGGGCGCATGCTTTGCGCCAAGCGTACCATAGGCTCATAAATCGTTTTGGACGCACCCGATGTAACTCCTAGGCGACTTGGGTCAATGGAATCTTGTTTCGGTCCGTTTGGATACAGTGTTAGTGTCGGTGCAAGATAGGTACATGGTTTGGACCAAACATGTCATAGGCTCAAAAATCATTTTGGACACACCGGATGGAACTCCTTGGTGACGTGGGTCATGTGGAATCTCGTTTTGGTCCGTTTGGGGATTGTGTTAGTGCCGGTGCAAGATACGTGCACGGTTTGCGCCAAACATACCATCAGCTTAGAAATCTTGTTGGACACCCTCGATGGTACTCCTAGGTGACGAGGATCAAGTGGAAGCTCGATTCAGCCCGTTTAGAGATAGAGCTAATCCTGACGCAAGATAGGTGCACGGTTTGCGCCGAACATACCATAGGCTGAGAAATCATTTTGGACGCACCTGATGGAAATCCTTGGTGGCATGGGTCATGTGGAATCTCATTTCGGTCCATTTGGATACAATGTTGGTGTCGGTGGATGATAGGTGCATGGTTTGCGCCAAACGTACCATAGGCTCATAAAATCATTTTAGACACACCCGATGGTACTTCTAGGTGACGAGGCTCAAGTGAATGTTTGTTTTATTCTGTTTAGAGATAGTGCTAATCTTGATGCAAGACAGGTGCTTGATTTACGCCAAACGTATCGTAGGATCAGAAATCATTTTGGATGCACCCGATGGAACTCCTAGTTGACTTGGGTCATGTGGAATCTAGTTTCGGTCCGTGTGGAGACAGTGTTAGTGTCGGTGCAAGATAGGTGCACAGTTTGTACTAAACGTACCACATACTTAGAAGTCATTTTGGACGCACCCAATGATACTCCTAGGTGACGATGCTCAAGGGGAAGCTCAATTCAGTCCGTTTGGAAATAGTGCTAATCTTGATGCAAGATAGGTACACGGATTGCACCAAACGTACCATAGGCTCGGAAATCATTTTGGACGCAGCTGATGTTGCTGCTAGGTGACTTGGGTCATGTCGAATCTCGTTTCGGTCCATGTGGAGACAGTGTTTGTGTCAGCGCAAGTTAGGTGCACGGTTTGCGCCAAATGTACCATAGGCTCAGAAAAAATTTTGGATACACCCGATGGTACTCCTAGGTGACGAGGCTCAAGTGGAAGCTCGATTCAGTCCGTTTAAAGATAGTGCTAATCTTGTCACAAGATATGTGCACGATTTGCGCTGAATGTACCATAGGCTCATAAATCATTTTGGACACACCCGATGGTACTCCTATGTGACGAGGCTGAAGTGCATGCTCGTTTTATTCCGTTTGGAGATAATGCTAATCTTGACGCAAGATAGGTGCACGGTTTGTGCCGAACATACCATAGGCTCGGAAATCATTTTGGACGCACCTGATGGAACTCCTTGGTGGCGTGGGTCATGTGAAATCTTATTTCGGTCCATTTGGATACAATGTTAGTGTCGGTGGAAGATAGGTGCATGGTTTGCGCCAAACGTGCCATAGGCTCAGAAATTGTTTTGGACGCACCCGATGGTACTCCTAGGTGACGAGGCTCAAGTGGATGCTCACTTCGTTTTGTTTGGAGATAGTGCTAATCTTGACACAAGATAGGTGCACAGTTTGCGCCACACATACCATAGGCTCAGAAATCATTTTGGACACACTCAATGGTACTCCTAGGTGACGCGGCTCAAGTGGAAGCTCGATTCAGTCCGTTTGGAGAAAGTGCTAATCTTGATGTAAGATAGGTGCATGGTTTGTGCCAAACGTACCATAGGCCTAGAAATTATTTTGGACGCACCTGATGGTACTCCTATGTGACGAGGCTCAAGTGGATGCTCGTTTCATTCTGTTTGGAGATAGTGCTAATATTGACGCAAGATGGGCGCATGCTTTGCGCCAAGCGTACCATAGGCTCATAAATCGTTTTGGACGCACCCGATGTAACTCCTAGGCGACTTGGGTCAGTGGAATCTTATTTCGGTCCGTTTGGATACAGTGTTAGTATCGGTGCAAGATAGGTACATGGTTTGGACCAAACGTGCCATAGGCTCAAAAATCATTTTGGACACACCGGATGGAACTCCTTGGTGACGTGGTTCATGTGGAATCTCGTTTTGCTCCGTTTGGGGATTCTGTTAGTGCCGGTGCAAGATACGTGCACGGTTTGCGCCAAATATACCATCAGCTCAGAAATCTTGTTGGACACACTCGATGGTACTCCTAGGTGACGAGGATCAAGTGGAAGCTCGATTCAGCCCGTTTAGAGATAGAGCTAATCCTGACGCAAGATAGGTGCACGGTTTGCGCCGAACATACCATAGGCTGAGAAATCATTTTGGACGCACCTGATGGAAATCCTTGGTGGCATGGGTCATGTGGAATCTCATTTCGGTCCATTTGGATACAATGTTGGTGTCGGTGGATGATAGGTGCATGGTTTGCGCCAAACGTACCATAGGCTCGGAAATCATTTTGGACGCAGCTGATGTTGCTGCTAGGTGACTTGGGTCGTGTCGAATCTCATTTCGGTCCATGTGGAGACAGTGTTAGTGTCAGCACAAGGTAGGTGCATGGTTTGCACCAAATGTACCATAGGCTCAGAAATAATTTTGGATACACCCGATGGTACTCCTAGGTGACGAGGCTCAAGTGGAAGCTTGATTCAGTCCGTTTAAAGATAGTGCTAATCTTGTCGCAAGATATGTGCACGATTTGTGTTGAATGTACCATAGACTCAGAAATCATTTTGGACACACCCGATGGTACTCCTATGTGACGAGGCTCAAGTCGATGCTCGTTTTATTCCGTTTGGAGATAGTGCTAATCTTGATGCAAGATAGGTGCACGGTTTGTGCCGAACATACCATAGGCTCGGAAATCATTTTGGACGCACCTGATAGAACTCCTTGGTGGTGTGGGTCATGTGGAATCTCATTTCGGTCTATTTGGATACAATGTTAGTGTCGGTGGAAGATAGGTGCATGGTTTGCGCCAAACGTGCCATAGGCTCAGAAATTATTTTGGACGCACCCGATGGTACTCCTAGGTGATGAGGCTCAAGTGGATGCTCACTTCGTTTTGTTTGGAGACAGTGCTAATCTTGACACAAGATAGGTGCACAGTTTGCGTCACACATACCATAGGCTCAGAAATCATTTTGGACACACTCAATGGTACTCCTAGGTGACGCGGCTCAAGTGGAAGCTCAATTCAGTCTGTTTGGAGAAAGGGCTAATCTTGACGTAAGATAGGTGCATGGTTTGTGCCCAACGTACCATAGGCCTAGAAATTATTTTGGACGCACCCGATGGTACTCCTATGTGACGAGGCTCAAGTGAATGCTCGTTTCATTCTGTTTGGAGATAGTGCTAATATTGACGCAAGATGGGCGCATGCTTTGCGCCAAGCGTACCATAGGCTCATAAATCGTTTTGGACGCACCCGATGTAACTCCTAGGCGACTTGGGTCAGTGGAATCTTGTTTCGGTCCGTTTGGATACAGTGTTAGTGTCGGTGCAAGATAGGTACATGGTTTGGACCAAACATGCTATAGGCTCAAAAATCATTTTGGACACACCGGATGGAACTCCTTGGTGACGTGGGTCATGTGGAATCTCGTTTTGGTCCGTTTGGGGATTGTGTTAGTGCCGGTGCAAGATACGTGCACGGTTTGCGCCAGACATACCATCAGCTCAAAAATCTTGTTGGACAACCTCGATGGTACTCCTAGGTGACGAGGATCAAGTGGAAGCTCGATTCAGCCCGTTTAGAGATAGAGCTAATCCTGACGCAAGATAGGTGCACGGTTTGCGCCGAACATACCATAGGCTGAGAAATCATTTTGGACGCACCTGATGGAAATCCTTGGTGGCATGGGTCATGTGGAGTCTCATTTCGGTCCATTTGGATACAATGTTGGTGTCGGTGGATGATAGGTGCATGGTTTGCGCCAAACGTACCATATGCTCATAAAATCATTTTAGACACACCCGATGGAACTTCTAGGTGACGAGGCTCAAGTGAATGTTTGTTTTATTCTGTTTAGAGATAGTGCTAATCTTGATGCAAGACAGGTGCTTGATTTACGCCAAACGTATCGTAGGATCAGAAATCATTTTGGATGCACCCGATGGAACTCCTAGTTGACTTGGGTCATGTGGAATCTAGTTTCGGTCCGTGTGGAGACAGTGTTAGTGTCGGTGCAAGATAGGTGCACGGTTTGTACTAAACGTACCACATACTTAGAAGTCATTTTGGACGCACCCAATGATACTCCTAGGTGACAATGCTCAAGGGGAAGCTCAATTCAGTCCGTTTGGAGATAGTGCTAATCTTGATGCAAGATAGGTACACGGATTGCACCGAACGTACCATAGGCTCGGAAATCATTTTGGACGCAGCTGATGTTGCTGCTAGGTGACTTGGGTGGTGTCGAATCTCGTTTCAGTCCATGTGGAGACAGTGTTAGTGTCCGCGCAAGTTAGGTGCACGGTTTGCGCCAAATGTACCATAGGCTCAGAAATAATTTTGGATACACCCGATGGTACTCCTAGGTGACGAGGCTCAAGTGGAAGCTCGATTCAGTCCATTTAAAGATAGTGCTAATCTTGTCACAAGATATGTGCACGATTTTGCGCTGAATGTACCATAAGCTCAAAAATCATTTTGGACACACCCGATGGTACTCCTATGTGACGAGGCTGAAGTGCATGCTCGTTTTATTTCGTTTGGAGATAGTGCTAATCTTGACGCAAGATAGGTGCACGGTTTGTGCCGAACATACCATAGGCTCGGAAATCATTTTGGACGCACCTGATGGAACTCCTTGGTGGCGTGGGTCATGTGAAATCTTATTTCGGTCCATTCGGATACAATGTTAGTGTCGGTGGAAGATAGGTGCATGGTTTGCGCCAAACGTGCCATAGGCTCAGAAATTGTTTTGGACGCACCCGATGGTACTCCTAGGTGACGAGGCTCAAGTGGATGCTCACTTCGTTTTGTTTGGAGATAGTGCTAATCTTGACACAAGATAGGTGCACAGTTTGCGCCACACATACCATAGGCTCAGAAATCATTTTGGAACACTCAATGGTACTCCTAGGTGACGCGGCTCAAGTGGAAGCTCGATTCAGTCCGTTTGGAGAAAGTGCTAATCTTGATGTAAGATAGGTGCATGGTTTGTGCCAAACGTACCATAGGCCTAGAAATTATTTTGGACGCACCCGATGGTACTCCTATGTGACGAGGCTCAAGTGAATGCTCGTTTCATTCTGTTTGGAGATAGTGCTAATATTGACGCAAGATGGGTGCATGCTTTGCGCCAAGCGTACCATAGGCTCATAAATCGTTTTGGACGCACCCGATGTAACTCCTAGGCGACTTGGGTCAGTGGATTCTTGTTTCGGTCCGTTTGGATACAGTGTTAGTGTCGGTGCAAGATAGGTACATGGTTTGGACCAAACATGCCATAGGCTCAAAAATCATTTTGGACACACCGGATGGAACTCCTTGGTGACGTGGGTCATGTGGAATCTCGTTTTGGTCTGTTTGGGGATTCTGTTAGTGCCGGTGCAAGATACGTGCACGGTTTGCGCCAAACATACCATCAGCTCAGAAATCTTGTTGGACACACTCGATGGTACTCCTAGGTGACGAGGATCAAGTGGAAGCTCGATTCAGCCCGTTTAGAGATAGAGCTAATCCTGACGCAAGATAGGTGCACGGTTTGCGCCGAACATACCATAGGCTGAGAAATCATTTTGGACGCACCTGATGGAAATCCTTGGTGGCATGGGTCATGTGGAATCTCATTTCGGTCCATTTGGATACAATGTTGGTGTCGGTGGATGATAGGTGCATGGTTTGCGCCAAACGTACCATAGGCTCATAAAATCATTTTAGACACACCCGATGGTACTTCTAGGTGACGAGGCTCAAGTGAATGCTTGTTTTATTCCATTTAGAGGTAGTGCTAATCTTGATGCAAGATAGATGCATGATTTACGCCAACGTATCATAGGATCAGAAATTATTTTGGATGCACCCGATGGAACTCCTAGTTGACTTGGGTCATGTGGAATCTAGTTTCGGTCCTTGTGGATACAGTGTTAGTGTCGGTGCAAGATAGGTGCATGGTTTGTACTAAACGTACCACATACTTAGAAGTCATTTTGGACGCACCCAATGATACTCCTAGGTGACGATGCTCAAGGGGAAGCTCAATTCAGTCCGTTTGGAGATAGTGCTAATCTTGATGCAAGATAGGTACACGGATTGCACCGAACATACCATAGGCTCGGAAATCATTTTGGACGCAGATGATGTTGCTGCTAGGTGACTTGGGTCTTGTCGAATCTCATTTCGGTCCATGTGGAGACAGTGTTAGTGTCAGCGCAAGGTAGGTGCATGGTTTGCACCAAATGTACCATAGGCTTAGAAATAATTTTGGATACACCCAAAGGTACTCCTAGGTGACGAGGCTCAAGTGGAAGCTCGATTGAGTCCGATTAAAGATAGTGCTAATCTTGTCGCAAGATATGTGCACGATTTGCGCTGAATGTACCATTGACTCAGAAATCATTTTGGACACACCCGATGGTACTCCTATGTGACGAGGCTCAAGTGGATGCTCGTTTTATTCCGTTTGGAGATAGTGCTAATCTTGATGCAAGATATGTGCACGGTTTGTGCCAAACATACCAAAGGATCGGAAATCATTTTGGACGCACCTGATAGAACTCCTTGGTGGTGTGGGTCATGTGGAATCTCATTTCGGTCTATTTGGATACAATCTTAGTGTCGGTGGAAGATAGGTGCATGGTTTGCGCCAAACGTGCCATAGGCTCAGAAATTGTTTTGGACGCACCCGATGGAACTCCTAGGTGACGAGGCTCAAGTGGATGCTCACTTTGTTTTGTTTGGAGATAGTGCTAATCTTGACACAAGATAGGTGCACAGTTTGCGTCACACATACCATAGGCTCATAAATCATTTTGGACACACTCAATGGTACTCCTAGGTGACGCGGCTCAAGTGGAAGCTCAATTCAGTCCGTTTGGAGAAAGAGCTAATCTTGACGTAAGATAGGTGCATGGTTTCTGCCAAACGTACCATAGGCCTAGAAATTATTTTGGACACACCCGTTGGTACTCATATGTGACGAGGCTAAAGTGGATGCTTGTTTCATTCCGTTTAGAGATAGTGCTAATATTGATGCAAGATAGGCGCATGCTTTGCGCCGAGCGTACCATAGGCTCATAAATCGTTTTGGACGCACCCGATGTAACTCCTAGGCGACTTGGGTCATGTGGAATCTTGTTTCGGTCCATTTGGATATAGTGTTAGTGTCGGTGTAAGATAGGTACATGGTTTAGACCAAACATGTCATAGGCTCAAAAATCATTTTGGACACACCGGATGAAACTCCTTGGTGACGTGGGTCATGTGGAATCTCGTTTTAGTCCGTTTGGGGATTGTGTTAGTGCCGGTGCAAGATACGTGCATGGTTTGCGCCAAACATACCATCAGCTCAGAAATCTTGTTGGACACCCTCGGTACTCCTAGGTGACGAGAATCAAGTGGAAGCTCGATTCGGCTCGTTTAGAGATAGAGCTAATCCTGACGCAAGATAGGTGCACAGTTTGCGCCGAACATACCATAGGCTCAGAAATCATTTTGGACGCACCTGATGGAAATCCTTGGTGGCATGGGTCATGTGGAATCTCATTTCGGTCCATTTAGATACAATGTTGGTGTCGGTGGATGATAGGTGCATGGTTTGCGCCAAACGTACCATAGGCTCATAAAATCATTTTAGACACACCCGAAGGTACTTCTAGGTGACTTAGGCTCAAGTGAATGTTTGTTTTATTCTGTTTAGAGATAGTGCTAATATTGATGCAAGACAGGTGCTTGATTTACGCCAAACGTATCGTAGGATCAGAAATCATTTTGGATGCACCCGATGGAACTCCTAGTTGACTTGGGTCATGTGGAATCTAGTTTCGGTCTGTGTGGAGACAGTGTTAGTGTCGGTGCAAGATAGGTGCACGGTTTGTACTAAACGTATCACATACTTAGAATTCATTTTGGACGCACCCAGTGATACTCCTAGGTGATGATGCTCAAGGGGAAGCTCAATTCAATCCGTTTGGAGATAGTGCTAATCTTGATGCAAGATAGGTACACAGATTGCACCGAACGTACCATTGGCTCGGAAATCATTTTGGACGCAGCTGATGTTGCTGCTAGGTGACTTGGGTCATGTCGAATCTCGTTTCGGTCCATGTGGAGACAGTGTTAGTGTCAGCGCAAGTTAGGTGCACGGTTTGCACCAAATGTACCATATGCTCAGAAAATAATTTTGGATACACCCGATGGTACTCCTAGGTGACGAGGTTCAAGTGCAAGCTCGATTCAGTCCGTTTAAAGATAGTGCTAATCTTGTCACAAGATATGTGCACGATTTGCGCTGAATGTACCATAGGCTCCAAAATAATTTTAGACGCACCCGATGGTACTCCTATGTGACGAGGCTCAAGTGGATGCTCGTTTTATTCTGTTTGGAGATAGTGCTAATCTTGACGCAAGATAGGTGCACGGTTTGTGCCGAACATACTATAGGCTCGGAAATCATTTTGGACGCACCTGATGGAACTCCTTAGTGGCGTGGGTCATGTGGAATCTCATTTCGGTCCATTTGGATACAATGTTTGTGTCGGTGGAAGACAGGTGTGTGGTTTGCGCCAAACGTGCCATAGGCTCAGAAATTGTTTTGGACGCACCCGATGGTACTCCTATATGACGAGGCTCAAGTGGATGCTCCCTTCGTTTTGTTTGGAGATAGTGCTAATCTTGACACAAGATAGGTGCACAGTTTGCGCCACACATACCACAGGCTCAGAAATTATTTTGGACACACTCAATGGTACTCCTAGGTGACACAGCTCAAGTGGAAGCACGATTTAGTCCATTTGGAGAAAGTGTTAATCTTGACGTAAGATAGGTGCATGGTTTGTGCCGAACGTACCATAGGACTAGAAATTATTTTGGACGCACCCGATGGTACTCCTATGTGACGAGGCTCAAGTGGATGCTCATTTCATTCCGTTTGGAGATAGTACTAATATTGACGCAAGATAGGCGCATGCTTTGCGCCGAGCGTACTATAGGCTCATAAATCATTTTGGACGCACCTGATGTAACTCCTAGGTGACTTGGGTCATGTGGAATCTTATTTCGGTCCGTTTGGATACAGTGTTAGTGTCGGTACAAAATAGGTACATGGTTTGGACCAATACTGTCATAGGCTCAAAAATCATTTTGGATGCACCGGATGGAACTCCTTGGTGATGTGGGTCATATGGAATCTTGTTTTGGTCCATTTGGGGATTGTGTTAGTGTCGGTGCAAGATACGTGCACGGTTTGCGCCAAACATACCATCAGCTCAGAAATCTTGTTGGACACACTCGATGGTACTCCTAGGTGACGAGGATCAACTAGAAGCTCGATTCAGTCCGTTTAGAGATAGAGCTAATCTTGACGCAAGATAGGTGCACGGTTTGCGCTGAACATACCATAGGTTCAGAAATCATTTTTGACGCACCTGATGGAAATCCTTGGTGGCATGGGTCATGTGGAATCTCATTTTGGTCCATTTGGATACAATGTTAGTGTCGGTGGAAGATAGGTGTGTGGTTTGCGCCAAACATACGATAGGCTCAGAAATCATTTTGGACACACCCGATGGCACTCCTAGGTGACAAGGCTCAAGTGAATGCTCGTTTTATTCTGTATAGAGATAGTGTTAATCTTGGTGCAAGATAGGCGCATGCTTTGTGCCGAGCGTACCCTAGGCTCATAAATCGTTTTGGACGCACCTGATGGAACTCCTTGGTGGCATGGGTCATGTGGAATCTCATTTCTGTCCATTTGGATACAATGTTGGTGTCGGTGGATGATAGGTGCATGGTTTGCGCCAAACGTACCATAAGCTCAGAAAAATCATTTTGGATACACCCGATGGTACTCCTAGGTGACTTGGGTCATGTGGAATCTAGTTTTGGTCCATGTGGAGACAGTGTTAGTGTCAGTGTAAGATATGTGCATAGTTTGCGCCAAACATACCACTGGCTTAGAAATGGTTTTGGATGAACCCAACGAAACTCCTAGGTGACGATGCTCAAGTGGAACCTCAATTCAGTCCGTTTGGAGATAGTGCTAATCTTAACACAAGATAGGTGCACGGATTGCATCGAATGTACCATTAGCTCAGAAATCGGATTGGACGCAGCCGATGTTACGCTAGGTGACTTGGGTCGTGTCGAATCTCGTTTCAGTCCATGTGGAGATAGTGTTAGTGTCGGTGCAAGATAGGAGCACGGTTTGCGCCAAATGTACCATAGGCTCAGAAATAATTTTGGATACACCCTATCGTACTCCAAGGTGACGAGGCTCAAGTGGAAGCTCGATTCAGTCCATTTAAAGATTGTGTTAATCTTGATGCAAGATAGGTGCAAGATTTGCGCCGAATGTACCATAGGCTCAGAAATCATTTTGGACGCACCCGATGGTACTCCTATGTGACGAGGCTCAAGTGGATGCTCGTTTTATTGTTTTTGGAGATAGTTCCATTCTTGACGCAAGATAGGTGCACGGTTTGCGCCGAACATACCATAGGCTCAGAAATCATTTTGGACGCACCTGATGGAACTCCTTGGTGGCGTGGGTCATGTGGAATCTCACTACGGTCCATTTGGATACATGTTGGTGTCGGTGGAAGATAGGTGCATGGTTTGCGCCAAACATACTCTAGGCTTAGAAATAATTTTGGAAACACCCGATGGAACTCTTTGGTGACGTGGTTCATGTGGAATCTCGTTTCGGTGCATTTTGTTAGTGTCGGTGCAAGATAGGTGCACGGTTTGCGCTAAACATACCATCGGCTCAAAAATCGTGTTGGACACACCCGATGGTACTCCAAGGTGACGAGGATCAAGTGGAAGCTCGATTCAATCCATTTAGAGATAGTGCTAATCTTGACGCGAGATAGGTGCACAGTTTGCGCCGAACATACCATAGGCTCAGAAATCATTTTGGACGCACTTGATGGAAATCCTTGGTGGCGTGGGTCCATTTGGATACAATGTTAGTGTCGGTGGAAGATAGGTGCACGGTTTGCGCCAAACGTACCATAGGCTCAAAAATCATTTTGGACACACCCGATGGTACTCCTAGGTGATGAGGCTCAAGTGAATGCTCATTTTACTCTGTTTAGAGATCATTTTGGACACACTCGATGCACGATTTGCGGCAAACGTACCACAGGCTCAGAAATCATTTTGGAGGCACCCAATGAACACCTAGGTGACTTGGGTCATGTGGAATCTCATTTCGGTCTATTTGGATACAATGTTAGTGTCGGTGGAAGATAGGTGCATGGTTTGCACCAAACGTACCAAAGGCTCAGAAATCATTTTGGACACACCCGATGGTACTCATAGGTGACGAGGCTCAAGTGAATACTTGTTTTATTCCATTTAGACATAGTGCAAATCTTGATGCAAGATAGGTGCACCATTTGCGCCGAACGTATCACAAGCTCAGAAATCATTTTGGATGCACCCGATGGAACTCCTAGGTGACATGGGTCATGTGGAATCTTGTTTCGGTCTGTGAGGAGACAGTGTTAGTGTCGGTGCAATATAGGTGTATGGTTTGCGCCAAACAGACAACAGGCTTAGAAAATAGTTTTGGATACACCCGATGGTACTCCTAGGTGACGAGGCTCAAGTGGAAGCTCAATTCAGTCCGTTTGGAGATAGTGCTAATCTTGACGCAAGATAGGTGCACGGATTGCATCGAATGCACCATTAGCTCAGAAATCGGATTGGACGCAGCCGATGTTACTGCTAGGTGACTTGGGTCGTGTCGAATCTCGTTTCAGTCCATGTGGAGATAGTGTTAGTGTCAGTGCAAGATAGGAACACGGTTTGCGCCAAATGTACTATAGGCTCAGAAATAATTTTGGATACACCCTATCGTACTCCAAGGTGACGAGGCTCAAGTGGAAGCTCGATTCAGTCCATTTAAAGATTGTGTTAATCTTGATGCAAGATAGGTGCAAGATTTGCGCCGAATGTACCATAGGCTCAGAAATCATTTTGGACGCACCCGATGGTACTCCTATGTGACGAGGCTCAAGTGGATGCTCGTTTTATTGTTTTTGGAGATAGTTCCATTCTTGACGCAAGATAGGTGCACGGTTTGCGCCGAACGTACCATAGGCTCAGAAATCATTTTGGACGCACCTGATGGAACTCCTTGGTGGCGTGGGTCATGTGGAATCTCACTGCGGTCCATTTGGATACATGTTGGTGTCGGTGGAAGATAGGTGCATGGTTTGCGCCAAACATACTCTAGGCTTAGAAATAATTTTGGAAACACCCGATGGAACTCCTTAGTGACGTGGTTCATGTGGATGCTCGTTTTATTCCGTTTGGAGATAATGTTAATCTTGACGGAATATAGGTGCACGGTTTACACCGAACGTACCATAGGCTCAGAAATTATTTTGGACGCACCTGATGGAACTCCATGGTGGCGTGGGTCTTGTGGAATCTCGTTTCGGTCCATTTGGATACAATGTTAGTGTCGATAGAAGATAGGTGCCCGGTTTACGCCAAACGTACTATAGGCTAAGAAATTATTTTGGACACACCTGATGGTACTCCTAGGTGACGAGGCTTGAGTGAATGCTACTTTTATTCCATTTAGAGATAGTGTTAATCTTGACGCAAGACAGGTGCACGATTTGCGCCAAACGTATCACAGGCTCAGAAATGATTTTGGATGCACCCGATGGAACTCCTAGGTGACTTGGGTCATGTGGAATCTCGTTTCAGTCCATGTGGAGACAGTGTTTGTGTCGGTGCAACTGCACGGTTTGCGCCAAACATACCATAGGCTTAGAAATCATTTTGGACACACTCAATGATACTCCTAGGTGATGCTGCTCAAGTGGAAGCTCAATTCAGTCCGTTTGGAGATAGTGCTTACCTTGACACAAGATAGGTGCACGGATTGCACCAAACGTACCATAGGCTCATAAATTGTTTTGGACGCAGCCGATGTTACTACTAGGTGACTTGGGTCATGTCGATTCTCGTTTCGGTCTGTGTGGAGACAGTGTTAGTGTCGACGCAAGATAGTTACACGGTTTGCGCCAAATGTACCATAGGCTCAAAAATAATTTTGGATACACCCGATGGTACTACTAGGCGACGAGGCTCAAGTGGAAGCTCGATTCAGTTCATTTAAAGATAGTGCTAATCTTAATGCAAGATAGGTGCATGATTTGCGCTGAACGTACCATGGCTATTAGTTGGACCGAGGGTGGGCCGAGGAGAGAGAAAGGGAGTGGGCCGGAGGAAAGAATTTTTTTCCTTTTTTAGAAATAATTAAATGATATTGTTTCTTTCCAATTTCATAAGTAATTAGTAGAGTAGGATAAAATGGTGAAATTTTTTGTGTGACCTTATTATGATCTGCTCTACATGGGAAAAATATAAAATAGTCAATTTTAGTATTTTTGTTATGGTTTAAAATTAGCTCCATTAATTAATAAATGCAACTTCTATTATTTTCTAGGCTAAAATAATTGTCCAAACATTGTAAAATTTGTTATGCCACTTAGTCATGATGTAAGCAACTTAAGTAAAAATTTTGGGCCCAATTCGACAAAGTTGATTTTATACTTAGTTTATGCTTTATTAATTAATTAGTAAACCAATTTGATAATACTTGATGACTTAGGGTTTGCTTGACTTTGGGTTTGGTTGTTGACCTTGGGACATGACCACGATGAGGTTCCATGGCATTTTACTTAGTTGCTTGAGTTCATAATCAACTTGTAATTAAGGAATAATAATAACCTTTTTATGTAAGTAATACGAGTCATTAGTGAATAGTAATACTTGTTTAGTAGATGCAACCTCTTGGGTAAAAAGAGTTAGTGTGAAAGGTTAATAGGTTTTGTTGGCTTGCAACTGTACCATGAAGGAAAGTTGTACTCAAGTTCTTAATCTTGTCATACCATCATCAAGCATCATGTGTTATTACTTCATCATGTTGAAGCTGTCATCTCATATAGTCCCCGCGAACGAGGATAAACGTTGTCGAACCAATCCTCGAGGAAGGACAGTCACCAGTGAAGGTTAAATTTGACATCTGTGGGACTGACCCTAAACTTGAGATCCCCATCGACCAAGGCAAGCCCCGGATGCATTAAGCCCTACCTTGTGATTTACGAATCTTATATCACTTAAGCTTATGAAATGTTGCATTAGGTGACTAGGAGTTGAGTGATAACCTAATTGATGCATTATCAATCTTGATCACTCAATATCATCCTTGATACCTATTTTAATTTGAAAATGCTTAGTTATGCTTAATCATGCTTACTGAGATAGGCTTTGAAATGAAATGTTTCGAAATGGTTGAAGTTGGCATAACTTGTTGGATAATGAGACATGATAATGAATTGAGGCCGGACGGGTAACTTGCATTGGGAAAGAGTCTCAATGTAGTGTTTTCACCTATGTTGATTAAGGACCTACCGTTGATTGAATTATGTGCGTCGAGACTTTGCAACTAGCCACATGCTCCGATAAGACCTCGATAATTCTATCATGTGAACGGCTGACCGCACGAGAGATGGTGACAGTAGTGTGTACTGTCACGGAACCGTCCAAATGATAAGAGCACAAGTACAAAAACAATCACCGGAGTGATCAAATTCTCGCACTTGAGCCCATATAACTCCGGTAGTTCAATGAAATCACGAGGGATTTCAAACCAACCAACATATAAGCCAAGATCGTAGTGATTCAACATAACAAGTCACATGTTACATCCATTTCACAAGTAATTCAATATACATCAGAGTTCAACCTAGTTATTACAACTTAAGTTCAAAAGTAGCGAAAGCAAAGTAATTTTGAAACTAACAACACCCTTATTTCAAATACATGCTAGTACCAAGGTCGACTTCCAACAAAAGCATTAGAGAGAAGATAACTCAGAAGGATCATGCCCATGATCACACTCTGCCACTACAGCAGGAGCCAACCAACTCTTGTAGTCGCCATGATACATCACAACCTGCAACAAGTGGGAATAAAACCCTGAGTACGAGAAGGTACTCAGCTAGACTTACCCATCAAAACCTAGAAATAAAGTGACACCAAGGATCATGCAAGGCTGATATAAAGTGGGATAGCTTGACAACATTTTGCATAAAAGCTTAATATAGATAAGTAATCATGAATGCTTAAGCATCAAGTTAATTATCAATAACCAGCCATCTATATTAGAACCTATACTAGAGCACTCACTTTATTAGGAGCAAACAATATTAACCATAGCAGGTATAAATTGAGGCAATACTTCCATCGTCATCCAATTAACTATCCATTCAATTTAACTGAATCTACGTTGCTGCTGCTCAAGTCAAGTGCTCACTAACCGGGAGCGATGGCGATTCGAATCGAGTTCCTATCTAGCTAGAGGGGTATTTCTAACACTCACCGCGTAGGCCCTTGCTAGGGTCGCACAAGCCATCTTTGGTACAATTCAGGAGTCGTGGGTTCGACTGATGTCGCATCCCCAAGGGCAACACTCTGCTAGGATGATAGGGACTTTAACCCCCTTGGTCTTATGCCAATGTTCCCAAGCACATCCTTACTTCCTCCAAGATGCGACCTATCATTCGGTTCCCGGCCTGAACTGTATTACTCGGCTTCGTGGTCGGAACGACTTATCCGGCCAACTAAGTGTTAGACTGCGTTCAACATGACTCAATGACGTACAATGAATCGGTCCTTAAATGACTCAGACGAGGATAGATCCATACCCAAGACCTCCATGCCTTGTTGCTTCACTATCGTCATCCCGCCCGGTCTCATTTCATTTTATTAACACATGGTTCCTTTCCACAATAGCAAATATAGCCAACCGTGCCATATATGAATATGCCTACATCTCGCAGGTGACAGGAAATCACCTGACTTCTACCGATTAAAGTAGGGCTAAGCATCTACTCGATCCTAGTCTATGTAGGATTAAAGGATTCATATATTTGGACAAGGAGTGATATAATGCAGCAAGGGTTTCCAACCAACTCCTACCACTTAATGCAACAATACTTATAACATATATAGATAATGCTTTGAGGCGTGCCTGGGATCCGACTCAAGTTAGAGTATGTCAGGTGAAACCCGCTTGACGAACACCTCTCCTCCAAGCACTTTCCAGTTCTTCCATCATCGAGATGGATCCACCAAACACATCTTTGAGTTTGGCTCCAACGCCACTTCCTTCACATGTTTCTGCTAGCGTACCTATATGAGGTGCAACAATGCATATGTGTGAAAGCATAGAAGTGCAATAAATATAGCAATCATGCAAGCATACCCAAGTTCTCATAAGCACCTAGAGCTAAATAACTTGATCCTCACTAAGGCATAACATGGAAGATGACAAACACATCAATCAAGACACAAGTCTCATAAGATCACAGGGTACTAACCCAAGTACCATCAAAGATATGTGTCACACTTCAATACACAAGCATGGCAAAGTGAATCAAAGCACTAAAACCAGAATTTGCCACCTTCTGGACATCAGAACAGTAGCTGAGTAATTTAATCATAACTGGAGATATACAACTCCAAATGACTTGCAAGAAAACATTATGCAAAGCTTATAAAATTCTCTACATTTCATTTAATATCACCTAAGCCTGATTCCTAAGTTTAATAAGTAAAAAAAGATGAAACTACAGAATCTGGTTTGCTCCAAACAGAGAGCAACCAAATCTGGGACATGACTTTAAACATCTATAACTCAAAAAATACTTGACCAAATGACACCAAATTTTAACAGAAGCTAGATACAAGAATTATATACAACTTTTGTATAAACAAGTTTCCCAGCAAACATCATTAACATGGGGTAATTTCTATTGCCCCCAGAACTGTCCAGAAACTAATAATTGCAAGAAATAATTATTAACATATGTTGCAAAGATATAAATGGACAAAACCAACTTTACCAACATGTGACACATGACTAATGAACACCAGAAAACATAGTGTCATCTACTAAATAAATTCTTTTAATGCATTTTCTTAATTTATTTAGATAATTAGGTGGAGTGATGAACACATATCAAACTGCACCCAAAATTCTACCAAAATTACAGTGGATCTTTTATACTCCCAAAATTCGATTTTCCAAATTTCATGCCAATTGGACAAGTATATCAATCTCTATAAAAAGGACAAATGGCTATTTCCAATAAATCATGTGAGAGCAAGTTAAACCTAAAACTCAATATTTTATATGAACACATGGCCATAGTATGAATCAACATGATAGAGCAACATCATACTAAGGTAATGGAATAACATTTTCCATTTTATCATTTATATATTATTTATAAGCTATTTATCAAGCCGTAAAAAAGTTAAATCAATAACTTGATCATATAGTAAGAAATGACCATGAAATTTATACCAAAGTACATACATAGCATGACAAGACTACCACAAAAATTTCACATCATTTGGAGCATCACAACATCAGTTATGCATTTCCCAAACAACATATGCAAGAAATGCCTAATTAGCAAGATTAAATCAAAACCCTAAGAAATAGTATACAACTAATAGGTTTAATATTTTTATTAGTTATTACATATTATCACAAGATTAACAGAACAAGAATCACTATATTTTGATATCTAAAACTCCAGATCTTACTCTGGTCAAGTTTAAAGGCATTTTTAGAGTATTTTTAAAGCTTAAATAAAGACATCAGAAAACATCTACAAACACCTAATATTTTATGATTCTACTGCATAGGGATTTTCTCAAGGTTTCCTAAAAGTCCACATTTGCCATTTTTGGACTTTCCTAGTATGAGATATGGATTTTCAAAGATTAACATGAAATCTTGAAATTAAAAAAAACAGAATTCCCCTTACCCTACTAAACTGCTAGGTCTTCCCGATAATGTACCCAAACCTACTACTACTTAAACTGACACGTGGGACCCACTGCCTAGATGGGCCCACCTGTCATCCAAAGAGAATGAACAGAGGGAGGGGGTCGGTCCTCTTCTCCACAACAACAGAGCAAGGGAGTTGGGGGAGAGGGGAAATGGCGCCGGGCCAGCATCGTCGGCCGGCAGGGGCGGCTCTCCGGTGGCAAGCGGCGGTGGCAGGAGGCTGCGCACATCCCCGAGCAAGAGCGTAGCTTGCCTAGGAGCAGCCCACAGCGAGGTGACCGCGAGCATGCGCGGCCACGACGGCTGTGGCAAGCGGTGGTGGCGCCGCGGCGGTTCGGGCGACCGTTGGTGGCATTGATGGCGAGCGGTGGCGCTAGGGCAAGCCACGGCTAGCACACACCCACAGAAGGATGTGGCTTGGCCTAGAGCTGCCCGAGGCGGCCCGGCCACGGCGATAGGCGGCTCGGTGCGAGAGACGCGGTGGCGTAGTCGGCTCAGGTCCAGGAAGACTGGAGGCGAAGGAACGACAGCGGCCTTGGAGCTCTGCCGGCCCGGCCATGGTGCGGCCACGCTCTGCGCGCGTGTCCGGAGGGAATGGGAGCGGGGAGGCGAGGCGAGTGAGGAGAAGGGAGGAGCTCGGGCTAGTCGCTCTGGTGCTCCACCACGCCGAGCGAGGCGTAGGCACGTGACAGAGAGGAGGACACACGGTGTCCATGGTGGAGACGCACGTGATGAGCCCATGGCTCCTCAAATTATTTAGTTTGGTTCATTTTTATTCAATGCAAAGAAAAAGCAAGCTGAACAAAGAGTTTCTAGCCAATGTTTCATCCTCCAAGACCAAACTTATTTTTCAAGGAAATAACCTTTGCAAAGAAGAGAATAATCAAAATAATAAATCAAGCAAATATATATTTAATGGCACCATGTAGGTGGACATCACGTGAAGTTCATTGGCGTGGAAGAGTATTTGCTAATCTAGTAATCTGAGTACACGTCCACGCATGCTGCTAGTAAGGAAACCCGAGATTCTAATGACGTGATTTGTATCCAAAGCCGGATTATTAAATAATATGTGCTAGCTTCATTATTTGTGCTGCATGGTAGGTAGGCAGGTGTATCTTTTTGTTTATTATGGTTGAGTCCGAACCAAATATGTTTGGCGGGTTTGAGTCAGTCTGGTCTAATCGGTCTAGAGTTGGCTAGCCTGCGTGCTATAAAGCCTAGGCGATGGCCCTGTAAAGTTTAGATTGGATTTTATTTGGGATTATTCCTCGTCGAGCCGCCGCTCATGAAACCCTAGTTGGGTGTTGCCGGATCCTCGCGGATTTGTGTGGAGTGCGTGATCGAGCTGCTACAGCTTGGACGCGTCGCTTGGAATTCCTGCAGTTCCCCCTCTTCTGATCGTGGTCATCGAGGCTGCGGGTGGAAGGTTTATCTTAGGGTTTGGTTTGCATCATCTTTTGTAAGCTGATCCCTCTATTTATCGCTGTAGTAATCGAGATAGTTATTTGGTGGTGCATACATACATCTATCAAGTTTGGCTTGTTTGCATCTATTATTTTCGTGAGATTAATTTGTCAACTCCGTGACCTGCTGTTCACCACTGTTGGTGGGATTTTTGTCTCGGAATATTACTTGCTGCTGCTGCTAGAGGCTACTTGATCTTTGGAAATACACGTGTTATATCCGCACTGCTACTCTGGAACATTGTCGCTTCATATCATTTTCCTTTCGGTGACAAATTTGTTTTTAGATTGCAGATAATTTAGTCAAGCTAGTGCATAATTTATTGGATATACATTCAGCTTGTGATCCAAGAAATAATTCAGAGAACAAAAATTCAGATTATATTAATTCTTGGTATTTTGGCACCGTGAAAGATTTGGGAAATTCTTGGGCATCGTAGGTGTGTCGTTATCAGCACGGGTGCATGGCCGCCACGCCCTCCCCTAAGGGGGCAGCTGTCGAACAGGTGGCAGGCGTCACTGAGACCGCATTGGGGCGCTAGTTTGGGCTTGTTGCTCTCAGATTTGGGCCCTGGGCCTTGAATCAAGTTTGTTGCCCACAAAAAGCACTACAAATTTCATTAAGGGGTCATGACCATTCGAGCACTACAATAATAGTTAATTAACCTCCAAGATGGTCATGTCAACATATTAACGGTGATTACAAGAATAAAAAATTGATGGTCAAAACAAAGTCCAACTAGTGCCACGTTCTTGTATGTTCTCCCCCATCATGTGAGCTCTAACTTTTACATTTGGACCTACTCAAGTTATGTAACAAAATTTGGAGAACGCGGAATGCCAACGTCAAGGTCGTTTACGCGACAAAATTACAAACATGCTGTTTTAGCACAAATTTTGGAGATCCAAATATACTCCAAATGTGATGACACTTGATTCATTGTTTCCCTCATGAACAGTAACTCAACTCATAGTAAGGGATTAATTTGAGTTACTATATGAAATTGGGAGATAAAATGTTGCAAACATGTCAACTTTCTGCTGTCAAATCTAGGACTTAGAATCTTTTCTGGCTTTTAAAAACAACAGCTGATTCAAACTTGTGAGCTCTATTTGACTAGGTTAGAGGCCAAACTAACTCTTCACCATTAAACAAAGTTTGTTGTACACAAGATGAGCTACAACTTTTGTTTAAGGTCAAACCTCATAACTAGTACATAATTCAAACTTTCACTTTAGTCAATGTAGCAACTCGATAAAGCATAAACTAGGGTTTTAGGCCAATCGAGGCATTTTCTTGACATTTGCCCAACATGAACCCTTCATGACTTTTGTTGTAGAGTTCATCTAGAGTCATTTGGGCAAGTATTCAAGGTTTGGTTGATGATCTAAAATTCCATTCACTTAATGCTGCAAATTACAATAGGAATAGAACTTATCATTTCATATGACTTTTTGATTCCAAACTTCCTGAAACTTTTTCGGGGGTCACTATAGATAGAGAGTGACGTGAGACACATGAATTAAGTGGCATCAACACCCACTTGCATTACTAAGCATGAACATCTAACGTACACACATTGAAACATAATTAATAAGAGTGTGTTGCATATGTTTCAAGGAGATGTTGCAGATGTTTCAAAGCACATTCCATATAGGCATGTTTCATGTTGCACTAGTGCATCATACTCATATATGAACAAATGATGCTTAGGCTCATGCAATGCAAGTGTCAAATGCGAGCCTAACACATGGGGTGTTACAACCCTCCCCCCTTAAAGGAATCGCATCCCGAGATTCAGTACGGAGGATCGTTTTGGAAGAGAGATATGTTATCTTGTTTCCAACATCTGCTATAGCATTAGGCTACTAAACTTCAAGCATCAAAGAAGCTATTTCAGTCACGATATTTTCTGATACTTGCTCTTGATGGTGAACTTTGTCTAAAGAATTTCCTTCATTGACTTCCATGAAGCATTGTTACTTTGGAAGGAATCCAAGATGACGCAGTACTTGGTTCTTACTGTACAGAGGTCATTTGGTCGATGAGCTAACCACTCACAAGTATCTGATTCTTTAGTGAACATAGTATGGCCATATGAACTCTACACTAGGCTGAACTTCCTCGAAAGGTATACTCATTGAAATGACTATGTTTCTAGAGTTTGAAAAGTAGTCCTCTACCAAAGTGGCTTGAGTACAACCTTCCAAAGGGTGAGATCATAGACGACAAACACCCTCAGAGGTTATATGATACTGACTAACTAATAGACAAGGTCTATACTGGTCGTAATTGTTCAATCCTTCATATATTAACTAATGGAAAACGACTTACTATACCAGGTGTATAGTTCTCTTTCTCTGATGACAACACTGTATTATCTGAGTCTATCGAGGGATTAGTGAATGTGATAGTTGACTCTATAGGCGTCATATTTCTGCCAAATGTTACCTAAGAAGATTCTCTTATCCAAAGGCAACAGTTATCTGGGTTAAATCAGATGCAATCTCTTGGGTAAAAATACTTATAATTACCAAGATCAGTGAGTATTAGTAATTATTGCTAAAGAAGGATATAGTGAGGTCTAGCAGACAGCAAAAGTTGCAAGTATTTACCAACTTCGATAAGTAGTTCCCGACCGAGCAAGTTGAGTACAATTTCCTTCATGATGCAGTTGCACAGTAAGTTGAGTTTGACTTGCAACATAGTAAAACTAGCTTTGTCAGGCTAACTTTTCACATTGAGTTTTCCTCTTTAGGATCAAATAGTAGTTCTAAGATGGGAAATCTAGTTTGACACTTTTCAAATTGCTTTCAATTTGCGATGGTATAATTTGATTTGCAAAAACCAAGGCTGCTCGTACATTGTTGATACGAGAAAGCAAAAGCAAATGAAAGAGTGTAAACTAGTATTTGTGGGACCTCAAAAGGGCCATTTAACAGCAGATCTCGACCATTAATTTACATCCCAATCTGATGATGCACAGGCTTTGAACTTGCGGGTTACTTTTGCAAGGCAAAATACATACTCCACCTAGAGGACATTCCTACAAGAATAAGGAACTGTTTCTGAATATTCCTCAACACTTCGACCAATAAAGTTATGAACAAACCGTTTGTGGCACCTAAGGGCATATGAATGCTGATCAAAACTAGGGCATGCTTTCTCTAATTCTTCACTTTAGCTGATAGAACACCTTGCACTATCTGTGTGATTGTCCAAGATGGAATTGACTTGGTCACAATGGCTGTGGAAGATAGAGTACCACTCAAGTTGTTGGCTAGTTGATTAACTTCTTATTGGTTATTGCTCTGTAAGACATAGCCGTCATAGCTACCAAAGAGTTGTTACCTATCTGGAGATTAACCTTCCTAATGGTAACTAATCAGTTGTCTCTCAACACTAAAAAGTTCTAAATCTTCACTCTTGACCACAATAATCGTGGTTGATGCAGAACAGATGGTTGCCATCGAAGTCAACAAATAAGGAGTTACACCAGAGATTATTGATTTCTATTGTATGGTCATTATGCCTACAAAGGTTAAGATTTGCATAATGTGACGATCGAGTCTTATCCAACGGATGACTTGTCCAACATTAAGTGTTGTGTGTCCTTTTTATCCAACAGAGATGAGATACTTTGCTCACTAAATGACGTTCATCAATATTGGGACAACTAAGTCTATTAATGCTTATGTTAGTGACCTGTTCTTCAAAGGTTATCCTCTTAGCAACTTCAGAAGGAAACTCCACTACTTTCAGTCTAAGATATGGATCTTACGAAACGATATGGGAAGATAACCAAGGAACATCTCACAAGAAAACCCACATCGATGTAGTTCCATAATGGGCTATGACTAGCAACCTTGATACCAGCGCGTGCCCAGTAGCACAACCATGTGCCAGCCGGTCACAAGGAGGCCCTAGGTTTCATCGCGGCACCGCATAATACTAATCGTAACACCATTACCGAACATACACCCGATGAGGAATTTCAAATGGCACAGATTGGGTTATCGGAACAAGCATTATACAAGGAAAGAATAGCAAGCAAAGGTAGTCACAAGGTTTAGAATCAACAGGGAAGCTATTCGTAGATCAAAACACCTCACAAGAGAACATAGCTCCATTGCTGAAGGCGACTGAGCAGGCGATTTTTGCATAATTCCACGGACACCTGACATCGACTAAGGAAACTACCCGATAATTAATTAATGGAGATTCGATCATGTTGAGCAACAACATGAGATCAAGACTAATAAACATTCCGAGAATTGGGACGGCTGGAGATGGATTAATCAAACTTCAAGGGCAAAAACCAATATGCCAATCAGAGATTGAGTTGATAAGGTAGATACACAAATTTACAAGCAAACGATTTTGAGATCAGACGATGAAAGATTATCATTGCACCAGATCACCTGTAGGAGAGGCAATTGGTAGGCCCAACATGGATTCAATTAAGGGTCTTACAACTTGGCATCGAACAAGTATGGCCAAAGGAAGTGTTTGCGAAAATCTATCTTGGTTGGTAGATCAAACAAAGGTATTCACGTGCAGGTGTAGGATAGCTATGGGATATGCAAATATTTAAGGGTCCAGGCTTGTTGGGCTTACATATCAAGCAGAAACATGGTGCTCAAACATTCAAAGCGAGCAACCACGGCTACAAGCTTAGGCTCATAAGGGAAAGAACCTAATTGGAGATGCCACCAAGAGATCGTTTTGCGTAACTCAAGTATTGCTCCAAGATAAAGCTATTTGACACTCGTATACTCACCGAGGACAATGAGGTGACAACTATGGCACTAATTAGTAACAAGCACACATACACGCACCATAACTTCAAGCAAACACATGAAGAAGCTTTAAACAAATGAACTCAAGCAACTATTACCAAGCAAAAAGCTCACACACAGTAATCATTACTAATCATCGAGCTCACCCATAACAGGTTTTATCTAAAGCAAGAACTAACTACAAGTTTAGCCGAAAACAACCGCTAGCTAAGGTGACTAACTGAGCATGGGCACAGAATCTGGATAGCATCATAGTAACTACTTGTTTCAACCATAACTGAAGTTGTAGACCTCCCATAAAGGTGATCCTAGACTTTCTAGAAAGCTTAGGAAGTTTCCACACGTTTGTTATTCCTTCCAAAAACTAAATCACAGGTTAACATGGCCAAACATGCTGCTATTTCAGATTTGTACCAATATGGACAGAAAACTAAAAAGAACTTCAAAGATGCATAACTGGAGTTCTAGGGACACAACAAGGCTGAGCCTTAACTTTATGTAAAGCTTATTAAGTTGTCTATAACTTTCTTATTATCATATTAAGATGATTCTACAGCTAACAAGGCCAAACAAGACAAAGAAGACATCCCTGCCTAAATTTGAATAGATTCTGTCATTCCACTTTGCAAGCTCATAACTAGAGATTTAGACCACCACAATTAGTGCTATAGGACATGTTGGAAATCTTAGAAAAAGTACTACACTTCTTCTATTATCTCCAAGACACGATTCCATATGCACATAGGTCAAACAAACCAAACATTCAGATCTATTCAGAACATTAGCAAAACCTGACAATAAACTTTTAAAATCCATAACTCTCAAACCATAAGACCTAGGGTCATGAAATTTTAGGAAAACCTAGAAAAGTAAGTTAGCTACAACTTTGGTATTCTCCATAACTATAGAAAACACAATTATGACCACAAAAACATCACTACAACAGAAATCGTTCTAGCAGCCAATGTCCAACAGGCAAAACAAAGCTTACCTTTGTTCTACTTAACAAGAGAGCACACAAACATGTTATTCTAGTAGCTCTAAATTTTGTTACCTTAGACCAACATAAATTTAATTCATTCATGAGAATCCATAATTACTTAAGTGAGGTCTAAAGCATTTGCAAACGTTTGGGTGAACAACATATCCCCCACTTGGCTAAGCTAGAGGACATCTATCGTTTCAAGCATGTAACCACACTTATTTCTAGCAAGGCTAAGCACACACTATCTTCAAGCACTTCCTTTTCAAGCAACATGGAGCAAGGCATTCTTGTTTTACTCCACACAAGGAAGATAGTGTACCACATCAATTACAAATTACTTACTATAGAACAAGGGTGAGAGGAGCATAGCTATGCATAAAGCAACAATCAGGATGATGCATGCTTCGTCCTATTCATCCTCACAAGATTGCCAACCTAAGGTGGCGAGCATGTTCTATGTCGGTGGCATAGCACGCACTCTCTCGATATATAGCTAGTCATCAGATACATTCGACTTACGCATTCGTGGTTAGCGTACCTGCAGAAAAGTTTCATTGTAGCCCAACAATTCCCCAATATATGGCACACAATGAAAGCAGGAAAGTAAAAGTCTAAGTACTCCCATATACATATACCCCCCATATATATATACATGTAGCACCAAAACTACCCGAATCATCAATCACCCACAATTAAGTACCTTCATATATACATGTGTGTAATATGTAAATAATCCAGTAATCAAAACTAGCTCTCCCCTAGACCGCTGGTTGGACGGTCATGCTCTCACAACTCACACTTACCTGAGCGTAGGTGCGATGTTGCATAAAAGTAAACTAGCAACATATATGGCTATTTCATATATGAAGGCTACCTCCAATCTGACACACCGGGTAGCATAGTGTGGGAGAGTCATCACACATACATACCTTGGCCTAGGCGTAGATGCATAAATGAAACCCCCCCAAGTTAGTACTTATATAAGCCACCTAATAATCCCTATATGGGCATAAAGAAATTAACCACTGGCATACTTAGGTTTAAAATTTAGATTTCACAAACCTATATATAGCTATAAGTTGATAAAACTGATTTTATAAAACAAAACATTTGTTTTAATTACACATACTGATGAGGACATCATTGGCTCAAATATGACCATGCCAACCACTTCTATACCAAAGGTGCAACCATTCTATATGAGGCTTATCATTGATGCATTTGATGAATTGATGCTGCACCATGATGTGTGTTCATTCTCATTTATTCGTTGCATCACTTTAAAAGGACCATCCGCTCTAGGCATCAATTTAGATTTTCTTAATTCAGGAAACCTATCCTTTCGCAAATGCAACCAAACCAAATCTCCAGGTTCAAGAATCAATTCCTTCTACCTTTATCTCCAGCAAATTTGTACTTAGCATTCATGCGCTCTATGTTTTCTTTAGTGGTTTCATGTAGTTTTAGCATCAATTCAGCACGTTGCTTAGCATCAAAATTCAACTTTTCAGAACTTGGCAATAGCATTAAATCAATAGGAGCACGTGGTAACAAGCCATAAACAATCTCAAAGGGACACATCTTCGTAGTAGAATGCAGCGAACGATTATAAGAAAACTCAATATGAGGCAAACAATCTTCCCACATCTTAATATTCTTCTTTAAAATAGTCCTTAACATAGTAGACAAAGTTCTATTCACAACTTCAGTTTGACCATCAGTTTGGGGGTGACAAGTGGTGGAAAATAAAAGCTTAGTCCCCAATTTGGCCCATAAAGTTCTCCAAAAATGGCTAAGAAATTTAGCATCACGATCAGAAACAATTGTATTTGGCACACCATGCAAGCGAACAACTTCTCGAAAGAACAAATCAGCAATATTTGTAGCATCATCAGTTTTATGACATGGTATGAAATGTGCCATTTTAGAGAATCGATCCACAACCACAAAAACACTATATCGCCCTTTCCTAGTTCGTGGCAATCCCAACACAAAATCCATAGAAATATCCTCCCAAGGAGCACTAGGAACAGGAAGAGGCATATACAAACCGTGTGGATTCAACCGGGACTTAGCCTTTAGACATGTTGTGCAGCGAGCAACAAATCTCTCCACGTCTCGTCGCATCTTTGGCCAAAAGAAAGACCAGCAAGAATGTCCTCCGTCTTCTTCGCTCCAAAATGCCCCATCAAGCCACCTCCATGCACTTCCTACAGCAACAACAAGCGAACGGAGCTAGCTGGAATGCATAGCTTGTTAGCTCTAAACACAAACCCATCATTGACGATGAATTTGTTCCACGTTTTCCCATCTTTACAATGCAGCAGCACTTCTTTAAAATCAGCATCATGAGCATATCGGTCTTTAATTGTTTCTAACCCAAAGATCTTATAATCAAGTTGATTCAGCAAAGTATATCTCCTAGACAATGCATCTGCAATGATATTATCTTTCCCTTTCTTGTGTTTGATAACATAAGGAAAAGATTCAATAAATTCAACCCATTTTGCATGTCTACGATTCATTTTTCCTTGACTACGAATATGCTTCAAAGATTCATGATCAGAATGTATAACAAATTCTTTGGGCCACAAATAATGCTGCCATGTTTCTAATGTCCGCACTAGAGCATATAATTCCTTATCATATGTAGAATAATTAAGAATAGGCCCGCTCAATTTCTCACTAAAGTATGCAACAGGTTTGCCTTCTTGCAACAAAACACCACCCAATCCAATTCCACTCGCATCACATTCAAGCTCGAAAGTCTTATTAAAATCAGGGAGTTAGAGTAGAGGTGCATGTGTTAACTTATCTTTCAGCACATGGAAGGCGTGCTCTTGTGCTTTGCCCCAAGAAAAGGGCACTCCCTTCTTTGTAAGATCATTCAATGGTGCAGCAATGGTGCCGAAGTCCTTCACAAAACGGCGATAGAAACCAGCAAGTCCTAGGAAACTCCGCACTTGTGTGACCGTCATGGGTACAGGCCATCCTTGTATAGCTTCCACCTTGGCTTTATCAACCTCAATTCCCTGTGGAGTGACAACATAGCCAAGAAACGATACTCGATTGGTGCAGAAAGTGCACTTCTCAAGGTTACTAAACAAACGTGCATCACGTAGAGCATTGAAAACAGCACGTAAGTGATCAAGGTGTTCATCCATGGATTTGCTATAAATCAGTATATCATCAAAGTAGACGACAACAAATTTCCCAATGAAAGCATGCAAAACCTCGTTCATTAATCTCATGAAAGTACTAGGTGCATTAGTTAACCCAAAAGGCATGACTAACCACTCATATAGACCGAACTTAGTTTTGAAAGCAGTTTTCCATTCATCTCCCAATTTCATACGAATCTGGTGGTACCCACTACGCAAATCAACCTTTAAAAACACAACAGCACCACTCAATTCATCAAGCATATCATCTAATCTGGAATAGGGTGTCGATATCGAATGGTGATATTATTAATAGCCCTACAATCAACACACATGCGCCATGTTCCATCTTTCTTAGGCACTAAAATCACTAGAACAGCACAAGGACTAAGAGACTGACGCACATAACCTTTGTCTAGTAGTTCTTGCACTTGTCGCTGAATTTCCTTCGCTTCTTCCGGATTGGTCCTGTATGGCGCACGGTTTGGCAAAGATGCTCCAGGGATAAGATCAATTTGGTGCTCAATCCCACGTATTGGTGGCAGCCCCACTGGTATCTCAATGGGGAACACATCAGAATACTCCTGCAAAATGTTAGCAGCAACAGGGGGCAAAGAACGTTGCATATCCTCAAATGAAATCAAAGCATCCTCAAATGAAAATCATTAATGATGAGGACATCCTCCACTATTACTCTCTGGTAAAGACACAACAAAAAAAGGCCAAGTGGCCTAGTTGTAGTCGGGCGGCGACCGTGTGAGCCTCTGAATAATTCCACCTTGCTTAGCTTGGGAGGAGGAAGACACCTTAAAAGAGAGAGCCACCCTTCCCCTATCAGACTAGTCTTTTCCCTACATTGGACCTTTCCCCGAGTGGGTGTGCATAAGAACTGTTGGGGTCCGGGCAACCTTAATTTATTGGGCCTCGACCAACCCCATCTGGGCCGGATGTATCATTTGGTATCGGAGCTGGGCCCTTGTTTAAGGGGGTGGGAATGATGAGGACATCCTCCACTATTACCCGCTGGCAAAGACGCAACAAAAAAAGGCCAAGTGGCCTAGTTGTAGTCGGGCGGCGACCGTGTGAGCCTCTGAATAATCCCACCTTGCTTAGCTTGGGAGGAGGAAACCACCTTAAAAGAGAGAGCCACCCTTCCCCTATCAGACTAGTCTTTTAGGGACATTGGTCCTTTCCCCGAGTGGGTGTGCATAAGAATTGTTGGGGTCCGAGCAACCTTAATTTATTGGGCCTCGGCCAAACCCCATCTGGGCCGGATGTATCATTAGATGCATCAATGATAAGCCTCATATAGAATGGTTGCACCTTTGGTATAGAAGCGGTTGGCATGGTCATATTTGAGCCAATGATGTCCTCATCACATACGACAAGTTTAATGTTGAATCTTGCTCCGATGCTAGCTGCCACGGAACCGTCCAAATTATAAGAGCACAAGTACAAAAACAATCACCGGAGTGATCAAATTCTCGCACTTGAGCCCATATAACTCTGGTAGTCCAATGAAATCATGAGGTATTTCAAACCAACCAACATACAAGCCAAGATCGTAGTGATTCAACATAACAAGTCACATGTTACATCTATTTCATAAGTAATTCAATATACATCAGAGTTCAACCTAGTTATGACAACTTAAGTTCAAAAGTAGTGGAAGCAAAGTAATTTTGAAACTAACAACACCCTTATTTCAAATACATGCTAGTACCAAGGTCGACTTCCAACAAAAGCATTAGAGAGAAGATAACTCAGAAGGATCATGCCCATGATCACACTCTGCCACTACGGTAGGAGCCAACCAACTCTTGCAGTCACCATGATACATCACAATCTGCAACAAGTGGGAATAAAACCCTGAGTATAAGAAGGTACTCAGCTAGACTTACCCGTCAAAACCCAGAAATAAAGTGACACTAAGGATCATGCAAGGCTGATATAAAGTGGAATAACTTGACAACATTTTGCATAAAAAGCTTAATATAGATAAGTAATCATGAATGCTTAAGCATCAAGTTAATTATCATTAACCTGTCATCTATATTAGAACCTGTACTAGAGCACTCACTTTATTAGGAGCAAACAATATTAACCATAGCAGGTATAAATTGAGGAAATACTTCCATCATCATCCAATTAACCATCCATTCAATTTAATTGAATCTACGTTGCCGCTGCTCAAGTCAAGTGCTCTCTAACCGGGAGCGACGGCGATTCAAATCGAGTTCCTATCCAGCTAGAGGGGTATTTCTAACACTCACCGTGCAGGCCCTTATCAGGGTCGCATAAGCCACCTTTGGTACAATTCAAGAGTCGTGGGTTCAACTGATGCCGCATTCCCAAGGGCAACACACTACCAGGATGATAGGGACTTTAACCCCCTTGGTCTTATGCCAATGTTTCCAAGCACATCCTTACTTCCTCCAAGATGTGACCTACCATTCGGTTCCCGGCCAGAACAGTATTACTCGGCTTCGCGGTCGGAACGACTTATCCGGCCAACTAAGTGTTAGACTACGTTCAACATGACTCAAGGACGTATAGCGAATCGGTCCTTAAATGACTCAAACGGGGATAGATCCACACCAAAGACCTTCATGCCTTGTTGCTTCACTATCGTCATCCCGTCCGATCTCATTTCATTTTATTAACACATGGTTCATTTCCACGATAGCAAATATAGTCAACTGTGCCATATATGAATATTCCTACATCTCGCAGATGATAGGAAATCACCTGACTTCTACCGCTTAAAGCAGGGCAAAGCATCTACTCGATCCTAGTCTATGTAGGATTCAAGGATTCATATATCTGGACAAGGAGTGATATAATGCAGCAAGGGTTTCCAACCAACTCCTACCACTTAATGCAACAATACTTATAACATATATAAAATTAATTGCTTTAAAGGTAGGAGGCTTATAATGCTCCGAGGCTTGCCTGGGATCTGACTCAAGTTAGTGTATGTCAGGTGAATCCCGCTTGACGAACACCTCTCCTCCAAGCACTTTCTAGTTCTTCCATCCTCGGGATGGATCCACCAAACACCGTCTTCGGGTTTGGCTCCAACGCCACTTCCTTCACACGTTTCTGCTAGCGTACCTATGTGAGGTGTAACAATGCATATGTGTGAAAGCATAGAAGTGCAATAAATATAGCAATCATGCAAGCATACCCAAGTTCTCATAAGCACCTAGAGCTAAAAAACTTGATCCTCACTAAGGCATAACATGGAAGTTGGCAAGCACATCAATCAAAACACAAGTCTCATAAGATCACAGGGTACTAACCTAAGTACCATCAAAGATATGTGTCACACTTCAATACACAAGCATGGCAAAGTGAATCAAAGCACTAAAACTAGAATTTGCCACCTTCTGGACATCAGAACAGCAGCTGAGTAATTTAATCATAACTGGAGATCTACAACTCCAAATGACTTGAAAGAAAACATTCTGGAAAGATTATAAAATTCTATACATTTCATTTAATATCACCTAAGCCTGATTCCTCAGTTTCATAGGTAGAAAAGATAAAACTACAGAATCTGGTTTGCTCCAAACAGAGAGCAACCAAATTTGGGACCTGACTTTAAACATCTATAACTCAAAAACTACTTGACCAAATGACACCAAATTTTAACAGAAGCTAGATACAAGAATTATCTACAACTTTTGTATAAACAAGTTTCCCAGCAAACATTATTAACATGGGGTAATTTCTATTGCCCCCAGAACTGTCCAGAAACTAATAATTGCAAGAAATAATTATTAACATATGTTGCAAACATATAATTGGACAAAACCAACTTTACCAACATGTCACACATGACTAATGAACACCAGAAAACATAGTGTCCATTACTAAATAAATTCTTTTAATGCATTTTCTTAATTTATTTAGATAATTAGGTGGAGTGATGAACACATATCAAAGGTGCACCCAAAATTCTACCAAAATTACAGTGGCTCTATATACTCCCAAAATTTGATTTTCCAAATTTCAAGCCAATTGGACAAGTATATCAATCTCTATGAAAAGAACAAATGGCTATTGCAATAAATCATGTGAGAGCAAGTTAAACCTAAAACTTAATATTTTCTATGAACACATGGCCATAGTATGAATCAACATGATAGAGCAACATCATACTAAGTTAATGGAACAATATTTTCCATTTTATCACTTATATATTATTTATAAGCTATTTATCAAGCCGTAAACAAGTTAAATCAATAACTTGATCATACAGTAAGAAATGACCATGAAATTTATACCAAAGTACATACATAGCATGACAAGACTACCACAACAATTTCACATCATTTGAAGCATCACAACATCAGTTATGCATTTCCCAAACAACATATGCAAGAAATGCCTAATTAGCAAGATTAAATCAAAACCCTAAGAAATAGTATACAACTAATAGGTTTAATATTTTTATTAGTTATTACATATTATCACAAGATTAACAGAACAAGAATCACTATTTTTTGATATCTAAAACTCCAGATCTTGCTCTGATCAAGTTTAAAGGCATTTTTAGAGCATTTTTAAAGCTTAAATAAAGACATCAAAAAACATCTACAAACACCTAATATTGTATGACTCTACTGCATAGGGATTTTCTCAAGGTTTCGAAAAAGTCCACATTTGCCATTTTTGGACTTTCCTAGTAGGAGATATGGATTTTCAAAGATTAACATGAAATCTTGAAATTTAAAAAAACAGAATTCCCCTTACCCTACTAAACTGCTAGGTCTACCCGATAACATACCCAAACCTGCTACTACTTAAACTGACATGTGGGACCCACTGCCCAGATGGGCCCACCTATCATCCAAAGAGAAAGAACAGAGGGAGGGGGTCGGTCCTCTTCTCCACAACAACAGAGCAGGGAGTTGGGGGGAGAGGGGAAATGGTGCCGGGCCAGCTTCGCCGTCGGCAGGGGCGGTGCTCCGGTGGCAAGCGACGGTGGCAGGATGTTGCGTGCATCCCAGAGCAAGAGCGTAGCTTGCCCAGGAGCAGCCCATAGCGAGGTGACTATGAGCATGCGCGGCCACGACGGCTGTGGCAGGCAGCGGTGGCGCCACGACGGTTCCGGTGGCCGGTGGCGACATTGACATCGAGCGGTGGTGCTAGGGCAAGCCACGGCTAGCACGCACCCGCAGAAGGATGTGGCTTGACCTAGAGCTGCCCGAGGAAGCCCCACCACGGTGACATGCGGCTCGGTGGTCGGTGCTCCGGCGACAGCAAGCTGCGGAAGCGAAACCAACGGGGAGACGAGCCCTGGAGGTGCGGGGAGGTGCGAGAGATGTGGTGGCATAGTCAGCTCAGGTGGAGGAAGACTGGAGGCGAAGGAACGATGGTGGCCCTAGAGCTCTGCCGGCCCAGCCTTGGCGCGGCCGCGCTCTGCGCACGTGTGCAGAGGGAATGAGAGTGGGGAGGCGAGGTGAGTAAGGAGAAGGGAGGAGCTCGGGCTGGTCGCTCTAGTGCTCCACCACACTGAGCAAGGCACAAGCACATGGGAGAGAGGAGGACACGCGGCGTCCATGGTGGAGACGCACGGGTGCATGGCCACCATGCCCTCCCCTAAGGGGGCAGCTATCGAGCAGGTGGCAGGCGTCACTGAGACCACATTAGGGCGCTAGTTTGGGCTTGTTGCTCTTAGATTTGGGCCCTGGGCCTTGAATCAAGTTTGTTGCCCACAAAAAGCACTACAAATTTCATTAAGGGGTCATGACCATTTGAGCCCCAGATTAACAGTTAATTAACCCCCAAGATGGTCATGTCAACGTATTAACGACGATTACAAGAATCAAAAATTGATGGTCAAAACAAAGTACAACTGGTGCTGCCTTCTTGTATGTTCTCCCCCATCATGTGAGCTCCAACTTTTACATTTGGACCTACTCAAGTTACGTAACAAAATTTGGAGAACGCGGAATGCCAACGTCAAGGTCGTTTATGCGACAAAATTACAAACATGTTGTTTTAGCACAAATTTTGGAGATCCAAATATACTCCAAATGTGAAGACACTTGATTCATTGTTTCCCTCATGAACAGTAATTCAACTCATAGTAAGGGATTAATTTGAGTTACTATATGAAATTGGGAGATAAAATGTTGCAAACATGTCAACTTTCTGCTGTCAAATCTAGGAATTAGAATCTTTTCTGGCTTTGAAAAACAGCAGCTGGTTCAAACTTGTGAGCTCTATTTGACTAGGTTAGATGCCAAACTAACTCTTGACCATTAAACAAAGTTTGTTATACACAAGATGAGCTACAACTTTTGTTTAAGGTCAAACCTCATAACTAGTACAGAAGTCAAACTTTCACTTTAGTCAAAGTAGCAACTCGATAAAGCATAAACTAGGGTTTTAGGCCAATCGAGGCATTTTCTTGACATTTGACCAACATGAACCCTTCATGACTTTTGTTGTAGAGTTCATCTAGAGTCATTTGGGCAAGTTTGCAAGGTTTGGTTGATGATCTAAAATTCCATTCACTTAATGGTGCAAATTACAATAGGAACAGAACTTATCATTTCATGTGACTTTTTGATTCCAAACTTCATGAAACTTTTTCGGGGGTCACTATAGATAGAGAGTGATGTGAGACACATGAATTAAGTGACATCAACACTCACTTGCATTACCAAGCATGAGGAGTACCATCGGGTGTGTCCAAAATGATTTTTGAGCCCATGGTACATTTGGCGCAAACCACGCACCTATCTTGTACCCACACTAACAATGTCTGCAAACGGACCGAAACAAAATTTCACATGACCTACGTCACCTAGGAGTTCGTTGGGTGCATCCAAAGCGATTTCTGAGCCTATGGTAAGTTCGGCACAAACCATGCACCTATCTTGCGTTAAGGTTAGCACTATCTCCAAACAGACTGAATTAAGCCTCCACTTGAACCTTGTCAACATGGAGTATCATTGAGTCCGTCCAAAAAGATTTCTGAGCCTATGGTACATTTGGCACAAACTGTGCACCTATCTTGCACCAACACTAACACTGTCTCCAAACAGACCGAAACAAGATTCCACATGACCCAAGTCGCTTAGGAGTTACATTGGGTCCATCTAGAACGATTTTTGAACCTACCATACGTTCGGCGCAGAGCGTGCACCTATCTTGCATCAAGATTAGCACTATCTCTAGGCGGATTGAATCGAGCTTCAACTTGAGCCTCTTCACCTAGGAGTAACATCGCGAGTGTCCAAAACGATTCTAAGCCCGTGGTACGTTCAGCGCAAATCATGCACCTATCTTGCACTGACACTAACACTGTCTCCAAATGGAATGAAACGAGCATCCACTTGAGCCTCGTCACGTAGGAGTACCATCGGGTGTGTCCAAAATGATTTGTGAGCCCATGGTATGTTTGGTGCATACCATGCAGCTATCTTGCACTAACACTAACACTGTCTCCAAACGGACCGAAATGAGATTCGACATGGCCCATGTCACCAAGGAGTTCTATCCGGTGCGTCCAAAATGATTTCTGAGCTTATGGTATGTTCGGCACAAACCGTGCACGTATCTTGCATCAAGATTAGCACTATGTCCAAACAGACTGAATCGAGCTTCCACTTGAGCCTCGTCACCTACAAGTATCACTGGGTGCATCCAAAATGATTTCTGAGCCTATGGTACGTTCGGCGCAAACTGCCTATCTTGCGTCAAGATTAGCACAATCTCCAAACAGAATGAAACGAGCATCCACTTGAGTCTCGTCACCTAGGAGGTCTATCGGGTGCGTCCAAAATGATTTCTGAGTCTATGGTATGTTTTGCGCAAACCATGCACCTATCTCGCACCGACACTAACACTATCTCCAAATGGAACGAAAATAGATTCCACATGGCCCACATCACTAAGGAGTACCATCGGGGGCGTGCAGAACGATTTTTTGAGCCTATGGTACATTCAGCGCAAACCATGCACCTATCTTGTGTCAAAATTAGCACTATCTCCAAACAGAATGAAACAAGCATCCACTTAAGCCTCGTCACCTAGGAGTACCATCTTGGGCGTCCAAAACGATTCTGAGCCTATAGTACGTTTAGCGCAAACCGTGCACCTATCCTGCACTAACACTAACATTATCTCCAAATGGACCAAAATGAGATTCCACAAGCCCACGTCACCTAGGAGTTACATCAGGTGCATCTAAAATGATTTCTAAGCCTATGGTACGTTCAGCGCAAATTGTGCACCCATCTTGCGTCAAGATTAGCACTATCTCCAAATGGAATGAAACGAGCATCCACTTGAGCCTCGTCACCTAGGAGTATCATTGGGTGCGTCCAAAATGATTTAAGAGCCTATGGTACGTTTGGCGCAAGCATGCACCTATCTTGCACCGACACTAACACTGTCTCCAAATAGACCGAAATGAGATTCCACATGGTCCACGTCAACAAGGAGTTCCATTAGGTGCGTCCAAAATGATTTCTGAGCCTATGGTGTGTTTGGCGCAAACCACACACCTATTTTGCACCAACACTAACATTGTTTGCAAACGGACCAAAACAAAATTCCACATGACTCACGTCACCTAAGAGTTCTATTGGGTGCGTCCAAAATGATTTCTGAACCTATGGTACATTTGGCGCAAACCGTGCACCTGTCTTGCGTCAAGGTTAGCACTATCTCCAAACAGACCAAATCGAGCTTCTACTTGAGCCTCATCACCATGGAGTATCATTGGGTGTGTGCAAAATGATTTATGAGCTTATGGTGTGTTTGGTGCAAATTGTGCACCTATCTTGCGTCAAATTAGCACTATCTCCAAACGGAATGAAACGAGCATCCACTTGAGCCCCGTCACCTAGGAGTAGCATCAGGTATGTCCAAAACGATTTTTGAGCATATGGTATGCTTGGCGCAAGCCATGCACCTATCTCACATGGACACTAACACAGTCTCCAAACGGACCGAAATGAGATTCCATAAGGCCCACATCACATAGGAGTACCATTGGGTGCATTCAAAATGATTTCTAAGCCTATGGTACATTCGGTGCAAACTATGCACCGATCTTGCGTCAAGATTAAAACTATCTCCAAACAGACTGAATCGAGCTTCCACTTGAGCCTCGACACGTAAAAGTATCACTAGGTGTGTCCAAAACAATTTCTATGCCTATTGTATGTTTGGCGCAAACCAAGCACCTATCTTGCACCGACACTACACACTGCCTCCAAATGGACCAAAACAAGATTCCACATGACCCACGTCACATAGGTGTACCATCGAGTGCGTCCAAAATGATTTCTAAGCCTATGGTACGTTTGGCACAAACCATGCACCTATCTTGCACTAACACTAACACTGTCTTCAAATGGACCAAAACAAGATTCTAGATGCCCCACATCACCAAGGTGTTACATCGGGTGCGTCAAAAATGATTTCTGAGTCTATCGTATGTTCGGCGCAAATCATGCACCTATCTTGCGTCAAGATTAGCACCATCTCCCAATGGACTAAATCGAGCTTCCACTTGGGCCTCATCACCGATAAGTATCACTCGGTGCATCCTAAATGATTTCTGAGTCTATGGTATGTTTGGCGCAAACCGTGCACCTATCTTGCACCGACACTAACATTGTCTCCAAACGGACCAAAACGAGATTCTGCATGACCCTCGTCACCTAGGAGTACCATCGGGTGCGTCCAAAACTATTTCTAAGCCTATGGTACGTTTGACCAAAACCGTGCAACTATCTTGCATCAAGATTAACACTATCTCCAAACGGAATAAAACAAGTATCCACTTGAGCCTCGTCACCTAGGAGTACCATCGGGTGCGTCCAAAATGATTTCTGAGCCTATGGTAAGTTTGGCGCAAACCACGCACCTATTTTGCATCAACACTAACACTGTTTGCAAACGGACCAAAACAAAATACCACATGACCCACATCACCTAGGTGTTCTATTGGGTGCGTCCAAAATGATTTCTGAGCCTATGGTACGTTCGGAGCAAGCCGTGCACCTATATTGTGTCAAGGTTAGGACTATCTCCAACGGACTGAATCGAGCTTCCACTTGAGCCTCGTCAGCATGGAGTATCATTGGGTGCGTCGAAAATGATTTCTGAGCCTATGGTATGTTTGGTGCAAGCTGTGCACCTATCTTGCACTGACAGTGACACTATCGACAAACAGACCGAAATGAGATTCCACATGACCCTCGTCACCTAGGAGTACCATCGAGTGCGTCTAAAACTATTTCTGAGCCTATGGTACGTTTGGCACAAACCGTGCACCTATCTTGCTCCGACACTAACACTGTCTCTAAATGGACCAAAACGAGATTTCTGATGACCCACGTCATGTTGGTGCTCCGTCGAGTGCGTCCAAAATGATTTCTAAGTCTGTCGTACGTTCGGCGCAAATCGTGCACCTGTCTTGCGTCAAGATTAGCAGTATCTCCGAACAAATAGACTCGAGATTCCACTTGAGCCTCGTCACCTAGGAGTACCATCGGGTGCGTCCAAAATGATTTCTATGTCTATGCTACATTTGGCATAAACTGTGCAACTATCTTGCGTCAAGATTAGCACTATCTCCAAACGGAATGAAACGATCGTTGATGGGGACGTGATTCTCGATCTTCCATCAGGTTCAAGATAACTATCGATTTGGTCAGAAAGCGACACACCGATCTGGCTTCAGATCACAAAGACCCGAACCCTGTAACCTTAGCACCACGTCTCCTCTGGTTATCAACCGTGTCACAATCCGGTTGACCTCACCATGAAGGCTAATCCCTACTGCGAATCGAAGAACACAAGCAAGAACAAGATAAAATGCAACTCAATTGAAGTGACAATTGCAGATGAATGATTAAGCACTCGAAGTTGGGGGCTCGCAAACCAAAAGATGGTGACTGTCAATGGACAGAATAATCTAAGCAAAACCCAAACCCTAACGTGGGCGGCAACTACTGATTATAAAGCCTAAGGGGCGTCCAAGGACCCCCACTTACATCCCTAAGGAGTCTCAGCACGTTACATGGCCCAAACAGCCCAAAAGACGACGACGCAGCATCCTGACAGATTCTGGACGTCAACTTGTTTCGATGATTCCCATTGACTCCGATGGAATTTGGGCCTCAAACCAAAGCCATTGGTTAGCTTATGAAATTATCTTTCCATCCATATGTGGATCATCAAAAACGGAGTCCGGATGTGATACATCCGGCCCAGCTAGGGTTGGCCGAGGCCCAATAAATTAAGGTTGCCCGGACCCCAATAGTTCTTATGCACACCCACTCGGAGAAAGGCCCAATATCCCTAAAAGACTAGTCCGATAGGGGAAGGGTGGCTCTCTCTTTTAAGGTGGCTTCCTCCTCCCAAGCTAAGCGAGGTGGGATTATTCAGAGGCTCACACGGTCGCCGCCCGACTACAACTAGGCCACTTGGCCCTTTTTTTGTTGCGTCTTTGCCAGCGGGTAATAGCAGAGGATGTCCTCATCATTCCCACCCCCTTAAACAAGGGTCCAACTCTGATACCAAATGATACATCTGGCCCAGCTGGGGTTGGCCGAGGCCCAATAAATTAAGGTTGCCCGGACCCCAACAGTTCTTATGCACACCCACTCGGAGAAAAGGCCCAATGTCCCTAAAAGACTAGTCCGATAGGGGAAGGGTGGCTCTCTCTTTTAAGGTGGCTTCCTCCTCCCAAGCTAAGCAAGATGGGATTATTCAGAGGCTCACATGGTCGCCGCTCAACAACAACTAGGCCACTTGGCCCTTTTTTTGTTACGTCTTTGCCAGCGGGTAATAGCGGAGGATGTCCTCATCAGGATGTGTCCTGGGCATCTGTTTTATTGCAGACTAGTCCAGAAGACCGAGGCAGATATGTATCATGGGCATCCATTTTTGATGATCCACATATGGATGCAAGACAGGTGCATGATTTGCGCCGAACGTATCATAGGCTCAAAAAACATTTTGAATGCACCCGATGGAACTCCTAGGTGACTTAGATCATGTGGAATCTTGTCTTGGTCCGTGTGAAGACAGTGTTAGTGTCGGTGCAAGATAGGTGCACGGTTTGTGCCAAACGTACCACATGCTTAGAAATTGTTTTGGACGCACCTGATGGAACTCCTTGGTAACGTGGGCCATCTGGAATCTCATTTCGGTCCATTTGGAGATAGTGCTAATCTTGACTCCGTTTTTGATGATCATCAAAAACTTTTGTTGTAGTTGTGTCTTAAACTTTGGAGGTAATGAGCTGACTGTAAGGTGGCGTTGACCCTGACTTCTTCTGTGCTATCCATTTCTAGCCTTCGGGTGTGTTCGGCTTCTCCTTCATTATATTGCTCAATTCTTGGTGATGTCCAGATCAAGTCAACAGGTAATACAACTTCTGATCTGTAGACTAGTAAAAAAGGTGAGTATCCAGTAGCTCTGCTTACTTGAGTTTGTAGCCCCCATACTACTTTGGGCAACTCTTCAATCCACTTGGATTCATAGTCCTCTAGTTCTTCATACAACCTGGGTTTTAATCCGGCTAGTATGAGTCTGTTAGCTCTCTCTACTTGCTCGTTAGCCTCTGGGTGTGCTACTGATGCATAATCTATGCTGATGCCATAATCCTATGCCCAACTTTTGAATTCTATAGCCGTGAAGGGTGAACCCAAATCTGTCATGACTCGATTGGGCATGTCAAAGCGGTGCATGATGTCCTAGATGAACTCGATTGCTTTGGCTACATTGTATTTCAAGAGTGGTTTGTACTCGATCCACTTGGTAAACTTGTCAATAACCACAAAGATTTACTTGAACCACCCTTGGCTTTCTTGAGAGGTCCTACTTGATCCAGCCCCCAACAGGACAACAACCAAGCAGGAGGGATGCAGATGAGATTGTGTGCTGGGACGTGAGCCTGTCTTGGAAACATTTGGCAAACTTTACATTTTTTGACGAGTTCTTCTACATCCTTCAAAGTAGTTGGCCAGTACAATACGAGGCGGAATGCTTTACCGACCAACGTTCTTGAAGTGGCATGATTTCCACAGCAACCTGAGTGGAATTTGTCTAAGATCTCTTTGCTTTTTTCTGATGAGACACATTTGAGGAGTACTCCCGATGATGCGGCTCTTCTATATAGGTTGTCTCCCATGGGGACATAGTTCTTGATTCTTTGAATTATCTGAGTAGCTTCTTCTTTATTTGCCGGTAACTTGTTTTCTTTGATGTAGTCAGTGAAATCCTGTGTCCATGATGTTGTGATTACCAAAATCTAGGTTGTTGGTGTTGGGAGTTCAAGGGTTATCTCACCAGGTTGTTTGATAGAGGGTGCAGACAACTCCTCTACGAACACACCAGGTGGGACCTTCGCCATGTCCGATCCTAACTTTGTGAGGATGTCCGCTGCGACATTTGAGTCACGTAGAACATGTAGAATTTCTAATCCTTGAAAGTTTTTCTCTAGTTTGTGTACTTCAGCACAGTAAGTGTCCATGTTATCCATGGTGCAATCCCAATCCTTGTTGACTTGATTGACAACTACTACCGAATCACCGTGGATGAGGAGTCGCTTGATTCCAAGGGAGATAGCTACCTGGAGCTCTTCGTATTCTGCTTCATTGATCGTGGCTTGCCATAATATCTAGAGGACATATTTTAGTTGCTTTCCATCTGGACAGATGAAGAGAACATCTGTGGTGGCTCCGCCTAGTTTGAGTGATCCATGAAAGTACATCTTCCAATGGTCAACGATGGCGTCTGGCATAGGTCGTTGGATTTCTGTCCATTCGGCAACAAAATCAGCTAGGGCTTGAGATTTGATCGCTTTTCGTGGGGTAAAATTGACGTTGAGAGCGCCAAGTTCAACTGCCCACTTTCGCCCTATTGCGTCTCTATTATGTAGGATGTCTCCGAGTGGAAAATCTGTTACCACAGTAATCTTATGGCTTTCAAAGTAGTGGCGAAGCTTGTGGGAGGTGCTCAGGAGGGCGTAGAGTAGGTTTTGCACATGCGGGTACTGGATTTTATAATCTGATAGTACCTCACTGATGTAGTAAACTAGGCGATGTACTTTGTACATGCGTCCTTCTTCCTCTCTCTCCACGACAATCACTATGCTAACCACCATAGAAGTTGCTACAATGTATAGCATCATGTCTTCGTGCTTCTTTGGTGGTGTGAGGACAGGCGAGGAGGTGAGGTATGCCTTAAGGCTTTCCAAAGCCTCCTTCACCTCCTCTGTCCATTCGAACTTCCCCATCTTCTTTAGTAACTTGAAGAAAGGTAACCCTTTTTCAACAAGTTGTGATATGAAACGATTGAGGGCTGCTATGCAACCCGTTAGTTTTTGCACATCTTTGACACATCGAGGAGGGCCCATCTCTGTTATAGCTCGAATTTGTTTGGTACTGGCCTCGATTCCACGATGATTAACCAAGAATCCAAGTAGTTGTCCGGATGGTACTCTGAATACAAACTTGTTTGGGTTTAATTTCCACTTCCACTTCTTTAGATTCTCGAAAGTTTGTTTCAAGTCTTCAATTATTGTGTCTGGGTTTTTTTTGTCTTTACTACTATGTCATCCACATATGCTTTTGTGTTCTCACTAATCTGCTCACCAAGGCATGTCTAGATAGCTCTCTAGCAAGTAGCGCCAACATTCTTGAGTCCAACGACATGGTTTTGTAGTAGTAGGCGCCGAACAGAGTGATGAAAAATGTCTTGCTCTAGTCTTCTTACTTTAATGCGATTTGATGATATCCTAAATAGCAATCAAGAAAAGACAATAGGGCAGGTCCTACTGTCGAATCAACTATCTAATCGATGTGTGGTAGTCCAAACGGATCTTTCGGGCAATGTTTGTTGAGATCTGTGTAGTCGACGCACATGCGCCACTCGGCCTTGTTCTTTTTCTATACTAACACTAGGTTGACCAACCAATCTATATGAAGGATTTCTCTTATGAACCCTGCCTCCATCAACATTGCAATCTCTTTTTTAATCACCGCCTTTTTGTCGGGTGAGAATCGTTGTAGTTGTTGCTTCACAGGCTTGGAGCCTTCGTTAACATCAATTCTGTGCTCAGCCAACTCTCACGGGACACCTGACATGTCAGTCGGCTTCCAAGCGAAGATATCTTTGTTGTCCCAAAGAAAGTTGGTGAGCGCGAGTTCCTATTTTGTCGAGAGGTGGGCACTGATGGTCGCTGTTTTTGAGGGATCACCAGTACCTAGGTCGATTTGCTTCACGTTGGCTTCTTTTGGAGGTGTGAGGTGCTAGGCTTCCTGGCTGGGATCTCTAGTTCTTTCGGGTTGATTTCAGCTGCAACAGTTGCAATCTCTTCTCTTCTGCTGGCTGCTTGTGCTTTAGCTATGATCTGGACTGCTTGTACGTCACAGTCAAAGGCACGCTTCAGGTCACCTCTGAGGGAAAGGACCCCGCTTGGCCCTAGCATTTTGAGCAGGAGGTATGGGTAGTGTGGTATAGCCATGAACTTGGCTAATGCTGGTCTTCTAAGGATAGCATGATATGAAGATTCGAAGTCTGCAACCTCAAATTTGATAAACTCTGTATGGTAGTTTGAGGGAGTCCTAAACATAACCGGTAAGGTGATCTATCCAAGTGGCATGGCTGCCTTGCCAGGTACTATCCCATAGAAAGGAACGCTTGTTGGAGTAATCATCCCAGCAAATTCTAGTCCTATCTTCCTTAGTGTTTCTAAAAATATTATGTTGAGTCTGGCTCTCCCATCGATTAGCACCTTTCTGATGGTCATACCAACGATTGTTGGATCTAAAACCAGTGGGTAGTGGCCAGCGTTTTCCACGCTAGTCCATTGATCCTCTCTTGAAAACTGGATTGGATACTACAACCAATTGAGGTACCTAGGAGTAGCTGGTTCTGCCGCCATGATGGTTCGTAGAGCTAGCTTGTCCTGGTGTTTGCTCCTAGAACCTAGAATTCTAGCAAAGATGACTTGATGCATCCGGCCCAGGTGGGGTTGGCCGAGGCCCAATAAATTAAGGTTGCCCGGACCCCAACAGTTCTTATGCACACCCACTCGGAAAAAAGGCCCAATGTCCCTAAAAGACTAGTCCGATAGGGGAAGGGTGGCTCTCTCTTTTAAGGTGGCTTCCTCCTCCCAAGCTAAGCAAGGTGGGATTATTCAGAGGCTCATACGATCGCCGCCCGACTACAACTAGGCCACTTAGCCTTTTTTGTTGCGTCTTTGCCAGTGGGTAATAGTGGAGGATGTCCTCATCATTCCCACCCTCTTAAACAAGGGCCCAGCTCCGATACCAAATGATGCATCCGGCCCAGGTGGGGTTGGCTGAGGCCCAATAAATTAAGGTTGCCCGGACCCCAACAGTTCTTATATACACCCACTCGAAAAAAGGCCCAATGTCCCTAAAAGACTAGTCCGATAGGGGAAGGGTGGCTCTCTCTTTTAAGGTGGCTTCCTCCTCCCAAGCTAAGCAAGGTGGGATTATTCAGAGGCTCACATGATCGCCACCCGACTACAACTAGGCCACTTGTCCTTTTTTGTTGCGTCTTTGCCAGTGGGTAATAGTAGAGGATGTCCTCATCATGACTGCTAGTGTCCCCTTTGATTGTTGAAATCCCTTATCCCCTGGGTTTTCCTCATCTTTCTTCTGGTTATCTTCTTTCTTGTCTCTGTTGTTGCCCTTTCTTATATATCTATCGAGGAAGATGCAACAATCTCCTGTTATGTGATTTCTTTGAGGGTGCCATATACAATGCATATTCTCAATGTCTTCGAACTTTTTGAATTTTGAGAATTTCTTTGATTTGTCAGCCACAGCTATGGTGTTGTCAAGTCTGCGGTTTCTGTCTTGATGCCCATTGTTTCGATGATTTCGCCTATCTGGGTTGTCTCGGTTGTTTCTATCTGAGAACCTTTCTTGCATTTTCTCTTTCACAGTGATCATCTTTTCTACTGTGCGTCTGAACTCTTCATTATTTCTCGGGTTCTCTTTGCAAAAATCTTGAAAATGCCACTTGGGCCATGATCCCGTGGGAGAAGGCTTCGATTACTTCTCATTCAGTGATGTCATGTACTTGAACACGTAGCTCACCAAATCGACGATAATAGTCTTTGAGGCTTTCGCCACCTTTCTGTTTGAGTCCCTTCAGTTCTGCATGGGTGATAGGGTGTGTGATGATGTTCGTGAAATTTTCACAAAAAGCTCTCTCCATGTCCCCCCATCCTCTAATTGATCCAGGACTTAGTTTAACAAACCATTGGGGAGGCATAGTCTCTAATGCCATAGAGAAGAAGAGTGCTTTTATGTCGTCATCTCCGCCGGCTAGTTTGATTGACTGAGAGTAAATTCTGAGCAACGCTTGGGTTCGGTTTTACCGTTGTATTTGGAGTGGTTAGAAGGTTTGAATTTGTGAGGTAGCCGTACCGAAGCAAGTCGACTTGCAAAGCAAGGGAACCTATCGTGTGTTCTAGCTTCTCTATATTCTAATTCGGCTCCTCCTTCCTGCCAACTATTGTTTTGGTGAGAGTAGTTCCATGGGGCTGTTTGGATGGGTACTCTACTCCTACTTTCCCTCGGTTGCTCAACTCGATTGGTTTGACTATGGTTCCTTCTGCTTTCTTTGTTGTGGCTTTCGTTTGGCCCTAGTCTTTCAAAAGTGGACCTCTTTTGACTTTGATTTTCTTGTCTGTGAGATGCTGATCTGGCGGGTAGTCTTGTGCAGGTCCTCCTGTCATGTGCTCTTAAGGCTGTCAATCGGAGAACCTCCCTGAGTCATTCTTGTTCTTCATTGGGGTGGGAAATAGCTTCGAGTTCTTTGGCTAGTTCTTTGATCCTATCATATGGAGAGTTGTTTGCCCTCCTAGTTGCGCATCTTTCTTTCGCTTCTTGTTCTGACTTCTTTCTATCATATTCAGCTAGGTCAGACTCATATCTTGTTTAGGCTTCTTTGCATTGCCTCGTGTAGTGTCTGCGACCTTCTTTCAACTTATTCTTCCTTTCCCTGGCACGCTTCTGGCTTTCAGTCTCGCCATCGTATTCTAAAGCGTTGGGTGATATGTTGGACTCCAATTCATCTTAGGACCTAACGTTGGGTTCTTTCGACGGAATTAGAGGTGATGTGGGTCATGTGGAATCTTGTTTCGGTTCGTTTGGAGACAGTGTTAATGTTAGTGTAATATAGATGTAGGGTTTGCGCCAAACGTACCACAGGCTCAGAAATTAGTTTGGACACACCCGATGGTACTCCTAAGTGATGAGGCTCAAGTGGAGGCCTGATTCACTCCATTTGGAGATAGTGCCAATCTTGACGCAAGATAGCTGAACGTTTTGGGCCGAACGTACCAGAGGCTTGGACATCATTTTAGATACACTGGATGGAACTTCTAGGTGACATGGGTCATGTGGAACTCCAAGGTGACATGGGTCATGTGGAATCTCCTTTCGATCCATTTGGAGACAGTGTTAGTGTCGGTGCAAGATAAGTGCACGGTTTGGGCCGAACGTACCACAGGCTTAGAAAAATCATTTTGGACGCATATGATGGAACTCCTTGGTGACGTGGGTCAAGTGGAATCTGGTTTCAGTCCATTTGGAGATAGTGTTAGTGTTGGTGAAAGATAGGTGCTGGCTTGCACCAAACGTACCACAGGTTTAGAAATTATTTTGGACACACCTGATGGTACTCCTAAGTGATGGGGCTCAAGTGGAATCTTGATTCACTCCGCTTGGAGATAGGGCTAATCTTGACGCAAGATAGGTGCACAGTTTGGGCCGAACGTACCACAGGCTTAGAAATCATTTGGATGCATCAGATGGAACTCCTAGGTGACGTGGGTCATAGAATCTTGTTTCGGTCTGTTTGGAGACAGTGTTAGTGTCGTTGCAAGATAGGTGCACGGTTTGCGCCAAATGAACCATTGGCTCTGAAATCATTTTGTACGCACCCGATGGTACTCCTTGGTGATGGGCTCAAGCGGAAGCTTGATTCTGTCTGTTCAGAGATATTGCTAATCTTGACGCAAGATAGGTGCATGGTCTGGGCCAAACGTTCTAGAGGCTTGAAAATCAGTTTGGATGCACCGGATGGAACTTCTAGGTGACGTGGGTCATGTGGAATCTCCTTTTCGGTCTATTTTGAGATAGTGTTAGTGTCGGTGCAAGATAGGTGCACAGTTTGTGCCGAACGTACCACAGGCTTTGAAAATCATTTTGGATGCACATGATGGAACTCCTCGGGGACATGGGTCACGTGGAAACTCGTTTCGGTCTATTTGGAGATAGTGTTAGTGTTAGTACAACATAGGTGCAGGGTTTGCACCAAACATACCATAGGCTCAGAAATTGTTTTGTACGCACCCAATGGTACCTTAGGTGACGAGGCACAAGTGAAAGCTTGATTCAGTCTATTTGGAGATATGTTAATCTTGACGCAAGATAGGTGCACGGTTTGCGCCGAACGTATCAGAGGCTCAGAAATTATTTTGGACGCATCGGATGGAACTCCTATGTGAGGTGGGTCGTGTAGAATCTTGTTTTTGTCTATTTGGAGATAGTGTTAGTGTCTGTGCAAGATAGGTGCATTGTTTGCGCCCAACATACCATAGGCTCTGAAATCATTTTGGTCGAACAGGATGGAGCTCCTAGGTGACTTGGGTCATGTGGAAACTTGTTTTGTCCATTTGGAGACAGAGTAAGTGTCGGTGCAAGATAGGTGCACGGTTTGTGCCAAATGTATCATAGGATCATAAATCATTTTGGATGCACCCGATGGTTCTCCAAAGTGATGAGGCTCAAGTAGAATCTTGATTCACTCCGTTTGGAGATAGTGTAAATCTTGACGCAAGATAGGTGCATGGTTTGCGCCGAACATACCATAGGCTCAGAAATTATTTTGGACGCACCCAATGGAACTCCTTGGCGACGTGGGTCATGTGGAATTTCGTTTCGGTGCGTTTGGAGACAGTGTTAGTGTCGGTGCAAGATAGGTGAATGGTTTGTGCCAAACATACCACAGGCTCAGAAATTGTTTTAGACACACCCGATGGTACTCCTAAGTGATGAGGATGAAGTGGAAGCTTGATTCACTCCATTTGGAGATAGTGGTAACCTTGACGCAAGATAGGTGCACGGTTTGGGTCGAACGTACCAGAGGCTCGAAAATCATTTTGGACGCACCCAATGGAACTCCTAGGTGACGTGGCTCATGTGAAATCTCGTTTTGGTCCATTTAGAGACAGTGTTAGTGTCAGTGCAAGATATGTGCATGGCTTGCGCCAAATGTATCATAGGCTTATAAATCATTTTGTATGCACCCGATGCTACTCCTAGGTGAAGAGGCTCAAGTGGGTGCTCGTTTTGGTCTATCTGGAGATAGTGCTAATCTTGAAGCAAGATAAGTGCATAGTTTGCGCCGAACATACCACAGGCTCGGAAATCGTTTTGGATACACCCGATGGAACTCCTAGCAAGGTGATGTGATCATGTGGAATCTTGTTTTGGTCTATTTGGAGACATTGTTAGTGTCAGTGTGCACGGTTTGCGCCGAACGTACCACAAGCTCAGAAATCATTTTAGACACACCCAATGGTACTCCTTGGTAATGAGGCTCAAGTAGAAGCCCGATTTAGTTCGTTTGGAGATAGTGCTAGATAGTGCTAAACTAGATGCAAGATAGGTGCATCGTTTGCGTCGAACATACCACATGCTCGGAAATCATTTTGGACGCACATGATGGAACTCCTAGGTGACATGGGTCACGTGGAATCTTGTTTCGGTCCGTTTAGAGACAGTGTTAGCATCGGTTCAAGATAGGTGCATGAGTTGCGCTAAACGTACCATAGGCTCATAAATCATTTTAGATGAACCTGATGCTACTCCTAGGTGTCGAGTCTCAAGTGGATACTTGTTTTGGTTCATTTGGAGATAGGTGAATTGTTTGCATCGACCGTATCACAGGCTCAAAAGTCGTTTTGGACGCACCCGATGGTACTCCTAGGTGACAAGGCTCAAGTGGAAGCTTGATTTAGTTTGTTTGGAGATCGTGCTAATCTTCACGCAAGATAGGTGCACGCTTTGCGCCGAACGTACCACAGGCTCAGAAATCATTTTGGACGCAACCGTTGTAACTACTAGGTGACTTGGGTCATGTGGAATCTCGTTTCGGTCCATTTGGAGCCAGTGTTAGTGTCGATGCAAGATAGGTGCACGGTTTTGCGCCGAACGTACCACATGCTCAGAAATCATTTTGGACGCAACCGTTGTAACTACTAGGTGACTTGGGTCATGTGGAATCTCGTTTCAGTCTATTTGGAGCTAGTGTTAGTGTCGGTGCAAGATAGGTGCACGGTTTGCGCCAAACATACCATAGGCTCAGAAATCATTTTGGACGCACCCAATGATACTCCTAGGTGATGAGGCTCAAGTGGAAGCTTGATTCAGACCATTTGGGGATAGTGCTAATCTTGACACAATATTGGTGTGCGTTTTGCGCTGAACGTACCATAGACTCAGAAATCATTTTGGACGCACCTGATGGAACTCCTTCGTGATGTGGGCCATGTGGAATCTCGTTTTGGTCCGTTTGAAGACATTGTTAGTGTCGGTGCACGGTTTGCACCAAATGTACCATTGGCTCAAAAGTCATTTTGGACACACCTGATCGTACTCCTGGGTGACGAGACTCAAGTGGAAGCTTGATTCAGTCTGTTTGGAGATAGTGCTAATCTTGATGCAAGATAGGTGCACACTTTGCGCTGAACATACCACTGGCTTAGAAATCATTTTCGACGCACCCGATGGAACTCCTAGGCAACTTGGGTCATGTGGAATCTTGTTTTATTCCGTTTGGAGATAGTGCTAACCTTGACGTAAGATAGGTGCATGGTTTGCGCTGAACATACCATAGGCTCAGAAATCATTTTGGACACACCCAATGGAACTCCATGGTGACGTCCCACGGGCTCATAAATCGTTTTGGACGCACCTGATGGTACTCCTAGGTGACGAGGCTCTAGTGGATGCTCATTTCATTCCGTTTGGAGATAGTGCTAATCTTGACAGAAGATAGGTGCACAGTTTGTGCCGAACATACCATAGGCACTAAAATCATTTTGGAGGCACCTGATGGTACTCCTAGGTGACGAGGCTCAAGTGGAAGCTTGATTCAATCCATTTTGGAGATAGTGCTAATCTTGACACAAGATAGGTGCATACTTTGCAACGAACATACCACAGGCTAAGAAATCATTTTGGACGCACCTGATGGAACTCCTAGGTGACGTGGGTCATTTGGAATCTCGTTTCGGTCCATTGGGAGACAATGTTTGTGTCGGTGCACAGTTTACGCCAAACTTACCATAGGCTTAGAAGTCGTTTTGGATGCACGTGATGGTACTCATAGGTATCGAGGCTCAAGTGGAAGCTCGATTCAGTCCATTCGGAGATAGTGCTAATCTTAACACAAGATAGGTGCACGGTTTGCGCCGAATATACCATAGGCCCAGAAATCGTTTTGGACGCATCCGATGAAACTCCTAGGTGACGTAGGTCTTGTGGAATTTCGATTCCGTAGATTTGGATACAGTGTTAGTGCCGGTGCAAGAGAGGTGCATGGTTTGCACCAAACGTACCAAAAGCATGGAAATTGTTTTGAATGCACCCAATGGTACTCCTAGGTGACGAGGCTCAAGTGGATGCTCGTTTCATTCCGATTGGAGATAGTGCTAATTTTGATGCAACATAGGTGCTTCATTGGCGCGAATGTAACACAGGCTCAGAAATCATTTTGGACGCACTCGACGGAACTCCGACGTGACGAGGCTCAAGTGGAAACTCGATTCAGTCCGTTTGGAGATAGTGCAAATTTTGACGCAACATAGGTGCTTCATTGGCGCGAACGTAACATAGGCTTAGAAATCATTTTGGACGCACCCGATGGAACTCCTAGGTGACGTGGGTCATGTGGAGTCTCATTTTGGTCCGTTTGGAGATAGTGTTTGTGTCGGTGCAAGATAGGTGCACAGTTTGCGCCAAACATACCATAAGCTCAGAAAATCATTTTGGACACCCTCAGGGTACCCCTAGGTGACGAGGCTCAAGTGGAAGCTTGATTCAGTCTATTTGGAGATAATGCTAATCTCGACGCAAGATAGGTGCACGCTTTGCGCCGAACTTACCACTGGCTTAGAAATCATTTTGGACGCACCCGATGTAACTCCTAGGTGACTTGGGTCATGTGGAATCTTGTTTCGGTCCGTTTGGAGACGTTTTAGGGTCGGTGCAAGATAGTAGGCTCAAGTGGAAGTTCGATTCAGTCCATTTTGAGATAGTGCTAATTATGAGGACATCCTCCGCTATTACCCGCTAGCAAAGACGCAACAAAAAAAGGCCAAGTGGCCTAGTTGTAGTCGGGCGGCGACCGTGTGAGCCTCTGAATAATCCCACCTTGCTTAGCTTGGAAGGAGGAAGCCACCTTAAAAGAGAGAGCCACCCATCCCCTATCGGACTAGTCTTTTAGGGACATTGGGCCTTTCCCTGAGTGGGTGTGCATAAGAACTGTTGGGGTCCGGGCAACCTTAATTTATTGGGCCTTGGCCAACCCCACCTAGGCCGGATGTATCATTTGGTATCAGAGCTGGGCCCTTGTTTAAGAGGGTGGGAATGATGAGGACATCCTCCGCTATTACCCGGTGGCAAAGACGCAACAAAAAAAAGGCCAAGTGGCCTAGTTGTAGTCGGGCGGCGACCGTGTGAGCCTCTGAATAATCTCACCTTGCTTAGCTTGGGAGGAGGAAGCCACCTTAAAAGAGAGAGCCACCCTTCCCCTATCGGACTAGTCTTTTAGGGACATTGGGCCTTTCTCCGAGTGGGTGTGCATAAGAACTTTTGGGGTCCGGGCAACCTTAATTTATTGGGCCTTGGCCAACCCCACCTGGGCCGGATGTATCAGCTAACCTTGACACAAGATAGGGGCATGGTTTGCACTGAACGTAGCATATGCTCATAAATCATTTTGGACGCACCCGATGGAACTCCAAGGTGATGTGGGTCATGTGGAATCTTGTTTCGATCTATTTGGATACATGTTAGTGTCAGTGCAAGATAGGTGCATGGTTTGCGCCAAACGTACCATATGCTCAGAAATCGTTTTGGACGCACCGGATGGTACTCCTAGGTGACGAGGCTCAAGTGCATGCTCATTTTATTCCATTTGGAGATAGTGCTAATCTTGACGTTTGATAGGTGCACGGTTTGTGCCAAACGTACCATTAGCTCAGAAATCATATTGGAAGCACCCCATGGTACTCCTAGGTGACGAGGCTCAAGTGGATGCTCGTTTCATTCCGTTTGAAGATAATGCTAATCTTGACTAAAGATAATTGCATGGTTTGTGCCAAGCGTACCATAGGCTCACAAATCGTTTTGGACGCACCCGATGGTACTCCTAGGTGTCGAGGCTCAAGTGAATGCTCGTTTCATTCTGTTTGTAGATAGTGCTAATCTTGACACAACATACCTTGATTTGCGCCAAACATAACACAGGCTCAGAAATCATTTTGGTCGCACCCGAAGGAACTCCAAGGTGATGTCATGTAGAGTCTCGTTTTGGACCGTTTGGAGACAATATTATTGTCGGTGTAAAAATGGTGCATGGTTTGCGCCAAATGTACCATAGGCTCAGAAATCATTTTGGACACACCCGACAGAACTCCTAGGTGACGAGGCTCAAGTGGATGCTCATTTCATTCTGTTTGGAGATAGTGCTAATCTTGACACATCATAGGAGATTGATTTGCACAAAACATAATGCAGGATCATAAATCATTTTGGACGCACCCGATGGAACTCCAAGGTGATTCTCGTTTTGGACCGTTTGGAGACAATATTATTGTCGGTGTAAGATTGGTTGACGGTTTGCGCCAAACGTACCATAGGCTCAAAAATAATTTTGGACACACCCAATGGTACTCCTAGGTGACGAGGCTCAAGTGGATGCTCGCTCCATTCCATTTGGAGATCATGCTAATCTTCACGCAAGATAGGTGCACAATTTGTGCCAAACGTACCATAGGCTCAGAAATCGCTTTAGATGCACCCGATAGAACTCCTTGGTGACATGAGTCATGTGGAATCCCGTTTCGGTCCATTTCGAGTCAGTGTTGGAAGCACGATTCAGTCTGTTTGGAGATAGTGCTACTCTTGACGCAAGATGGATGCATGGTTTGCGTCGAATGTACTGTAGGTTCAGATGTCGTTTAGACGCACCCAATGGAACACCTAGGAGACGTGGGTCATGTGGAATCTCGTTTTGGTCTACTTGGAGACAGTGTTAGTGTCAGTGCAAGATAGGTGCATGGTTTGTGTAAAACATACCATAGGCTCAGAAAATCATTTTGGACACACCCGCTGGTACTCCTAGATGACGAGGCTCAACTGCAAGCTCGATTCAGTCCGTTTGGAGACAATGCTAGTGTCAGTACAAGATAGGTGCATGTTTTGCGCCAAACGTACCATAGGCTCAGAACTCATTTTGGACACACCCGCGATTGTACTCCGAAGTGATGGGGCTCAAGGGTAAGCTCGATTCAGTCCGTTTGGAGATAGTGCTAATCTTGACAGAAGATGGATGCACGGTTTGCGTCGAACGTACCGTAGGCTCAGAAATAATTTTGGATGCACCGGATGAAACTCCTAGGTGACGAGGCTGAAGTGGGTACTCGTTTCATTCTGTTTAGAGATAATGCTAATCTTGATGCAAGACAGGTGCACGATTTGTGGCGAACGTACCATAGGCTCATAAATCATTTTGGATGCACCCGATGGAACTCCTAGATGACTTGGGTCATATTTAATCTCGTTTCGGTCGGTGCAAGGTAGGTGCACAGTTTGCGCCAAATGTACCATAGGCTTAGGAATCATTTTGGACTCACCTAATGATACTCCTAGGTGACGATGCTCAAGTGGAAGCTCGATTCAGTCCGTTTAGAGATAGTGCTAATCTTAATGCAAGATAGGTGTTCGATCCATGTGGAGAAAGTGTTAGTCTCGGTGCAAGATAGGTGCACTGTGCGCGCCAAACGTAACATAGGCTTAGAGATCGTTTTTGACACACCCAATGATACTCCTAGGTGATGAGGCTCAAGTGGAAGAGCGATTTAGTCTGTTTGGAGATAGTGCTACTCTTGACGCAAGATGGATGCATGGTTTGCGTCGAACGTACCACAGGTTCAGATGTCGTTTTGGACGCACCCGATGGAACTCCTAGGAGACGTGGGTCATGTGGAATCTCGTTTTTGTCTATTTGGAGACAGTTTTAATGTCAGTGCAAGATAGGTGCATGATTTGTGTAAAACGTACCGTAGGCTCAGAAATCATTTTGGACACACCCTCTGGTACTCCTAGGTGACGATGCTCAACTGCAAGCTCGATTCAGTCCGTTTGGAGACAGTGCTAGTGTCAGTACAAGATAGGTGCACGTTTTGCGCCAAACGTACCATAGGCTCTAAGCTCATTTTGGACACACCCGCGATTGTACTCCTAGGTGATGGGCTCAAGGGTAAGCTTGATTCAGTCCGTTTAGAGATAGTGCTAATCTTGACAGAAGATGGATGCACGGTTTGCGTCGAACGTACCGTAGGCTCAGAAATCATTTTGGACGCACCGGATGAAACTCCTAGGTGACGAGGCTAAAGTGGGTGCTCGTTTCAATCCGTTTAGTGATAATGCTAATCTTGATGCAAGACAGGTGCACGATTTGTGGCGAACGTACCATAGGCTCATAAATCATTTTGGATCCACCCGATTGAACTCCTAGATGACTTGGGTCATATTTAATCTTGTTTTGGTCCGTGTGGAGATAGTGTTAGTGTCGGTGCAAGGTAGGTGCTCAGTTTGCGCCAAATGTACCATAGGCTTAGAAATCGTTTTGGACTCACCTAATGATACTCCTAGGTGACGATGCTCAAGTGGAAGCTCGATTCAGTCCGTTTAGAGATAGTGCTAATCTTGACGCAAGATAGGTGCTCGGTTTGCGCTAAACATAGGACATGCTCAGAAATCATTTTGGAAGCAGTCGATGTTACTACTAGGTGACTTGGGTCATGTGGAATCTCATTTTGGTCCATTTGGAGAAAGTGTTAGTTTCGGTGCAAGATAGGTGCACTGTGTGCGCCAAACGTATCATAGGCTTACAAATCATTTTTGACACACCCAATGATACTCCTAGGTGACGAGGCTCAAGTGGAAGCGTGATTTAGTCTGTTTGGAGATACTGCTACTCTTGACGCAAGATGGATGCATGGTTTGCGTCAAACGTACCATAGGTTCATATGTCATTTTGGACGCACCCGATGGAACTCCTAGAAGACGTGGGTCATGTGATACATCCGGTCCAGGTGGGGTTGGCCGAGGCCCAATAAATTAAGGTTGCCCGGACCCCAACAGTTCTTATGCACACCCACTCAGGGAAAGGCCCAATATTCCTAAAAGACTAGTCCGATAGGGGAAGGATGGCTCTCTCTTTTAAGGTGGCTTCCTCCTCCCAAGCTAAGCAAGGTGGGATTATTCAGAGGCTCACACGGTCGCCGCCCGACTACAACTAGGCCACTTGGCCTTTTTTGTTGCGTCTTTGCCAGCGGGTAATAGTGGAGGATGTCCTCATCATTCTCACCCCCTTAAACAAGGGCCCAACTTTGATACCAAATGATACATCCGGTCCAGGTGGGGTTGGCCGAGGCCCAATAAATTAAGGTTGCCCGGACCCCAATAGTTCTTATGCACACCCACTCAGGGAAAGGCCCAATATCCCTAAAAGACTAGTCCGATAGGGGAAGGGTGGCTCTCTCTTTTAAGGTGGCTTCCTCCTCCCAAGCTAAGCAAGGTGGGATTATTCAGAGGCTCACACGGTCGCCGCCCGACTACAACTAGGCCACTTGGCCTTTTTTGTTGCGTCTTTGCCAGCGGGTAATAGTGGAGGATGTCCTCATCATCATGTGGAATCTTGTTTTAGTCTATTTGGAGACAGTGTTAGTGTCAGTGCAAGATAGGTGCATGGTTTGTGTAAAACATACCATAGGCTCAGAAAATCATTTTGGACACATCCGCTGGTACTCCTAGGTGACGAGGCTCAACTGCAAGCTCGATTCAGTCCGTTTGGAGACAGTGCTAGTGTCAGTACAAGATAGGTGCATGTTTTGCGCCAAACGTAGCATAGGCTCAGAACTCATTTTGGACACACCCGCGCTTGTACTCCTAGGTGATGGGCTCAAGGGTAAGCTCGATTCAGTCCGTTTGGAGATAGTGCTAATCTTGACAGAAGATGGATGCACGGTTTGCGTGGAACGTATCGTAGGCTCAGAAATCATTTTGGACGCACCGGATGAAACTCCTAGGTGACGAGGCTGAAGTGGGTGCTCGTTTCATTCTGTTTAGAGATAATGCTAATCTTGATGCAAGACAGGTGCACGATTTGTGGAGAACGTACCATAGGCTCAGAAAATCATTTTGGATGCACCCGATGGAACTCCTAGATGACTTGGGTCATATTTCATCTTTGTTCCGGTCGGTGCAAGGTAGGTGCACAGTTTGCGCCGAATGTACCATAGGCTTAGAAATCATTTTGGACTCAACTAATGATACTCCTAGGTGACGATGCTCAAGTGGAAGCTCGATTCAGTCCGTTTAGAGATAGTGCTAATCTTGATGCAAGATAGGTGCTCGGTTTGCGCTGAACATAGGACAGGCTCAGAAATCATTTTGGAAGCAATCGATGTTACTACTAGGTGACTTAGGTCATGTAGAATCTCGTTTCGGTCCATGTGGAGAAATTGTTAGTCTCGATGCAAGATAGGTGCACTGTGTGCGCCAAACGTACCATAGGCTTAGAAATCATTTTTGACACACCCAATGATACTCCTAGGTGACGAGGCTCAAGTGGAAGCACGATTCAGTCTATTTGGAGATAGTGCTACTCTTGATGCAAGATGGACGCATGGTTTGCGTCTAACGTACCGCAGGTTCAGATGTCATTTTGGACGCACCCGATGGAACTCCTAGGAGACATGGGTCATGTGGAATCTCGTTTAGATATTTGGAGACAGTGTTAGTGTTAGTGCAAGATAGGTGCATGGTTTGTGTAAAACGTACCATAGGCTCAGAAATCATTTTGGACACATCCGCTGGTACTCCTAGGTGACGAAGCTCAACTGCAAGCGCGATTCAGTCCGTTTGGAGACAGTGCTTGTGTCAGTACAAGATAGGTGCACGTTTTGCGCCAAACGTACCATAGGCTTAGAACTCATTTTGGACACACCCACGATTGTACTCCTAGGTGATGGAGCTCAAGGGTAAGCTTGATTCAGTCCGTTTGGAGATAGTGCTAATCTTGACAGAAGATTGATGCACGGTTTGCGCCGAATGTCCCGTAGGCTCAGAAATCATTTTGGACGCACCGGATGAAACTCCTAGGTGACGAGGCTCTAAGTGGGTGCTCAATTCATTCCGTTTAGAGATAATGCTAATCTTGATGCAAGACAGGTGCACGATTTGTGGCGAACATACCATAGGCTCATAAATCATTTTGGATGCACCCGATGGAACTCCTAGATGACTTGGGTCATATTTAATCTCATTTCGGTCCATGTGGAGATAGTGTTAGTGTCGGTGCAAGGTAGGTGCACAGTTTGCACCAAATGTACCACAGGCTTAGAAATCATTTTTGACACACCCAATGATACACCTAGGTGACGAGGCTCAAGTGGAAGCGCGATTCAGTCTATTTGGAGATAGTGCTACTCTTGACGCAAGATGGACGCATGGTTTGCGTCGAACGTACCGTAGGTTCAGATGTCGTTTTGGACGCACCCGATGGAACTCCTAGGAGACATGGGTCATGTGGAATCTCGTTTTGTTCTATTTGGAGACAGTGTTAGTGTCAGTGCAAGATAGGTGCACGATTTGTGTAAAACGTACTATAGGCTCAGAAATCATTTTGGACACATCCGTTGGTACTCCTAGGTGACGAGGCTCAACTGCAAGCTCGATTCAGTCCGTTTGGAGACAGTGCTAGTGTCAGTACAAGATAGGTGCATGTTTTGCGCCAAACGTAGCATAGGCTCAGAACTCATTTTGGACACACCCGCGCTTGTACTCCTAGGTGATGGGGCTCAAGGGTAAGCTCGATTCAGTCCGTTTGGAGATAGTGCAAATCTTGATAGAAGATGGATGCACGGTTTGCGTGGAACGTATCGTAGGCTCAGAAATCATTTTGGACGCACCGGATGAAACTCCTAGGTGACGAGGCTGAAGTGGGTGCTCGTTTCATTCTGTTTAGAGATAATGCTAATCTTGATGCAAGACAGGTGCACGATTTGTGGCGAACGTATCATAGGCTCATAAATCATTTTGGATGCACCCGATGGAACTCCTAGATGACTTGGGTCATATTTAATCTTGTTTCGGTCTGTGTGGAGATAGTGTTAGTGTCGGTGCAAGGTAGGTGCTCAGTTTGCGCCAAATGTACCATAGGCTTAGAAATCGTTTTGGACTCACCTAATGATACTCCTAGGTGACGATGCTCAAGTGGAAGCTCGATTCAGTCCGTTTAGAGATAGTGCTAATCTTGACGCAAGATAGGTGCTCGGTTTGCGCTAAACATAGGACATGCTCAGAAATCATTTTGGAAGCAGTCGATGTTACTACTAGGTGACTTGGGTCATGTGGAATCTCGTTTTGGTCCATGTGGAGAAAGTGTTAGTTTCGGTGCAAGATAGGTGCACTGTGTGCGCCAAACGTATCATAGGCTTACAAATCATTTTTGACACACCCAATGATACTCCTAAGTGACGAGGCTCAAGTGGAAGCGTGATTTAGTCTGTGTGGAGATACTGCTACTCTTGACACAAGATGGATGCATGGTTTGCGTCAAACGTACCATAGGTTCATATGTCATTTCGGACGCACCCGATGGAACTCCTAGGAGACGTGGGTCATGTGGAATCTTGTTTTAGTCTATTTGGAGACAGTGTTAGTGTCAGTGCAAGATAGGTGCATGGTTTGTGTAAAACATACCATAGGCTCAGAAAATCATTTTGGACACATCCGCTGGTACTCCTAGGTGACGAGGCTCAACTGCAAGCTCGATTTAGTCCATTTGGAGACAGTGGTAGTGTCAGTACAAGATCGGTGCATGTTTTGCGCCAAACGTAGCATAGGCTCAGAACTCATTTTGGACACACCCGCGCTTGTACTCCTAGGTGATGGGGCTCAAGGGTAAGCTCGATTCAGTCCGTTTGGAGATAGTGCTAATCTTGACAGAAGATGGATGCACGGTTTGCGTGGAACGTATCGTAGTCTCAGAAATCATTTTGGACGCACCGGATGAAACTCCTAGGTGACGAGGCTGAAGTGGGTGCTCGTTTCATTCTGTTTAGAGATAATGCTAATCTTGATGCAAGACAGGTGCACGATTTGTGGAGAACGTACCATAGGCTCAGAAATCATTTTGGATGCACCCGATGGAACTCCTAGATGACTTGGGTCATATTTCATCTTTGTTCCGGTCGGTGCAAGGTAGGTGCACAGTTTGCGCCGAATGTACCATAGGCTTAGAAATCATTTTGGACTCAACTAATGATACTCCTAGGTGACGATGCTCAAGTGGAAGCTCGATTCAGTCCGTTTAGAGATAGTGCTAATCTTGATGCAAGATAGGTGCTCGGTTTGCGTTGAACATAGGACAGGCTCAGAAATCATTTTGAAAGCAATCGATGTTACTACTAGGTGACTTGGGTCATGTAGAATCTCGTTTCGGTCCATGTGGAGAAATTGTTAGTCTCGATGCAAGATAGGTGCACTGTGTGCGCCAAACGTACCATAGGCTTAGAAATTATTTTTGACACACCCAATGATACTCCTAGGTGACGAGGCTCAAGTGGAAGCATGATTCAGTCTATTTGGAGATAGTGCTACTCTTGATGCAAGATGGACGCATGGTTTGCGTCTAACGTACCGCAGGTTCAGATGTCGTTTTGGACACACCCGATGGAACTCCTAGGAGACATGGGTCATTTGGAATCTCGTTTAGGTATTTGGAGACAGTGTTAGTGTCAGTGCAAGATAGGTGCATGGTTTGTGTAAAACGTACCATAGGCTCAGAAATTATTTTGGACACATCCGCTGGTACTCCTAGGTGACGAAGCTCAACTGCAAGCGCGATTCAGTCCATTTGGAGACAGTGTTTGTGTCAGTACAAGATAGGTGCACGTTTTGCGCCAAACGTACCATAGGCTTAGAACTCATTTTGGACACACCCACGATTGTACTCCTAGGTGATGGAGCTCAAGGGTAAGCTTGATTCAGTCCGTTTGGAGATAGTGCTAATCTTGACAGAAGATGGATGCACGGTTTGCGCCGAATGTCCCGTAGGCTCAGAAATCATTTTGGACGCACCGGATGAAACTCCTAGGTGACGAGGCTCTAAGTGGGTGCTCAATTCATTCCGTTTAGAGATAATGCTAATCTTGATGCAAGACAGGTGCACGATTTGTGGCGAACGTACCATAGGCTCATAAAATCATTTTGGATGCACCCGATGGAACTCCTAGATGACTTGGATCATATTTAATCTCGTTTCGGTCCATGTGGAGATAGTGTTAGTGTCGGTGCAAGGTAGGTGCACAGTTTGCACCAAATGTACCACAGGCTTAGAAATCATTTTTGACACACCCAATGATACACCTAGGTGACGAGGCTCAAGTGGAAGCGCGATTCAGTCTATTTGGAGATAGTGCTACTCTTGACGCAAGATGGACGCATGGTTTGCGTCGAACGTACCGTAGGTTCAGATGTCGTTTTGGACGCACCCGATGGAACTCCTAGGAGACATGGGTCATGTGGAATCTCGTTTTGTTCTATTTGGAGACAGTGTTAGTGTCAGTGCAAGATAGGTGCACGATTTGTGTAAAACGTACTATAGGCTCAGAAATCATTTTGGACACATCCGTTGGTACTCCTAGGTGACGAGGCTCAACTGCAAGCTCGATTCAGTCCATTTGGAGACAGTGCTAGTGTCAGTACAAGATAGGTGCATGTTTTGCGCCAAACGTAGCATAGGCTCAGAACTCATTTTGGACACACCCGCGCTTGTACTCCTAGGTGATGGGGCTCAAGGGTAAGCTCGATTCAGTTCGTTTGGAGATAGTGCTAATCTTGACAGAAGATGGATGCACGGTTTGCGTGGAACGTATCGTAGGCTCAGAAATCATTTTGGACGCACCGGATGAAACTCCTAGGTGACGAGGCTGAAGTGGGTGCTCGTTTCATTCTGTTTAGAGATAATGCTAATCTTGATGCAAGATAGGTGCACGATTTGTGGAGAACGTACCATAGGCTCAGAAATCATTTTGGATGCACCCGATGGAACTCCTAGATGACTTGGGTCATATTTCATCTCGTTCCGGTCGGTGCAAGGTAGGTGCACAGTTTGCGCCGAATGTACCATAGGCTTAGAAATCATTTTGGACTCAACTAATGATACTCCTAGGTGACAATGCTCAAGTAGAAGCTCGATTCAGTCCGTTTAGAGATAGTGCTAATCTTGACGCAAGATAGGTGCTCGGTTTGCGCTGAACATAGGACAGGCTCAGAAATCATTTTGGAAGCAGTCAATGTTACTACTAGGTGACTTGGGTCATGTGGAATCTCGTTTCGGTCCATGTGGAGAAATTGTTAGTCTCGATGCAAGATAGGTGCACTGTGTGCGCCAAACGTACCATAGGCTTAGAAATCATTTTTGACACACCCAATGATACTCCTAGGTGACGAGGCTCAAGTGGAAGCGCGATTCAGTCTATTTGGAGATAGTGCTACTCTTGATGCAAGATGGACGCATGGTTTGCGTCTAACGTACCGCAGGTTCAGATGTCGTTTTGGACGCACCCGATGGAACTCCTAGGAGACATGGGTCATGTGGAATCTCGTTTAGGTATTTGGAGACAGTGTTAGTGTCAGTGCAAGATAGGTGCATGGTTTGTGTAAAACATACCATAGGCTTAGAAATCATTTTGGACACATCCGCTGGTACTCCTAGGTGACGAAGCTCAACAGCAAGCGCGATTCAGTCCGTTTGGAGACAGTGCTTGTGTCAGTACAAGATAGGTGCACGTTTTGCGCCAAACGTACCATAGGCTTAGAACTCATTTTGGACACACCCATGATTGTACTCCTAGGTGATGGAGCTCAAGGGTAAGCTTGATTCAGTCCGTTTGGAGATAGTGCTAATCTTGACAAAAGATGGATGCACGGTTTGCGCCGAATGTCCCGTAGGCTCAGAAATCATTTTGGACGCACCGGATGAAACTCCTAGGTGACGAGGCTCTAAGTGGGTGCTCGTTTCATTCCGTTTAGAGATAATGCTAATCTTGATGCAAGACAGGTGCACGATTTGTGGCGAACGTACCATAGGCTCATAAATCATTTTGGATGCACCCGATGGAACTCCTAGATGACTTGGGTCATATTTAATCTCGTTTCGGTCCATGTGGAGATAGTGTTAGTGTCGGTGCAAGGTAGGTGCACAGTTTGCACCAAATGTACCACAGGCTTAGAAATCATTTTTGACACACCCAATGATACACCTAGGTGACGAGGCTCAAGTGGAAGCGCGATTCAGTCTATTTGGAGATAGTGCTACTCTTGACGCAAGATGGACGCATGGTTTGCGTCGAACGTACCGTAGGTTCAGATGTCGTTTTGGACGCACCCGATGGAACTCTCAGGAGACATGGGTCATGTGGAATCTCGTTTTGTTCTATTTGGAGACAGTGTTAGTGTCAGTGCAAGATAGGTGCACGATTTGTGTAAAACGTACTATAGGCTCAGAAATCATTTTGGACACATCCATTGGTACTCCTAGGTGACGAGGCTCAACTGCAAGCTCGATTCAGTCCGTTTGGAGATAGTGCTAGTGTCAGTACAAGATAGGTGTATGTTTTGCGCCAAACGTACCATAGGCTCAGAACTGATTTTGGACACACCTACGATTGTACTCCTAGGTGATGGGGCTCAAGGGTAAGCTCGATTTAGTCCGTTTGGAGATAGTGCTAATCTTGACTGAAGATGGATGCACGGGTTTGCGTCGAACGTACTGTAGGCTCAGAAATCATTAAGGACGCACCGGATGAAACTCCTAGGTGACGAGGCTGAAGTGGGTGCTCGTTTCATTCTGTTTAGAGATAATGCTAATCTTGATGCAAGACAAGTGCACGATTTGTGGAGAACGTACCATAGGCTCAGAAATTATTTTGGATGCACCCGACGGAACTCCTAGATGACTTGGGTCAAATTTAATCTCGTTTCGGTCGGTGCAAGGTAGGTGCACAGTTTGCGCCAAATGTACCATAGGCTTAGAAATCGTTTTGGACTCAACTAATGATACTCCTTGGTGACGATGCTCAAGTGGAAGCTCGATTCAGTCCGTTTAGAGATAGTGCTAATCTTGACGCAAGATAGGTGCTCGGTTTGCGCTGAACATAGGATAGGCTCAGAAATCATTTTGGAAGCAGTTGATGTTACTACTAGGTGACTTGGGTCATGTGGAATCTCGTTTCGGTCCATGTGGAGAAAGTGTTAGTCTCGGTGCAAGATAGGTGCACTGTGTGCGGCAAACGTACCAGAGGCTTAGAAATCATTTTTGATACACCCAATGATACTCCTAGGTGACGAGGCTCAAGTGGAAGCACGATTCAGTCTATTTGGAGATAATGCTACTCTTGACGCAAGATGGATGCATGGTTTGCGTTGAACGTACCGCAGGTTCAGATGTCGTTTTGGACGCACCCAATGGAACTCCTAGGAGACGTGGGTCATGTGGAATCTCGTTTTGGTCTATTTGGAGACAGTGTTAGTGTCAGTGCAAGATAGGTGCACGATTTGTGTAAAACGTACCATAGGCTCAGAAATCCTTTTGGACACACCCGCTGGTACTCCTAGGTGACGAGGCTCAACTGCAAGCTCGATTCAGTCCGTTTGGATACAGTGCTAGTGTCAGTACAAGATAGGTGCACATTTTGCGCCAAACGTACCATAGGCTCAGAACTCATTTTGGACACACCCGCGATTGTACTCCTAGGTGATGGGGCTCAAGGGTAAGCTCGATTCAGTCCATTTGGAGATAGTGCTAATCTTGATATAAGATGGATGCACGGTTTGCGTCGAACGTACCGTAGGCTCAGAAATCATTTTGGACGTACCGGATGAAACTCCTAGGTGACGAGGCTGAAGTGGGTGCTCGTTTCATTCCGTTTAGAGATAATGCTAATCTTTATGCAAGACAGTTGCACGATTTTTGGAGAACGTACCATGGGCTCGGAAATCATTTTAGATGCACCCGATGGAACTCCTAGATGACTTGGGCCATATTTAATCTCGTTTCGGTCAGTGTAAGGTAGGTGCACAGTTTGCGCCAAATGTACCATAGGCTTAGAAATCATTTTGGACTCAACTAATGATACTCCTAGGTGACGATGCTCAAGTGGAAGCTCGATTCAGTCCGTTTAGAGATAGTGCTAATCTTGACGCAAGATAGGTGCTCGGTTTGCGCTGAACATAGGACAGGCTTAGAAATCATTTTGGAAGCAGTCGATGTTACTACTAGGTGACTTGGGTCATGTGGAATCTCGTTTCAGTCCACATGGAGAAAGTGTTAGTCTCGGTGCAAGATAGGTGCACTGTGTGTGCCAAACGTACCATAAGCTTAGAAATCATTTTTAAAAAACCCAATGATACTCCTAGGTGACAAGGCTCAAGTGGAAGCGCGATTCAGTCTATTTGGAGATAGTGCTACTCTTGACGCAAGATGGATGTATGGTTTGCGTCGAACGTACCGCAGGTTCAGATGTCATTTCAGACGCACCCGATGGAACTCCTTGAAGACATGGGTCATGTGAAATCTCGTTTTGGTCTATTTGGAGACAGTGTTAGTGTCAGTGCAAAATAGGTGCATGGTTTGTGTAAAACGTACCATAGGCTCAACTGCAAGCTCGATTCAGTCCGTTTGGAGACAGTGCTAGTGTCAGTACAAGATAGGTGCACGTGTTTGCGCCAAATGTACCATAGGCTCAGAACTCATTTTGGACACACCCCGATTGTACTCCTAGGTGATGGGGCCCAAGGGTAAGCTCGATTCAGTCCGTTTGGAGATAGTGCTAATCTTGACAGAAGATGGATGCACGGTTAGCGTCGAACGTACCGTAGGCTCAGAAATCATTTTGGATGCACCGGATGAAACTCCTAGGTGACGAGGCTAAAGTGGGTGCTCATTTCATTCCGTTTAGAGATAATGCTAATCTTGATGAAAGACAGGTGCACGATTTGTGGAGAACATACCATAGGCTCAGAAATCATTTTGGATGCACCCGATGGAACTCCTAGATGACTTGGGTCATATTTAATCTCATTTCGGTCCGTGTGGTGATAGTGTTAGTGTCGGTGCAAGGTAGGTGCACAGTTTGCGCCAAATGTACCATAGGCTTAGAAATCGTTTTGCACTCACCTAATGATACTCCTAGGTTACGATGCTCAAGTGGAAGCTCGATTTAGTCCGTTTAGAGATAGTGCAAATCTTGACGCAAGATAGGTGCTCGGTTTGCGCTGAACATAGGACAGGCTTAGAAATCATTTTGGAAGCAGTCGATGTAACTACTAGGTGACTTGGGTCATGTGGAATCTCGTTTTGGTCCACGTGGAGAAAGTGTTAGTCTCGGTGCAAGATAGGTGCACTGTGTGCGCCAAACGTACCATAGGCTTAGAAATCATTTTTGACACACCCAATGATACTCCTAGGTGACGAGGGTCAAGTGGAAGCACAATTTAGTCTGTTTGGAGATAGTGCTACTCTTGACGCAAGATGGAAGCATAGTTTGCGTTGAACGTACCGCAGGTTCAGATGTCGTTTTGGATGCACCCGATGGAACTCTTAGGAGACCTGGGTCATGTGGAATCTCGTTTTGGTCTATTTGGAGACAGTGTTAGTGTCAGTGCAACATAGGTGCATCGTTTGTGTAAAATGTACCATAGGCTCAGAAATCATTTTGGACACACCCGCTGGTACTCCTAGGTGACGAGGCTCAACTGCAAGCTCGATTCAGTCCGTTTGGATATAGTGCTAGTGTTAGTACAAGATAGGTGCACGTTTTGCGCCAAACGTACCATAGGCTCAGAACTCATTTTGGACACACCCGCAATTGTACTCCTAGGTGATGGGGCTCAAGGGTAAGCTCGATTCAGTCCGTTTGGAGATTGTGCTAATCTTGACAGAAGATGGATGCACGATTTGCGTCGAACGTACCGTAGGCTCAGAAATCATTTTGGATGCACCGGATGAAACTCCTAGGTGATGAGGCTAAAGTGGGTGCTCGTTTCATTCCGTTTAGAGATAATGCTAATCTTGATGCAAGATAGGTGCACGATTTGTGGCGAACGTACCATAGGCTCAGAAATCATTTTGGATGCACCCGTTGGAACTCCTAGATGACTTGGGTCATATTTAATCTCGTTTCGGTCCATGTGGAGATAGTGTTAGTGTCGGTGCAAGGTAGCTGCACAGTTTGCGCCAAATGTACCATAGGCTTAGAAATCATTTTGCACTCACCTAATGATACTCCTAGGTTACGATGCTCAAGTGGAAGCTCGATTCAGTCCGTTTAGAGATAGTGCTAATCTTGACACAAGATAGGTGCTCGGTTTGCGCTGAACATAGGACAGGCTTAGAAATCATTTTGGAAGCAGTCGATGTAACTACTAGGTGACTTGGGTCATGTGGAATCTCGCTTTGGTCCACGTGGAGAAAGTGTTAGTCTCGGTGCAAGATAGGTGCACTGTGTGCGCCAAACGTACCATAGGCTTAGAAAGCATTTTTGACACACCCAATGATACTCCTAGGTGACGAGGCTCAAGTGGAAGCGCGATTCAGTATATTTGGAGATAGTGCTACTCTTGACGCAAGATGGATGCATGGTTTGCGTCGAACGTACCGCAATTGTACTCCTAGGTGATGGGGCTCAAGGGTAAGCTCGATTCAGTCCATTTGGAGATAGTGCTAAGCTTGAGAGAAGATGCATGCACGGTTTGCGTCGAACGTACCGTAGACTCAGAAATCATTATGGACGCACCGGATGAAACTCCTAGGTGACGGGGCTGAAGTGGGTGCTTGTTTCATTCCGTTTAGGGATAATGCTAATCTTGATGCAAGACAGGTGCACGATTTGTGGAGAACGTATCATAGGCTCAGAAATCATTTTGGATGCACTCGATGGAACTCCTAGATGGCTTGGGTCATATTTAATCTCGTTTTGGTCGGTGCAAGGTAGGTGCACAGTTTGCGCCAAATGTACCATAAGCTTAGAAATCGTTTTGGACCCACCTAATGATACTCCTAGGTGACGATGCTCAAGTGGAAGCTCGATTTAGTCCGTTTAGAGATAGTGCTAATCTTGACGCAAGATAGGTGCTCGGTTTGCGCTGAACATAGGACAGGCTCAGAAATCATTTTGGAAGCAGTCGATGTTACTACTAGGTGACTTGGGTCATGTGGAATCTCATTTCGATCCATGTGAAGAAAGTGTCAGTCTCGGTGCAAGATAGGTGCACTGTGTGCGCCAAACGTACCATAGGCTTAGAAATCATTTTTGACACACCCAATGATACTCCTAGGTTACGATGATACATCCGGCCCCGGTGAGGTTGGCCGAGGCCCAATAAATTAAGGTTGCTCAGACCCCAACAGTTCTTATATACACCCACTCAGGGAAAGGCCCAATGTCCCTAAAAGACTAGTCTGATAGGGGAAGGGTGGCTCTCTCTTTTCAGGTGGCTTCCTCCTCCCAAATTAAGCAAGGTGGGATTATTCAGAGGCTCACACGATCGCCGCCCGACTACAATTAGGCCACTTGGCCTTTTTTTTGTTGCGTCTTTGCCAGCGGGTAATAGTGGAGGATGTCCTCATCATTCCCACCCTCTTAAACAAGGGTCCAACTCTGATACAAATGATATATCCGGCCCAGGTGGGGTTGGCCGAGGCCCAATAAATTAAGGTTGCCCGCACCCCAACAGTTCTTATACACACCCACTCAGGGAAAGGCCCAATGTCCCTAAAAGACTAGTCTGATAGGGGAAGGGTGGCTCTCTCTTTTAAAGTGGCTTCCTCCTCCCAAGTTAAGCAAGGTGGGATTATTCAGAGGCTCACACGATCGCCGCCCGACTACAATTAGGCCACTTGGCCTTTTTTTGTTGCGTCTTTGCTAGCGGGTAATAGTGGAGGATGTCCTCATCAGACGAGGCTCAAGTGGAAGTGCGATTCAGTCTGTTTGGAGATAGTGCTACTCTTGACGCAAGATGGATGCATGGTTTGCGTTGAACGTACCGCAGGTTCAGATGTTGTTTTGGACGCACCCGATGGAACTCTTAGGAGACGTGGGTCATGTGGAATCTTGATTTGGTCTATTTGGAGACAATGTTAGTGTCAGTGCAAGATAGGTGCATGGTTTGTGTAAAATGTACCATAGGCTCAGAAATCATTTTGGACACACCCGCTGGTACTCCTAGGTGACGAGGCTCAACTACAAGCTCGATTCAGTCCGTTTGGATATGGTTCTAGTGTCAGTACAAGATAGGTGCACGTTTTTGCGCCAAACGTACCATAGGCTCAGAACTCATTTTGGACACACCCGCGATTGTACTCCTAGGTGATGGGGCTCAAGGGTAAGCTCGATTTAGTCCGTTTGGAGATTGTGCTAATCTTGATAGAACATGGATGCACGGTTTGCATCGAACGTACCGTAGGCTCAGAAATCATTTTGGATGCACCGGATGAAACTCCTTGGTGACGAGGCTGAAGTGGGTGCTAGTTTCATTCCGTTTAGAGATAATGCTAATCTTGATGCAAGACATGTGCACGATTTGTGGAGAACGTACCATAGGCTCAGAAATCATTTTGGATGCACCCGATGGAACTCCTAGATGACTTGGGTCATATTTAATCTCGTTTTGGTCGGTGCAAGGTAGGTGCACAGTTTGCGCCAAATGTACCATAGGCTTAGAAATCGTTTTGGACTCACCTAATGATACTCCTAGTGACGATGCTCAAGTGGAAGCTCGATTCAGTCCGTTTAGAGATAGTGCTAATCTTGACGCAAGATAGGTGCTCGGTTTGCGCTGAACATAGGACAGGCTCAGAAATCATTTTGGAAGCAGTCGATGTAACAACTAGGTGACTTGGGTCATGTGGAATCTCGTTTCGGTCCACGTGGAGAAAGTGTTAGTCTCGGTGCAAGATAGGTGCACTGTGTGCGCCAAACGTACCATAGGCTTAGAAAGCATTTTTGACACACCCAATGATACTCCTAGGTGACGAGGCTCAAGTGGAAGCGCGATTCAGTATATTTGGAGATAGTGCTACTCTTGACGCAAGATGGATGCATGGTTTGCGTCGAACGTACCGTAGGTTCAGATGTCATTTTGGACGCACCCGATGGAACTCCTAGGAGACGTGGGTCATGTGGAATCTCGTTTTGGTCTATTTGGAGACCGTGTTAGTGTCAGTGCAAGATAGGTGCATGGTTTGTGTAAAACATACCATAGGCTCAGAAATCGTTTTGGACACACCTGCTGGTACTCCAAGGTGACGAGGCTCAACTGCAAGCTCGATTCAGTCCGTTTGGAGACAGTGCTAGTGTCAGTACAAGTTAGGTGGATGTTTTGCACCAAACGTACCATAGGCTCAGAACTCATTTTGGACACACCCACGATTGTACTCCTAGGTGATGGGGCTCAAGGGTAAGCTCGATTCAGTTCGTTTGGAGATTGTGCTAATCTTGACAGAACATGGATGCACGGTTTGCGTCGAACGTACCGTAGGCCCAGAAATCATTTTGGATGCACCGGATGAAACTCCTTGGTGACGAGGCTGAAGTGGGTGCTCGTTTCATTCCGTTTAGAGATAATGCTAATCTTGATGCAAGACAGGTGCACGATTTGTGGAGAACGTACCATAGGCTCAGAAATCATTTTGGATGCACCCGATGGAACTCCTAGATGACTTGGGTCATATTTAATATCGTTTTGGTCGGTGCAAGGTAGGTGCACAGTTTGCGCCAAATGTACCATAGGCTTAGAAATCGTTTTGGACTCACCTAATGATACTCCTAGTGACGATGCTCAAGTGGAAGCTCGATTCAGTCCGTTTAGAGATAGTGCTAATCTTGACGCAAGATAGGTGCTCGGTTTGCGCTGAACATAGGACAGGCTCAGAAATCATTTTGGAAGCAGTCGATGTTACTACTAGGTGACTTGGGTCATGTGGAATCTTATTTCGATCCATGTGGAGAAAGTGTTAGTCTCGGTGCAAGATAGGTGCACTGTGTGCGCCAAACGTACCATAGGCTTAGAAATCATTTTTGACACACCCAATGATACTCCTAGGTTACGATGATACATCCGGCCCAGGTGGGGTTGGCCGAGGCCCAATAAATTAAGGTTGCCCGGACCCCAATAGTTCTTATACACACCCACTCAGGGAAATGCCCAATGTCCCTAAAAGACTAGTCTGATAGGGGAAGGGTGGCTCTCTCTTTTAAGGTGGCTTCCTCCTCCCAAGTAGGTGCACAGTTTGCACCAAATATACCATAGGCTTAGAAATCATTTTGCACTCACCTAATGATACTCCTAGGTTACGATGCTCAACTGGAAGCTCGATTCAGTCTGTTTAGAGATAGTGCTAATCTTGACGCAAGATAGGTGCTCGGTTTGCGCTGAACATAGGACAGGCTTAGAAATCATTTTGGTAGCAGTCGATGTAACTACTAGGTGACTTGGGTCATGTGGAATCTCGTTTCGGTCCACGTGGAGAAAGTGTTAGTCTCGGTGCAAGATAGGTGCACTGTGTGCGCCAAACGTACCATAGGCTTAGAAAGCATTTTTGACACACCCAATAATACTCCTAGGTGACGAGGCTCAAGTGGAAGCGTGATTCAGTCTATTTGGAGATAGTGCTACTCTTGACGCAAGATGGATGCATGGTTTGCGTCGAACATGCCGCAGGTTCAGATGTCATTTTGGACGCACCCGATGGAACTCCTAGGAGACGTGGGTCATGTGGAATCTCGTTTTGGTCTATTTGGAGACAGTGTTAGTGTCAGTGCAAGATAGGTGCATGGTTTGTGTAAAACATACCATAGGCTCAGAAATCGTTTTGGACACACCTGCTGATACTCCAAGGTGACGAGGCTCAACTACAAGCTCGATTCAGTCCGTTTGGAGACAGTGCTAGTGTCAGTACAAGTTAGGTGCATGTTTTACACCAAACGTACCATAGGCTCAGAACTCATTTTGGACACACCCACGATTGTACTCCTAGGTGATGGGGCTCAAGGGTAAGCTCGATTCAGTCCGTTTGGAGATTGTGCTAATCTTGATAGAAGATGCATGCACGGTTTGTGTCGAACGTACCGTAGGCTCAGAAATCATTATGGACGCACCGGATGAAACTCCTAGGTGACGGGGCTGAAGTGGGTGCTTGTTTCATTCCGTTTAGGGATAATGCTAATCTTGATGCAAGACAGGTGCACGATTTGTGGAGAACGTACCATAGGCTCAGAAATCATTTTGGATGCACCCGATGGAACTCCTAGATGACTTGGGTCATATTTAATCTCGTTTTGGTCGGTGCAAGGTAGGTGCACAGTTTGTGCCAAATATACCATAGGCTTAGAAATCATTTTGGACTCACCTAATGATACTCCTAGGTGACGATGCTCAAGTGGAAGCTCGATTCAGTCCGTTTAGAGATAGTGCTAATCTTGACGCAAGATAGGTGCTCGGTTTGCGCTGAACATAGGACAGGCTTAGAAATCATTTTGGAAGTAGTCGATGTTACTACTAGGTGACTTGGGTCATGTGGAATCTCATTTCGATCCATGTGGAGAAAGTGTTAGTCTCGATGCAAGATAGGTGCACTGTGTGCGCCAAACGTACCATAGGTTTAGAAATCATTTTTGACACACCCAATGATACTCCTAGGTTACGATGATACATCCGGCCCAGGTGGGGTTGGCCGAGGCCCAATAAATTAAGGTTGCCCGGACCCCAACAGTTCTTATACACACCCACTCAGGGAAATGCCCAATGTCCCTAAAAGACTAGTCTGATAGGGGAAGGGTGGCTCTCTTTTAAGGTGGCTTCCTCCTCCCAAGTAGGTGCACAGTTTGCGCCAAATGTACCATAGGCTTAGAAATCATTTTGCACTCACGTAATGATACTCCTAGGTTACGATGCTCAAGTGGAAGCTCGATTCAGTCCGTTTAGAGATAGTGCTAATCTTGACGCAAGATAGGTGCTCGGTTTGCGCTGAACATAGGACAGGCTTAGAAATCATTTTGGAAGCAGTCGATGTAACTACTAGGTGACTTGGGTCATGTGGAATCTCGTTTCGGTCCACGTGGAGAAAGTGTTAGTCTCGGTGCAAGATAGGTGCACTGTGTGCGCCAAACGTACCATAGGCTTAGAAAGCATTTTTGACACACCCAATGATACTCCTAGGTGACGAGGCTCAAGTGGAAGTGCGATTCAGTCTGTTTGGAGATAGTGCTACTCTTGACGCAAGATGGATGCATGGTTTGCGTCGAACGTACCGCAGGTTAAGATGTCATTTTGGACGCACCCGATGGAACTCCTAGGAGACGTGGGTCATGTGGAATCTCGTTTTGGTCTATTTGGAGACAGTGTTAGTGTCAGTGCAAGATATGTGCATGGTTTGTGTAAAACATACCAAAGGCTCAGAAATCATTTTGGACACACCCGCAGGTACTCCAAGGTGACGAGGCTCAACTACAAGCTCGATTCAGTCCGTTTGGAGACAGTGCTAGTGTCAGTACAAGTTAGGTGCATGTTTTACACCAAACGTACCATAGGCTCAGAACTCATTTTGGACACACCCACGATTGTACTCCTAGGTGATGGGGCTCAAGGGTAAGCTCGATTCAGTCCGTTTGGAGATTGTGCTAATCTTGATAGAAGATGGATGCACGGTTTGCGTCGAACGTACCGTAGGCTCAGAAATCATTTTGGACGCACCGGATGAAACTCCTAGGTGACGGGGCTGAAGTGGGTGCTTGTTTCATTCCGTTTAGGGATAATGCTAATCTTGATGCAAGACAGGTGCACGATTTGTGGAGAACGTACCATAGGCTCAGAAATCATTTTGGATGCACCCGATGGAACTCCTAGATGACTTGGGTCATATTTAATCTCGTTTTGGTCAGTGCAAGGTAGGTGCACAGTTTGCGCCAAATGTACCATAGGCTTAGAAATCATTTTGGACTCACCTAATGATACACCTAGGTGACGATGCTCAAGTGGAAGCTCGATTCAGTCCGTTTAGAGATAGTGCTAATCTTGACGCAAGATAGGTGCTCGGTTTGCACTGAACATAGGACAGGCTCAGAAATCATTTTATAAGCAGTCGATGTTACTACTAGGTGACTTGGGTCATGTGGAATCTCATTTCGATCCATGTGGAGAAAGTGTTAGTCTCGGTGCAAGATAGGTGCACTGTGTGCGCCAAACGTACCATAGGCTTAGAAATCATTTTTGACAAACCCAATGATACTCCTAGGTTATGATGATACATCCGGCCCAGGTGGGGTTGGCCGAGGCCCAATAAATTAAGGTTCCCCGGACCCCAACAGTTCTTATACACACCCACTCAGGGAAATGCCCAATGTCCCTAAAAGACTAGTCTGATAGGGGAAGGGTGACTCTCTTTTAAGGTGGCTTCCTCCTCCCAAGTAGGTGCACAGTTTGCGCCAAATGTACCATAGGCTTAGAAATCATTTTGCACTCACCTAATGATACTCCTAGGTTACGATGCTCAAGTGGAAGCTCGATTCAGTTCGTTTAGAGATAGTGCTAATCTTGACGCAAGATAGGTGCTCTGTAACAGAACCGTCCAAATTATAAGAGCACAAGTACAAAAACAATCACCGAAATGATCAAATTCTCGCACTTGAGCCCATATAACTCCGGTAGTTCAATGAAATCACGAGGGATTTCAAACCAACCAACATACAAGCCAAGATCGTAGTGATTCAACATAACAAGTCACATGTTACATCCATTTCACAAGTAATTCAATATACAACGGAGTTCAACATAGTTATTAGAACTTACATTGAAAAGTAGCGGAAGCAAAGTAATTTGAAACTAACATTAATCTTATTTCAAATACATGCCAGTACCACGGTCGACTTCCAACAAAAGCATTAGAGATAAGGTAAATAAGAAGGATCATGCCCATGATCACACTCCGCCTCTACGGCAGGAGTCAACCAACTCTTGCAGCCGCCATGATACATCATAACCTGCAACAAGTGGGGATAAAACCCTGAGTACAAGAAGGTACTCAGCTAGACTTACCCGTCAGAAACCAGAAATAAGGTGACACCAAGGATCATGCAAGGCTGATATAAAGTGGCCTGGCTTTACAACATTTTGCATAAAAGCTTAATACAGATAAGTAATCATTAATGCTTAAGCATCAAGTTAATCATCATTAACTTGTCATCTATATTAGCACCTGTACTAGAGCACTCACTTTATTAGGAGCAAAGAATATTAACCATAGCAGGTATAAATTGAGGCAACCTTTCCATCGTGATCCAATTAATCATCAGTTCAATTTAATTGAATCTACGTTGCCGCTGCTCAAGTCAAGTGCTCACTAACCGGGAGCGACGGCGATTCGAATCGAATTCCTATCCAGCTGGAGGGGTATTTCTAACACTCACCGAGTCACGCCTGGCGAGGGCTGCTCAGGTCACCTTTGGTACAGTTTAGGAGCCGCGGGTCCGAATGATGTCGCGACCCCAAGGGCGACACTCTGCCAGGTGATAGGGACTCTAACCCCCCCCCCTTGGTCTCACGCCAATGTCCCCAAGCACATCCTTTCTCTCCTCCAAGAAGCAACCTACCAGTCGATTCCCGGCCTGAACTGTATTACTCGGATTCGCGGTCGGAACGGCTTATCCGGCCAACTAAGTGTTAGACTGCGTTCAACATGACTCAAGGACGTACAGCGAATCGGTCCTTAAACGACTCAGACGGGGATAGATTCACACCCAAGACCTCCATGCCTTGTTGCTTCACTATCGTCATCCCGCCCGGTCTCATTTCATTTTATTAACATATGGTTCCATTCCACGATAGCACATATAGCCAACCGTGCCATATATGAATATCCCTATATCTCGCAGGTGACAGGAAATCACCTGACTTCTACCGCTTAAAGCAGGGCTAAGCATCTACTCGATCCTAGTCTATGTAGGATTCAAGGATTCATATATCTGGACAAGGAATGATATAATGCAGCAAGGGTTTCCAACCAACTCCTACCACTTAATGCAACAATACTTATAGCATATATATATAATTAATTGCTTTGAAGATAGGAGGCTTATAATGCTCCGGGGCTTGCCTGGGATCCGACTCAAGTTAGAGTATGTCAGATGAGTTCGCTTGGCGAGCATCTTCCAATCTACACTTGTCCGGTCCTTCGATCTTCGGGATGGATCCACCAACTCCATCTTCGGGTTTGGCTCCACCTTAGATCCTTCACGCGTTTCTGCTAGCGTACCTAAATGAGGTGCAACAATGCATATGTATGAATGCATAGAAGTGCAATAAACAGAGTAATCAAACAAGCATACCAAAGTTCTCATAAACACCTAGAGCTAATTAACTTAATTCTCACTAAGGCATAACATAGAAGAAGGCAAGCACATCAATCAAGAAACAAGTCTCACAAGCTCACAGGGCACTAAACGAAGTACCATCAAGGATATGAGCCACACTTCCACACCCTAGCATGGCAAAGTCAATCAAAGCACTAGAACAAGAATCTGCTACTTTCTGGACATCAGACCAACAGCTGAGTAATTTAATCATAACTGGAGATCTAAAACTCCAAATGACTTGAAAGAAGACATTATGAAAAGCTTATGAAATTATATATATTTCATTTATAATCATCACAGCATGATTCCAAAGTTTAACATGTCGAATTTACATAAACACAGCAACTGGTCTAACAAGACAGAGAGCAAGCAATTCTGTAACTCAACTTTAAACAGCTATAATTCCTAAACCACATGGCCAAATACCACCAAATCTTACACAGCAGCTAGATATATAAATTATCTACAACTTTTGTATAAATAAGTTTTACCAAAAAGCACATTATCATGAAGAACTTTGCTAAGTTCTCAGATCTGTCCAGAAACCTCATTTGCAAGAAATAATTATTAACTTATGTTGCAAACATATAATTAGACAAAATCAACTTTACCAAAATTTCACACCTGACTAATAAACACCAGAAAAATTAGTGTCCATTTCTAAATAAATTCTTTTAATGCCTTTTCTTAATTTATTTAGATAATTAGGTGGAATTATGAACACATATCAAAAGTGCATAATAAATTCTACCAAAATTACAGAGGCCTACACATGCTCCCAAAAGTCTACTATCCAAATTTGAAACCATTTGGACATGTATAACAACCTCTATGAAAAAGACAAATGGCTATAGCAATAAATCATGTGAGAGCAAGTTAAACTTAACACTCAATATTTTATGTGAACACAAGGCCATATTATGAATCAATATGATAGAGAAACATCATACTAAGGTAATGGAACAACATTTTCTATTTTATCATTTATATATTATTTATAAGCTATCTATTAAGCCATAACAAGTTAACTCAATAACTTGAGCATACAGTAAGCAATGGCCATGAAATTTATACCACAGTACATTCATAGCCTGGAAAGACTACCATAAAAATTTCACATCATTTGGAGCATCACAACCCAAGATATAAAATAACAAGCAATATAATGAAATTTTCCTTATTTAACAAGGTCAAATCAAAACCCTAAGCAAACAGTAAACAAATAGTGTGTTTAATATTTTTCCTAGCAAGTACAAGTCATCACAAAATTAACAAAACAAGAATCACTATTTTTGGAGTTCTAAAACTCCAGATCTTGCTCTGGTTAAGTTTAAAGGCATTTTTAGAGCATTTTTAAAACTTAAATAAAGACATCAGAAAACATCTACAAACATGTAACCTTTTATGACTCTATTACATAGATCTCTTCTCAAGGTTTCCAAAAAGTCTACTTTTACTATTTTTGGAGTCTCCTAGTATGAGATATGAATATTTGAAGATTTACATGAAATGGAAATTAAAAATCAGGATTAAAACCACCCTAACTTCATTTGCTACGCCCACCCGGTTTCGCCCCCAGTCGAGTCCCCAGTGGCGCTGACGTGTGGGACCTACTGCTCAGCCGGGCCCGCCTGTCAACCACACGCAGAGGGACAGAGAGAGGGGAAGACCGTCCCCTTCCTCTGGACGCCGGGAACAGAGGAGGTTGGCCGGCCCGCGGCTCCGGCTGGCACGGGCGGCGCCGGCGGTGAGCGGCGGGGCCGTGGCGATGCCCTGGTCTGCGCGCATCCAAGGGAGGTAGCAGCTCCCCCGGAGACCCCTCATGGCGCCCTGGCCACGAGCGCCGGCGGCAAGGAACGATGGCGGCAGGCGGTGGCGGTGCTCCGGTGTCGAGCGACTGGATGCGAGGCGCGCGGGAGGTGCAACGTGAGGTGAGGGAGGTGGTGCGGTGGTTCATCCGAGCGAAGGGAGGCCGGAGGCCAAGAATGGCGGTGGCGGCTCGGAGCTCGGCCATGGCGGCCATGGCGGCGGCGCTCTGCGCTGCGCGTGCTGCGGGCAAAGGGAGGCGAGCACGAGTGCGTGGAGAGGGTGGTGGAGTCACTGGTGCACATGGCAGAGACCGCAATGGCTAGGAGCGTTGGGCGCGACAACGGCGGCCGGAGCTCTGCCGGCCCGGCCATGGCGCGGCCGCAGTCTGCGCGAACAGAGAGGGAGAAGGGAGTGAAGAAGGGGAAGGAAGGGGCGTGCTGGTGCCCCTCCTCATCAGCGGCCGGGCGCAGGGCACGTGGCCGAAGGTGGGATGCGCGGCAGCGGTGGAGGCGCATGGCGGCCACGTTCCGGACGCGCGGCGCTCCCTGAGGCATTCCACCGAACACGTGGCGTGCGTGAAACCGCCTGACTTGGAGACCATTTCTGGGCCTGCTCGGGTCCGAATTTGGATATGGGCCAATTATGAAAGTTGTTCATTTCATGATGCCCTACAACTCTTGTTTAAGGACCTTAGTCATTAGAGCAATGTATTAGCAGCTAATTAATCTCAAAGTTGACAGCGTCAATGAGTTGACAGTGATTAGCAACTACAAGAATTGATGGCCAAAATGAAATGCAACTTATGCCATCTTCTTGCATGGCCTTTCCCTTTAAGTGAGCTCCAACTTTTACATTTGGACCTACCCATGTTACTTAACAATTTTTGGAGAACGTGACATGCCAATGTCGATGACACTGAAATCAGGGCTTTAATTTTCTAAGTGCTGAATTCAGCTCTATCTCTGACTTGTGGGCCCCTTTTTGAGCATGTTCCACCCATTTTCATGACTTGACTCTTAAACAAAGTTTGTTCCTTATAAAATTCTCCACAACTTTGTCAAAGGGTGCACAGTCATGCAAAGCTTCCAGGTCAGACTTTTGAAATGGTCAAACCACAGGGCTCCAGGGTCCATACATGGTCAACCACCAATTAGAAGCATAATTAGGCAAAATGATCAACATGAACATTGTTCCATTAAGTGTCCTAAGTGTAGTTAAGGTCTTGTAGAGTTCAGCTAGAGTCATTTGGACAAGTTTGCAAGGTTTGGTTGATGATCTATAGTTCCATTAACTTAATGGGACAGATTCCAATAGGAATGGAACTTATCATTTCATGTGACTTTTTGATTCCAAACTTCATGAAACTTTTCCAGGGATCAATATAGATAGGTACCGAGGTGAGACACATGAAGATATGGCAATAACACCATCCAAACATATATCTTTGAAAAGGGATATGTAAAGCAATGATGCAACATCCACTTTAGGTTAGGCTCATCTCCATAGGTTGACCTTGACATTGTCATCTCCACTTAATTTGTCGTGTTTGAGCTTAAACCCACTGCCTAATTGGTGATCAACACCTGGGGTGTTACAGCCCTCCCCCCTTAAAAGAATCGCGTCCCGAGATTCGGAATGGAAGATCTTTTAAGGAAGAGAGACACGTTATCTAGTTCCCAACATCTTCTATAGCATTCAGCTATAAAGCTTCAACATCGGCGAACAATTTGGTCACAGGCACTTTCTGTTACTTCCTCTTCATGGTAAAATTTGTTTGAAGAATTCCCTTCATTGACTTCCATGAAGCATTGTTACTTTGGGAGGAATCCCAGATAGCACATTATTGCATTCTCAATGTACGGAGATCATTTGGTCCATGAGTGACCACTCACAAGCATTTGATTCTTTATTGAACATAACATGGTCCGTATGAACTTTACACTAGACCGAACTCTTCAGAAGTATACTCGTCGAAATGACTCTATGTTCACAAGGTTTGAAAAGTAGCCCTCTACCAGAATGGCTTGAGCGCAACCTTCCAATGGGGTGAGATCATAGATGACAAACATCCTCTGAGGTTATAGGATACTGATTAACCAATAGACAGGGTCTATGTTGGTCGTAAATGTTCAATCCTTCTGATATCAACTAAAGAAAAACTACTTAAGGTTCCATGTGTGCAGTTCTCTTTCTCTGATGACAACACTGTATTATCTAAGTCTGTTGATGGGTTAGTGAATGTGATAGCTGACTCTGTCGGCTTCGTATTCCTGCCAACAGTTATTTAATAAGATTCTTTTATCCAAAGACAACAATTATCTGGGTTGAAGCAGATGCAACCTCTTGGGTAAAAACATTTATAAGGTACTAAAGTATGTCATCATTGGATAATCATTACTAAAGAATGATGTTGCAAGGCCTTAAGGACAACAAAAGTTGTAATTATTCACTTAACCGCGGGGAGTAGTCTACCACCAAGCGATTGAGTAAAAATTTTCCTTAGTGACTTGGTTGTACTGTAAGTTGAGTTGACTTGCAGCATAACAACTTTGTCAGGCCAACTTTCACCTTAGGCTTTCTCCTTTTGGATCAAATAGTAACTCTAAGATGGGAAATCTGTTGTTTGACACTTTTGAAATTGCTTTTGATTCACGATGGTATAAATTGATTGGTAGAAACCAAGGCTGCTCGTACATTGGGGATACGAGAAAGCAAAAGCAAGTGAAAGAGTGTAAACAAGTATCTGTGGGACCTCAAAAGGGCCATCCAACAGCAGATCTCGACCATTAATTTACATATCAATCCGAGGATGCACACGCTTTGAACTTGCGGGTTACTTTTGCAGGGCAAAACACATACTCTGCCTGGAGAACATGCCTACAAGGATAAGGAACCGCTTTCGAATATTCCTTGACACTTCGTCCAACCAAGTTATGGACAAACCATTTGTGGCACCTTTGGCACAAGGATACTAATTGAAACTAGGGTATACTTTCTCTAATTCTTCGCTTTAGCTGATAGAACACCTTGCACTATCTGTGTGATTGTTCAAGACAGAATTGACTTGATCACAATGGCTCTAGAAGATAGAATATCACTCAAGTTGTTGGCTAGTTGATTAACTTCTTATTGGTTATTGCTCTGTAAGACATAGCCTTCATAGCTACCAAAGAGTCGTTACCTAGCTAGAGATTAACCTTCCTATTGGTAACTAATTAGTTGTCTCTCAACACTAAAATGTTCTAAATCTTCATTCTTGCCCACAATAATCATGGTTGATACAGAACAGATGGTTGCCATCGAAGTCAGCAGATAAGGAGTCACACTAGAGATGGTTGATTTTGACGGTGTGGTCATTATGCATACAAAGGTTAAAACTTACATATTGTAACGATCGAGTCTTAGCCAACGGATGACTTGTCCAACGTTAAGTGTTGTGTGTCCTTTTTATCCAATAGAGCTGAGATACGTGCTCACTAGATGACGTTCGTCAATAGTATGACAACTAAGTAGAGTCACTTGTCTACCACCTATTGCAGTTTGTTAATGTTTATGTCAGTAACCTGTTCTTCAAAGGTTATCCTCTTAGTAACTTCAGAAGGAAACTCCACTACCTTCAGTCTAAGATATGGATCTTACGATAAGATATGAGGAGATAACCAAGGAAGAGTTCACCTGAGAATAACACGTTGATATTGTTCCGCAATGGGTCATGACTAGAAACCACGATACCAGCGCGTGCCCAGTAGCACAACCATGTGCCGGCCGGTCACAAGGAGGCCCTAGGTTTCATCGCGGCACCGTTAGCTGCTACTCATAACACCATTACCGATCACACCACCAAGGTAAAATTTCAAGTGACACAATTTGGGTGGTAAAAACAAGCATTATACAAGGAGGGATAGCAAGTAAAGGTAGTCATAAGGTTTAAAATCAACGAGGAGGAGATCCGTAGATCAAACACCTCACAAGAGATCATAGCTCAATTCCTAAAGACAACTGATCAATGGACTCTTGCTTAAAATTTTATGCACGACTTGCGTCCACCGAGGGGAGTACCAGATAAAAGATTAACAGGAGATTCATTCATGTTGGGCAACAACATGAGATCAAGACTGATAAACATCTCAAGACTTGAGAAGGTTGGGGACGGATTAAGAAAATTTTAAGGGCGAAAACCGACACGTAGTCATAGATTGAGTTGATAAGGTAGATGCACGAATTTGCAAGCACACGATTTAGAGGCCATAGCATGGATACATTGCGTCACACTAGCTAACCTTTAGGAGAGGTAACCGAAAGGTCCAACAAGAATTCAGTTAAGGGTCTTACAACTTGGCATCAAACAACTATAGCCAAAAGGAAGAGTTGAAGAGAAACTATCTTGGCTAGTAGATCAAACAAAGGTATTCACGTGCGGTTGCAGGACAATCATGGTATACACGAATATTTAATGGTCCAGACTTGGGCTCATAAGGAAAAGAACCTAATTGGGGATGACGCCAAGAGATCGTTTCGCGTAACTCGAGTATTGCTCTAAGATAAAGCTACTCGACACTCGTATACTTACCGAAGACAATCGAAGTGACAACTATGACACTAATTAACTAACTAGCATACATACAAACATCATAGTCAAGCATTGGAGAGATCCAATCCAATTAGCTTAAGCAACCACTACTAAGCATCAGGCTCACCCATAACAAACATTCATCTAAAGCAAGAACTAACTACGAGTTTAGCCTAAGACAAACGCTAGCTAAGGTGGCTACTTAGCATGGGCACAGGACATGGATAGCAACATAGTAGTTAATTGTTTCGACCATAGCTGAGGTTCTAGACATCCCATAAAGGTGATCCTAGACTTTCTAGAAAGCTTAGAAAGATGGCTACACATTAGTTATTCATACCAAAAGCTAAATCATAGGTTAGCATGGTCAAACATGCTGATGTTTCAGATCTGTACCAATATGGACAGAAAACTGACAAGAACTTCAAAATTGCATAACTGGAGTTCTATGGGTCCAACCAGGCTGAGCCTAAACTTTATATAAAGCTTATTAATTTGTCTATAACTTTCTTATTATCATATTAAGATGATTCTATATCTAACAAGGCCAAACAAGAAAAAGAAGACATTTCTGCCCAGATTTGGACAGATGCTGTCATTCCACTTTATAAGCTTATAACTAGAGATTTAGACCACCAAAATTAGTGTTATAGGACACTTTGGAAAGCTTAGAAAAAGTACTACACTTCTTCTATTATCTCCAAGACATGATTCCATATGCACATAGGTCAAACAAACCAAACATTCAGATTTGTTCTGAACATGAGCAGATTTTGACAACAAACTTCTAAAATTTATAACTCCCAAGCCATAAAACCTAGGGTCATAAAATTTTTGGACAAGATAGAAAAGTAAGTTGGCTACAACTTTGGTATTCTCCGTAACTACAGAAAACACCATTATGACCATGAAAGCATCACTACAACAGAAACCGCTCTAGCAGCCAACGTTCAATAAGCAAAACAAAGCTTGCCTTTGTTCTACTTAACAAGAGAGCACACAAACATGTTATTCTAGGAGATCTAAATTTTGTTACCTTAGACCAACACGAATTTAATTCATTCATGAGAACCCATAATTACTTAAGTGAGATCTAAAGCATTGGCAAACGCTTGGGTGAGCAACATAGAGTAAGACATTCTTGTTTAGCTTCACACAAGAAAGATAGTGTACTACATTGGTCACAAGTTACTTATCATTTGAACAAGGGTGAAAGGAGCATAGCTATGCATAAAGCAACAATCATGATAATGCATGCTTCGTCCTATTCGTCCTCACAAGATTGCCAACCTAAGGTGGCGATCACGTTCTATGTCGGTGGCATAACACGCACTCTCTCGATATATAGCTAGTCGTCAACTACATTCGACTTACGCATTCGTGGTTAGCGTACCTGCAGAAAATTTTCATTGCAGCCCAACATTTCCCAATATAGCACACAATGAAAGCAGAGAAGTAAAATTCTAAGTACTCCCATGTACATATACCCCCGTATATATACATGTAGCACCAAAACTACCCGAATCATCAATCACCCACAATTAAGTACCTTCATATATACATGTGTATAACATGTAAATAATCCAGTAACCAAAACTAGCTCTCCCCTAGACCGCGGTTTGTACGGTCATGCTCTCACAACTCACACTTACCTGAGCGTAGGTGCGACGTTGCATAAAAGTAGACTAGCGACACATATGGCTATTTCATATATGAAGGCTACCTCTAATCTAACACACCGGGTAGCATAGTGTGGGAGAGTCATCACACATACATACCTTGGCCTGGGCGTAGATGCATAAATGAAAACCCCCAAGTTAGTACTTATATAAGCCACCTAATAATCCTTATATGGGCATAAGGAAATTGACCACTGGCATACTTAGGTTTAGAATTCAGATGTCACAAACCTATATATAGCTATAAGTTGATAAAACTGGTTTTAGAAACAAAACCTTTGTTTTAAATACACATATGACACGTTTAATGTTGAATCTTGCTCCGATGCCAGCTGTAACAGAACCGTCCAAATTATAAGAGCACAAGTACAAAAACAATCATCGAAATGATCAAATTCTCGCACTTGAGCCCATATAACTCCGGTAGTCCAATGAAATCACGAGGGATTTCAAACCAACCAACATACAAGCCAAGATCGTAGTGATTCAACATAACAAGTCACATGTTACATCCATTTCACAAGTAATTCAATATACAACGGAGTTCAACATAGTTATTAGAACTTACATTGAAAAGTAGCGGAAGCAAAGTAATTTGAAACTAACATTAATCTTATTTCAAATACATGCCAGTACCACGGTCGACTTCCAACAAAAGCATTAGAGATAAGGTAAATAAGAAGGATCATGCCCATGATCACACTCCGCCTCTACGGCAGGAGTCAACCAACTCTTGCAGCCGCCATGATACATCATAACCTGCAACAAGTGGGGATAAAACCCTGAGTACAAGAAGGTACTCAGCTAGACTTACCCGTCAGAAACCAGAAATAAGGTGACACCAAGGATCATGCAAGGCTGATATAAAGTGGCCTGGCTTTACAACATTTTGCATAAAAGCTTAATACAGATAAGTAATCATTAATGCTTAAGCATCAAGTTAATCATCATTAACTTGTCATCTATATTAGCACCTGTACTAGAGCACTCACTTTATTAGGAGCAAAGAATATTAACCATAGCAGGTATAAATTGAGGCAACCTTTCCATCGTGATCCAATTAATCATCAGTTCAATTTAATTGAATCTACGTTGCCGCTGCTCAAGTCAAGTGCTCACTAACCGGGAGCGACGGCGATTCGAATCGAATTCCTATCCAGCTGGAGGGGTATTTCTAACACTCACCGAGTCACGCCTGGCGAGGGCTGCTCAGGTCACCTTTGGTACAGTTTAGGAGCCGCGGGTCCGAATGATGTCGTGACCCCAAGGGCGACACTCTGCCAGGTGATAGGGACTCTAACCCCCCCTTGGTCTCACGCCAATGTCCCCAAGCACATCATTTCTCTCCTCCAAGAAGCAACCTACCAGTCGATTCCCGGCCTGAACTGTATTACTCGGATTCGCGGTCGGAACGGCTTATCCGGCCAACTAAGTGTTAGACTGCGTTCAACATGACTCAAGGACGTACAGTGAATCGGTCCTTAAACGACTCAGACGGGGATAGATTCACACCCAAGACCTCCATGCCTTGTTGCTTCACTATCGTCATCCCGCCCGGTCTCATTTCATTTTATTAACATATGGTTCCATTCCACGATAGCACATATAGCCAACCGTGCCATATATGAATATCCCTATATCTCGCAGGTGACAGGAAATCACCTGACTTCTACCGCTTAAAGCAGGGCTAAGCATCTACTCGATCCTAGTCTATGTAGGATTCAAGGATTCATATATCTGGACAAGGAATGATATAATGCAGCAAGGGTTTCCAACCAACTCCTACCACTTAATGCAACAATACTTATAGCATATATATATAATTAATTGCTTTGAAGATAGGAGGCTTATAATGCTTCGGGGCTTGCCTGGGATCCGACTCAAGTTAGAGTATGTCAGATGAGTTCGCTTGGCGAGCATCTTCCAATCTACACTTGTCCGGTCCTTCGATCTTCGGGATGGATCCACCAACTCCATCTTCGGGTTTGGCTCCACCTTAGATCCTTCACGCGTTTCTGCTAGCGTACCTAAATGAGGTGCAACAATGCATATGTATGAATGCATAGAAGTGCAATAAACAGAGTAATCAAACAAGCATACCAAAGTTCTCATAAACACCTAGAGCTAATTAACTTAATTCTCACTAAGGCATAACATAGAAGAAGGCAAGCACATCAATCAAGAAACAAGTCTCACAAGCTCACAGGGCACTAAACGAAGTACCATCAAGGATATGAGCCACACTTCCACACCCTAGCATGGCAAAGTCAATCAAAGCACTAGAACAAGAATCTGCTACTTTCTGGACATCAGACCAACAGCTGAGTAATTTAATCATAACTGGAGATCTAAAACTCCAAATGACTTGAAAGAAGACATTATGAAAAGCTTATGAAATTATATATATTTCATTTATAATAATCACAGCATGATTCCAAAGTTTAACATGTCGAATTTAATAAACACAGCAACTGGTCTAACAAGACAGAGAGCAAGTAATTCTGTAACTCAACTTTAAACAGCTATAATTCCTAAACCACATGGCCAAATACCACCAAATCTTAACAGCAGCTAGATATATAAATTATCTACAACTTTTGTATAAATAAGTTTTACCAAAAAGCACATTATCATGAAGAACTTTGCTAAGTTCTCAGATCTGTCCAGAAACCTCATTTGCAAGAAATAATTATTAACTTATGTTGCAAACATATAATTAGACAAAATCAACTTTACCAAAATTTCACACCTGACTAATAAACACCAGAAAACTTAGTGTCCATTTCTAAATAAATTCTTTTAATGCCTTTTCTTAATTTATTTAGATAATTAGGTGGAATTATGAACACATATCAAAAGTGCATAATAAATTCTACCAAAATTACAGAGGCCTACACATGCTCCCAAAAGTCTACTATACAAATTTGAAACCATTTGGACATGTATAACAACCTCTATGAAAAAGACAAATGGCTATAGCAATAAATCATGTGAGAGCAAGTTAAACTTAACACTCAATATTTTATGTGAACACAAGGCCATATTATGAATCAATATGATAGAGAAACATCATACTAAGGTAATGGAACAACATTTTCTATTTTATCATTTATATATTATTTATAAGCTATCTATTAAGCCATAACAAGTTAACTCAATAACTTGAGCATACAGTAAGCAATGGCCATGAAATTTATACCATAGTACATTCATAGCCTGGAAAGACTACCATAAAAATTTCACATCATTTAGAGCATCACAACCGAAGATATAAAATAACAAGCAATATAATGAAATTTTCCTTATTTAACAAGGTCAAATCAAAACCCTAAGCAAACAGTAAACAAATAGTGTGTTTAATATTTTTCCTAGCAAGTACAAGTCATCACAAAATTAACAAAACAAGAATCACTATTTTTGGAGTTCTAAAACTCCAGATCTTGCTCTGGTTAAGTTTAAAGGCATTTTTAGAGCATTTTTAAAACTTAAATAAAGACATCATAAAACATCTACAAACATGTAACCTTTTATGACTCTATTACATAGATCTCTTCTCAAGGTTTCCAAAAAGTCCACTTTTACTATTTTTGGAGTCTCCTAGTATGAGATATGAATATTTGAAGATTTACATGAAATGGAACTTCAAAATCAGGATTAAAACCACCCTAACTTCATTTGCAACGCCCACCCGGTTTCGCCCCCAGTCGAGTCCCCAGTGGCGCTGACGTGTGGGACCTACTGCTCAGCCGGGCCCGCCTGTCAACCACACGCAGAGGGACAGAGAGAGGGGAAGACCGTCCCCTTCCTCTGGACGCCGGGAACAGAGGAGGTTGGCCGGCCCACGGCTCCGGCCGGCACGGGTGGCGCCGGCGGTGAGCGGCGGGGCCGTGGCGATGCCCTGGTCTGCGCGCATCCAAGGGAGGTAGCAGCTCCCCCGGAGACCCCTCATGGCGCCCTGGCCACGAGCGCCGGCGGCAAGGAACGATGGCGGCAGGCGGTGGCGGTGCTCTGGTGTCGAGCGACTGGATGCGAGGCGCGCGGGAGGTGCAACGTGAGGTGAGGGAGGTGGTGCGGTGGTTCATTCGAGCGGAGGGAGGCCGGAGGCCAAGAATGGCGGTGGCGGCTCAGAGCTCGGCCATGGCGGCCATGGCGGCGGCGCTCTGCGCTGCGCGTGCTGCGGGCAAAGGGAGGCGAGCACGAGTGCGTGGAGAGGGTGGTGGAGTCACTGGTGCACATGGCAGAGACCGCAATGGCTAGGAGTGTTGGGCGTGACAACGGCGGCCGGAGCTCTGCCGGCCCGGCCATGGCGCGGCCGCGCTCTGCGCGAACAGAGAGGGAGAAGGGAGTGAAGAAGGGGAAGGAAGGGGCGTGCTGGTGCCCCTCCTCATCAGCGGCCGGGCGCAGGGCGCGTGGCCGAAGGTGGGATGCGCGGCAGCGGTGGAGGCGCATGGCGGCCACGTTCCGGACGCGCGGCGCTCCCTGAGGCATTCCACCGAACACGTGGCGTGCGTGAAACCGCCTGACTTGGAGACCATTTCTGGGCCTGCTCGGGTCCGAATTTGGATATGGGCCAATTATGAAAGTTGTTCATTTCATGATGCCCTACAACTCTTGTTTAAGGACCTTAGTCATTAGAGCAATGTATTAGCAGCTAATTAATCTCAAAGTTGACAGCGTCAGTGAATTGATAGTGATTAGCAACTACAAGAATTGATGGCCAAAATGAAATGCAACTTATGCCATCTTCTTGCATGGCCTTTCCCTTCAAGTGAGCTCCAACTTTTACATTTGGACCTACCCATGTTACTTAACAATTTTTGGAGAACGTGACATGCCAATGTCGATGACACTGAAATCAGGGCTTTAATTTTCTAAGTGCTGAATTCAGCTCTATCTCTGACTTGTGGGCCCCTTTTTGAGCATGTTCCACCCATTTTCATGACTTGACTCTTAAACAAAGTTTGTTCCTTATAAAATTCTCCACAACTTTGTCAAAGGGTGCACAGTCATGCAAAGCTTCCAGGTCAGACTTTTGAAATGGTCAAACCACAGGGCTCCAGGGTCCATACATGGTCAACCACCAATTAGAAGCATAATTAGGCAAAATGATCAACATGAACATTGTTCCATTAAGTGTCCTAAGTGTAGTTAAGGTCTTGTAGAGTTCAGCTAGAGTCATTTGGACAAGTTTGCAAGGTTTGGTTGATGATCTATAGTTCCATTAACTTAATGGGACAGATTCCAATTGGAATGGAACTTATCATTTCATGTGACTTTTTGATTCCAAACTTCATGAAACTTTTCCAGGGATCAATATAGATAGGTACCGAGGTGAGACACATGAAGATATGGCAATAACACCATCCAAACATATATCTTTGAAAAGGGACCTATATGTAAAGCAATGATGCAACATCCACTTTAGGTTAGGCTCATCTCCATAGGTTGACCTTGACATTGTCATCTCCACTTAATTTGTCGTGTTTGAGCTTAAACCCACTGCCTAATTGGTGATCAACACCTGGGGTGTTACATGCTCGGTTTGCGCTGAACAAAGGACAGGCTTAGAAATCATTTTGGAAGCAGTCGATGTAACTACTAGGTGACTTGGGTCATGTGGAATCTCGTTTCGGTCCACGTGGAGAAAAGTGTTAGTCTCGGTGCAAGATAGGTGCACTGTGTGCGCCAAACGTACCATAGGCTTAGAAAGCATTTTTGACACACCCAATGATACTCCTAGGTGATGAGGCTCAAGTGGAAGCGCGATTCAGTCTATTTGGAGATAGTGCTACTCTTGACGCAAGATGGATGCATAGTTTGCGTCGAACGTACCGCAGGTTCAGATGTCATTTTGGACGCACCCGATAGAACTCCTAGGAGACGTGGGTCATGTGGAATCTCGTTTTGGTCTATTTGGAGACAGTGTTAGTGTCAGTGCAAGATAGGTGCATGGTTTGTGTAAAACATACCATAGGCTCAGAAATCGTTTTGGACACACCCGCTGGTACTCCAAGGTGATGAGGCTTAACTGCAAGCTCGATTCAGTCCGTTTGGAGACAGTGCTAGTGTTAGTACAAGTTAGGTGCATGTTTTGCACCAAACGTACCATAGGCTCAGAACTCATTTTGGACACACCCACGATTGTACTCCTAGGTGATGGGGCTCAAGGGTAAGCTCGATTCAGTCCGTTTGGAGATTGTGCTAATCTTGATAGAAGATGGATGCACGGTTTGCGTCGAACGTACCGTATGCTTAGAAATCATTATGGACGCACCGGATGAAACTCCTAGGTGACGGGGCTGAAGTGGGTGCTTGTTTCATTCCGTTTAGTGATAATGCTAATCTAGATGCAAGACAGGTGCACGATTTGTGGAGAACGTACCATAGGCTTAGAAATCATTTTGGATGCACCCGATGGAACTCCTAGATGACTTGGGTCATATTTAATCTCGTTTTGGTCGGTGCAAGGTAGGTGCACAGTTTGCGCCAAATATACCATAGGCTTAGAAATCGTTTTGGACTCACCTAATGATACTCTTAGGTGACGATGCTCAAGTGGAAGCTCGATTCAGTCCGTTTAGAGATAGTGCTAATCTTGACGCAAGATAGGTGCTCGGTTTGCGCTGAACATAGGACAGGCTTAGAAATCATTTTGGAAGCAGTCGATGTTACTACTAGGTGACTTGGGTCATGTGGAATCTCATTTCGATCCATGTGGAGAAAGTGTTAGTCTCGGTGCAAGATAGGTGCACTGTGTGCGCCAAACGTACCATAGGCTTAGAAATCATTTTTGACACACCCAATGATACTCCTAGGTGACGAGGCTCAAGTGGAAGCGCGATTCAGTCAATTTGGAGATAGTGCTACTCTTGACGCAAGATGGATGCATAGTTTGCGTCGAACGTACCGCAGGTTCAGATGTCATTTTGGACGCACCCGATGGAACTCCTAGGAGACGTGGGTCATGTGGAATCTCGTTTTGGTCTATTTGGAGACAGTGTTAGTGTCAGCGCAAGATAGGTGCATGGTTTGTGTAAAACATACCATAGGCTCAGAAATCGTTTTGGACACACCCGCTGGTACTCCAAGGTGACGAGGCTTAACTGCAAGCTCGATTCAGTCCGTTTGGAGACAGTGCTAGTGTCAATACAAGTTAGGTGCATGTTTTGCACCAAACGTACCATAGGCTCAGAACTCATTTTGGACACACCCACGATTGTACTCCTAGGTGATGGGGCTCAAGGGTAAGCTCGATTCAGTCCGTTTGGAGATTGTGCTAATCTTGATAGAAGATGGATGCACGGTTTGCGTCGAACGTACCGTAGGCTCAGAAATCATTATGGACGCACCGGATGAAACTCCTAGGTGACGGGGCTGGAGTGGGTGCTTGTTTCATTCCGTTTAGGGATAATGCTAATCTTGATGCAAGACAGGTGCACGATTTGTGGAGAACGTACCATAGGCTCAGAAATCATTTTGGATGCACCCGATGGAACTCCTAGATGACTTGGGTCATATTTAATCTCATTTTGGTCAGTGCAAGGTAGGTGCACAGTTTGCGCCAAATGTACCATAGGCTTAGAAATCGTTTTGGACTCACCTAATGATACACCTAGGTGACGATGCTCAAGTGGAAGCTCGATTCAGTCCGTTTAGAGATAGTGCTAATCTTGACGCAAGATAGGTGCTCAATTTGCACTGAACATAGGACAGGCTCAGAAATCATTTTGGAAGCAGTCAATGTTACTACTAGGTGACTTGGGTCATGTGGAATCTCATTTCGATCCATGTGGAGAAAGTGTTAGTCTCGGTGCAAGATAGGTGCACTGTGTGCGCCAAACGTACCATAGGCTTAGAAATCATTTTTGACACACCCAATGATACTCCTAGGTTACGATGATACATCCGGCCCAGGTGGGGTTGGCCGAGGCCCAATAAATTAAGGTTGCCCGGACCCCAACAGTTCTTATACACACCCACTCAGGGAAATGCCCAATGTCCCTAAAAGACTAGTCTGATAGGGGAAGGGTGGCTCTCTCTTTTAAGGTGGCTTCCTCCTCCCAAGTAGGTGCACAGTTTGGGCCAAATGTACCATAGGCTTAGAAATCATTTTGCACTCACCTAATGATACTCCTAGGTTACGATGCTTAAGTGGAAGCTCGATTCAGTCCGTTTAGAGATAGTGCTAATCTTGACGCAAGATAGGTGCTCGGTTTGCGCTGAACATAGGACAGGCTTAAAAATCATTTTGGAAGCAGTCGATGTAACTACTAGGTGACTTGGGTCTTATGGAATCTCGTTTCGGTCCACGTGGAGAAAGTGTTAGTCTCGGTGCAAGATAGGTGCACTGTGTGCGCCAAACGTACCATAGTCTTAGAAAGCATTTTTGACACACCTAATGATACTCCTAGGTGACGAGGCTCAAGTGGAAGCGCGATTCAGTCTATTTGGAGATAGTGCTACTCTTGACGCAAGATGGATGCATGGTTTGCGTCGAACGTACCGCAGGTTCAGATGTCATTTTGGACGCACCCGATGGAACTTCTAGGAGACGTGGGTCATGTGGAATCTCGTTTTGGTCTATTTGGAGACAGTGTTAGTGTCATTGCAAGATAGGTGCACGGTTTGTGTAAAACATACCATAGGCTCAGAAATCGTTTTGGACACACCCGCTGGTACTCCAAGGTGACGAGGCTCAACTGCAAGCTCGATTCAGTCCGTTTGGAGACAGTGCTAGTGTCAGTACAAGTTAGGTGCATGTTTTGCACCAAACGTACCATAGGCTCAGAACTCATTTTGGACACACCCACGATTGTACTCCTAGGTGATGGGGCTCAAGGGTAAGCTCGATTCAGTCCGTTTGGAGATTGTGCTAATCTTGATAGAAGATGGATGCACGGTTTGCGTCGAACGTACCGTAGGCTCAGAAATCATTATGGACGCACCGGATGAAACTCCTAGGTGACGGGGCTGAAGTGGGTGCTTGTTTCATTCCATTTAGGGATAATGCTAATCTTGATGCAAGACAGGTGCACGATTTGTGGAGAACGTACCATAGGCTCAGAAATCATTTTGGATGCACCCGATGGAACTCCTAGATGACTTGGGTCATATTTAATCTCGTTTTGGTCAGTGCAAGGTAGGTGCACAGTTTGCGCCAAATGTACCATAGGCTTAGAAATCGTTTTGGACTCACCTAATGATACACCTAGGTGACGATGCTCAAGTGGAAGCTCGATTCTGTCCGTTTAGAGATAGTGCTAATCTTGACGCAAGATAGGTGCTCGATTTGCACTGAACATAGGACAGGCTCAGAAATCATTTTAGAAGCAGTCGATGTTACTACTAGGTGACTTGGGTCATGTGGAATCTCATTTTGATCCATGTGGAGAAAGTGTTAGTCTCGGTGCAAGATAGGTGCACTGTGTGCGCCAAACGTACCATAGGCTTAGAAATCATTTTTGACACACCCAATGATACTCCTAGGTTACGATGATACATCCGGCCCAGGTGGGGTTGGCCGAGGCCCAATAAATTAAGGTTGCCCGGACCCCAACAGTTCTTATACACACCCACTCAGGGAAATGCCCAATGTCCCTAAAAGACTAGTCTGATAGGGGAAGGGTGGCTCTCTCTTTTAAGGTGGCTTCCTCCTCCCAAGTAGGTGCACAGTTTGGGCCAAATGTACCATAGGCTTAGAAATCATTTTGCACTCACCTAATGATACTCCTAGGTTACGATGCTTAAGTGGAAGCTCGATTCAGTCCGTTTAGAGATAGTGCTAATCTTGACGCAAGATAGGTGCTCGGTTTGCGCTGAACATAGGACAGGCTTAAAAATCATTTTGGAAGCAGTCGATGTAACTACTAGGTGACTTGGGTCTTATGGAATCTCGTTTCGGTCCATGTGGAGAAAGTGTTAGTCTCGGTGCAAGATAGGTGCACTGTGTGCGCCAAACGTACCATAGTCTTAGAAAGCATTTTTGACACACCCAATGATACTCCTAGGTGACGAGGCTCAAGTGGAAGCGCGATTCAGTCTATTTGGAGATAGTGCTACTCTTGACGCAAGATGGATGCATGGTTTGCGTCGAACGTACCGCAGGTTCAGATGTCATTTTGGACGCACCCGATGGAACTCCTAGGAGACGTGGGTCATGTGGAATCTCGTTTTGGTCTATTTGGAGACAGTGTTAGTGTCATTGCAAGATAGGTGCACGGTTTGTGTAAAACATACCATAGGCTCAGAAATCGTTTTGGACACACCCGCTGGTACTCCAAGGTGACGAGGCTCAACTGCAAGCTCGATTCAGTCCGTTTGGAGACAGTGCTAGTGTCAGTACAAGTTAGGTGCATGTTTTGCACCAAACGTACCATAGGCTCAGAACTCATTTTGGACACACCCACGATTGTACTCCTAGGTGATGGGGCTCAAGGGTAAGCTCGATTCAGTCCGTTTGGAGATTGTGCTAATCTTGATAGAAGATGGATGCACGGTTTGCGTCGAACGTACCGTAGGCTCAGAAATCATTATGGACGCACCAGATGAAACTCCTAGGTGACGGGGCTAAAGTGGGTGCTTGTTTCATTCCGTTTAGGGATAATGCTAATCTTGATGCAAGACAGGTGCACGATTTGTGGAGAACGTACCATAGGCTCAGAAATCATTTTGGATGTACCCGATGGAACTCCTAGATGACTTGGGTCATATTTAATCTCGTTTTGGTCGGTGCAAGGTAGGTGCACAGTTTGCGCCAAATGTACCATAGGCTTAGAAATCGTTTTGGACTCACCTAATGATACTCCTAGGTGACGATGCTCAAGTGGAAGCTCGATTCAGTCCGTTTAGAGATAGTGCTAATCTTGACACAAGATAGGTGCTCGGTTTGCGCTGAACATAGGACAAGCTTAGAAATCATTTTGGAAGCAGTCGATGTTACTACTAGGTGACTTGGGTCATGTGGAATCTCATTTCGATCCATGTGGAGAAAGTGTTAGTCTCGGTGCAAGATAGGTGCACTGTGTGCGCCAAACGTACCATAGGCTTAGAAATCATTTTTGACACACCCAATGATACTCCTAGGTTACGATGATACATCTGGCCCAGGTGGGGTTGGCCGAGGCCCAATAAATTAAGGTTGCCCGAACCCCAACAGTTCTTATACACACCCACTCAGGGAAATGCCCAATGTCCCTAAAAGACTAGTCTGATAGGGGAAGGGTGGCTCTCTCTTTTAAGGTCGCTTCCTCCTCCCAAGTAGGTGCACAGTTTGCGCCAAATGTACCATAGGCTTAGAAATCATTTTGCACTCACCTAATGATACTCCTAGGTTACGATGCTCAAGTGGAAGCTCGATTCAGTCCGTTTAGAGATAGTGCTAATCTTGACGCAAGATAGGTGCTCGGTTTGCGCTGAACATAGGACAGGCTTAAAAATCATTTTGGAAGCAGTCGATGTAACTACTAGGTGACTTGGGTCATGTGGAATCTCGTTTCGGTCCACGTGGAGAAAGTGTTAGTCTCGGTGCAAGATAGGTGCACTGTGTGCGCCAAACATAACATAGGCTTAGAAAGCATTTTTGACACACCCAATGATACTCCTAGGTGACGAGGCTCAAGTGGAAGCGCGATTCAGTCTATTTGGAGATAGTGCTACTCTTGACGCAAGATGGATGCATGGTTTGCGTTGAACGTACCGCAGGTTCAGATGTCGTTTTGGACGCACCCGATGGAACTCTTAGGAGACGTGGGTCATGTGGAATCTCGTTTTGGTCTATTTGGAGACAATGTTAGTGTCAGTGCAAGATAGGTGCATGGTTTGTGTAAAATGTACCATAGGCTCAGAAATCATTTTGGACACACCCGCTGGTACTCCTAGGTGATGAGGCTCAACTACAAGCTCGATTCAGTCCGTTTGGATACGGTTCTAGTGTCAGTACAAGATAGGTGCACGTTTTGCGCCAAACGTACCATAGGCTCAGAACTCATTTTGGACACACCCGCGATTGTACTCCTAGGTGATGGGGCTCAAGGGTAAGCTCGATTCAGTCCGTTTGGAGATTGTGCTAATCTTGATAGAAGATGGATGCACGGTTTGCGTCGAACGTACCGTAGGCTCAGAAATCATTATGGACGCACCGGATGAAACTCCTAGGTGACGGGGCTGAAGTGGGTGCTTGTTTCATTCCGTTTAGGGATAATGCTAATCTTGATGCAAGACAGGTGCACGGTTTGCGTCGAACGTACCGCAGGTTCAGATGTCATTTTGGACGCACCCGATGGAACTCCTAGGAGACGTGGGTCATGTGGAATCTCGTTTTGGTCTATTTGGAGACAGTGTTAGTGTCAGTGCAAGATAGGTGCATGGTTTGTGTAAAACATACCATAGGCTCAGAAATCGTTTTGGACACACCCGCTGGTACTCCAAGGTGACGAGGCTCAACTGCAAGCTCGATTCAGTCCGTTTGGAGACAGTGCTAGAGTCAGTACAAGTTAGGTGCATGTTTTGCACCAAACGTACCATAGGCTCAGAACTCATTTTGGACACACCCACGATTGTACTCCTAGGTGATGGGGCTCAAGGGTAAGCTCGATTCAGTCCGTTTGGAGATTGTGCTAATCTTGATAGAAGATGGATGCACGGTTTGCGTCGAACGTACCGTAGGCTCAGAAATCATTATGGACGCACCGGATGAAACTCCTAGGTGACGGGGCTGAAGTGGGTGCTTGTTTCATTCCGTTTAGGGATAATGCTAATCTTGATGCAAGACAGGTGCACGATTTGTGGAGAACGTACCATAGGCTCAGAAATCATTTTGGATGCACCCGATGGAACTCCTAGATGACTTGGGTCATATTTAATCTCGTTTTAGTCGGTGCAAGGTAGGTGCACAGTTTGCGCCAAATGTACCATAAGCTTAGAAATTGTTTTGGACCCACCTAATGATACTCCTAGGTGACGATGCTCAAGTGGAAGCTCGATTCAGTCCGATTAGAGATAGTGCTAATCTTGATGCAAGATAGGTGCTCGGTTTGCACTGAACATAGGACAGGCTCAGAAATCATTTTGGAAGCAGTCGATGTTACTACTAGGTGACTTGGGTCATGTGGAATCTCATTTCGATCCATGTGGAGAAAGTGTTAGTCTCGGTGCAAGATAGGTGCACTGTGTGCGCCAAACGTACCATAGGCTTAGAAATCATTTTTGACACACCCAATGATACTCCTAGGTTACGATGATACATCTGGCCCAGGTGGGGTTGGCCGAGGCCCAATAAATTAAGGTTGCCCGGACCCCAACAGTTCTTATACACACCCACTCAGGGAAATGCCCAATGTCCCTAAAAGACTAGTCTGATAGGGGAAGGGTGGCTCTCTCTTTTAAGGTGGCTTCCTCCTCCCAAGTAGGTGCACAGTTTGCGCCAAATGTACCATAGACTTAGAAACCATTTTGCACTCACCTAATGATACTCCTAGGTTACGATGCTCAAGTGGAAGCTCGATTCAGTCCGTTTAGAGATAGTGCTAATCTTGACGCAAGATATGTGCTCGGTTTGCGCTGAACATAGGACAGGCTTAAAATCATTTTGGAAGCAGTCGATGTAACTACTAGGTGACTTGGGTCATGTGGAATCTCGTTTCGGTCCACGTGGAGAAAGTGTTAGTCTCGGTGCAAGATAGGTGCACTGTGTGCGCCAAACATACCATAGGCTTCGAAAGCATTTTTGACACACCCAATGATACTCCTAGGTGACGAGGCTCAAGTGGAAGCGCGATTCAGTCTATTTGGAGATAGTGCTACTCTTGACGCAAGATGGATGCATGGTTTGCGTCGAACGTACCGCAGGTTCAGATGTCATTTTGGACGCACCCGATGGAACTCCTAGGAGACGTGGGTCATGTGGAATCTCGTTTTGGTCTATTTGGAGACAGTGTTAGTGTCAGTGCAAGATAGGTGCATGGTTTGTGTAAAACATACCATAGGCTCAGAAATCGTTTTGGACACACCCGCTGGTACTCCAAGGTGACGAGGCTCAACTGCAAGCTCGATTCAGTCCGTTTGGAGACAGTGCTAGAGTCAGTACAAGTTAGGTGCATGTTTTGCACCAAACGTACCATAGGCTCAGAACTCATTTTGGACACACCCACGATTGTACTCCTAGGTGATGGGGCTCAAGGGTAAGCTCGATTCAGTCCATTTGGAGATTGTGCTAATCTTGATAGAAGATGGATGCACGGTTTGCGTCGAACGTACCGTAGGCTCAGAAATCATTATGGACGCACCGGATGAAACTCCTAGGTGACGGGGCTGAAGTGGGTGCTTGTTTCATTCCGTTTAGGGATAATGCTAATCTTGATGCAAGACAGGTGCACGATTTGTGGAGAACGTACCATAGGCTCAGAAATCATTTTGGATGCACCCGATGGAACTCCTAGATGACTTGGGTCATATTTAATCTCGTTTTAGTCGGTGCAAGGTAGGTGCACAGTTTGCGCCAAATGTACCATAAGCTTAGAAATCGTTTTGGATCCACCTAATGATACTCCTAGGTGACGATGCTCAAGTGGAAGCTCGATTCAGTCCGTTTAGAGATAGTGCTAATCTTGATGCAAGATAGGTGCTCGGTTTGCACTGAACATAGGACAGGCTCAGAAATCATTTTGGAAGCAGTCGATGTTACTACTAGGTGACTTGGGTCGTGTGGAATCTCATTTCGATCCATGTGGAGAAAGTGTTAGCCTCGGTGCAAGATAGGTGCACTGTGTGCGCCAAACGTACCATAGGCTTAGAAATCATTTTTGACACACCCAATGATACTCCTAGGTTACGATGATACATCCGGCCCCGGTGGCGTTGGCTGAGTCCCATTAAATTAAGGTTGCTCGGACCCCAACAGTTCTTATACACACCCACTCAGGGAAAGACCCAATGTCCCTAAAAGACTAGTCTGATAGGGGAAGGATGGCTCTCTCTTTTAAGGTGGCTTCCTCCTCCCAAGTTAAGCAAGGTGGGATTATTTAGAGGCTCACACGATCGCCGCCCGATTACAACTAGGCCACTTGGCCTTTTTTTGTTGCGTCTTTGCCAGCGGGTAATAGTGGAGGATGTCCTCATCATTCCCACCCTCTTAAACAAGGGTCCAACTCTGATACAAATGATATATCCGGCCCAGGTGGGGTTGGCCGAGGCCCAATAAATTAAGGTTGCCCGGACCCCAACAGTTCTTATACACACCCACTCAGGGAAAGGCCCAATGTCCCTAAAAGACTAGTCTGATAGGGGAAGGGTGGCTCTCTCTTTTGAAGTGGCTTCCTCCTCCCAAGTTAAGCAAGGTGGGATTATTCAGAGGCTCACACGATCGCCGCCCAACTACAATTGGGCCACTTGGCCTTTTTTTGTTGCGCCTTTGCTAGCGGGTAATAGTGGAGGATGTCCTCATCAGACGAGGCTCAAGTGGAAGTGTGATTCAGTCTGTTTGGAGATAGTGCTACTCTTGACGCAAGATGGATGCATGGTTTGCGTTGAACGTACCGCAGGTTCAGATGTCGTTTTGGACACACCCGATGGAACTCTTAGGAGACGTGGGTCATGTGGAATCTCGTTTTGGTATATTTGGAGACAATGTTAGTGTCAGTGCAAGATAGGTGCATGGTTTGTGTAAAATGTACCATAGGCTCAGAAATCATTTTGGACACACCCGCTGGTACTCCTAGGTGACGAGGCTCAACTACAAGCTCGATTCAGTCCGTTTGGATATGGTTCTAGTGTCAGTACAAGATAGGTGCACGTTTTGCACCAAACGTACCATAGGCTCAGAACTCATTTTGGACACACCCGCGATTGTACTCCTAGGTGATGGGGCTCAAGGGTAAGCTCGATTCGGTCCGTTTAGAGATTGTGCTAATCTTGATAGAAGAAGGATGCACGGTTTGCGTCAAACGTACCGTAGGCTCAGAAATCATTATGGACGCACCGGATGAAACTCCTAGGTGACGGGGCTGAAGTGGGTGCTTGTTTCATTCCGTTTAGGGATAATGCTAATCTTGATGCAAGACAGGTGCACGATTTGTGGAGAACGTACCATAGGCTCAGAAATCATTTTGGATGCACCCGATGGAACTCCTAGATGACTTGGGTCATATTTAATCTCGTTTTGGTCGGTGCAAGGTAGGTGCACAGTTTGCGCCAAATGTACCATAGGCTTAGAAATCGTTTTGGACTCACCTAATGATACTCCTAGGTGACGATGCTCAAGTGGAAGCTCGATTCAGTCCGTTTAGAGATAGTGCTAATCTTGACGCAAGATAGGTGCTCGGTTTGCGCTGAACATAGGACAGGCTCAGAAATCATTTTGGAAGCAGTCGATGTCACTACTAGGTGACTTGGGTCATGTGGAATCTCATTTCGATCCATATGGAGAAAGTGTTAGTCTCGGTGCAAGATAGGTGCACTGTGTGCGCCAAACGTACTATAGGCTTAGAAATCATTTTTGACACACCCAATGATACTCCTAGGTTACGATGATACATCCGGCCCAGGTGGGGTTGGCCGAGGCCCAATAAATTAAGGTTGCCCGGACCCCAACAGTTCTTATACACACCCACTCAGGGAAATGCCCAATGTCCCTAAAAGACTAGTCTGATAGGGGAAGGGTGGCTCTCTCTTTTTAAGTGGCTTCCTCCTCCCAAGTTAAGCAAGGTGGGATTATTCAGAGGCTCACACGATCGCCGCCCGACTACAATTAGGCCACTTGGCCTTTTTTTGTTGCGTCTTTGCTAGCGGGTAATAGTGGAGGATGTCCTCATCAGACGAGGCTCAAGTGGAAGTGCGATTCAGTCTGTTTGGAGATAGTGCTACTCTTGACGCAAGATGGATGCATGGTTTGCGTGGAACGTACCGCAGGTTCAGATGTCGTTTTGGACGCACCCGATGGAACTCTTAGGAGACGTGGGTCATGTGGAATCTCGTTTTGGTCTATTTGGAGACAATGTTAGTGTCAGTGCAAGATAGGTGCATGGTTTGTGTAAAATGTACCATAGGCTCAGAAATCATTTTGGACACACCCGCTGGTACTCCTAGGTGACGAGGCTCAACTACAAGCTCGATTCAGTCCGTTTGGATATGGTTCTAGTGTCAGTACAAGATAGGTGCACGTTTTGCGCCAAACGTACCATAGGCTCAGAACTCATTTTGGACACACCCACGATTGTACTCCTAGGTGATGGGGCTCAAGGGTAAGCTCGATTCAGTCCGTTTGGAGATTGTGCTAATCTTGATAGAAGATGGATGCACGGTTTGCGTCGAACGTACCGTAGGCTCAGAAATCATTATGGACGCACCGGATGAAACTCCTAGGTGACGGGGCTGAAGTGGGTGCTTGTTTCATTCCGTTTAGGGATAATGCTAATCTTGATGCAAGATAGGTGCACGATTTGTGGAGAACGTACCATAGGCTCAGAAATCATTTTGGATGCACCCGATGGAACTCCTAGATGACTTGGGTCATATTTAATCTCGTTTTGGTCGGTGCAAGGTAGGTGCACAGTTTGCGCCAAATGTACCATAGGCTTAGAAATCGTTTTGGACTCACCTAATGATACTCCTAGGTGACGATGCTCAAGTGGAAGCTCGATTCAGTCCGTTTAGAGATAGTGTTAATCTTTACGCAAGATAGGTGCTCGGTTTGCTCTGAACATAGGACAGGCTCAGAAATCATTTTGGAAGCAGTCGATGTTACTACTAGGTGACTTGGGTCATGTGGAATCTCATTTCGATCCATGTGGAGAAAGTGTTAGTCTTGGTGCAAGATAGGTGCACTGTGTGCGCCAAACGTACCATAGGCTTAGAAATCATTTTTGACACACCCAATGATACTCCTAGGTTACGATGATACATCCGGCCCAGGTGGGGTTGGCCGAGGCCCAATAAATTAAGGTTGCCCGGACCCCAACAGTTCTTATACACACCCACTCAGGGAAATGCCCAATGTCCCTAAAAGACTAGTCTGATAGGGGAAGGGTGGCTCTCTCTTTTAAAGTGGCTTCCTCCTCCAAAGTTAAGCAAGGTGGGATTATTCAGAGGCTCACATGATCGCCGCCCGACTACAATTGGGCCACTTGGCCTTTTTTTGTTGCGTCTTTGCTAGCGGGTAATAGTGGAGGATGTCCTCATCAGACGAGGCTCAAGTGGAAGTGCGATTCAGTCTGTTTGGAGATAGTGCTACTCTTGACGCAAGATGGATGCATGGTTTGCGTTGAACGTACCGCAGGTTCAGATGTCGTTTTGGACGCACCTGATGGAACTCTTAGGAGACGTGGGTCATGTGGAATCTCGTTTTGGTCTATTTGGAGACAATGTTAGTGTCAGTGCAAGATAGGTGCATGGTTTGTGAAAAATGTACCATAGGCTCAGAAATCATTTTGGACACACCCGCTGGTACTCCTAGGTGATGAGGCTCAACTACAAGCTCGATTCAGTCCGTTTGGATACGGTTCTAGTGTCAGTACAAGATAGGTGCACGTTTTGCGCCAAACGTACCATAGGCTCAGAACTCATTTTGGACACACCCGCGATTGTACTCCTAGGTGATGGGGCTCAAGGGTAAGCTCGATTCAGTCCGTTTGGAGATTGTGCTAATCTTGATAGAAGATGGATGCACGGTTTGCGTCGAACGTACCGTAGGCTCAGAAATCATTATGGACGCACCGGATGAAACTCCTAGGTGACGGGGCTGAAGTGGGTGCTTGTTTCATTCCGTTTAGGGATAATGCTAATCTTGATGCAAGACAGGTGCACGATTTGTGGAGAACGTACCATAGGCTCAGAAATTATTTTGGATGCACCCGATGGTACTCCTAGATGACTTGGGTCATATTTAATCTCGTTTTGGTCGGTGCAAGGTAGGTGCACAGTTTGCGCCAAATGTACCATAGGCTTAGAAATCGTTTTGGACTCACCTAATGATACTCCTAGGTGACGATGCTCAAGTGGAAGCTCGATTCAGTCCGTTTAGAGATAGTGCTAATCCTGACGCAAGAGAGGTGCTCGGTTTGCGCTGAACATAGGACAGGCTCAGAAATCATTTTGGAAGCAGTCGATGTTACTACTAGGTGACTTGGGTCATGTGGAATCTCATTTCGATCCATGTGGAGAAAGTGTTAGTCTCGGTGCAAGATAGGTGCACTGTGTGCGCCAAACGTACCATAGGCTTAGAAATCATTTTTGACACACCCAATGATACTCCTAGGTTACGATGATACATCCGGTCCTGGTGGGGTTGGCCAAGGCCCAATAAATTAAGGTTGCCCGGACCCCAACAGTTCTTATACACACCCACTCAGGGAAATGCCCAATGTCCCTAAAAGACTAGTCTGATAGGGGAAGGGTGGCTCTCTCTTTTAAAGTGGCTTCCTCCTCCCAAGTTAAGCAAGGTGGGATTATTCAGAGGCTCACACGATCGCTGCCCGACTACAATTAGGCCACTTGGCTTTTTTGTTGCGTCTTTGCTAGCGGGTAGTAGTGGAGGATGTCCTCATCAGACGAGGCTCAAGTGGAAGTGCGATTCAGTCTGTTTGGAGATAGTGCTACTCTTGACGCAAGATGGATGCATGGTTTGCGTTGAACGTACCGCAGCTTCAGATGTCGTTTTGGACGCACCCGATGGAACTCTTAGGAGACGTGGGTCATGTGGAATCTCGTTTTGGTCTATTTGGAGACAATGTTAGTGTCAGTGCAAGATAGGTGCATGGTTTGTGTAAAATGTACCATAGGCTCAGAAATCATTTTGGACACACCCGCTGGTACTCCAAGGTGACGAGGCTCAACTACAAGCTCGATTCAGTCCGTTTGGAGACAGTGCTAGTGTCAGTACAAGTTAGGTGCATGTTTTGCACCAAACGTACCATAGGCTCAGAACTCATTTTGGACACACCCACGATTGTACTCCTAGGTGATGGGGCTCAAGGGTAAGCTCGATTCAGTCCGTTTGGAGATTGTGCTAATCTTGATAGAAGATGGATGCACGGTTTGCGTCGAACGTACCGTAGGCTCAGAAATCATTATGGACGCACCGGATGAAACTCCTAGGTGACGGGAATGAAGTGGGTGCTTGTTTCATTCCGTTTAGGGATAATGCTAATCTTGATGCAAGATAGGTGCACGATTTGTGGAGAACGTACTATAGGCTCAGAAATCATTTTGGATGCACCCGATGGAACTCCTAGATGACTTGGGTCATATTTAATCTCATTTTGGTCGGTGCAAGGTAGGTGCACAGTTTGCGCCAAATGTACCATAGGCTTAGAAATCATTTTGGACTCACCTAATGATACTCCTAGTGACGATGCTCAAGTGGAAGCTCGATTCAGTCCGTTTAGAGATAGTGCTAATCTTGATGCAAGATAGGTGCTCGGTTTGCGCTGAACATAGGACAGGCTCAGAAATCATTTTGGAAGCAGTCGATGTTACTACTAGGTGACTTGGGTCATCTGGAATCTCATTTCGATCCATGTGGAGAAAGTGTTAGTCTCGGTGCAAGATAGGTGCACTGTGTGCGCCAAACGTACCATAGGCTTAGAAATCATTTTTGACACACCCAATGATACTCCTAGGTTACGATGATACATCTGGCCCAGGTGGGGTTGGCCAAGGCCCAATAAATTAAGGTTGCCCGGACCCCAACAGTTCTTATATGATGAGGACATCATTGGCTCAAAGATGACCATGCCAGCCACTTCTATACCAAAGGTGCAACCATTCTATATGAGGCTTATCATTGAAGCATTTGATGAATTGATGCCGCACCATGATATGAACCCGCTAGGGTGAATCCTGATCTTTCGATGAGAGAAGGTGGATAACTCGATTTGGTGGATGGAGATGACGTTCACGGCCCGACTACAGCCTTCCAAGCTGTGCCTTAGCAACCGATACACCACCTCCAACAGCCGTCGTGATCTTGTGGAGCACGATCAACCAAATCACTAGGGTAATTCCTGCAAGCAATCGAGGAACAAGCAAGAACAAGTAGAACAAGCAACTCAATTGCAAATATGGAGATGAAAAACCAATCTGAACTCACAAAGTTGGGGTTCTGAATCAAGTAGAACGGATGGTCTAGTCAATACACGCGTCTACAAGGAAGTAGCAATGGCTAAACTTTCAACAAAACAAAACCCAATCTTTTTGTGGCGGCTCTAATCCTTATTAATACCTAGGGGAACGACCAGGGGGGTGTTGGGGTCGTTCTCCAACCCTAGGACACATCCTTAATGGACCCAAATTGATACATGGACCATCGGCCCAAAATAGGGTGACGCAGCACCAAAGGCAGAAAAGGTTCCGGCGTTGAAACGACGATTGCGGAAGCATTGGATAAGATATAGCCATGAGTCCAGATCCGTTGGAAAATAGACTTGATAAGCTTTCGAAAAAGTGCTATAACGTCCCAATCGGAGTCCGTATGAAGTCGTGGTGACCGTCGCAATTTGGGACTATTTTGCAGTCCGAATTCAACTTCCAAAACGTGTTGGACTTGGACTCTTTCTGTCCTTGGAACCAAAGTGACGTGGTGGCCTAGCGGAGGACGTTAGGAATACTTGGATTTGGTCCCCAATCAACTTCATTAATCTTCCATGCTTTCCATATGCAATCAAACCTTCCCTTGATCCATGTAAGTAATTCTGAAAATGAAAATGAACACACATCAAGGTGCGGCATCAATTCATCAAATGCTTCAATGATAAGCCTCATATAGAATGGTTGCACCTTTGGTATAGAAGTGGTTGGCATGGTCATCTTTGAGCCAATGATGTCCTCATCATTATACACACCCACTCAGGGAAAGGCCCAATGTCCCTAAAAGACTAGTCTGATAGGGGAAGGGTGGCTCTCTCTTTTAAGGTGGCTTCCTCCTCCCAAGTTAAGCAAGGTGGGATTATTCAGAGGCTCACACGATCGCCGCCCGACTACAACTAGGCCACTTGGCCTTTTTTTGTTGCGTCTTTGCTAGCGGGTAATAGTGGAGGATGTCCTCATCATTCCCACCCTCTTAAACAAGGGTCCAACTCTGATACAAATGATATATCCGGCCTAGGTGGGGTTGGCCGAGGCCCAATAAATTAAGGTTGCCTGGACCCCAACAGTTCTTATACACACCCACTCAGGGAAAGGCCCAGTGTCCCTAAAAGACTAGTCTGATAGGGGAAGGGTGGCTCTCTCTTTTAAAGTGGCTTCCTCCTCCCAAGTTAAGCAAGGTGGGATTATTCAGAGGCTCACACGATCGCCGCCCGACTACAATTAGGCCACTTGGCCTTTTTTTGTTGCGTCTTTGCTAGCGGGTAATAGTGGAGGATGTCCTCATCAGACGAGGCTCAAGTGGAAGCGCGATTCAGTCTGTTTGGAGATAGTGCTACTCTTGATGCAAGATGGATGCATGCTTTGCGTCGAACATGCCGCAGGTTCAGATGTCATTTTGGACGCACCCGATGGAACTCCTAGGAGACGTGGGTCATGTGGAATCTCGTTTTGGTCTATTTGGAGACAGTGTTAGTGTCAGTGCAAGATAGGTGCATGGTTTGTGTAAAACATACCATAGGCTCAGAAATCGTTTTGGACACACCCGCTGGTACTCCAAGGTGACGAGGCTCAACTACAAGCTCGATTCAGTCCGTTTGGAGACAGTGCTAGTGTCAGTACAAGTTAGGTGCATGTTTTGCACCAAACGTACCATAGGCTCAGAACTCATTTTGGACACACCCACGATTGTACTCCTAGGTGATGGGGCTCAAGGGTAAGCTCGATTCAGTCCGTTTGGAGATTGTGCTAATCTTGATAGAAGATGGATGCACGGTTTGCGTCGAACGTACCGTAGGCTCAGAAATCATTATGGACGCACCGGATGAAACTCCTAGGTGACGGGAATGAAGTGGGTGCTTGTTTCATTCCGTTTAGGGATAATGCTAATCTTGATGCAAGACAGGTGCACGATTTGTGGAGAACGTACTATAGGCTCAGAAATCATTTTGGATGCACCCAATGGAACTCCTAGATGACTTGGGTCATATTTAATCTCATTTTGGTCGGTGCAAGGTAGCTGCACAGTTTGCGCCAAATGTACCATAGGCTTAGAAATCGTTTTGGACTCACCTAATGATACTCCTAGTGACGATGCTCAAGTGGAAGCTTGATTCAGTCCGTTTAGAGATAGTGCTAATCTTGACGCAAGATAGGTGCTCGGTTTGCGCTGAACATAGGACAGGCTCAGAAATCATTTTGGAAGCAGTCGATGTTACTACTAGGTGACTTGGGTCATGTGGAATCTCATTTCGATCCATGTGGAGAAAGTGTTAGTCTCGGTGCAAGATAGGTGCACTGTGTGCGCCAAACGTACCATAGGCTTAGAAATCATTTTTGACACACCCAATGATACTCCTAGGTTACGATGATACATCTGGCCCAGGTGGGGTTGGCCAAGGCCCAATAAATTAAGGTTGCCCGGACCCCAACAGTTCTTATATGATGAGGACATCATTGGCTCAAAGATGACCATGCCAACCACTTCTATACCAAAGGTGCAACCATTCTATATGAGGCTTATCATTGAAGCATTTGATGAATTGATGCCGCACCATGATATGAACCCGCTAGGGTGAATCCTGATCTTTCGATGAGAGAAGGTGGATAACTCGATTTGGTGGATGGAGATGACGTTCACGGCCCGACTACAGCCTTCCAAGCTGCACCTTAGCAACCGATACACCACCTCCAACAGCCGTCGTGATCTTGTGGAGCACGATCAACCAAATCACTAGGGTAATTCCTGCAAGCAATCGAGGAACAAGCAAGAACAAGTAGAACAAGCAACTCAATTGCAAATATGGAGATGAAAAACCAATCTGAACTCACAAAGTTGGGGTTCTGAATCAAGTAGAACGGATGGTCTAGTCAATACACGCGTCTACAAGGAAGTAGCAATGGCTAAACTTTCAACAAAACAAAACCCAATCTTTTTGTGGCGGCTCTAATCCTTATTAATACCTAGGGGAACGACTAGGGGGGTGTTGGGGTCGTTCTCCAACCCTAGGACACATCCTTAATGGACCCAAATTGATACATGGACCATCGGCCCAAAATAGGGTGACGCAGCACCAAAGGCAGAAAAGGTTCCGGCGTTGAAACGACGATTGCGGAAGCATTGGATAAGATATAGCCATGAGTCCAGATCCGTTGGAAAATAGACTTGATAAGCTTTCGAAAAAGTGCTATAACGTCCCAATCGGAGTCTGTATGAAGTCGTGGTGACCGTCGCAATTTGGGACTATTTTGCAGTCCGAATTCAACTTCCAAAACGTGTTGGACTTGGACTCTTTCTGTCCTTGGAACCAAAGTGACGTGGTGGCCTAGCGGAGGACGTTAGGAATACTTGGATTTGGTCCCCAATCAACTTCATTAACCTTCCATGCTTTCCATATGCAATCAAACCTTCCCTTGATCCATGTAAGTAATTCTGAAAATGAAAATGAACACACATCAAGGTGCGGCATCAATTCATCAAATGCTTCAATGATAAGCCTCATATAGAATAGTTGCACCTTTGGTATAGAAGTGGTTGGCATGGTCATCTTTGAGCCAATGATGTCCTCATCATTATACACACCCACTCAGGGAAAGGCCCAATGTCCCTAAAAGACTAGTTTGATAGGGGAAGGGTGGCTCTCTCTTTTAAGGTGGCTTTCTCCTCCCAAGTTAAGCAAGGTGGGATTATTCAGAGGCTCACACGATCGCCGCCCGACTACAACTAGGCCACTTGGCCTTTTTTTGTTGCGTCTTTGCTAGCGGGTAATAGTGGAGGATGTCCTCATCATTCCCACCCTCTTAAACAAGGGTCCAACTCTGATACAAATGATATATCCGGCCCAGGTGGGGTTGGCCGAGGCCCAATAAATTAAGGTTGGCTGGACCCCAACAGTTCTTATACACACCCACTCAGGGAAAGGCCCAGTGTCCCTAAAAGACTAGTCTGATAGGGGAAGGGTGGCTCTCTCTTTTAAAGTGGCTTCCTCCTCCCAAGTTAAGCAAGGTGGGATTATTCAGAGGCTCACACGATCGCCGCCCGACTACAATTAGGCCACTTGGCCTTTTTTTGTTGCGTCTTTGCTAGCGGGTAATAGTGGAGGATGTCCTCATCAGACGAGGCTCAAGTGGAAGCGCGATTCAGTCTGTTTGGAGATAGTGCTACTCTTGACGCAAGGTGGATGCATGCTTTGCGTCGAACATGCCGCAGGTTCAGATGTCATTTTGGACGCACCCGATGGAACTCCTAGGAGACGTGGGTCATGTGGAATCTCGTTTTGGTCTATTTGGAGACAGTGTTAGTGTCAGTGCAAGATAGGTGCATGGTTTGTGTAAAACATACCATAGGCTCAGAAATCGTTTTGGACACACCCGCTGGTACTCCAAGGTGACGAGGCTCAACTACAAGCTCGATTCAGTCCGTTTGGAGACAGTGCTAGTGTCAGTACAAGTTAGGTGCATGTTTTGCACCAAACGTACCATAGGCTCAGAACTCATTTTGGACACACCCACGATTGTACTCCTAGGTGATGGGGCTCAAGGGTAAGCTCGATTCAGTCCGTTTGGAGATTGTGCTAATCTTGATAGAAGATGGATGCACGGTTTGCGTCGAACGTACCGTAGGCTCAGAAATCATTATGGACGCACCGGATGAAACTCCTAGGTGACGGGAATGAAGTGGGTGCTTGTTTCATTCCGTTTAGGGATAATGCTAATCTTGATGCAAGACAGGTGCACGATTTGTGGAGAACGTACTATAGGCTCAGAAATCATTTTGGATGCACCCGATGGAACTCCTAGATGACTTGGGTCATATTTAATCTCGTTTTGGTCAGTGCAAGGTAGGTGCACAGTTTGCGCCAAATGTACCATAGGCTTAGAAATCGTTTTGGACTCACCTAATGATACTCATAGGTGATGATGCTCAAGTGAAAGCTCGATTCAGTCCGTTTAGAGATAGTGCTAATCTTGACGCAAGATAGGTGCTCGGTTTGCGCTGAACATAGGACAGGCTTAGAAATCATTTTGGAAGCAGTCGATGTTACTACTAGGTGACTTGGGTCATGTGGAATCTCATTTCGATCCATGTGGAGAAAGTGTTAGTCTCGGTGCAAGATAGGTGCACTGTGTGCGCCAAACGTACCATAGGCTTAGAAATCATTTTTGACACACCCAATGATACTCCTAGGTTACGATGATACATCCGGCCCAGGTGGGGTTGGCCGAGGCCCAATAAATTAAGGTTGCCCGGACCCCAACAGTTCTTATACACACCCACTCAGGGAAATGCCCAATGTCCCTAAAAGACTAGTCTGATTGGGGAAGGGTGGCTCTCTCTTTTAAGGTGGCTTCCTCCTCCCAAGTAGGTGCACAGTTTGCGCCAAATGTACCATAGGCTTAGAAATCATTTTGCACTCACCTAATGATACTCTAGGTTACGATGCTCAAGTGGAAGCTCGATTCAGTCCGTTTAGAGATAGTGCTAATCTTGACGCAAGATAGGTGCTCGGTTTGCGCTGAACATAGGACAGGCTTAGAAATCATTTTGGAAGCAGTCGATGTAACTACTAGGTGACTTGGGTCATGTGGAATCTCGTTTCGGTCCACGTGGAGAAAGTGTTAGTCTCGGTGCAAGATAGGTGCACTGTGTGTGCCAAACGTACCATAGGCTTAGAAAGCATTTTTGACACACCCAATGATACTCCTAGGTGACGAGGCTCAAGTGGAAGCGCGATTCAGTCTATTTGGAGATAGTGCTACTCTTGACGCAAGATGGATGCATGGTTTGCATCGAACGTACCGCAGGTTCAGATGTCATTTTGGACGCACCCGATGGAACTCCTAGGAGACGTGGGTCATGTGGAATCTCGTTTTGGTCTATTTGGAGACAGTGTTAGTGTCAGTGCAAGATAGGTGCATGGTTTGTGTAAAACATACCATAGGCTCAGAAATCATTCTGGACACACCCGCTGGTACTCCAAGGTGACGAGACTCAATTGCAAGCTCGATTCAGTCCGTTTGGAGACAGTGCTAGTGTCAGTACAAGTTAGGTGCATGTTTTGCACCAAACATACCATAGGCTCAGAACTCATTTTGGACACACCCACGATTGTACTCCTAGGTGATGCGGCTCAAGGGTAAGCTCGATTCAGTCCGTTTGGAGATTGTGCTAATCTTGATAGAAGATGGATGCACGGTTTGCGTCGAACGTACCGTAGGCTCAGAAATCATTATGGACTCACCGGATGAAACTCCTAGGTGACGGGGCTGAAGTGGGTGCTTGTTTCATTCCGTTTAGGGATAATGCTAATCTTGATGCAAGACAGGTGCACGATTTGTGGAGAACGTACCATAGGCTCAGAAATCATTTTGGATGCACCCGATGGAACTCCTAGATGACTTGGGTCATATTTAATCTCGTTTTGGTCGGTGCAAGGTAGGTGCACAGTTTGCGCCAAATGTACCATAGGCTTAGAAATCGTTTTGGACTCACCTAATGATACTCGTAGGTGACGATGCTCAAGTGGAAGCTCGATTCAGTCCGTTTAGAGATAGTGCTAATCTTGACGCAAGATAGGTGCTCAGTTTGCGCTGAACATAGGACATGCTTAGAAATCATTTTGGAAGCAGTCGATGTTACTACTAGGTGACTTGGGTCATCTGGAATCTCATTTCGATCCATGTGGAGAAAGTGTTAGTCTCGGTGCAAGATAGGTGCACTGTGTGCGCCAAACGTACCATAGGCTTAGAAATCATTTTTGACACACCCAAAGATACTCCTAGGTTACGATGATACATCCGGCCCAGGTGGGGTTGGCCGAGGCCCAATAAATTAAGGTTGCCCGGACCCCAACAGTTCTTATACACACCCACTCAGGGAAATGCCCAATGTCCCTAAAAGACTAGTCTGATAGGGGAAGGGTGGCTCTCTCTTTTAAGGTGGCTTCCTCCTCCCAAGTAGGTGCACAGTTTGTGCCAAATGTACCATAGGCTTAGAAATCATTTTGCACTCACCTAATGATACTCCTAGGTTACGATGCTCAAGTGGAAGCTCGATTCAGTCCGTTTAGAGATAGTGCTAATCTTGACGCAAGATAGGTGCTCGGTTTGCGCTGAACATAGGACAGGCTTAGAAATCATTTTGGAAGCAGTCGATGTAACTACTAGGTGACTTGGGTCATGTGGAATCTCGTTTCGGTCCACGTGGAGAAAGTGTTAGTCTCGGTGCAAGATAGGTGCACTGTGTGCGGCAAACGTACCATAGGCTTAGAAAGCATTTTTGACACACCCAATGATACTCCTAGGTGACGAGGCTCAAGTGGAAGCGCGATTCAGTCTATTTGGAGATAGTGCTACTCTTGACGTAAGATGGATGCATGGTTTGCGTCGAACGTACCGCAGGTTCAGATGTCATTTTGGACGCACCCGATGGAACTCCTAGGAGACGTGGGTCATGTGGAATCTCGTTTTGGTCTATTTGGAGACAGTATTAGTGTCAGTGCCAGATAGGTGCATGGTTTGTGTAAAACATACCATAGGCTCAGAAATCGTTTTGGACACACCCGCTGGTACTCCAAGGTGACGAGGCTCAACTGCAAGCTCGATTCAGTCCGTTTGGAGACAGTGCTAGTGTCAGTACAAGTTAGGTGCATGTTTTGCACCAAACGTACCATAGGCTCAGAACTCATTTTGGACACACCCACGATTGTACTCCTAGGTGATGGGGCTCAAGGGTAAGCTCGATTCAGTCCGTTTGGAGATTGTGCTAATCTTGATAGAAGATGGATGCACGGTTTGCGTCGAACGTACCGTAGGCTCAGAAATCATTATGGACGCACCGGATGAAACTCCTAGGTGACGGGGCTGAAGTGGGTGCTTGTTTCATTCCGTTTAGGGATAATGCTAATCTTGATGCAAGACAGGTGCACGATTTGTGGAGAACGTACCATAGGCTCAGAAATCATTTTGGATGCACCCGATGGAACTCCTAGATGACTTGGGTCATATTTAATCTCGTTTTGGTCGGTGCAAGGTAGGTGCACAGTTTGCGCCAAATGTACCATAGGCTTAGAAATCGTTTTGGACTCACCTAATGATACTCGTAGGTGACGATGCTCAAGTGGAAGCTCGATTCAGTCCGTTTAGAGATAGTGCTAATCTTGACGCAAGATAGGTGCTCGGTTTGCGCTGAACATAGGACAGGCTTAGAAATCATTTTGGAAGCAGTCGATGTTACTACTAGGTGACTTGGGTCATGTGGAATCTCATTTCGATCCATGTGGAGAAAGTGTTAGTCTCGGTGCAAGATAGGTGCACTGTGTGTGCCAAACGTACCATAGGATTAGAAATCATTTTTGACACACCCAATGATACTCCTAGGTTACGATGATACATCCGGCCCAGGTGGGGTTGGCCGAGGCCCAATAAATTAAGGTTGCCCGGACCCCAACAGTTCTTATACACACCCACTCAGGGAAATGCCCAATGTCCCTAAAAGACTAGTCTGATAGGGGAAGGGTGGCTCTCTCTTTTAAGGTGGCTTCCTCCTCCCAAGTAGGTGCACAGTTTGCGCCAAATGTACCATAGGCTTAGAAATCATTTTGCACTCACCTAATGATACTCCTAGGTTACGATGCTCAGGTGGAAGCTCGATTCAGTCCGTTTAGAGATAGTGCTAATCTTGACGCAAGATAGGTGCTCAGTTTGCGCTGAACATAGGACAGGCTTAGAAATCATTTTGGAAGCAGTCGATGTAACTACTAGGTGACTTGGGTCATGTGGAATCTCGTTTCGGTCCACGTGGAGAAAGTGTTAGTCTCGGTGCAAGATAGGTGCACTGTGTGCGCCAAACGTACCATAGGCTTAGAAAGCATTTTTGACACACCCAATGATACTCCTAGGTGACGAGGCTCAAGTGGAAGCGCGATTCAGTCTATTTGGAGATAGTGCTACTCTTGACGCAAGATGGATGCATGGTTTGCGTCGAACGTACCGCAGGTTCAGATGTCATTTTGGACGCACCCGATGGAACTCCTAGGAGACGTGGGTCATGTGGAATCTCGTTTTGGTCTATTTGGAGACAGTGTTAGTGTCAGTGCAAGATAGGTGCATGGTTTGTGTAAAACATACCATAGGCTCAGAAATCGTTTTGGACACACCCGCTGGTACTCCAAGGTGACGAGGCTCAACTGCAAGCTCGATTCAGTCCGTTTGGAGACAGTGCTAGTGTCAGTACAAGTTAGGTGCATGTTTTGCACCAAACGTACCATAGGCTCAGAACTCATTTTGGACACACCCACGATTGTACTCCTAGGTGATGGGGCTCAAGGGTAAGCTCGATTCAGTCCGTTTGGAGATTGTGCTAATCTTGATAGAAGATGGATGCACGGTTTGCGTCGAACGTACCGTAGGCTCAGAAATCATTATGGACGCACCGGATGAAACTCCTAGGTGACGGGGCTGAAGTGGGTGCTTGTTTCATTCCATTTAGGGATAATGCTAATCTTGATGCAAGACAGGTGCACGATTTGTGGAGAACGTACCATAGGCTCAGAAATCATTTTGGATGACCCGATGGAACTGCTAGATGACTTGGGTCATATTTAATCTCGTTTTGGTCGGTGCAAGGTAGGTGCACAGTTTGCGCCAAATGTACCATAGGCTTAGAAATCGTTTTGGACTCACCTAATGATACTCCTAGGTGACGATGCTCAAGTGGAAGCTCGATTCAGTCCGTTTAGAGATAGTGCTAATCTTGACGCAAGATAGGTGCTCGGTTTGCGCTGAACATAGGATAGGCTTAGAAATCATTTTGGAAGCAGTCGATGTTACTACTAGGTGACTTGGGTCATGTGGAATCTCATTTTGATCCATGTGGAGAAAGTGTTAGTCTCGATGCAAGATAGGTGCACTGTGTGCGCCAAACGTACCATAGGCTTAGAAATCATTTTTGACACACCCAATGATACTCCTAGGTTACGATGATACATCCGGCCCTGGTGGGGTTGGCCGAGGCCCAATAAATTAAGGTTGCCCGGACCCTAACAGTTCTTATACACACCCACTCAGGGAAATGCCCAATGTCCCTAAAAGACTAGTCTGATAGGGGAAGGGTGGCTCTCTCTTTTAAGGTGGCTTCCTCCTCCCAAGTAGGTGCACAGTTTGCGCCAAATGTACCATAGGCTTAGAAATCATTTTGCACTCACCTAATGATACTCCTAGGTTACGATGCTCAACTGGAACCTCGATTCAGTCTGTTTAGAGATAGTGCTAATCTTGACGCAAGATAGGTGCTCGGTTTGCGCTGAACATAGGACAGGCTTAGAAATCATTTTGGAAGCAGTCGATGTAACTACTAGGTGACTTGGGTCATGTGGAATCTCGTTTCGGTCCACGTGGAGAAAGTGTTAGTCTCGGTGCAAGATAGGTGCACTGTGTGCGGCAAACGTACCATAGGCTTAGAAAGCATTTTTGACACACCCAATGATACTCCTAGGTGACGAGGCTCAAGTGGAAGCGCGATTCAGTCTATTTGGAGATAGTGCTACTCTTGACGCAAGATGGATGCATGGTTTGCGTCGAACATGCCGCAGGTTCAGATGTCATTTTGGATGCACCCGATGGAACTCCTAGGAGACGTGGGTCATGTGGAATCTCGTTTTGGTCTATTTGGAGACAGTGTTAGTGTCAGTGCAAGATAGGTGCATGGTTTGTGTAAAACATACCATAGGCTCAGAAATCGTTTTGGACACACCCGCTGGTACTCCAAGGTGACGAGGCTCAACTACAAGCTCGATTCAGTCCGTTTGGAGACAGTGCTAGTGTCAGTACAAGTTAGGTGCATGTTTTGCACCAAACGTACCATAGGCTCAGAACTGATTTTGGACACACCCACGATTGTACTCCTAGTTGATGGGGCTCAAGGGTAAGCTCGATTCAGTCCGTTTGGAGATTGTGCTAATCTTGATAGAAGATGGATGCACGGTTTGCGTCGAACGTACCGTAGGCTCAGAAATCATTATGGATGCACCGGATGAAACTCCTAGGTGACGGGAATGAAGTGGGTGCTTGTTTCATTCCGTTTAGGGATAATGCTAATCTTGATGCAAGACAGGTGCACGATTTGTGGAGAACGTACCATAGGCTCAGAAATCATTTTGGATGCACCCGATGGAACTCCTAGATGACTTGGGTCATATTTAATCTCGTTTTGGTCGGTGCAAGGTAGGTGCACAGTTTGCGCCAAATGTACCATAGGCTTAGAAATCGTTTTGGACTCACCTAATGATACTCCTAGGTGATGATGCTCAAGTGGAAGCTCGATTCAGTCCGTTTAGAGATAGTGCTAATCTTGACGCAAGATAGGTGCTCGGTTTGCGCTGAACATAGGACAGGCTTAGAAATCATTTTGGAAGCAGTCGATGTTACTACTAGGTGACTTGGGTCATGTGGAATCTCATTTCGATCCATGTGGAGAAAGTGTTAGTCTCGGTGCAAGATAGGTGCACTGTGTGCGCCAAACGTACCATAGGCTTAGAAATCATTTTTGACACACCCAATGATACTCCTAGGTTACGATGATACTTCCGGCCCAAGTGGGATTGGCCGAGGCCCAATAAATTAAGGTTGCCCGGACCCCAACAGTTCTTATACACACCCACTCAGGGAAATGCCCAATGTCCCTAAAAGACTAGTCTGATAGGGGAAGGGTGGCTCTCTCTTTTAAGGTGGCTTCCTCCTCCCAAGTAGGTGCACAGTTTGCGCCAAATGTACTAGGCTTAGAAATCATTTTGCACTCACCTAATGATACTCTAGGTTACGATGCTCAAGTGGAAGCTCGATTCAGTCCGTTTGGAGATAGTGCTAATCTTAACGCAAGATAGGTGCTCGGTTTGCGCTGAACATAGGACAGGCTTAGAAATCATTTTGGATGCAGTCGATGTAACTACTAGGTGACTTGGGTCATGTGGAATCTCGTTTCGGTCCACGTGGAGAAAGTGTTAGTCTCGGTGCAAGATAGGTGCACTGTGTGCGCCAAACGTACCATAGGCTTAGAAAGCATTTTTGACACACCCAATGATACTCCTAGGTGACGAGGCTCAAGTGGAAGCGCGATTCAGTCTATTTGGAGATAGTGCTACTCTTGACGCAAGATGGATGCATGGTTTGCGTCGAACGTACCGCAGGTTCAGATGTCATTTTGGACGCACCCGATGGAACTCCTAGGAGACGTGGGTCATGTGGAATCTCGTTTTGGTCTATTTGGAGACAGTGTTAGTGTCAGTGCAAGATAGGTGCATGGTTTGTGTAAAACATACCATAGGCTCAGAAATCGTTTTGGACACACCCGCTGGTACTCCAAGGTGACGAGGCTCAACTGCAAGCTCGATTCAGTCCGTTTGGAGACAGTGCTAGTGTCAGTACAAGTTAGGTGCTTGTTTTGCACCAAACGTACCATAGGCTCAGAACTCATTTTGGACACACCCACGATTGTACTCCTAGGTGATGGGGCTCAAGGGTAAGCTCGATTCAGTCCATTTGGAGATTGTGCTAATCTTGATAGAAGATGGATGCACGGTTTGCGTCGAACGTACCGTAGGCTTAGAAATCATTATGGACGCACCGGATGAAACTCCTAGGTGACGGGGCTGAAGTGGGTGCTTGTTTCATTCCGTTTAGGGATAAAGCTAATCTTGATGCAAGACAGGTGCACGATTTGTGGAGAACGTACCATAGGCTCAGAAATCATTTTGGATGCACCCGATGGAACTCCTAGATGACATGGGTCATATTTAATCTCGTTTTGGTCGGTGCAAGGTAGGTGCACAGTTTGCGCCAAATATACCATAGGCTTAGAAATCATTTTGGACTCACCTAATGATACTCGTAGGTGACGATGCTCAAGTGGAAGCTCGATTCAGTCCGTTTAGAGATAGTGCTAATCTTGACGCAAGATAGGTGCTCGGTTTGCGCTGAACATAGGACAGGCTCAGAAATCATTTTGGAAGCAGTTGATGTTACTACTAGGTGACTTGGGTCATGTGGAATCTCATTTCGATCCATGTGGAGAAAGTGTTAGTCTCGGTGCAAGATAGGTGCACTGTGTGTGCCAAACGTACCATAGGCTTAGAAATCATTTTTGACACACACAATGATACTCCTAGGTTACGATGATACATCCGGCCCAGGTGGGGTTGCTCGAGGCCCAATAAATTAAGGTTGCCCGGACCCCAACAGTTCTTATACACACCCACTTAGGGAAATTCCCAATGTCCCTAAAAGACTAGTCTGATAGGGGAAGGGTGGCTCTCTCTTTTAAGGTGGCTTCCTCCTCCCAAGTAGGTGCACAGTTTGCGCCAAATGTACCATAGGCTTAGAAATCATTTTGCACTCACCTAATGATACTCCTAGGTTACGATGCTCAAGTGGAAGCTCGATTCAGTCCGTTTAGAGATAGTGCTAATCTTGACGCAAGATAGGTGCTCGGTTTGCGCTGAACATAGGACAGGCTTAGAAATCATTTTGGAAGCAGTCGATGTAACTACTAGGTGACTTGGGTCATGTGGAATCTCGTTTCGGTCCACGTGGAGAAAGTGTTAGTCTCGGTGCAAGATAGGTGCACTGTGTGCGCCAAACGTACCATAGGCTTAGAAAGCATTTTTGACACACCCAATGATACTCCTAGGTGACGAGGCTCAAGTGGAAGCGCGATTCAGTCTATTTGGAGATAGTGCTACTCTTGACACAAGATGGATGCATGGTTTGCGTCGAACGTACCGCAGGTTCAGATGTCATTTTGGACGCACCCGATGGAACTCCTAGGAGACGTGGGTCATGTGGAATCTCGTTTTGGTCTATTTGGAGACAGTGTTAGTGTCAGTGCAAGATAGGTGCATGGTTTGTGTAAAACATACCATAGGCTCAGAAATCGTTTTGGACACACCCGCTGGTACTCCAAGGTGACGAGGCTCAACTGCAAGCTCGATTCAGTCCGTTTGGAGACAGTGCTAGTGTCAGTACAAGTTAGGTGCATGTTTTGCACCAAACGTACCATAGGCTCAGAACTCATTTTGGACACACCCACGATTGTACTCCTAGGTGATGGGGCTCAAGGGTAAGCTCGATTCAGTCCGTTTGGAGATTGTGCTAATCTTGATAGAAGATGGATGCACGGTTTGCGTCGAACGTACCGTAGGCTCAGAAATCATTATGGACGCACCGGATGAAACTCCTAGGGGACGGGGCTGAAGTGGGTGCTTGTTTCATTCCGTTTAGGGATACTGCTAATCTTGATGCAAGACAGGTGCACGATTTGTGGAGAACGTACCATAGGCTCAGAAATCATTTTGGATGCACCCGATGGAACTCCTAGATGACTTGGGTCATATTTAATCTCGTTTTGGTCGGTGCAAGGTAGGTGCACAGTTTGCGCCAAATGTACCATAGGCATAGAAATCATTTTGGACTCACCTAATGATACTCGTAGGTGACGATGCTCAAGTGGAAGCTCGATTCAGTCCGTTTAGAGATAGTGCTAATCTTGACGCAAGATAGGTGCTCGGTTTGCGCTGAACATAGGACAGGCTCAGAAATCATTTTGGAAGCAGTTGATGTTACTACTAGGTGACTTGGGTCATGTGGAATCTCATTTCGATCCATGTGGAGAAAGTGTTAGTCTCGGTGCAAGATAGGTGCACTGTGTGTGCCAAACGTACCATAGGCTTAGAAATCATTTTTGACACACCCAATGATACTCCTAGGTTACGATGATACATCCGGCCCAGGTGGGGTTGGCCGAGGCCCAATAAATTAAGGTTGCCCGGACCCCGACAGTTCTTATACACACCCACTCAGGGAAATGCCCAATGTCCCTAAAAGACTAGTCTGATAGGGGAAGGGTGGCTCTCTCTTTTAAGGTGGCTTCCTCCTCCCAAGTAGGTGCACAGTTTGCGCCAAATGTACCATAGGCTTAGAAATCATTTTGCACTCACCTAATGATACTCCTAGGTTACGATGCTCAAGTGGAAGCTCGATTCAGTCCGTTTAGAGATAGTGCTAATCTTGACGCAAGATAGGTGCTCGGTTTGCGCTGAACATAGGACAGGCTTAGAAATCATTTTGGAAGCAGTCGATGTAACTACTAGGTGACTTGGGTCATGTGGAATCTCGTTTCGGTCCACGTGGAGAAAGTGTTAGTCTCGGTGCAAGATAGGTGCACTGTGTGCGCCAAACGTACCATAGGCTTAGAAAGCATTTTTGACACACCCAATGATACTCCTAGGTGACGAGGCTCAAGTGGAAGCGCGATTCAGTCTATTTGGAGATAGTGCTACTCTTGACACAAGATGGATGCATGGTTTGCGTCGAACGTACCGCAGGTTCAGATGTCATTTTGGACGCACCCGATGGAACTCCTAGGAGACGTGGGTCATGTGGAATCTCGTTTTGGTCTATTTGGAGACAGTGTTAGTGTCAGTGCAAGATAGGTGCATGGTTTGTGTAAAACATACCATAGGCTCAGAAATCGTTTTGGACACACCCGCTGGTACTCCAAGGTGACGAGGCTCAACTGCAAGCTCGATTCAGTCCGTTTGGAGACAGTGCTAGTGTCAGTACAAGTTAGGTGCATGTTTTGCACCAAACGTACCATAGGCTCAGAACTCATTTTGGACACACCCACGATTGTACTCCTAGGTGATGGGGCTCAAGGGTAAGCTCGATTCAGTCCGTTTGGAGATTGTGCTAATCTTGATAGAAGATGGATGCACGGTTTGCGTCGAACGTACCGTAGGCTCAGAAATCATTATGGACGCACCGGATGAAACTCCTAGGTGACGGGGCTGAAGTGGGTGCTTGTTTCATTCCGTTTAGGGATACTACTAATCTTGATGCAAGACAGGTGCACGATTTGTGGAGAACATACCATAGGCTCAGAAATCATTTTGGATGCACCCGATGGAACTCCTAGATGACTTGGGTCATATTTAATCTCGTTTTGGTCGGTGCAAGGTAGGTGCACAGTTTGCGCCAAATGTACCATAGGCTTAGAAATCGTTTTGGACTCACCTAATGATACTCCTAGGTGATGATGCTCAAGTGGAAGCTCGATTCAGTCCGTTTAGAGATAGTGCTAATCTTGACGCAAGATAGGTGCTCGGTTTGCGCTGAACATAGGACAGGCTTAGAAATCATTTTGGAAGCAGTCGATGTAACTACTAGGTGACTTGGGTCATGTGGAATCTCGTTTCGGTCCACGTGGAGAAAGTGTTAGTCTCGGTGCAAGATAGGTGCACTGTGTGCGCCAAACGTACCATAGGCTTAGAAAACATTTTTGACACACCCAATGATACTCCTAGGTGACAAGGCTCAAGTGGACGCGCGATTCAGTCTATTTAGAGATAGTGCTACTCTTGACGCAAGATGGATGCATGGTTTGCGTCGAACATACCGCAGGTTCAGATGTCATTTTGGACGCACCCGATGGAACTCCTAGGAGACGTGGGTCATGTGGAATCTTGTTTTGGTCTATTTGGAGACAGTGTTAGTGTCAGTGCAAGATAGGTGCATGGTTTGTGTAAAACATACCATAGGCTCAGAAATCGTTTTGGACACACCCGCTGGTACTCCAAGGTGACGAGGCTCAACTGCAAGCTCGATTCAGTCCGTTTGGAGACAGTGCTAGTGTCAGTACAAGTTAGGTGCATGTTTTGCACCAAACGTACCATAGGCTCAGAACTCATTTTGGACACACCCACGATTGTACTCCTAGGTGATGGGGCTCAAGGGTAAGCTCGATTCAGTCCGTTTGGAGATTGTGCTAATCTTGATAGAAGATGGATGCACGGTTTGCGTCGAACGTACCGTAGGCTCAGAAATCATTATGGACGCACCGGATAAAACTCCTAGGTGACGGGGCTGAAGTGGGTGCTTGTTTCATTCCGTTTAGGGATAATGCTAATCTTGATGCAAGACAGGTGCACGATTTGTGGAGAACGTACCATAGGCTCAGAAATCATTTTGGATGCACCCGATGGAACTCCTAGATGACTTGGGTCATATTTAATCTCGTTTTGGTCGGTGCAAGGTAGGTGCACAGTTTGCGCCAAATGTACCATAGGCTTAGAAATCGTTTTGGACTCACCTAATGATACTCGTAGGTGACGATGCTCAAGTGGAAGCTCGATTCAGTCCGTTTAGAGATAGTGCTAATCTTGACGCAAGATAGGTGCTCGGTTTGCGCTGAACATAGGACAGGCTCAGAAATCATTTTGGAAGCAGTTGATGTTACTACTAGGTGACTTGGGTCATGTGGAATCTCATTTCGATCCATGTGGAGAAAGTGTTAGTCTCGGTGCAAGATAGGTGCACTGTGTGTGCCAAACGTACCATAGGCTTAGAAATCATTTTTGACACACCCAATGATACTCCTAGGTTATGATGATACATCCGGCCCAGGTGGGGTTGGCCGAGGCCCAATAAATTAAGGTTGCCCGGACCCCAACAGTTCTTATACACACCCACTCAGGGAAATGCCCAATGTCCCTAAAAGACTAGTCTGATAGGGGAAGGGTGGCTCTCTCTTTTAAGGTGGCTTCCTCCTCCCAAGTAGGTGCACAGTTTGCGCCAAATGTACCATAGGCTTAGAAATCATTTTGCACTCACCTAATGATACTCCTAGGTTACGATGCTCAAGTGGAAGCTCGATTCAGTCCGTTTAGAGATAGTGCTAATCTTGACGCAACATAGGTGCTCGGTTTGCGCTGAACATAGGACAGGCTTAGAAATCATTTTGGAAGCAGTCGATGTAACTACTAGGTGACTTGGGTCATGTGGAATCTCGTTTCGGTCCACGTGGAGAAAGTGTTAGTCTCGGTGCAAGATAGGTGCACTGTGTGCGCCAAACGTAACATAGGCTTAGAAAGCATTTTTGACACACCCAATGATACTCCTAGGTGACGAGGCTCAAGTGGAAGCGCGATTCAGTCTATTTGGAGATAGTGCTACTCTTGACGCAAGATGGATGCTGGTTTGCGTCGAACGTACCGCAGGTTCAGATGTCATTTTGGACGCACCCGATGGAACTCCTAGGAGACGTGGGTCATGTGGAATCTCGTTTTGGTCTATTTGGAGACAGTGTTAGTGTCAGTGCAAGATAGGTGCATGGTTTGTGTAAAACATACCATAGGCTCAGAAATCGTTTTGGACACACCCGCTGGTACTCCAAGGTGACGAGGCTCAACTGCAAGCTCGATTCAGTCCGTTTGGGGACAGTGCTAGTGTCAGTACAAGTTAGGTGCATGTTTTGCACCAAACGTACCATAGGCTCAGAACTCATTTTGGACACACCCACGATTGTACTCCTAGGTGATGGGGCTCAAGGGTAAGCTCGATTCAGTCCGTTTGGAGATTGTGCTAATCTTGATAGAAGATGGATGCACGATTTGCGTCGAACGTACCGTAGGCTCAGAAATCATTATGGACGCACCGGATGAAACTCCTAGGTGACAGGGCTGAAGTGGGTGCTTGTTTCATTCCGTTTAGGGATAATGCTAATCTTGATGCAAGACAGGTGCACGATTTGTGGAGAACGTACCATAGGCTCAGAAATCATTTTGGATGCACCCGATGGAACTCCTAGATGACTTGGGTCATATTTAATCTCGTTTTGGTCGGTGCAAGGTAGGTGCACAGTTTGCGCCAAATGTACCATAGGCTTAGAAATCGTTTTGGACTCACCTAATGATACTCGTAGGTGACGATGCTCAAGTGGAAGCTCGATTCAGTCCGTTTAGAGATAGTGCTAATCTTGACGCAAGATAGGTGCTCGGTTTGCGCTGAACATAGGACAGGCTCAGAAATCATTTTGGAAGTAGTTGATGTTACTACTAGGTGACTTGGGTCATGTGGAATCTCATTTCGATCCATGTGGAGAAAGTGTTAGTCTCGGTGCAAGATAGGTGCACTGTGTGTGCCAAACGTACCATAGGCTTAGAAATCATTTTTGACACACCCAATGATACTCCTAGGTTACGATGATACATCCGGCCCAAGTGGGGTTGGCCGAGGCCCAATAAATTAAGGTTGCCCGGACCCCAACAGTTCTTATACACACCCACTCAGGGAAATGCCCAATGTCCCTAAAAGACTAGTCTGATAGGGGAAGGGTGGCTCTCTCTTTTAAGGTGGCTTCCTCCTCCCAAGTAGGTGCACAGTTTGCGCCAAATGTACCATAGGCTTAGAAATCATTTTGCACTCACCTAATGATACTCCTAGGTTACGATGCTCAAGTGGAAGCTCGATTCAGTCCGTTTAGAGATAGTGCTAATCTTGACGCAAGATAGGTGCTCGGTTTGCGCTGAACATAGGACAGGCTTAGAAATCATTTTGGAAGCAGTCGATGTAACTACTAGGTGACTTGGGTCATGTGGAATCTCGTTTCGGTCCATGTGGAGAAAGTGTTAGTCTCGGTGCAAGATAGGTGCACTGTGTGTGCCAAACGTACCATAGGCTTAGAAATCATTTTTGACACACCCAATGATACTCCTAGGTTACGATGATACATCCGGCCCAAGTGGGGTTGGCCGAGGCCCAATAAATTAAGGTTGCCCGGACCCCAACAGTTCTTATACACACCCACTCAGGGAAATGCCCAATGTCCCTAAAAGACTAGTCTGATAGGGGAAGGGTGGCTCTCTCTTTTAAGGTGGCTTCCTCCTCCCAAGTAGGTGCACAGTTTGCGCCAAATGTACCATAGGCTTAGAAATCATTTTGCACTCACCTAATGATACTCCTAGGTTACGATGCTCAAGTGGAAGCTCGATTCAGTCCGTTTAGAGATAGTGCTAATCTTGACGCAAGATAGGTGCTCGGTTTGCGCTGAACATAGGACAGGCTTAGAAATCATTTTGGAAGCAGTCGATGTAACTACTAGGTGACTTGGGTCATGTGGAATCTCGTTTCGGTCCATGTAGAGAAATTGTTAGTCTCGGTGCAAGATAGGTGCACTGTGTGCGCCAAACGTACCATAGGCTTAGAAAGCATTTTTGACACACCCAATGATACTCCTAGGTGACGAGGCTCAAGTGGAAGCGCGATTCAGTCTATTTGGAGATAGTGCTACTCTTGACGCAAGATGGATGCATGGTTTGCGTCGAACGTACCGCAGGTTCAGATGTCATTTTGGACGCACCCGATGGAACTCCTAGGAGACATGGGTCATGTGGAATCTCGTTTTGGTCTATTTGGAGACAGTGTTAGTGTCAGTGCAAGATAGGTGCATGGTGTGTGTAAAACATACCATAGGCTCAGAAATCGTTTTGGACACACCCGCTGATACTCCAAGGTGACGAGGCTCAACTGCAAGCTCGATTCAGTCCATTTGGAGACAGTGCTAGTGTCAGTACAAGTTAGGTGCATGTTTTGCACCAAACGTACCATAGGCTCAGAACTCATTTTGGACACACCCACGATTGTACTCCTAGGTGATGGGGCTCAAGGGTAAGCTCGATTCAGTCCGTTTGGAGATTGTGCTAATCTTGATAGAAGATGGATGCACGGTTTGCGTCGAACGTACCGTAGGCTCAGAAATCATTATGGACGCACCGGATGAAACTCCTAGGTGACGGGGCTGAAGTGGGTGCTTGTTTCATTCCGTTTAGGGATAATGCTAATCTTGATGCAAGACAGGTGCACGATTTGTGGAGAACGTACCATAGGCTCAGAAATCATTTTGGATGCACCCGATGGAACTCCTAGATGACTTGGGTCATATTTAATCTCGTTTTGGTCGGTGCAAGGTAGGTGCACAGTTTGCGCCAAATGTACCATAGGCTTAGAAATCGTTTTGGACTCACCTAATGATACTCGTAGGTGACGATGCTCAAGTGGAAGCTCGATTCAGTCCGTTTAGAGATAGTGCTAATCTTGACGCAAGATAGGTGCTCGGTTTGCGCTGAACATAGGACAGGCTCAGAAATCATTTTGGAAGTAGTTGATGTTACTACTAGGTGACTTGGGTCATGTGGAATCTCATTTCGATCCATGTGGAGAAAGTGTTAGTCTCGGTGCAAGATAGGTGCACTGTGTGTGCCAAACGTACCATAGGCTTAGAAATCATTTTTGACACACCCAATGATACTCCTAGGTTACGATGATACATCCGGCCCAAGTGGGGTTGGCCGAGGCCCAATAAATTAAGGTTGTCCGGACCCCAACAGTTCTTATACACACCCACTCAGGGAAATGCCCAATGTCCCTAAAAGACTAGTCTGATAGGGGAAGGGTGGCTCTCTCTTTTAAGGTGGCTTCCTCCTCCCAAGTAGGTGCACAGTTTGCGCCAAATGTACCATAGGCTTAGAAATCATTTTGCACTCACCTAATGATACTCCTAGGTTACGATGCTCAAGTGGAAGCTCGATTCAGTCCGTTTAGAGATAGTGCTAATCTTGACGCAAGATAGGTGCTCGGTTTGCGCTGAACATAGGACAGGCTTAGAAATCATTTTGGAAGCAGTCGATGTAACTACTAGGTGACTTGGGTCATGTGGAATCTCGTTTCGGTCCATGTGGAGAAATTGTTAGTCTCGGTGCAAGATAGGTGCACTGTGTGTGCCAAACGTACCATAGGTTTAGAAATCATTTTTGACACACCCAATGATACTCCTAGGTTACGATGATACATCCGGCCCAAGTGGGGTTGGCCGAGGCCCAATAAATTAAGGTTGCCCAGACCCCAACAGTTCTTATACACACCCACTCAGGGAAATGCCCAATGTCCCTAAAAGACTAGTCTGATAGGGGAAGGGTGGCTCTCTCTTTTAAGGTGGCTTCCTCCTCCCAAGTAGGTGCACAGTTTGCGCCAAATGTACCATAGGCTTAGAAATCATTTTGCACTCACCTAATGATACTCCTAGGTTACGATGCTCAAGTGGAAGCTCGATTCAGTCCGTTTAGAGATAGTGCTAATCTTGACGCAAGATAGGTGCTCGGTTTGCGCTGAACATAGGACAGGCTTAGAAATCATTTTGGAAGCAGTCGATGTAACTACTAGGTGACTTGGGTCATGTGGAATCTCGTTTCGGTCCATGTGGAGAAAGTGTTAGTCTCGGTGCAAGATAGGTGCACTGTGTGCGCCAAACGTACCATAGGCTTAGAAAGCATTTTTGACACACCCAATGATACTCCTAGGTGACGAGGCTCAAGTGGAAGCGCGATTCAGTCTATTTGGAGATAGTGCTACTCTTGACGCAAGATGGATGCATGGTTTGCGTCGAACGTACCGCAGGTTCAGATGTCATTTTGGACGCACCCGATGGAACTCCTAGGAGACATGGGTCATGTGGAATCTCGTTTTGGTCTATTTGGAGACAGTGTTAGTGTCAGTGCAAGATAGGTGCATGGTTTGTGTAAAACATACCATAGGCTCAGAAATCGTTTTGGACACACCCGCTGGTACTCCAAGGTGACGAGGCTCAACTGCAAGCTCGATTCAGTCCGTTTGGAGACAGTGCTAGTGTCAGTACAAGTTAGGTGCATGTTTTGCACCAAACGTACCATAGGCTCAGAACTCATTTTGGACACACCGACGATTGTACTCCTAGGTGATGGGGCTCAAGGGTAAGCTCGATTCAGTCCGTTTGGAGATTGTGCTAATCTTGATAGAAGATGGATGCACGGTTTGCGTCGAACGTACCGTAGGCTCAGAAATCATTATGGACGCACCGGATGAAACTCCTAGGTGACGGGGCTGAAGTGGGTGCTTGTTTCATTCCGTTTAGGGATAATGCTAATCTTGATGCAAGACAGGTGCACGATTTGTGGAGAACGTACCATAGGCTCAGAAATCATTTTGGATGCACCCGATGGAACTCCTAGATGACTTGGGTCATATTTAATCTCGTTTTGGTCGGTGCAAGGTAGGTGCACAGTTTGCGCCAAATGTACCATAGGCTTAGAAATCGTTTTGGACTCACCTAATGATACTCGTAGGTGACGATGCTCAAGTGGAAGCTCGATTCAGTCCGTTTAGAGATAGTGCTAATCTTGACGCAAGATAGGTGCTCGGTTTGCGCTGAACATAGGACAGGCTCAGAAATCATTTTGGAAGCAGTTGATGTTACTACTAGGTGACTTGGGTCATGTGGAATCTCATTTCGATCCATGTGGAGAAAGTGTTAGTCTCGGTGCAAGATAGGTGCACTGTGTGTGCCAAACGTACCATAGGCTTAGAAATCATTTTTGACACACCCAATGATACTCCTAGGTTATGATGATACATCCGGCCCAGGTGGGGTTGGCCGAGGCCCAATAAATTAAGGTTGCCCGGACCCCAACAGTTCTTATACACACCCACTCAGGGAAATGCCCAATGTCCCTAAAAGACTAGTCTGATAGGGGAAGGGTGGCTCTCTCTTTTAAGGTGGCTTCCTCCTCCCAAGTAGGTGCACAGTTTGCGCCAAATGTACCATAGGCTTAGAAATCATTTTGCACTCACCTAATGATACTCCTAGGTTACGATGCTCAAGTGGAAGCTCGATTCAGTCCGTTTAGAGATAGTGCTAATCTTGACGCAAGATAGGTGCTCGGTTTGCGCTGAACATAGGACAGGCTTAGAAATCATTTTGGAAGCAGTCGATGTAACTACTAGGTGACTTGGGTCATGTGGAATCTCGTTTCGGTCCACGTGGAGAAAGTGTTAGTCTCGGTGCAAGATAGGTGCACTGTGTGCGCCAAACGTAACATAGGCTTAGAAAGCATTTTTGACACACCCAATGATACTCCTAGGTGACGAGGCTCAAGTGGAAGCGCGATTCAGTCTATTTGGAGATAGTGCTACTCTTGACGCAAGATGGATGCATGGTTTGCGTCGAACGTACCGCAGGTTCAGATGTCATTTTGGACGCACCCGATGGAACTCCTAGGAGACGTGGGTCATGTGGAATCTCGTTTTGGTCTATTTGGAGACAGTGTTAGTGTCAGTGCAAGATAGGTGCATGGTTTGTGTAAAACATACCATAGGCTCAGAAATCGTTTTGGACACACCCGCTGGTACTCCAAGGTGACGAGGCTCAACTGCAAGCTCGATTCAGTCCGTTTGGAGACAGTGCTAGTGTCAGTACAAGTTAGGTGCATGTTTTGCACCAAACATACCATAGGCTCAGAACTCATTTTGGACACACCCACGATTGTACTCCTAGGTGATGGGGCTCAAGGGTAAGCTCGATTCAGTCCGTTTGGAGATTGTGCTAATCTTGATAGAAGATGGATGCACGGTTTGCGTCGAATGTACCGTAGGCTCAGAAATCATTATGGACGCACCGGATGAAACTCCTAGGTGACGGGGCTGAAGTGGGTGCTTGTTTCATTCCGTTTAGGGATAATGCTAATCTTGATGCAAGACAGGTGCACGATTTGTGGAGAACGTACCATAGGCTCAGAAATCATTTTGGATGCACCCGATGGAACTCCTAGATGACTTGGGTCATATTTAATCTCATTTTGGTCGGTGCAAGGTAGGTGCACAGTTTGCACTAAATGTACCATAGGCTTAGAAATCGTTTTGGACTCACCTAATGATACTCGTAGGTGACGATGCTGAAGTGGAAGCTCGATTCAGTCCGTTTAGAGATAGTGCTAATCTTGACGCAAGATAGGTGCTCGGTTTGCGCTGAACATAGGACAGGCTCAGAAATCATTTTGGAAGCAGTTGATGTTACTACTAGGTGACTTGGGTCATGTGGAATCTCATTTCGATCCATGTGGAGAAAGTGTTAGGCTCGGTGCAAGATAGGTGCACTGTGTGTGCCAAACGTACCATAGGCTTAGAAATCATTTTTGACACACCCAATGATACTCCTAGGTTACGATGATACATCCGGCCCAGGTGGGGTTGGCCGAGGCCCAATAAATTAAGGTTGCCCGGACCCCAACAGTTCTTATACACACCCACTCAGGGAAATGCCCAATGTCCCTAAAAGACTAGTCTGATAGGGGAAGGGTGGCTCTCTCTTTTAAGGTGGCTTCCTCCTCCCAAGTAGGTGCACAGTTTGCGCCAAATGTACCATAGGCTTAGAAATCATTTTGCACTCACCTAATGATACTCCTAGGTTACGATGCTCAAGTGGAAGCTCGATTCAGTCCGTTTAGAGATAGTGCTAATCTTGACGCAAGATAGGTGCTCGGTTTGCGCTGAACATAGGACAGGCTTAGAAATCATTTTGGAAGCAGTCGATGTAACTACTAGGTGACTTGGGTCATGTGGAATCCCGTTTCGGTCCACGTGGAGAAAGTGTTAGTCTCGGTGCAAGATAGGTGCACTGTGTGCGCCAAACGTACCATAGGCTTAGAAAGCATTTTTGACACACCCAATGATACTCCTAGGTGACGAGGCTCAAGTGGAAGCACGATTCAGTCTATTTTGAGATAGTGCTACTCTTGACGCAAGATGGATGCATGGTTTGCGTCGAACGTACCGCAGGTTCAGATGTCATTTTGGACGCACCCGATGGAACTCCTAGGAGACGTGGGTCATGTGGAATCTCGTTTTGGTCTATTTGGAGACAGTGTTAGTGTCAGTGCAAGATAGGTGCATGGTTTGTGTAAAACATACCATAGGCTCAGAAATCGTTTTGGACACACCCGCTGGTACTCCAAGGTGACGAGGCTCAACTACAAGCTCGATTCAGTCCGTTTGGAGACAGTGCTAGTGTCAGTACAAGTTAGGTGCATGTTTTGCACCAAACGTACCATAGGCTCAGAACTCATTTTGGACACACCCACGATTGTACTCCTAGGTGATGGGGCTCAAGGGTAAGCTCGATTCAGTCCGTTTGGAGATTGTGCTAATCTTGATAGAAGATGGATGCACGGTTTGCGTCGAACGTACCGTAGGCTCAGAAATCATTATGGACGCACCGGATGAAACTCCTAGGTGACGGGGCTGAAGTGGGTGCTTGTTTCATTCCGTTTAGGGATAATGCTAATCTTGATGCAAGACAGGTGCACGATTTGTGGAGAACGTACCATAGGCTCAGAAATCATTTTGGATGCACCCGATGGAACTCCTAGAAGGCTTGGGTCATATTTAATCTTGTTTTGGTCGGTGCAAGGTAGGTGCACAGTTTGCGCCAAATGTACCATAGGCTTAGAAATCGTTTTGGACTTACCTAATGATACTCGTAGGTGACGATGCTCAAGTGGAAGCTCGATTCAGTCCGTTTAGAGATAGTGCTAATCTTGACGCAAGATAGGTGCTCGGTTTGCGCTGAACATAGGACAGGCTCAGAAATCATTTTGGAAGCAGTTGATGTTACTACTAGGTGACTTGGGTCATGTGGAATCTCATTTCGATCCATGTGGAGAAAGTGTTAGTCTCGGTGCAAGATAGGTGCACTGTGTGTGCCAAACGTACCATAGGCTTAGAAATCATTTTTGACACACCCAATGATACTCCTAGGTTACGATGATACATCCGGCCCAGGTGGGGTTGGCTGAGGCCCAATAAATTAAGGTTGCCCGGACCCCAACAGTTCTTATACACACCCACTCAGGGAAATGCCCAATGTCCCTAAAAGACTAGTCTGATAGGGGAAGGGTGGCTCTCTCTTTTAAGGTGGCTTCCTCCTCCCAAGTAGGTGCACAGTTTGCGCCAAATGTACCATAGGCTTAGAAATCATTTTGCCCTCACCTAATGATACTCCTAGGTTACGATGCTCAAGTGGAAGCTCGATTCAGTTCGTTTAGAGATAGTGCTAATCTTGACGCAAGATAGGTGCTCGGTTTGCGCTGAACATAGGACAGGCTTAGAAATCATTTTGGAAGCAGTCGATGTAACTACTAGGTGACTTGGGTCATGTGGAATCTCGTTTCGGTCCACGTGGAGAAAGTGTTAGTCTCGGTGCAAGATAGGTGCACTGTGTGCGCCAAACGTACCATAGGCTTAGAAAGCATTTTTGACACACCCAATGATACTCCTAGGTGACGAGGCTCAAGTGGAAGCACGATTCAGTCTATTTGGAGATAGTGCTACTCTTGACGCAAGATGGATGCATGGTTTGCGTCGAACGTACCGCAGGTTCAGATGTCATTTTGGACGCACCCGATGGAACTCCTAGGAGACGTGGGTCATGTGGAATCTCGTTTTGGTCTATTTGGAGATAGTGTTAGTGTCAGTGCAAGATAGGTGCATGGTTTGTGTAAAACATACCATAGGCTCAGAAATCGTTTTGGACACACCCGCTGGTACTCCAAGGTGACGGGGCTCAACTGCAAGCTCGATTCAATCCGTTTGGAGACAGTGCTAGTGTCAGTACAAGTTAGGTGCATGTTTTGCACCAAACGTACCATAAGCTCAGAACTCATTTTGGACACACCCACGATTGTACTCCTAGGTGATGGGGCTCAAGGGTAAGCTCGATTCAGTCCGTTTGGAGATTGTGCTAATCTTGATAGAAGATGGATGCACGGTTTGCGTCGAACGTACCGTAGGCTCAGAAATCATTATGGACGCACCGGATGAAACTCCTAGGTGACGGGGCTGAAGTGGGTGCTTGTTTCATTCCGTTTAGGGATAATGCTAATCTTGATGCAAGACAGGTGCACGATTTGTGGAGAACGTACCATAGGCTCAGAAATCATTTTGGATGCATCCGATGGAACTCCTAGATGACTTGGGTCATATTTAATCTCATTTTGGTCGGTGCAAGGTAGGTGCACAGTTTGCGCCAAATGTACCATAGGCTTAGAAATCGTTTTGGACTCACCTAATGATACTCGTAGGTGACGATGCTCAAGTGGAAGCTCGATTCAGTCCGTTTAGAGATAGTGCTAATCTTGACGCAAGATAGGTGCTCGGTTTGCGCTGAACATAGGACAGGCTCAGAAATCATTTTGAAAGCAGTTGATGTTACTACTAGGTGACTTGGGTCATGTGGAATCTCATTTCGATCCATGTGGAGAAAGTGTTAGTCTCGGTGCAAGATAGGTGCACTGTGTGTGCCAAACGTACCATAGGCTTAGAAATCATTTTTGACACACCCAATGATACTCCTAGGTTACGATGATACATCCGGCCCAGGTGGGGTTGGCCGAGGCCCAATAAATTAAGGTTACCCGGACCCCAACAGTTCTTATACACACCCACTCAGGGAAATGCCCAATGTCCCTAAAAGACTAGTCTGATAGGGGAAGGGTGGCTCTCTCTTTTAAGGTGGCTTCCTCCTCCCAAGTAGGTGCACAGTTTGCGCCAAATGTACCATAGGCTTAGAAATCATTTTGCCCTCACCTAATGATACTCCTAGGTTACGATGCTCAAGTGGAAGCTCGATTCAGTCCGTTTAGAGATAGTGCTAATCTTGACGCAAGATAGGTGCTCGGTTTGCGCTGAACATAGGACAGGCTTAGAAATCATTTTGGAAGCAGTCGATGTAACTACTAGGTGACTTGGGTCATGTGGAATCTCGTTTCGGTCCACGTGGAGAAAGTGTTAGTCTCGGTGCAAGATAGGTGCACTGTGTGCGCCAAACGTACCATAGGCTTAGAAAGCATTTTTGACACACCCAATGATACTCCTAGGTGACGAGGCTCAAGTGGAAGCACGATTCAGTCTATTTTGAGATAGTGCTACTCTTGACACAAGATGGATGCATGGTTTGCGCCGAACGTACCGCAGGTTCAGATGTCATTTTGGACGCACCCGATAGAACTCCTAAGAGACGTGGGTCATGTGGAATCTCGTTTTGGTCTATTTGGAGATAGTGTTAGTGTCAGTGCAAGATAGGTGCATGGTTTGTGTAAAACATACCATAGGCTCAGAAATCGTTTTGGACACACCCGCTGGTACTCCAAGGTGACGAGGCTCAACTGCAAGCTCGATTCAGTCCGTTTGGAGACAGTGCTAGTGTCAGTACAAGTTAGGTGCATGTTTTGCACCAAACGTACCATAGGCTCAGAACTCATTTTGGACACACCCACGATTGTACTCCTAGGTGATGGGGCTCAAGGGTAAGCTCGATTCAGTCCGTTTGGAGATTGTGCTAATCTTGATAGAAGATGGATGCACGGTTTGCGTCGAACGTACCGTAGGCTCAGAAATCATTATGGATGCACCGGATGAAACTCCTAGGTGACGGGGCTGAAGTGGGTGCTTGTTTCATTCCGTTTAGGGATAATGCTAATCTTGATGCAAGACAGGTGCACGATTTGTGGAGAACGTACCATAGGCTCAGAAATCATTTTGGATGCACCCGATGGAACTCCTAGATGACTTGGGTCATATTTAATCTCGTTTTGGTCGGTGCAAGGTAGGTGCACAGTTTGCACCAAATGTACCATAGGCTTAGAAATCGTTTTGGACTCACCTAAGGATACTCCTAGGTGACGATGCTCAAGTGGAAGCTCGATTCAGTCCGTTTAGAGATAGTGCTAATCTTAATGCAAGATAGGTGCTCGGTTTGCGCTGAACATAGGACAGGCTCAGAAATCATTTTGGAAGCAGTCGATGTTACTACTAGGTGACTTGGGTCATGTGGAATCTCATTTCGATCCATGTGGAGAAAGTGTTAGTCTCGGTGCAAGATAGGTGCACTGTGTGCGCCAAACGTACCATAGGCTTAGAAATCATTTTTGACACACCCAATGATACTCCTAGGTTATGATGATACATCCGGCCCAGGTGGGGTTGCCCGAGGCCCAATAAATTAAGGTTGCCCGGACCCCAACAGTTCTTATACACACCCACTCAGGGAAATGCCCAATGTCCCTAAAAGACTAGTCTGATAGGGGAAGGGTGGCTCTCTCTTTTAAGGTGGCTTCCTCCTCCCAAGTAGGTGCACAGTTTGCGCCAAATGTACCATAGGCTTAGAAATCATTTTGCACTCACCTAATGATACTCCTAGGTTACGATGCTCAAGTGGAAGCTCGATTCAGTCTGTTTAGAGATAGTGCTAATCTTGACGCAAGATAGGTGCTCGGTTTGCGCTGAACATAGGACAGGCTTAGAAATCATTTTGGAAGCAGTCGATGTAACTACTAGGTGACTTGGGTCATGTGGAATCTCGTTTCGGTCCACGTGGAGAAAGTGTTAGTCTCGGTGCAAGATAGGTGCACTGTGTGCGCCAAATGTACCATAGGCTTAGAAAGCATTTTTGACACACCCAATGATACTCCTAGGTGACGAGGCTCAAGTGGAAGCGCGATTCAGTCTATTTGGAGATAGTGCTACTCTTGACGCAAGATGGATGCATGGTTTGCGTCGAACGTACCGCAGGTTCAGATGTCATTTTGGACGCACCCGATGGAACTCCTAGGAGACGTGGGTCATGTGGAATCTCGTTTTGGTCTATTTGGAGACAGTGTTAGTGTCAGTGCAAGATAGGTGCATGGTTTGTGTAAAACATACCATAGGCTCAGAAATCGTTTTGGACACACCCGCTGGTACTCCAAGGTGACGAGGCTCAACTGCAAGCTCGATTCAGTCCGTTTGGAGACAGTGCTAGTGTCAGTACAAGTTAGGTGCATGTTTTGCACCAAACGTACCATAGGCTCAGAACTCATTTTGGACACACCCACGATTGTACTCCTAGGTGATGGGGCTCAAGGGTAAGCTCGATTCAGTCCGTTTGGAGATTGTGCTAATCTTGATAGAAGATGGATGCACGGTTTGCGTCGAACGTACCGTAGGCTCAGAAATCATTATGGATGCACCGGATGAAACTCCTAGGTGACGGGGCTGAAGTGGGTGCTTGTTTCATTCCGTTTAGGGATAATGCTAATCTTGATGCAAGACAGGTGCACGATTTGTGGAGAACGTACCATAGGCTCAGAAATCATTTTGGATGCACCCGATGGAACTCCTAGATGACTTGGGTCATATTTAATCTCGTTTTGGTCGGTGCAAGGTAGGTGCACAGTTTGCACCAAATGTACCATAGGCTTAGAAATCGTTTTGGACTCACCTAAGGATACTCCTAGGTGACGATGCTCAAGTGGAAGCTCGATTCAGTCCGTTTAGAGATAGTGCTAATCTTAATGCAAGATAGGTGCTCGGTTTGCGCTGAACATAGGACAGGCTCAGAAATCATTTTGGAAGCAGTCGATGTTACTACTAGGTGACTTGGGTCATGTGGAATCTCATTTCGATCCATGTGGAGAAAGTGTTAGTCTCGGTGCAAGATAGGTGCACTGTGTGCGCCAAACGTACCATAGGCTTAGAAATCATTTTTGACACACCCAATGATACTCCTAGGTTATGATGATACATCCGGCCCAGGTGGGGTTGCCCGAGGCCCAATAAATTAAGGTTGCCCGGACCCCAACAGTTCTTATACACACCCACTCAGGGAAATGCCCAATGTCCCTAAAAGACTAGTCTGATAGGGGAAGGGTGGCTCTCTCTTTTAAGGTGGCTTCCTCCTCCCAAGTAGGTGCACAGTTTGCGCCAAATGTACCATAGGCTTAGAAATCATTTTGCACTCACCTAATGATACTCCTAGGTTACGATGCTCAAGTGGAAGCTCGATTCAGTCTGTTTAGAGATAGTGCTAATCTTGACGCAAGATAGGTGCTCGGTTTGCGCTGAACATAGGACAGGCTTAGAAATCATTTTGGAAGCAGTCGATGTAACTACTAGGTGACTTGGGTCATGTGGAATCTCGTTTCGGTCCACGTGGAGAAAGTGTTAGTCTCGGTGCAAGATAGGTGCACTGTGTGCGCCAAATGTACCATAGGCTTAGAAAGCATTTTTGACACACCCAATGATACTCCTAGGTGACGAGGCTCAAGTGGAAGCGCGATTCAGTCTATTTGGAGATAGTGCTACTCTTGACGCAAGATGGATGCATGGTTTGCGTCGAACGTACCGCAGGTTCAGATGTCATTTTGGACGCACCCGATGGAACTCCTAGGAGACGTGGGTCATGTGGAATCTCGTTTTGGTCTATTTGGAGACAGTGTTAGTGTCAGTGCAAGATAGGTGCATGGTTTGTGTAAAACATACCATAGGCTCAGAAATCGTTTTGGACACACCCGCTGGTACTCCAAGGTGACGAGGCTCAACTGCAAGCTCGATTCAGTCCGTTTGGAGACAGTGCTAGTGTCAGTACAAGTTAGGTGCATGTTTTGCACCAAACGTACCATAGGCTCAGAACTCATTTTGGACAAACCCACGATTGTACTCCTAGGTGATGGGGCTCAAGGGTAAGCTCGATTCAGTCCGTTTGGAGATTGTGCTAATCTTGATAGAAGATGGATGCACGGTTTGCGTCGAACGTACCGTAGGCTCAGAAATCATTATGGACGCACCGGATGAAACTCCTAGGTGACGGGGCTGAAGTGGGTGCTTGTTTCATTCCGTTTAGGGATAATGCTAATCTTGATGCAAGACAGGTGCACGATTGGTGGAGAACGTACCATAGGCTCAGAAATCATTTTGGATGCACCCGATGGAACTCCTAGATGACTTGGGTCATATTTAATCTCGTTTTGGTCGGTGCAAGGTAGGTGCACAGTTTGCGCCAAATGTACCATAGGCTTAGAAATCGTTTTGGACTCACCTAAGGATACTCCTAGGTGACGATGCTCAAGTGGAAGCTCGATTCAGTCCGTTTAGAGATAGTGCTAATCTTAATGCAAGATAGGTGCTCGGTTCGCGCTGAACATAGGACAGGCTCAGAAATCATTTTGGAAGCAGTCGATGTTACTACTAGGTGACTTGGGTCATGTGGAATCTCATTTCGATCCATGTGGAGAAAGTGTTAGTCTCGGTGCAAGATAGGTGCACTGTGTGCGCCAAACGTACCATAGGCTTAGAAATCATTTTTGACACACCCAATGATACTCCTAGGTTACGATGATACATCCGGCCCAGGTGGGGTTGCCCGAGGCCCAATAAATTAAGGTTGCCCGGACCCCAACAGTTCTTATACACACCCACTCAGGGAAATGCCCAATGTCCCTAAAAGACTAGTCTGATAGGGGAAGGGTGGCTCTCTCTTTTAAGGTGGCTTCCTCCTCCCAAGTAGGTGCACAGTTTGCGCCAAATGTACCATAGGCTTAGAAATCATTTTGCACTCACCTAATGATACTCCTAGGTTACGATGCTCAAGTGGAAGCTCGATTCAGTCCGTTTAGAGATAGTGCTAATCTTGACGCAAGATAGGTGCTCGGTTTGCGCTGAACATAGGACAGGCTTAGAAATCATTTTGGAAGCAGTCGATGTAACTACTAGGTGACTTGGGTCATGTGGAATCTCGTTTCGGTCCACGTGGAGAAAGTGTTAGTCTCGGTGCAAGATAGGTGCACTGTGTGCGCCAAACGTACCATAGGCTTAGAAAGCATTTTTGACACACCCAATGATACTCCTAGGTGACGAGGCTCAAGTGGAAGCGCGATTCAGTCTATTTGGAGATAGTGCTACTCTTGACGCAAGATGGATGCATGGTTTGCGTCGAACGTACCGCAGGTTTAGATGTCATTATGGACGCACCCGATGGAACTCCTAAGAGACGTGGGTCATGTGAATCTCGTTTTGGTCTATTTGGAGACAGTGTTAGTGTCAGTGCAAGATAGGTGCATGGTTTGTGTAAAACATACCATAGGCTCAGAAATCGTTTTGGACACACCCGCTGGTACTCCAAGGTGACGAGGCTCAACTGCAAGCTCGATTCAGTCCGTTTGGAGACAGTGCTAGTGTCAGTACAAGTTAGGTGCATGTTTTGCACCAAACGTACCATAGGCTCAGAACTCATTTTGGACACACCCACGATTGTACTCCTAGGTGATGGGGCTCAAGGGTAAGCTCGATTCAGTCCGTTTGGAGATTGTGCTAATCTTGATAGAAGATGGATGCACGGTTTGCGTCGAACGTACCGTAGGCTCAGAAATCATTATGGACGCACCGGATGAAACTCCTAGGTGACGGGCCTGAAGTGGGTGCTTGTTTCATTCCGTTTAGGGATAATGCTAATCTTGATGCAAGACAGGTGCACGATTTGTGGAGAACGTATCATAGGCTCAGAAATCATTTTGGATGCACCCGATGGAACTCCTAGATGACTTGGGTCATATTTAATCTCGTTTTGGTCGGTGCAAGGTAGGTGCACAGTTTGCGCCAAATGTACCATAGGCTTAGAAATCGTTTTGGACTCACCTAATGATACTCCTAGGTGACGATGCTGAAGTGGAAGCTCGATTCAGTCCGTTTAGAGATAGTGCTAATCTTGACGCAAGATAGGTGCTCGGTTTGCGCTGAACATAGGACAAGCTCAGAAATCATTTTGGAAGCAGTCGATGTTACTACTAGGTGACTTGGGTCATGTGGAATCTCATTTCGATCCATGTGGAGAAAGTGTTAGTCTCGGTGCAAGATAGGTGCACTGTATGCGCCAAACGTACCATAGGCTTAGAAATCATTTTTGACACACCCAATGATACTCCTAGGTTACGATGATACATCCGGCCCAGGTGGGGTTGCCCGAGGCCCAATAAATTAAGGTTGCCCGGACCCCAACAGTTCTTATACACACCCACTCAGGGAAATGCCCAATGTCCCTAAAAGACTAGTCTGATAGGGGAAGGGTGGCTCTCTCTTTTAAGGTGGCTTCCTCCTCCCAAGTAGGTGCACAGTTTGCGCCAAATGTACCATAGGCTTAGAAATCATTTTGCACTCACCTAATGATACTCCTAGGTTACGATGCTCAAGTGGAAGCTCGATTCAGTCCGTTTAGAGATAGTGCTAATCTTGACGCAAGATAGGTGCTCGGTTTGCGCTGAACATAGGACAGGCTTAGAAATCATTTTTGAAGCAGTCGATGTAACTACTAGGTGACTTGGGTCATGTGGAATCTCGTTTCGGTCCACGTGGAGAAAGTGTTAGTCTCGGTGCAAGATAGGTGCACTGTGTGCGCCAAACGTACCATAGGCTTAGAAAGCATTTTTGACACACCCAATGATACTCCTAGGTGACGAGGCTCAAGTGGAAGCGCGATTCAGTCTATTTGGAGATAGTGCTACTCTTGACGCAAGATGGATGCATGGTTTGCGTCGAACGTACCGCAGGTTCAGATGTCATTTTGGACGCACCCGATGGAACTCCTAGGAGACGTGGGTCATGTGGAATCTCGTTTTGGTCTATTTGGAGACAGTGTTAGTGTCAGTGCAAGATAGGTGCATGGTTTGTGTAAAACATACCATAGGCTCAGAAATCGTTTTGGACACACCCGCTGGTACTCCAAGGTGACGAGGCTCAACTGCAAGCTCGATTCAGTCCGTTTGGAGACAGTGCTAGTGTCAGTACAAGTTAGGTGCATGTTTTGCACCAAACGTACCATAGGCTCAGAACTCATTTTGGACACACCCACGATTGTACTCCTAGGTGATGGGGCTCAAGGGTAAGCTCGATTCAGTCCGTTTGGAGATTGTGCTAATCTTGATAGAAGATGGATGCACGGTTTGCGTTGAACGTACCGTAGGCTCAGAAATCATTATGGACGCACCGGATGAAACTCCTAGGTGACGGGGCTGAAGTGGGTGCTTGTTTCATTCCGTTTAGGGATAATGCTAATCTTGATGCAAGATAGGTGCACGATTTGTGGAGAACGTACCATAGGCTCAGAAATCATTTTGGATGCACCCGGTGGAACTCCTAGATGACTTGGGTCATATTTAATCTCGTTTTGGTCGGTGCAAGGTAGGTGCACAGTTTGCGCCAAATGTACCATAGGCTTAGAAATCGTTTTGGACTCACCTAATGATACTCCTAGGTGACGATGCTCAAGTGGAAGCTCGACTCAGTCCGTTTAGAGATAGTGCTAATCTTGACGCAAGATAGGTGCTCGGTTTGCGCTGAACATAGGATAGGCTCAGAAATCATTTTGGAAGCAGTCGATGTTACTACTAGGTGACTTGGGTCATGTGGAATCTCATTTCGATCCATGTGGAGAAAGTGTTAGTCTCGGTGCAAGATAGGTGCACTGTGTGCGCCAAACGTACCATAGGCTTAGAAATCATTTTTGACACACCCAATGATACTCCTAGGTTACGATGATACATCCGGCCCAGGTGGGGTTGGCCGAGGCCCAATAAATTAAGGTTGCCCGGACCCCAACAGTTCTTATACACACCCACTCAGGGAAATGCCCAATATCCCTAAAAGACTAGTCTGATAGGGGAAGGGTGGCTCTCTCTTTTAAGGTGGCTTCCTCCTCCCAAGTAGGTGCACAGTTTGCGCCAAATGTACCATAGGCTTAGAAATCATTTTGCACTCACCTAATGATACTCTAGGTTACGATGCTCAAGTGGAAGCTTGATTCAGTCCGTTTAGAGATAGTGCTAATCTTGACGCAAGATAGGTGCTCGATTTGCGCTGAACATAGGACAGGCTTAGAAATCATTTTGGAAGCAGTCGATGTAACTACTAGGTGACTTGGGTCATGTGGAATCTCGTTTCGGTCCACGTGGAGAAAGTGTTAGTCTCGGTGCAAGATAGGTGCACTGTGTGCGCCAAACGTACCATAGGCTTAGAAAGCATTTTTGACACACCCAATGATACTCCTAGGTGACGAGGCTCAAGTGGAAGCGCGATTCAGTCTATTTGGAGATAGTGCTACTCTTGACGCAAGATGGATGCATGGTTTGCGTCGAACGTACCGCAGGTTCAGATGTCATTATGGACGCACCCGATGGAACTCCTAAGAGACGTGGGTCATGTGAATCTCGTTTTGGTCTATTTGGAGACAGTGTTAGTGTCAGTGCAAGATAGGTGCATGGTTTGTGTAAAACATACCATAGGCTCAGAAATCGTTTTGGACACACCCGCTGGTACTCCAAGGTGACAAGGCTCAACTGCAAGCTCGATTCAGTCCGTTTGGAGACAGTGCTAGTGTTAGTACAAGTTAGGTGCATGTTTTGCACCAAACGTACCATAGGCTCAGAACTCATTTTGGACACACCCACGATTGTACTCCTAGGTGATGGGGCTCAAGGGTAAGCTCGATTCAGTCCGTTTGGAGATTGTGCTAATCTTGATAGAAGATGGATGCACGGTTTGCGTCGAACGTACCGTAGGCTCAGAAATCATTATGGACGCACCGGATGAAACTCCTAGGTGACGGGCCTGAAGTGGGTGCTTGTTTCATTCCGTTTAGGGATAATGCTAATCTTGATGCAAGACAGGTGCACGATTTGTGGAGAACGTATCATAGGCTCAGAAATCATTTTGGATGCACCCGATGGAACTCCTAGATGACTTGGGTCATATTTAATCTCGTTTTGGTCGGTGCAAGGTAGGTGCACAGTTTGCGCCAAATGTACCATAGGCTTAGAAATCGTTTTGGACTCACCTAATGATACTCCTAGGTGACGATGCTGAAGTGGAAGCTCGATTCAGTCCGTTTAGAGATAGTGCTAATCTTGACGCAAGATAGGTGCTCGGTTTGCGCTGAACATAGGACAGGCTCAGAAATCATTTTGGAAGCAGTCGATGTTACTACTAGGTGACTTGGGTCATGTGGAATCTCATTTCGATCCATGTGGAGAAAGTGTTAGTCTCGGTGCAAGATAGGTGCACTGTGTGCGCCAAACGTACCATTGGCTTAGAAATCATTTTTGACACACCCAATGATACTCCTAGGTTACGATGATACATCCGGCCCAGGTGGGGTTGCCCGAGGCCCAATAAATTAAGGTTGCCCGGACCCCAACAGTTCTTATACACACCCACTCAGGGAAATGCCCAATGTCCCTAAAAGACTAGTCTGATAGGGGAAGGGTGGCTCTCTCTTTTAAGGTGGCTTCCTCCTCCCAAGTAGGTGCACAGTTTGCGCCAAATGTACCATAGGCTTAGAAATCATTTTGCACTCACCTAATGATACTCCTAGGTTACGATGCTCAAGTGGAAGCTCGATTCAGTCCGTTTAGAGATAGTGCTAATCTTGACGCAAGATAGGTGCTCGGTTTGCGCTGAACATAGGACAGGCTTAGAAATCATTTTGGAAGCAGTCGATGTAACTACTAGGTGACTTGGGTCATGTGGAATCTCGTTTCGGTCCACGTGGAGAAAGTGTTAGTCTCGGTGCAAGATAGGTGCACTGTGTGCGCCAAACGTACCATAGGCTTAGAAAGCATTTTTGACACACCCAATGATACTCCTAGGTGACGAGGCTCAAGTGGAAGCGCGATTCAGTCTATTTGGAGATAGTGCTACTCTTGACGCAAGATGGATGCATGGTTTGCGTCGAACGTACCGCAGGTTCAGATGTCATTTTGGACGCACCCGATGGAACTCCTAGGAGACGTGGGTCATGTGGAATCTCGTTTTGGTCTATTTGGAGACAGTGTTAGTGTCAGTGCAAGATAGGTGCATGGTTTGTGTAAAACATACCATAGGCTCAGAAATCGTTTTGGACACACCCGCTGGTACTCCAAGGTGACGAGGCTCAACTGCAAGCTCGATTCAGTCCGTTTGGAGACAGTGCTAGTGTCAGTACAAGTTAGGTGCATGTTTTGCACCAAACGTACCATAGGCTCAGAACTCATTTTGGACACACCCACGATTGTACTCCTAGGTGATGGGGCTCAAGGGTAAGCTCGATTCAGTCCGTTTGGAGATTGTGCTAATCTTGATAGAAGATGGATGCACGGTTTGCGTCGAACGTACCGTAGGCTCAGAAATCATTATGGACGCACCGGATGAAACTCCTAGGTGACGGGGCTGAAGTGGGTGCTTGTTTCATTCCGTTTAGGGATAATGCTAATCTTGATGCAAGACAGGTGCACGATTTGTGGAGAACGTACCATAGGCTCAGAAATCATTTTGGATGCACCCGGTGGAACTCCTAGATGACTTGGGTCATATTTAATCTCGTTTTGGTCGGTGCAAGGTAGGTGCACAGTTTGCGCCAAATGTACCATAGGCTTAGAAATCGTTTTGGACTCACCTAATGATACTCCTAGGTGACGATGCTCAAGTGGAAGCTCGACTCAGTCCGTTTAGAGATAGTGCTAATCTTGACGCAAGATAGGTGCTCGGTTTGCGCTGAACATAGGATAGGCTCAGAAATCATTTTGGAAGCAGTCGATGTTACTACTAGGTGACTTGGGTCATGTGGAATCTCATTTCGATCCATGTGGAGAAAGTGTTAGTCTCGGTGCAAGATAGGTGCACTGTGTGCGCCAAACGTACCATAGGCTTAGAAATCATTTTTGACACACCCAATGATACTCCTAGGTTACGATGATACATCCGGCCCAGGTGGGGTTGGCCGAGGCCCAATAAATTAAGGTTGCCCGGACCCCAACAGTTCTTATACACACCCACTCAGGGAAATGCCCAATGTCCCTAAAAGACTAGTCTGATAGGGGAAGGGTGGCTCTCTCTTTTAAGGTGGCTTCCTCCTCCCAAGTAGGTGCACAGTTTGCGCCAAATGTACCATAGGCTTAGAAATCATTTTGCACTCACCTAATGATACTCTAGGTTACGATGCTCAAGTGGAAGCTCGATTCAGTCCGTTTAGAGATAGTGCTAATCTTGACGCAAGATAGGTGCTCGGTTTGCGCTGAACATAGGGCAGGCTTAGAAATCATTTTGGAAGCAGTCGATGTAACTACTAGGTGACTTGGGTCATGTGGAATCTCGTTTCGGTCCACGTGGAGAAAGTGTTAGTCTCGGTGCAAGATAGGTGCACTGTGTGCGCCAAACGTACCATAGGCTTAGAAAGCATTTTTGACACACCCAATGATACTCCTAGGTGACGAGGCTCAAGTGGAAGCGCGATTCAGTCTATTTGGAGATAGTGCTACTCTTGACGCAAGATGGATGCATGGTTTGCGTCGAACATACCGCAGGTTCAGATGTCATTTTGGACGCACCCGATGGAACTCCTAGGAGACGTGGGTCATGTGGAATCTCGTTTTGGTCTATTTGGAGACAGTGTTAGTGTCAGTGCAAGATAGGTGCATGGTTTGTGTAAAACATACCATAGGCTCAGAAATCGTTTTGGACACACCCGCTGGTACTCCAAGGTGATGAGGCTCAACTGCAAGCTCGATTCAGTCCGTTTGGAGACAGTGCTAGTGTCAGTACAAGTTAGGTGCATGTTTTGCACCAAACGTACCATAGGCTCAGAACTCATTTTGGACACACCCACGATTGTACTCCTAGGTGATGGGGCTCAAGGGTAAGCTCGATTCAGTCCGTTTGGAGATTGTGCTAATCTTGATAGAAGATGGATGCACGGTTTGCGTCGAACGTACCGTAGGCTCAGAAATCATTATGGACGCACCGGATGAAACTCCTAGGTGACGGGGCTGAAGTGGGTGCTTGTTTCATTCCGTTTAGGGATAATGCTAATCTTGATGCAAGACAGGTGCACGATTTGTGGAGAACGTACCATAGGCTCAGAAATCATTTTGGATGCACCCGGTGGAACTCTTAGATGACTTGGGTCATATTTAATCTCGTTTTGGTCGGTGCAAGGTAGGTGCACAGTTTGCGCCAAATGTACCATAGGCTTAGAAATCGTTTTGGACTCACCTAATGATACTCCTAGGTGACGATGCTCAAGTGGAAGCTCGACTCAGTCCGTTTAGAGATAGTGCTAATCTTGACGCAAGATAGGTGCTCGGTTTGCGCTGAACATAGGATAGGCTCAGAAATCATTTTGGAAGCAGTCGATGTTACTACTAGGTGACTTGGGTCATGTGGAATCTCATTTCGATCCATGTGGAGAAAGTGTTAGTCTCGGTGCAAGATAGGTGCACTGTGTGCGCCAAACGTACCATAGGCTTAGAAATCATTTTTGACACACCCAATGATACTCCTAGGTTACGATGATACATCCGGCCCAGGTGGGGTTGGCCGAGGCCCAATAAATTAAGGTTGCCCGGACCCCAACAGTTCTTATACACACCCACTCAGGGAAATGCCCAATGTCCCTAAAAGACTAGTCTGATAGGGGAAGGGTGGCTCTCTCTTTTAAGGTGGCTTCCTCCTCCCAAGTAGGTGCACAGTTTGCGCCAAATGTACCATAGGCTTAGAAATCATTTTGCACTCACCTAATGATACTCTAGGTTACGATGCTCAAGTGGAAGCTCGATTCAGTCCGTTTAGAGATAGTGCTAATCTTGACGCAAGATAGGTGCTCGGTTTGCGCTGAACATAGGGCAGGCTTAGAAATCATTTTGGAAGCAGTCGATGTAACTACTAGGTGACTTGGGTCATGTGGAATCTCGTTTCGGTCCACGTGGAGAAAGTGTTAGTCTCGGTGCAAGATAGGTGCACTGTGTGCGCCAAACGTACCATAGGCTTAGAAAGCATTTTTGACACACCCAATGATACTCCTAGGTGACGAGGCTCAAGTGGAAGCGCGATTCAGTCTATTTGGAGATAGTGCTACTCTTGACGCAAGATGGATGCATGGTTTGCGTCGAACGTACCGCAGGTTCAGATGTCATTTTGGACGCACCCGATGGAACTCCTAGGAGACGTGGGTCATGTGGAATCTCGTTTTGGTCTATTTGGAGACAGTGTTAGTGTCAGTGCAAGATAGGTGCATGGTTTGTGTAAAACATACCATAGGCTCAGAAATCGTTTTGGACACACCCGCTGGTACTCCAAGGTGACGAGGCTCAACTGCAAGCTCGATTCAGTCCGTTTGGAGACAGTGCTAGTGTCAGTACAAGTTAGGTGCATGTTTTGCACCAAACGTACCATAGGCTCAGAACTCATTTTGGACACACCCACGATTGTACTCCTAGGTGATGGGGCTCAAGGGTAAGCTCGATTCAGTCCGTTTGGAGATTGTGCTAATCTTGATAGAAGATGGATGCACGGTTTGCGTCGAACGTACCGTAGGCTCAGAAATCATTATGGACGCACCGGATGAAACTCCTAGGTGACGGGGCTGAAGTGGGTGCTTGTTTCATTCCGTTTAGGGATAATGCTAATCTTGATGCAAGACAGGTGCACGATTTGTGGAGAACGTACCATAGGCTCAGAAATCATTTTGGATGCACCCGGTGGAACTCTTAGATGACTTGGGTCATATTTAATCTCGTTTTGGTCGGTGCAAGGTAGGTGCACAGTTTGCGCCAAATGTACCATAGGCTTAGAAATCGTTTTGGACTCACCTAATGATACTCCTAGGTGACGATGCTCAAGTGGAAGCTCGACTCAGTCCGTTTAGAGATAGTGCTAATCTTGACGCAAGATAGGTGCTCGGTTTGCGCTGAACATAGGATAGGCTCAGAAATCATTTTGGAAGCAGTCGATGTTACTACTAGGTGACTTGGGTCATGTGGAATCTCATTTCGATCCATGTGGAGAAAGTGTTAGTCTCGGTGCAAGATAGGTGCACTGTGTGCGCCAAACGTACCATAGGCTTAGAAATCATTTTTGACACACCCAATGATACTCCTAGGTTACGATGATACATCCGGCCCAGGTGGGGTTGGCCGAGGCCCAATAAATTAAGGTTGCCCGGACCCCAACAGTTCTTATACACACCCACTCAGGGAAATGCCCAATGTCCCTAAAAGACTAGTCTGATAGGGGAAGGGTGGCTCTCTCTTTTAAGGTGGCTTCCTCCTCCCAAGTAGGTGCACAGTTTGCGCCAAATGTACCATAGGCTTAGAAATCATTTTGCACTCACCTAATGATACTCTAGGTTACGATGCTCAAGTGGAAGCTCGATTCAGTCCGTTTAGAGATAGTGCTAATCTTGACGCAAGATAGGTGCTCGGTTTGCGCTGAACATAGGGCAGGCTTAGAAATCATTTTGGAAGCAGTCGATGTAACTACTAGGTGACTTGGGTCATGTGGAATCTCGTTTCGGTCCACGTGGAGAAAGTGTTAGTCTCGGTGCAAGATAGGTGCACTGTGTGCGCCAAACGTACCATAGGCTTAGAAAGCATTTTTGACACACCCAATGATACTCCTAGGTGACGAGGCTCAAGTGGAAGCGCGATTCAGTCTATTTGGAGATAGTGCTACTCTTGACGCAAGATGGATGCATGGTTTGCGTCGAACGTACCGCAGGTTCAGATGTCATTTTGGACGCACCCGATGGAACTCCTAGGAGACGTGGGTCATGTGGAATCTCGTTTTGGTCTATTTGGAGACAGTGTTAGTGTCAGTGCAAGATAGGTGCATGGTTTGTGTAAAACATACCATAGGCTCAGAAATCGTTTTGGACACACCCGCTGGTACTCCAAGGTGACGAGGCTCAACTGCAAGCTCGATTCAGTCCGTTTGGAGACAGTGCTAGTGTCAGTACAAGTTAGGTGCATGTTTTGCACCAAACGTACCATAGGCTCAGAACTCATTTTGGACACACCCACGATTGTACTCCTAGGTGATGGGGCTCAAGGGTAAGCTCGATTCAGTCCGTTTGGAGATTGTGCTAATCTTGATAGAAGATGGATGCACGGTTTGCGTCGAACGTACCGTAGGCTCAGAAATCATTATGGACGCACCGGATGAAACTCCTAGGTGACGGGGCTGAAGTGGGTGCTTGTTTCATTCCGTTTAGGGATAATGCTAATCTTGATGCAAGACAGGTGCACGATTTGTGGAGAACGTACCATAGGCTCAGAAATCATTTTGGATGCACCCGGTGGAACTCCTAGATGACTTGGGTCATATTTAATCTCGTTTTGGTCGGTGCAAGGTAGGTGCACAGTTTGCGCCAAATGTACCATAGGCTTAGAAATCGTTTTGGACTCACCTAATGATACTCCTAGGTGACGATGCTCAAGTGGAAGCTCGACTCAGTCCGTTTAGAGATAGTGCTAATCTTGACGCAAGATAGGTGCTCGGTTTGCGCTGAACATAGGATAGGCTCAGAAATCATTTTGGAAGCAGTCGATGTTACTACTAGGTGACTTGGGTCATGTGGAATCTCATTTCGATCCATGTGGAGAAAGTGTTAGTCTCGGTGCAAGATAGGTGCACTGTGTGCGCCAAACGTACCATAGGCTTAGAAATCATTTTTGACACACCCAATGATACTCCTAGGTTACGATGATACATCCGGCCCAGGTGGGGTTGGCCGAGGCCCAATAAATTAAGGTTGCCCGGACCCCAACAGTTCTTATACACACCCACTCAGGGAAATGCCCAATGTCCCTAAAAGACTAGTCTGATAGGGGAAGGGTGGCTCTCTCTTTTAAGGTGGCTTCCTCCTCCCAAGTAGGTGCACAGTTTGCGCCAAATGTACCATAGGCTTAGAAATCATTTTGCACTCACCTAATGATACTCTAGGTTACGATGCTCAAGTGGAAGCTCGATTCAGTCCGTTTAGAGATAGTGCTAATCTTGACGCAAGATAGGTGCTCGGTTTGCGCTGAACATAGGGCAGGCTTAGAAATCATTTTGGAAGCAGTCGATGTAACTACTAGGTGACTTGGGTCATGTGGAATCTCGTTTCGGTCCACGTGGAGAAAGTGTTAGTCTCGGTGCAAGATAGGTGCACTGTGTGCGCCAAACGTACCATAGGCTTAGAAAGCATTTTTGACACACCCAATGATACTCCTAGGTGACGAGGCTCAAGTGGAAGCGCGATTCAGTCTATTTGGAGATAGTGCTACTCTTGACGCAAGATGGATGCATGGTTTGCGTCGAACGTACCGCAGGTTCAGATGTCATTTTGGACGCACCCGATGGAACTCCTAGGAGACGTGGGTCATGTGGAATCTCGTTTTGGTCTATTTGGAGACAGTGTTAGTGTCAGTGCAAGATAGGTGCATGGTTTGTGTAAAACATACCATAGGCTCAGAAATCGTTTTGGACACACCCGCTGGTACTCCAAGGTGACGAGGCTCAACTGCAAGCTCGATTCAGTCCGTTTGGAGACAGTGCTAGTGTCAGTACAAGTTAGGTGCATGTTTTGCACCAAACATACCATAGGCTCAGAACTCATTTTGGACACACCCACGATTGTACTCATAGGTGATGGGGCTCAAGGGTAAGCTCGATTCAGTCCGTTTGGAGATTGTGCTAATCTTGATAGAAGATGGATGCACGGTTTGCGTCGAACGTACCGTAGGCTCAGAAATCATTATGGACGCACCGGATGAAACTCCTAGGTGACGGGGCTGAAGTGGGTGCTTGTTTCATTCCGTTTAGGGATAATGCTAATCTTGATGCAAGACAGGTGCACGATTTGTGGAGAACGTACCATAGGCTCAGAAATCATTTTGGATGCACCCGGTGGAACTCTTAGATGACTTGGGTCATATTTAATCTCGTTTTGGTCGGTGCAAGGTAGGTGCACAGTTTGCGCCAAATGTACCATAGGCTTAGAAATCGTTTTGGACTCACCTAATGATACTCCTAGGTGACGATGCTCAAGTGGAAGCTCGACTCAGTCCGTTTAGAGATAGTGCTAATCTTGACGCAAGATAGGTGCTCGGTTTGCGCTGAACATAGGATAGGCTCAGAAATCATTTTGGAAGCAGTCGATGTTACTACTAGGTGACTTGGGTCATGTGGAATCTCATTTCGATCCATGTGGAGAAAGTGTTAGTCTCGGTGCAAGATAGGTGCACTGTGTGCGCCAAACGTACCATAGGCTTAGAAAGCATTTTTGACACACCCAATGATACTCCTAGGTTACGATGATACATCCGGCCCAGGTGGGGTTGGCCGAGGCCCAATAAATTAAGGTTGCCCGGACCCCAACAGTTCTTATACACACCCACTCAGGGAAATGCCCAATGTCCCTAAAAGACTAGTCTGATAGGGGAAGGGTGGCTCTCTCTTTTAAGGTGGCTTCCTCCTCCCAAGTAGGTGCACAGTTTGCGCCAAATGTACCATAGGCTTAGAAATCATTTTGCACTCACCTAATGATACTCTAGGTTACGATGCTCAAGTGGAAGCTCGATTCAGTCCGTTTAGAGATAGTGCTAATCTTGACGCAAGATAGGTGCTCGGTTTGCGCTGAACATAGGGCAGGCTTAGAAATCATTTTGGAAGCAGTCGATGTAACTACTAGGTGACTTGGGTCATGTGGAATCTCGTTTCGGTCCACGTGGAGAAAGTGTTAGTCTCGGTGCAAGATAGGTGCACTGTGTGCGCCAAACGTACCATAGGCTTAGAAAGCATTTTTGACACACCCAATGATACTCCTAGGTGACGAGGCTCAAGTGGAAGCGCGATTCAGTCTATTTGGAGATAGTGCTACTCTTGACGCAAGATGGATGCATGGTTTGCGTCGAACGTACCGCAGGTTCAGATGTCATTTTGGACGCACCCGATGGAACTCCTAGGAGACGTGGGTCATGTGGAATCTCGTTTTGGTCTATTTGGAGACAGTGTTAGTGTCAGTGCAAGATAGGTGCATGGTTTGTGTAAAACATACCATAGGCTCAGAAATCGTTTTGGACACACCCGCTGGTACTCCAAGGTGACGAGGCTCAACTGCAAGCTCGATTCAGTCCGTTTGGAGACAGTGCTAGTGTCAGTACAAGTTAGGTGCATGTTTTGCACCAAACGTACCATAGGCTCAGAACTCATTTTGGACACACCCACGATTGTACTCCTAGGTGATGGGGCTCAAGGGTAAGCTCGATTCAGTCCGTTTGGAGATTGTGCTAATCTTGATAGAAGATGGATGCACGGTTTGCGTCGAACGTACCGTAGGCTCAGAAATCATTATGGACGCACCGGATGAAACTCCTAGGTGACGGGGCTGAAGTGGGTGCTTGTTTCATTCCGTTTAGGGATAATGCTAATCTTGATGCAAGACAGGTGCACGATTTGTGGAGAACGTACCATAGGCTCAGAAATCATTTTGGATGCACCCGGTGGAACTCCTAGATGACTTGGGTCATATTTAATCTCGTTTTGGTCGGTGCAAGGTAGGTGCACAGTTTGCGCCAAATGTACCATAGGCTTAGAAATCGTTTTGGACTCACCTAATGATACTCCTAGGTGACGATGCTCAAGTGGAAGCTCGACTCAGTCCGTTTAGAGATAGTGCTAATCTTGACGCAAGATAGGTGCTCGGTTTGCGCTGAACATAGGATAGGCTCAGAAATCATTTTGGAAGCAGTCGATGTTACTACTAGGTGACTTGGGTCATGTGGAATCTCATTTCGATCCATGTGGAGAAAGTGTTAGTCTCGGTGCAAGATAGGTGCACTGTGTGCGCCAAACGTACCATAGGCTTAGAAATCATTTTTGACACACCCAATGATACTCCTAGGTTATGATGATACATCCGGCCCAGGTGGGGTTGGCCGAGGCCCAATAAATTAAGGTTGCCCGGACCCCAACAGTTCTTATACACACCCACTCAGGGAAATGCCCAATGTCCCTAAAAGACTAGTCTGATAGGGGAAGGGTGGCTCTCTCTTTTAAGGTGGCTTCCTCCTCCCAAGTAGGTGCACAGTTTGCGCCAAATGTACCATAGGCTTAGAAATCATTTTGCACTCACCTAATGATACTCTAGGTTACGATGCTCAAGTGGAAGCTCGATTCAGTCCGTTTAGAGATAGTGCTAATCTTGACGCAAGATAGGTGCTCGGTTTGCGCTGAACATAGCGCAGGCTTAGAAATCATTTTGGAAGCAGTCGATGTAACTACTAGGTGACTTGGGTCATGTGGAATCTCGTTTCGGTCCACGTGGAGAAAGTGTTAGTCTCGGTGCAAGATAGGTGCACTGTGTGCGCCAAACGTACCATAGGCTTAGAAAGCATTTTTGACACACCCAATGATACTCCTAGGTGACGAGGCTCAAGTGGAAGCGCGATTCAGTCTATTTGTAGATAGTGCTACTCTTGACGCAAGATGGATGCATGGTTTGCGTCGAACGTACCGCAGGTTCAGATGTCATTTTGGACGCACCCGATGGAACTCCTAGGAGACGTGGGTCATGTGGAATCTCGTTTTGGTCTATTTGGAGACAGTGTTAGTGTCAGTGCAAGATAGGTGCATGGTTTGTGTAAAACATACCATAGGCTCAGAAATCGTTTTGGACACACCCGCTGGTACTCCAAGGTGACGAGGCTCAACTGCAAGCTCGATTCAGTCCGTTTGGAGATAGTGCTAGTGTCAGTACAAGTTAGGTGCATGTTTTGCACCAAACGTACCATAGGCTCAGAACTCATTTTGGACACACCCACGATTGTACTCCTAGGTGATGGGGCTCAAGGGTAAGCTCAATTCAGTCCGTTTGGAGATTGTGCTAATCTTGATAGAAGATGGATGCACGGTTTGCGTCGAACGTACCGTAGGCTCAGAAATCATTATGGACGCACCGGATGAAACTCCTAGGTGACGGGGCTGAAGTGGGTGCTTGTTTCATTCCGTTTAGGGATAATGCTAATCTTGATGCAAGACAGGTGCACGATTTGTGGAGAACGTACCATAGGCTCAGAAATCATTTTGGATGCACCCGATGGAACTCCTAGATGACTTGGGTCATATTTAATCTCGTTTTGGTCGGTGCAAGGTAGGTGCACAGTTTGCGCCAAATGTACCATAGGCTTAGAAATCGTTTTGGACTCACCTAAGGATACTCCTAGGCGACAATGCTCAAGTGGAAGCTCGACTCAGTCCGTTTAGAGATAGTGCTAATCTTGACGCAAGATAGGTGCTCCGTTTGCGCTAAACATAGGACAGGCTCAGAAATCATTTTGGAAGCAGTCGATGTTACTACTAGGTGACTTGGGTCATGTGGAATCTCATTTCGATCCATGTGGATAAAGTGTTAGTCTCGGTGCAAGATAGGTGCACTGTGTGTGCCAAACGTACCATAGGCTTAGAAATCATTTTTGACACACCCAATGATACTACTAGGTTACGATGATACATCCGGCCCAGGTGGGGTTGGCCGAGGCCTAATAAATTAAGGTTGCCTGGACCCCAACAGTTCTTATACACACCCACTCAGGGAAATGCCCAATGTCCCTAAAAGACTAGTCTGATAGGGGAAGGGTGGCTCTCTCTTTAAAGGTGGCTTCCTCCTCCCAAGTAGGTGCACAGTTTGCGCCAAATGTACCATAGGCTTAGAAATCATTTTGCACTCACCTAATGATACTCCTAGGTTACGATGCTCAAGTGGAAGCTCGATTCAGTCCGTTTAGAGATAGTGCTAATCTTGACGCAAGATAGGTGCTCGGTTTGCGCTGAACATAGGACAGACTTAGAAATCATTTTGGAAGCAGTCGATGTAACTACTAGGTGACTTGGGTCATGTGGAATCTCGTTTCGGTCCACGTGGAGAAAGTGTTAGTCTCGGTGCAAGATAGGTGCACTGTGTGCGCCAAACGTATCATAGGCTTAGAAAGCATTTTTGACACACCCAATGATACTCCTAGGTGACGAGGCTCAAGTGGAAGCGTGATTCAGTCTATTTGGAGATAGTGCTACTCTTGACGCAAGATGGATGCATGGTTTGCGTCGAACGTACCGCAGGTTCAGATGTCATTTTGGACGCACCCGATGGAACTCCTAGGAGACGTGGGTCATGTGGAATCTCGTTTTGGTCTATTTGGAGACAGTGTTAGTGTCAGTGCAAGATAGGTGCATGGTTTGTGTAAAACATACCATAGGCTCAGAAATCGTTTTGGACACACCCGCTGGTACTCCAAGGTGACGAGGCTCAACTGCAAGCTCGATTCAGTCCGTTTGGAGACAGTGCTAGTGTCAGTACAAGTTAGGTGCATGTTTTGCACCAAACGTACCATAGGCTCAGAACTCATTTTGGACACACCCACGATTGTACTCCTAGGTGATGGGGCTCAAGGGTAAGCTCGATTCAGTCCGTTTGGAGATTGTGCTAATCTTGATAGAAGATGGATGCACGGTTTGCGTCGAATGTACCGTAGGCTCAGAAATCATTATGGACGCACCGGATGAAACTCCTAGGTGACAGGGCTGAAGTGGGTGCTTGTTTCATTCCGTTTAGGGATAATGCTAATCTTGATGCAAGACAGGTGCACGATTTGTGGAGAACGTACCATAGGCTCAGAAATCATTTTGGATGCACCCGATGGAACTCCTAGATGACTTGGGTCATATTTAATCTCGTTTTGGTCGGTGCAAGGTAGGTGCACAGTTTGCGCCAAATGTACCATAGGCTTAGAAATCGTTTTGGACTCACCTAATGATACTTCTAGGTGACGATGCTCAAGTGGAAGTTCGATTCAGTCCGTTTAGAGATAGTGCTAATCTTGACGCAAGATAGGTGCTCGGTTTGCGCTGAACATAGGACAGGCTCAGAAATCATTTTGGAAGCAGTCGATGTTACTACTAGGTGACTTGGGTCATGTGGAATCTCATTTCGATCCATGTGGAGAAAGTGTTAGTCTCGGTGCAAGATAGGTGCACTATGTGCGCCAAACGTACTATAGGCTTAGAAATCATTTTTGACACACCCAATGATACTCCTAGGTTACGATGATACATCCGGCCCAGGTGGGGTTGGCCGAGGCCCAATAAATTAAGGTTGCCCGGACCCCAACAGTTCTTATACACACCCACTCAGGGAAATGCCCAATGTCCCTAAAAGACTAGTCTGATAGGGGAAGGGTGGCTCTCTCTTTTAAGGTGGCTTCCTCCTCCCAAGTAGGTGCACAGTTTGCGCCAAATGAACCATAGGCTTAGAAATCATTTTGCACTCACCTAATGATACTCCTAGGTTACGATGCTCAAGTGGAAGCTCGATTCAGTCCGTTTAGAGATAGTGCTAATCTTGACGCAAGATAGGTGCTCGGTTTGCGCTGAACATAGGACAGGCTTAGAAATCATTTTGGAAGCAGTCGATGTAACTACTAGGTGACTTGGGTCATGTGGAATCTCGTTTTGGTCCACGTGGAGAAAGTGTTAGTCTCGGTGCAAGATAGGTGCACTGTGTGCGCCAAACGTACCATAGGCTTAGAAAGCATTTTTGACACACCCAATGATACTCCTAGGTGACGAGGCTCAAGTGGAAGCGCGATTCAGTCTATTTGGAGATAGTGCTACTCTTGACGCAAGATGGATGCATGGTTTGCGTCGAACGTACCGCAGGTTCAGATGTCATTTTGGACGCACCCGATGGAACTCCTAGGAGACGTGGGTCATGTGGAATCTTGTTTTGGTCTATTTGGAGACAGTGTTAGTGTCAGTGCAAGATAGGTGCATGGTTTGTGTAAAACATACCATAGGCTCAGAAATCGTTTTGGACACACCCGCTGGTACTCCAAGGTGACGAGGCTCAACTGCAAGCTCGATTCAGTCCGTTTGGAGACAGTGCTAGTGTCAGTACAAGTTAGGTGCATGTTTTGCACCAAACGTACCATAGGCTCAGAACTCATTTTGGACACACCCACGATTGTACTCCTAGGTGATGGGGCTCAAGGGTAAGCTCGATTCAGTCCGTTTGGAGATTGTGCTAATCTTGATAGAAGATGGATGCACGGTTTGCGTCGAACGTACCGTAGGCTCAGAAATCATTATGGACGCACCAGATGAAACTCCTAGGTGACGGGGCTGAAGTGGGTGCTTGTTTCATTCCGTTTAGGGATAATGCTAATCTTGATGCAAGACAGGTGCACGATTTGTGGAGAACGTACCATAGGCTCAGAAATCATTTTGGATGCACCCGATGGAACTCCTAGATGACTTGGGTCATATTTAATCTCGTTTTGGTCGGTGCAAGGTAGGTGCACAGTTTGCGCCAAATGTACCATAGGCTTAGAAATCGTTTTGGACTCACCTAATGATACTCCTAGGTGACGATGCTCAAGTGGAAGCTCGATTCAGTCCGTTTAGAGATAGTGCTAATCTTGACGTAAGATAGGTGCTCGGTTTGTGCTAAACATAGGACAGGCTCAGAAATCATTTTGGAAGCAGTCGATGTTACTACTAGGTGACTTGGGTCATGTGGAATCTCATTTCGATCCATGTGGAGAAAGTGTTAGTCTCGGTGCAAGATAGGTGCACTGTGTGCGCCAAACGTACCATAGGCTTAGAAATCATTTTGGACACACCCAATGATACTCCTAGGTTACGATGATACATCCGGCCCAGGTGGGGTTGGCCGAGGCCCAATAAATTAAGGTTGCCCGGACCCCAACAGTTCTTAATCACACCCACTTAGGGAAAGGCCCAATGTCCCTAAAAGACTAGTCTGATAGGGTAAGGGTTGCTCTCTCATTTAAGGTGGCTTCCTCCTCCCATGTTAAGCAAGGTGGGATTATTCAGAGGCTCACATGATCGCCGCCCGACTACAACTAGGCCACTTGGCCTTTTTTTGTTGCGTCTTTGCCAGCGGGTAATAGTGGAGGATGTCCTCATCATTCCCACCCTCTTAAACAAGGGCCCAACTCTGATACCAAATGATATATCTGGCCCAGGTGGGGTTGGCCGAGGCCCAATAAATTAAGGTTGCCCGGACCCCAACAGTTCTTATACACACCCACTCAGGGAAAGGCCCAATGTCCCTAAAAGACTAGTCTGATAGGGGAAGGGTGGCTCTCTCTTTTAAAGTGGCTTCCTCCTCCCAAGTTAAGCAAGGTGGGATTATTCAGAGGCTCACACGATCGCCGCCCGACTACAATTAGGCCACTTGGCCTTTTTTGTTGCGTCTTTGCTAGCGGGTAATAGTGGAGGATATCCTCATCAGACGAGGCTCAAGTGGAAGCGCGATTCAGTCTGTTTGGAGATAGTGCTACTCTTGACGCAAGATGGATGCATGGTTTGCGTTGAACGTACCGCAGGTTCAGATGTCGTTTTGGACGCACCCGATGGAACTATTAGGAGACGTGGGTCATGTGGAATCTTGTTTTGGTCTATTTGGAGACAATGTTAGTGTCAGTGCAAGATAGGTGCATGGTTTGTGTAAAATGTACCATAGGCTCAGAAATCATTTTGGACACACCCGCTGGTACTCCTAGGTGACGAGGCTCAACTATAAGCTCGATTCAGTCCGTTTGGATATAGTGCTAGTGTCAGTAAAAGATAGGTGCACGTTTTGCGCCAAACATACCATCGGCTCAGAACTCATTTTGGACACACCCGCGATTGTACTCCTAGGTGATGGGGCTCAAGGGTAAGCTCGATTCAGTCCGTTTGGAGATTGTGCTAATCTTGACAGAAGATGGATGCACGGTTTGCGTCGAACGTACCGTAGGCTCAGAAATAATTTTGGATGCACCGGATGAAACTCCATGGTGACGAGGCTGAAGTGGGTGCTCGTTTCATTCCATTTAGAGATAATGCTAATCTTGATGCAAGACAGGTGCACGATTTGTGGAGAACGTACCATAGGCTCAAAAATCATTTTGGATGCACCCGATGGAACTCCTAGATGACTTGGGTCATATTTAATCTCATTTTGGTCGGTGCAAGGTAGGTGCACAGTTTGCGCCAAATGTACCATAGGCTTAGAAATCGTTTTGGACTCACCTAATGATACTCCTAGGTGACGATGCTCAAGTGGAAGCCCGATTCAGTCCGTTTAGAGATAGTGCTAAAGTTGACGCAAGATAGGTGCTCGGTTTGCGCTGAACATAGGACAGGCTCAGAAATCATTTTGGAAGCAGTCGATGTTACTACTAGGTGACTAGGGTCATGTGGAATCTTATTTCGATCCATGTGGAGAAAGTGTTAGTCTCGGTGCAAGATAGGTGCACTATGTGCGCCAAATGTACCATAGGCTTAGAAATCATTTTTGACACACCCAATGATACTCCTAGGTTATGATGATACATCCGGCCTAGGTGGGGTTGGCCGAGGCCCAATAAATTATGGTTGCCCGGACCCCAACAGTTCTTATACACACCCACTCAGGGAAAGGCTCAATGTCCCTAAAAGACTAGTCTGATAGGGGAAGGGTGGCTCTCTCTTTTAAGGTGGCTTCCTCCTCCTAAGTAGGTGCACAGTTTACGCCAAATGTACCATAGGCTTAGAAATCATTTTGCACTCACCTAATGATACTCCTAGGTTACGATGCTCAAGTAGAAGCTCGATTCAGTCCGTTTAGAGATAGTGCTAATCTTGACGCAAGATAGGTGCTCCGTTTGCGCTGAACATAGGACAGGCTTAGAAATCATTTTGGAAGCAGTCGATGTAACTACTAGGTGACTTGGGTCATGTGGAATCTCATTTCGGTCCACGTGGAGAAAGTGTTAGTCTCAGTGCAAGATAGGTGCACCGTGTGCGCCAAACGTACCATAGGCTTAGAAAGCATTTTTGACACACCCAATGATACACCTAGGTGACGAGGCTCAAGTGGAAGCGCGATTCAGTCTATTTGGAGATAGTGCTACTCTTGACGCAAGATGGATGCATGGTTTGTGTCGAACGTACCGCAGGTTCAGATGTCATTTTGGACGCACCCGATGGAGCTCCTAGGAGACGTGGGTCATGTGGAATCTCGTTTTGGTTTATTTGGAGACAGTGTTAGTGTCAGGGCAAGATAGGTGCATGGTTTGTGTAAAACATACCATATGCTCAGAAATCGTTTTGGACACGCCCGCTAGTACTCCAAGGTGACGAGGCTCAACTGCAAGCTCGATTCAGTCCGTTTGGAGACAGTGCTAGTGTTAGTACAAGATAGGTGCATATTTTGCACCAAACATACCATAGGCTCAGAACTCATTTTGGACACACCCACGATTATACTCCTAGGTGATGGGGCTCAAGGGTAAGCTCGATTCAGTCCGTTTGGAGATTGTGCTAATCTTGATAGAAGATGGATGCACGGTTTGCGTCGAACGTACCGTAGGCTTAGAAATCATTATGGACGCATCGGATGAAACTCCTAGGTGACGGGGCTGAAGTGGGTGCTTGTTTCATTCCGTTTAGGGATAATGCTAATCTTGATGCAAGACAGGTGCACGATTTGTGGAGAACGTACCATAGGCTCATAAATCATTTTGGATGCACCCGATGGAACTCCTAGATGACTTGGGTCATATTTAATCTCGTTTTGGTCGGTGCAAGGTAGGTGCACAGTTTGCGCCAAATGTACCATAGGCTTAGAAATCGTTTTGAACTCACCTAATGATACTCCTAGGTGACGATGCTCAAGTGGAAGCTCGATTCAGTCCGTTTAGAGATAGTGCTAATCTTGACGCAAGATAGGTGCTCGGTTTGCGCTGAACATAGGACAGGCTCAGAAATCATTTTGGAAGCAGTCGATGTTACTACTAGGTGACTTGGGTCATGTGGAATCCCATTTCGGTCCATGTGGAGAAAGTGTTAGTCTCGATGCAAGATAGGTGCACTGTGTGCGCCAAACGTACTATAGGCTTAGAAATAATTTTTGACACACCTAATGATACTCCTAGGTGACGATGATACATCCGGCCCAGGTGGGGTTGGCCGAGGCCCAATAAATTAAGGTTGTCCGGACCCCAACAGTTCTTATACACACCCACTCAGGGAAAGGCCCAATGTCCCTAAAAGACTAGTCTGATAGTGGAAGGGTGGCTCTCTCTTTTATGGTGGCTTCCTCCTCCCAAGTTAAGCAAGGTGGGATTATTTAGAGGCTCACATGATCGCCGCCCGACTACAACTAGGCCACTTGGCCTTTTTTTGTTGTGTGGGCCAGCAGGTTATAGTGGAGGATGTCCTCATCATTCTCACCCTCTTAAACAAGGGCCCAACTCTGATACCAAATGATATATCCAGCCCAGGTGGGGTTGGCCGAGGCCTAATAAATTAAGGTTGCCCGGACCCTAACAGTTCTTATACACACCCACTCAGGGAAAGGCCCAATGTCCCTAAAAAACTAGTCTGATAGGGGAAGGGTGGCTCTCTCTTTTAAAGTGGCTTCCTCCTCCCAAGTTAAGCAAGGTGGGATTATTCAGAGGCTCACACGATCGCCGCCCGACTACAATTAGGCCACTTGGCCTTTTTTGTTGCGTCTTTGCTTGCAGGTAATAGTGGAGGATGTCCTCATCAGACGATGCTCAAGTGGAAGCGCGATTCAGTCTATTTGGAGATAGTGCTACTCTTGACGCAAGATGGATGCATGGTTTGCGTTGAACGTACCGTAGGTTCAGATTTTGTTTTGGACGCACCCGATGGAACTCTTAGGAGACGTGGGTCATGTGGAATCTCATTTTGGTCTATTTGGAGACAATGTTAGTGTCAGTGCAAGATAGGTGCATGGTTTGTGTAAAATGTACCATAGGCTCATAAATCATTTTGGACACACCCGCTGGTACTCCTAGGTGACGAGGCTCAACTGCAAGCTCGATTCAGTCCGTTTGGATATAGTGCTAGTGTCAGTACAAAATAGGTGCACGTTTTGCGCCAAACGTACCATAGGCTCAGAACTCATTTTGGATAGACCCGCGATTGTACTCCTAGGTGATGGGGCTCAAGGGAAAGCTCGATTCAGTCCGTTTGGAGATTGAGCTAATCTTGACAGAAGATGGATGCACGGTTTGCGTCGAACGTACCGTAGGCTCAGAAATCATTTTGGACGCACCGGATGAAACTCCTAGGTGATGAGGCTGAAGTGGGTGCTCGTTTCATTCCGTTTAGAGATAATGCTAATCTTGATGCAAGATAGGTGCACGATTTGTGGCAAATGTACCATAGGCACAGAAATCATTTTGGATGCACCCGATGTGGAGATAGTGTTAGTGTCGGTGCAAGGTAGGTGCATAGTTTGCGCACAATGTACCATAGGCTTAGAAATTGTTTTGGACTCACCTAATGATACCCCTAGGTGACGATGCTCAAGTGGAAGCTTAATTCAGTCTGTTTAGAGATAGTGCTAATCTTGACGCAAGATAGGTGCTCGGTTTTCACTGAACATAGGACAGGCTCAGAAAATCATTTTGGAAGCAGTTGATGTTACTACTAGGTGACTTGGGTCACGTGGAATCTCGTATCGGTCCACATGGAGAAAGTGTTAGTCTCGGTGCAAGATAGGCGCACTGTGTGCGCCAAACATACCATAGGCTTAGAAATCATTTTTGACACACCCAATGATACTCCTAGGTGATGAGGCTCAAGTGGTAGCGCAATTCAATCTGTTTGGAGGTAGTGCTACTCTTGACGCAAGATGGATGCATGGTTTGCATCGAACGTACCGCATGTTCAGATGTCGTTTTGGACGCACCCGATGTAACTCCTAGGAGACGTGGGTCATGTGGAATCTCGTTTTGGTCTATTTGGAGACAGTGTTAGTGTCAGTGCAAGATAGGTGCATGGTTTGTTTAAAACATACCATAGGCTCAGAAGTCATTTTGGACACACCCGCTGGTACTCCTAGGGACGAGGCTCAACTGCAAGCTCGATTCAGTCCGTTTGGAGACAGTGCTAGTGTCAGTACAAGATAGGTGCACGTTTTGCGCCAAACGTACCAAAGGCTCAGAACTCATTTTGGACACACCTGCGATTGTACTCCTAGGTGATGGGGCTCAAGGGCAAGCTCGATTCAGTCCGTTTGGAGATAGTGCTAATCTTGACAGAAGATGGATGCACGGTTTGCGTCGAACGTACCGTAGGCTCAGAAATCATTTTGGACGCACCGGATGAAACTCCTAGGTGACGAGGATGAAGGGGGTGCTCGTTTCATTCCGTTTAGAGATAATGCTAATCTTGATGCAAGACAGGTGCACGATTTGTGGAGAACATACCATGGCTCAGAAATCATTTTGGATGCACTCGATGGAACTCCTAGATGACTTGGGTCATATTTAATCTCGTTTTGGTCGGTGCAAGGTAGGTGCACAGTTTGCGCCAAATGTACCATAGGCTTAGAAATCGTTTTGGACTCACCTAATGATACTCCTAGGTGACGATGCTCAAGTGGAAGCTCGATTCAGTCCATTTAGAGATAGTGCTAATCTTGACGCAAGATAGGTGCTCGGTTTGCGCTGAACATAGGATAGGCTCAGAAATTATTTTGGAAGCAGTCGATGTTACTACTAGGTGACTTAGGTCATGTGGAATCTCATTTCGGTCCATGTGGAGAAAGTGTTAGTCTCGGTGCAAGATAGGTGCACTGTGTGCGCCAAACGTACCATAGGCTTAGAAAGCATTTTTGACACACCCAATGATACACCTAGGTGACGAGGCTCAAGTGGAAGCGCGATTCAGTCTATTTGGAGATAGTGCTACTCTTGACGCAAGATGGATGCATGGTTTGTGTCGAACGTACCGCAGGTTCAGATGTCATTTTGGACGCACCCGATGGAGCTCCTAGGAGACGTGGGTCATGTGGAATCTCGTTTTGGTTTATTTGGAGACAGTGTTAGTGTCAGTGCAAGATAGGTGCATGGTTTGTGTAAAAACATACCATATGCTCAGAAATCGTTTTGGACACGCCCGCTAGTACTCCAAGGTGACGAGGCTCAACTGCAAGCTCGATTCAGTCCGTTTGGAGACAGTGCTAGTGTTAGTACAAGATAGGTGCATATTTTGCACCAAACATACCATAGGCTCAGAACTCATTTTGGACACACCCACGATTATACTCCTAGGTGATGGGGCTCAAGGGTAAGCTCGATTCAGTCCGTTTGGAGATTGTGCTAATCTTGATAGAAGATGGATGCACGGTTTGCGTTGAACGTACCGTAGGCTTAGAAATCATTATGGGCGCATCGGATGAAACTCCTAGGTGACGGGGCTGAAGTGGGTGCTTGTTTCATTCCGTTTAGGGATAATGCTAATCTTGATGCAAGACAGGTGCACGATTTGTGGAGAACGTACCATAGGCTCATAAATCATTTTGGATGCACCCGATGGAACTCCTAGATGACTTGGGTCATATTTAATCTCGTTTTGGTCGGTGCAAGGTAGGTGCACAGCTTGCGCCAAATGTACCATAGGCTTAGAAATCGTTTTGAACTCACCTAATGATACTCCTAGGTGACGATGCTCAAGTGGAAGCTCGATTCAGTCCGTTTAGAGATAGTGCTAATCTTGACGCAAGATAGGTGCTCGGTTTGCGCTGAACATAGGACAGGCTCAGAAATCATTTTGGAAGCAGTCGATGTTACTACTAGGTGACTTAGGTCATGTGGAATCTCATTTCGGTCCATGTGGAGAAAGTGTTAGTCTCGATGCAAGATAGGTGCACTGTGTGCGCCAAACGTACCATAGGCTTAGAAAGCATTTTTGACACACCCAATGATACACCTAGGTGACGAGGCTTAAGTGGAAGCGCGATTCAGTCTATTTGGAGATAGTGCTACTCTTGACGCAAGATGGATGCATGGTTTGTGTCGAACGTACCGCAGGTTCAGATGTCATTTTGGACGCACCCGATGGAGCTCCTAGGAGACGTGGGTCATGTGGAATCTCGTTTTGGTTTATTTGGAGACAGTGTTAGTGTCAGTGCAAGATAGGTGCATGGTTTGTGTAAAACATACCATATGCTCAGAAATCGTTTTGGACACGCCCGCTAGTACTCCAAGGTGACGAGGCTCAACTGCAAGCTCGATTCAGTCCGTTTGGAGACAGTGCTAGTGTTAGTACAAGATAGGTGCATATTTTGCACCAAACATACTATAGGCTCAGAACTCATTTTGGACACACCCACGATTATACTCCTAGGTGATGGGGCTCAAGGGTAAGCTCGATTCAGTCCGTTTGGAGATTGTGCTAATCTTGATAGAAGATGGATGCACGGTTTGCGTTGAACGTACCGTAGGCTTAGAAATCGTTATGGACGCATCGGATGAAACTCCTAGGTGACGGGGCTGAAGTGGGTGCTTGTTTCATTCCGTTTAGGGATAATGCTAATCTTGATGCAAGACAGGTGCACGATTTGTGGAGAACGTACCATAGGCTCATAAATCATTTTGGATGCACCCGATGGAACTCCTAGATGACTTGGGTCATATTTAATCTCGTTTTGGTCGGTGCAAGGTAGGTGCACAGTTTGCGCCAAATGTACCATAGGCTTAGAAATCATTTTGAACTCACCTAATGATACTCCTAGGTGACGATGCTCAAGTGGAAGCTCGATTCAGTCCGTTTAGAGATAGTGCTAATCTTGACGCAAGATAGGTGCTCGGTTTGCGCTGAACATAGAACAGGCTCAGAAATCATTTTGGAAGCAGTCGATGTTACTACTAGGTGACTTGGGTCATGTGGAATCCCATTTCGGTCCATGTGGAGAAAGTGTTAGTCTCGATGCAAGATAGGTGCACTGTGTGTGCCAAACGTACTATAGGCTTAGAAATCATTTTTGACACACCTAATGATACTCCTAGGTGACGATGATACATCCGGCCCAGGTGGGGTTGGCCGAGGCCCAATAAATTAAGGTTGTCCGGACCCCAACAGTTCTTATACACACCCACTCAGGGAAAGGCCCAATGTCCCTAAAAGACTAGTCTGATAGTGGAAGGGTGGCTCTCTCTTTTAAGGTGGCTTCCTCCTCCCAAGTTAAGCAAGGTGGGATTATTTAGAGGCTCACATGATCGCCGCCCGACTACAACTAGGCCACTTGGCCTTTTTTTGTTGTGTCTTTGCCAGCGGGTTATAGTGGAGGATGTCCTCATCATTCTCACCCTCTTAAACAAGGGCCCAACTCTGATACCAAATGATATATCCAGCCCAGGTGGGGTTGGCCGAGGCCTAATAAATTAAGGTTGCCCGGACCCTAACAGTTCTTATACACACCCACTCAGGGAAAGGCCCAATGTCCCTAAAAAACTAGTCTGATAGGGGAAGGGTGGCTCTCTCTTTTAAAGTGGCTTCCTCCTCCCAAGTTAAGCAAGGTGGGATTATTCAGAGGCTCACACGATCGCCGCCCGACTACAATTAGGCCACTTGGCCTTTTTTGTTGCGTCTTTGCTTGCGGGTAATAGTGGAGGATGTCCTCATCAGACGAGGCTCAAGTGGAAGCACGATTCAGTCTATTTGGAGATAGTGCTACTCTTGACGCAAGATGGATGCATGGTTTGCGTTGAACGTACCGCAGGTTCAGATTTTGTTTTGGACGCACCCGATGGAACTCTTAGGAGACGTGGGTCATGTGGAATCTCATTTTGGTCTATTTGGAGACAATGTTAGTGTCAGTGCAAGATAGGTGCATGGTTTGTGTAAAATGTACCATAGGCTCAGAAATCATTTTGGACACACCCGCTGGTACTCCTAGGTGACGAGGCTCAACTGCAAGCTCGATTCAGTCCGTTTGGATATAGTGCTAGTGTCAGTACAAAATAGGTGCATGTTTTGCGCCAAACGTACCATAGGCTCAGAACTCATTTTGGATAGACCCGCGATTGTACTCCTAGGTGATGGGGCTCAAGGGAAAGCTCGATTCAGTCCGTTTGGAGATTGAGCTAATCTTGACAGAAGATGGATGCACGGTTTGCGTCGAACGTACCGTAGGCTCAGAAATCATTTTGGACGCACCGGATGAAACTCCTAGGTGATGAGGCTGAAGTGGGTGCTTGTTTCATTCCGTTTAGAGATAATGCTAATCTTGATGCAAGATAGGTGCACGATTTGTGGCAAATGTACCATAGGCTCAGAAATCATTTTGGATGCACCCGATGTGGAGATAGTGTTAGTGTCGGTGCAAGGTAGGTGCATAGTTTGCGCACAATGTACCATAGGCTTAGAAATCATTTTGGACTCACCTAATGATACCCCTAGGTGACGATGCTCAAGTGGAAGCTTAATTCAGTCTGTTTAGAGATAGTGCTAATCTTGACGCAAGATAGGTGCTCGGTTTTCACTGAACATAGGACTGGCTCAGAAAATCATTTTGGAAGCAGTTGATGTTACTACTAGGTGACTTGGGTCACGTGGAATCTCGTATCGGTCCACATGGAGAAAGTGTTAGTCTCGGTGCAAGATAGGCGCACTGTGTGCGCCAAACATATCATAGGCTTAGAAATCATTTTTGACACACCCAATGATACTCCTAGGTGATGAGGCTCAAGTGGTAGCGCAATTCAATCTGTTTGGAGGTAGTGCTACTCTTGACGCAAGATGGATGCATGGTTTGCATCGAACGTACCGCATGTTCAGATGTCGTTTTGGACGCACCCGATGTAACTCCTAGGAGACGTGGGTCATGTGGAATCTCGTTTTGGTCTATTTGGAGACAGTGTTAGTGTCAGTGCAAGATAGGTGCATGGTTTGTTTAAAACATACCATAGGCTCAGAAGTCATTTTGGACACACCCGCTGGTACTCCTAGGGACGAGGCTCAACTGCAAGCTCGATTCAGTCCGTTTGGAGACAGTGCTAGTGTCAGTACAAGATAGGTGCACGTTTTGCGCCAAACGTACCATAGGCTCAGAACTCATTTTGGACACACCTGCGATTGTACTCCTAGGTGATGGGGCTCAAGGGCAAGCTCGATTCAGTCCGTTTGGAGATAGTGCTAATCTTGACAGAAGATGGATGCACGGTTTGCGTCGAACATACCGTAGGCTCAGAAATCATTTTGGACGCACCGGATGAAACTCCTAGGTGACGAGGATGAAGTGGGTGCTCGTTTCATTCCGTTTAGAGATAATGCTAATCTTGATGCAAGACAGGTGCACGATTTGTGGAGAACATACCATAGGCTCAGAAATCATTTTGGATGCACTCGATGGAACTCCTAGATGACTTGGGTCATATTTAATCTCGTTTTGGTCGGTGCAAGGTAGGTGCACAATTTGCGCCAAATGTACCATAGGCTTAGAAATCGTTTTGGACTCACCTAATGATACTCCTAGGTGACGATGCTCAAGTGGAAGCTCGATTCAGTCCATTTAGAGATAGTGCTAATCTTGACGCAAGATAGGTGCTCGGTTTGCGCTGAACATAGGACAGGCTCAGAAATCATTTTGGAAGCAATCGATGTTACTACTAGGTGAGTTAGGTCATGTGGAATCTCATTTCGGTCCATGTGGAGAAAGTGTTAGTCTCGGTGCAAGATAGGTGCACTGTGTGCGCCAAACGTACCATAGGCTTAGAAATCATTTTTGACACACCCAATGATACTCCTAGGTGGCGAGGCTCAAGTGGAAGCACGATTCAGTCTGTTTGGAGATAGTGCTACTCTTGACGCATGATGGATGCATGGTTTGCGTTGAACGTACCGCAGGTTCAGATGTCATTTTGGACACACCCGATGGAACTCTTAGGAGACGTGGGTCATGTGGAATCTCGTTTTGGTCTATTTGGAGACAATGTTAGTGTCAGTGCAAGATAGGTGCATGGTTTGTGTAAAATGTACCATAGGCTCAGAAATCATTTTGGACACACCCGCTGGTACTCCTAGGTGACGAGGCTCAACTACAAGCTCGATTCAGTCCGTTTGCAGACAGTGCTAGTGTCAGTACAAGATAGGTGCACGTTTTGCGCCAAACGTACCATAGGCTCAGAACTCATTTTGGACACACCCACGATTGTACTCCTAGGTGACGGGGCTCAAGGGTAAGCTCGATTCAGTCCGTTTGGAGATTGTGCTAATCTTGACAGAAGATGGATGCACGGTTTGCGTCGAACGTACCGTAGGCTCAGAAATCATTTTGGATGCACCGGATGAAACTCCTTGGTGACGAGGCTGAAGTGGGTGCTCGTTTCATTCCGTTTAGAGATAATGCTAATCTTGATGCAAGACAGGTGCACGATTTGTGGAGAACGTACCATAGGCTCAGAAATCATTTTGGATGCACCCGATGGAACTCCTAGATGACTTGGGTCATATTTAATCTCGTTTTGGTCGGTGCAAGGTAGGTGCACAGTTTGCGCCAAATGTACCATAGGCTTAGAAATCGTTTTGGACTCACCTAATGATACTCCAAGTGACGATGCTCAAGTGGAAGCTTGATTCAGTCCGTTTAGAGATAGTGCTAATCTTGACGGAAGATAGGTGCTCGGTTTGCGCTGAACATAGGACAGGCTCAGAAATCATTTTGGAAGCAGTCGATGTTACTACTAGGTGATTTGGGTCATGTGGAATCTCATTTCGATCCATGTGGAGAAAGTGTTAGTCTCGGTTCAAGATAGGTGCACTATGTGCACCAAATGTACCATAGGCCTAGAAATCATTTTTGACACACCCAATGATACTCCTAGGTTATGATGACACATCCGGCCCAGGTGGGGTTGGCCGAGGACCAATAAATTAAGGTTGCCCGGACCCCAACAATTCTTATACACACCCACTCAGGGAAAGGCCCAATGTCCCTAAAAGACTAGTCTGATAGGGGAAGGGTGGCTCTCTCTTTTAAGGTGGCTTCCTCCTCCCAAGTAGGTGCACAATTTGTGCCAAATGTACCATAGGCTTAGAAATCATTTTGCACTCACCTAATGATACTCCTAGGTTACGATGCTCAAGTGGAAGCTCGATTCAGTCTGTTTAGAGATAGTGCTAATCTTGACGCAAGATAGGTGCTCGGTTTGCGCTGAACATAGGACTGGCTTAGAACTCATTTTGGAAGCAGTCGATGTAACTACTAGGTGACTTGGGTCATGTGGAATCTCGTTTCGGTCCAAGTGGAGAAAGTGTTAGTCTCGGTGCAAGATAGGTGCACTGTGTGCGCCAAACGTACCATAGGCTTAGAAAGCATTTTTGACACACCCAATGATACTCCTAGGTGACGAGGCTCAAGTGGAAGCACGATTCAGTCTATTTGGAGATAGTGCTACTCTTGACGCAAGATGGATGCATGGTTTGCGTCGAACGTACCGCAGGTTCAGATGTCGTTTTGGACGCACCCGATGGAACTCCTAGGAGACGTGGGTCATGTGGAATCTCGTTTTGGTCTATTTGGGGACAGTGTTAGTGTCAGTGCAAAGATAGGTGCATGGTTTGTGTAAAACATACCATAGGCTCAGAAATCGTTTTGGACACACCCGCTGGTACTCTAAGGTGACGAGGCTCAACTGCAAGCTCGATTCAGTCTGTTTGGAGACAGTGCTAGTGTCAGTACAAGTTAGGTGCATGTTTTGCACCAAACGTACCATAGGCTCAGAACTCATTTTGGACACACCCACGATTGTACTCCTAGGTGATGGGGCTCAAGGGTAAGCTCGATTCAGTCCGTTTGGAGATTGTGCTAATCTTGATAGAAGATGGATGCACGGTTTGCGTCGAACGTACCATAGGCTCAGAAATCATTATGGACGCACCGGATGAAACTCCTAGGTGACGGGGCTGAAGTGGGTGCTTGTTTCATTCCGTTTAGGGATAATGCTAATCTTCATGAAGACAGGTGCACGATTTGTGGAGAACGTACCATAGGCTCAGAAATAATTTTGGATGCACCCGATGGAACTCCTAGATGACTTGGGTCATATTTAATCTCGTTTTGGTCGGTGCAAGGAAGGTGCACAGTTTGCGCCAAATGTACCATAGGCTTAGAAATCGTTTTGGACTCACCTAATGATACTCCTAGGTGACGATGCTCAAGTGGAAGCTCGATTTAGTCCGTTTAGAGATAGTGCTAATCTTGATGCAAGATAGGTGCTCTGTTTGCGCTGAACATAGGACAGGCTCAGAAATCATTTTGGAAGCAGTCGATGTTACTACTAGGTGACTTGGGTCATGTGGAATCTCATTTCGATCCATGTGGAGAAAGTGTTAGTCTCGGTGCAAGATAGGTGCACTGTGTGCGCCAAACGTACCATGGGCTTAGAAATCATTTTGGACACACCCAATGATACTCCTAGGTTACGATGATACATCCGGCCCAGGTGGGGTTGGCCGAGGCCCAATAAATTAAGGTTGCCCGGACCCCAACAGTTCTTATACACACCCACTCAGGGAAAGGCCCAATGTCCCTAAAAGACTAGTCTGATAGGGGAAGGGTGGCTCTCTCTTTTAAGGTGGCTTCCTCCTCCCAAGTTAAGCAAGGTGGGATTATTTAGAGGCTCACACGATCGCCGCCCGACTACAACTAGGCCACTTGGCCTTTTTTTGTTGCGTCTTTGCCAGCGGGTAATAGTGGAGGATGTCCTCATCATTCCCACCCTCTTAAACAAGGGCCGAACTATGATACCAAATGATATATCCGGCCTAGGTGGGGTTGGCCGAGGCCCAATAAATTAAGGTTGCCCGGACCCCAACAGTTCTTATACACACCACTCAGGGAAAGGCCCAATGTCCCTAAAAGACTAGTCTGATAGGGGAAGGGTGGCTCTCTCTTTTAAAGTGGCTTCCTCCTCCCAAGTTAGGCAAGGTGGGATTATTCAGAGGCTCACACGATCGCCGCCCGACTACAATTAGGCCACTTGGCCTTTTTTTGTTGCGTCTTTGCTAGCGGGTAATAGTGGAGGATGTCCTCATCAGACGAGGCTCAAGTGGAAGCGCGATTCAGTCTGTTTGGAGATAGTGCTACTCTTGACGCAAGATGGATGCATGGTTTGCGTTGAACGTACCGCAGCTTCAGATGTCGTTTTGGACGCACCCGATGGAACTCTTAGGAGACATGGGTCATGTGGAATCTCGTTTTGGTCTATTTGGAGACAATGTTAGTGTCAATGCAAGATAGGTGCATGGTTTGTGTAAAATGTACCACAGGCTCAGAAATCATTTTGGTCACACCCGCTGGTACTCCTAGGTGACGAGGCTCAACTACAAGCTCGATTCAGTCCATTTGGATATAGTGCTAGTGTCAGTACAAGATAGGTGCACGTTTTGCGCCAAACGTACCATAGGCTCAGAACTCATTTTGGACACACCCGCGATTGTACTCCTAGGTGATGGGGCTCAAGGGTAAGCTCGATTCAGTTCGTTTGGAGATTGTGCTAATCTTGACAGAAGATGGATGCACGGTTTGCGTCGAACGTACCGTAGGCTCAGAAATCATTTTGGACGCATCGGATGAAACTCCTAGGTGATGAGGCTAAAGTGGGTGCTCGTTTCATTCCGTTTAGAGATAATGCTAATCTTGATGCAAGACAGGTGCACGATTTGTGGCGAACGTACCATAGGCTTAGAAATCATTTTGGATGCACCCGATGGAACTCCTAGATGACTTGGGTCATATTTAATCTCGTTTCGGTCCGTGTGGAGATAGTGTTAGTGTCGGTGCAAGGTAGGTGCACAGTTTGCACAAAATGTACCATAGGCTTAGAAATCGTTTTGGACTCACCTAATGATACTCCTAGGTGACGATGCTCAAGTGGAAGCTCAATTCAGTCCGTTTAGAGATAGTGCTAATCTAGACGCAAGATAGGTGCTCGGTTTTCGCTGAACATAGGACAGGCTCAGAAATCATTTTGGAAGCAGTTGATGTTACTACTAGGTGACTTGGGTCATGTGGAATCTTGTTTCGGTCCACGTAGAGAAAGTGTTAGTCTCGGTGCAAGATAGGTGCACTGTGTGCGTCAAACGTACCACAGGCTTAGAAATCATTTTTGACACACCCAATGATACTCCTAGGTGACGAGGCTCAAGTGGAAGCGCGATTCAGTCTGTTTGGAGATAGTGCTACTCTTGACGCAAGATGGATGCATGGTTTCCGTCGAACGTACCGCAGGTTCAGATGTCGTTTTGGACGCACCCGATGGAACTCCTAGGAGACGTGGGTCATGTGGAATCTCGTTTTGGTCTATTTGGAGACAGTGTTAGTATCAGTGCAAGATAGGGGCATGGTTTGTGTAAAACATACCATAGGCTCAGAAATCATTTTGGACACACCCACTGGTACTCCTAGGTGACGAGGCTCAACTGCAAGCTCGATTCAGTCTGTTTGGAGACAGTGCTAGTGTTAGTACAAGATAGGTGCACGTTTTGCGCCAAACGTACCATAGGCTTAGAACTCATTTTGGACACACCCGCGACTGTACTCCTAGGTGATTGGGCTCAAGGGTAAGCTCGATTTAGTCCGTTTGGAGATTGTGCTAATCTTGACAGAAGATGGATGCACGGTTTGCGTCGAACGTACCGTAGGCTTAGAAATCATTTTGGACACACCGGATGAAACTCCTAGGTGACGAGGCTGAAGTGGGTGCTCGTTTCATTCCGTTTAGAGATAATGCTAATCTTGATGCAAGACAGGTGCACGATTTGTGGAGAACGTTCCATAGGCTCAGAAATCATTTTGGATCCACCCGATGGAACTCCTAGATGACTTGGGCATATTTAATCTCATTTTGGTCGGTGCAAGGTAGGTGCACAGTTTGTGCCAAATGTACCATAGGCTTAGAAAATCGTTTTGGACTCACCTAATGATACTCCTAGGTGACGATGCTCAAGTGGAAGCTCGATTCAGTCCGTTTAGAGATAGTGCTAATCTTGACGCAAGATAGGTGCTCGGTTTGCGCTGAACATAGGACAGGCTCAGAAATCATTTTGGAAGCAATCGATGTTACTACTAGGTGACTTGGGTCATGTGGAATCTCATTTCGGTCCATGTGGAGAAAGTGTTAGTCTTGGTGCAAGATAGGTGCACTGTGTGCGCCAAATGTACCATAGGCTTAGAAATCATTTTTGACACACCCAATAATACTCCTAGGTGATGAGGCTCAAGTGGAAGCGCGATTCGGTCTGTTTTGGAGATAGTGCTACTCTTGACGCAAGATGGATGCATGGTTTGCGTTGAACGTACTGCAGGTTCAGATGTCGTTTTGGACGCACCCGATGGAACTCTTAGGAGACGTGGGTCACGTGGAATCTCGTTTTGGTCTATTTGGAGACAGTGTTAGTGTAAGCTCGATTCAGTCCGTTTGGATACAGTGCTAGTGTCAGTACAAGATAGGTGCACGTTTTGCGCCGAACGTACCATAGGCTTAGAACTCATTTTGGACACACCCGTGATTGTACTCCTAGGTGTGGGGCTCAAGGGTAAGCTCGATTCAGTCCGTTTGGAGATTGTGCCAATCTTGACAGAAGATGGATGCACGGTTTGCGTCGAACGTACCGTAGGCTCAGAAATCATTTTGGACGCACCGGATGAAATTCCTACGTGACGAGGCTGAAGTGGGTGCTCGTTTCATTCCGTTTAGAGATAATGCTAATCTTGATGTAAGACAGGTGCACGATTTGTGACGAACGTACCATAGGCTCAGAAATCATTTTAGATGCACCCGATGGAACTCCTAGATGACTTGGGTCATATTTAATCTCGTTTCGGTCCGTGTGGAGATAGTGTTAGTGTCGGTGCAAGGTAGGTGCACAGTTTGCGCCAAATGTACCGTAGGCTTAGAAATCATTTTGGACTCACCTAATGATACTCCTAGGTGACGATGCTCAAGTGAAAGCTCAATTTAGTCCGTTTGGAGATAGTGCTAATCTTGACGCAAGATAGGTGCTCGGTAATACATCCGGCCTAGGTGGGGTTGGCCGAGGCCCAATAAATTAAGGTTGCCCGGACCGCAACAGTTCTTATGCACACCCACTCGGGGAAAGGCCTTATGTCCCTAAAAGACTAGTCCGATAGGGGAAGTGTGGCTCTCTCTTTTAAGGTGGCTTCCTCCTCCCAAGCTAAGCAAGGTGGGATTATTCAGAGGCTCACACGGTCGCCGCCCGACTACAACTAGGCCACTTGGCCTTTTTTTTGTTGCGTCTTTGCCAGCGGGTAGTAGTGGAGGATGTCCTCATCATTCCCACCCCCTTAAACAAGGGCCCAGCTCCGATACCAAATGATACATCCGGCCTAGGTGGTGTTGGCCGAGGCCCAATAAATTAAGGTTGCCCGGACCCCAACAGTTCTTATGCACACCCACTCGGGGAAAGGCCCAATGTCCCTTAAATACTAGTCCGATAGGGGAAGGGTGGCTCTCTCTTTTAAGGTGGCTTCCTCCTCCCAAGCTAAGCAAGGTGGGATTATTCAGAGGCTCACACGGTCGCCGCCCGACTACAACTAGGCCACTTGGCCTTTTTTTGTTGCGTCTTTGCCAGCGGGTAGTAGTGGAGGATGTCCTCATCACTCGGTTTTCGCTGAACATAGGACAGGCTCAGAAATCATTTTGGAAGTAGTCGATGTTACTACTAGGTGACTTGGGCACGTGGAATCTCGTTTCGGTCCACGTGGAGAAAGTGTTAGTGTCGGTGTAAGATAGGTGCACTATGTGCGCCAAACGTACCATAGGCTTAGAAATCATTTTTGACACACCCAATGATACTCCTAGGTGACGAGGCTCAAGTGGAAGCGCGATTCAGTCTGTTTGGAGATAGTGCTACTCTTGACGCAAGATGGATGCATGGTTTGCGTCGAACGTACCGTAGGTTCAGATGTCGTTTTGGACGCACCCGATGGAACTCCTAGGAGACGTGGGTCATGTGGAATCTCGTTTTGGTCTATTTGGAGACAGTATTAGTGTTAGTGCAAGACAGGTGCATGGTTTGTGTAAAACATACATAGGCTCAGAAATCATTTTGGACACACCCGCTGGTACTCCTAGGTGACGAGGCTTAACTGCAAGCTCGATTCATTCCATTTGGAGACAGTGCTAGTGTCAGTACAAGATAGGTGCACGTTTTGCGCCAAACGTACCATAGGCTCAGAACTCATTTTGGACACACCTGCGATTGTACTCCTAGGTGATGGGGCTCAAGTGTAAGCTCGATTCAGTCCGTTTGGAGATACTGCTAATCTTGACAAAAGATGGATGCACGGTTTGCGTTGAACGTACCGTAGGCTCAGAAATCATTTTGGACGCACCGAATGAAACTCCTAGGTGACGAGGCTGAAGTGGGTGCTCGTTTCATTCCATTTAGAGATAATGCTAATCTTGATGCAAGACAGGTGCACGATTTGTAAAGAATGTACCATAGGCTCAGAAATCATTTTGGATGCACCCGATGGAACTGCTAGATGACTTGGGTCATATTTAATCTCGTTTTGGTCGGTGCAAGGTAGGTGCATAGTTTGCGCCAAATGTACCATAGGCTTAGAAATCATTTTGGACTCACCTAATGATACTCCTAGGTGACGATGCTCAAGTGGAAGCCCAATTCAGTCCATTTAGAGATAGCGCTAATCTTGACGCAAGATAGGTGCTTGGTTTGTGCTGAACATAGGACAGGCTCAGAAATCATTTTGGAAGCAGTTGATGTTACTACTAGGTGACTTGGGTCATGTGGAATCTCGTTTCGGTCCATGTGGAGAAAGTGTTAGTCTCGGTGCAACATAGGTGCACTGTGTGCGCCAAACGTACCATAGGCTTAGAAATCATTTTTGACACACCCAATGATACTCCTAGGTGACAAGGCTCAAGTGGAAGCGCGATTTAGTCTGTTTGGAGATAGTGCTACTCTTGACGCAAGATGGATGCATGGTTTGCGTAGAACGTACCGTAGGTTCAGATGTCGTTTTGGACGCACCCGATGGAACTCCTAGGAGACGTGGGTCATGTGGAATCTCATTTTGGTCTATTTGGAGACAGTGTTAGTGTCAGTGCAAGATATGTGCATGGTTTGTGTAAAACATACCATAGGCTCAGAAATCATTTTGGACACACCCGCTGGTACTCCTAGGTGACGAGGCTCAACTGCAAGCTTGATTCAGTCCGTTTGGAGATAGTGCTAGTGTCAGTACAATATAGGTGCACGTTTTGCGCCAAACGTACCATAGGCTCAGAACTCATTTTGGACACACCTGCGATTGTACTCCTAGGTGATGGGGCCAAGGGTAAGCTCGATTCAGTCCGTTTGGAGATAGTGCTAATCTTGACAGAAGATGGATGCACGGTTTGCGTTGAACATACCGTTGGCTCAGAAATCATTTTTGATGCACCGGATGAAACTCCTAGGTGACGAGGCTGAAGTGGGTGCTCGTTTCATTCCGTTTAGAGATAATGCTAATCTTGATGCAAGACATGTGCACGATTTGTGGAGAACGTACCATAGGCTCAGAAATCATTTTGGATGCACCTGATGGAACTCCTAGATGACTTGGGTCATATTTAATCTCGTTTTGGTCGGTGCAAGGTAGGTGCATAGTTTGCGCCAAATGTACCATAGGCTTAGAAATCATTTTGGACTCACCTAATGATACTCCTAGGTGACGATGCTCAAGTGGAAGCCCGATTTAGTCCGTTTAGAGATAGTGCTAATCTTGATGCAAGATAGGTGCTCGGTTTGCGCTGAACATAGGACAGGCTCAGAAATCATTTTGGAAGCAGTCGATGTTACTACTAGGTGACTTGGGTCATGTGGAATCTCGTTTCGGTCCATGTGGAGAAAGTGTTAGTCTCGGTGCAACATAGGTGCACTGTGTGCATTAAACGTACCATAGGCTTAGAAATCATTTTTGACACACCCAATGATACTCCTAGGTAACGAGGCTCAAGTGGAAGCGTGATTCAGTCTGTTTGGAGATAGTGCTACTCTTCACGCAAGATGGATGCATGGTTTGCGTCGAACGTACCGCAGGTTCAGATGTCGTTTTGGTCGCACCCGATAGAACTCCTAGGAGACGTGGGTCATGTGGAATCTCGTTTTGGTCTATTTGGAGACAGTGTTAGTGTCAGTGCAAGATAGGTGCATGGTTTGTGTAAAACATACCATAGGCTCAGAAATCATTTTGGACATACCCACTGGTACTCCTAGGTGACGAGGCTCAATTGCAAGCTCGATTCAGTCTGTTTGGAGACAGTTCTAGTGTCAGTACAAGATATGTGCATGTTTTGCGCCAAACGTACCATAGGCTCAGAACTCATATTGGACACACCTGCGATTGTACTCCTAGGTGATGGGGCTCAAGGGTAAGCTCGATTCAGTCCGTTTGGAGATAGTGCTAATCTTGACAGAAGATGGATGCACAGTTTGCGTTGAACGTACCGTAGGGTCAGAAATCATTTTGGACGCACCGGATGAAACTCCTAGGTGACGAGGCTGAAGTGGGTGCTTGTTTCATTCCGTTTAGAGATAATGCTAATCTTGATGCAAGACAGGTGCACGATTTGTGGAGAACGTTCCATAGGCTCAGAAATCATTTTGGATGCACCCGATGGAACTCCTAGATGACTTGGGTCATATTTAATCTCGTTTTGGTCGGTGCAAGGTAGGTGCATAGTTTGCGCCAAATGTACCATAGGCTTAGAAATCATTTTGGACTCACCTAATGATACTCCTAGGTGACGATGCTCAAGTGGAAGCCCGATTTAGTCCGTTTAGAGATAGTGCTAATCTTGATGCAAGATAGGTGCTCGGTTTGCGCTGAACATAGGACAGGCTCAGAAATCATTTTGGAAGCAGTCGATGTTACTACTAGGTGACTTGGGTCATGTGGAATCTCGTTTTGGTCCATGTGGAGAAAGTGTTAGTCTCAGTGCAACATAGGTGCACTATGTGCACCAAACGTACCATAGGCTTAGAAATCATTTTTGACACACCCAATGATACTCCTAGGTTATGAGGCTCAAGTGGAAGCGCGATTCAGTCTGTTTGGAGATAGTGCTACTCTTCACGCAAGATGGATGCATGGTTTGCGTTGAACGTACCGCAGGTTCATATGTCGTTTTGGACGCACCCGATAGAACTCCTAGGAGACGTGGGTCATGTGGAATCTCGTTTTGGTCTATTTGGAGACAGTGTTAGTGTCAGTGCAAGATAGGTACATGGTTTGTGTAAAATGTACCATAGGATCAGAAATCATTTTGGACACACCCGCTGGTGAGGTGACGAGGTTCAACTGCAAGCTCGATTCAGTCCATTTGGATACAGTGCTAGTGTCAGTACAAGATAGGTGCACGTTTTGCGCCAAACCTACCATAGGCTCAGAACTCATTTTGGACACACCCGCGATTGTACTCCTAGGAGATGGGGCTCAAGGGTAAGCTCGATTCAGCCCGTTTGGAGATTGTGCTAATCTTGACAGAAGATGGATGCACGGTTTGCGTCGAACGTACCGTAGGCTTAGAAATCATTTTGGACGCACCGGATGAAACTCCTAGGTGACGAGGCTGAAGTGGGTGCTCATTTCATTCCGTTTAGAGATAATGCTAATCATGATGCAAGACAGGTGCACGATTTGTGGCGAACGTACCATAGGCTCAGAAATCATTTTGGATGCACCCGATGGAACTCCTAGATGACTTGGGTCATATTTAATCTCGTTTCAGTCCGTGTGGAGATAGTGTTAGTGTCGGTGCAAGGTAGGTGCACAGTTTGCGCCAAATGTACCATAGGCTTAGAAATCGTTTTGGACTCACCTAAGATACTCCTAGGTGACGATGCTCAAGTGGAAGCTCAATTCAGTCCGTTTAGAGATAGTGCTAATCTTGACGCAAGATAGGTGCTCGGTTTTCACTGAACATAGGACAGGCTCAGAAATCATTTTGGAAGCAGTCGATGTTACTACTAGGTGACTTGGGTCACGTGGAATCTCGTTTCGGTCCACGTGGAGAAAGTGTTAGTCTCGGTGCAAGATAGGTGCACTGTGTGCGTCAAACGTACCATAGGCTTAGAAATCATTTTTGACACATCCAATGATACTCCTAGGTAACGAGGCTCAAGTGGAAGCGCGATTCAGTCTGTTTGGAGATAGTGCTACTCTTGACGCAAGATGGATGCATGGTTTGCGTCGAACGTATCGCAGGTTCAGATGTCGTTTTGGACGCACCCGTTGGAACTCCTAGGAGACGTGGGTCATGTGGAATCTTGTTTTGGTCTATTTGGAGACAGTGTTAGTGTCAGTGCAAGATAGGTGCATGGTTTGTGTAAAACATACCATAGGCTCAGAAATCATTTTGGACATACCCACTGGTACTCCTAGGTGACGAGGCTCAATTGCAAGCTCGATTCAGTCTGTTTGGAGACAGTTCTAGTGTTAGTACAAGATAGGTGCACGTTTTGCGCCAAACGTACCATAGGCTCAGAACTCATATTGGACACACCTGCGATTGTACTCCTAGGTGATGGGGCTCAAGGGTAAGCTCGATTCAGTCCGTTTGGAAACAGTGCTAATCTTGACAGAAGATGGATGCACAGTTTGCGTTGAACGTACCGTAGGGTCAGAAATCATTTTGGACGAACCGGATGAAACTCCTAGGTGACGAGGCTGAAGTGGGTGCTTGTTTCATTCCATTTAGAGATAATGCTAATCTTGATGCAAGACAGGTGCACGATTTGTGGAGAACGTTCCATAGGCTCAGAAATCATTTTGGATGCACCCGATGGAACTCCTAGATGACTTGGGTCATATTTAATCTCGTTTTGGTCGGTGCAAGGTAGGTGCATAGTTTGCGCCAAATGTACCATAGGCTTAGAAATCGTTTTGGACTCACCTAATGATACTCCTAGGTGACGATGCTCAAGTGGAAGCTTGATTCAGTCCGTTTAGAGATAGTGCTAATCTTGACGCAAGATAGGTGCTCGGTTTGCGCTGAACATAGGATAGGCTCAGAAATCATTTTGGAAGCAGTCGATGTTACTACTAGGTGACTTGGGTCATGTGGAATCTCATTTCGGTCCATGTGGAGAAAGTGTTAGTCTCGGTGCAAGATAGGTGCACTGTGTGCGCCAAATGTACCACAGGCTTAGATATCATTTTTGACACACCCAATAATACTCCTAGGTGACGAGGCTCAAGTGGAAGCGCGATTCAGTCTGTTTGGAGATAGTGCTACTCTTGACGCAAGATGGATGCATGGTTTGCGTTGAACGTACCGCAGGTTCAGATGTCGTTTTGGACGCACCCGATGGAACTCTTAGGAGACGTGTGTCATGTGGAATTTCGTTTTGGTCTATTTGGAGACAGTGTTAGTGTCAGTGCAAGATAGGTGCATGGTTTGTGTAAAATGTACCATAGGCTCAGAAATCATTTTGGACACACCTGCTGGTAGTCCTAGGTGACGAGGCTCAACTGCAAGCTTGATTCAGTCCGTTTGGATACAGTACTAGTGTCAGTACAAGATAGGTGCACGTTTTGCGCCGAACGTACCATAGGCTCAGAACTCATTTTGACACACCCACGATTGTACTCCTAGGTGATGGGGCTCAAGAGTAAGCTCGATTCAATCCATTTGGAGATTGTGCCAATCTTGACAGAAGATGGATGCACGGTTTGCGTCGAACATACCGTAGGCTCAGAAATCATTTTGGACGCACCGGATGAAATTCCTACGTGATGAGGCTGAAGTGGGTGCTCGTTTCATTCTGTTTAGAGATAATGCTAATCTTGATGTAAGCAGTTGCACGATTTGTGACGAACGTACCATAGGCTCAGAAATCATTTTGGATGCACCCGATGGAACTCCTAGATGACTTGGGTCATATTTAATCTCGTTTCGGTCCGTGTGGAGATAGTGTTAGTGTCGGTGCAAGGTAGGTGCACAGTTTGCGCCAAATGTACCATAGGCTTAAAAATCATTTTGGACTCACCTAATGATACTCCGAGGTGACGATGCTCAAGTGGAAGCTCAATTCAGTCCGTTTAGAGATAGTGCTAATCTTGACACAAGATAGGTGCTCGGTGATACATCCGGCCTAGGTGGGGTTGGCCGAGGCCCAATAAATTAAGGTTGCTCGGACCCCAACAGTTCTTATGCAAACCTACTCGGGGAAAGGCCTAATGTCCCTAAAAGACTAGTCCGATAGGGGAAGAGTGACTTTCTCTTTTAAGGTGGCTTCCTCCTCCCAAGCTAAGCAAGGTGGGATTATTCAGAGGCTCACACGGTCGCCGCCCGACTACAACTAGGCCACTTGGCCTTTTTTGTTGCGTCTTTGCCAGCGGGTAGTAGTGGAGGATGTCCTCATCATTCCCACCCCCTTAAACAAGGGCCCAGCTCCGATACCAAATGATACATCCGGCCTAGGTGGGGTTGGCCGAGGCCCAATAAATTAAGGTTGCCCGGACCCCAACAGTTCTTATGCACACTCACTCGGGGAAAGGCCCAATGTCCCTAAAAGACTTGTCCGATAGGGGAAGGGTGGCTCTCTCTTTTAAGGTGGCTTCCTCCTCCCAAGCTAAGCAAGGTGGGATTATTCAGAGGCTCACACGGTCGCCGCCCGACTACAACTAGGCCACTTGGCCTTTTTTTGTCGCGTCTTTGCCAGCGGGTTGTAGTGGAGGATGTCCTCATCACTCGGTTTTCGCTGAACATAGGACAGGCTCAGAAATCATTTTGGAAGCAGTCGATGTTACTACTAGGTGACTTGGGTCACGTGGAATCTCATTTCGGTCCACGTGGAGAAAGTGTTAGTCTCGGTGCAAGATAGGTGCACTGTGTGCGCCAAACGTACCATAGGCTTAGAAATCATTTTTGACACACCCAATGATACTCCTAGGTGACGAGGCTCAAGTGGAAGCGCGATTCAGTCTGTGTTCGAGATAGTGCTACTCTTGATGCAAGATGGATGCATGGTTTACGTTGAACGTACCGCAGGTTCAGATGTCGTTTTGGACGCACCCGATTGGACTCTTAGGAGACGTGGGTCATGTGAAATCTCGTTTTGGTCTATTTGGAGACAGTGTTAGTGTCAGTGCAAGATAGGTGCATGGTTTGTGTAAAATGTACCATAGGCTCAGAAATCATTTTGGACACACCCGCTGGTAGTCCTAGGTGACGAGGCTCAACTGCAAGCTCGATTCAGTCCGTTTGGATACAGTGCTAGTGTCAGTACAAGATAGGTGCACGTTTTGCGCCAAACATACCATAGGCTCAGAACTCATTTTGGACACACCCGCGATTGTACTCTTAGGTGATGGGGCTCTAGGGTAAGCTCGATTCAGTTCGTTTGGAGATAGTGCTAATCTTGATAGAAGATGGATGCACAGTTTGCGTTGAACGTTCCGTAGGCTCAGAAATCATTTTGGACGCACCGGATGAAACTCCTAGGTGACGAGGCTGAAGTGGGTGCTCGTTTCATTCCGTTTAGAGATAATGCTAATCTTGATGCAAGACAGGTGCACGATTTGTGGAGAACGTACCATAGGCTCAGAAATCATTTTGGATGCACCCGATGGAACTCCTAGATGACTTGGGTCATATTTAATCTCGTTTTAGTCGGTGCAAGGTAGGTGCACAGTTTTCGCCAAATGTACCATAGGCTTAGAAATCATTTTGGACTCACCAAATGATACTCCTAGGTGAAATTGCTCAAGTGGAAGCTCGATTCAGTTCGTTTAGAGATAGTGCTAATCTTGACGCAAGATAGGTGCTCGGTTTGCGCTGAACATAGGACAGGCTCGGAAATCATTTTGGAAGCAGTCGATGTTACTACTAGGTGACTTGGGTCATCTGGAATCTCGTTTCGGTCCATGTGGAGAAAGTGTGAGTCTCGGTGCAACATAGGTGCACTGTGTGTGCCAAATGTACCATAGGCTTAGAAATCATTTTTGACACACCCAATGATACTCCTAGGTGATGAGGCTCAAGTGGAAGCGCGATTCAATTTGTTTGGAGATAGTGCTACTCTTGACGCAAGATGGATGCATGGTTTGCGTTGAACATACCGCAGTTTTAGATGTTGTTTTGGACGCACCCGATAGAACTCCTAGGAGACGTGGGTCATGTGGAATCTCGTTTTGGTCTATTTCGAGACAGTGTTAGTGTCAGTGCAAGATAGGTGCATGGTTTGTGTAAAATGTACCATAGGCTCAGAAATTATTTTGGACACACCCACTGGTACTCCTCGGTGACAAGGCTCAATTGCAAGCTCGATTCAGTCTGTTTGGATACAGTGCTAGTGTTAGTTCAAGATAGGTGCACGTTTTGCGCCAAACGTACCATAGGCTCAGAACTCATTTTGGACACACCCGCGATTGTACTCCTAGGTGATGGGGCTCAAGGGTAAGCTCGATTTAGTCCGTTTGGAGATAGTGCTAATCTTGACAGAAGATGGATGCACGGTTTACATCGAACGTACCGTAGGCTCAGAAATCATTTTGGACGCACCAGATGAAACTCCTTGGTGACGAGGCTGAAGTGTGTGCTTGTTTCATTCCGTTTAGAGATAATGCTAATCTTGATGCAAGACAGGTGCACGATTTGTGGAGAATGTACCATAGGCTCAGAAATCATTTTGGATGCACCCGATGGAACTCCTAGATGACTTGGGTCATATTTAATCTCGTTTTGGTCGGTGCAAGGTAGGTGCATAGTATGCGCCAAATGTACCATAGGCTTAGAAATCGTTTTGGACTCACCTAATGATACTCCTAGGAGACGATGCTCAAGTGGAAGCTCGATTCAGTCCGTTTAGAGATAGTGCTAATCTTGACACAAGATAGGTGCTCGGTTTGCGCTGAACATAGGACAGGCTCATAAATCATTTTGGAAGCAGTCGATGTTACTACTAGGTGACTTGGGTCATGTGGAATCTCGTTTCGGTCCACGTGGAGAAAGTGTTAGTCTCGGTGCAAGATAGGTGCACTGTGTGCGCCAAACGTACCATAGGCTTAGAAATCATTTTTGACACACCCAATGATACTCCTAGGTGATGAGGCTCAAGTGGAAGCGCGATTCAGTCTGTTTGGAGATAGTGCTACTCTTGACGCAAGATGGATGCATGGTTTGCGTCGAACGTACCGCAGGTTCAGATGTCGTTTTGGACACACCCGATGGAACTCCTAGGAGACGTGGGTCATGTGGAATCTCGTTTTGGTCTATTTGGAGACAATGTTAGTATCAGTGCAAGATAGGTGCATGGTTTGTGCAAAACGTACCATAGGCTCAGAAATCATTTTGGACACATCCGCTGGTACTCCTAGGTGATGAGGCTCAATTGCAAGCTCGATTCAGTCCGTTTGGAGACAGTGCTAGTGTCAGTACAACATAGGTGCACGTTTTGCGCCAAACGTACCATAGGCTCAGAACTCATTTTGGACACACCCGTGATTGTACTCCTAGGTGATGGGGCTCTAGGGTAAGCTCGATTCAGTCCGTTTGGAGATAGTGCTAATCTTGATAGAAGATGGATGCACAGTTTGCGTTGAACGTTCCGTAGGCTCAGAAATCATTTTGGACGCACCGGATGAAACTCCTAGGTGACGAGGCTGAAGTGGGTGCTCGTTTCATTCCGTTTAGAGATAATGCTAATCTTGATGCAAGACAGGTGCACGATTTGTGGAGAACGTACCATAGGCTCAGAAATCATTTTAGATGCACCCGATGGAACTCCTAGATGACTTGGGTCATATTTAATCTCGTTTTAGTCAGTGCAAGGTAGGTGCACAGTTTTCGCCAAATGTACCATAGGCTTAGAAATCATTTTGGACTCACCAAATGATACTCCTAGGTGACGATGCTCAAGTGGAAGCTCGATTCAGTCCGTTTAGAGATAGTGCTAATCTTGACGCAAGATAGGTGCTCGGTTTGCGCTGAACATAGGACAGGCTCGGAAATCATTTTGGAAGCAGTCGATGTTACTACTAGGTGACTTGGGTCATCTGGAATCTCGTTTCGGTCCATGTGGAGAAAGTGTTAGTCTCGGTGCAACATAGGAGCACTGTGTGCGCCAAATGTACCATAGGCTTAGAAATCATTTTTGACACACCCAATGATACTCCTAGGTGATGAGGCTCAAGTGGAAGCGCGATTCAGTCTGTTTGGAGATAGTGCTACTCTTGACGCAAGATGGATGCATGGTTTGCGTCGAACGTACCGCAGGTTCAGATGTCGTTTTGGACACACCCGATGGAACTCCTAGGAGACGTGGGTCATGTGGAATCTCGTTTTGGTCTATTTGGAGACAATGTTAGTATCAGTGCAAGATAGGTGCATGGTTTGTGCAAAACGTACCATAGGCTCAGAAATCATTTTGGACACATCCGCTGGTACTCCTAGGTGATGAGGCTCAATTGCAAGCTCGATTCAGTCCGTTTGGAGACAGTGCTAGTGTCAGTACAACATAGGTGCACGTTTTGCGCCAAACGTACCATAGGCTCAGAACTCATTTTGGACACACCCGTGATTGTACTCCTAGGTGATGGGGCTCTAGGGTAAGCTCGATTCAGTCCGTTTGGAGATAGTGCTAATCTTGATAGAAGATGGATGCACAGTTTGCGTTGAACGTTCCGTAGGCTCAGAAATCATTTTGGACGCACCGGATGAAACTCCTAGGTGACGAGGCTGAAGTGGGTGCTCGTTTCATTCCGTTTAGAGATAATGCTAATCTTGATGCAAGACAGGTGCACGATTTGTGGAGAACGTACCATAGGCTCAGAAATCATTTTAGATGCACCCGATGGAACTCCTAGATGACTTGGGTCATATTTAATCTCGTTTTAGTCAGTGCAAGGTAGGTGCACAGTTTTCGCCAAATGTACCATAGGCTTAGAAATCATTTTGGACTCACCAAATGATACTCCTAGGTGACGATGCTCAAGTGGAAGCTCGATTCAGTCCGTTTAGAGATAGTGCTAATCTTGACGCAAGATAGGTGCTCGGTTTGCGCTGAACATAGGACAGGCTCGGAAATCATTTTGGAAGCAGTCGATGTTACTACTAGGTGACTTGGGTCATCTGGAATCTCGTTTCGGTCCATGTGGAGAAAGTGTTAGTCTCGGTGCAACATAGGAGCACTGTGTGCGCCAAATGTACCATAGGCTTAGAAATCATTTTTGACACACCCAATGATACTCCTAGGTGATGAGGCTCAAGTGGAAGCGCGATTCAGTCTGTTTGGAGATAGTGCTACTCTTGACGCAAGATGGATGCATGGTTTGCGTCGAACGTACCGCAGGTTCAGATGTCGTTTTGGACACACCCGATGGAACTCCTAGGAGACGTGGGTCATGTGGAATCTCGTTTTGGTCTATTTGGAGACAATGTTAGTATCAGTGCAAGATAGGTGCATGGTTTGTGTAAAACGTACCATAGGCTCAGAAATCATTTTGGACACATCCGCTGGTACTCCTAGGTGATGAGGCTCAATTGCAAGCTCGATTCAGTCCGTTTGGAGACAGTGCTAGTGTCAGTACAACATAGGTGCACGTTTTGCGCCAAACGTACCATAGGCTCAGAACTCATTTTGGACACACCCGCGATTGTACTCCTAGTTGATGGGGCTCTAGGGTAAGCTCGATTCAGTCCGTTTGGAGATAGTGCTAATCTTGATAGAAGATGGATGCACAGTTTGCGTTGAACGTTCCGTAGGCTCAGAAATCATTTTGGACGCACCGGATGAAACTCCTAGGTGACGAGGCTGAAGTGGGTGCTCGTTTCACTCCATTTAGAGATAATGCTAATCTTGATGCAAGACAGGTGCACGATTTGTGGAGAACGTACCATAGGCTCAGAAATCATTTTGGATGCACCCGATGGAACTCCTAGATGACTTGGGTCATATTTAATCTCGTTTTAGTCGGTGCAAGGTAGGTGCATAGTTTTCGCCAAATGTACCATAGGCTTAGAAATCATTTTGGACTCACCAAATGATACTCCTAGGTGACGATGCTCAAGTGGAAGCTCGATTCAGTCCGTTTAGAGATAGTGCTAATCTTGACGCAAGATAGGTGCTCGGTTTGCGCTGAACATAGGACAGGCTCGGAAATCATTTTGGAAGCAGTCGATGTTACTACTAGGTGACTTGGGTCATCTGGAATCTCGTTTCGGTCCATGTGGAGAAAGTGTTAGTCTCGGTGCAACATAGGAGCACTGTGTGCGCCAAATGTACCATAGGCTTAGAAATCATTTTTGACACACCCAATGATACTCCTAGGTGATGAGGCTCAAGTGGAAGCGCGATTCAGTCTGTTTGGAGATAGTGCTACTCTTGACGCAAGATGGATGCATGGTTTGCGTCGAACGTACCGCAGGTTCAGATGTCGTTTTGGACACACCCGATGGAACTCCTAGGAGACGTGGGTCATGTGGAATCTCGTTTTGGTCTATTTGGAGACAATGTTAGTATCAGTGCAAGATAGGTGCATGGTTTGTGTAATACGTACCATAGGCTCAGAAATCATTTTGGACACATCCGCTGGTACTCCTAGGTGATGAGGCTCAATTGCAAGCTCGATTCAGTCCGTTTGGAGACAGTGCTAGTGTCAGTACAACATAGGTGCACGTTTTGCGCCAAACGTACCATAGGCTCAGAACTCATTTTGGACACACCCGCGATTGTACTCCTAGTTGATGGGGCTCTAGGGTAAGCTCGATTCAGTCCGTTTGGAGATAGTGCTAATCTTGATAGAAGATGGATGCACAGTTTGCGTTGAACGTTCCGTAGGCTCAGAAATCATTTTGGACGCACCGGATGAAACTCCTAGGTGACGAGGCTGAAGTGGGTGCTCGTTTCACTCCATTTAGAGATAATGCTAATCTTGATGCAAGACAGGTGCACGATTTGTGGAGAACGTACCATAGGCTCAGAAATCATTTTGGATGCACCCGATGGAACTCCTAGATGACTTGGGTCATATTTAATCTCATTTTAGTCGGTGCAAGGTAGGTGCATAGTTTGCGCCAAATGTACCATAGGCTTAGAAATCATTTTGGACTCACCAAATGATACTCCTAGGTGACGATGCTCAAGTGGAAGCTCGATTCAGTCCGTTTAGAGATAGTGCTAATCTTGACGCAAGATAGGTGCTCGGTTTGCGCTGAACATAGGACAGGCTCGGAAATCATTTTGGAAGCAGTCGATGTTACTACTAGGTGACTTGGGTCATCTAGAATCTCGTTTCGGTCCATGTGGAGAAAGTGTTAGTCTCGGTGCAACATAGGAGCACTGTGTGCGCCAAATGTACCATAGGCTTAGAAATCATTTTTGACACACCCAATGATACTCCTAGGTGATGAGGCTCAAGTGGAAGCGCGATTCAGTCTGTTTGGAGATAGTGCTACTCTTGACGCAAGATGGATGCATGGTTTGCGTTGAACATACCGCAGTTTCAGATGTTGTTTTGGACGCACCCGATAGAACTCCTAGGAGACGTGGGTCATGTGGAATCTCGTTTTGGTCTATTTCGAGACAGTGTTAGTGTCAGTGCAAGATAGGTGCATGGTTTGTGTAAAATGTACCATAGGCTCAGAAATCATTTTGGACACACCCACTGGTACTCCTAGGTGACGAGGCTCAATTGCAAGCTCGATTCAGTCTATTTGGATACAGTGCTAGTGTTAGTTCAAGATAGGTGCACGTTTTGCGCCAAACGTACCATAGGCTCAGAACTCATTTTGGACACACCCGCGATTGTACTCCTAGGTGATGGGGCTCAAGGGTAAGCTCGATTTAGTCCGTTTGGAGATAGTGCTAATCTTGACAGAAGATGGATGCACGGTTTACATCGAACGTACCGTAGGCTCAGAAATCATTTTGGACGTACCAGATGAAACTCCTTGGTGACGAGGCTGAAGCGTGTGCTTGTTTCATTCCGTTTAGAGATAATGCTAATCTTGATGCAAGACAGGTGCACGATTTGTGGAGAATGTACCATAGGCTCAGAAATCATTTTGGATGCACCCGATGGAACTCCTAGATGACTTGGGTCATATTTAATCTTGTTTTGGTCGGTGCAAGGTAGGTGCATAGTTTGCGCCAAATGTACCATAGGCTTAGAAATCATTTTGGACTCACCTAATGCTCAAGTGGAAGCTCGATTCAGTCCGTTTAGAGATAGTGCTAATCTTGACGCAAGATAGGTGCTCGGTTTGCGCTGAACATAGGACAGGCTCAGAAATCATTTTGGAAGCAGTCGATGTTACTACTAGGTGACTTGGGTCATGTGGAATCTCATTTTGGTCCACGTGGAGAAAGTGTTAGTCTCGGTGCAAGATAGGTGCACTGTGTGCGCCAAACGTACCATAGGCTTAGAAATCATTTTTGACACACCCAATGATACTCCTAGGTGATGAGGCTCAAGTGGAAGCGCGATTCAGTCTGTTTGGAGATAGTGCTACTCTTGACGCAAGATGGATGCATGGTTTGCGTTGAACGTACCGCAGGTTCAGATGTCGTTTTGGACGCACCCGATGGAACTCCTAGGAGACGTGGGTCATGTGGAATCTCGTTTTGGTCTATTTGGTGACAGTGTTAGTGTTAGTGCAAGATAGGTGCATGGTTTGTGTAAAACGTATCATAGGCTCAGAAATCATTTTGGACACGCCCGCTGCTACTCCTAGGTGACGAGGCTCAACAGCAAGCTCGATTCAGTCCGTTTGGATATAGTGCTAGTGTCAGTACAAGATAGGTGCACGTTTTGCGCCAAACGTACCATAGGCTCAGAACTCATTTTGGACACACCTGCGATTGTACTCCTAGGTCATGGGGCTCAACGGTAAGCTCGATTCAGTCCATTTGGAGATGGTGCTAATCTTGACAGAAGATGGATGCATGGTTTGCGTCGAACGTACCGTAGGCTCAGAAATCATTTTGGACGCACCAGATGAAACTCCTAGGTGACGAGGCTGAAGTGGGTGCTCGTTTCATTCCGTTTAGAGATAATGCTAATCTTGATGCAAGATAGGTGCACGATTTGTGGCGAACGTACCATAGGCTCAGAAATCATTTTGGATGCACCCGATGGAACTCCTAGATGACTTGGGTCATATTTAATCTCGTTTCGGTCCGTGTGGAGATAGTGTTAGTGTCGTTGCAAGGTAGGTGCATAGTTTGTGCCAAATGTACCATAGGCTTAGAAAATTGTTTTGGACTCACCTAATGATACTCCTAGGTGACAATGCTCAAGTGGAAGCTCGATTCAGTCCGTTTAGAGATAGTGCTAATCTTGACGCAAGATAGGTGCTCGGTTTTCGCTGAACATAGGACAGGCTCAGAAATCATTTTGGAAGCAGTCGTTGTTACTACTAGGTGACATGGGTCATGTGGAATTTCATTTCGGTCCATGTGGAGAAAGTGTTAGTCTCGGTTCAAGATAGGTGCACTGTGTGCGCCAAACGTACCATAGGCTTAGAAATCATTTTTGACACACCCAATGACACTCCTAGGTGACAAGGCTCAAGTAGAAGCGTGATTCAATCTGTTTGGAGATAGTGCTACTCTTGACGCAAGATGGATGCATGGTTTGCGTGGAACGTACCGCAGCTTCAGATGTCGTTTTGGACGCACCCGATGGAACTCCTAGGAGACGTGGGTCTTGTGGAATCTCGTTTTGGTCTATATGGAGACAGTTTTAGTGTCAGTGCAAGATAGGTGCATGGTTTGTGTAAAACGTACCAAAGGCTCAGAAATCATTTTGGACACACCCGCTGGTACTCCTTGGTGACGAGGCTCAACTGCAAGCTCGATTCAGTCCGTTTGGATATAGTGCTAGTGTCAGTACAAGGTAGGTGCACATTTTGCGCCAAACGTACCATAGGCTCAGAACTCATTTTGGACACACCCGCGATTGTACTCCTAGGTGATGGGGCTCAAGGGTAAGCTCGATTCAGTCCATTTGGAGATAGTGCTAATCTTGATAGAAGATGGATGCACGGTTTGCGTCGAACGTACCGTAGGCTCAGAAATCATTTTGGACGCACCGGATGAAACTCCTAGGTGACGAGGCTGAAGTGGGTGCTCGTTTCATTCCGTTTAGAGATAATGCTAATCTTGATGCAAGACAGGTGCACGATTTGTGGCGAACGTACCATAGGCTCAGAAATCATTTTGGATGCACCCGATGGAACTCCTAGATGACTTGGGTCATATTTAATCTCGTTTCGGTCCGTGTGGAGGTAGTGTTAGTGTTGGTGCAAGGTAGGTGCACAGTTTGCGCCAAATGTACCATAGGCTTGGAAATCGTTTTGGACTCACCTAGTGATACTCCTAGGTGACGATGCTCAAGTGGAAGCTCGATTCAGTCCGTTTAGAGATAGTGCTAATCTTGACACAATGTAGGTGCTCGGTTTTCGCTGAACATAGGACAGGCTCAGAAATCATTTTGGAAGCAGTCGATGTTACTACTAGGTGACTTGGGTCATGTGGAATCTCGTTTCGGTCCACATGGAGAAAGTGTTAGTCTCGGAGTAAGATAGGTGCTCTGTGTGCGCCAAACGTACCATTGGCTTAGAAATCATTTTTGACACACCCAATGATACTCCTAGGTGACGAGGCTCAAGTGGAAGCGCGATTCAGTCTGTTTGGAGATAGTGCTACTCTTGACGCAAGATGGATGCATGGTTTGCGTCGAACGTACCGCAGCTTCAGATGTCGTTTTGGACGCACCCGATGGAACTCCTAGGAGACATGGGTCATGTGGAATCTCGTTTTGGTCTATTTGGAGACAGTGTTAGTATCATTGCAAGATAGGTGCATGGTTTGTGTAAAACGTACCATAGGCTCAAAAATCATTTTTGACACACCCGCTGGTTCTCCTAGGTGACGAGGCTCAAGTGGAAGCACGATTCAGTCTGTTTGGAGATAGTCTACTCTTGACGCAAGATGGATGCATGGTTTGCGTCGAACGTACCGCAGGTTTAGATGTTGTTTTGGACGCACCCGATGGAACTCCTAGTAGACGTGGGTCATGTGGAATCTCGTTTTGGTCTATTTGGAGACATTGTTAGTGTTAGTGCAAGATAGGTGCATGGTTTGGTTAAAACATAGTATAGGCTCAGAAATCATTTTGGACACACCCGCTGGTACTCCTAGGTGATGAGGCTCAACTGCAAGCTCGATTCAGTCCATTTGGAGATAGTGCTAGTGTCTGTACAAGATAGGTGCACGTTTTGTGCCAAACGTACCATAGGCTCAGAACTCATTTTGGACACACCCGCGATTGTACTCCTAGGTGATGGGGCTCAAGGGTAAGCTCGATTCAGTCTGTCTGGAGATGGTGCTAATCTAGACAGAAGATGGATGCACGGTTTGCGTCGAACGTACCGTAGGCTCAGAAATCATTTTGGACGCACCGGATGAAACTCCTAGGTGACGAGGCTGAAGTGGGTGCTTGTTTCATTCCGTTTAGAGATAATGCTAATCTTGATGCAAGATAGGTGCACGATTTGTGGAGAACGTACCATAGGCTCAGATATCATTTTGGATGCACCCGATGGAACTCCTAGATGACTTGGGTCATATTTAATCTCGTTTCGGTCCGTGTGGAGATAGTGTTAGTGTCGGTGCAAGGTAGGTGCACAGTTTGCGCCAAATATACCATAAGCTTAGAAATTGTTTTGGACTCACCTAATGATACTCCTAGGTGACGATGCTCAAGTGGAAGCTCGATCAGTCCGTTTTAGAGATAGTGCTAATCTTGACGCAAGATAGGTGCTCGGTTTTCGCTGAACATAGGACAGGCTCAGAAATCATTTTGGAAGCAGTCGATGTTACTACTAGGTGACTTGGGTCATGTGGAATTTTGTTTCGGTCCATTTGGAGAAAGTGTTAGTCTCGGTGCAAGATAGGTGCACTGTGTGCGCCGAACGTACCATAGGCTTAGAAATCATTTTTGACACACCCAATGATACTCCTAGGTGACGAGGCTCAAGTGGAAGCGCGATTCAGTCTGTTTGGAGATAGTGCTACTCTTGACGCAAGATGGATGCATGGTTTGCGTCGAACGTACCGCAGGTTCAGATGTCATTTTGGACGCACCCGATGGAACTCCTAGGAGACGTGGGTCATGTGGAATCTCATTTTGGTCTATTTGGAGACAGTGTTAGTGTCAGTGCAAGATAGGTGCATGGTTTGCGTAAAACGTACCATAGGCTCAGAAATCAATTTGGACACACCCGCTGGTACTCCTAGGTGACGAGGCTCAACTGCAAGCTCGATTCAGTCCGTTTGGAGACAGTGCTAGTGTCGGTACGAGATAGGTGCACGTTTTTGCGCCAAATGTACCATAGGCTCAGAACTCATTTTGGACACACCCGCGATTGTACTCCTAGGTGATGGGGCTCAAGGGTAAGCTCGATTCAGTCCGTTTGGAGATGGTGCTAATCTTGATAGAAGATGGATGCACGGTTTGCGTCGAACGTACCGTAGGCTCAGAAATCATTTTGGACGCACCGGATGAAACTCCTAGGTGACGAGGCTGAAGTGGGTGCTCGTTTCATTCCGTTTAGAGATAATGCTAATCTTGATGCAAGACAGGTGCACGATTTGTGGAGAACGTACCATAGGCTCAGAAATCATTTTGGATGCACCCGATGGAACTCCTAGATGACTTGGGTCATATTTAATCTCGTTTCGGTCCGTGTGGAGATAGTGTTAGTGTCGGTGCAAGGTAGGTGCATAGTTTGCGCCAAATGTACCATAGGCTTAGAAATCGTTTTGGACTCACCTAATGATACTCCTAGGTGACGATGCTCAAGTGGAAGCTCGATTCAGTCCGTTTAGAGATAGTGCTAATCTTGACGCAAGATAGGTGCTCGGTATTCGCTGAACATAGGACAGACTCAGAAATCATTTTGGAAGCAGTCGATGTTACTACTAGGTGACTTGGGTCATGTGGAATTTTATTTCGGTCCATGTGGAGAAAGTGTTAGTCTCGGTGCAAGATAGGTGCACTGTGTGCGCCAAACGTACCATAGGCTTAGAAATCATTTTTGACACACCCAATGACACTCTTAGGTGACAAGGCTCAAGTAGAAGCGTGATTCAGTCTGTTTGGAGATAGTGCTACTCTTGACGCAAGATGGATGCATGGTTTGCGTGGAACGTACCGCAGCTTCAGATGTCGTTTTGGACGCACCTGATGGAACTCCTAGGAGACGTGAGTCTTGTGGAATCTCGTTTTGGTCTATATGGAGACAGTGTTAGTGTCAGTGCAAGATAGGTGCATGGTTTGTGTAAAACGTACCAAAGGCTCAGAAATCATTTTGGACACACCCGCTGGTACTCCTTGGTGACGAGGCTCAACTGCAAGCTCGATTCAGTCCGTTTGGATATAGTGCTAGTGTCAGTACAAGATAGGTGCACATTTTGCGCCAAACGTACCATAGGCTAAGAACTCATTTTGGACACACCCGCGATTGTACTCCTAGGTGATGGGGCTCAAGGGTAAGCTCGATTCAGTCCATTTGGAGATAGTGCTAATCTTGACAGAAGATGGATGCACGGTTTGCGTCGAACGTACCGTAGGCTCAGAAATCATTTTGGACGCACCGGATGAAACTCCTAGGTGACGAGGCTGAAGTGGGTGCTCGTTTCATTCCGTTTAGAGATAATGCTAATCTTGATGCAAGACAGGTGCACGATTTGTGGCGAACGTACCATAGGCTCAGAAATCATTTTGGATGCACCCGATGGAACTCCTAGATGACTTGGGTCATATTTAATCTCGTTTCGGTCCGTGTGGAGGTAGTGTTAGTGTTGGTGCAAGGTAGTTGCACAGTTTGCGCCAAATGTACCATAGGCTTGGAAATCGTTTTGGACTCACCTAATGATACTCCTAGGTGACGATGCTCAAGTGGAAGCTCGATTCAGTCCGTTTAGAGATAGTGCTAATCTTGACACAATGTAGGTGCTCGGTTTTCGCTGAACATAGGACAGGCTCAGAAATCATTTTGGAAGCAGTCGATGTTACTACTAGGTGACTTGGGTCATGTGGAATCTCGTTTCGGTCCACATGGAGAAAGTGTTAGTCTCGATGCAAGATAGGTGCTCTGTGTGCGCCAAACGTACCATTGGCTTAGAAATCATTTTTGACACACCCAATGATACTCCTAGGTGACGAGGCTCAAGTGGAAGCGCGATTCAGTCTGTTTGGAGATAGTGCTACTCTTGACGCAAGATGGATGCATGGTTTGCGTCGAACGTACCGCAGCTTCAGATGTCGTTTTGGACGCACCCGATGGAACTCCTAGGAGACATGGGTCATGTGGAATCTCGTTTTGGTCTATTTGGAGACAGTGTTAGTATCATTGCAAGATAGGTGTATGGTTTGTGTAAAACGTACCATAGGCTCAAAAATCATTTTTGACACACCCGCTGGTTCTCCTAGGTGACGAGGCTCAAGTGGAAGCACGATTCAGTCTGTTTGGAGATAGTCTACTCTTGACGCAAGATGGATGCATGGTTTGCGTCGAACGTACCGCAGGTTTAGATGTTGTTTTGGACGCACCCGATGGAACTCCTAGGAGACGTGGGTCATGTGGAATCTCGTTTTGGTCTATTTGGAGACATTGTTAGTGTTAGTGCAAGATAGGTGCATGGTTTGGTTAAAACGTAGTATAGGCTCAGAAATCATTTTGGACACACCCGCTGGTACTCCTAGGTGATGAGGCTCAACTGCAAGCTCGATTCAGTCCATTTGGAGATAGTGCTAGTGTCTGTACAAGATAGGTGCACGTTTTGCGCCAAACGTACCATAGGCTCAGAACTCATTTTGGACACACCCGCGATTGTACTCCTAGGTGATGGGGCTCAAGGGTAAGCTCGATTCAGTCTGTCTGGAGATGGTGCTAATCTAGACAGAAGATGGATGCACGGTTTGCGTCGAACGTACCGTAGGCTCAGAAATCATTTTGGACGCACCGGATGAAACTCCTAGGTGACGAGGCTGAAGTGGGTGCTTGTTTCATTCCGTTTAGAGATAATGCTAATCTTGATGCAAGATAGGTGCACAATTTGTGGAGAACGTACCATAGGCTCAGATATCATTTTGGATGCACCCGATGGAACTCCTAGATGACTTGGGTCATATTTAATCTCGTTTCGGTCCGTGTGGAGATAGTGTTAGTGTCGGTGCAAGGTAGGTGCACAGTTTGCGCCAAATGTACCATAAGCTTAGAAATTGTTTTGGACTCACCTAATGATACTCCTAGGTGACGATGCTCAAGTGGAAGCTCGATCAGTCCGTTTTAGAGATAGTGCTAATCTTGACGCAAGATAGGTGCTCGGTTTTCGCTGAACATAGGACAGGCTCAGAAATCATTTTGGAAGCAGTCGATGTTACTACTAGGTGACTTGGGTCATGTGGAATTTTGTTTCGGTCCATTTGGAGAAAGTGTTAGTCTCGGTGCAAGATAGGTGCACTGTGTGCGCCGAACGTACCATAGGCTTAGAAATCATTTTTGACACACCCAATGATACTCTTAGGTGACGAGGCTCAAGTGGAAGCGCGATTCAGTCTGTTTGGAGATAGTGCTACTCTTGACGCAAGATGGATGCATGGTTTGCGTCGAACGTACCGCAGGTTCAGATGTCGTTTTGGACGCACCCGATGGAACTCCTAGGAGACGTGGGTCATGTGGAATCTCGTTTTGGTCTATTTGGAGACAGTGTTAGTGTCAGTGCAAGATAGGTGCATGGTTTGCGTAAAACGTACCATAGGCTCAAAAATCAATTTGGACACACCCGCTGGTACTCCTAGGTGACGAGGCTCAACTGCAAGCTCGATTCAGTCCGTTTGGAGACAGTGCTAGTGTCGGTACAAGATAGGTGCACGTTTTTGCGCCAAATGTACCATAGGCTCAGAACTCATTTTGGACACACCCGCGATTGTACTCCTAGGTGATGGGGCTCAAGGGTAAGCTCGATTCAGTCCGTTTGGAGATGGTGCTAATCTTGATAGAAGATGGATGCACGGTTTGCGTCGAACGTACCGTAGGCTCAGAAATCATTTTGGACGCACCGGATGAAACTCCTAGGTGACGAGGCTGAAGTGGGTGCTCGTTTCATTCCGTTTAGAGATAATGCTAATCTTGATGCAAGACAGGTGCACGATTTGTGGAGAACGTACCATAGGCTCAGAAATCATTTTGGATGCACCCGATGGAACTCCTAGATGACTTGGGTCATATTTAATCTCGTTTCGGTCCGTGTGGAGATAGTGTTAGTGTCGGTGCAAGGTAGGTGCATAGTTTGCGCCAAATGTACCATAGGCTTAGAAATCGTTTTGGACTCACCTAATGATACTCCTAGGTGACGATGCTCAAGTGGAAGCTCGATTCAGTCCGTTTAGAGATAATGCTAATCTTGACGCAAGATAGGTGCTCGGTATTCGCTGAACATAGGACAGACTCAGAAATCATTTTGGAAGCAGTCGATGTTACTACTAGGTGACTTGGGTCATGTGGAATTTCATTTCGGTCCATGTGGAGAAAGTGTTAGTCTCGGTGCAAGATAGGTGCACTGTGTGCGCCAAACGTACCATAGGCTTAGAAATCATTTTTGACACACCCAATGACACTCCTAGGTGACAAGGCTCAAGTAGAAGCGTGATTCAGTCTGTTTGGAGATAGTGCTACTCTTGACGCAAGATGGATGCATGGTTTGCGTGGAACGTACCGCAGCTTCAGATGTCGTTTTGGACGCACCCGATGGAACTCCTAGGAGACGTGGGTCTTGTGGAATCTCGTTTTGGTCTATATGGAGACAGTGTTAGTGTCAGTGCAAGATAGGTGCATGGTTTGTGTAAAACGTACCAAAGGCTCAGAAATCATTTTGGACACACCCGCTGGTACTCCTTGGTGACGAGGCTCAACTGCAAGCTCGATTCAGTCCGTTTGGATATAGTGCTAGTGTCAGTACAAGATAGGTGCACATTTTGCGCCAAACGTACCATAGGCTCAGAACTCATTTTGGACACACCCGCGATTGTACTCCTAGGTGATGGGGCTCAAGGGTAAGCTCGATTCAATCCATTTGGAGATAGTGCTAATCTTGACAGAAGATGGATGCACGGTTTGCGTCGAACGTACCGTAGGCTCAGAAATCATTTTGGACGCACCGGATGAAACTCCTAGGTGACGAGGCTGAAGTGGGTGCTCGTTTCGTTCCGTTTAGAGATAATGCTAATCTTGATGCAAGACAGGTGCACGATTTGTGGCGAACGTACCATAGGCTCAGAAATCATTTTGGATGCACCCGATGGAACTCCTAGATGACTTGGGTCATATTTAATCTCGTTTCGGTCCGTGTGGAGGTAGTGTTAGTGTTGGTGCAAGGTAGGTGCACAGTTTGCGCCAAATATACCATAGGCTTGGAAATCGTTTTGGACTCACCTAATGATACTCCTAGGTGACGATGCTCAAGTGGAAGCTCGATTCAGTCCGTTTAGAGATAGTGCTAATCTTGACACAATGTAGGTGCTCGGTTTTCGCTGAACATAGGACAGGCTCAGAAATCATTTTGGAAGCAGTCGATGTTACTACTAGGTGACTTGGGTCATGTGGAATCTCGTTTCGGTCCACATGGAGAAAGTGTTAGTCTCGGTGCAAGATAGGTGCTCTGTGTGCGCCAAACGTACCATTGGCTTAGAAATCATTTTTGACACACCCAATGATACTCCTAGGTGACGAGGCTCAAGTGGAAGCGCGATTCAGTCTGTTTGGAGATAGTGCTACTCTTGACGCAAGATGGATGCATGGTTTGCGTCGAACGTACCGCAGCTTCAGATGTCGTTTTGGACGCACCCGATGGAACTCCTAGGAGACATGGGTCATGTGGAATCTCGTTTTGGTCTATTTGGAGACAGTGTTAGTATCATTGCAAGATAGGTGCATGGTTTGTGTAAAACGTACCATAGGCTCAAAAATCATTTTTGACACACCCGCTGGTTCTCCTAGGTGACGAGGCTCAAGTGGAAGCACGATTCAGTCTGTTTGGAGATAGTCTACTCTTGACGCAAGATGGATGCATGGTTTGCGTCGAACGTACCGCAGGTTTAGATGTTGTTTTGGACGCACCCGATGGAACTCCTAGGAGACGTGGGTCATGTGGAATCTCGTTTTGGTCTATTTGGAGACATTGTTAGTGTTAGTGCAAGATAGGTGCATGGTTTGGTTAAAACGTAGTATAGGCTCAGAAATCATTTTGGACACACCCGCTGGTACTCCTAGGTGATGAGGCTCAACTGCAAGCTCGATTCAGTCCATTTGGAGATAGTGCTAGTGTCTGTACAAGATAGGTGCACGTTTTGCGCCAAACGTACCATAGGCTCAGAACTCATTTTGGACACACCCGCGATTGTACTCCTAGGTGATGGGGCTCAAGGGTAAGCTCGATTCAGTCTGTCTGGAGATGGTGCTAATCTAGACAGAAGATGGATGCACGGTTTGCGTCGAACGTACCGTAGGCTCAGAAATCATTTTGGACGCACCGGATGAAACTCCTAGGTGACGAGGCTGAAGTGGGTGCTTGTTTTATTCCGTTTAGAGATAATGCTAATCTTGATGCAAGATAGGTGCACGATTTGTGGAGAACGTACCATAGGCTCAGATATCATTTTGGATGCACCCGTGGAACTCCTAGATGACTTGGGTCATATTTAATCTCGTTTCGGTCCGTGTGGAGATAGTGTTAGTGTCGGTGCAAGGTAGGTGCACAGTTTGCGCCAAATGTACCATAAGCTTAGAAATTGTTTTGGACTCACCTAATGATACTCCTAGGTGACGATGCTCAAGTAGAAGCTCGATCAGTCCGTTTTAGAGATAGTGCTAATCTTGACGCAAGATAGGTGCTCGGTTTTCGCTGAACATAGGACAGGCTCAGAAATCATTTTGGAAGCAGTCGATGTTACTACTAGGTGACTTGGGTCATGTGGAATTTTGTTTCGGTCCATTTGGAGAAAGTGTTAGTCTCGGTGCAAGATAGGTGCACTGTGTGCGCCGAACGTACCATAGGCTTAGAAATCATTTTTGACACACCCAATGATACTCCTAGGTGACGAGGCTCAAGTGGAAGCGCGATTCAGTCTGTTTGGAGATAGTGCTACTCTTGACGCAAGATGGATGCATGGTTTGCGTCGAACATACCGCAGGTTCAGATGTCGTTTTGGACGCACCCGATGGAACTCCTAGGAGACGTGGGTCATGTGGAATCTCGTTTTGGTCTATTTGGAGACAGTGTTAGTGTTAGTGCAAGATAGGTGCATGGTTTGCGTAAAACGTACCATAGGCTCAGAAATCAATTTGGACACACCCGCTGGTACTCCTAGGTGACGAGGCTCAACTGCAAGCTCGATTCAGTCCGTTTGGAGACAGTGCTAGTGTCGGTACAAGATAGGTGCACGTTTTTGCGCCAAATGTACCATAGGCTCAGAACTCATTTTGGACACACCCGCGATTGTACTCCTAGGTGATGGGGCTCAAGGGTAAGCTCGATTCAGTCCGTTTGGAGATGGTGCTAATCTTGATAGAAGATGGATGCACGGTTTGCGTCGAACGTACCGTAGGCTCAGAAATCATTTTGGACGCACCGGATGAAACTCCTAGGTGACGAGGCTGAAGTGGGTGCTCGTTTCATTCCGTTTAGAGATAATGCTAATCTTGATGCAAGACAGGTGCACGATTTGTGGAGAACGTACCATAGGCTCAGAAATCATTTTGGATGCACCCGATGGAACTCCTAGATGACTTGGGTCATATTTAATCTCGTTTTGGTCCGTGTGGAGATAGTGTTAGTGTCGGTGCAAGGTAGGTGCATAGTTTGCGCCAAATGTACCATAGGCTTAGAAAATCGTTTTGGACTCACCTAATGATATGATATGAACCCGCTAGGGTGAATCCTGATCTTTCGATGAGAGAAGGTGGATAACTCGATTTGGTGGATGGAGATGACGTTCACGGCCTGACTACAGCCTTCCAAGCTACGCCTTAGCAACCGATACACCACCTCCAATAGCCGTCGTGATCTTGTGGAGCACGATCAACCAAACCACTAGGGTAATTCCTGCAAGCAATCGAGGAACAAGCAAGAACAAGTAGAACAAGCAACTCAATTGCAAATATAGAGATGAAAAACCAATCTGAACTCACAAAGTTGGGGTTCTGAATCAAGTAGAACGGATGGTATAGTCAACACACGCGTCTACAAGGAAGTAGCAATGGCTAAACTTTCAACAAAACAAAACTCAATCTATTTGTGGCGGCTCTAATCCTTATTAATACCTAGGGGCACGACCAGGGGGTGTTGGGGTCGTTCTCCAACCCTAGGACACGTCCTTAATGGACCCAAATTGATACGTGGAGCATCGGCCCAAAATAGGGTGACGCAGCACCAAAGGCAGAAAAAGGTTCCAGCGTTGAAACGACGATTGCAGAAGCATTGGATAAGATATAGCCATGAGTACAGATCCGTTGGAAAATAGACTTGATAAGCTTTCCAAAAAGTGCTATAACGTCCCAATTGGAGTCCGTATGAAGTCGTGGTGACCGTCGCAATTTGGGACTATTTTGCAGTCCGAATTCAACTTCCAAAACGTGTTGGACTTGGACTCTTTCTGTCCTTGGAACCAAAGTGACGTGGTGGCCAAGCGGAGGACGTTAGGAATACTTGGATTTGGTCCCCAATCAACTTCATTAACCTTCCATGCTTTCCATATGCAATCAAACCTTCCCTTGATCCATGTAAGTAATTCTGAAAATGAGAATGAACACACATCATGGTGCGGCATCAATTCATCAAATGCATCAATGATAAGCCTCATATAGAATGGTTGCACCTTTGGTATAGAAGTGGTTGGCATGGTCATCTTTGAGCCAATGATGTCCTCATCATTCTCCCCTTCTTGACAGCAAACCGTCCTCGGTTTGATCTTTGTTGGAGTATGTGTTGTAGGTAAAAGTGAATTGTGCTCCCCTTCTTGATATTTATCCTGTTGCATATGGGGAAAACTAGAAAAACTTTGCAAGACATCATTAGTGTTAGTGCAGCCCTCAATTTGATCATGGTATTGTGGCCCAAAAGGATATTTCAGATTAGAACAAATATAAACTTTATGCACCAAATATTCTCCTTTGCTGTCATATTTGCCAATTGCATGAAGCGAACAATGATTAAAACTCAGCAAACCAGAATCAAATTTAAGTTTGTCTTTTAGACAATTTAGATTACACAGAATATCAAATTCAATATAACCCAAAGTATTTAAAGAGGACAGTAAATCCAGTTCATCTTGTGCACATGTAATAGGATGAAAAAGCTTATCTTCAGCACATTTGTATGGTTCCAAACCAAAAGTATCACACTTATTCACTACTTGTGGCATAGGAGTAAAAGAATCATCAGCACACAACTCCTCTTTATCACAAGGAACAGCGAGTAATTCATTTTGTAACAAAGGAAAATTAGTAGTGGGTTCCACTATTTGTTGCTCTTCGTTAGCATGCAGAGTGGACAAATTTTGGACATTATGGGTCACATCATTCTGGCAAGTATTCATAGATAATAGAATCTCTTTTTCAGCATTGAGAGCCAGACAAAACAATTGACCAATATGGCAATATGATTTGCTAATTAACAAGGTTCGAATTTCAGAATTGAGCCCTCTCATGAATCTACTCATAACATCATCCATGCATTCATCCAATCCACCAAACATGAAACAAATCTTAAAATTATGGTAGTATTGTTTCACAGTCTTACTACCCTGGTTCAAGTTGACTAATTTTGCAAGCAAATAATCAACATAATATGCAGGAACGAATGCATCTCTAAAAAGAAATTTGAAGTCTTTCCAAGATTCTGGAACTTTGTTGTGCCTACAAATGTGTTTCCATTCTAGCAAAGCATTTTCAATCAAAATATTAGAGGCAATACAAATCTTTTGTTTCTCGGACAGGTCATGCTCATCAAATTCATTGTCTACTTTTAACTCCCAATCAATGTAAGCTTGAGGATCAAACTTACCATCATATAACGGCAAGTGTTGAATGACATCCTGAATATGAGGGTCTAGTTTCAACAACTCAAAAATCTCCATATCCCCTGCCATGATTAGTAGAAAACAAGAAACACAAAAATAATATGTATCCTCCTATCAACTACTAGGATGTGTCGGTTGTAACTCTCTCAAACTCAACTTGTTAAAACAAGCCCTTACTAGTTCTTACCAAGCCAAACAGGAGGTGATGGCAACCAACAAGTCTACAACCGTGGAGTGAAGTGTATCGGTGCCGTAGCAACAAAACAAATTGTCAAGCTGTAGTCGAATATGTGGAGCTGTAGGTGGGCTAAAGCAAGGAAGTACTAGAACCACGTTAGTTGCAAGCAAATTGAACAAACGCTCAACGACGTTATTGTGCTGGTCCTAGGCTAGTACATGCTAGAGACGCGAGCCTGGACACAAATGAAGTCACTGAGCTGCAGCAAAGAAGGATCACAAGGATAGGAATAACAACAAAAGAAAAACCCTTCTCTTCTTCTTTCTCTTTCTTTTCTTTCTTTCTTTCTATCTTTCTTTCTTTTCTTTCTTTCTTCTGTCTTTTTTTTCTATTTTTTTTTCAACTAGCACAAAACTGAAATTTTGCAACAAGAATTAACAAGCTACTTACAACAATTAAATGTTTCCTTGGGAAGGGTGATTCAGTAGCAAAGTCAAACAAGTGGCTGTTTTGCAAAACCAGCAGACGCACAAATCTCCAGGGCAATTGCGAAGCGCTCAGATTGAATTTGGGACCAAGCTCTGATCAGTTGGAAAGAGGACAAGTTAAGGTTTCCAGATTGTATTTAAACTCCCTATTCAGACTCCTGACAAAGGAAATATGGTGCTTTTCTTTTCAGGATAAAACAGGACTCCGAATCGAATTCTATCTTGATCTTGTTGGATTTCCTTTTTGTAGATGGAAATATGGACGTGGATGAAACCTCCAAGGGCGTGGCTAGGATAATGGTGGTAAACAAAACAAAGGAATTTGGAAATCCACTCGGATTCGTTGAGAGAAACAAATAAACTCAAATCTGTGATGGTGACAGAAACGTGACTAGAACTCGAAACTCTAAACGACTAGACGCTAAGACCAGCAACTTGACACGATGATGCAACCGTTAATTCAATAAGCCCTAACTAAGCAGTAATAGTATAAGCTCAAAGGGTTTTTGGGATTATGGAGAACTAATCTACTAATTTTGTTTTGGCTTTTTCTAGACTATAGGAGATTAAAAAAAACAACAAAGAACTAGAAGTCTCTCACTGATCAACCTTGCTCTGATTACCAACTGATATGAACCCGCTAGGGTGAATCCTGATCTTTCGATGAGAGAAGGTGGATAACTCGATTTGGTGGATGGAGATGACATTCACGGCCCGACTACAGCCTTCCAAGCTACGCCTTAGCAACCGATACACCACCTCCAATAGTCGTCGTGATCTTGTGGAGCACGATCAACCAAACCACTAGGGTAATTCCTGCAAGCAATCGAGGAACAAGCAAGAACAAGTAGAACAAGCAACTCAATTGCAAATATAGAGATGAAAAACCAATCTGAACTCACAAAGTTGGGGTTCTGAATCAAGTAGAACGGATGGTATAGTCAACACACGCGTCTACAAGGAAGTAGCAATGGCTAAACTTTCAACAAAACAAAACTCAATCTATTTGTGGCGGCTCTAATCCTTATTAATACCTAGGGGCACGACCAGGGGGTGTTGGGGTCGTTCTCCAACCCTAGGACATGTCCTTAATGGACCCAAATTGATACGTGGAGCATCGGCCCAAAATAGGGTGACGCAGCACCAAAGGCAGAAAAGGTTCCGGCGTTGAAACGACGATTGCGGAAGCATTGGATAAGATATAGCCATGAGTACAGATCCGTTGGAAAATAGACTTGATAAGCTTTCCAAAAAGTGCTATAACGTCCCAATTGGAGTCCGTATGAAGTCGTGGTGACCGTCGCAATTTGGGACTATTTTGCAGTCCGAATTCAACTTCCAAAACGTGTTGGACTTGGACTCTTTCTGTCCTTGGAACCAAAGTGACGTGGTGGCCTAGCGGAGGACGTTAGGAATACTTGGATTTGGTCCCCAATCAACTCCATTAACCTTCCATGCTTTCCATATGCAATCAAACCTTCCCTTGATCCATGTAAGTAATTCTGAAAATGAGAATGAACACACATCATGGTGCGGCATCAATTCATCAAATGCATCAATGATAAGCCTCATATAGAATGGTTGCACCTTTGGTATAGAAGTGGTTGGCATGGTCATCTTTGAGCCAATGATGTCCTCATCATGATACTCCTAGGTGACGATGCTCAAGTGGAAGCTCGATTCAGTCCGTTTAGAGATAGTGCTAATGTTGACGCAAGATAGGTGCTCGGTATTCGCTGAACATAGGACAGACTCAGAAATCATTTTGGAAGCAGTCGATGTTACTACTAGGTGACTTGGGTCATGTGGAATTTCATTTCGGTCCATGTGGAGAAAGTGTTAGTCTCGGTGCAAGATAGGTGCACTGTGTGCGCCAAACGTACCATAGGCTTAGAAATCATTTTTGACACACCCAATGATACTCCTAGGTGACGAGGCTCAAGTGCAAGCGCGATTCAGTCTGTTTGGAGATAGTGCTACTCTTAACACAAGATGGATGCATGGTTTGCGTCGAACGTACCACAGGTTCAGATGTCGTTTTGGACGCACCCGATGGAACTCCTAGGAGACGTGGGTCATGTGGAATCTCGTTTTGGTCTATTTGGAGACAGTGTTAGTGTCAGTGCAAGATAGGTGCATGGTTTGTGTAAAACGTACCATAGGCTCAGAAATCATTTTGGACACACCGGATGAAACTCCTAGGTGACGAGGCTGAAGTGGGTGCTCGTTTCATTCCGTTTAGAGATAATGCTAATCTTGATGCAAGACAGGTGCACGATTTGTGGAGAACGTACCATAGGCTCAGAAATCATTTTGGATGCACCCGATGGAACTCCTAGATGACTTGGGTCATATTTAATCTCGTTTCGGTCCGTGTGGAGATAGTGTTAGTGTCAGTACAAGATAGGTGCACGTTTTGCGCCAAACGTACCATAGGCTCAGAACTCATTTTGGACACACCCGCGATTGTACTCTTAGGTGATGGGGCTCAAGGGTAAGCTCGATTCAGTCTGTTTGGAGATGGTGCTAATCTTGACAGAAGATGGATGCACGGTTTGCGTCGAACGTACCATAGGCTCAGAAATCATTTTGGACGCACTGGATGAAACTCCTAGATGACGAGGCTGAAGTGGGTGCTCGTTTCATTCCGTTTAGAGATAATGCTAATCTTGATGCAAGACAGGTGCACGATTTGTGGCGAACGTACCATAGGCTCAGAAATCATTTTGGATGCACCCGATGGAACTCCTAGATGACTTGGGTCATATTTAATCTCGTTTCGGTCCGTGTGGAGATAGTGTTAGTGTCCGTGCAAGGTAGGTGCACAGTTTGCGCCAAATGTACCATAGGCTTAGAAATCGTTTTGGACTCACCTAATGATACTCCTAGGTGACGATGCTCAAGTGGAAGCTCGATTCAGTCCATTTAGAGATAGTGCTAATCTTGACGCAAGATAGGTGCTCGGTATTCGCTGAACCTAGGACAGGCTCAGAAATCATTTTGGAAGTAGTCGATGTTACTACTAGGTGACTTGGGTCATGTGGAATTTTGTTTCGGTCCATTTGGAGAAAGTGTTAGTCTCGGTGCAAGATAGGTGCACTGTGTGCGCTGAACGTACCATAGGCTTAGAAATCATTTTTGACACACCCAATGATACTCCTAGGTGACGAGGCTCAAGTGGAAGCGCGATTCAGTCTGTTTGGAGATAGTGCTACTCTTGACGCAAGATGGATGCATGGTTTGCGTCGAACGTACCGCAGGTTCAGATGTCGTTTTGGATGCACCCGATGGAACTCCTAGGAGACGTGGGTCATGTGGAATCTCGTTTTGGTCTATTTGGAGACAGTGTTAGTGTCAGTGCAAGATGGGTGCATGGTTTGCGTAAAACGTACCATAGGCTCAGAAATCAATTTGGACACACCCGCTGGTACTCCTAGGTGACGAGGCTCAACTGCAAGCTCGATTCAGTCCGTTTGGAGACAGTGCTAGTGTCGGTACAAGATAGGTGCACGTTTTTGCGCCAAATGTACCATAGGCTCAGAACTCATTTTGGACACACCCGCGATTGTACTCCTAGGTGATGGGGCTCAAGGGTAAGCTCGATTCAGTCCGTTTGGAGATGGTGCTAATCTTGATAGAAGATGGATGCACGGTTTGCGTCGAACGTACCGTAGGCTCAGAAATCATTTTGGACGCACCGGATGAAACTCCTAGGTGACGAGGCTGAAGTGGGTGCTCGTTTCATTCCGTTTAGAGATAATGCTAATCTTGATGCAAGACAGGTGCACGATTTGTGGAGAACGTACCATAGGCTCAGAAATCATTTTGGATGCACCCGATGGAACTCCTAGATGACTTGGGTCATATTTAATCTCGTTTCGGTCCGTGTGGAGATAGTGTTAGTGTCGGTGCAAGGTAGGTGCATAGTTTGCGCCAAATGTACCATAGGCTTAGAAAATCGTTTTGGACTCACCTAATGATACTCCTAGGTGACGATGCTCAAGTGGAAGCTCGATTCAGTCCGTTTAGAGATAGTGCTAATCTTGACGCAAGATAGGTGCTCGGTATTCGCTGAACATAGGACAGACTCAGAAATCATTTTGGAAGCAGTCGATGTTACTACTAGGTGACTTGGGTCATGTGGAATTTCATTTCGGTCCATGTGGAGAAAGTGTTAGTCTCGGTGCAAGATAGGTGCACTGTGTGCGCCAAACGTACCATAGGCTTAGAAATCATTTTTGACACACCCAATGATACTCCTAGGTGACGAGGCTCAAGTGCAAGCGCGATTCAGTCTGTTTGGAGATAGTGCTACTCTTAACACAAGATGGATGCATGGTTTGCGTCGAACGTACCGCAGGTTCAGATGTCGTTTTGGATGCACCCGATGGAACTCCTAGGAGATGTGGGTCATGTGGAATCTCGTTTTGGTCTATTTGGAGACAGTGTTAGTGTCAGTGCAAGATAGGTGCATGGTTTGTGTAAAACGTACCATAGGCTCAGAAATCATTTTGGACACACCGGATGAAACTCCTAGGTGACGAGGCTGAAGTGGGTGCTCGTTTCATTCCGTTTAGAGATAATGCTAATCTTGATGCAAGACAGGTGCACGATTTGTGGAGAACGTACCATAGGCTTAGAAATCATTTTGGATGCACCCGATGGAACTCCTAGATGACTTGGGTCATATTTAATCTCGTTTCGGTCCGTGTGGAGATAGTGTTAGTGTCAGTACAAGATAGGTGCATGTTTTGCGCCAAACGTACCATAGGCTCAGAACTCATTTTGGACACACCCGCGATTGTACTCTTAGGTGATGGGGCTCAAGGGTAAGCTCGATTCAGTCTGTTTGGAGATGGTGCTAATCTTAACAGAAGATGGATGCACGGTTTGCGTCGAACGTACCATAGGCTCAGAAATCATTTTGGACGCACCGGATGAAACTCCTAGGTGACGAGGCTGAAGTGGGTGCTCGTTTCATTCCGTTTAGAGATAATGCTAATCTTGATGCAAGACAGGTGCACGATTTGTGGCGAACGTACCATAGGCTCAGAAATCATTTTGGATGCACCCGATGGAACTCCTAGATGACTTGGGTCATATTTAATCTCGTTTCGGTCCGTGTGGAGATAGTGTTAGTGTCAGTGCAAGGTAGGTGCACAGTTTGCGCCAAATGTACCATAGGTTTAGAAATCGTTTTGGACTCACCTAATGATACTCCTAGGTGACGATGCTCAAGTGGAAGCTCGATTCAGTCCATTTAGAGATAGTGCTAATCTTGACGCAAGATAGGTGCTCGGTATTCGCTGAACCTAGGACAGGCTCAGAAATCATTTTGGAAGTAGTCGATGTTACTACTAGGTGACTTGGGTCATGTGGAATCTCGTTTCGAACCATGTGGAGAAAGTGTTAGTCTCGGTGCAAGATAGGTGCACTGTGTGCGCCAAACGTACCATAGGCTTAGAAATCATTTTTGACACACCCAATGATACTCCAAGGTGACGAGGCTCAAGTGGAAGCGCGATTCAGTCTATTTGGAGATAGTGCTACTCTTGACGCAAGATGGATGCATGGTTTGCGTCGAACGTACCGCAGGTTCAGATGTCGTTTTGGACGCACCCAATGGAACTCCTAGGAGACGTGGGTCATGTGGAATCTCGTTTTTGTCTATTTGGAGACATTGTTAGTGTCAGTCCAAGATAGGTGCATGGTTTGTGTAAAACGTACCGTAGGCTCAGAAATAATTTTAGACACACCCGCTGGTACTCCTAGGTGACGAGGCTCAACTGCAAGCTCGATTTAGTCCGTTTGGAGACAGTGCTAGTGTCAGTACAAGATAGGTGCACGTTTTGCGCCAAACGTACCTTAGGCTCAGAACTTATTTTGGACACACCCCCGATTGTACTCTTAGGTGATGGGGCTCAAGGGTAAGCTCGATTCAGTCCGTTTGGAGATAGTGCTAATCTTGACAGAAGATGGATGCATGGTTTGCGTCGAACGTACCGTAGGCTCAGAAATCATTTTGGACGCACCGGATGAACCTCCTAGGTGACGAGGCTGAAGTGGGTGCTCGTTTCATTCCGTTTAGAGATAATGCTAATCTTGATGCAAGACAGGTGCACGATTTATGGAGAACGTACCATAGGCTCAGAAATCATTTTGGATGCACCCGATGGAACTCCTAGATGACTTGGGTCATATTTAGTCTCGTTTCGGTCCGTGTGGAGATAGTGTTAGTGTCGGTGCAAGGTAGGTGCACAGTTTGCGCCAAATGTACCATAGGCTTAGAAATCGTTTTGGACTCACCTAATGATACTCCTAGGTGACGATGCTCAAGTGGAAGCTCGATTCATTCCATTTAGAGATAGTGCTAATCTTGACGCAAGATAGGTGCTCGGTATTCGCTGAACCTAGGCAGGCTCAGAAAATCATTTTGGAAGCAATCGATGTTACTACTAGGTGACTTGGGTCATGTGGAATCTCGTTTCGGTCCATGTGGAGAAAGTGTTAGTCTCGGTTCAAGATAGGTGCACTGTGTGCGCCAAACGTACCATAGGCTTAGAAATCATTTTTGACACACCCAATGATACTCCTAGGTGACGAGGCTCAAGTGGAAGCACGATTCAGTCTATTTGGAGATAGTGCTACTCTTGACGCAAGATCCGCATGGTTTGTGTCGAACGTACCGCAGGTTCAGATGTCGTTTTGGACGCACCCGATGGAACTCCTAGGAGACGTCGGTCATGTGGAATCTCGTTTTGGTCTATTTGGAGACAGTGTTAGTGTCAGTCCAAGATAGGTGCATGGTTTGTGTAAAACGTACCATAGGCTCAGAAATCATTTTGGACACACCCGCTGGTACTCCTCGGTGACGAGGCTCAACTGCAAGCTCGATTTAGTCCGTTTGGAGACAGTGCTAGTGTCAGTACAAGATAGGTGCACGTTTTGCGCCAAACATACCATAGGCTCAGAACTCATTTTGGACACACCCGCGATTGTACTCCTAGGTGATGGGGCTCAAGGATAAGCTCGATTCAGTCCGTTTGGAGATAGTGCTAATCTTGAAAGAAGATGGATGCACAGTTTGCGTCGAACATACCGTAGGCTCAGAAATCATTTTGGACGCACCGGATGAACCTCCTAGGTGACGAGGCTGAAGTGGGTGCTCGTTTCATTCCGTTTAGAGATAATGCTAATCTTGATGCAAGACAGGGGCACGATTTGTGGAGAACGTACCATAGGCTCAGAAATCATTTTGGATGCACCCGATGGAACTCCTAGATGACTTGGGTCATATTTAGTCTCGTTTTGGTCCGTGTGGAGATAGTGTTAGTGTTGGTGCAAGGTAGGTGCACAGTTTGCGCCAAATGTACCATAGGCTTAGAAATCGTGTTGGACTCACCTAATGATACTCCTAGGTGACGATGCTCAAGTGGAAGCTCGATTCATTCCGTTTAGAGATAGTGGTAATCATGACGCAAGATAGGTGCTCAGTTTTCGCTAAACATTGGACAGGCTCAGAAAATCATTTTGGAAGCAGTCGATGTTACTACTAGGTGACTTGGGTCATGTGGAATCTCGTTTCAGTCCATGTGGAGAAAGTGTTAGTCTCGGTGCAAGATAGGTGCACTGTGTGCGCCAAACGTACCATAGGCTTAGAAATCATTTTTGACACACCCAATGATACTCCTAGGTGACGAGGCTCAAGTGGAAGCGCGATTCAGTCTGTTTGGAGATAGTGCTACTCTTAACGCAAGATGGATGCATGGTTTGCGTCGAACGTACCGTAGGTTCAGATGTCGTTTTGGACGCACCTGTTGAACTCCTAGGAGACGTGGGTCATGTGGAATCTCGTTTTGGTCTATTTGGAGACAGTGTTAGTGTCAGTGCAAGATAGGTGCATGGTTTGTGTAAAACGTACCATAGGCTCAGAAATCATTTTGGACACACCGGATGAAACTCCTAGGTGACGAGGCTGAAGTGGGTGCTCGTTTCATTCCGTTTAGAGATAATGCTAATCTTGATGCAAGACAGGTGCACGATTTGTGGAGAACGTGCCATAGGCTCAGAAATCATTTTGGATGCACCCAATGGAACTCCTAGATGACTTGGGTCATATTTAGTCTCGTTTCGGTCCGTGTGGAGATAGTGTTAGTGTCGGTGCAAGGTAGGTGCACAGTTTGCGCCAAATGTACCATAGGCTTAGAAATCGTGTTGGACTCACCTAATGATACTCCTAGGTGACGATGCTCAAGTGGAAGCTCGATTCATTCCATTTAGAGATAGTGCTAATCTTGACGCAAGATAGGTGCTCGGTATTCGCTGAACCTAGGCAGGCTCAGAAAATCATTTTGGAAGCAATCGATGTTACTACTAGGTGACTTGGGTCATGTGGAATCTCGTTTCGGTCCATGTGGAGAAAGTGTTAGTCTCGGTTCAAGATAGGTGCACTGTGTGCGCCAAACGTACCATAGGCTTAGAAATCATTTTTGACACACCCAATGATACTCCTAGGTGACGAGGCTCAAGTGGAAGCACGATTCAGTCTATTTGGAGATAGTGCTACTCTTGACGCAAGATCCGCATGGTTTGTGTCGAACGTACCGCAGGTTCAGATGTCGTTTTGGACGCACCCGATGGAACTCCTAGGAGACGTCGGTCATGTGGAATCTCGTTTTGGTCTATTTGGAGACAGTGTTAGTGTCAGTCCAAGATAGGTGCATGGTTTGTGTAAAACGTACCATAGGCTCAGAAATCATTTTGGACACACCCGCTGGTACTCCTAGGTGACGAGGCTCAACTGCAAGCTCGATTTAGTCCGTTTGGAGACAGTGCTAGTGTCAGTACAAGATAGGTGCACGTTTTGCGCCAAACATACCATAGGCTCAGAACTCATTTTGGACACACCCGCGATTGTACTCCTAGGTGATGGGGCTCAAGGATAAGCTCGATTCAGTCCGTTTGGAGATAGTGCTAATCTTGAAAGAAGATGGATGCACGGTTTGCGTCGAACATACCGTAGGCTCAGAAATCATTTTGGACGCACCGGATGAACCTCCTAGGTGACGAGGCTGAAGTGGGTGCTCGTTTCATTCCGTTTAGAGATAATGCTAATCTTGATGCAAGACAGGGGCACGATTTGTGGAGAACGTACCATAGGCTCAGAAATCATTTTGGATGCACCCGATGGAACTCCTAGATGACTTGGGTCATATTTAGTCTCGTTTTGGTCCGTGTGGAGATAGTGTTAGTGTCGGTGCAAGGTAGGTGCACAGTTTGCGCCAAATGTACCATAGGCTTAGAAATCGTGTTGGACTCACCTAATGATACTCCTAGGTGACGATGCTCAAGTGGAAGCTCCATTCATTCCGTTTAGAGATAGTGCTAATCTTGACGCAAGATAGGTGCTCAGTTTTCGCTAAACATTGGACAGGCTCAGAAAATCATTTTGGAAGCAGTCGATGTTACTACTAGGTGACTTGGGTCATGTGGAATCTCGTTTCAGTCCATGTGGAGAAAGTGTTAGTCTCGGTGCAAGATAGGTGCACTGTGTGCGCCAAACGTACCATAGGCTTAGAAATCATTTTTGACACACCCAATGATACTCCTAGGTGACGAGGCTCAAGTGGAAGCGCGATTCAGTCTGTTTGGAGATAGTGCTACTCTTAACGCAAGATGGATGCATGGTTTGCGTCGAACGTACCGTAGGTTCAGATGTCGTTTTGGACGCACCTGTTGAACTCCTAGGAGACGTGGGTCATGTGGAATCTCGTTTTGGTCTATTTGGAGACAGTGTTAGTGTCAGTGCAAGATAGGTGCATGGTTTGTGTAAAACGTACCATAGGCTCAGAAATCATTTTGGACACACCGGATGAAACTCCTAGGTGACGAGGCTGAAGTGGGTGCTCGTTTCATTCCGTTTAGAGATAATGCTAATCTTGATGCAAGACAGGTGCACGATTTGTGGAGAACGTGCCATAGGCTCAGAAATCATTTTGGATGCACCCGATGGAACTCCTAGATGACTTGGGTCATATTTAATCTCGTTTCGGTCCGTGTGGAGATAGTGTTATTGTCGGTGCAAGGTAGGTGCACAGTTTGCGCCAAATGTACCATAGGCTTAGAAATCGTGTTGGACTCACCTAATGATACTCCTAGGTGACGATGCTCAAGTGGAAGCTCGATTCAGTCCGTTTAGAAATAGTGCTAATCTTGACGCAAGATAGGTGCTCGGTATTCGCTGAACATAGGACAGGCTCAGAAATCATTTTGGAAGTAGTCGATGTTACTACTAGGTGACTTGGGTCATGTGGAATCTCGTTTCGGTCTATGTGGAGAAAGTGTTAGTCTCGGTGCAAGATAGGTGCACTGTGTGCGCCAAATGTACCATAGGCTTAGAAATCATTTTTGACACATCCAATGATACTCCTAGGTGACGAGGCTCAAGTGGAAGCGTGATTCAGTCTGTTTGGAGATAGTGCTACTCTTAACGCAAGATGGATGCATGGTTTGCGTCGAATGTACCACAGGTTCAGATGTCATTTTGGACGCACCCGATGGAACTCCTAGGAGACGTGGGTCATGTGGAATCTCGTTTTGGTCTATTTGGAGATAGTGTTAGTGTCAGTGCAAGATAGGTGCATGGTTTGGTAAAACGTACCATAGGCTCAGAAATCATTTTGGACACACCCGCTGGTACTCCTAGGTGACGAGGCTCAACTGCAAGCTCGATTCAGTCCGTTTGGAGACAGTGCTAGTGTCAGTACAAGATAGGTGCACGTTTTGCGCCAAACGTACCATAGGCTCAGAACTCATTTTGGACACACCCGCGATTGTACTCTTAGGTGATGGGGCTCAAGGGTAAGCTCGATTCAGTCTGTTTGGAGATGGTGCTAATCTTGACAGAAGATGGATGCACGGTTTGCGTCGAACGTACCATAGGCTCAGAAATCATTTTGGATGCACCGGATGAAACTCCTAGGTGACGAGGCTGAAGTGGGTGCTCGTTTCATTCCGTTTAGAGATAATGCTAATCTTGATGCAAGACAGGTGCACGATTTGTGGCGAACGTACCATAGGCTCAGAAATCATTTTGGATGCACCCGATGGAACTCCTAGATGACTTGGGTCATATTTAATCTCGTTTCGGTCCGTGTGGAGATAGTGTTAGTGTCGGTGCAAGGTAGGTGCGCAGTTTGCGCCAAATGTACCATAGGCTTAGAAATCGTTTTGGACTCACCTAATGATACTCCTAGGTGACGATGCTCAAGTGGAAGCTCGATTCATTCCGTTTAGAGATAGTGCTAATCTTGACGCAAGATAGGTGCTCAGTTTTCGCTAAACATAGGACAGGCTCAGAAATCATTTTGGAAGCAGTCGATGTTACTACTAGGTGACTTGGGTCATATAGAATCTTGATGAGGACATCATTGGCTCAAATATGACCATGCCAACCACTTCTATACCAAAGGTGCAACCATTCTATATGAGGCTTATCATTGATGCATTTGATGAATTGATGCTGCACCATGATGTGTGTTCATTCTCATTTTCAGAATTACTTACATGAATCAAGGAAAGGTTTGATTGCATATGGAAAACATGGAAGATTAATGAAGTTGATTGGGGACCAAATCCAAGTATTCCTAACGTCCTCCACTAGGCCACCACGTCACTTTGGTTCCAAAGGACAGAAAGAGTCCAAGTCCAACACATTTTGGAAGTTGAATTCGGACTGCAAAATAGTCCCAAATTGTGACGGTCACCACGACTTCATACGGACTCCGATTGGGACATTCTAGCAATTTTTGGAAAGCTTATCAAGTCTATTTTCCAACGGATCTGGACTCATAGCTATATCTTAACTGATGCTTCCGCAATTGTCGTTTCAACGCTAGGACCTTTTCTGCCTTTAGTGCTGCGTCACCCTATTTTGGGCCGATGGTCCATGTATCAATTTGGGTCCATTAAGTACGTGTCCTAGGGTTGGAGAACGACCCCAACACCCTCCTGGTCGTTCCCCTAGGTATTAATAAGGATTAGAGCCGCCACAAACAGATAGGGTTTTGTTTGTTGAAAGTTTAGCCATTGCTACTTCCTTGTAGACGCGTGCGTTGACTAGACCATCCATTCTACTTGATCTAGAACCCCAACTTTGTGAGTTCAGATTGGTTTCTCATCTCTATACTTGTAATTGAGTTGCTTGTTCTACCTGTTCTTGCTTGTTCCTCGATTGCTTGCAGGAATTACCCTTGTGGTTTGGTTGATCGTGCTCCACAAGATCGCGACGACCTTTGGAGGTGGTGTATCGGTTGCTAAGGCGCAGCATCCTTAGATGGTTGTAGTCAGGCCGTGAGCGTCATCTCCATCCCCAAATCGAGTTATCCACCTTCTCTCATCGAAAGATCAGGATTCACCCTAGCGGGTTCATATCAAATCTCGTTTTGGTCCATGTGGAGAAAGTGTTAGTCTCGGTGCAAGATAGGTGCACTGTGTGCGCCAAATGTACCATAGGCTTAGAAATCATTTTTGACACACCCAATGATACTCCTAGGTGACGAGGCTCAAGTGGAAGCACGATTCAGTCTGTTTGGAGATAGTGCTACTCTTGACACAAGATGGATACATGGTTTGCGTTGAACGTACCGCAGGTTCAGATGTCATTTTGGACGCACCCGATGGAAGTCCTAGGAGACGTGGGTCATGTGGAATCTCGTTTTGGACGATTCGGAGACAGTGTTAGTGTCAGTGCAAGATAGGTGCATGGTTTGTGTAAAACGTACCATCGGCTCAGAAATCATTTTGGACACACCTGCTGGTACTCCTAGGTGACGAGGCTCAACTGCAACCTCGATTCAGTCCGTTTGGATACAGTGCTAGTGTTAGTACAAGATAAGTGCACGTTTTGCGCCAAACGTACCATTGGCTTAGAACTCATTTTGGACACACCCGCGATTGTACTCCTGGGTGATGGGGCTCAAGGGTAAGCTCGATTCAGTCCGTTTAGAGATAGTGCTAATCTTGACAGAAGATGGATGCACGGTTTGCGTCGAACGTACCGTAGGCTCAGAAATCATTTTGGACGCACCGGATGAATCTCCTAGGTGACGAGGCTGAAGTGGGTGCTCGTTTCATTCCGTTTAGAGATAATGCTAATCTTGATGCAAGACAGGTGCACGATTTGTGGCGAACGTACCATAGGCTCAAAAATCATTTTGGATGCACCCGATGGAACTCCTAGATGACTTGGGTCATATTTAATCTCGTTTCGGTCCATGTGGAGATAGTGTTAGTGTCGGTGCAAGGTAGGTGCACAGTTTGTGCCAAATGTACCATAGGCTTAGAAATAGTTTTGGACTCACCTAATGATACTCCTAGGTGACGATGCTCAAGTGGAAGCTCGATTCAGTCCGTTTAGAGATAGTGCTAATCTTGACGCAAGATAGGTGCTCGGTTTTCCCTAAACATAGGACAGGCTCAGAAATAATTTTGGAAGCAGTCGATGTTACTACTAGGTGACTTGGGTCATGTGGAATCTCGTTTCGGTCCATGTGGAGAAAGTGTTAGTCTCGGTGCAAGATAGGTGCACTGTGTGCGCCAAACATACCATAGGCTTAGAAATCATTTTTGACACACCCAATGATACTCCTAGGTGACGAGGCTCAAGTGGAAGCGCGATTCAGTCTGTTTGGAGATCGTGCTACTCTTGACGCAAGATGGATGCATGGTTTGCGTCGAATGTACCGCAGGTTCAGATGTCGTTTTGGACGCACCCGATGGAACTCCTAGGAGACATGTGTCATGTGGAATCTCGTTTTGGTCTATTTTGAGACAGTGTTAGTGTTAGTGCAAGATATGTGCATGGTTTATGTAAAACGTACTATAGGCTCAGAAATCATTTTGGATACACCCGCTAGCACTCCTAGGGGACGAGACTCAACTGCAAGCTCGATTCAGTCCGTTTGGAGACAGTGCTAGTGTCAGTACAAGATAGGTGCATGTTTTGCGCCAAACATACCATAGGCTCAGAACTCATTTTGGACACACCCGCGATTGTACTCCTAGGTGATGGGGCTCAAGGGTAAGCTCGATTCAGTCCATTTGGAGATAGTGCTAATCTTGACAGAAGATGGATGCACGGTTTGCGTCGAACGTACCGTAGGCTCAGAAATCATTTTGGACACACCGGTTGAAACTCCTAGGTGATGAGGCTGACGTGGGTGCTCATTTCATTCCGTTTAGAGATAATGCTAATGTTGATGCAAGACAGATGCACGATTTGTGGAGAACGTACCATAGGCTCAGAAATCATTTTGGATACACCCGATGGAACTCCTAGATGACTTGGGTCATATTTAATCTCGTATCGGTCCGTGTGGAGATAGTGTTAGTGTCGGTGCAAGGTAGGTGCACAGTTTGCGCCAAATGTACCATAGGCTTAGAAATCGTTTTGGACTCACCTAATGATACTCCTAGGTGATGATGCCCAAGTGGAAGCTCGATTCAGTCCGTTTAGAGATAGTGCTAATCTTGACGCAAGATAGGTGCTCGGTTTTCCCTAAGCATAGGACAGGCTCAGAAATCATTTTGGAAGCAGTCGATGTTACTAATAGGTGACTTGGGTCATGTGGAATCTCATTTCGGTCAATGTGGAGAAAGTGTTAGTCTCGGTGCAAGATAGGTGCACTGTGTGCACCAAACGTACCATAGGCTTAGAAAAACATTTTTGACACACCCAATGATACTCCTAGGTGACGAGGCTTAAGTGGAAGCGCGATTTAGTCTGTTTGGAGATAGTGCTACTCTTGACGCAAGATGGATGCGTGGTTTGCGCCAAACGTACCGCAGGTTCAGATGTCGTTTTGGACAGTCCCAATGGAACTCCAAGGAGACGTGCGTCATGTGGAATCTCGTTTTTGGTCTATTTGGAGATAGTGTTAGTGTCAGTGCAAGATAGGTGTATGGTTTGTGTAAAACGTACCAAAGGCTAAGAAATCATTTTGGACACACCCGCTGGTACTCCTAGGTGACGAGGCTCAACTGCAAGCTCGATTAAGTCCGTTTGGAGACAGTGCTAGTGTCAGTACATGATAGGTGCACGTTTTGCGCCAAACGTACCATAGGCTCAGAACTCATTTTGGACACACCCGCGATGTGATGGGGATCAAGGGTAAGCTCGATTCAGTCTGCTTGGAGATAGTGCTAATCTTCACAGAAGATGGATGCACGGTTTGCGTCGAACGTACCGTAGGCTCAGAAATAATTTTGGACGCACCGGATTAAACTCCTAGGTGACGAGGCTGAAGTGGGTGCTCGTTTCATTCCATTTAGAGATAATGCTAATCTTGATGCAAGACAATTGCACGATTTGTGAAGAACGTACCATAGGCTCATAAATCATTTTGGATGCACCCGATGGAACTCCTAGATGACTTGGGTCATGTGGAGATAGTGTTAGTGTCGTCGCAAGGTAGGTGCACAGTTTGTGCCAAATGTACCATAGGCTTAGAAATCGTTTTGGACTCACCTAATGATACTCCTAGGTGACGATGCTCAAGTGGAAGCTCGATTCAGTCCGTTTACAGATAGTGCTAATCTTGACACAAGATAGGTGCTCGGTTTTCACTAAACATAGGACAGGCTCAGAAATCATTTTGGAAGTAGTCGATGTTACTACTAGGTGACTTGGGTCATGTGGAATCTCGTTTCGGTCCACATGGAGAAAGTGTTAGTCTCAGTGCAAGATAGGTGCACTGTGTTAGTGTCAGTGCAAGATAGGTGCATGGTTTGTGTAAAACGTACCATCGGCTCAGAAATCATTTTGGACACACCTGCTGGTACTCCTAGGTGACGAGGCTCAACTGCAACCTCGATTCAGTCCGTTTGGATACAGTGCTAGTGTTAGTACAAGATAAGTGCACGTTTTGCGCCAAACATACCATAGGCTCAGAACTCATTTTGGACACACCCGCAATTGTACTCCTAGGTGATGGGGCTCAAGGGTAAGCTCGATTCAGTCCGTTTGGAGATAGTGCTAATCTTGACAGAAGATGGATGCACGGTTTGCGTCGAACGTACCGTAGGCTCAGAAATCATTTTGGACACACCGGTTGAAACTCCTTGGTGATGAGGCTGACGTGGGTGCTCATTTCATTCCATTTAGAGATAATGCTAATGTTGATGCAAGACAGATGCACGATTTGTGGAGAACGTACCATAGGCTCAGAAATCATTTTGGATACACCCGATGGAACTCCTAGATGACTTGGGTCATATTTAATCTCGTATCGGTCCGTGTGGAGATAGTGTTAGTGTCGGTGCAAGGTAGGTGCACAGTTTGCGCCAAATGTACCATAGGCTTAGAAATCGTTTTGGACTCACCTAATGATACTCCTAGGTGATGATGCTCAAGTGGAAGCTCGATTCAGTCCGTTTAGAGATAGTGCTAATCTTGACGCAAGATAGGTGCTCGGTTTTCCCTAAGCATAGGACAGGCTCAGAAATCATTTTGGAAGCAGTCGATGTTACTAATAGGTGACTTGGGTCATGTGGAATCTCATTTCGGTCAATGTGGAGAAAGTGTTAGTCTCGGTGCAAGATAGGTGCACTATGTGCACCAAACGTACCATAGGCTTAGAAAAACATTTTTGACACACCCAATGATACTCCTAGGTGACGAGGCTTAAGTGGAAGCGCGATTTAGTCTGTTTGGAGATAGTGCTACTCTTGACGCAAGATGGATGCGTGGTTTGCGCCGAACGTACCGCAGGTTCAGATGTCGTTTTGGACACTCCCAATGGAACTCCAAGGAGACGTGCGTCATGTGGAATCTCGTTTTTGGTCTATTTGGAGATAGTGTTAGTGTCAGTGCAAGATAGGTGTATGATTTGTGTAAAACGTACCAAAGGCTAAGAAATCATTTTGGACACACCCGCTGGTACTCCTAGGTGACGAGGCTCAACTGCAAGCTCGATTAAGTCCGTTTGGAGACAGTGCTAGTGTCAGTACATGATAGGTGCACGTTTTGCGCCAAACGTACCATAGGCTCAGAAATCATTTTGGACACACCCGCGATGTGATGGGGCTCAAGGGTAAGCTCGATTCAGTCTGCTTGGAGATAGTGCTAATCTTCACAGAAGATGGATGCACGGTTTGCGTCGAACGTACCGTAGGCTCAGAAATAATTTTGGACGCACCGGATTAAACTCCTAGGTGACGAGGCTGAAGTGGGTGCTCGTTTCATTCCATTTAGAGATAATGCTAATCTTGATGCAAGACAGGTGCACGATTTGTGGAGAACGTACCATAGGCTCAGAAATCATTTTGGATGCACCCGATGGAACTCCTAGATGACTTGGGTCATGTGGAGATAGTGTTAGTGTCGTCGCAAGGTAGGTGCACAGTTTGTGCCAAATGTACCATAGGCTTAGAAATCGTTTTGGACTCACCTAATGATACTCCTAGGTGACGATGCTCAAGTGGAAGCTCGATTCAATCCGTTTACAGATAGTGCTAATCTTGACACAAGATAGGTGCTCGGTTTTCACTAAACATAGGACAGGCTCAGAAATCATTTTGGAAGCAGTCGATGTTACTACTAGGTGACTTGGGTCATGTGGAATCTCGTTTCGGTCCATGTGGAGAAAGTGTTAGTCTCGGTGCAATGTGTGCGCCAAACGTACCATAGGCTTAGAAATCATTTTTGACACACCCAATGATACTCCTAGGTGATGAGGCTCAAGTGGAAGCGCGATTCAGTCTGTTTGGAGATAGTGCTACTCTTGACGCAAGATGGATGCATGGTTTGCGTCAAACGTACCGCAGGTTCAGATGTCGTTTTGGACGCACCCGATGGAACTCCTAGGAGACGTGGGTCAGGTGGAATCTCGTTTTGGTCTATTTGGAGACAGTGTTAGTGTCAGTGCAAGATAGGTGCAAGGTTTGTGTAAAATGTACCGTAGGCTCAGAAATCATTTTGGACACACCCGCTGGTACTCCTAGGTGACGAGGCTCAACTGCAAGCTCGATTCAGTCCATTTGGAGACAGTGCTAGTGTCAGTACAAGATAGGTGCACGTTTTGCGCCAAACGTACCACAGGCTCAGCACTCATTTTGGACACACCCGCCATTGTACTCCTAGGTAATGGGGCTCAAGGGTAAGCTCGATTCAGTCCATTTGGAGATAGTGCTAATGTTGACAGAAGATGGATGCACGGTTTGCGTCGAATGTACCGTAGGCTCAGAAATCATTTTGAACGCACCGGATGAAACTCCTAGGTGACAAGGCTGAAGTGGGTTCTCGTTTCATTCTGTTTAGAGATAAAGCTAATCTTGATGCAAGACAGTTGCACGATTTGTGGCAAACGTACCATAGGCTTAGAAATCATTTTGGATGCACCCGATGGAACTCCTAGTTGACTTGGGTCATATTTAATCTTGTTTTGGTCGGTGCAAGGTTGGTGCACAGTTTGCGCCAAATGTACCATTGGCTTAGAAATCGTTTTGGACTCACCTAATGATACTCCTAGGTGATGATGCTCAAGTGGAAGCTCGATTCAATCCATTTAGAGATAGTGCTAATCTTGACGCAAGATAGGTGCTCGGTTTGCGCTGAACATAGGACTGGCTTAGAAATAATTTTGGAGGCAGTCGATGTTACTACTAGGTGACTTGGGTCATGTGGAATCTCGTTTCGGTCCATGTGGAGAAAGTGTTAGTGGTGCAAGATAGGTGCACTGTGTGCGCCAAACATACCATATTCTTAGAAATCATTTTTGACACACCCAATGGTACTCCTAGGTGACGAGGCTCAAGAGGAAGCGCGGTTCAGTCTGTTTGGAGATAGTGCTACTCTTGACGCAAGATGGATGCATGGTTTGCGTCGAACGTACAGTAGGTTCAGATGTCGTTTTGGACGCACCCGATGGAACTCCTAGGAGACGTGGATCATGTGGAATCTCGTTTTGGTCTATTTGGAGACAGTGTTAGTGTCAGTGCAAGATAGGTGCATGGTTTGTGTAAAACGTACCATAGGCTCAGAAATCATTTTGGACACACCCGTTGGTACTACTAGGTGACGAGGCTCAACTGCAAGCTCGATTCAGTCCATTTGGAGACAGTGCTAGTGTCAGTACAAGATAGGTGCACGTTTTGCGCCAAACGTACCACAGGCTCAGCACTCATTTTGGACACACCCGCCATTGTACTCCTAGGTAATGGGGCTCAAGGGTAAGCTCGATTCAGTCCATTTGGAGATAGTGCTAATGTTGACAGAAGATGGATGCACGGTTTGCGTCGAATGTACCGTAGGCTCAGAAATCATTTTGAACGCACCGGATGAAACTCCTAGGTGACAAGGCTGAAGTGGGTTCTCGTTTCATTCTGTTTAGAGATAAAGCTAATCTTGATGCAAGACAGTTGCACGATTTGTGGCGAACGTACCATAGGCTCAGAAATCATTTTGGATGCACCCGATGGAACTCCTAGTTGACTTGGGTCATATTTAATCTTGTTTTGGTCGGTGCAAGGTTGGTGCACAGTTTGCGCCAAATGTACCATTGGCTTAGAAATCGTTTTGGACTCACCTAATGATACTCCTAGGTGATGATGCTCAAGTGGAAGCTCGATTCAATCCATTTAGAGATAGTGCTAATCTTGACGCAAGATAGGTGCTCGGTTTGCGCTGAACATAGGACTGGCTTAGAAATAATTTTGGAGGCAGTCGATGTTACTACTAGGTGACTTGGGTCATGTGGAATCTCGTTTCGGTCCATGTGGAGAAAGTGTTAGTGGTGCAAGATAGGTGCACTGTGTGCGCCAAACATACCATATTCTTAGAAATCATTTTTGACACACCCAATGGTACTCCTAGGTGACGAGGCTCAAGAGGAAGCGCGATTCAGTCTGTTTGGAGATAGTGCTACTCTTGACGCAAGATGGATGCATGGTTTGCGTCGAACGTACAGTAGGTTCAGATGTCGTTTTGGACGCACCCGATGGAACTCCTAGGAGACGTGGATCATGTGGAATCTCGTTTTGGTCTATTTGGAGACAGTGTTAGTGTCAGTGCAAGATAGGTGCATGGTTTGTGTAAAACGTACCATAGGCTCAGAAATCATTTTGGACACACCCGTTGGTACTACTAGGTGACGAGGCTCAACTGCAAGCTCGATTCAGTCCATTTGGAGACAGTGCTAGTGTCAGTACAAGATAGGTGCACGTTTTGCGCCAAACGTACCATAAGCTCAGAAATCATTTTGGACACACCCACGATTGTACTCCTAGGTGATGGGGCTCAAGGGTAAGCTTGATTCAGTCCGTTTGGAGATAGTGCTAATCTTGACAGAAGATGGATGCACAGTTTGCATCGAACGTACCGTAGGCTCAGAAATTATTTTGGACGCACTGGATGAAACTCCTAGGTGACGAGGCTGAAGTGGGTGCTCGTTTCATTCCGTTTAGAGATAATGCTAAACTTGATGCAAGACAGGTGCACGATTTGTGGCGGACGTACCATAGGCTCAGAAAATCATTTTGGATGCACCCGATGAAACTCCTAGATGACTTGGGTCATATTTAATCTCGTTTCGGTCGGTGCAAGGTAGGTGCACAGTTTGCGCCAAATGTACGATAGGCTTAGAAATCGTTTTGGACTCACCTAATGATACTCCTAGGTGACGATGCTCAAGTGGAAGCTCGATTCAGTCCGTTTAGAGATAGTGCTAATCGTGACGCAAGATAGGTGCTCGGTTTGCGCTGAACATAGGTAGGCTCAGAAATCATTTTGGAGGCAGTTGATGTTACTACTAGGTGACTTGGGTCATGTGGAATCTCGTTTCGGTCCATGTGGAGAAAGTGTTAGTCTCGGTGCAAGATAGGTGCACTGTGTGCGCCAAACGTACCATAGGCTTAGAAATCATTTTTAACACACACAATGATACTCCTATGTGACGAGGCTCAAGTGGAAGCGCAATTCAGTCTGTATGGAGATAGTGCTACTCTTGATGCAAGATGGATGCATGGTTTGCGTCGAACGTACCGCAGGTTCAGATGTTGTTTTGGACGCACCCGATGGAACTCCTAGGAGACGTGGGTCATGTGGAATCTCGTTTTGGTCTATTTGGAGACTGTGTTAGTGTTAGTGCAAGATAGTGCATGGTTAGTGTAAAACGTACCATAGGCTCAGAAATCATTTTGGACACACCCGCTGGTACTCCTAGGTGACGAGGCTCAACTACAAGCTCGATTCAGTCCGTTTGGAGACAGTGCTAGTGTCAGTAAAAGATACGTGCACGTTTTGCGCCAAACGTACCATAGGCTCAGAACTCATTTTGGACACACCTGCGATTGTACTCCTAGGTGATGGGGCTCAAGGGTAAGCTCGATTCAGTCCGTTTGGAGATTGTGCTAACCTTGACAGAAGATGGATGCACGGTTTGCGTCGAACGTACCGTAGGCTCAGAAATCATTTTGGACGCACCGGATGAAACTCCTAGGTGATGAGGCTGAAGTGGGTGCTCATTTCATTCCGTTTAGAGATAATGCTAATCTTGATGCAAGACTGGTGCACGATTTGTGGCGAACATACCATAGGCTCAGAAATCATTTTGGATGCACCCGATGGAACTCCTAGATGACATGGGTCATATTTAATCTCATTTTGGTCCGTGTGGAGATAGTGTTAGTGTCGGTGCAAGGTAGGTGCATAGTTTGCGCCAAATGTACCATAGGCTTAGAAATCGTTTTGGACTCACCTAATGATACTCCTTGGTGACGATGCTCAAGTGGAAGCTCGATTCAGTTCGTTTAGAGATAGTGCTAATCTTGACGCAAGATAGGTGCTCGGTTTGCACTGAACATAGGACAGGCTCAGAAATCATTTTGGAAGTAGTCGATGTTACTACTAGGTGACTTGGGTCATGTGGAATCTCGTTTCAGTCCATGTGGAGAAATTGTTAGTCTCGGTGCAAGATAGGTGCACTATGTGCGCAAAATGTACCATAGGCTTAGAAATCATTTTTGACACACCCAATGATACTCCTAGGTGACGAGGCTCAAGTGGAAGCGTGATTCAGTCTGTTTGGAGATAATGCTACTCTTGACGCAAGATGGATGCATGGTTTGCATCGAACGTACTGCAGGTTCAGATGTCGTTTTGGACGCACCCGATGGAACTCCTAGGAGACGTGGGTCATGTGGAATCTCGTTTTGGTCCATTTGGAGACAGTGTTAGTGTCAGTGCAAGATAGGTGCATGGTTTGCTCCAAACGTACCATAGGCTCAGAAATCATTTTGGACACACCCGCTGGTACTCCTAGGTGATGAGGCTCAACTGCAAGCTTGATTCAGTCCATTTGGAGACAGTGCTAGTGTCAGTACAAGATAGGTGCATGTTTTGCGCCAAACGTACCATAGGCTCAGAAATCATTTTGGACACACCCATGATGGTACTCCTAGGTGATGGCGCTCAAGTGTAAGCTCGATTTAGTCCGTTTGAAGATAGTGCTAATCTTGACACAAGATGGATGCATGGTTTGCGTAAAAAGTACCGTAGGCTCAGAAATCATTTTGGACGCATCGGATGAAACTCCTAGCTGACGAGGCTGAAGTGGGTGCTCGTTTCATTTTGTTTGGAGATAGTGCTAATCTTGATGTAAGATAGGTGCACAGTTTGCGCAGAGCGTGCCATAGGCTTAGAAATCATTTTGGACGCACCCGATGTAACTCCTAGGTGGCTTGGGTCATGTGGAACCTCGTTTCGCTCCGTTTAGATAAAGTGTTAGTGTCAGTGCAAGAAAGGTGCTTGGTTTGGGCCAAATGCACCATACACTCAGAAATCATTTTGGATGCACCCGATGGAACTCCTTGGTGACGTGGGTCATGTGGAATCTTGTTTCGGTCTATTTGGATAAAGTGTTAGTGTCGGTGCAAGGTAGGAGCATGGTTTGCGCCAAACGTACCATAGGTTTAGAAATCATTTTTGACGCACCCGATGGAACTCCTCGATGACAAGGCTCAAGTGGATGCTCGTTTCGTTTCGTTTGGAGATAGTGCTAATCTTGACGCAAGACAGGTGCATGATTTTGCGCCGAACATTCCACAGGCTCAGAAATAATTTTGGACGCACCCGATGGAACTCCTAAGTGACTTGGGTCGTGTGGAATCTTGTTTTAGTGTTTGTGGAGATAGTGTTAGTGTTGGTGGAAGGTAGGTGCACGGTTTGCACCAAACGTACCACAGGCTTAGAAATATTTTTGGATACACCTGATGGTACTCCTAGGTGACGAGGCTCAAGTGGAAGCTTAATTTAGTCCGTTTGAAGATAGTGCTAATCTTGACGCAAGATAGGTGCACGGATTGCGTCGAACGTATCATAGGCTCAGAAATCGTTTTGGACACAACTGATGTTACTACTAGGTGACTTGGGTCATGTCGAATCTCGTTTTGGTACGTGTGGAGACAGTGTTAGTGTCGGTGTAAGATAGGTGCACGGTTTGCGCCAAATGTACCATAGGCTCAGAAATCATTTTGGATACACCTGTTGGTACTCCTAGGTGACGAGGCTCAAGTGGAAGCTCGATTCAATCCATTTGAAGATAGTGCTAATCTTGACGCAAGATAGGTGCACGGTTTGCGTCAAACGTACCATAGGCTCGGAAATAATTTTGGACGCACCTGGTGGTACTCCTATGTGATGAGGCTCAAGTGGATGCTCATTTTATTCCATGTGGAGATAGTGCTAATCATGACGCAATATAGGTGCGTGCTTTGCGCCAAGCATACCATAGGCTCAAAAATCATTTTGGACGCATTCGATGTAACTCCTAGGTGACTTGGGTCATTTTGAATTTCATTTCGGTCCGTTTGGATACAGTGTTAGTGTCTGTGCAAGATAGGTGCATGGTTTGGGCGGAACGTACCATAGGCTCAGAAATCATTTTGGACGCACCAGATGGAACTCCTTGGTGACGTGAGTCATGTGGAATCTCATTTCGGTCCATTTGGATACAGTGTTAGTGTTATTGCAAGATAGGTGCATGGTTTGGGTCAAACGTACCATAGGTCAGAAATCATTTTGGACGCACCCGATGGAACTCCTAGGTGATGTGGGTCATGTGGAATCTCATTTTGGTCTATTTGGAAACGGTGCTAGTGTTAGTGCGAGATAGGTGCATGGTTTGTGCCAAACCTACCATAGGCTCAAAAATTATTTTGGACACACTCGATGGTACTGCTAGGTGACGAGGCTTAACTGCAAGCTCGATTTAGTCTGTTTGGAGACAGTGCTAGTGTCAGTGCAAGATAGGTGTCTGGTTTGCGCCAAACGTACCATAGGCTCAGAAATCATTTTGGACGCACCCGATGATACTCCTATGTGACAAGGCTTAAGTGGCTGCTCGTTTCATTCCGTTTGGAGATAGTGCTAATCTTGACACAAGATTGGGGCACGCTTTGCGCCGAGTGTACCATAGGCTCAGAAATCGTTTTGGACGCACCTGATGTAACTCCTAGCCAACTTGGGTCATGTGGAATCTCATTTCGGTCCGTTTGGATATAGTGTTAGTGTAGGTGCAAGATATTTGCATGGTTTGATCCAAACATACCATAGGATTAGAAATAATTTTGGACGGACCCGATGAAACTCCTTGGTGACGTGGGTCATATGGAATCTCATTTTGGTCTATTTGGATATAGTGTTAGTGTCGGTGCAACATAGATGCATGGATTGCGCAAAACGTGCCATAGGCTTAGAAATCATTTTGGACGCACCCAATGATACTCCGAGGTGACGATGCTCAAGTGGAAGCTCGTTTCCGTCCATTTAGAGAGAGTGCTAATCTTGACGCAAGATAGGTGCATGGTTTGATCCAAATGTACCATAGGCTCAGAAATCGTTTTTGATACACCCGATGGTACTCCTAGGTGACGAGGCTCAAGTGGAAGCTTGATTCAGTCCGTTTGCAGTAGTGCTAATCTTAATGCAAGATAGGCGCACGGATGCGCCGAACGTACCATAGGCTTAGAAATCATTTTGGATGCACCCGATGGTACTCCTATGTGATGAGGCTCATGTGGAAGCTCAATTCAGTCCATTGGAGGATAATGCTAATGTTGACACAAGATAGGTGCACTTGATGGAAACTCCTTAGTGACGTGGGTCATGTGGAATCTCGTTTCGGTCTATTTAGATAAAGTGTTAGTGTCGGTGCAAGGTAGGAGCATGGTTTGCGCCAAACGTACCATAGGTTTAGAAATAATTTTTGACGCACCCGATGGTACTCCTCGATGACAAGGCTCAAGTGGATGCTCGTTTCGTTTTGTTTGGAGATAGTGCTAATCTTGACGCAAGACAGGTGCATGATTTTGCGCCGAACATTCCACAGGCTCAGAAATAATTTTGGACGCACCCGATGGAACTCCTAGGTGACTTGGGTCATGTGGAATCTTGTTTTGGTGTTTGTGGAGATAGTTTTAGTGTTGGTGGAAGGTAGGTGCACGGTTTGCACCAAACGTACCACAGGCTTAGAAATAATTTTGGATACACCTGATGGTACTCCTAGGTGACGAGGCTCAAGTGAAAGCTTAATTTAGTCCGTTTGAAGATAGTGCTAATCTTGACGCAAGATAGGTGCACGGATTGCGCCGAACGTACAATAGGCTCAGAAATCGTTTTGGACGCAACTGATGTTACTACTAGGTGACTTGGGTCATGTCGAATCTCGTTTTGGTACGTGTGGAGACAGTGTTAGTGTCGGTGTAAGATAGGTGTACAGTTTGCGCCAAATGTACCATAGGCTCAGAAATCATTTTGGATACACCTGTTGGTACTCCTAGGTGACGAGGCTCAAGTGGAAGCTCGATTCAATCCATTTGAAGATAGTGATAATCTTGACGCAAGATAGGTGCACGATTTGCGTCAAACGTACCATAGGCTCGGAAATAATTTTGGATGCACCTGGTGGTACTCCTATGTGATGAGGCTCAAGTGGATGCTCATTTTATTCCATGTGGAGATAGTGCTAATCATGACGCAATATAGGTGCGTGCTTTGCGCCGAGCATACCATAGGCTCAAAATCATTTTGGACGCATCCGATGTAACTCCTAGGTGACTTGGGTCATGTTGAATTTCATTTTGGTCTGTTTAGATACAGTGTTAGTGTCTGTGCAAGATAGGTGCATGGTTTGGGCAGAACGTACCATATGCTCATAAATCATTTTGGATGCACCAGATGGAACTCCTTGGTGACGTGAGTCATGTGGAATCTCATTTCGGTCCATTTGGATACAGTGTTAGTGTTAGTGCAAGATAGGTGCATGGTTTGGGTCAAACGTACCATAGGTCAGAAATCATTTTGGACGCACCCGATGGAACTCCTAGGTGACGTGGGTCATGTGGAATCTCATTTTGGTCTATTTGGAAACGGTGCTAGTGTTAGTGCGAGATAGGTGCATGGTTTGTGCCAAACCTACCATAGGCTCAAAAATCATTTTGGACACACTCGATGGTACTCCTAGGTGACGAGGCTTAACTGCAAGCTCGATTTAGTCTGTTTGGAGACAGTGCTAGTGTCAGTGCAAGATAGGTGCCTGGTTTGCGCCAAACGTACCATAGGCTCAGAAATCATTTTGGACGCACCCGATGATACTCCTATGTGACAAGGCTCAAGTGGCTGCTCGTTTCATTCCGTTTGGAGATAGTGCTAATCTTGACACAAGATTGGGGCACGCTTTGCGCCGAGTGTACCATAGGCTCAGAAATCGTTTTGGACGCACCTGATGTAACTCCTAGCCAACTTGGGTCGTGTGGAATCTCATTTCGGTCCGTTTGGATATAGTGTTAGTGTAGGTGCAAGATATGTGCATGGTTTGATCCAAACATACCATAGGATTAGAAATAATTTTGGACAGACCCGATGAAACTGCTTGGTGACGTGGGTCATATGGAATCTCATTTTGGTCTATTTGGATATAGTGTTAGTGTCGGTGCAACATAGATGCATGGATTGCGCAAAACGTGCCATAGGCTTAGAAATCATTTTGGACGCACCCAATGATACTCCTAGGTGACGATGCTCAAGTGGAAGCTCGTTTCCGTCCATTTAGAGAGAGTGCTAATCTTGACGCAAGATAGATACATGGTTTGATCCAAATGTACCATAGGCTCAGAAATCGTTTTGGATACACCCGATGGTACTCCTAGGTGACGAGGCTCAAGTGGAAGCTCGATTCAGTCCGTTTGCAGTAGTGCTAATCTTAACGCAAGATAGGAGCACGGATGCGCCGAACGTACCATAGGCTTAGAAATCATTTTGGATGCACCCGATGGTACTCCTATGTGATGAGGCTCATGTGGAAGCTCAATTTAGTCCATTGGAGGATAATGCTAATGTTGACACAAGATAGGTGCACTTGATGGAAACTCCTTGGTGACGTGGGTCATGTGGAATCTCATTTTGGTCCATTTGGATATAGTGTTAGTGTCGGTGGAAGATAGGAGCATGGTTTATGCCAAACTTACCATAGGCTCAGAATTCATTTTGGACGCACCTGTTGGTACTCCTAGGTGACTAGGCTCAAGTGGATGCTTGTTTCATTCCGTCTGGAGATAGTGCTAATCTTGATGCAAGATAGGTGCACGATTTGTGCCGAATGTGCCACAGGCTCAGAAATTATTTTGGATGCACCCGATGGAACTTGATGAGGACATCCCTTCCATTGACACAACCACACCTACTGCACAACAAGGTCCGATGACGAGAGCTCGAGCACGACAACTTAATTATCAGGTAAAGTCGTTCCTCGTTGTTGATACAAACTCGTCTCAGAATTGGATGCTACTAAATCATGGTGATGATTGTCTTATTCTTAGAAATGTTGGTCAAGACTCCATTGCCTCATGTTTATACCGCATGATGAGGATGGAGCAGCCGAACAAGTGGGAATCATCATTAATGGGGCGCACAACTCATCTCGAGACAGCAGGGGACACTCCATCAAAAGTACCATAACTCATTGATACGAGATCCAATGAAGCTGGTTTTTGACTTGTTGGAAAGAGCGCGTCGTCCTGTTTCACATGGGTCCAACCCCACTATCAGAATCTACCAAAGCTATGTGCAGCAAGCCAAAGGACGCAGAGACCTATAGCTTGGGCCTGGGCCTTGTACTAACTACAACCCTTTGAGGGACGCCCAGATTAGGGTTTCCCACTCCCCGTTGTGCTCTCCTCCTTATAAATAGAGCCAGCAGCCATCAGATTGAGGGGGGTTTTGTTTAGATGCAAGATAGCTGCTGCTTCTTCCTTGTAAACGCGTGTGTCGGCTAGACCACCCGATTTGCTTGTTTCAAGACCCCAACTTGTGATTCAGATTCAGCCTTTGGCTTAAATCTGTGAGTTATTTGCTTGTTCATCTTGTTCTTGCTTGTTCTTGGTTGCTTGCAGGTTCTTGGTGTTCTTGGCATGGCAAGAACATCACAATCGGAGCCGGTGTACCTGTTGCTAAGGCGCAGCAACCTTGTGGTCGTTGTAGTCGGACAGCCAACGTCGAATCCACCATAAATCGAGTTTATCCACACTCACCAAAAGATCAGGAACAACCTCTAGTCTCATCATGTGGTAATCAGAGCAAGGTTCTTTGGTGAGTGATTTACTGTTCATTACTTTACCTATGTTCCAGAAATATAAAAATATGATAGAACTGAAATTCCAAACACAAGTTTCAGCCTTGCTGATCTGCTTAGTTCTTTGCTTGTTGAGTTTGTGCTTTACATCGTGGTGTCAAGTGCTGGTTCTTAGGTTCTAATCCTTTAGAGTTTCGAGTTCTTGTCACGTTTTAGTCACCATACAATCCGCTATTGCCTTCCCCCCCCCACTTCAGCCGCTGCAATCTCCACCAATACCACCACCACCACCACCAAAAGCACCGCTGCTCTCTCCACCTTTTCGCTGAAACCCTCACCACCATCACCTTTAGTCGCGCCTACACAAACACTACCTTATGCACCTGTCCTTTTGGTGCAAATCTGAGTACACTCAGTTCTGAAAATAAGAGAGTTCAAATTGCATATTTGTACTACTTGTTGCAATCCTTATCCCTAGTAAAAGAAAGTCTATGCTACTTGCTGCATTCTTGTTATAATCATATTGCAAAAGTTCAGTTTGTGCGCTACTTGTCGAAAAGAAAAGAAAAGAAAAGAAAATAGAAAAGAAAAAGAAAGGAAAAGGAGGAAAGAAAGAAAGAAAGAAAGAAAGAAAGAAAGAAAGAAAAAGGGTTAAGTTGATGCTATTTACTCTCATCATTTCCATTGTTTGCTACTATCCGGTGACAACATTTGTGTCTAGGCTCGCGTCTCTAGCACGGGTTAGCCTAGGACCAGCACGATACTATCTTTGAACACTTATTCAACTTGCATTGACTAACGTGGTTCCAGTTGTACCTTGATTTTTTTAAGCCACCTACAGCTCCACAAATTATCTACAACGTCACAGGGTTCTACTTGCTACTACTTGTGTTGTTCTTGTCATCGCCAACACCATCTACATAGCAAGGTAAGGACTTGTAAGAACTCGGTTGCACATGCTAAGAGAATGAAAATTGTTGCCACCTAATTCAGTTAGTTGGTAGGACATATTTTCTTGTGATTCCCTTGCTACATACTAACCATGGTAGGAGAAGGTGAAAGGACCCCTCCACAATCACCTCGATCAAAAGCCTTGCTGCAACACTTTGAACACAAAGTGAGGCTCCATGCTGAACACCTTAATGAGGATGTTCGTGTCACCAATAAGCGCCTTGGTCAATTGGAGACAGCTCAGATTGAGACCAACACCAAGTTGGCTTCCTTGGAAGGCACTCTTGGTTCTGTTAATACATCTCTTGTAGGTGTCTTGGAGCGATTGGAGAGGATGGAACAGAATCGTTGTGATGGTTTCGAACGACGCAATCACAACAACAACAACAACACCATGGGCAGTGCTGCTAGTCATGTGAAGAAGAATATGCAGCGGACACTGAGCTTGATGAGGAGCTGAATGGTCATCGACGCATCAAACAACATCGCCGCCGCCATGAGACAGGTCCTCGCCAACCACGGGAAGAGGTACGTGCCGATGACTCATTTGGTAAGATTAAATTCACCATACCTGCTTTTGATGGGAGGTATAATCCTGATATGTACCTTAGTTGGGAATTAGCTGTTGATCAGAAATTTACTTGCCATGATTTCCCTGAGGACAAACGTGTTAGGGCTGCAACTAGTGAGTTTACTGACTTTGCCTCTGTTTGGTGGTCTGAATACCATCGTAAGAACCCAAATAACACACCAACTTGGGATGCTTTGAAACGGGTCATGCGGGCCAGATTTGTTCCTTCTTATTATGCCTGTGATCTTTTAAACAAGTTGCAACAATTGAGGCAAGGATCCAAATCTGTAGAAGAGTACTATCAAGAGCTACAAATGGGTATGCTTCGTTGCGGGCTAGAGGAAAATGAGGATGGTGCCATAACTAGATTTATGGGTGGGCTGAACCGGGAGATTCAGGACATTCTAGCTTATAAGGAATATAATTCTGTCAATCGTTTATTTCGCCTTGCTTGTAAAGCTGAACGAGAAGTGCAGGGATGACGACGAGCTAGCATGAGGGCTAACATTCCTGCAGGTCGTGCTAGCCTGTGGACACCCTCCAATGCTGCTGCACCATCAACGCGTGCACCCCCACAATCTTCCTCGACCATCAAGCCATGCTCCTCTCCAACAAATTCTGTACCATGCCCAAGTGAACCAACTAGAGGAGCAACGGCTACATCTGCCAAGAGTTCATCCTCGGTGGTATCCACGGGGAGAACAAGGGATATTTAGTGCCTATGCTGCAAAGGATATGGCCACATACGCAAGGACTGCCCAAGCACACGTGTGATGATTGTGCGAGCTGATGAAGGAGATTATTTCCAACAAGACGAAGAGCACATTAGGGCTGAAGCTGTTGAGCACTATGAGAGCCTCATGGTGCAGCGGGTGCTAAGTGCCCAAATGGAGAGGGCTGAACAAAATCAGCGCCACACTTTGTTTCAAACCAAGTGTGTGATCAAGGAACGCTCTTGTCGTGTGATCATAGATGGAGGAAGCTGCAACAACTTGGCAAGTGCTGAAATGGTGGAGAAGCTTTCATTGAGCACAAAACCACACCCGCAGCCTTACTACATTCAGTGGCTTAACAGTAGCGGCAAGGTGAAGGTAACCTGATTGGTAAGGGTAGAGTTTGCCATTGGTTCTTATCATGATTCCATTGACTGCGATGTTGTGCCTATGCAAGCATGCTCTATGTTGTTAGGTAGACCATGGTAGTTTGATAAAGATTCCTTGCACTCTGGTAAAACAAATCAATACTCTTTCGTGCATAATGACAAGAAGATTGTGTTGCACCCCATGTCCCCTGAGTCTATTCTAAGAGATGAACTTGCTAGATCTAGCAAACTTAAGAATCAGGCTGTTGCTAGTAAAAATCAAATTGTCGCTAATGAACTTGAGAAACATAAGAAGAAGTCTAGCAAATCTGTTCATCATAATAAAAATGAGATCAAGCTGAAAGGCTCTTGTTACTTTGCCACCAAATCTGATTTGGATGAGATTGATGCTAGTACTACTGTTTGCTATGCTTTGGTTTGCAAAGAAACTTTATTTTCACTCGAAGATACATCTATTTCTTTGCCTCCTGCTATCACTAATCTTTTGCAGGAGTATGCCGATGTTTTTCCAAAGGAGGTACCACCGGGGCTGCCACCAATTCGAGGGATTGAACACCAGATTGACCTCATCCCTGGGGCTTCCTTGCCTAATCGTGCGCCGTATAGGACCAACCCGGACGAGACAAAAGAGATTCAGAGACAAGTACAAGAATTGCTCAACAAAGGTTATGTGCGTGAGTCTCTTAGCCCTTGTGCCGTTCCCGTGCTTTTTGTTCCTAAGAAGGATGGATCATGGCACATGTGTGTTGATTGTAGAGCGATAAACAACATCACAATCAGATATCGTCATCCTATTCCAAGGTTAGATGATATGCTTGATGAATTGAGTGGCTCAATTGTGTTCTCTAAAATTGATTTGCGTAGTGGTTACCACCAGATTCGTATGAAGCTAGGAGATGAATGGAAAACAACGTTTAAAACTAAGTTTGCTTTATATGAATGGCTTGTCATGCCCTTTGGATTGACTAATCCACCCAACACTTTCATGAGATTAATGAATGAGGTTTTATGCTCTTTTATTGATAGATTTGTAGTGGTATACTTTGATGACATCTTGATATATAGTAGATCATTAGAGGAACATCTTGATCGTTTGCGTGCCATTTTCAATGCTCTTCGGGATGCACACTTGTTTGACAATCTTGAGAAGTGCACCTTTTGCATAGATCGAGTCTCTTTCCTTGGATATGTTGTGACACCGTAGGGAATCGAAGTTGATCAAGCCAAGGTTGAGGCCATACACAGCTGGCATGTTCCCTGCACGGTCACACAAGTGCGGAGTTTTCTAGGACTTGCTGGTTTCTACCGTCGATTTGTGAAGGACTTCAGCACCATTGCAGCTCCGCTGCATGAACTCACCAAGAAGGGTGCAACCTTCACTTGGGCTGCAGCCCAACAGGATGCTTTCAACACGCTCAAAGATAAGTTAACTCATGCACCTTTACTCCAGCTTCCTGATTTCAACAAAACATTTGAGCTTGAATGTGATGCTAGTGGAATTGGGTTGGGTGGTGTGCTGTTACAAGAGGGAAAACCTGTGGCGTATTTCAGTGAAAAGTTGAGTGGCCCTAGTTTGAACTATTCTACTTATGATAAGGAATTGCTTGCTCTAGTTCGGACTTTGGAAACATGGCAGCATTATTTGTGGCCCAAAGAGTTTGTCATACATTCTGATCATGAATCATTGAAACACATCCGTAGTCAAGCAAAACTGAACCGTAGACATGCCAAGTGGGTTGAATTCATCGAGTCCTTTCCTTATGTCATCAAACACAAAAAGGGGAAGGAAAATATAATTGCTGATGCTTTGTCTAGACGTTACACCATGCTTTCACAACTTGACTTTAAAATCTTTGGTTTGGAAACTATTAAGGAACAATATGCACATGACAATGATTTCAAAGATGTATTGCTGAATTGCCAAGAGGGGAAAACATGGAACAGATTCGTCCTCACCGACGGGTTTGTCTTTAGAGCCAACAAGCTATGCATTCCAGCTAGCTCCGTGCATTTGTTATTGTTGCAGGAAGCGCATGGAGGAGGACTCATGGGACATTTTGGTGTGAAAAAGATAGAGGACATCCTTGCTGGTCATTTCTTTTGGCCCAAGATGAGGAGAGACGTGGAGAGCTTTTGGGGTTAGCCCCACATTTAACATTACAGATTTGAAGCCATATTTGGGAGAAGAGGATGAACTAGAGTCGAGGACGACTCAAATGCAAGAAGGGGAGGATGATGAGGACATCCCTTCCATTAACACAACCACACCTGCTGCACAACAAGGTCCGATGACGAGAGCTCGAGCACGACAACTTAATTATCAGGTAAAGTCGTTCCTCGCTGTTCATACAAACTTGTCTCAGAATTGGATGCTACTAAATCATGGTGATGATTGTCTTATTCTTAGGAATGTTGGTCAAGACTCCACTGCCTCATGTTTAGACCCCATGATGAGGATGGAGCAGCCGAACAAGTGGGAATCATCATTAATGGGGCGCACAGCTCATCTCAAGACAGTAGGGGACACTCCATCAAAAGTACCATAAATCATTGATACGAGATCCAATGAAGCTGGTTTTTGACTTGTTGGAAAGAGCGCGTCGTCCTCTTTCACATGGGTCCAACCCCACTATCAGAATCTACCAAAGCTATGTGCAGCAAGCCAAAGGACGCAGAGATCTACAGCTTGGGTCTGGGCCTTGTACTAACTACAACCCTTTGAGGGACGCCCAGATTAGGGTTTCCCACTCCCCCTTGTGCTCTCCTCCTTATAAATAGAGCCAGCAGCCATCAGAATGAGGGGGGTTTTGTTTAGATGCAAGATAGCTGCTGCTTCTTCCCTGTAAACGCGTGTGTCGGCTAGACCACCCAATTTGCTTGTTTCAAGACCCCAACTTGTGATTCAGATTCAGCCTTTGGCTTAAATCCGTGAGTTATTTGCTTGTTCATCTTGTTCTTGCTTGTTCTCGGTTGCTTGCAGGTTCTTGGTGTTCTTGGCACGGCAAGAACATCACAATCGGAGCCGGTGTACCTGTTGCTAAGGCGCAGCAACCTTGTGGTCGTTGTAGTCGGACAGCCAACATCGAATCCACCACAAATCGAGTTTATCCACACTCACCAAAAGATCAGGAACAACCTCTAGTCTCATCAAAACTCCTAGGTGATGAGGCTCAAGTGGAAGCTCGAGGGAATTCATTTGGAGATACTGCTAATCTTGACGAAAGATAGGTGCATGATTTGCGCTGAATGTACGACAAGCTTAGAAATCATTTTGGACGCACCCGATGCAACTCCTAGGTGATGAGGCTCAAGTGGAAGCTCGAGGCAATCTGTTTGGAGATTGTGCTAATCTTGACGTAAGATAGGTGCACGCTTTGCACTGAATGTACCATAGGCTCAGAAATCATTTTGGACACATCTAATGGAACTCCTTGGTGACTTGGGTCATGTGGAATCTCGTTAAGGTCCATTTGGAGACAGTGTTACTGTCGATGCAAGATAGGTGCACGGTTTGCGCTAAACGTACCATAGGCTCAACAATCGTTTTGAACGCCCCCAATGATACTGATAGGTGACAAGGCTCAAGTGGAAGCTTGACTCAGTCCGTTTGAAGATAGTGCTAATCATGACGCAAGATAGGGGCATGCTTTGCGCCGAGCGTACCACAGGATCAGAAAATTGTTTTGGACGCACCCGATGTAACTCCTAGCCGACTTGGGTCGTGTGGAATCTCGTTTCGATCCGTTTGGATATAGTGTTAGTGTCGGTGCAAGATAGGTGCATGGTTTGCGCGCAAACGTGCCATAGGCTCAGAAATCATTTTGGATGCACCCGATGGTACTGCTAGGTGACGAGGCTCAAGTGGATGCTCGTTTCATTCCGTTTAGAGATAGTGCTAATATTGATGCAAGATAGGTGCAAAGTTTGCACCAAACGTACCATAGGCTCAGAAATCATTTTGGACACACTCGAATGGTACTCCTAGGTGACGCGGCTCAAGTGGAAGCTCGATTCAGTCCGTTTGGAGAAGTGATAATCTTGACGCAAGATAGGTGCACGCTTTGCGTCGAACGTACCATAGGCTCAGAAATCATTTTAGACGCACCTGATGTAACTATTAGATGACTCGGGTCATGTGGAATCTCATTTCGGTTCGTGTGGAGAAAATGTTAGTGTCGGTGCAAGATAGGTGCATGGTTTGCGCCAAAAGTACCGTAGACTCAGAAATCATTTTGGACGCACCCAATGATACTCCTAGGTGACGAGGCTCAAGTGAAAGCTCAATTTAGTCCATTTGGAGATAGTGCTAAACTTGATGCAAGATAGGTGCACGGTTTACGCTGAATGTACCATAGGCTCAGAAATCATTTTGGACGCACCCGATGGCACTCCTTGGTGACGAGGCTCAAGTGGAAGCTCGATTCAGTCCGTTTGGAGAGAGTGCTAATCATGATGCAAGATAGGTGTACGGTTTGCGCCGAACGTATCGTAGGCTCAGAAATCATTTTGGGCGCAACCGATGTAACTACTAGGTGACTTGGGTCATGTGGAATCTCATTTCGGTCTGTTCAGAGATTGTGTTAGTGTTGGTGCAAGATAGGTGCACGGTTTGCGCCAAACGTACCATAAGCTTAGAAATCATTTCAGACTTCCGCAATGAAACTCCTAGGTGACGAGGCTCAAGTGGAAGCTCGATTCAGTCTCTTTGGAGATAGTGCTAATCATGACGCAAGATAGGTGCACGGTTTGCGCCGAATGTACTATAGGCTCAGAAATAGTTTTGGCACAGCCGATATTACTACTAGGTGATTTGGGTCATGTTGAATCTAGTTTCGGTCCGTGTGGAGATAGTGTTAGTGTCAGCGCAAGATACGTGCACGGTTTGCGCCAAATGTACCATAGGCACATAAATCGTTTTGGATACACCTGATGGTACTCCTAGGTGACGCGGCTCAAGTGAAAGCTTGTTTCAGTCCATTTGAAGATAGTGCTAATCTTGACGCAAGATAGGTGCATGGTTTGTGCTTAACGTACCATAGGCTTAGAAATCATTTTGGACTTACTCGATGTTACTCCTATGTGACGAGGTTCAAGTGGAAGCTCGATTCAGTCCGTTTGGAGATAATGCTAATGTTGATGCAAGATAGGTGCACCTGGTGGAACTCCTTGGTAACGTGGGTCATGTGGAATCTTGTTTCGGTCCATTTGGATATAGTGTCAGTGTCGATGCAAGATAGGTGCATGGTTTGCGCCAGACGTACCATAGGCTCAGAAATTGTTTTGGACGCACCCGATGGTACTCCTAGTTAACGAGGCTCAAATGGATGCTCGTTTCATTCCATGTGGAGATAGTGCTAATCTTGATGTAAGATAGGTGCATGATTTGCGTCGAACGTTCCATAGGCTCAGAAATAATTATGGACACACCCGATGGAACTCCTAGGTGATGAGGCTCAAGTGGAAGCTTGAGTCAATTTGTTTGGAGATGCTGCTAATCTTGATGCAAGATAGGTGCACGATTTGAGCCAATTGTACGATAGGCTTAGAAATTATTTTGGATGCACCCGATGGTACTCCTAGGTGACGAGGCTCAAGTGGAAGCTCAATTCAATCTGTTTGGAGATAGTGCTAATCTTGACACAAGATAGGTGCACGGTTTGTGCCGAATGTACCATAGGCTCAGAAATCATTTTACTCCACCTGATGGAACTCTTTGGTGACGTGGGCCTTGTGGAATCTCGTTTTGGTCCGTTTGGAGACAGTGTTAGTGTCAGTGCAAGATAGGTGCACAGTTTGTGCCAAATGTACCATAGGCTCACAAATCGTTTTGGATGCACCCATTTGAACTCCAAGGTGACATGGGTCATGTGGAATTTTGTTTCGGTCCGTTTGGAGATAGTGTTAGTGTCGGTGTAAGATAGGTGCTAGGTTTGCGCCAAACGTACCATAGGCTCAAAAATCATTTTGGATGCCTACGATGCTACTCCTAGGTGATGTGGCTCAAGTGGAAACTTGACTCAGTCTATTTGGAGATAGTTCTAATCTTGACGCAAGATGGATGCACGGTTTGCATCGAACGTACCGTAGGCTCAGAAATAATTTTGGACGCACCCGATGGAACTCCTACGAGACGTGGGTCATATGGAATCTAATTTTGGTCCGTTTGGAGGTTGTTACTATCAGTGAAAAATAGGTGCACGGTTTGCGCCAAACGTCCCATCATCTCAGAAAATCATTTTGTACACACCCGATGGTACTCCTAGGAGATGAGGCTCAAGTGGAAGCTTGATTCAGTCTGTTTGGAGATAGTGCTAATATTGATGCAAGATAGGTGCACACTTTGTGCCAAATGTACAGCAGGATTAGAAATCTTTTTGGATGCAACCGATGGAACTCTTAGGAGACGTAGGTCATGTGGAATCTCGTTTTGGTCCATTTGAAGGTAGTGTTAATGTCAGTGCAAGATAGTTGCACGGTTTGCGCCAAACGTACCATGGACTCAGAATCATTTTGGATGCCCGCAATGGTACTCCTAGATGACGAGGCTCAAGTGGAAGCTCGATTCCGTCCGTTTGGAGATAGTGCTAATCTTGACAAAAGATGGATGGACGGTTTGCTTCGAACGTACCGTAGGCTCAAAAATTATTTTGGACGCACCCGATGGAACTCCTAGGAGACGTGGGTCATGTGGAATCTTATTTCGGTCCGTTTGGAGATTGTGTTAGTGTCGGTGCAAGATAGGTGCACGGTTTGCGGCAAACGTCCCATCGGCTCAGAAATCGTTCTGGACACACCCGATGGTACTCCTAGGTGACGAGGCTCAAGTGGAAGCCCGATTTAGTCTGTTTGGAGATAGTGCTAATCTTGACGCAAGATAGGTGCACGGTTTGCGCCAAATGTACCATAGGCTAAGAAATTATTTTAGACGCACCAGATGGAACTCCTTGGTGACTTCGGTCATGTGGAATCTCATTTTGGCCCATTTGGATACAGTGTTAGTGTCGGTGCAAGATAGGTGCATGGTTTGCGCCAAACATACCACCATCTTAGAAATCATTTTGGACGCACTCGATGGTACTCCTATGTGACGAGGCTCAAGCGATGCTTGATTCTGTCCATTTGGAGATAGTGCTTATCTTGACGCAAGATAGGTGCACGGTTTGCGCCGAACGTACCATAGGCTAAGAAATCACTTTGGACGCAGCCAATGATACTCCTAGGTGATGAGGCTCAAGTGGAAGCACGACTCAGTCCGTTTGGAGATAGTACTAATCTTGATGCAAGATGGATGCACGTTTTACGTTGAACGTACCACAGGCTCAGAAAATCTTTTTGAACACACCTGATGGAACTTCTAGGAGATGTGGGTCATGTGGAATCTCATTTTGGTCCATTTGGAGACATTGTTAATGTCAATGCAAGATAATTGCATGTTTTGCTCCAAACGTACCATAGGCTCAGAATCGTTTTGGATGCACCCGTTGGTACTCCTAGGTGACGAGGCTCAAGTGGAAGCTCGATTCAGTCTATTTGCAGATAGTGCTAATCTTGACGCAAGATAGATGCACGGTTTGCACCGAATGTACCATAGGCTCAGAAATCGTATTGGACGCACGCGATAGAACTCCTTGGTGATGTGGGTCATGTTGAATCCTGTTTCAATCCGTTTGGATACAGTGTCAGTATCGGTGCAAGGTAGGTGCATGGTTTGCGCCAAACGTACCACAGGCCCATAAATTGTTTTGGATGCACCCGATTGTACTCCTAGGTGACAAGGCTCAAGTGGATACTTGTGTTCATTGCGTCTGGAGATAGTGCTAATCTTAACACAAGATAGGTGCACGATTTGCGTCGAACGTACCACATGAATATAAATCTTTTTCGATGCATCCGATGGTACTCCTAGGTGACGTGGATCATGTGGAATCTCATTTTTGTCCATTTGGAGATAGTGTTAGTGTCAGTGCAAGATAGGTGCATGGTTTGCGCCAAACATACCATAGTCTTAGAAATCATTTTGGACGCATCCAATGATGCTCCTAGGTTGGCTTAAGTGGAGGCTCGATTCAGTCCATTTGGAGATAGTGCTAATCTTGACGCAAGATAGTTGCATGGTTTGCGCCAAACGTACCATATGCTTAGAAATTGTTTTGGACGCACCCGATGCAACTCCTTGGTGATGTGGTTCATGTGGAATCTCGTTTCGATCCATTTGGATACATTTTTAGTGTCGGTGCAAGATAGGTGCATGGTTTGCGCCAAACGTACCATAGGCTCAAAAATCGTTATGGATGCACCCGATGGTACTCCTCGGTGACGAGGCCTAAGTGGATGCTCGTTTCATTCCGTTTGGAGATAGTGCTAATCTTGACGCAAGATAGGTGCAAGATTTGCGCCAAACGTACCATAGGCTCATAAATCATTTTGGACGCACCTGATGCAACTCCTTGGTGACGTGCGACATGTAGAATCTCGTTGCGGTCCATTTGGAGACAATATTAGTGTCGGTGCAAGATAGGTGTATAGTTTGCGCCAAACGTACCAGAGGCTCAGAAATCATTTTGGATGCACCAGATGTTATTTCTAAGTGACAAGGCTCAAGTGGATGCTCGTTTCATTCTGTTTGGAGATAATGCTAACCTTGACGCAAGATAGGTGTACGATTTGTGCCGAACGTACCATAGGCTCAGAAAACATTTTGGACGCACCCGATGGAACCCCTAGGTGGCATGGGTCATGTGGAATCTTATTTTGGTCTGTTTGGAGACAATGTTAGTGTCGGAGCAAGATAGGGGCGCGGTTTGCGCGAAACGTACCATCTACTCAAAAATCATTTTGGACACACCCAGTGATACTTCTAGGTGAAGAGGCTCAAGTGGAAGCTCAATTCAGTCTGTTTGGAGATAGTGCTAATCTTGATGTAAGATGGGCGCATGGTTTGCTTCAAACGTACTGCAGGCTCAGAAATCGTTTTGGATGCACTCGATGGAACTCCTTGGTGATGTGGGTCATGTGGAATCTCATTTCGGTCCGTTTAGAGAGAGAGTGTTAGTGTCGGTGCAAGATGGGTGCACGGTTTACGCCAAACGTACCGTAGGCTTAGAAATCATTTTGGACGCACCCAACGATATTCCTAGGTGATGAGGCTCAAGTGGAAGCTCGACTCAGTCCGTTTGGAGACAGTTCTAATCTTGACACAAGATGGATGCGCGTTTTGCGTCGAACATACCACAGGCTCAGAAATCATTTTGGACGCAACTGATGGAACTCCTTGGTGACGTGGGCCATGTGGAATCTCATTTAGGTCCGTTTGGAGACAGTGTTAGTATCGGTTCAAGATAGGTGCATGGTTTGCGCCAAACGTACCATAGGCTCAGAAATCATTTTGGATGCAACCAGTGATACTTCTAGGTGACGAGGCTCAAGTGGAAGGTCGATTTAGTCCGTTTGGAGATAGTGCTAATCTTGACGCAAGATGGATGCAAAGTTTGTGTCAAACGTACTACAGGCTCAGAAATCATTTTGGACGTACCTGATGGAACTTCTTGAAGACGTTGGTCATGTGGAATCTCGTTTCGGTCCGTTTGGAGACAGTGTTAATGTCAGTACAAAATGGGTGCACGGTTTGCGCCAAACGTACCATAGGCTCAGAAATCGTATTGGACGCACCCAATAGAACTCCTTGGTGACGTGGGTCATGTGGAATATCGTTTCGATCCATTTGGATACAATGTCAGTGTCGGTGCAAGATAGGTGCATGGTTTGCGCCAAACGTACCATAGGCTTAGAAATTGTTTTGGATGCATCCGATGGTACTCCAAGGTGACGAGGCCCAAGTGGATGCTCATTTCATTCCGTTTGGGGACAGTACTAATCTTGACACAAGATAGGTGCGTGATTTGCGCCGAAAATTCCACAGGCTTAGAAATCATTTTGGACGCACCCGATGGTACACCTAGGTGACGTGGGTCATGTGGAATCTCATTTTGGTCCATTTGGAGACAATGTTAGTGTCAGTGCAAGATAGGTGCATGGTTTGCGCCAAACATACCATAGGCTTAAAAATTGTTTTGGACGCAACCAGTGATACTTCTGGGTGACGAGGCTTGAGTGGAAGGTCGATTCAGTCCGTTTGGAGACATTGCTAATTTTGACACAAGATGGATGCACGGTTTGCGACGAACATACCACAGGCTCAGAAATCATTATGGACGCACCCGATGGAACTTCTAGGAGGCATGGGTCATGTGGAATCTTGTTTTGGTCCGTTTGGTGACAGTGTTAATGTCCGTGCAAGATAGGTGCACAGTTTGCACCAAACATACCATAGGCTTAGAAATCATTTTGGACGCACCCGATGGAACTCCTAGGTGACGACGCTCAAGTGGATGCTTTATTCAGTCTGTTTGGAAATAGTGCTAATCTTGACAAAAGATAGTTACACGGTTTGTGTTGAATGTACCATACGCTCAGAAATCATTTTGGACTCCCTGACAGTACTCCTAGGTGACATGGGCATGAGGAATCTCGTTTTGGTCCGTTTGGAGATAGTGTTAGTGTTAGTGGAAGATAGGTGCACAATTTGCGCCAAACGTATCATAGGCTCAGAAATCATTTTGGATGCATCCAATGATACTCCTAGGTGACGAGGCTCAACTGGAAGCTCGATTCAGTCCATTTAGAGATAGTGCAAATCTTGATGCAAGATAGGTGCACGGTTTGCGCTGAACGTACCATAGGCTTAGAAATCATTTTGGACGCACTCGATGGAACTCCTTGGTTACATGGGCCATGTGGAATCTCATTCCTGTCCATTTTGAGACAGTGTTAGTGTCTGCAAGATAGGTGCATGGTTTGTGTGAAACGTACCATAGGCTCAGAAATTGTTTTGGACGCACCCGATGGTACTCCTAGGTGACGAGGCCCAAGTGGATGCTCGTTTCATTCCGTTTGGGGATAGTGCTAATCTTGACGCAAGATAGGTGCATGATTTGCGTTGAACGTTCCACAGGCTTAGAAATCATTTTGGACGCATGTGATGGTATAGCTAGGTGACGTGGGCCATGTGGAATCTCATTGTTAGTGTCGGTGCAAATTAGATGTACGATTTGCACCAAACGTACCATAGGCTCAGAAATCGTTTTGGTCACACCCGATGGTACTCCTAGGTGACGAGGCTCAAGTGGAAGCTCGATTCAATCCATTTAGAGAGAGTGCTAATCTTGACGCAAGATAGTTGCACGGTTTGCGCCGAACATACCATAGGCTCAGAAAACATTTTGGGCACACCCGATGGAACTCCTAGGTGACTTGGGCCATGTGTAATCTCATTTCGGTCCGTTTGGAGACAATGTTAGTATCGGTTCAAGATAGGTGCATGGTTTGCGCCAAACATACCATAGGCTTAGAAATCATTTTGGATGGAACCAGTGATACTTCTAGGTGACGAGGCTCAATTGGAAAGTCGATTCAGTCCGTTTGGAGATAATACTAATCTTTACGCAAGATGGATGCATGTTTTGCGTTGAACGTACCATAGGCTCAGAGATCATTTTGGACGCACCCAATGGAAATTCTAGGAGATGTGGGTCATGTGGAATCTCGTTTCTGTCCATTTGGAGATGGTGTTAATGTCGGTACAAGATAGGTGCACGTTTTGAGCCAAACTTACAATAGGCTCAGAAATCATTTTGGACGCACCTGATGGTACTCCTAGGTGACGAGGCTCAAGTGGAAGCTCGATTTAGCCTGTTTGTAGATAGTGCTAATCTTGACGCAAGATTGGTGCACGGTTTGGGCCAAACATACCGTAAGCTCAGAAATCGTATTGGACGCACCCGATGGAACTCCTTGGTGACATGGGCCATGTGGAATCTCATTTTGATCATATGTATATAGTGCTAGTGTCAGCGCAAAATAGATGCATGGTTTGCGCCAAACGTACCATAGACCAGAAATTATTTTAGACGCACCCGATGGTACTCCTAGGTGACGAGGCTCAAGTGAATGCTTGTTTCATTCCGTTTTGAGATAGTGCTAATCTTCATGCAAGATAGGTGCATGATTTGCGATGAACGTACCACAATCACATAAATCATTTTGTACGCACCCGATGGTACTTCTAGGTGACGTGGGTCATGTGGAGTCTCATTTTAGACCATTTGGAGACAGTGTTAGTGTTAGTGGAAGATTGGTGCATTTTTTGTGCCAAAAGTACCGTAGGCTTAGAAATCGTTTTAGACGCACCCAATGTGCTCCTAGGTGACGAGGCTCAAATGGAAGCTTGGTTCAGTCCGTTTGGAGATAGTGCTAATCTTGACGCAAGATAGGTGCCCGGTTTGCGCTGAACGTACCATAGGCTTAGAAATCGTATTGGACGCACCCGGTGCAACTCCTTGGTGACGTGGGCCATGTGGAATCACATTTTAGTTTGGAGACAGTTTTAGTGTCGGTGCAAGATAGCTGCACGGTTTACGCCAAAGCGTACCATAATCTCAGAAATAATTTTGGCCACACCTGATAGTACTCCTAGGTAACGAGGCTCAAGTGGAAGCTCGGTTCAGTCTGTTTGGAGATAGTGCTAATCTTGACGCAAGATAGGTGCACGGTTTGCGCCGAACGCACCATAGGCTCAGAAATCATTTTGGACGCACCCGATGGAACTCCTTGGTGACATAGGCCATGTTGAATCTTGTTTCGGTCCGTTTGGAGACAGTGTTAGTGTCGGTGCAAGACAGGTGCATGGTTTGCGTCAACGTACCATAGGCTCAGAAATTTTTTTGGATGCACCCGATGGTACTTCTAGGTGATAAGGCTCAAGTGGATGCTCGTTTCATTCCATTTGGAGATAATGCTAACCTCGATGCAAGATAGGTGCATGATTTGCACCGAATGTACCATAGGCTCAGAAAACATTTTGGATGCACCCGATAGAACTCCTAGATAGCGTGGGTCATGTGGAATCTTATTTTGGTCTATTTAGAGATAGTGCTAGTGTCGGTGCAAGATAGGTGCACGGTTTACGCCAAATGTACGATAGGCTCAGAAATCATTTTGGACACACCCAGTGATACTTCTAGGTGATGAGGCTCAAGTGGAAGCTCAATTCAATCCGTTTGGAAATAGTGCTAATCTTGACGTAAGATGGACGCACGGTTTACGTCAAACGTACCGCTGGCTCAGAAATCATTTTGGACGCCCCCGATGGAACTCCTAGCAGACGTGGGTCATGTGGAATCTTGTTTCAGTCCATTTGGAGACAGTGTTAGTGTCGGTGCAAGATAGGTGCAAAGTTTGCGCCAAACGTACCATAGGCTCAGAAATCATTTTGGACGCACCCAACGATATTCCTCGGTGCGAGGCTCAAGTGGAAGCTCGATTCAGTCCATTTGAAAATAGTGGTAACCTTGACGCAAGATAGGAGCACGGTTTGTGCCAAACATACCATATACTCAAAAATCTTATAAGATGCACCTGATGGAACTCCTTGGTGACGTGGGCCATGTGGAATCTTGTTTCGGTCCGTTTGGAGACAGTGTTAGTATCAGTTCATGATAGGTGCATGGTTTGCGCCAAATGTACCATAAGCTCAGAACTCGTTTTGGACACAACCAGTGATACTACTAGGTGACGAGGCTCGAGTGGAAGGTTGATTCAGTCCATTTGGATATCGTGCTAATTTTGACGCAAGATGGATGCACGGTTTGCGTTGAACGTACCACAGGCTCAGAAATCATTTTGGACGCACCCGATGGAACTTTTAGGAGACATGGATCATGTGGAATCTCGTTTCGGTCCGTTTGGAGATAGTGTTAATGTCGGTGCAAGATGGGTGCATGTGATACATCCGGCCCAGGTGGGGTTGGCCAAGGCCCAATAAATTAAGGTTGCCCGGACCCAACAGTTCTTATTCACACCCACTCGGAGAAAGGCCCAATGTCCCTAAAAGACTAGTCTCATAGGAGAAGGGTGGCTCTCTCTTTTAAGGTGGCTTCCTCCTCCCAAGCTAAGCAAGGTGGGATTATTTAGAGGCTCACACGGTCGCCGCCCGACTACAACTAGGCCACTTGGCCTTTTTTTGTTGCGTCTTTGCTAGCGGGTAATAGCGGAGGATGTCCTCATCATTCCCACCCCCTTAAACAAGGGCCCAGCTCTGATACCAAATGATACATCCGGCCCAGGTGGGGTTGGCCGAGGCCCAATAAATTAAGGTTGCCCGGACCCAACAGTTCTTATTCACACCCACTCGGAGAAAGGCCCAATGTCCCTAAAAGACTAGTCTCATAGGGGAAGGGTGGCTCTCTCTTTTAAGGTGGCTTCCTCCTCCCAAGCTAAGCAAGGTGGGATTATTTAGAGGCTCACACGGTCGCCGCCCGACTACAACTAGGCCACTTGGCCTTTTTTTGTTGCGTCTTTGCCAGCGGGTAATAGCGGAGGATGTCCTCATCAGCATGGTTTGCACCAAATGTACCATAGGCTCAGAAATCGTATTGGACACACCCAATGGAACTCCTTGGTGACGTGGGTTATGTGGAATCTCATTTCGATCCATTTGGATACAGTGTCAGTGTCAGTGCAAGATAGGTGCATGGTTTGCGCCAAACGTACCATAGGCTTAGAAATTGTTTTAGACGCACCCATTGGTACTGCTAGGTGACGAGGCCCAAGTGGATGCTCATTTCATTCCGTTTGGGGATAGTGCTAATCTTGACACAAGATAGGTGCATGATTTGCGCCGAACGTTCCATAGGCTCAGAAATCATTTTGGACGCACCTGATGGTACACCTAGGTGAAGTGGGTCATGTGGAATCCCATTTTGGTCTATTTGGAGACAATGTTAGTGTCAATGCAAGATAGGGGCACGGTTTGCGCCAAATGTACCATGGGTTTAGAAATCATTTTGGACGCAACCAGTGATACTTCTAGGTGATGAGGCTCGAGTGGAAGGTCGATTCAGTCTGTTTCGTGACAGTGCTAACTTTGACGCAAGATGGATGCATGGTTTGCGTTGAACGTACCACATGCTCAGAAATCATTTTGGACGCACCCGATGGGAGTTCTAGGAGACGTGCGTCATGTGGAATCTTATTTCGGTCCGTTTGGTGACAGTGTTAATGTCAGTGCAAGATAGGTGCACGGTTTGCACCAAATATACCATAGGCTTAGAAATCGTTTTGGACGCACCTAATGGTACTCCTAGGTGATGACGCTCAAGTGGATGCTTGATTCAGTCTGTTTGGAGATAGTGCTAATCTTGATGATGAATCTTTTTGAACTCCACAGGCTCAGAAATCATTTTGGACTCCACAAAGTACTCCTAGGTGACATGGGCATGATGAATCTTGTTTTGGTACATTTCGAGATAGTGCTAGTGTTAGTGGAAGATAGGTGCACAATTTGCGCCAAACGTATCATTGGCTTAAAAATCATTTTGGATACATCCAATGATACTCCTAGGTGATAAGGCTCAACTGGAAGATCGATTCAGTCCATTTGGAGATAGTGCAAATCTTGACGGAAGATAGGTGCATGGTTTGCACCGAATGTACCATAGGCTTAGAAATCATTTTGGACGCACCCGATGAAACACCTTGGTGACATGGGCCATGTGGAATCTCATTTCAGTCCGTTTGGAGATAGTGTTAGTGTTAGTGCAAGATAGGTGCATGGTTTGTGTGAAACATACCACATGCTTAGAAATTGTTTTGGACGCACCCGATGGTACTCTTAGGTGATGAGGCCCAAGTGGATGCTCATTTCATTCCGTTTGGGGATAGTGCTAATCTTGACGCAAGATTGGTGCACGATTTGCGTCGAAAATTCCACAGGCTCAGAAATCATTTTGGACGCACCCGATGGTACAGGTGACGTGGGTCGTGTGGAATCTTATTTTGGTCCATTTGGAGACAGTGTTAGTGTCGGTGCAAGATAGGAGCACGGTTTGCGTCAAACGTACCATAGGCTTAGAAATCATTTTGGATGCACCCAATGATGCACCTAGGTGACGAGTTGGATGCACCCAATGATGCACCTAGGTGACGAGGCTCAAGTAGAAGCTCAATTCAATCCATTTGGAGATAGTACTAGGCTCAGAAATTGTTTTGGACGCACCTGATGCAACTCCTTGGTGACATTGGCCATGTGGAATCTCGTTTCGGTCCGTTTGGAGACAATGTTAGTGTTAGTGCAAGTTAGGTCCATGATTTGCGCCAAACGTACCATAGGCTCATAAATCGTTTTGGCCACACCCCATGGTACTCCTAGGTGATGAGGCTCAATGATGAGGACTTCAACACCAACGATGCATCCACACCGACACCAGTACCTCTTGCTGGTCCTCTTGCTCGTGCTCGCGCTCGTAAACTTAATCATCAAGAGAATCATCAAGTGAGTTTCTTCTTGAGCTCCTATCCATCATGTTTAGATCTTGGAGACACGTGCACTCTTGTTTTGATTAGGAACCAAGGAAAAGATCAAAAGGGAAAAGGACTCGCGTTGGCTGGATTCGGACTGCAGCACAACACCAACTTGTGATGGCCGCCATGACTTCATACGGACTCCGATTGGAACGTTCTAGCACTTGTTGGAAAGCTTATCAAGTCTACTTTCCAATGGATCCAACCTCATTGTTTTATTGTCACGTCCTTCTCTGTCTACGGTGTTGCGTCACCTAATTTTTGGGCTGTTGGCCCATGTATCAAGTTCGGTCCATTAGGGACGCGTCCTAGGGTTGGAGGATGACTCAAACACTTCCTTAGTCGTCCTCTCATCTACTTATATGTCTCTAGAGGTGCCGGAACAGATTGGGTTTTGTTTAGATCAAGTTAGCCTTCGCTACTTGCCTGTAAACGCGCGTGCTGGATCAGCCGCCCGTCTACTTGTCTTCGGAACCCCACGTCATTGGAGATTGAGTTTGAAACCTTCATTTACATCTAGTAATTCAGTACTTGTTCTCTTGTTCTTGCGAGTTCTTCGATTGCTTGCAGGACGGGTGTCCTAGTGGCTGGTTGTCGCGCCGCAAGATCACGACAACCATTGGAGGTGGTGTATCGGTTGCCAAGGCGCAACGTCCTTGGATCATTGTAGTCGGACCATGAACGTCATCTTTTTCCACCAATCAAGTTCGTCATGATCTCTCATCGAAAGATTGGCCATTAAACCCGAGCAGGTTCTTATCACTCAAGTGGAAGCTCGATTCAGTCTGTTTGGAGAGAGTGCTAATCTTGACGCAAGATAGCTGCACGGTTTGTGCCGAACATACCACAAGCTCAGAAAACATTTTGGGCATACCCGATGGAACTCCTAGGTGATGTGGGCCATGTGGAATCTCATTTCGGTCCGTTTGGAGACAGTGTTAGTATCAGTTCAAGATAGGTGCATAGTTTGCGCCAAACATACCATAGGCTCATAAATCGTTTTTGATGAGGACATCATTGGCTCAAAGATGACCATGCCAACCACTTCTATACCAAAGGTGCAACCATTCTATACGAGGCTTATCATTGATGCATTTGATGAATTGATGCTGCACCATGATGTGTGTTCATTCTCATTTTTAGAATTACTTACATGGATCAAGAGAAGGTTTGATTGCATATGGAAAGCATGGAAGGTTAATGAAGTTGATTGGGGACCAAATCCAAGTATTCCTAACGTCCTCCGCTAGGCCACCACGTCACTTTGGTTCCAAGGACAGAAAGAGTCCAAGTCCAACACGTTTTGGAAGTTGAATTCGGACAGCAAAATAGTCTCAAATTGCGACGGTCACCATGACTTCATACGGACTCCGATTGGGACGTTATAGCACTTTTTGGAAAGCTTATCAAGTCTATTTTCCAACGGATCTAGATTCATTGCTATATCTTATCCGATGCTTCCGCAATCATCGTTTCAACGCCGGGACCTTTTCTGCCTTTGGTGCTGCGTCACCCTATTTTGGGCCGATGGTCCATGTATCAATTTGGGTCCATTAAGGACGTGTCATAGGGTTGGACAACAACCCCAACACCCCCTGGTCATTTCCCTAGGTATTAATAAGGATTAGAGCCACCACAAACAGATGGGGTTTTGTTTTGTTGAAAGTTTAGCCATTGCTACTTCCTTGTAGACACGTGTGTTGACTAGACCATCCGTTCTACTTGATTCAGAACCCCAACTTTATGAGTTCCGATTGGTTTTTCATCTCCATATTTGCAATTGAGTTGCTTGTTTTACTTGTTCTTGCTTGTTCCTCGATTGCTTGCAGGAATTACCCTAGTGGTTTGGTTGATCGTGCTCCACAAGATCACGACGGCTGTTGGAGGTGGTGTATCGGTTGCTAAGGCGCAGTCTTGGAAGGCTATAGTCATGCCGTGAACGTCATCTCCATCCACCAATCGAGTTATCTCATGCTTCTCATCGAAAGATCGACCACAAACCCTTGCGGGTTCATATCAGTTGGTAATCAGAGCAAGGTTTATCGGTGAGAGACTTCCAATTCTTCGCTGTTTTAATTTTCCTATAGTCTAGAAAAGCCAAAAAAAATAGTAGATTAGTTTACCCGCACTCCTATAAACCCTTTGAGCCTTTGCTAGCACTGCTTAGTTTGGGCTTGTTGAGTTTTTGGTTGCATTGGTTGTGTCGAGTTGCTGGTCTTAGTCTCTATACCTTTAGAGTTTTGAGTTCTATCATGTTTTGGTCACCACGAGATCCACCATCACCATATACATCGTTGCTGCATTTCTGCCACCATGGATCCATATGATGTCCGATTTGAGAGTTTAAATACAATCTGGAAACTTGAAGTTGTCTTCTTTCCAACGGATCTAACATTGCAGCAAAATTCGATCTGAGCACTCTACAATCATCTTAGAGATTTCTGCATCTGCGGTATTAACAAGATTTGTTAAATCTGACTTTGAAGAGGCTGTGTGCTAGCCTTAATGTTTGGGTTGTCATAGTACCAAATAAAACATTTAGGCCTCTGCAAAAAAAAGAAAAAGAAGAAGAAAAAGACAAGAGAAGGAGAAGAAACAAGGGGCTGAATCTGTTGTTTTCTTCATGCTGTGCTAGTTGTTCTTTTTCAGTGACTACCTTTGTGTCTAGGCTCATGTCTCTAGCATGGTTTAGCCTAGAACCAGCATAGTACCTCTGTTGAACGATTATTTAGCTTGCTTTTGTGACTAACGTGGTGCTCGTACTTCCTTGCTTTAGCCCACCTATAGCTCCACATATTTCGACTACAGCTTGACAAGTGTTGTTGTTGCGGCACCGATACACTTCACTCCACGGTTGTAGACTTGTTGGTTGCCATCACCTCCTGTTTGGTTTGGTAAGAACTTGTAAGGGCTTGTTTTAACAAGTTGAGTTTGAGAGAGTTACAACCGACACATCCTAGTAGTTGATAGGAGGATACATATTATTTTTGTGTTTCTTGTTTTCTACTAATCATGGCAGGTAATATGGAGATTTTTGAGCTATTGAAACTAGACCCTCATATTCAGGATGTCATTCAACACTTGCCGTTATATGATGGTAAGTTTGATCCTCAAGCTTACATTGATTGAGAGTTAAAAGTAGAAAATGAATTTGATGAGCATGACCTGTCCGAGAAACAAAAGATTTGTATTGCCTCTAATATTTTGATTGAAAATGCTTTGCTAGAATGGAAACACATTTGTAGGCACAACAAAGTTCTAGAATCTTGGAAATACTTCAAATTTCTTTTTAGAGATGCATTCGTTCCTGCATATTATGATGATTATTTGCTTGCAAAATTAGACAACTTGAAGCAGGGTAGTAAGACTGTGAAACAATACTACCATAATTTTAAGATTTGTATCATGTTTGGTGGATTGGATGAATGCATGGAAGATGTTATGAGTAGATTCATGAGAGGGCTCAATTCTAAAATTCGAACCTTGTTAATTAGCAAATCATATTGCCATATTGGTCAATTGTTTTGTCTGGCTCTCAATGCTGAAAAAGAGATTCTATTATCTGTGAATACTTGCCAGAATGATGTGACCCATAATGTCCAAAATTTGTCCACTCTGCATGCTAATGAAGAGCAACAAATAGTGGAACCCACTACTGATTTTCCTTTGTCACAAAATGAATTACTCGCTGTTCCTTGTGATAAAGAGGAGTTATGTGCTGATGATTCTTTTACTCCTATGCCACAAGTAGCGAATAAGTGTGATACTTTTGGTTTGGAACCATACAAATGTGCTGAAGATAAGCTTTTTCATCCTATTACATGTGCACAAGATGAACTGAATTTACTGTCCTCTTTAAATACTTTGGGTTATATTGAATTTGATATTCTGTGTAATCTAAATTGTCTAAAAGAGAAACTTAAATTTGATTCTAGTTTGTCGAGTTTTAATCTTTGTTCGCTTCATGTAATTGGCAAATATGACATCAAAGGAGAATATTTGGAGCATAAAGTTTATATTTGTTCTAATCTGAAATATCCTTTTGAGCCACAATACCATGATCAAATTGAGGGCTGCACTAACACTAATGATGTCTTGCAAAGTTTTTCTAGTTTTCCCCATATGCAACAAGATAAATATCAAGAAGGGGAGCACGGTTCACTTTTACCTACAACGCATACTCCAACAAAGATCAAATCGAGGACGGTTTGCTGTCAAGAAGGGGAGAATGATGAGGACATCATTGGCTCAAAGATGACCATGCCAACCACTTCTACACCAAAGGTGCAACCATTCTATATGAGGCTTATCATTGATGCATTTGATGAATTGATGTTGCACCATGATGTGTGTTCATTCTCATTTTTAGAATTACTTACATGGATCAAGAGAAGGTTTGATTGCATATGGAAAGCTGGAAGGTTAATGAAGTTGATTGGGGACCAAATCCAAGTATTCCTAACGTCCTCCGCTAGGCCACCACGTCACTTTGGTTCCAAGGATAGAAAGAGTCCAAGTCCAACATGTTTTGGAAGTTGAATTCGGACTGCAAAATAGTCCCAAATTGCGACGTTCACCACGACTTCATACGGACTCCGATTGGGACGTTATAGCACTTTTTGGAAAGCTTATCAAGTCTATTTTCCAACGGATCTTGACTCATGGCTACATCTTATCCGATGCTTTCGCAATTGTCGTTTCAACGCTGGGACCTTTTCTGCCTTTGGTGCTGCGTCACCCTATTTTGGGTCGATGGTCCATGTATCAATTTGGGTCCATTAAGGATGTGTCCTTGGGTTGGAGAACGACCCCAACACCCCCCTGGTCGTTCCCCTAGGTATTAATAAGGATTAGAGCCACCACAAACAGATAGGGTTTTGTTTTGTTGAAAGTTTAGCCATTGCTACTTCCTTGTAGACGCGTGTGTTGACTAGACCATCCGTTCTACTTGATTCAGAACCCCAACTTTGTGAGTTCCGATTGGTTTTTCATCTCCATATTTGCAATTGAGTTGCTTGTTCTACTTGTTCTTGCTTGTTCCTCGATTGCTTGCAGGAATTACCCTAGTGGTTTGGTTGATCGTGCTCCATAAGATCACGACGGCTGTTGGAGGTGGTGTATCGGTTCCTAAGGCGCAGTCTTGGAAGGCTATAGTCATGCCATGAACGTCATCTCCATCCACCAATCGAGTTATCCCACGCTTCTCATCGAAAGATCGACCACAAACCCTTGCAGGTTCATATCAGTTGGTAATCAGAGCAAGGTTTATCGCTGAGAGACTTCCAATTCTTCGCTGTTTTAATTTTCCTATAGTCCAGAAAAGCCAAAAAAAATAGTAGATTAGTTTACCCGCACTCCTATAAACCCTTTGAGCCTTTGCTAGCACTGCTTAGTTTGGGCTTGTTGAGTTTTTGGTTGCATCGGTTGTGTCGAGTTGCTGGTCTTAGTGTCTATTCCTTTAGAGTTTTGAATCATTTTTCACCCGATGGAACTCCTAGGTGATGTGGGTCATGTGGAATCTCATTTTGGTCCGTCTAGAGACAGTGTAAGTGCTGATGCAAGATAGTTGCACGGTTTGCGCCAAACATCTCATTGGCTCAAAAATCATTTTGGGCACACCCGATGGTACTCCCAGGTGACGAGGCTCAATTGGAACCTCAGTTCAGTCCGTTTGGAGGTAGTGGTAATCTTGTCACAAGATAGGTGCACGGTTTGCATCGAGCGTACTAGAGGCTCGAAAATCGTATTGGATACATCGGATGGAAGTACTATGTGACGTGGGTTAGGTGGAATCTTATTTCGGTCCGTTTGGAGACAGTGTTTGTGTCGGTGCAAGATAGGTGCATGGTTTGCGCCAAACATCTCATAGGCTCAAAAATAGTTTTGGACACACCCGATGGTACTCCTAGGTGACGAGGCTTAGGTGGAAGCTCAATTCAGTTTGTTTGGAGATAGTGGTAATCTTGACGCAAGATAGGTGCGTAGTTTGCATCGAACATACCACAGGCTCAGAAATCATTTTTCACCCGGTGGAACTCCTAGGTGATGTGGATCATGTGGAATCTCATTTTGGTCTGTCTAGAGACAGTGTAAGTGTCGATGCAAGAGAGTTGCACGGTTTGCGCCAAACATCTCATTGGCTCAAAAATCATTTTGGACACGCCCGATGGTACTCCCAGGTGACGAGGCTCAATTGGAACCTCAGTTCAGTCCGTTTGGAGGTATTGGTAATTTTGACGCAAGATAGGTGCACGGTTTGCATCGAGCGTACTAGAGGCTCAAAAATCATATTGGACACACCGGATGGAACTACTATGTGATGTGGGTCAGGTGGAATCTTATTTCGGTCCGTTTTGGAGACGGTGTTTGTGTCGGTATAAGATAGGTGCACGGATTGCGCCAAACATACCATTGGCTCAGAAATCATTCTAGACATGGTTGGTGGTAGTCCTAGGTGATGAGGCTCAAGTGGAAGCTCAATTAAGTCCTTTTAAAGATAGTGATAATCTTGGCGCAAGATAAGTGCACGGTTTGCGTTGAACGTACCGTAGGCTCAGAAATCATTTTTAACGCACCCGATGGAACTCCTAGGTGACGTGGGTCCTGTGGAATCTTGTTTTGGTCTGTCTAGATAGGGGCACTGTTTGCGCCAAACATCTTATAGGCTTAGAAATCATTTTGGACACACCCGATGGTACACCTAGGTGACGAGGCTCAAGCGGAAGCTCAATTCAGTTCGTTTGGAGATAGTGGGAATCTTGACGCAAGATAGGTGCACAGTTTGCGCCGAATGAACCACAGGCTCATAAATCATTTTTGACGCACCCGATTGAACTCATAGGTGACGTGGGTCATGTGGAATCCTGTTTCGGTACGTCTAGAGACAGTGTAAGTGTTGGTGCAAGATAGGTGCACGGTTTGCGCCAAACATCTCATAGGGTCAGAAATCGTTTTGGACACACCCGATGGTACTCCTAGGTGACGAGGCTCATGTGGAGCTCGGTTCAGTCTGTTTGGAGATAGTTGTAATCTTGATGCAAGATAGGTGCACGTTTTGCACGGAGCATACTAGAGGCTCGAAAATCATATTGCACACAACGGATGTAACTACTATGTGATGTGGGTTAGGTAGAATCTCGTTTTGATCCATTTGGAGACAGTGTTTGTGTCGGTACAAGATAGGTCCACGATTTGCGCCAAACATACCATTGGCTCAGAAATCATTCTGGACATGGTTGGTGGTAGTCCTAGGTGATGAGGCTCAAGTGGAAGCTCAATTAAGTCCTTTTGAAGATAGTGATAATCTTGGCGCAAGATAATTGCACGGTTTGCGTTGAACGTACCGTAGGCTCAGAAATCGTTTTTAACGCACCCGATGGAACTCCTAGGTGACGTGGGTCCTGTGGAATCTTGTTTTGGTCTGTCTAGATAGGGGCACTGTTTGCGCCAAACATCTTATAGGCTTAGAAATCATTTTGGACACACCCGATGGTACACCTAGGTGATGAGGCTCAAGCGGAAGCTCGATTCAGTTCGTTTGGAGATAGTGGGAATCTTGACGCAAGATAGGTGCACAGTTTGCGCCGAATGAACCACAGGCTCATAAATCATTTTTGACGCACCCGATGGAACTCATAGGTGACGTGGGTCATGTGGAATCCTGTTTCGGTACGTCTAGAGACAGTGTAAGTGTTGGTGCAAGATAGGTGCACGGTTTGCGCCAAACATCTCATAGGGTCAGAAATCGTTTTGGACACAACCGATGGTACTCCTAGGTGACGAGGCTCATGTGGAGCTCGGTTCAGTCTGTTTGGAGATAGTTGTAATCTTGATGCAAGATAGGTGCACGTTTTGCACGGAGCATACTAGAGGCTCGAAAATCGTATTGCACACAACGGATGTAACTACTATGTGATGTGGGTTAGGTAGAATCTCGTTTTGGTCCATTTGCAGACAGTGTTTGTGTCGGTACAAGATAGGTCCACGGTTTGCGCCAAACATGTCATTGTTTCAAAAATCATTTTGGACACACCCGATGGTACTCCTAGGTGACAAGGCTCAAGTGTAAGCTCGGTTCAGTCCATTTGGAGATAGTGGTAATCTTGGAGCAAGATAGGTGCATGGTCTGCGCTGAACGTTTCATAGGCTCAGAAATCGTTTTTGAGGCACCCGATGGAACTCCTAGGTGACGTGGGTCATGTGAAATCTCATTTTGGTCTATCTGGAGATACTGTATGGATCGGTGCAAGATAGGTGCATGGTTTGCGCCAAACATCTCATAGGCTCAAAAATAGTTTTGGACACACCCGATGGTACTCCTAGGTGACGAAGCTTAGGTGGAAGCTCAATTCAGTTTGTTTGGAGATAGTGGTAATCTTGACGCAAGATAGGTGCGTAGTTTGCACCGAATATACCACAGGCTCAGAAATCATTTTTCACCCGGTGGAACTCCTAGGTGATGTGGGTCATGTAGAATCTCCCAGGTGACGAGGCTCAATTGGAACCTCAGTTCAGTCCTTTTGGAGGTAGTGGTAATTTTGATGCAAGATAGGTGCACGGTTTGCATCGAGCGTACTAGAGGCTCAAAAATCGTATTGGACACACCGGATGGAACTACTATGTGATGTGGGTCAGGTGGAATCTTATTTCGGTCCGTTTTGGAGACAGTGTTTGTGTCGATATAAGATAGGTGCACGGATTGCGCCAAACATACCATTGGCTCAGAAATCATTCTGGACATGGTTGGTTGTAGTCCTAGGTGATGAGGCTCAAGTGGAAGCTCAATTAAGTCCTTTTGAAGATAGTGATAATCTTGGCGCAAGATAAGTGCACGGTTTGCGTTGAACGTACCGTAGGCTCAGAAATTGTTTTTAACGCACCCGATGGAACTCCTAGGTGACGTGGGTCCTACGGAATCTTGTTTTGGTCTGTCTAGATAGGGGCACTGTTTGCGCCAAACATCTTATAGGCTTAGAAATCATTTTGGACACACCCGATGGTACACCTAGGTGACGAGGCTCAAGCGGAAGCTCGATTCAGTTCGTTTGGAGATAGTGGGAATCTTGACGCAAGATAGGTGCACAGTTTGCGCCGAATGAACCACAGGCTCATAAATCATTTTTGACGCACCCGATGGAACTCATAGGTGACGTGGGTCATGTGGAATCCTGTTTCGGTACGTCTAGAGACAGTGTAAGTGTTGGTGCAAGATAGGTGCACGGTTTGCGCCAAACATCTCATAGGGTCAGAAATCGTTTTGGACACAACCGATGGTACTCCTAGGTGACGAGGCTCATGTGGAGCTCGGTTCAGTCTGTTTGGAGATAGTTGTAATCTTGATGCAAGATAGGTGCACGTTTTGCACGGAGCATACTAGAGGCTCGAAAATCATATTGCACACAACGGATGTAACTACTATGTGATGTGGGTTAGGTAGAATCTCGTTTTGGTCCATTTGGAGACAGTGTTTGTGTCGGTACAAGATAGGTCCACGGTTTGCGCCAAACATGTCATTGTTTCAAAAATCATTTTGGACACACCCGATGGTACTCCTAGGTGACGAGGCTCAAGTGGAAGCTCGGTTCAGTCCATTTGGAGATAGTGGTAATCTTGGTGCAAGATAGGTGCATGGTCTGCGCTGAACGTTTCATAGGCTCAGAAATCGTTTTTGAGGCACCCGATGAAACTCCTTGGTGACGTGAGTCATGTGAAATCTCATTTTGGTCTATCTGGAGATACTGTATGGGTCGGTGCAAGATAGGTGCATGGTTTGCGCCAAACATCTCATAGGCTCAAAAATAGTTTTGGACAAACTCGATGGTACTCCTAGGTGACGAGGCTTATGTGGAAGCTCTATTCAGTTTGTTTGGAGATAGTGGTAATCTTGACGCAAGATAGGTGCGTAGTTTGCACCGAACATACCACAGGCTCAGAAATCATTTTTCACCCGGTGGAACTCCTAGGTGATGTGGGTCATGTGGAATCTCATTTTGGTCTGTCTAGAGACAGTGTAAGTGTCGATGCAAGATAGTTGCACGATTTGCGCCAAACATCTCATTGGCTCAAAAATCATTTTGGACACGCCCGATGGTACTCCCAGGTGACGAGGCTCAATTGGAACCTCAGTTCAGTCCGTTTGGAGGTAGTGGTAATTTTGACGCAAGATAGGTGCACGGTTTGCATCGAGTGTACTAGAGGCTCAAAAATCGTATTGGACACACCGGATGGAACTACTATGTGATGTGGGTCAGGTGGAATCTTATTTCGGTCCGTTTTGGAGACAGTGTTTGTGTCGGTATAAGATAGGTGCACGGATTGCGCCAAACATACCATTGGCTCAGAAATCATTCTGGACATGGTTGGTGGTAGTCCTAGGTGATGAGGCTCAAGTGGAAGCTCAATTAAGTCCTTTTGAAGATAGTGATAATCTTGGCGCAAGATAATTGCACGGTTTGCGTTGAACGTACCGTAGGCTCAGAAATCGTTTTTAACGCACCCGATGGAACTCCTAGGTGACGTGGGTCCTGTGGAATCTTGTTTTGGTCTGTCTAGATAGGGGCACTGTTTGCGCCAAACATCTTATAGGCTTAGAAATCATTTTGGACACACCCGATGGTACACCTAGGTGACGAGGCTCAAGCGGAAGCTCGATTCAGTTCGTTTGGAGATAGTGGGAATCTTGACGCAAGATAGGTGCACAGTTTGCGCCGAATGAACCATAGGCTCATAAATCATTTTTGACGCACCCGATGGAACTCATAGGTGACGTGGGTCATGTGGAATCCTGTTTCGGTACGTCTAGAGACAGTGTAAGTGTTGGTGCAAGATAGGTGCACGGTTTGCGCCAAACATCTCATAGGGTCAGAAATCGTTTTGGACACACCCGATGGTACTCCTAGGTGACGAGGCTCATGTGGAGCTCGGTTCAGTCTGTTTGGAGATAGTTGTAATCTTGATGCAAGATAGGTGCACGTTTTGCACGGAGCATACTAGAGGCTCGAAAATCGTATTGCACACAACGGATGTAACTACTATGTGATGTGGGTTAGGTAGAATCTCGTTTTGGTCCATTTGCAGACAGTGTTTGTGTCGGTACAAGATAGGTCCACGGTTTGCGCCAAACATGTCATTGTTTCAAAAATCATTTTGGACACACCCGATGGTACTCCTAGGTGACAAGGCTCAAGTGGAAGCTCGGTTCAGTCCATTTGGAGATAGTGGTAATCTTGGAGCAAGATAGGTGCATGGTCTGCGCTGAACGTTTCATAGGCTCAGAAATCGTTTTTGAGGCACCCGATGGAACTCCTAGGTGACGTGGGTCATGTGAAATCTCATTTTGGTCTATCTGGAGATACTGTATGGATCGGTGCAAGATAGGTGCATGGTTTGCGCCAAACATCTCATAGGCTCAAAAATAGTTTTGGACACACCCGATGGTACTCCTAGGTGACGAAGCTTAGGTGGAAGCTCAATTCAGTTTGTTTGGAGATAGTGGTAATCTTGACGCAAGATAGGTGCGTAGTTTGCACCGAACATACCACAGGCTCAGAAATCATTTTTCACCCGGTGGAACTCCTAGGTGATGTGGGTCATGTAGAATCTCATTTTGGTCTGTCTAGAGACAGTGTAAGTGTCGATGCAAGATAGTTGCACGGTTTGCGCCAAACATCTCATTGGCTCAAAAATCATTTTGGACACGCCTGATGGTACTCCCAGGTGACGAGGCTCAATTGGAACCTCAGTTCAGTCCTTTTGGAGGTAGTGGTAATTTTGATGCAAGATAGGTGCACGGTTTGCATCGAGCGTACTAGAGGCTCAAAAATCGTATTGGACACACCGGATGGAACTACTATGTGATGTGGGTCAGGTGGAATCTTATTTCGGTCCGTTTTGGAGACAGTGTTTGTGTCGGTATAAGATAGGTGCACGGATTGCGCCAAACATACCATTGGCTCAGAAATCATTCTGGACATGGTTGGTTGTAGTCCTAGGTGATGAGGCTCAAGTGGAAGCTCAATTAAGTCCTTTTGAAGATAGTGATAATCTTGGCGCAAGATAAGTGCACGGTTTGCGTTGAACGTACCGTAGGCTCAGAAATTGTTTTTAACGCACCCGATGGAACTCCTAGGTGACGTGGGTCCTATGGAATCTTGTTTTGGTCTGTCTAGATAGGGGCACTGTTTGCGCCAAACATCTTATAGGCTTAGAAATCATTTTGGACACACCCGATGGTACACCTAGGTGACGAGGCTCAAGCGGAAGCTCGATTCAGTTCGTTTGGAGATAGTGGGAATCTTGACGCAAGATAGGTGCACAGTTTGCGCCGAATGAACCACAGGCTCATAAATCATTTTTGACGCACCCGATGGAACTCATAGGTGACGTGGGTCATGTGGAATCCTGTTTCGGTACGACTAGAGACAGTGTAAGTGTTGGTGCAAGATAGGTGCACGGTTTGCGCCAAACATCTCATAGGGTCAGAAATCGTTTTGGACACAACCGATGGTACTCCTAGGTGACGAGGCTCATGTGGAGCTCGGTTCAGTCTGTTTGGAGATAGTTGTAATCTTGATGCAAGATAGGTGCACGTTTTGGACGGAGCATACTAGAGGCTCGAAAATCATATTGCACACAACGGATGTAACTACTATGTGATGTGGGTTAGGTAGAATCTCGTTTTGGTCCATTCGGAGATAGTGTTTGTGTCGGTACAAGATAGGTCCACGGTTTGCGCCAAACATGTCATTGTTTCAAAAATCATTTTGGACACACCCGATGGTACTCCTAGGTGACGAGGCTCAAGTGGAAGCTCGGTTCAGTCCATTTGGAGATAGTGGTAATCTTGGAGCAAGATAGGTGCATGGTCTGCGCTGAACGTTTCATAGGCTCAGAAATCGTTTTTGAGGCACCCGATGAAACTCCTAGGTGACGTGGGTCATGTGAAATCTCATTTTGGTCTATCTGGAGATACTGTATGGGTCGGTGCAAGATAGGTGCATGGTTTGCGCCAAACATCTCATAGGCTCAAAAATAGTTTTGGACAAACTCGATGGTACTCCTAGGTGACGAGGCTTATGTGGAAGCTCTATTCAGTTTGTTTGGAGATAGTGGTAATCTTGACGCAAGATAGGTGCGTAGTTTGCACCGAACATACCACAGGCTCAGAAATCATTTTTCACCCGGTGGAACTCCTAGGTGATGTGGGTCATGTGGAATCTCATTTTGGTCTGTCTAGAGACAGTGTAAGTGTCGATGCAAGATAGTTGCACGGTTTGCGCCAAACATCTCATTGGCTCAAAAATCATTTTGGACACGCCCGATGGTACTCCCAGGTGACGAGGCTTAATTGGAACCTCAGTTCAGTCTGTTTGGAGGTAGTGGTAATTTCGACGCAAGATAGGTGCACGGTTTGCATCGAGCGTACTAGAGGCTCAAAAATCGTATTGGACACACTGGATGGAACTACTATGTGATGTGGGTCAGGTGGAATCTTATTTCGGTCCGTTTTGGAGACAGTGTTTGTGTCGGTATAAGATAGGTGCACGGATTGCGCCAAACATACCATTGGCTCAGAAATCATTCTGGACATGGTTGGTGGTAGTCCTAGGTGATGAGGCTCAAGTGGAAGCTCAATTAAGTCCTTTTGAAGATAGTGATAATCTGGGTGCAAGATAAGTGCACGGTTTGCGTTGAACGTACCGTAGGCTCAGAAATCGTTTTTAACGCACCCGATGGAACTCCTAGGTGACGTGGGTCCTATGGAATCTTGTTTTGGTCTATCTAGATAGGGGCACTGTTTGCGCCAAACATCTTATAGGCTTAGAAATCATTTTCGACACACCCGATGGTACACCTAGGTGACAAGGCTCAAGCGGAAGCTCGATTCAGTTCGTTTGGAGATAGTGGGAATCTTGACGCAAGATAGGTGCACAGTTTGCGCCGAATGAACCACAGGCTCATAAATCATTTTTGACGCACCCGATGGAACTCATAGGTGACGTGGGTCATGTGGAATCCTGTTTCGGTACCTCTAGAGACAGTGTAAGTGTTGGTGCAAGATAGGTGCACGGTTTGCGCCAAACATCTCATAGGGTCAGAAATCATTTTGGACACACCCGATGGTACTCCTAGGTGACGAGGCTCATGTGGAGCTCGGTTCAGTCTGTTTGCAGATAGTTGTAATCTTGATGCAAGATAGGTGCACGTTTTGCACGGAGCATACTAGAGGCTCAAAAATCGTATTGGACACAACGGATGTAACTACTATGTGATGTGGGTTAGGTAGAATCTCATCTTGGTCTATTTGGAGACAGTGTTTGTGTCGGTACAAGATAGGTCCACGGTTTGCGCCAAACATGTCATTGTTTCAAAAATCATTTTGGACACACCCGATGGTACTCCTAGGTGACGAGGCTCAAGTGGAAGCTCGGTTCAGTCCATTTGGAGATAGTGGTAATCTTGGAGCAAGATAGGTGCATGGTCTGCGCTGAACGTTTCATAGGCTCAGAAATCGTTTTTGAGGCACCCGATGAAACTCCTTGGTGACGTGAGTCATGTGAAATCTCATTTTGGTCTATCTGGAGATACTGTATGGGTCGGTGCAAGATAGGTGCATGGTTTGCGCCAAACATCTCATAGGCTCAAAAATAGTTTTGGACAAACTCGATGGTACTCCTAGGTGACGAGGCTTATGTGGAAGCTCTATTCAGTTTGTTTGGAGATAGTGGTAATCTTGACGCAAGATAGGTGCGTAGTTTGCACCGAACATACCACAGGCTCAGAAATCATTTTTCACCCGGTGGAACTCCTAGGTGATGTGGGTCATGTGGAATCTCATTTTGGTCTGTCTAGAGACAGTGTAAGTGTCGATGCAAGATAGTTGCACGATTTGCGCCAAACATCTCATTGGCTCAAAAATCATTTTGGACACGCCCGATGGTACTCCCAGGTGACGAGGCTCAATTGGAACCTCAGTTCAGTCCGTTTGGAGGTAGTGGTAATTTTGACGCAAGATAGGTGCACGGTTTGCATCGAGTGTACTAGAGGCTCAAAAATCATATTGGACACACCGGATGGAACTTCTATGTGATGTGGGTCAGGTGGAATCTTATTTCGGTCCGTTTTGGAGACAGTGTTTGTGTCGGTATAAGATAGGTGCACGGATTGCGCCAAACATACCATTGGCTCAGAAATCATTCTGGACATGGTTGGTGGTAGTCCTAGGTGATGAGGCTCAAGTGGAAGCTCAATTAAGTCCTTTTGAAGATAGTGATAATCTGGGCGCAAGATAAGTGCACGGTTTGCGTTGAACGTACCGTAGGCTCAGAAATCGTTTTTAACGCACCCGATGGAACTCCTAGGTGACATGGGTCCTATGGAATCTTGTTTTGGTCTGTCTAGATGGGGGCACTGTTTGCGCCAAACATCTTATAGGCTTAGAAATCATTTTCGACACACCCGATGGTACACCTAGGTGACAAGGCTCAAGCGGAAGCTCGATTCAGTTCGTTTGGAGATAGTGGGAATCTTGACGCAAGATAGGTGCACAGTTTGCGCCAAATGAACCACAGGCTCATAAATCATTTTTGACGCACCCGATGGAACTCATAGGTGACGTGGGTCATGTGGAATCCTGTTTCGGTACCTCTAGAGACAGTGTAAGTGTTGGTGCAAGATAGGTGCACGGTTTGCGCCAAACATCTCATAGGGTCAGAAATCATTTTGGACACACCCGATGGTACTCCTAGGTGACGAGGCTCATGTGGAGCTCGGTTCAGTCTGTTTGCAGATAGTTGTAATCTTGATGCAAGATAGGTGCACGTTTTGCACGGAGCATACTAGAGGCTCAAAAATCGTATTGGACACAACGGATGTAACTACTATGTGATGTGGGTTAGGTAGAATCTCGTCTTGGTCTATTTGGAGACAGAGTTTGTGTCGGTACAAGATAGGTCCACGGTTTGCGCCAAACATGTCATTGTTTCAAAAATCATTTTGGACACACCCGATGGTACTCCTAGGTGACGAGGCTCAAGTGGAAGCTCGGTTCAGTCCATTTGGAGATAGTGGTAATCTTGGAGCAAGATAGGTGCATGGTCTGCGCTGAACGTTTCATAGGCTCAGAAATCGTTTTTGAGGCACCCGATGAAACTCCTAGGTGACGTGGGTCATGTGAAATCTCATTTTGGTCTATCTGGAGATACTGTATGGGTCGGTGCAAGATAGGTGCATGGTTTGCGCCAAACATCTCATAGGCTCAAAAATAGTTTTGGACAAACTCGATGGTACTCCTAGGTGACGAGGCTTATGTGGAAGCTCTATTCAGTTTGTTTGGAGATAGTGGTAATCTTGACGCAAGATAGGTGCGTAGTTTGCACCGAACATACCACAGGCTCAGAAATCATTTTTCACCCGGTGGAACTCCTAGGTGATGTGGGTCATGTGGAATCTCATTTTGGTCTGTCTAGAGACAGTGTAAGTGTCGATGCAAGATAGTTGCACGGTTTGCGCCAAACATCTCATTGGCTCAAAAATCATTTTGGACACGCCCGATGGTACTCCCAGGTGACGAGGCTTAATTGGAACCTCAGTTCAGTCTGTTTGGAGGTAGTGGTAATTTTGACGCAAGATAGGTGCACGGTTTGCATCGAGCGTACTAGAGGCTCAAAAATCGTATTGGACACACCGGATGGAACTACTATGTGATGTGGGTCAGGTGGAATCTTATTTCGGTCCGTTTTGGAGACAGTGTTTGTGTCGGTATAAGATAGGTGCACGGATTGCGCCAAACATACCATTGGCTCAGAAATCATTCTGGACATGGTTGGTGGTAGTCCTAGGTGATGAGGCTCAAGTGGAAGCTCAATTAAGTCCTTTTGAAGATAGTGATAATCTTGGCGCAAGATAAGTGCACGGTTTGCGTTGAACGTATCGTAGGCTCAGAAATCGTTTTTAACACACCCGATGGAACTCCTAGGTGACGTGGGTCCTGTGGAATCTTGTTTTGGTCTGTCTAGATAGGGGCACTGTTTACGCCAAACATCTTAAGGCTTAGAAATCCTTTTGGACACACCCGATGGTACACCTAGGTGACGAGGCTCAAGCGGAAGCTCGATTCAGTTTGTTCGGAGATAGTGGGAATCTTGACGCAAGATAGGTGCATAGTTTGCGCCGAATGAACCATAGGCTCATAAATCATTTTGACGCACCCGTTGGAACTCATAGGTGACGTGGGTCATGTGGAATCCTGTTTCGGTACGTCTAGAGACAGTGTAAGTGTTGGTGCAAGATAGGTGCACGGTTTACGCCAAACATCTCATAGGGTCAGAAATCATTTTGGACACACCCGATGGTACTCCTAGGTGACGAGGCTCATGTGGAGCTCGGTTCAGTCTGTTTGGAGATAGTTGTAATCTTGATGCAAGATAGGTGCACGTTTTGCACGGAGCATACTAGAGGCTCAAAAATCGTATTGGACACAACGGATGTAACTATATGTGATGTGGGTTAGGTAGAATCTCGTTTTGGTCTATTTGGAGACAGTGTTTGTGTCGGTACAAGATAGGTCCACGGTTTGCGCCAAACATGTCATTGTTTCAAAAATCATTTTGGACACACCCGATGGTACTCCTAGGTGACGAGGCTCAAGTGGAAGCTCGGTTCAGTCCATTTGGAGATAGTGGTAATCTTGGAGCAAGATAGGTGTATGGTCTGCGCTGAACGTTTCATAGGCTCAGAAATCGTTTTTGAGGCACCCGATGAAACTCCTAGGTGACGTGGGTCATGTGAAATCTCATTTTGGTCTATCTGGAGATACTGTATGGGTCGGTGCAAGATAGGTGCATGGTTTGCGCCAAACATCTCATAGGCTCAAAAATAGTTTTGGACACACCCGATGGTACTCCTAGGTGACGAGGCTTAGGTGGAAGCTCAATTCAGTTTGTTTGGAGATAGTGGTAATCTTGACTCAAGATAGGTGCGTAGTTTGCACCGAACATACCACAGGCTCAGAAATCATTTTTCACCCGGTGGAACTCCTAGGTGATGTGGGTCATGTGGAATCTCATTTTGGTCTGTCTAGAGACAGTGTAAGTGTCGATGCAAGATAGTTGCACGTTTTGCGCCAAACATCTCATTGGCTCAAAAATCATTTTGGACACGCCTGATGGTACTCCCAGGTGACGAGGCTCAATTGGAACCTCAGTTCAGTCCGTTTGGAGGTAGTGGTATTTTTGACGCAAGATAGGTGCACGGTTTGCATCGAGCGTACTAGAGGCTCAAAAATCATATTGGACACACCGGATGGAACTACTATGTGATGTGGGTCAGGTGGAATCTTATTTCGGTCCGTTTTGGAGACAGTGTTTGTGTCGGTATAAGATAGGTGCACGGATTGCGCCAAACATACCATTGGCTCAGAAATCATTCTGGACATGGTTGGTGGTAGTCCTAGGTGATGAGGCTCAAGTGGAAGCTCAATTAAGTCCTTTTGAAGATAGTGATAATCTTGGCGCAAGATAAGTGCACGGTTTGCGTTGAACATACCGTAGGCTCAGAAATCGTTTTTAACGCACCCGATGGAACTCCTAGGTGACGTGGGTCCTGTGGAATCTTGTTTTGGTCTGTCTAGATAGGGGCACTGTTTGAGCCAAACATCTTATAGGCTTAGAAATCATTTTGGACACACCCGATGGTACACCTAGGTGACGAGGCTCAAGCGGAAGCTCGATTCAGTTTGTTTGGAGATAGTGGGAATCTTGACGCAAGATAGGTGCATAGTTTGCGCCGAATGAACCATAGGCTCATAAATCATTTTGACGCACCCGATGGAACTCATAGGTGACGTGGGTCATGTGGAATCCTGTTTTGGTACATCTAGAGACAGTGTAAGTGTTGGTGCAAGATAGGTGGACGGTTTGCGACAAACATCTCATAGGGTCAGAAATCATTTTGGACACACCCGATGGTACTCCTAGGTGACGAGGCTCATGTGGAGCTCGGTTCAGTCTGTTTGGAGATAGTTGTAATCTTGATGCAAGATAGGTGCACGTTTTGCACGGAGCATACTAGAGGCTCAAAAATCGTATTGGACACAACGGATGTAACTACTATCTGATGTGGGTTAGGTAGAATCTCATTTTGGTCCATTTGGAGACAGTGTTTGTGTTGGTACAAGATAGGTCCATGGTTTGCGCCAAACATGTCATTGTTTCAAAAATCATTTTGGACACACCCGATGGTAGTCCTAGGTGACGAGGCTCAAGTGGAAGCTCGGTTCAGTCCATTTGGAGATAGTGGTAATCTTGGAGCAAGATAGGTGCATGGTCTGCGCTGAACGTTTCATAGGCTCAGAAATCGTTTTTGAGGCACCCGATGAAACTCCTAGGTGACGTGGGTCATGTGAAATCTCATTTTGGTCTATCTGGAGATACTATATGGGTCGGTGCAAGATAGGTGCATGGTTTGCGCCAAACATCTCATAGGCTCAAAAATAGTTTTGGACAAACTCGATGGTACTCCTAGGTGACGAGGCTTATGTGGAAGCTCTATTCAGTTTGTTTGGAGATAGTGGTAATCTTGACGCAAGATAGGTGCGTAGTTTGCACCGAACATACCACAGGCTCAGAAATCATTTTTCACCCGGTGGAACTCCTAGGTGATGTGGGTCATGTGGAATCTCATTTTGGTCTGTCTAGAGACAGTGTAAGTGTCGATGCAAGATAGTTGCACGGTTTGTGCCAAACATCTCATTGGCTCAAAAATCATTTTGGACACGCCCGATGGTACTCCCAGGTGACGAGGCTCAATTGGAACCTCAGTTCAGTCCGTTTGGAGGTAGTGGTAATTTTGACGCAAGATAGGTGCACGGTTTGCATCGAGCGTACTAGAGGCTCAAAAATCGTATTGGACACACCGGATGGAACTACTATGTGATGTGGGTCAGGTGGAATCTTATTTCGGTCCGTTTTGGAGACAGTGTTTGTGTCGGTATAAGATAGGTGCACGGATTGCGCCAAACATACCATTGGCTCAGAAATCATTCTGGACATGGTTGGTGGTAGTCCTAGGTGATGAGGCTCAAGTGGAAGCTCAATTAAGTCCTTTTGAAGATAGTGATAATCTTGGCGCAAGATAAGTGCACGGTTTGCGTTGAACGTACCGTAGGCTCAGAAATCATTTTTAACACACCCGATGGAACTCCTAGGTGACGTGGGTCCTGTGGAATCTTGTTTTGGTCTGTCTAGATAGGGGCACTGTTTGCGCCAAACATCTTATAGGCTTAGAAATTATTTTGGACACACCCGATGGTACACCTAGGTGACGAGGCTCAAGCGGAAGCTCGATTCAGTTTGTTTGGAGATAGTGGGAATCTTGACGCAAGATAGGTGCATAGTTTGCGCCGAATGAACCATAGGCTCATAAATCATTTTGACGCACCCGATGGAACTCATAGGTGACGTGGGTCATGTGGAATCCTGTTTTGGTACGTCTAGAGACAGTGTAAGTGTTGGTGCAAGATAGGTGGACGGTTTGCGACAAACATCTCATAGGGTCAGAAATCATTTTGGACACACCCGATGGTACTCCTAGGTGACGAGGCTCATGTGGAGCTCGGTTCAGTCTGTTTGGAGATAAATCTTGATGCAAGATAGGTGCACGTTTTGCACGGAGCATACTAGAGGCTCAAAAATCGTATTGGACACAACAGATGTAACTACTATCTGATGTGGGTTAGGTAGAATCTCATTTTGGTCCATTTGGAGACAGTGTTTGTGTTGGTACAAGATAGGTCCACGGTTTGCGCCAAACATGTCATTGTTTCAAAAATCATTTTGGACACACCCGATGGTAGTCCTAGGTGACGAGGCTCAAGTGGAAGCTCGGTTCAGTCCATTTGGAGATAGTGGTAATCTTGGAGCAAGATAGGTACATGGTCTGCGCTGAACGTTTCATAGGCTCAGAAATCGTTTTTGAGGCACCCGATGAAACTCCTAGGTGACGTGGGTCATGTGAAATCTCATTTTGGTCTATCTGGAGATACTGTATGGGTCGGTGCAAGATAGGTGCATGGTTTGCGCCAAACATCTCATAGGCTCAAAAATAGTTTTGGACACACCCGATGGTACTCCTAGGTGACGAGGCTTAGGTGGAAGCTCAATTCAGTTTGTTTGGAGATAGTGGTAATCTTGACACAAGATAGGTGCGTAGTTTGCACCGAACATACCACAGGCTCAGAAATCATTTTTCACCCGGTGGAACTCCTAGGTGATGTGGGTCATGTGGAATCTCATTTTGGTCTGTCTAGAGACAGTGTAAGTGTCGATGCAAGATAGTTGCACGTTTTGCGCCAAACATCTCATTGGCTCAAAAATCATTTTGGACACGCCTGATGGTACTCCCAGGTGACGAGGCTCAATTGGAACCTCAGTTCAGTCCGTTTGGAGGTAGTGGTATTTTTGATGCAAGATAGGTGCACGGTTTGCATCGAGCGTACTAGAGGCTCAAAAATCGTATTGGACACACCGGATGGAACTACTATGTGATGTGGGTCAGGTGGAATCTTATTTCGGTCCGTTTTGGAGACAGTGTTTGTGTCGGTATAAGATAGGTGCACGGATTGCGCCAAACATACCATTGGCTCAGAAATCATTCTGGACATGGTTGGTGGTAGTCCTAGGTGATGAGGCTCAAGTGGAAGCTCAATTAAGTCCTTTTGAAGATAGTGATAATCTTGGTGCAAGATAAGTGCACGGTTTGCGTTGAACGTACCGTAGGCTCAGAAATCGTTTTTAACGCACCCGATGGAACTCCTAGGTGACGTGGGTCCTGTGGAATCTTGTTTTGGTCTGTCTAGATAGGGGCACTGTTTGCGCCAAACATCTTATAGGCTTAGAAATCATTTTGGACACACCCGATGGTACACCTAGGTGACGAGGCTCAAGTGGAAGCTCGATTCAGTTCGTTTGGATATAGTGGGAATCTTGACGCAAGATAGGTGCACAGTTTGCGCCGAATGAACCACATGCTCATAAAATCATTTTTGACGCACCCGATGGAACTCATAGGTGACGTGGGTCATGTGGAATCCTGTTTCGGTACGTCTAGAGACAATGTAAGTGTTGGTGCAAGATAGGTGCACGGTTTGCGCCAAACATCTCATAGGGTCAGAAATCGTTTTGGACACACCCGATGGTACTCCTAGGTGATGAGGCTCATGTGGAGCTCGGTTCAGTCTGTTTGGAGATAGTTGTAATCTTGATGCAAGATAGGTGCACGTTTTGCACGGAGCATACTAGAGGCTCAAAAATCGTATTGGACACAACGGATGTAACAACTATGTGATGTGGGTTAGGTAGAATCTCGTTTTGGTCCATTTGGAGACAGTGTTTGTGTCGGTACAAGATAGGTCCACGGTTTGCGCCAAACATGTCATTGTTTCAAAAATCATTTTGGACACACCCGATGGTACTCCTAGGTGACGAGGCTCAAGTGGAAGCTCGGTTCAGTCCATTTGGAGATAGTGGTAATCTTGGAGCAAGATAGGTGCATGGTCTGCGCTGAACGTTTCATAGGCTCAGAAATCATTTTTGAGGCACCCAATGGAACTCCTAGGTGACGTGGGTCATGTGAAATCTCATTTTGGTCTATCTAGAGATACTGTATGGGTCGGTGCAAGATAGGTGCATGGTTTGCGCCAAACATCTCATAGGCTCAAAAATAGTTTTGGACAAACCTGATGGTACTCCTAGGTGACGAGGCTTAGGTGGAAGCTCAATTCAGTTTGTTTGGAGATAGTGGTAATCTTGACGCAAGATAGGTGTGTAGTTTGCACCGAACATACCACAGGCTCAGAAATCATTTTTCACCCGGTGGAACTCCTAGGTGATGTGGGTCATGTGGAATCTCATTTTGCTCTGTCTAGAGACAGTGTAAGTGTCGATGCAAGATAGTTGCACGTTTTGCGCCAAACATCTCATTGGCTCAAAAATCATTTTGGACACGCCCGATGGTACTCCCAGGTGACGAGGCTCGATTGGAACCTCAGTTCAGTCCGTTTGGAGCTAGTTGACCGGTAGCGATCGGTCATTTTGAAAGTATTGCTTAGCCATGCTTAGACCGGTAGCGATCGGTGATTTTCGGTCACCTACATTTATAGGTGGTTACTGAAAGAATTTAGCTATGAAAAGAATGATATCCTGGAATTAACCATGTGTTGATGGATAATTGGAGACCGGACAGAAAAGTTGGAGGCAACTAGATAGGGTTCCAGGGTGATGTTAGTTCTCTGTCTGTGTTGATTAAGGACCGATCATTGCTCGTCCCTCTTTTCATGTTGAACGCATGCCTCACATTTTGCTGGCCGAATAAAGTACCTTTCGACCGCGAAGCTAGTAACATGATTCGGGCCGGGACCTACACGGGGTGCGCGTACTGGTGCTGAAGGGAGTATGACAGGGACGCGAAGAGTAAGCCCAAGGTGCGTCCTGGCAGTCGGGCAGTCCATGGGTACTATGGCCCCAGTTTATCCCGCGACGTTTACTGGAATTGTGTCATTGGTGATCTAAGTGACCCTGACAGGGGAAGCGTGGTTTGTGTGAGGAATAAATCACCAGCTAGTTAGAAATCGATTGAAATCGCCATCGCTCCTGGACCATTGGGTGTGGCCAAAACGATTTCTGAGCCTATGGCACGTTTGGTGCAAACTGTGTATCTATATTGCACCAACATTAACATTGTCTCCAAACATACCGAAACAAGATTTTACATGACCCACGTCTCCTAGCAGCCCCGTCGGGTGCGTCCAAAATGACTTCTGAGCTGGTGGTACGTTCGACGCAAACCATGGATCCATCTTGTGTCAAGATTAGCACTATCTCCAAATGGACTGAATCGACCTTGCACTTGAGCCTCGTCACCTAGAAGTATCACTGGGTGCATCCAAAATGATTTCTAAGCCTGTGGTACGTTTGGCGTAAACGGTGCACCTATCTTGCACCGACACTAACACTGTCTCCAGATGGACTAAAATGAGATTCCACATGACCCACGTCACCTAGGAGTTCCATCGAGTGCATCCAAAAAGATTTCTGAGCCTATGGTACGATCAGCGCAAATCGTGCACCTATCTTACGTCAAGGTTTGCACTATCTAGAAACGGAATGAAACGAGCATCCACTTGAGCCTCATCACCTAGGAGCACCATCGGGTGCGTCCAAAATGATTTCTGAGCCTATGGTACATTTGGCGCAAACTATGCACCTATCTTGCACGGAAACTAACATTGTCTCCAAACGGACCAAAACAAGATTCCACATTACCCATGTCAACTCAGAGTTCCATCAGGTGTGTCCAAAATGATTTCCGAGCCTATGGTACGTTCGGTGCAAACCGTGCACATATCTGACATCAAGATTAGCACCATTCCAAATGGAATAAAATGAGCATCCACTAATGATTTCTAAGCCTATGGTACGTTTCACGCAAACCATGCACCTATCTTGCACTGACACTAACTCTGTGTCCAAACGGACCGAAATGAGATTCCACATGGCCCACATCACCAAGGAGTCTCATCAGGTGTGTCCAAAATGATTTCAGAGCCTATGTTACGTTGGCGCAAATCGTGCACCAATCTTGAGTCAAGGTTAGCACTATCTCCAAACGAACTAAATCGAGCTTCCACTTGAAACTCGTCACCATGCAGCATCATTGGATGCGTCCAAAACGATTTCTAAGCCTATGGTACGTTTGGCGCAAACCATGTCCCTATCTTGCATAGACACTAACACTGTCTCCAAACGGACCAAAACGAGATTCCAGATGACCCAACTCACCTAGGATTTACATCAGGTGCGTCCAAAACGATTTCTGAGCCTATGGTATGTTTGGCGCAAAGCGTGCACCTATCTTGCGTCAAGATTAGCACTATCTCTAAACGGCCTGAATCGAGCTACCACTGGAGCCTCGTCTCCTAGGACTTCCATCGGGTGTGTCCAAAAATGATTTCTGAGCCTATGGTATGTTTGGCGCAACTGTGCACCTGTCTTGCACCAAAACTAACATTATCTCCCAACGGACCAAAACAAGTTTCTACATGACGCACGTCAACTAGGAGTTCCATCGGGTGCATCCAAAATAATTTCTAAGCCTATGGTTCATTTGGCACAAATCGTGCACCTATCTTGCGTCCAAATTAGCACAATTCCAAACAGAATTAAATGAGCATCCACTTGAGACTCGTCACCTAGGAGTACTATTGTGTGCGTCCAAAATGATTTCTGAGCCTATGGTACGTTTCACGCAAACCATGCACCTATCTTGCACCGACATTAACACTGTCTCCAAACAGACCGAAACAAAATTCCACATGGCCCATGACACCAAGGAGCTCTATCGGGTGCATCCAAAATGATTTCTAAGCCTATGGTACGTTCGGCGCAAACCTTGCAACTATCTTGCATCAAGATTAGCACTATCTCTAAACAGACTGAATCGAGATTCCACTTTGGCCTCGTCACCGAGCAGTACAATCGGGTGTGTCCAAAAGGATTTCTGAGCCTATGGTACGTTTGGTGCAAAATGCACCTATCCTACAGTGACACTAACGCTGTCTCCAAATAGACCAAAACGAGATTCCACGAGACCCACGTCACCTAGGAGTTCCATCGGGTGCGTCCAAAACGATTATGAGCCTGTGGTACGTTCGGCGCAAATCGTGCACCTATCTTGCATCAAGATACGGAGTGAAAAAAGCATCAATTTGAGCCTTATGACCTAGGAGTACCGTCGGGTGCGTCCAAAACGATTTCTGATCCAATGGTACGTTTTGTGCAAATCCTTGCACCAATGTTCCACCAGCACTCACACTATATCCAAATAGACCGAAATGAGATTCCACATGACCCACGTCACCAGGGAGTTCAATCAGGTGCATCCAAAATGATTTTCGAGCCCATGGTACTTTCGCCGCAAACCGTGCACCTATCTTGCGTCAAGATTAGCACTATCTCCAAACGGACCGAATCGAGCTTCCACTTGAGCTCGTCACCTAGGAGTACCATCGGGTGTGGCCAAAATGATTTCTAAGCCTATGATACGTTTGACACAAACTGTGCACCTATCTTGCACCGACCTTAACATTGTCTCCAAACATACCGAAACAAGATTCCACATGACCCACATCTCCTAGCAGTCCCGTCGTGTGTGTCCAGAATGGCTTCTGAGCCGGAGGTACATTCGACGCAAACCATGCATCCATCTTGTGTCAAGATTAGCACTATCTATAAACGGACTGAATCAACCTTCCACTTGAGTCTCGCCACCTAATAGTATCACTGGGCGTGTCCAAAATGATTTCAGAGCCTATGGTACGTTTTGGGCAAGCCGTGCACCTATATTTCATCAACACTAACACTGTCTCCAAATGGACCAAAACAAAATTCCACATGACCCACGTCACCAAGGAGTTCCATCAAGTGCATCCAAAAAGATATTCACAGCCCATGGTACGTTCGGCGCAAATCGTGCACCTATCTTGCGTCAAGGTTAGCACTATCTCGAAATAAAACAAAACGAGCATCCACTTGAGCCTCGTCACCTAGGAGTTCCATCGGGTGCGTCCAAAACGATTTCTGAGCATGTGGTATGTTCGGTGCAAACCGTGTACCTATCTTGCGTCAAGATTAGGACTATCTCTAAACATACTGAATCGTGCTTCCACTTGAGCCTCATCACCTAGGAGTACTATCTGGTGTGTCCAAAATGATTTCTGATCCTATGGTACATTTGGCGCAAACCGTGCATCAATCTTGCACTGAAACTATCACTATCTCCAAACAGACCGATATGAGATTCCACATGACCCTAGTCGCCTAGAAGTTACATCGGATGTGTCCAAAACAAGTTATGCGACTATGGTACATTCGGCGCAAACCGTGCACCTATCTTGCATCAAGATTAGCACTATCTCCAAACGGACTCACACAAGCTTCCACTTGAGCCTCGTCACCTAGGAGTAGCATCGGGTGTGTCCAAAATGATTTCTAAGCCTATGGTATGTTTAGGCGCAACCATACACCTATCTTGCACTGACACTAACACTATCTCCAAACGGACCGAAACAAGATTCCAAATGGCCATCATCACCAAGGAGTTCCATTTGGTGCATCCAAAACGATTTCTAAGCCTATGGTATGATTGGCACAAACTGTGCACCGATCTTGCACTGAAACTAACATTGTCTCCAAATGGAATGAAACGAGCATCCACTTGAGCCTCGTCACCTAGGAGTACCATCGAGTCCATCCAAAATGATTTCTAAGCCTATGGTCCGTTTCGTGCAAGCCATACCTATCTTGCACTGACACTAACACTTTATCCAAATGGACTGAAACGAGATTCCACATGACCCACGTCACCAAGCAGTTCCATTGAGTGCGTCCAAAATAATTTTTGAGCCTATGCTACGTTCGACGCAAATTGTGCACCGATCTTGTGTCAAGATTAGCACTGTTCCAAACGGAATGAAACAAGCTTCCACTTGAGCCTTGTCACCTTGTAGTACCATTAGGTGCATCCAAAATGATTTCAGAGCCCATGGTACGTTTCACGCAAACCATGCACCTATCTTGCTCCGACACTAACACTGTCTCCAAACGGATCAAAACGAGATTCCACATGGTCCACGTCTCCAAGGAGTTCCATCGGGTGTGTCCAAAATGATTTATGAGCCTATAGGGTGTTTGGCGCAAACCATGCACCTATCTTGCGTTAAGGTTAGCACTATCTCCAAACGGACTGAATCGAGCTTCCACTTGAGCCTCGTCATCTAGGAGTATCATTGGGTGCGTCCAAAGCGATTTATGAGCCTATGCAACGTTTGGCACAAACTGTGCACCTATCTTGCACCGAAACTAACATTGTCTCTAAACGGACCAAAACAAGATTCTACATGACCCACGTCAACTCGGAGTTCCATCGGGTGTGTCTGAAATGATTTCTGAGCCTGTGGTATGTTTGGTGCAAACCGTGCACCTATCTTGCGTCAAGATTACCACCATTCCAAACAGAATGAAACAGGCATCCACTTGAGCCTCATCACCTAGGAGTACCGTCGGGTGCGTCCAAAATGATTTATGAGCCTATGATATGTTTCACGCAAACCATGTACCTATCTTGAACTGACACTAACAATATCTCCAAATGGACCGAAACAAGATTCCACGTGGCCCACATCACCAGAGTCCCATCTGGTGCGTCCAAAATGATTTCTGAGTCTATGGTGCATTCGGCGCAAATCGTGTACCTATCTTGCGTCAAGGTTGTCACTATCTCCAAACGGACTGGATTGAGCTTCCACTTGAGCCTCATCGCCTAGAAGTATCATTGGGTGCGTCCAAAACAATTTCTAAGCCTATGGTACATTTAGCGCAAACCATGCACCTATCTTGCACTGAAACTAACACTGTCTTCAAACGAACCAAAACAAGATTCCACATAACCCACCTCACCTAGGAGTTCCATTGGGTGCATCCAAAATGATTTCTGAGCCTGTGGTACGTTCGACACAATTTGTGCACCTATCCTACATCAAGATTAGCACTATTTGCTAACGGGGTGAAACAAGCATCGACTTCTGCCTCATCACCTAGGAGTACCGTCGGGTGCGTCCAAACAATTTCTAAGCCTATGGTACGTTTGGCGCAAACCATGCTCCTATCTTACACCGACACTAACACTATATCCAAATGGACTGAGACAAGAATCCACATAACCAAGGTCACCAAGGAGTTTCATCGGGTGTGTCCAAAATGATTTCTGAGCCTATGGTACGTTTGGTGCAAATCGTGCACCAATCTTGCATCAAGATTAGCACTATCTCCAAACGGACTGATTTGAGCTTCCACTTTTGTCTCGTCACCTAGGAGTACCATCGGGTGTGGCCAAAATGATTTTTTCTGAGCCTATGGTACGTTTGGCTAAAACCATGCACCTATCTTGCCCTGACAATAACACTGTCTCTAAATGGACCGAAATGAGATTCTACATGACCCACGTCTCGAAGAAGTTCCATCGGGCGCATCAAAAATGGCTTTTGAGCCGGTGGTACGTTCGACGCAAACCGTGCATCTGTCTTGCGTTAAGATTAACAATCTCTCCAAACGGACTAAATCGACCTTTCACTTGAGCCTCGTCACCTAGTAGTATCAATGGGTGCGTCCAAAATTATTTCTGAGGCTATGGTACGTTTTGCGCAAACCGTGCACCTATCTTGCACCGACACTAATGTTGTCTCCAAATGGACCAAAACGAGATTCCACATGACTAATGTCACCTAGCAGTTCCATCGGTTGTGTCCAAAATGATTTCTGAGCCTGTGGTATTTTCAGCCCAAATCGTGCACATATCTTGCGTCAAGATTAGCACTATCTCCAAACGGAATGAAACGAGCATCCACTTGGTAGAAACCATGCACCTATCTTGCACCGACACTAACACTATCTCCAAATGGACCAAAATGACATTCCACATGGCCCACGTCACCAAGGAGTTCTATCGGGTGCGTCCAAAATGATTTCTTAGCCTATGGTACGTTTGGCGCAAACCATGCACCTATCTTGCACCGACACTAACATTGTCTCCAAATGGACCGAAACGACATTCCACATGGCCCACATCACCAAGGAGTTCCATCGGGTGTGTCCAAAATGATTTCTGAGCCTATGGTACGTTCGGCGCAAACCGTGCACCTACCTTGCGTCAAGATTTGCACCATCTCCCAATGGAATGAAATGAGCATCCACTTGAGCCACATCTCCTTCAACCTAGGCACTTTTAACCCAAAAACCGAGAACCAAACCGAACCGAACCGAATCGATATTTTGGGTTTTTTTTTCTGTTTTCGAATTTGGCTTCGGTTTTTGATTTTGCAAACTTTGGTGTGTGGCATCGGCTTTGGTTCCTAGACTCCAGAAACCAAACACCCAAAGCAACCGAATTCATCTTCCCTGCGTGCTCCACTGCTCTCCTCTCCATCCCATCCTCCCACCTTGGCCCGTATAGGCCCAACCCAACCTTGCAGTTGCAGCCCATCTTACAAACACAAGAGCCTTATTTGTAGGAGCTCTCCCATCCCATGTCTTCCACCTCCATCCATTCCCAAAACAAAAATTTGTGGCGGCGGCGTCGGTGCTAGGGCGGGGCTGCGACAGTCTATGAGGCATCGCAAGGGCGACAGCGCGGCTACGTGAGCGAGCCTGCGGGCTGCGGCCAAGGTGACAAGGCCGGGCGCGTGCGAGCCATGGGCGGTGGCCAAGCAAGGGTGACGCGGCTGGGTGAGCACCGAGCGAGCTGTGGCCTACGTGGCCACGCATGCGTGCGACGACCAAGCGTGCGAGATACGGGCGGCGTGGCCGGGGTGTGGTACGTGGCCGCACTTGCGAGCAAGGGCAGAGCAGGAGCACAGCGTCCCCAGTTGGCAGGTAGGGCAAGGCAAACTTCGGTGGAAACCGAAGCCCAAACGATTAGACTGAAACCAAAATCATCGGTTTTGCATTTTTCTTGCCACCGATCGGTTCCTATCTGCCCCTAAACCAAAGTTTCGCCGCACCGAATAAACCAAACCGATTTGTCGGTTGGAACCGATTGCCCAGGCTGACACCTCCTAGGGGTACCATCAGGAGCGTCCAAAACAATTTTCTGAGCCTATGGTATGTTTGGCACAAACCATGCACCTGTGTTGCACTGACACTAACACCGTATCTAAATGAACCGAAACAAGATTCAAAATGACCCACGTCACCAAGAAGTTACATCGGGTGTGTCCAATACGATTTCTGAGCTTGTGGTATGTTCGGCGCAAACCCTGCACCTCTCTTGCGTCAAAATTAGCACTATCTCCAAACAGACTGAATCAAGCTTCCACTTGAGCCTCGCCACCTAGGAGTACCATCGGGTGCATCCAAAACGATTTATGAGCCTATGGTACATTTAGCGCAAACCGTGCACCTTTCTTGCCCCAACACTAACACTGTCTCCAAATGGACTGAAACGAGATTCCATATGACCCAGGTTTGCCTTCTTGCAACAAAACACCACCTAATCCAATTCCACTCGCATCACATTCAAGCTCGAAAGTCTTATTAAAATCAGGGAGTTGGAGTAGAGGTGCATGTGTTAACTTATCTTTCAGCACATGGAAGGCGTGCTCTTGTGCTTTGCCCCAAGAAAAGGGCACTCCCTTCTTTGTAAGCTCATTCAATGGTGCAGCAATGGTGCTGAAGTCCTTCACAAAACGGCGATAGAAACCAGCAAGTCCTAGGAAACTCCGCACTTGTGTGACCGTCATGGGTACATGCCATCCTTGTATAGCTTCCACCTTAGCTTTATCAACCTCAATTCCCTATGGAGTGACAACATAGCCAAGAAACGATACTCGATTGGTGCAGAAAGTGCACTTCTCAAGGTTACCAAACAAATGTGCATCACGTAGAGCATTGAAAACAGCACGTAAGTGATCAAGGTGTTCATCCATGGATGTGCTATAAATCAGTATATCATCAAAGTAGACGACAACAAATTTCCCAATGAAAGCACGCAAAACCTCGTTCATTAATCTCATGAAAGTACTAGGTGCATTAGTTAACCCAAAAGGCATGACTAACCACTCATACAGACCGAACATAGTTTTGAAAGCAGTTTTCCATTCATCTCCCAATTTCATATGAATCTGGTGGTACCCACTACGCAAATCAACCTTTGAAAACACAACAGCACCACTCAATTCATCAAGCATATCATCTAATCGTGGAATAGGGTGTCGATATCGAATGGTGATATTATTAATAGCCCTACAATCAACACACATGTGCCATGTTCCATCTTTCTTAGGCACTAAAATCACTGGAACAACACAAGGACTAAGAGACTGACGCACATAACCTTTGTCTAGTAGTTCTTGCACTTGTCGCTGAATTTCCTTCGCTTCTTCCGGATTGGTCCTATATGGCGCACGGTTTGGCAAAGATGCTCCAGGGATAAGATCAATTTGGTGCTCAATCCCACGTATTGGTGGCAGCCCCGCTGGTATCTCAATGGGGAACACATCAGAATACTCCTGCAAAATGTTAGCAACAGCAGGGGGCAAAGAACGTTGCATATCCTCAAATGAAATCAAAGCATCCTTGCATACCAAAGCATAAGCAACAGAGGTGGATGCATTGAACTCAATAATATCAGATTTTGTAGCAAGCATACAACGTCCTTTCAATTTTATCTCATCTTTGTCATCAACAACAGATTTGTCATTTTTATTGCTCTCGCTCTTTGTTTTTGCAGCCTTAGTAACATTAGATTGCATAATAGCTTCAGGAGACATAGGATGCAAGACAATTTTTCGATCATGGTATAGAAACGAATATTGATTTGATCTACCATGATGCATCGAATCTCTATCAAATTGCCATGGTCTACCTAGCAGAATATTACAAGCTTGCATAGGCACAACATCACATTCAACAATATCTTTGTATGATCCGATGGCAAAATCGATTCGCACAAGTCTCGTTACCTTTGCCTTACCACTATTGTTCAGCCATTGGATGTAGTAGGGATGGGGATGTGGTTTGGTGGTGAGGGTGAGCTTCTGTAACATGTCGCTACTTGCCAAGTTGTTGCAGCTATCAATGATCATGCGGCACGAACGCTCCTTGATGACACACTTTGTTTGGAATAAAGTGTGTCGCTGATTTTGCTCTGCCTTCTCCATTTGTGCACTAAGCACTCGCTGTACAATCAAGCTCTCATAGTGCTCCGCGTCACCTGCATTAATGTGTTCTTCCATGTGTTCCTCACTACCTGCATAGTCAGCCGCAAGCAATGCAAGTGTATCTTCATCAAAATCACTAGCAGATGAACACTCACCATCATCTTTGACAATCATAACATGCTTGTTTGGGCAGTCACGCATCATATGGCCATATCCCTTGCACCGATGACATTGTATGTTGCTTGTTCTACCTGTCGATGCCACGGATGAAGTACTCGCAGCCGGCTTTTGCGCTGTCTTCGCTACTGAATTGGGTGGGGCAGCTCGAGTCTTGTCACTAGATGATGGCGTAGGAGTACATGTAGACGGAGTTGTAGACGTGCGCTGCTGCCATGAACTAGCTTTCCCTACAAAAACATTAGTCCTTGCGCTAGCATGTCATCCGTGCACTTCCCGTTCAGCTTTACAAGCAAGATGAAACAGTTTGGTTACGTTATTGCATTCTTTGTAAGCGAGGATATCCTGAATTTCCTGATTTAACCCACCTAAAAATCTAGCCATAGCAGGTTCCTCATCCTCCTCTAATTTACAACGCAACATACCCGTTTGTAATTCTTGATAGTATTCTTCTACACTTTTAGAACCTTGTCTCAATTGCTGCAACTTATTTATCATATCACGAGCATAGTAAGATGAACAAATCTAGCTTTCATGGCTCGTTTCAGCGCATCCCAAGTTTTAGGTATGTTATTAGGATTTTTCTTGCCATATTCGATCCACCAAACAGAAGCAAAATCTGTGAACTCACTAGTAGCAGCCCTAACACGTGTGTTCTCAGGAAATTCATGGCATGCAAACTTTTGATCAACAGCAATCTCCCAAGTAATGTATGCATCAGGATCATATTTACCATCAAAAGGAGGTATTTTAAATTTAATATTACTGAAAGCATCATCATTATTGTGTACCTCGCGTCGACGGCGGCCACCCATACCTCTATGGTTGTGATGTAGGCGACGTTGATCACGAGTGTCTCGATCATCATGTTCAGTATCACCTGTGTATTCTTCATCATAACTACCATCCTCTCGATCTTCCTCCTTCTTTTCTTCTTTATGCTGGTCTTTATAATTGTTGTGGAGGTCATCAAAATGCCTCAGCAGAGCAGCAAGGCTTTTGTCCACACTAGCAATGGACTTCTCCAAACCTGCAAGCTTGTTGTTTGCGGCAATCTGCGTAGCCTCCAACTGCCCAAGTTTGTCATTTGTCACCTGCAAGTCATTATCAAGTCCCTCCGTGTGCAACTTCACTTTCCTTTCAAAATGTTGTATGACGCCCTTTGTGTGAGGCGAATGTGGAATTTGGTTATCTTCGTCGGACCTTGGCATGGTTCAAAGACAAAGACAATAAGAAGACAAGTGAAGAAATAAAAGCCCTACAACTACTAGGATGTAGCTACAGCAAGTCACTCACTCTCCACCTGTTACACAAGTTCTTACCAGTTCTTACCTTGCTCGACAGGAGGGGTCGTCTACCAACAAGTCTGCAGCAATGGATGAAGTGTATCGGTGCTGCAGCACGAGACCTGTCAAGCTGTAGAATATGTGGAGCTATAGGTGGGCTGAAACAAGGAACGAACTAGCACCACGTTAGTTACAAAAAGCAAGCTGAATAATCGTTCAACCGGTGGTACTGTGCTGGTCCTAGTCTAGACCGTGCTAGAGACACGAGCCTAGACACAAAGGAGAGCACAACACACCACACAAAGTGAACGAAAAATCTCTAAGATCAGGCCCTTTCTCTTCTTTTCTTTTGCTTCTTTCTCTTTTTTTCAGGGGGCACTCAAAACTGATTATATGAACAAGAACACTCCCAAAGAGTAACTCAGCACACACACACACACACACACTCTCTCTCTCTCTCTCTAGAGTAAGCCACTCGTTTAGATATGAATACTTGTTGCGTGGTTAGTTTGATATTTGTAGCAAAGGGTGAACTGATTCCTCGTTCGATTGGAACTTCCAATTCTACTCGGACTTGGCCAACAGCGAGGAATAACCGATTCCTTGATCCGACTCAAACTTGAAAACCTACTTGGATTCGGCCAACAGAGAGGAACAGCCGATTCCTTGTCCGATTCAAACTTCAAACCATACTTGGATTCGGCCAATAGAGAGACTATATCATAGCAATGGATTCGTCTACCAACAAGTCTGCAGCAATGGATGAAGTGTATCGGTGCCGCAGCACGAGACCTGTCAAGCTGTAGAATATGTGGAGCTATAGGTGGGCTGAAACAAGGAACAAACTAGCACCACGTTAGTTACAAAAAGCAAGCTGAATAATCGTTCAATCGGTGGTACTGTGCTGGTCCTAGTCTAGACCGTGCTAGAGACGCGAGCCTGGACACAAAGGAGAGCACAACACACCACCCAAAGTGAACGAAAAATCTCTAAGATCAGGCCCTTTCTCTTCTTTTCTTTTGCTTCTTTCTCTTTTTTTCAGGGGGCACTCAAAACTGATTATATGAACAAGAACACTCCCAAAGAGTAACTCAGCACACACACACACACACTCTCTCTCTCTCTCTAGAGTAAGCCACTCGTTTAGATATGAATACTTGCTGCGTGGTTAGTTTGATATTTGTAGCACAGGGTGAACTGATTCCTCGTCCGATTGGAACTTCCAATTCTACTCAGACTTGGCCAACAGCGAGGAATAACCGATTCCTTGATCCGACTCAAACTTGAAAACCTACTTGGATTCGGCCAATAGAGAGGAATAGCCGATTCCTTGTCCGATTCAAACTTCAAACCCTACTTGGATTCGGCCAACAAAGAGACTATATCATAGCGCGTGTTGTGATAGGAAAGTGACAATAACTCGAAACTCTAAGGGAATAAACTAAGACCAGCAATCCGACACACCTGATGCAACCGAATATTCAACAAACCCTAACTAGGTAGCACTAGCCACGGCTCAAAGGTCTATAGGATTGCAGGAAACTAATCTACTATTTTTTTTTGGCTTTTCTGGAATATAGGAAAAATAAAACAGTGAAGGATTGGAAGTCTCTCACCGATAAACCTTGCTCTGATTACCAATTGATAAGAACCCGCAAGGGTTTGTGGTCGATCTTTCGATGAGAAGCGTGAGATAACTCGATTGGTGGATAGAGATGATGTTCACGGCCCGACTATAGCCTTCCAAGACTACGCCTTAGCGACCGATACACCACTTTCCAAGGCCGTCACGATCTTGTGGAGCATGACAACTAGCCCCTAGGGCTCCCGTCCTACAAGCAATCGAAGAACTAGCAAGAACGAGGAAACAATCACTGAAATTGCAAGATAAAATTGAAGGTTTCACACTGAATCTTATTATGAGTGGGGTTCTGAAGATAAGGAGATGGACGACTGGATCAGCACGCGCGCCTACAAGCAAGTAGCGATGGCTAAACTTGATCTAAACGAAACCCAAGTGTTCCTGGTGGCGGCTAAGGGTTATATGACATGTGGAGGACGACCACAAGAGAGTTTGGGTCATGCTCCAACCCTAGGACGCGTCCCTACTAGACTCTAAACGATACAAGCCCATTGGGCTAACTTAAGGTGGCGCGGCACCCTGGATAGAATAGACCTCTTGTTGATTTTTGGACTGTTGACGCCGCTTGTTGATGCAAGATAGCTGCACAGTTTGCGCCAAACGTACCGCAGGCTTAGATATTGTTTTGGACACACACGCTGGTACTCCTAGGTGACGAGGCTCAAGTGGAAGCTTAGCTCAGTCCGTTTAGAGATAGTGCTATTCTTGATGTAAAATGGGTGTATGATTTTTGCCAAATGTACCATAGGCTTAAAAAACAGTTTTGATGCACCCGATCGAACACCTAGGTGACGTGGGTCTTGTGGAGTCTTATTTTGGTCCATTTGGAGACAGTGTTAGTGTTGGTACAAGATAGTTGCATGGTTTGCGCCAAACATACCATAGGTTTAGAAAATCGTTTTGGATGCACCCAGTGATACTTCCAAGTGATGAGGCACAAGTGTAAGCTCGATTCAGTCCATTTGGAGATAGTGCCAATCTTGATGGAAGATAGGTGCAAGCTTTGCGTCAAACGTACCATAGGCTTAGAAATCATTTTGGACGCACCCAATGATAATGAGGCTCAAGTGAAAACTCGATTCATTCTATGTTAGAGGTGGTGCTAATCTTGATGCAAGATAGGTGCACGGTTTCCACCAAACGTACCATAGGCTTAGAAATCATTTTGGATGCAACCAATGGAACTCCTAGGTGACGTGGTTCATGTGGAATTTTATGTCAGTTCATTTGGAGACCGTGTTAGTGGCAGTGCAAGATAGCTACATGGTTTGCGCCAAACGTACCATCGGCTCAGAAATCATTTTATACGGACCCAATGATGCTCGTTTCATTTCATTTGGAGATAGTGCTAATCTTGACGTAAGATAGTTGCACGGTTTTATGCCAAATGTACCATAGGCTCAGAATCATTTTGGATGCCCTTGATGGTCCTCTTAGGTGACGAGGCTCAAGTGGAAGCTCGATTCGGTCCGTCTGGAGATAGTGTTAGTGCCGGTGCAAGCTAGGTGCACGGTTTGTGCCAAACGTACCATAGGCTCAGAAATCGTTTTGGATGCACCTAATGATACTCCATGGTGACGAGGCTCAAGTGGAAGCTCGATTCAGTCCGTTTGGAGATAGTGCTAATCTTGACGCAAGATAGGTGCACGATTTATGGCGAACATACCACAGGCTTAGAAATTATTTTGGACACACCCGATTGAACACCTAGGTGACGTCGGTCATGTGGAATCTCGTTTGGGTCTGTTTGGAGACACTATTAGTGTCGGTGCAAGATAGTTGGACGGTTTGCGCAAAACATACCATAGGTTCAGAAATCATTTTGGTCGCACCTAGTGATCCTTCTAGGTAACGAGGCTCAAGTGGAAGCTCGATTCAGACCATTTGGAGATAGTGCTAATGTTGACGCAAGATAGGTGCATGCTTTGCGCCGAACGTACCATAGGCTCAGAAATCATTATAGACGCACCCGGTGTAACTCCTATGCGACTTGGGTCTTGTGGAATCTCGCTTCGGGGCGTTTCGAAACAGTGTTAGTTTTGGTGCAAGATTATTGCACAGTTTGTGCCAGATGTACCATAGGCACAGAAATCATTTTCGATGTACCCAATGATACTCCTAGGTGGCGAGGCTCAAGTGGAAGCTCGATTCATTCTATTAAGAGATAGTGCTAATCTTGACACAAGACGGGTGCACGGTTTGCGCCGAACATACTATAGGCTCAAAAATCATTTTGGACGCCACCAATGGAACTCCTAGGAGAAGTGGGTCGTGTGGAATTTCGTTTCGGTCTGTTTGGAGACAGTGTTAGTGTTGGTGCAAGATAGTTGCACTGTTTGCGTCAAACATACCATAGGTTCAGAAATCGTTTTGGATGCACCCAGTGATACTTCTAGGTGACGAGGCTCAAGTGGAAGCTCGATTCAGTTCGTTTGGAGATAGTGCTAATCTTGACGCAAGATAGGTGCAAGCTTTGCGCCAAACATACCATAGGCTTAGAAATCATTGTGGACGCACCCAATGATAATGAGGCTCAAGTGGAAACTTGATTCGTTCCGTTTAGAGATGGTGCTAATCTTGATGCAAGAAAGATGCACGGTTTGCGCCGAAAGTACCATAGGCATAGAAATCATTTTAGATGCAACCAATGGAACTCCTAGGTGACATGGTTCATGTGGAATTTTGTGTCAGTTCGTTTGGAGACAGTGTTAGTGGCAGTGCAAGATAGGTGCATGGTTTGCGCCAAACGTACCATAGGCGCAGAAATCATTTTATACGGACCTAATGGTAGTCCTAGGTGACGAGGCTCAAGTGGATGCTCATTTCATTCCGTTTGGAGATATTCCTAATCTTGACATAAGATTGTTGCACGGTTTGTGCCAAACGTACCATAGGCTCAGAATCGTTTTAGATGCCCTTGATGGTACTCTTAGGTGACGAGGCTCAAGTGGAAGCTCGATTCAGTCCGTTTGGAGAAAGTGCTAATCTTGATGCAAGATAGGTGCACGCTTTGCGGAGAATGTACCAAAGGCTCAGAAATCGTTTTGGGCGCACCCGATGTAACTCCTAGGCAACTTGGGTCATGTGGAATCTCATTTCGGTCTATCTGGAGATAGTGTTAGTGCCAGTGCAAGCTAGGTGCACGGTTTGTGCCAAACGTATCATAGGCTCAGAAATCATTTTGGTCGCAACTAATGATACTCCATGGTGATAAGGCTCAAGTGGAAGCTCGATTCAGTCCGTTTGGAGATAGTGCTAATCTTGATGCAAGATAGGTGCACGATTTATGACGAACGTACCACAGGCTTAGAAATCATTTTGGACACACCCGATGGAACACCTAGGTGACGTCGGTCATGTGGAATATATTTTTGATCTGTTTGGAGACACTATTAGTGTCGGTGCAAGATAGTTGCATGGTTTGCGCAAAACATACCATAGGTTCAAAAATCATTTTGGACGCACCCAGTGATCCTTCTATGTGACGAGGATCAAGTGGAAGCTCGATTCAGTCCATTTGGAGATAGTGCTAATGTTGACGCAAGATAGGTGCATGCTTTGCGCCGAACGTACCATAGGCTCAGAAATCGTTATGGACGCACCCGATGTAACTCCTATGCAACTTGGGTCATGTGGAATCTCGCTTCGGGCCGTTTCGAGATAGTGTTAGTTTCGGTGCAAGATTGTTGTACGGTTTGTGCCAAATGTACCATAGGCTCAGAAATCATTTTCGACGCACCCAATGAAACTCCTAGGTGGCGAGGCTCAAGTGGAAGCTCGATTCATTCCGTTAAGAGATAGTGCTAACTTGACACAAGATGGGTGCACGGTTTGCGCTGAACATACCATATGCTCAGAAATCATTTTGGACGCCACCAATGGAACTCCTAGGTGACGTGGGTCGTGTAGAATTTCGTTTCGGTCTGTTTGGAGACTGTGTTAGTGTCAGTGCAAGATAGGTGCACGGTTTGTGCCAAACATACCGTAGGCTCAGAAATTATTTTGGACAGACCCAATGGTACTCCTAGGTGACGAGGCTCAAGTGGATGCTCGTTTCATTCTGTTTGGAGATAGTGCAAATCTTGACGCAAGATAGTTGCACAGTTTGCACCAAACTTACCATAGGCTCAGAATCGTTTTGGACGCCCGTGATGGTACTCCTAGGTGATGAGGCTCAAGTGGAAGCTCGATTCAGTCCATTTGGAGAAAGTGCTAATCTTGACGGAAGATAGGTGCACGCTTTGCGACAAATGTGCCACAGGCTCATAAATCGTTTTGGACACACCCGATGTAACTCCAAGACGACTTGGGTCATGTGGAATCTCGTTTCGGTCTGTTCGGAGACAGTGTTAGTGTCGGTACAAGATAGGTGCATGGTTTGCGCCAAACGTACAATAGGTATAGAAATCGTTTTGGACGCACCCAATGATACTTCTAGGTGACGAGGCTTGAGTGGATGTTCGGTTCAGTCTGTTTGGAGATAGAGCTAATTTTAATGCAAGATAGGTGCACGGTTTGTGCCAAACGTACCATAGGCTCAGAAATCATTTTGGACGCACCCTATGTAACTCCGAGGCGACTTGGGTCATGTGGAATCTCGTTTTGATACGTTTGGAGACAGTGTTAGTGTTCGTGCAAGATAGGTGCACGGTTTGTGCCAAATGTACCATAGGCTCAAAAGTCGTTTTGGACGCACCCAATGATACTCCTGGTGATGAGGCTCAAGTGGGAGCTTGATTTAGTCCGTTTTGAGAGAGTGCTAACCTTGTTGCAAGATAGGTGCACGTATTGCACCGAATGTACCATAGGCTCCTAAATCATTTTGGATGCACCCAATGGAACTCCTAAGTGACGTGGGTCTTATGGAATCTTGTTTGGTCTGTTTTGGAGACAGTGTTAGTGTCGGTGCAAGATAGTTGCACAGTTTGCGCCAAACATACCATAGGTTTAGAAATCGTTTTGGACACACCTAGTGATACTTCTAGGTGATGAGGCTCAAGTGGAAGTTCGATTCAGTCTATTTGGAGATTGTGCTAATCTTGATGCAAGATGGGTGCATGCTTTGCGCCGATCGTACCCAAATGAAACTCCTAGGCAACTTGGGTCATGTGGAATGTTATTTTGCTAATCTTGATGCAAGATAGGTGCACGCTTTGCGCCAAACATACCACAGGCTCAGAAATCGTTTTGAACGCACCCGATGTAAATCCTAGGCGAGTTGGGTCATCTAGAATCTCGTTTTGGTCCGTTTGGAGATAGTGTTAGTGTCTAAGCAAGATAGGGACATGGTTTGCACCAAACATACCATAGGCTTAGAAATCGTTTTAGACGCATCCAATGATGCTGCATGGTGACGAGTTTCAAGTGGAAGCTCGATTCAGTTCATTTGGAGATAGTGCTAACCTTGACTCAAGATTGATGCACGATTTGCGCCAACGTAACATAGGCTCTGAAATCATTTTGGACACACCCGATGGGACTCCTTGGTGATGTGGGCCATGTGGAATCTCATTTTGGTCCGTTTGGACATAGTGTTAGTGTCAGTGCAAGATAGGTGCATGGTTTGCGTAAAACGTATCATAGGCTCAGAAATCATTTTGGACGCACCCAACGGTACTCCAAGGTGACGAGTCTCAAGTGGATGCTCATTTTATTCCGTTTGGAATGGTGCTAATCTTGACGTCAGATATGTGCACGCTTTGCGACAAATGTGCCACAGGCTCATAAATCATTTTGGACACACCCGATGTAACTCCAAGACGACTTGGGTCATGTGGAATCTCGTTTCGGTCTGTTCGGAGACAGTGTTAGTGCCGGTACAACATAGGTGCATGGTTTGCGCCAAACGTACAATAGGTATAGAAATCGTTTTGGACGCACCCAATGATACTTCTCGGTGACGAGGCTTGAGTGGATGTTCGGTTCAGTCTGTTTGGAGATAGAGCTAATTTTGATGCAAGATAGGTGCACGGTTTGTGCCAAACGTACCATAGGCTCAGAAATCATTTTGGACGCACCCTATGTAACTCCGAGGCGACTTGGGTCATGTGGAATCTCGTTTTGATACGTTTGGAGACAGTGTTAGTGTTCGTGCAAGATAGGTGCACAGTTTGTGCCAAATGTACCATAGGCTCAAAAGTCGTTTTGGACGCACCCAATGATACTCCTGGTGATGAGGCTCAAGTGGGAGCTTGATTTAGTCCGTTTTGAGAGAGTGCTAACCTTGATGCAAGATAGGTGCACGTATTGCACCGAATGTACCATAGGCTCCTAAATCATTTTGGATGCACCCAATGGAACTCCTAAGTGACGTGGGTCTTGTGGAATCTTGTTTGGTCTGTTTTGGAGACAGTGTTAGTGTCGGTGCAAGATAGTTGCACAGTTTGCGCCAAACATAACATAGGTTCAGAAATCGTTTTGGACACACCTAGTGATACTTCTAGGTGCTGAGGCTCAAGTGGAAGCTCGATTGAGTCTATTTGGAGATAGTGCTAATCTTGATGCAAGATGGGTGCATGCTTTGCGCCGATCGTACCCAAATGAAACTCCTAGGCAACTTGGGTCATGTGGAATGTTATTTTGCTAATCTTGATGCAAGATAGGTGCACGCTTTGCGCCAAACATACCACAGGCTCAGAAATCGTTTTGAACGCACCCGATGTAAATCCTAGGCGAGTTGGGTCATCTGGAATCTCGTTTTGGTCTTGTTTGGAGATAGTGTTAGTGTCTAAGCAAGATAGGGACATGGTTTGCGCCAAACGTACCATAGGCTTAGAAATCGTTTTGGACGCATCCAATGATGCTGCATGGTGACGAGTTTCAAGTGGAAGCTCGATTCAGTTCATTTGGAGATAGTGCTAACCTTGACTCAAGATTGATGCACGATTTGCGCCAACGTAACATAGGCTCTGAAATCATTTTGGACACACCCGATGGGACTCCTTGGTGATGTGGGCCATGTGGAATCTCGTTTCGGTCCGTTTGGACATAGTGTTATTGTCAGTGCAAGATAGGTGCATGGTTTGCGTAAAACGTACCATAGGCTCAGAAATCATTTTGGACGCACCCAATGGTACTCCAAGGTGACGAGTCTCAAGTGGATGCTCATTTTATTCCGTTTGGAATGGAGCTAATCTTGACGTCAGATATGTGCACGGTTTGCACCAAACGTACCATAGGCTCGGAAATCATTTTAGACACACCCGATGGAACTCTGAGTTGACGTGGGTAATGTGTAATCTTATTTTGGTCTGTTTGGAGACAATGTTAGTTTCTGTGCAAGATAGGTGCATAGTTTGCGCCAAATGTACCATAGGCTCAGAAATCATTTTGGATGCACCCGATGGTGCTCCTAGGTGATGAGGCTCAAGTGGATGCTCGTTTCATTCCGTTTCTAGATAGTGCTAACCTTGACGTAAGATAGGTGCACGATTTGCGCCGATCGTACCATAGGCTCAGAAATCTTTTTAGATGCACTCGATGGAACTCCTAGGTGACGTGGGTCATGTGGAATCTCGTTTTGGTCCATCTAGAGATAGTGTTAGTGTCGGTGCAAGATAGGTGCACCACTTACGCCAAACGTATCACAGGCTCAGAAATCGTTTTGGACGCACCTAGTGATACTTCTAGGTGACGAGGCTCAAGTGCAAGGTCGATTCAGTCCGTTTGGAGATAGTGCTAATCTTGACACAAGATGGATCCATGGTTTGCATCGAACGTACCACCAGCTCAGAAGTCATTTTGGACGCACCCAACGGGGCTGCTAGGAGACGTGGGTCATGTAAAATCTTGTTTCGGTATGTTTGGAGACAATGTTAATGTTGGTGCAATATAGATGCATAGTTTGCACCAAATGTGCCATAGGCTTAGAAATCATTTTGGCCACACCCAATGGTATTCCTAGGTGACGAGGTTCAAGTGGAAGCTTGATTCGGTTCGTTTGAAGATAGTGCTAATCTTGACTCAAGATAGGTGCACGGTTTGCGCCGAACGTACCATAAGCTTAGAAATAATTTTGGATGCACCCGATGGAACTCCTAGTTGACGTGCATCATGTGGAAACTCGTTTGTTTAGAGACAATGTTAGTTTCGGTGCAAGACAGGTGCACAGTTCCCACCAAACATACCATAGGCTCAGAAATCATTTTGGACACACTCGATGGTAGTCCTAGCTGATAAGGCTCAAGTGGTAGCTCGATTCAGGCCGTTTAGAGATAGTGCTAATCTTGACGCAAGATAGGTGCATGATTTGCGCTGAACATACCTTAGGCTCATAAATCATTTTGGACGCACCCGATGGAACTCCTAGGTGACTTGGGTCTTGTGGAATCTCATTTTGGTCTATTTGGAGAGAGCGTTAGTCTCAGTGCAAGATAGGTGCACGGTTTGCACCAAACGTACCATAGACTCAGAAATCCTTTTGGACACATCCAATGGTACTCCTAGGTGACGAGGCTAAAGTGAAAGATCGATTTAGTCAGTGTAAAGATAGTGCTAATCTTGACGCCAAATAGGTGCAAGGTTTGCGTCGAACGTACCATAGGCTTAGAAATCATTTTGAACGCGCCCGATGGAACTCCTTGGTGACGTGGGCCATGTGGAGTCTCGTTTCGGTCCGTTTGGAGACAGTGTTAGTGTTGGTGCAAAATAGGTGCATGGTTTGCGTGAAACGTACCATAGGCTCAGAAATCATTTTGGACACACCCGATGGTACTCCTAGGTGATGAGTCTCAAGTGGATCCTCATTTCATTCTATTTAGAATTGTGCTAATTTTGATGCAAGATTGGTGCACGATTTGCGCCGAACGTACCATAGGCTTAGAAATCATTATGGATGCTCCCAATGGAACTCCTAGTTAACGTTGGTCATGTCAAAACTCGTTTGGGTCTGTTTGGAGACAATGTTAGTTTCGGTGCAAGACAGTGCATAGTTTACGCCAAACGTACCATAGGCTAAGAAATCATTTTGGACAGACCCATTGGTAGTCCGAGGTGATGAGGCTCAAGTGGTAGCTCAATTCAAGGTGTTTAGAGATAGTGCTAATCTTGATGCAAGATAGGTGCACGCTTTGCGCCAAACGTACCACAGGCTCAGAAATCATTTTAGACGCACCCGATGTAAATACTAGGGAACTTGGATGATGTGGAATCTCATTTTGGTCTGTATGGAGACAGTGTTAGTGTCGATGTAAAATAGGTGCATGGTTTGCGCCAAACGTACCATAGGCTCAGAAATCATTTTGAACGCACCCAATGATGCTGCATGGTGATAAGGCTCAAGTAAAAGCTCGATTCAGTTCGTTTGTAGATAGTGCTAACCTTGACTCAAGATAGGTGTACATTTTACGCCAAACGTAACATAGGCTTTGAAATCATTTTGGACGCGCCCAATGGGACTCCTTGGTGATGTGGGCCATGTGGAATCTCGTTTCGGTCTGTTTGGAGAGAGTGTTAGTGTCGGTGCAAGATTGGTGCATGGTTTGCATGAAACGTACCATAGGCTTAGAAATTATTTTGGACGCACCGGATGGTACTCCTACGTGACGAGGCTCAAGTAGATGCTCGTCTCATTCTATTTGGAATTGTGCTAATTTTGACGCAAGATAGGTGCATGATTTACGCCGAACCGTATAGGCTTAGAAATCATTTTGGACGCACCCAATGAAACTTCTAGTTGACATGGGTTATGTCGAAACTCATTTTAGTCCGTTTGGAGACAATATTAGTTTCAGTGCAAGACTGGTGCACAATTTGCACTAAACATACTATAGGCTGAGAAATCATTTTGGACACACCCGATGGTAGTCCTAAGTGATGAGGCTCAAGTGGTAGCTAAATTCAGGCCGTTTTAGAGATAGTGCTAATTTTGACGCAAGATAGGTGCACACTTTGCGCCGAACGTTCCACAGGCTCAGAAATCATTTTGGACGCACCCGATGTAAATCCTAGGCGACTTGGGTCTTGTGTAATCTCGTTTTGGTCCGTTTAGAGACAGTGTTAGCTTCGATGCCAGATAGGTGCACGGTTTGCGCCAAACATATCATAGGCTTATAAATCATTTTGGATGCATCCAATGATGCTGCATGGTGACAAGGCTCAAGTGAAAGCTCGATTCAGTTCGTTTGGAGATAGTGCTAACCTTGACTCAAGATAGGTGCACGGTTTGCGCCGAACGTTCAGCCCTTTGATCCTTCACCTTAAGCATCTTCTTCCACTGCCTCAAAATGCCCACAATCTTGTAAGCAATGACTTTAGGTGATTTGATTAACTTTTTGTTAAACACCCAATCATTCCTAGCTAGTTTTCCAGATACACCAACCAATGCCACCAGCTAACAAACATAAAGACACACTCTTAGACCTCTCCATCTTATAAGCTCGATCATGTCACATCATCATGTTTTTATTTGGAATGAATTAAAGCATGTAACGCACATATATGTGTGTTAATTTGAAGCAAAATGTTGATCGACCCTATCAAGTGACTCCTTCCGGTATGTTAGCAGCAAATCATTGAGAAGTTGAGAAGAACGTATTGGAACTAACTTTGCTTCGTCAATAACAAAAACGTAGAATATTTCCCAGCAGCATTCGGAGCGAACTGAACGTCAAAAAAGTTGGTGGGATACAAATCTGACTAGTCCCCACTATCTACCACCTGCCTACCGGAAGCAGCAGGCCGGGAGTTGCGATCCGGCCGTTAGCTAGTGGCGCATCCGCAGACATAAACAAAGAACTCCAAGCAGGCAGCAGGGATCCGGCCTTTTTCCTCCGTTCCACGGTGACCATGCATGGGATCGATCAGTGGAAATTAACCTAACTAGTTCACCATTGAGGGGGTGTTTAGTTCCTACCCAAAAACTTTACATTCAATCCCATCGAATGTTTGGAGACATGCATGGAGCATTAAATATAGATAAAAAAATAATTAATTGTACAATTTATATGTATTTTGCGAGTACAATATTTTAAGTCTAATTAGTCTATATTTGGATACTAATTGCTATAATTACACATGTGCCACAGTACCAAAAACTTTACAGCCACTAGACTAAACACACGCTGACTCTGACGACGACGGCGGCGGCAGCTTGTGTAGTTGGTGGGCGCCAGCCGCCAGCTCATGGTGACGATCGGTTGATGCAAGCAACCACGCATGGCGATGCGTTCAGCGACCTCCGATCCGTCGTCGACAGTGGGGACTGGTCCACAGAAAATTTCGACCCCGGCCTGGCTCAAGTGGATGCTTGTTTCATTCTGTTTGGAATTGTGCTAATTTTGATGCAAGGTAGGTGCACGATTTACGCCAAACATACCACAGGTTTAGAAAATCATTTTGGACGCACCCGATGGAACTCCTAGTTAACGTGGGTTATGTCAAAACTCGTTTTGGTCCGTTTGGAGAAATTGTTAGTTTCGGTGCAAGACATGTGCACAGTTTGTGCCAAATATACCATCGGCTCAGAAATCGTTTTGGACACACCCGATGGTAGTCCTAGGTGACGAGGCTCAAGTGGTAGCTCAATTCAGACCGTTTGGAGATAGTGCTAATCTTGATGCAAGATAGGTGCACGCTTTGCGCCGAACATACCATGGGCTCGAAAATCATTTTGGACGCACCCGATTGAACTCCTTGGTGAGGTGGGTTATGTGGAATCTCATTTTGGTCCATTTTAATATAGTGTTAGTGTCGGTGGAAGATAGGAGCATGGTTTGCGCCAAACGTACCATAGGCTCAGAAATCATTTTGAACACACCCGATGATACTCCTAGGTGATAAGGCTCAAGTCGGTGCTTGTTTCACTCCGTTTGTAGATAGTGCTAATCCTGACGCAAGATAGGTGCACGATTTGTATCAAACGTACAATAGGATCATAATCATTTTGGACGCACTCAATGGAACTCATAGGTGACGTGGGTCTTATGGAATCTTGTTTTGGTCTGTTTGGAGATAGTGTTAGTGTCGGTGTAAGATATGTGCACGGTTTGCACCAAACGTACCATAGGCTCATAAATCCTTTTGGACACACCCGATGGTACTCCTAGGTGACGAGGCAAAAGTGGAAGCGCGATTTAGTCTGTTTGGAGATAGTGCTAATCTTGACATAAGATAGGTGCAGGTTTGCACCAAACGTACCATAGGCTTAGAAATTATTCTGTACGCGCCCGATAGAACTCCTTGGTGATGTGGCCATGTGGAATCTCATTTTAGTCCATTTGGAGATAGTGTTAGTGTCGGTGCAAGATAGGTGCATGGTTTGCGTGAAACATATCATAAGTTCAGAAATCATTTTGGGCGTACCCGATGGTACTCCTAGGTGACGAGGATCAAGTGGATGCTTGTTTCATTCTGTTTGGAATTGTGCTAATTTTGATGCAAGGTAGGTGCATGATTTATGCTGAACGTAACATAGGCTTCGAAATCATTTTGGACACACCCGATGGAACTCCTAGTTGATGTGGGTTATGTCGAAACTCGTTTTGGTCCGTTTGTAGACAATGTTAGTTTTGGTGCAAGACAGGTGCATAGTTGCGGCAAACATAACATAGGCTCAGAAAATTATTTTGGACATACCCGGTGGTAGTCCTAGGTGACGAGGCTCAAGTGGTAGCTCGATTCAGGTTGTTTAGAGATAGTGCTAATCTTGATGCAAGATAGGTGCACGCTTTGCGCCGAACGTACCACAGGCTCAGAAATCATTTTGGACGCACTCGATGTAAATCCTAGGCGACTTGGGTCATGTGGAATCCTGTTTTGGTCCGTTTGGAGATAGTGTTAGTGTCGATGCCAGATAGGTGCACGGTTTACGCCAAACGTACCATAGGCTTAGAATCATTTTGGACGCATCCAATGATGTTGCATGGTGACGAGGCTCAAGTGAAAGCTCGATTCCGTTCATTTGGAGATAGTGCTAAACTTGACTCAAGATAGGTGCACGGTTTGCGCCGAACGTAACATAAGCTCAGAAATCATTTTGGACACGCCCAATGGGTCTCCTTGGTCATGTGGGCCATGTGGAATCTCGTTTTGGTCCGTTTGGAGACGGTGTCAGTGTCGGTGCAAGATAGGTGCATGGTTTTGTGTGAAATGAACCATAGGCTTAGAAATCATTTTGGATGCACCCGTTGTTACTCCTAGGTGACGAGGCTCAAGTGGATGCTTGTTTCATTCTGTTTGGTATTGTGCTAATTTTGACAGAAGATAGATGCACGATTTACGCCGAACATACCATAGGCTTAGAAATCATTTTGGACGTACCCGATAGAACTCCTAGTTGACTTGGGTTATGTCGAAACTTGTTTTGGTCCATTTGGAGACAATGTTAGTTTCGGTGCAAGACAGGTGCACAGTTTGCGCCAAACAAACCATAGGCTCAGAAATCGTTTTAGACACATCCGATGGTAGTCCTAGGTGATGAGGCTCAAGTGGTAGCTCAATTTAGGCCGTTTAGGGATAGTGCTAATCTTAATGCAAGGTGCATGCTTTGCGCCGAACGTACCACAGGCTTAGAAATCATTTTGGACGCACCTGATGTAAATCCTAGGTGACTTGGGTCATGTAGAATCTCGTTTTGGTCTGTTTGGAGACAGTGTTAGTGTCGATGTAAGATAGGTGCACGGTTTGTGCCAAATGTACCATAGGCTCAGAAATCATTTTGGACACACCCGACGGTACTCCTAGGTGATAAGGCTCAAGTCGATGCTTGTTTCACTCTATTTGTAGATAGTGCTAATCTTAACGCAAGATAGGTGCACGATTTGCGCCGAACGTACCACATGCTCATAATCCTTTTGAACGCACCCGATGGAACTCCTAGGGGACGTGGGTCTTGTGGAATCTCGTTTTGGTCAGTTTGGAGGCAGCGTTAGTGTCGGTGCAAGATAGGTGCACGGTTTGCACAAAATGTACCATAGGCTCATAAATCCTTTTGGACACACCCGATGGTACTCCTAGGTGACGAGGCTAAAGTGGAAGCGCGGTTCAGTTTGTTTGGAGATAGTGCTAATCTTGACGCAAGATAGGTGCAAGGTTTGCGCCGAACGTACCATAGGCTTAGAAATTATTCTGGACACGCCCGATGGAACTCCTTGCTGATGTGGGCCATGTGGAAGCTCGTTTCGGTCCGTTTGGAGATAGTATTAGTGTCGGTGCAAGATAGGTGCATGGTTTGCATGAAACGTACCATAGGCTCATAAATCATTTTTGATGGACCCGATGGTACTCCTAGCTGACGAGGCTCAAGTGGATGCTCATTTCATTCCGTTTGGAATTGTGCCAATTTTGACGCAAGATAGGTGCACGATTTGCGCCGAACGTACCATAGGCTTAGAAATCATTTTGGACGCACCCGATGCAACTCCTAGTTCACGTGCATCATGTGGAAACTTGTTTTGGTCAGTTTGGAGACAATGTTAGTTTCGGTGCAAGACAGGTGCACAGTTGCGCCAAACATACCATAGACTCAAAAAATCATTTTGGACACACCCGATGGTAGTCCTAGGTGACGAGGCTCAAGTGGTAGCTCGATTCAGGCCGTTTAGAGATAGTGCTAATCTTGACGCAAGATAGGTGCACGCTTTGCGTCAAACGTACCACAGACTCAGAAATCGTTTTGGACGCACTTGATGTAAATCCTACTCGACTTGGGTCATGTGGAATCTCGTTTTGGTCCGTTTGGAGACAGTGTTAGTGTCGATGCCAGATAGGTGCACGGTTTACGCCAAACGTACCATAGGCTCAGAAATTGTTTTGGACGCATCCAATGATGCTGCATGGTGACGAGGCTCAAGTGGAAGCTCGATTCAATTCGTTTGGAGATAGTGATAACCTTGACTCAAGATAGGTGCACGGTTTGTGCCGAACGTAACATAGGCTTAGAAATCATTTTGGACGTGCCCAATGGGACTCGTTGGTGATGTAGGCCATGTGGAATCTCGTTTCGGTCTGTTTGGAGACATTGTTAGTGTCGGTGCAAGCTAGGTGCATGGTTTTCGTGAAACGTACCACAGGCTCAGAAATCATTTTGGACGCACCCGATGCAACTCCTAGTTGACGTGTGTCATGTGGAAACTTGGTTTGGTCAGTTTGGAGACAATGTTAGTTTTGGTGCAAGACAGGTGCACAGTTTGCGCCAAACGTACCATATGCTCAGAAATCATTTTGGACGCACACGATGGTACTCCTAGGTGATGAGGCTCAAGTGGATGCTTGTTTCATTCTGTTTTGAGATAGTGCTAACATTGACGCAAGATAGGTGCACGATTTTTGCCAAACGTACCATAGACTTAGAAATCTTTTTGGACACACTCGATGGAACTCCTAGGTGATGTGGGTCATGTGGAATCTCGTTTTGGTCCTTTTGGAGATAGTGTTAGTATCGGTGCAAGATAGGTGCATGGTTTGCGCCAAACGTACCATGGGCTCGAAAATCATTTTGGACGCATGTAGTCATACTTCTAGGTGACGAGGCTCAAGTGGAAGGTCGATTCAGTCCGTTTGGAGATACTGCTAATCTTAACACAAGATGGATGCATGGTTTGCGTCGAACGTACCACCGGCTCAGATGTCGTTTTGGACGCACCCGATAGGACTGCAAGGAGACGTGGGTCATGTGGAATCATGTTTCGGTATGTTTGGAGACAGTGTTAATATCAGTGCAAGATAGGTGTATAGTTTGCGCCGAACGAACCATAGGCTCAGAAATCATTTTGGCCACACCCAATGGTACTCCTAGGTGATGAGGCTCAAGTGGAAGCTCGATTCAGTCCGTTTGGAGATAGTGCTAATCTTGACGCAAGATAGGTGTACGGTTTGCGCCGAACGTACCATGGGCTCAAAAATCATTTTGGGCGCACACGATTGAACTCCTTGGTGAGGTGGGTCATGTGAAATCTCACTTTGGTCCCTTTGAATACATTGTTAGTGTCGGTGGAAGATAGGAGCATGGTTTGCGCCAAACATACTATAGGCTCAGAAATCATTTTGGACGCACCCGACTGTACTCCTAGGTGATAAGGCTCAAGTCGGTGCTTGTTTCACTCCGTTTGCCGATAGTGCTAATCTTGATGCAAGATTGGTGCACGATTTGCGCCGAACGTACAGCAGGCTCATAGTCGTTTTGGACGCACCCGATGGATCTCCTAGGCGACGTGGGTCTTGTGGAATCTCGTTTTGGTCTGTTTGGAGACAGTGTTAGTGTCGGTGCAAGATAGGTGCACTGTTTGCACCAAACGTACCATAGGCTCAGAAATCCTTTTGGACACTCCCGATGGTACGCCTAGGTGATGAGGCTAAAGTGGAAGCTCGAATCAGTATGTTTGGAGATAGTGCTAATCTTGATGCAAGATAGGTGCAAGGGTTGCGCCGAACGTACCATAGACTTAGAAATCATTTTTTACGCACCCGATGGAACTCCTTGGTGACATGTGCCATGTGGAATCTCGTTTTGGTCCATTTGGAGACAGTGTTAGTGTTGGTGCAAGACAGGTGCACGGTTTGCGCCGAACGTACCATGGGCTCGAAAATTATTTTGGACGCACCCGATTGAACTTCTAGTTTACGTGGGTCATGTGGAAACTCATTTTGGTCCATTTGGAGACAATGTTACTTTCGGTGCAAGATAGGTGCACAGTCTGCGCCAAACTTACCATAGGCTCAGAAATCATTTTGGACACACCCTATGGTAGTCCTAGGTGACGAGGCTCAAGTGGTAGCTCGATTCAAGCCGTTTAGGTGCATGATTGTTTTATTCCACATGGAGATAGTGCTAATCTTAACGCAAGATAGTTGCACGATTTGCGGCGAACGTACCACAGGCTCATAATCGTTTTGGACGCACCCGATGGAACTCCTAGGTGACATGGATCTTGTGGAATCTTGTTTTGGTCTGTTTGGAGATAGCATTAGTGTCGGTGCAAGATAGGTGCACGGTTTGCACCGAATATACCATAGGCTCAGGAATCCTTTTGGACACATCTGATGGTACGCCTAGGTGATGAGGCTAAAGTGGAAGCTCGATTCAGTCTATTTGGAGATAGTGCTAATCGTGACGCAAGATAGGTGCAAGGTTTACGCCGAACATACCATAGGCTTAGAAATCGTTTTGGACGCGCCCGATGGAACTCCTTAGTGATATGGGCCGTGTGGAATCTCGTTTCAGTCTGTTTGGAGACAGTGTTAGTGTCGATGCAAGGTAGGTGCATTGTTTGCGTGAAACGTACCATAGGCTTAGAAATCATTTTGGACGCACCCGATGATACTCCTAGGTGACGAGGCTCAAGTGGATGCTCGTTTCATTCTATTTGAATTGTACTAATTTTGACGCAAGATAGGTGCACGATTTACGCCGAACGTTTCATAAGCTTAGAAATCATTTTGGACGCACCCGATGGAACTCCTAGTTTACGTGGGTCATGTGGAAACTTGTTTTGGTCTATTTGGAGACAATGTTAGTTTTGGTGCAAGATATGTGCACAGTCTGCGCCAAACATACCTTAGGCTCAGAAATCGTTTTGGATGCACCCGATGTTACTCCTAGGTGATGAGGCTCAAGTGGATGCTCGTTTCATTCCATTTCGAGATAGTGCTAACCTTGACGCAACATAGGTGCACGATTTGCGCCGAACGTACCATAGGCTCAGAAATCTTTTTGGATGCACTCGATGGAACTCCTAGGTGACATGGTCATGTGGAATCTCGTTTTGGTCCATTTGGAGACAGTGTTAGTGTCGGTGCAAGATAGGTGCATGGTTTGCGCCAAACGTACCATGGGCTCGAAAATCATTTTGGACGCATGTAGTCATACTTCTAGGTGACGAGGCTCAAGTGGAAGGTCGATTCAGTCCGTTTGGAGATAGTGCTAATCTTAACACAAGATGGATGCATGGTTTGCGTCGAACATACCATGGGCTCGAAAATCATTTTAGACACACCCGATTGAACTCCTAGTTTATGTGGGTCATGTGGGAACTCGTTCAGGTCCGTTTGGAGATAATGTTAGTTTCGGTGCAAGATAGGTGCACAGTTTGCGCCAAACATACCATAGGCTCAGAAATCGTTTTGGACACACTTGATGGTAGTCCTAGGTGACGAGGCTCAAGTGGTAGCTCGATTCAGGCCGTTTAGAGATAGTGCTAATCTTGATGCAAGATAGGTGCACGCTTTGCGCCGAACGTACCATAGGCTCAGAACTCGTTTTGGACGCACCCGATGTAAATCCTAGGTGACTTGGGTCATGTGGAATCTCAATTTGGTCCGTTTGGAGACAGTGCTAGTGTCGGTGCAAGATTGGAGCACGGTTTGCAGCAAACGTACTATAGGCTCAGAAATCGTTTTGGACGCATCCCTGCATGGTGACGAGGCTCTGGTGGAAGCTCGATTCAGTTCGTTTGGAGATAGTGCTAACCTTGACTCAAGATAGGTGCATGGTTTGCGCCGAACGTAACATAGGATTAGAAATCATTTTGGACGCGCCTGATGGGACTCCTTGGTGATGTCGGCCATGTGGAATCTCGTTTCAGTCCGTTTGCAGATAGTGTTAGTGTCGGTGCAACGTAGGTGCATGGTTTGTGTGAAACGTACCATAGGCTCAGAAATCATTTTGGACGCACCCGATGGTACTCCTAGGTGACGAGGCTCAAGTGGATGCTCGTTTCATTCTGTTTGAATTGTGCTAATTTTGACGCAAGATAGCTGCACGGTTTGCGCCGAACGTTCCATAAGCTTAGAAATCATTTTGGATGCACCTGTTGGAACTCCTAGTTTACGTGGGTCATGTGGAAACTTATTTTGGGCCGGTTGGAGACAATGTTAGGTTTGGTGCAAGATAGGTGCACAGTTTGCGCCAAACATACCATAGGCACATAAATTGATTTGGACGCACCTGATGGTACTCCTATGTGATGAGACTCAAGTGGATGCTCGTTTCATTCCATTTTGAGATAGTGCTAACCTTGACGCAACATAGGTGCACGATTTGCGCCGAACGTACCATAGACTCAGAAAACTTTTTGGACGCACTCGATGGAACTCCGAGGTGACGTGGTCATGTGGAATCTTGTTTTGGTCCATTTGGAGACAGTGCTAGTGTTGGTGCAAGATGGGTGCACGGTTTGCGCCAAACGTACTATAGGCTCAGAAATCATTTTGGACGCACCCAGTGATACTTCTAGGTGACGAGGCTCAAGTGGAAGGTCAATTCGGTGCATTTGGAGATAGTGCTAATCTTGACGCTAGATAGGTGCACGGTTTTCACCCAACGTACCATGGGCTTGAAAATCGTTTTGACGCACCCGATTGAACTCCTAGTTTACGTGGGTCATGTGGAAACTCATTCAGGTCCGTTTAGAGATAATGTTAGTTTCGGTGCAAGATAGGTGCACAGTTTGCGCCAAACATACCATAGACACAGAAATCATTTTGGACACACCCGATGGTAGTCTTAGGTGACGAGGCTCAAGTGGTAGCTCGATTCAGGCCGTTTAGAGATAGTGCTAATCTTGACGCAAGATAGGTGCACGCTTTGCGCCGAACATACTACAGGCTCAGAAATCGTTTTGGACGCACCCGATGGAACTCCTAGTTGACGTGGGTCATGTGGAATCTTGTTTTGGTCTGTTTGGAGACAATATTAGTTTTGGTGCAAGACAGGTGCACAATTTGTGCCAAATATACCATAGGCTTAGAAATCGTTTTGGACGTACCCAATGGTACTCCAAGGTGATGAGGATCAAGTGGATGTTCGTTTCATTCCATTTCGAGATAGTGCTAACCTTAACACAAGATAGATGCACGATTTTGCGCCGAACGTACCATAGGCTCAGAAATCTTGTTGGACGCACTCGATGGAACTCCTCGGTGACGTTGGTCATGTGGAACTTGTTTTGGTCCATTTGGAGACAGTGTTGGTGTTGGTGCAAGATAGGTACACGGTTTGCGCCAAGCGTACCATAGGGTCAGAAATAGTTTTGGACGCACCCAGTGATACTTCTAGGTGATGAAGCTCAAGTGGAAGGTCGATTCAGTCCGTTTGGAGATAGTGCTAATCTTGACACAAGATGGATGCATGGTTTGCGCTGAACATACCACCGGCTCAGAAGTCGTTTTGGACGCACCCGACGGGGACTGCTAGGAGACGTGGGTCATGTGGAATCTAGTTTCGGTATGTTTGGACACAGTGTTAATGTTAGTGCAAGATGCACAGTTTGCACCAAACGTACCATAGGCTCAGAAATCGTTTTGGCCACTCCCTATGGTACTCCTAGGTGACGAGGCTCAACTGGAAGCTCAATTCGGTCCGTTTGGAGATAGTGCTAATCTTGACGCAAGATAGGTGCACGGTTTACACCGAACATACCATGGGCTCGAAAATTGTTTTGGACGCACCTGAGTGAACTCCTTGGTGACGTGGTGATGAGGACTTCAACACCAACGATGCATCCACACTGACACCAATACCTCTTGCTGGTCTTCTTACTCGTGCTCACGCTCGTAAACTTAATCATCAAGTGAGTTCCTTCTTGAGCTCCTGTCCATCTTGTTTAGATCTTGGAGACACGTGCACTCTTGTTTTGATTGGGAACCAAAGAGAAGACCAAAAGGGAAGAGGACTCACGTTGGCTGGATTCGGACTGCAGCACAGCACCAACTTGTAATGGTCACCATGACTTCATACCGACTCTGATTGGGACGTCCTAGCACTTGTTGGAAAAGCTTATCAAGTCTACTTTCCAATGGATCCAACCTCATATCCACATCACGTCAGAGGCGCCTGCAGTCATTGTTTTATTGTCACGTTCTTCTCTGTCTACGGTGCTGTGTTACCTAATTTTTGGGTTGTTGGCCCATGTATCAAGTTGGGTCCATTAGGGACGCGTCCTAGGGTTGGAGGACGACCCAAACACTCCCTTAGTCATCCTCTCATCTACTTATATGTCTCTAGAGCCACCGGAACAGATTGGGTTTTGTTTAGATCAAGTTAGCCTTCGCTACTTGCCTGTAAACGCGCGTCCTAGATCAGCCGCTCGTCTACTTGTCTTCAGAACCCCACGTCATTGGAGATTGAGTTTGAAACCTTCATTTACATCTAGTAATTCAGTACTTGTTCTCTTGTTCTTGCGAGTTCTTCGATTGATTGCAGGACGGGTGCCCTAGTGGCTAGTTGTCGCGTTGCAATATCATGGCAACCATTGTAGGTGGTGTATCGGTTGCCAAGGCGCAATGTCCCTAGATCATTGTAGTCGGACCGTGAATGTCATCTTTTTCCACTAATCGAGTTCGTCGTGATCTCTCATCGAAAGATCGTTCATCAAACCCCAGCGGATTCTTATCAGTTGGTAATTAGAGCAAGGTTAATCGGTGAGAGACTTCCAATCCTTTCCCTGTTTTAATTCCTATAGTCCAGAAAAGCCAAAAAAGGGAAAAGGAGTAAGATAAAAGAAAAGGGGGCTGATTTTTGTGTTGATTCTTTTGCTAGGTGGTGTTGTGATCTCCTTGTGTCCAGGCTCGCGTCTCTAGCACGGTCTAGGCTAGGACCAGCACAGTACCACTGTTGAACGATTATTCAGCTCGCTTTTGTAACTAACGTGGTGCTGTCATTTTCCTTGGCATTACATTTGGCCCACCTACAGCTCCACATATATGACTACAACTTGACAGGTGTTGTTGCTGCGGTACCGATACACTCTCTTCCAAGGTTGCAGACTTGCTGGTTGTCGACCCCTCTTGTTGAGCAAGGTAAGAACTGGTAAGAGCTTGATAAACAGGTTGAGAGTGAGCGCCTGTTGTAGCTACATCCTAGTAGTTGTAGGGCTTTTATTTCTTCACCTGTTTTCTTGTTTCCACTTTGTTTTGTTGAACCATGTCAGGATCAGAGGACGGTAACAAGATTCCACAATCTCCTCGTACCAAGGGCATCATTCAACATTTTACAAGGCAAGTGCAGCTGCATACAGAAGGACTTGATAACGATTTACAAGTGACCAATGACAAGATTGGGCAACTGGAGACAACACAACTTACCACCTCCACCAAGCTTATAGGGTTGGAGGCATCTGTGGCTCATATGGACAAAAGCCTTGCTGCCCTTTTGAACCGTTTTGATGACTTCCACACAAAAGACAAAGAGCGGCATAATGAAGACAAGAAGGACGAAGAGCGAGTTGAAGATAATTATGATGAAGATTATACTGCTGATACTGAATGTGATGATCAGGATGCTTGTCATCGGCATCATCTAGGCCATAATCATAGAGGTATGGGTGGTCACCGCTGACGTGAGGTACCCAATAATAATGATGCTTTCAGCAAGATTAAATTTAAAATACCTCTTTTTTATGGTAAGTATGATCCTGATGTGTACATTACTTGGGAAATTGTCGTTGACCAAAAGTTTGCATGTCACAATTTTTCTAAGGATACTCGTGTTAGGGCTGCTACTAGTGAGTTTACTGATTTTGCCTCCGTTTGGTGGATAGAACATGGCAAGAAAATCCTGATAACATACCTCAAACTTGGGATGCTTTGAAACGAGTCATGAGGGCTAGATTTGTTCCTTCTTACTATGCACGTGATATGTTAAATAAGATGCAGCAATTGAGACAAGGTGCCAAAAGAGTAGAAGAATATTATCAGGAATTACAAATGGGTATGCTGCATTGTAACTTAGAGGAGGAAGAGGAATCTGCTATGGCTAGATTTTTGGGCGGGCTAAATCGTGAAATCCAGACATCCTTGCTTATAAAGATTATACTAACATAACCCGTTTGTTTCATCTTGCTTGTAAAGCTGAAAGAGAAGTGCAGGGGCGACGTGCCAGTGCCAAGACTAATTTTTCTGCAGGGAGGACTAATTCGTGGCAGCCCCGCACGACTACACGTACTCCTATGCCATCATCCAGTGATAAGCCTCACGTTACTCCTACAAATTTAGCATCAAAGACAGCCCCAACGCCTGTTGCGAGTGCTACTTCCATGGCATCTACAGGTAGAACAAGGGACGTTCAGTGTCACCGGTGCAAGGGATATGGACATGTGATCCATGATTGTCCAAGCAAGCGTGTTATGGTCGTCAAAGATGATGGTGAGTATTCATCTGCTACTGATTTTGATGAAGATACACTTGCATTGCTTGCGGCTGACCATGCAGGTAGTGAAGAACACTTGGAAGAACATATTGATGCAGGTGAAGCAGACCACTATGAGAGCCTCATTGTACAGCGAGTGCTTAGCGCACAAATGGAGAAGGCAGAGCAAAATCAGCGACACACATTGTTTCAAACAAAGTGTGTCATCAAAGAGCGTTCGTGTCGTATGATCATTGATGGAGGTAGCTGCAACAACTTGGCTACCAGCGATATGGTGCAAAAATTGGCGCTTACCACCAAACCACACCCACATCCCTATTACATTCAATGGCTGAACAACAGTGGTAAGGCAAAGGTAACTATACTTGTGAGAATGAATTTTTCCATTGGGTCCTATAAAGATATTGTGGAATGTGATGTTGTGCCTATGCAAGCTTGTAATATTCTACTAGGTAGACCTTGGCAATTTGATAGAGATTCTATGCATCATGGTAGAACAATTCAGTATTCCTTTCTATACCATGATTGAAAAATTGTGTTGCATCCCATGTCTCCTGAAGCTATTATGCAAAATGATGTTGCTAAGGCTGCAAAGGTTCAGAATGAGAACAACAAAAGTGACAAATCTGTGGCTGATGACAAGAATGAGATAAAATTGAAAGGGACTTGTTTGTTTGCTACTAAATCTGATATAAATGAGTTTAATGAATCAGCTTCCGTTGCTTATGCTTTAGTATGCAAAGATGCATTGATCTCCCTTCACGATATGCAACATTCTTTGCCTCCTGCTATTGCTAACATTTTGTTGGAGTATTCTGATGTGTTTCCAAGTGAAATACCAGTGGGGCTGCCACCTATACGCAGGATTGAGCACCAAATTGATCTTATTCCTGGTGCATCTTTGCCAAACCATGTGCCATACAGGACAAATCCAGAGGAAACAAAAGAAATCCAGCGTCAAGTGCAAGAACTACTCGACAAAGGTTATGTGCATGAGTCTCTTAGTCCTTGTGCTGTTCCGATTATTTCGGTGCCTAAAAAAGATGGAACATGGCGTATGTGTGTTGATTGTAGGGCTATTAATAACATCACCATTCGATATCGACACCCTATTCCCCATTTAGATGATATGCTTGATGAATTGAGTGGTGCTGTTGTGTTTTCCAAAGTTGATTTGCGTAGTGGGTACCACCAGATTCGTATGAAATTTGGAGATGAATGGAAAACTGCTTTCAAAACTAAGTTCGACTTATATGAGTGGTTGGTAATGCCTTTTGGGTTAACTAATGCACCTAGTACTTTCATGAGATTAATGAACGAGGTTTTGTGTGCTTTCATTGGGAAATTTGTTGTAGACTACTTTGATGATATATTGATATACAGCAAATCTATGGATGAACACCTAGGTCACTTACGTGTTGTTTTTTATGCTCTACAAGATGCACGTTTGAAATGTCCTTGTTTGGTTTTGGTAATTGAGTGACAACCTTAGGTGGACTAATTGTGTTTAATAAGAAATACACAGGAGATTAGTCCACAGGTGATGGTGTCATGGAGGCGCTCATTGCATATGAGACATGACATGGAGTCATGTGGCCAAGGTGGCAAAGATCAAGATGAGGCTTGGCTTGATGGACCGGTTGCAAGTGTGAAGGGCAAGTCGGAGGCTTTGGAGCGATGGACCGCGAGGCAGTGAAGCTTGAGCAAGACTTGGCGCCGATGGACCGACGCAACGGTGAAGAGCAAGTGAGGTCAAGGTCGATGAACCAATACGGTCATGTGATGATATGAAGTGGATCATATCATTTGGTGATTGGTTGGTGCATGTGTTGCATCAATGTCGGAGGAGATGGAGCGGAATGCGCAAGGCAAAGGTATAACCTAGGGCATTTCTATTTCATCGGTCATAGGTGTGTAGAGAAGTTTATGACCGGGTTTAGGATAGATGGCCGTACTATCAAGAGGGGCAAACTTGTTTGCATATCGGTCATCTAGTGCCACTTGAGCGATCTAACTTGCATACGTGTTAGGATCGAGTGGCGAGGCAAGTTGAGTGCCTAATTCCTTCGAAGAAAATGTTTGTGAAAATGCTAACACACGTACACAAGGTGGTGATCACTTGTTGGTGTTGGCACATTTACGAAGGCGATGAAGTTTAAGCGGTAGAGAGGATTTGGGTTCCTCTCTCCCTCCCGCCGAGCTTTGCGAGCGCGGGATTCAGGCGTTTTTAAGAAGTTGAAATGCCTATTTTCCACTACGCCGGAAGTCGGAAAAGAAACAGAGGCGAACGGAGGTCACAGAGGTGACCGGACGCTGCACCGGACGTGGTCATGGTATGACCGGACGCGTCCGGTCAGTACAGCGCAGGCGCGGGTGCTAGGGTTTGCAACTGGCGCGTTCGGTCACTCGCGGGACCGGCGCGTCCGGTCAGGTGTCCAGAGGAAACTGAGTACGATCGGACGCGAGGCGTGTCCGGTCACACATGATCGGACGCGTCCGATCGTTGAAGGAGCTTACTGGACTCTAACCGGACGCAGGCACTGTCGCGTCCGGTCATCGCAAGGAGCGCGTCCGGTCGTTGCGTCGTGGGCGCGTGGGTCAGTGCGATCAGCGCGTCCGGTCGTTCGACAGACGCGTCCGGTCATCGGGACCGGCGTGTCCGGTCGTTTTGAGAGGCGCGTCCGGTCATGGGTTTTGACCGTTGGCGCAGTGACCGTTGGAGGATCTAACGGTCGCATTTGAAATTTGAGGGACACGTGGATGTCGCAGGGCGACCGGACGCGGTTGAGCGCGTCCGGTCAGTTACGACCGGCGCGTCCGGTCGTCCCAAAAAGGACCCAGTGAAGGGGTAACGGCTCTATTTGACCGTGGGGTTATAAATAGATGCCTTGGCCGGCTGTGGCCAGGAGCAGAGCACACTTTAGCCTTGGTGGCTTGTGTGGTAGTGCTTGGGAGCCCTCTAACTCACTCATGCTTGATAGTGTTCATCGGATCGAGTGAGAGAGCGATTCTAGTGCGTTGCATCGAGAGGATTGCATCGAGTGGCACTAGGTGATCGTGTTGCAAGCCGGTGGTACTTGTTACTCTTGGAGGTTGCCACCTCCTAGACGGCTTGGTGGCTTGCGACTCCGTTGAAGCACGCGTGGAGATTGTGCGTGGCTCCGGAGGAGGATTTGTGAGCGGGATTGTGCTCACCCCGCGGGGATCGTGAAGAGCAACTCTAGTAAAGCTTGTGGCTTGGAGGATCCCTATCTTGAGAGTGGATGTGCGGCACCCGCTGAGGGTTTGACTCTTGATAGTCAATTAGCTCGTGATCCATCAAGTGGGTGTATCGCCACAACGGGGACTAGCTTGGTGGCAACCAAGTGAACCTCGGTGAAAAACCGCCGTGTCAACATTGTGTACATCTTCTCGGTGGTTTGCTTTCGATTCACAAGCTTGTATTTACATTCATATACTTGTGCTTGTGTAGTTGCTCTTGTAACTAGTTTGCTTGTGTAGTTAGCTAGTTACCTTCTTGCTTGTGTAGCATAGAAGTAGCTCCCGTTGCGTGGCTAATTTGGTTTGTGTAACCTTGTTAGTCATATTGCTTAGTTTGTGTAGCTAAGTAATTTGCGCTCTCTAGTTTGGCATTAGTTGCCTTGCTATTGAGCATTGCTAGTGAGCATAAGTGGCTTCGTGCTTTTGCTTACTAGAATTGTGTAGGAGCTCCCCGGCTTTGCTAAAGTACTAGTGCATAGGTTTGTGTGACCTTGCTCTAGAATTGTTTAGGAGAGCTCTTGCTAAGGAAAGCACCTAGTTATATAATTAGGATCTTTGTGAGGTGCTTGTGAACTTAGATAGAGGGGTGTAGTCTTGGCTAGACCGATAGTTTTAATTCCGCATTTGTTTCGGTTTGCCGACGTGATTAATTTTAGAAAGGACTATTCACCCCCCCTCTAGTCCACCATCTCGACCCTTCAATTGGTATCAGAGCCCGGTCTCTCATTTGTGGTCTTCACCGACCCGAGAGGATGGCGGAATATGGACTAGATGTTGATTGTCCTCACATGTTTGATGGCACACACTTTGCACGGTGGAAAAATTGGATGATATGCAATTTTAAGTTTATTTGCCCTCAAATGTGGTGGATGGTAGATGTAGGCTTTTCTCATGTGTTGAATGAAGATAATCTAACTCAAGCATAAGAGAAATGCCTAGATCTTGACATCCAAGCTACTAACATCATGTATAGATCTTTTGATCATAGCATCTTTGGTAAGATCATGGACCTCAAATCCGCTCATGAGATATGGGCCTATCTCAATGAAAAGTATGGAGCTATCACCAATGATGACGATGATGTCAAGTCCAAGGAGGTTGCACATGATGATGTTGAGCATGACCACAACACGATGGTTGTGGAGGATTGCTCCACCTCATGGTCAAGTGATGATGATGATCGATCTACCACAAGTTCACTTGACAAGAATGGTGATGATGCATCAAGTGTTGCAAGTGATGTTTCTACCCCAAGCACACTTGATGGTGACAACATCGGTTCATGCTCGGGCCTTGATGATGCTACTACAAGCCCATCCACTACATCACATTGCTTCATGTCACTTGGTGACACAAAGGTATCAAATGATAATGTGATTGATCATGTTGATTCATATGATGAGCTTGTTAGTAGACTTGCTAGCATGAACATGTCTTTAGAAAATGAGAAAGCTAAAACAATGAAATTAGAAAATGAAAACTCTTTTCTAAAGAACTCATGTGAAGAACATAAGAGCTTACTTGATGATCTTAAATCTTCACATGAGAAGCTAATGTTGACTCATGAGAAAGTACTTGCATCTCATGAGGAATTGTTAGAGAAACATGCTTCTCTCATTAAGGAGTTTTTAAAGAAAATTAAAAATAATGAGAGCTCATCACATGGATCAAATGATCAATTGCAAAATGTGACTAACCCATGTGATGTAGGGAGAAAGCATGTATCCACCTCTTGTGATGACTTATTAGATATGCCATGTTCTTCACATATATATGCTTGTTCTACTTCTATGTCTTGTGAGACTAACATTTTGAAGGAGAACAATGAGCTCAAAAGTGAAGTGAAGAATTTGAGCAACAAGTTAGAAAGGTGCTACAACTCAAAAGTCACCTTTGAGCATATGTTAAAAACTCAAAGAAACTTTGGTGACAAGAGTGGCCTTGGTTTCAACAAGAGCAAGAGGAATATGACCAAAGGTGAAAAGAAAAGAGAAAGAAAGATGAAGAAGCTAGCTCGAGAGAAGCTCTCTCATTTCATGTGCTACCGATGCCATGAAGTGGGTCATCTTCACCAAACATGCCCCAACTTAGAGAAGCTCAAGTTGAAGAAAGAAGAAGAAAGGCTCAAACGCAAGTGCTTCAAGTGCCATACATGGGGTCACTACACCTCAATGTGCCCAAGCAAGAAACTAGTGAAGCAACAAGAAGAGCCTCAACCAAAGCCACACATTGAGCATGAGAAGAAGAAAAAGAAAACAAGAAGGGGTGGAAGAGGAAGGCATCCTATGCAAATCCAAGATGCCAAGATGATGAGCAAGATTCAAGATAAGAAGAGAGATTTGGCTCACATCAAGTGCTTTAAGTGTGAAGATATGGGACACTTTGCCTCGGGGTGTCCCACCAAGCTTGAGAAGAATGCTCAAGCAACTCATGAGAGGCAAGGCAATGAAGAGCATCACATGAGCAAGGAAGAAAAGGCTCAACCAAATAGAAGATGCTATTCATGCCGGGAAAGGGGACACATGGCTCATTCATGTCCCCTAGGTAATAATTCTAAGCCTAGTTCAATTGATAATACTAATATGCTTAGAAAGGATGGCAATGGTACCTCTATTGTTGCTATTGCAAAACATCCCGCTACCCATACTAAGGCTTTGCCTAAGTATGTTGCTCCTAACTTGAAAGGACCCAAACTTATTTGGGTACCATCAAAAAGTGGATGATTGTTTGTAGGTACCATCGGCATTGGAGGCTTGATTCATTTGGATTCATATTGGTCATCATATGTTGAATCGTTTTAAAGCTTAGTGCATATTCTATCCCAATGCCAAGTCAAAATGAGTGAAGTCTAAAGTGCTACAACATACAAGTGTCATTTATCAAGTTGTGGATGATTTATTGGAATTATTTGATGGCTTGCAATTTATTTGAGTAAAAGCTTGCTATTGGATGATCATGAGCTAACCAAGGTATATCTCTAATTGATCATTTAATTTGGATGCATATGAGTTGATTGAATTGGATAAATATGCAATGTTGCTTGCTATGAGATTATTGAATGGATTAAATGCTTAGCAATCAAGTTTGAATTGATTTGTGTTGGATAAATTCATGAGATGACATTTAGTAAGTGGATTGAATAGATATATGTCTTGTGAAAGTATTCAAACAAGTTAGTTTCAAGTTTGATTCATATTTGATGAAGTATTGCTCAATGTATTGAAATCTGTCCAAAGTTGAAAATCTGAGCTAGCAGTGATCAAGTCTGAGTTTGGATGATTAAATCTACTTGGATTGGCATGAATTTTGGTATGCATGCTCTAGATTTATGTTATAAGATGCTGTACAAATTTCATGAGAATTGGATAAAAGATGCTTCAGCTTTAGAGTACATCTTGTCAGCTATAGTGCAGCAGTTTTCAGCATGTAGCAGTGGTGAAAGATTTGAAATCTGGTAGCAATCTAGATGTCAAATGAATCTCAAATTTTTACAGCTACTAGATGATTTAGTGAATCACATCTCCACCAAATTTTATGGCATTTGGATCTGTACATTGGGAGATATGAATTATTCTTTGAAGGGTACAGAATCTGCCAGAAAAGTGACAATTATTGGATTGATCTAGAGTCACTTTAAGTGAAAGGTCCTCAAGTTGGAAATATATTTATAAGTGTTTGAGGTACCTAAGTTTGGTTTTGAATTGATCTAGAAGCATGACAAGAAATGAGTACAAGGGCATTGATTGTGGAATGTACTTAGTGTACAAATTTGGTACTCAAATTTGAAAATGAAGATCAAACTCAAGATGAAGATGAGGTTCAAGCTCTAGTAATAATTGGAGATCATTTGGTAGAAAGAAAAGAACTTAAAGAATAATTCAAGGTTACTCATCAAGTTAAGTCCATAGATCAATCAATCAAAGGCAATTCAAGTAAGTGTCAAGGATGGTTCTTTGGAGAGAGGTCACTTCTCCCTGCTGAAGGGGCTTGCCGCCCATGGGTGGGTAAACCGAGCACCGGCTTGGAAGGCTAACATGGAAGTGATGAATTCAAGGGACATTTGAGATGCTTAATTGAAGCAATCAATAGGGTTGATCAAGAAAAGCAAGCAACACCCAAAAGAGAGCTAGTCATGGTTATAAAATTGGTATCATAAGTACTTCTCTCACGCAAGCATTGATCAAAGAGAAAAAGCAAGCCAACCACAACAAGAGATAATGCACTTGATTATTAGTGGTTCTAATTTCATATGGGTGAAGAATGGATTTCTCTATAATGATTGGTCTTCACTAAGCTTATAAATTGGACTTCACATTGCTATTGGAGTAATGAATTGGAATCTATGTGACTATCCTCTACTCCAATATAACAAAGGTATCATTGTAATGTGCATGATCATTTCATCCCTTACTAGTATGCAATTAGTGCATATAGTACATGCTTACTAGGATCATGCATAACAAATGAAATGTTTAAATTCATAGCCTACCACTATTGCTTGAATTGTTTAAATGATCTAGTGGTATGTGTACGAATTTGTTCATGAGCTAGTGAACCCAAGTACTTGATCTAGTTTGGATTGCTAACAAGTGACAAGTACAAAATTGGCAAGATAACCCTTAGTATGAGGAGTGAAGAAGCTTGTCATTGGATCAAACCGGACTTAGAATCTTAGGCAAATCAACTTAGTTCAAGTCATACTAGAAGCTCATGACAATGATATGGGTACAAGCACAAGACAACAATGGAAATGGATATCTAAAGTGTTTCAAATGGTATCTAGACTCAAAATATTTCTTCAATTGATATTTACAAGTGGTGTCTAGATCATGATCTACAAGTGATATCCTACAAGTGGTACTCATAAAGATAGCAAATGTTCAAGAAAAGATCATATTGACAAATTCTACAAGTGGTTCCATGATAAAGGATTCTTCAAATTGGTATCACACACTTATTCATGGTATATCTATACATGATATCATTTATACAAGACGGTGGTTCCACAAGTGATCCTCAACTTTAAGTGATCATCAAATGAAGAAAGTTCCCTCACACACAAGAGCTCAAGACTATCAAGTGAATGACCCATGCTATGACATAGGGGGAGGAGCCCCACCTAATGGTATCAAGGTCAAAGATCCTAAGTGGTATCTCAAGAGCAACATACAAGTAATGTCATTCCAACATATGCGGTGATGTCCATCAACAACGCAATATTCAAGTCTCAACCATCTACCCCAATGCAAGCCTTTGCATCAACGAGAAGTACACCCTTTATGGAAATTGATGACAAAGGGGGAGAAGTTGCAACAAAGATATGTCAATACACCAAGAGAGAGGTTTAATATCATGAGAAGATGAGTTTGAGTGTGGACATGGAGATGGACAAAGAGGGAGCAACATTGAAGAAATGAGAAGGATCAAACATTCTTGGACAAAGAAAGCACACAAGTAGGGGGAGCAAGCTCATGAACTTTGATTGATTACATTTGATATGTGCATAATTCATGTGCTTGCTTGCATTGCATAAGTTCTTAAATTCAATATGCATGCTTGTGTGGTGTATGCTAGTTATAGAACTTAAATGATGATTTGATAACTAGCATGCATAGGATGTTAGCTAGACTTGTGATTATCATGCAAAAACTAGAACCTTGCTTATAATGTTGATCTCACGAGGTTTCTAGTGTTTTTAATGTCTAGCTATTCATGATGCTAAGGATGATGGCAAACTTGTGATTTTCAAATGATATCGAGCTATCAAATGGTATCAAACTACAAAGGTTTATTCTATACACCTTAGCATCACTTAGTAGTGCTAACCCTCCCACAAATTTCATATTTATGCATATGTGCAAGCTTGAAACCATACCATTTGAGCACATATGTAGGGAGAGTTATCACTACCAAGTTGGATTTTATGGTGCTTATCCAAATCCTAACATAGAGCTTAAATGTTGGATAAGTGGCATAAAGTCCAAAAGAACTTAATTTCTATATCTTTGTAGAGTTGTCATCAATTACCAAAAAGGGGGAGATTGAAATGTCCTTGTTTGGTTTTGGTAATTGAGTGACAACCTTAGGTGGACTAATTGTGTTTAATAAGAAATACACAGGAGATTAGTCCACAGGTGATGGTGTCATGGAGGAGCTCATTGCATATGAGACATGACATGGAGTCATGTGGCCAAGGTGGCAAAGATCAAGATGAGGCTTGGCTTGATGGACCGGTTGCAAGTGTGAAGGGCAAGTCGGAGGCTTTGGAGCGATGGACCGCGAGGCGGTGAAGCTTGAGCAAGACTTGGCGCCGATGGACCGACGCAACGGTGAAGAGCAAGTGAGGTCAAGGTCGATGAACCAATACGGTCATGTGATGATATGAAGTGGATCATATCATTTGGTGATTGGTTGGTGCATGTGTTGCATCAACGTCGGAGGAGATGGAGTGGAATGCGCAAGGCAAAGGTATAACCTAGGGCATTTCCATTTCACCGGTCATAGGTGTGTAGAGAAGTTTATGACCGGGTTTAGGATAGATGGCCGTACTATCAAGAGGGGCAAACTTGTTTGCATATCGGTCATCTAGTGCCACTTGAGCGATCTAACTTGCATACGTGTTAGGATCGAGTGGCGAGGCAAGTTGAGTGCCTAATTCCTTCGAAGAAAATGTTTGTGAAAATGCTAACACACGTACACAAGGTGGTGATCACTTGTTAGTGTTGGCACATTTACGAAGGCGATGAAGTTTAAGCGGTAGAGAGGATTTGGGTTCCTCTCTCCCTCTCGCCGAGCTTTGCGAGCGCGGGATTCAGGCGTTTTTGAGAAGTTGAAATGCCTATTTTCCACTACGCCGGAAGTCGGAAAAGAAACGGAGGCGAACGGAGGTCACAGAGGTGACCGGACGCTGCACCGGACGCGGTCATGGTATGACCGGACGCGTCCGGTCAGTACAGCGCAGGCGCGGGTGCTAGGGTTTGCAACCGGCGCGTCCGGTCACTCGCGGGACCGGCGCGTCCGGTCAGGTGTCCAGAGGAAACTGAGTACGATCGGACGCGAGGCGCATCCGGTCACACATGATCGGACGCGTCCGATCATTGAAGGAGCTTACTGGACTCTAACCGGACGCAGGCACTGTCGCGTCCGGTCATCGCAAGGAGCGTGTCCGGTCGTTGCGTCGCGGGCGCGTGGGTCAGTGCGATCAGCGCGTCCGGTCGTTCGACAGACGTGTCCGGTCATCGGGACCGGCGCGTCCGGTCGTTTTGAGAGGCGTGTCCGGTCATGGGTTTTGACCGTTGGCGCAGTGACCGTTGGAGGATCTAACGGTCGCATTTGAAATTTGAGGGACACGTGGATGTCGCAGGGCGACCGGACGCGGTTGAGCGCGTCCGGCAGTTACGACCGGCGCGTCCGGTCGTCCCGAAAAGGACCCAGTGAAGGGGTAACGGCTCTATTTGACCGTGGGGTTATAAATAGATGCCTTGGCCGGCTGTGGCCAGGAGCAGAGCACACTTTAGCCTTGGTGGCTTGTGTGGTAGTGCTTGGGAGCCCTCTAACTCACTCATGCTTGATAGTGTTCATCGGATCGAGTGAGAGAGCGATTCTAGTGCGTTGCATCGAGAGGATTGCATCGAGTGGCACTAGGTGATCGTGTTGCAAGCCGGTGGTGCTTGTTACTCTTGGAGGTTGCCACCTCCTAGACGGCTTGGTGGCTTGCGACTCCGTTGAAGCACGCGTGGAGATTGTGCGTGGCTCCGGAGGAGGATTTGTGAGCGGGATTGTGCTCACCCCGCGGGGATCGCGAAGAGCAACTCTAGTAAAGCTCGTGGCTTGGAGGATCCCTATCTTGAGAGTGGATGTGCGGCACCCGCTGAGGGTTTGACTCTTGATAGTCAATTAGCTCGTGATCCATCAAGTGGGTGTATCGCCACAACGGGGACTAGCTTGGTGGCAACCAAGTGAACCTCGGTGAAAAACCGTCGTGTCAACATTGTGTACATCTTCTCGGTGGTTTGCTTTCGATTCACAAGCTTGTATTTACATTCATATACTTGTGCTTGTGTAGTTGCTCTTGTAACTAGTTTGCTTGTGTAGTTAGCTAGTTACCTTCTTGCTTGTGTAGCATAGAAGTAGCTCCCGTTGCGTGGCTAATTTGGTTTGTGTAACCTTGTTAGTCATATTGCTTAGTTTGTGTAGCTAAGTAATTTGCGCTCTCTAGTTTGGCATAAGTTGCCTTGCTATTGAGCATTGCTAGTGAGCATAAGTGGCTTCGTGCTTTTGCTTACTAGAATTGTGTAGGAGCTCCCCGGCTTTGCTAAAGTACTAGTGCATAGGTTTGTGTGACCTTGCTCTAGAATTGTTTAGGAGAGCTCTTGCTAAGGAAAGCACCTAGTTACATAATTAGGATCTTTGTGAGGTGCTTGTGAACTTAGATAGAGGGGTGTAGTCTTGGCTAGACCGATAGTTTTAATTCCGCATTTGTTTCGGTTTGCCGACGTGATTAATTTTAGAAAGGACTATTCACCCCCCCTCTAGTCCACCATCTCGACCCTTCAACGTTTATTTGGTAACCTTGAGAAGTGCACCTTTTGCACCGATCGAGTGTCTTTTCTCGGCTATGTTGTGACTCCATAGGGAATTAAGGTTGATCAAGCCAAGGTGGAAGCTATACAGGGATGGCCTATACCAAAGACTATCACACAGGTGCGGAGTTTCCTAGGACTTGCGGGGTTCTATCGCCGTTTTGTGAAGGATTTCAACACCATTGCTGCACCATTGAATGATCTTACAAAGAAGGGAGTGCCCTTTAATTGGGCAAAGCACAAGAGAATGCCTTCATCATGTTGAAAGATAAGTTGACACATGCACCTCTTCTCCAACTTCCTGATTTTAATAAGACTTTCGAACTTGAATGTGATGCTAGAGGAATTGGATTGGGTGGTGTTTTATTACAAGAAGGAAGACCCATTGCATATTTTAGTGAGAAACTAAGTGGACCTATGCTGAATTATTCTACTTATGACAAAGAATTGTATGCTCTTGTGCGGACATTAGAAACATGGTAGCATTATTTGTGGCCCAAAGAATTTGTTTTACATTCTGATCATGAATCGTTGAAGCATATTCTAAGTCAAGGAAAACTTAATCATAGACATGCTAAGTGGGTTGATTTATTGAATCTTTTCCTTATGTAATCAAACACAAGAAAGGAAAAGAGAATATCATTGCTGATGCTTTGTCTAGGCGATATACTTTGTTGACACAACTTGACTATAAGATCTTTGGTTTGGAAAAAATTAAAGAACAATATGTGCATGATGATGATTTTAAGGACGTGTTGCTGCAATGTAAAGATGGAAAAGCATGGAATAAATTTGTTGTGAATGATGGCTTTGTGTTTAGAGATAACAAGCTTTGCATTCCAGCTAGCTCCGTTCGTTTGTTGTTGCTACAGGAGGCGCACGGAGGCGGCTTGGTGGGACATTTTGGAGCAAAGAAGACGAAGGATATCCTTGTTGGTCATTTCTTTTGGCCAAAGATGAGGAGAGACGTGGAGAGATTTGTCGCTCGCTGCACTACATGTCAAAAGGCTAAGTCATGGTTAAATCCACACGGTTTGTATATGCCTCTACCTGTTCCCAATGCTCCTTGGGAAGATATTTCTATGGATTTTGTGTTGGGATTGCCAAGGACTAGGAAGGGTCGTGATAGTGTTTTTGTGGTTGTGGATAGATTTTCTAAGATGACACACTTTATACCTTGTCATAAAAATGATGATGCGACACATATTGTTGATTGTTCTTTCGTGAAGTTGTTTGTTTGCATGGTGTGCCAAATATAATTGTTTCTGATCGAGATGCTAAATTTCTTAGCCATTTTTGGAGAAATTTATGAGCTAAATTAGGGACTAAACTTATATTTTCTACCACTTGTCATCCCCAAACTGATGGTCAAACTGAAGTTGTGAATAGAACTTTATCAACTATGTTAAGGGCTGTTTTAAAGAAGAATATTAAGATGTGGGAAGATTGTTTACCTCATATTGAGTTTGCTTATAATCGTTCAATGCATTCTACTACAAAGATGTATCCATTTGAGATTGTTTATGGTTTGTTGCCACGTGCTCCTATTAATTTAATGCCTTTGCCAACTTCAGAAAAATTAAAATTTGATGCTAAGCAACGTGCTGAATTGATGTTGAAACTGCATGAAACAACCAAACAAAACATAGAGCGTATGAATGCTAAATATAAGCTTGTTGGTGATAAAGGTCGCAAAGAATTAAAATTTGAACCTAGAGATTTGGTTTGGTTGCATTTAAGAAAGGAGAGGTTTCCTGAATTGAGAAAATCTAAACTGATGCCTAGAGCTGACGGACCATTTAAAGTGTTGCAATGAATTAATGAGAATGCATATAAGCTTAATCTTCCTGTAGATTTTGGGGTTAGTCCCACATTTAACATTACAAATTTAAAGCCTTATTTGGGTGAGGAAGATGAGCTTGAGTCGAGGACGACTCAAATGCAAGAAAAGGAGGACGATGAGGACTTCAACACCAACGATGCATCCACACCGACACCAGTACCTCTTGCTGGTCCTCTTACTCGTGCTCGCGCTCGTAAACTTAATCATCAAGTGAGTTCCTTCTTGAGCTCCTGTCCATCATGTTTAGATCATGGAGACACGTGCACTCTTGTTTTGATTAGGAACCAAGGAGAAGACCGAAAGGAAAAAGGACTCGTGTTGGCTGGATTCGGACTGCAGCACAACACCAACTTGTGATGGCCGCCATGACTTCATACGGACTCCGATTGGGACGTTCTAGCACTTGTTGGAAAGCTTATCAAGTCTACTTTCCAATGGATCCAACCCATATCCATATCACGTAGGAGGCGCCTCCAGTCATTGTTTTATTGTCACGTTCTTCTCTATCTACGGTGCTGCGTCACCTAATTTTTGGGCTGTTGGCCCATGTATCAAGTTGGGTCCATTAGGGACGCGTCCTAGGGTTGGAGGATGACACAAACACTCCCTTAGTCATCACCTCATCTACTTATATGTCTCTAGAGCCACTGGAACAGATTGGGTTTTGTTTAGATCAAGTTAGCCTTCGCTACTTGCCTATAAACGCGCGTGCTGGATCAGCCGCCCGTCTATTTGTCTTCGGAACCCCATGTCATTGGAGATTGAGTTTGAAACCTTCATTTACAGCTAGTAATTTAGTACTTGTTCTCTTGTTCTTGCGAGTTCTTCGATTGCTTGCAAGATGGGTGCCCTAGTGGCTGGTTGTCGTGCCGCAATATCACGGCAACCATTGGAGGTGGTGTATCAGTTGCCAAGGTGCAACATCCCTGGATCGTTGTAGTCGAACCATGAACGTCATCTTTTTCCACTAATCGACTTCGCCGTGATCTCTCATCGAAAGATCAGCCATCAAACCCCACCGGGTTCTTATCACGTGGGTCATGTGAAATCTCGTTTCAGTCTATTTGGATATAGTGTTAGTGTCCGTGGAAGATAGGAGCTTGGTTTGCGCCAAACGTACCATAGGCTCAGAAATTGTTTTGGACGCACCCGACGGTACCCCTAGGTGATAATGCTCAAGTCGATGCTTGTTTCACTCCGTTTAGAGATAGTGCTAATCTTGACGCAAGATAGGTGCACGATTTGCGCTGAACGTACCACAGGCTCATAATCATTTTGGATGCACCTGATGGAACTCCTAGGTGACGTGGGTCTTGTGGAATCTCGTTTTGGTCTATTTGGAGACAGCGTTAGTGTCGGTGCAGGAAAGGTGCACGATTTGCACCAAACGTACCATAGGCTTAGAAATCCTTTTGGACACACCCGCACTCCTAGGTGACGAGGCTAAAGTGGAAGCTCAATTCGGTCTGTTTGGAGATAGTGCTAATCTTGATGCAAGATAGGTGCAAGGTTTACACCGAACGTACCATAGGCTTAGAAATCATTTTGTACGCGCCTGATGGAACTCCTTAGTGACGTGGGCCATGTGGAATCACGTTTTGATTCGTTAGGAGACAATGTTAGTGTCGCTGCAAGATAGGTGCATGGTTTGCATGGAATGTACCATGGGCTCATAAATCATTTTAGACGCACCCGATGGTACTCCTAGGTGACGAGGCTCAAGTGGATGCTCATTTCATTCCGTTTGGAATTGTGCTAATTTTGACGCAAGATAGGTGCACGATTTGCGCTGAATGTACCATAGGCTTAGAAATCATTTTGGACGCACCCGATGAAACTCCTAGTTGACGTGGGTCATGTGGAAACTCGTTTTGGTCTGTTTGGAGACAATGTTAGTTTCGGTGCAAGATAGGTGCACAGTTTGCGCCAAATATATCATAGGCTCAAAAATTGTTTTGGACACACCCGATGGTAGTCCTAGGTGACGAGGCTCAAGTGGTAGATTTGTTCAGGCCGTTTATATACAGTGCTAATCTTGACTATTTTCCACGCTTTGCACCGAACATACCATAGACTCAGAAATCATTTTGGACGCACTCGATGTAAATCCTAGGCGACTTGGGTCATGTGGAATCTCGTTCCGGTCCGTTTGGAGATAGTGTTTGTGTTAGTGCAAGTTAGGTGCACGGTTTGCGCCAAACGTACCATAGGCTCAGAAATCGTTTTGGTCACATCCAATGATTCTGCATGGTGATGAGGCTCAAGTGAAAAATCGATTCCGTCCGTTTGGAGATAGTGCTAATCTTGACTCAAGATAGGTGCACGGTTTGCGCCAAACATACTGTAGGCTCAGAAATCATTTTTGACATGCCTAACGGGACTCCTTGTTGATGTGGGCCATGTGGAATATCGTTTCGGTCCGTTTGGAGACTGTGTTAGTCTCGGTGCAAGATAGGTGCATGGTTTGCGTGAAATGTACCATAGGTTTAGAAATCATTTTGGACGCACCCGACGGTGCTCATAGGTGACGAGGCTCAAGTGGATGCTCGTTTCATTCCGTTTGGAATAGTGTTAATCTTGACGCAAGATAGGTGCATGATTTACGCCGAACGTACCACATACTTAGAAATCATTTTGGACGCACCTGATGGAACTCCTAGTTGACGTTGGTCGTGTGAAATCTTTTTTGGTCCATTTGGAGACAATGTTAGTTTCGGTGCAAGAGAGGTGCACAGTTTGCGCCAAACGTACCATAGGCTCAGAAACCATTTTGGGCACACCCGATGGTACTCCTAGGTGACGAGGCTCAAGTGGTAGCTCGATTTAGGTCGTTTGGTGATAGTGCTAATCTTGGCGCAAGATAGGTGCACGCTTTGCGCTGAACGTACCGCAGGCTTAGAAATCATTTTGGATGCACCCGATGTAAATCCTATGTGACTTGGGTCATGTGGAATCTCGTTTTGGTCTGACTGGATACAGTGTTAGTGTCGGTGCATGGTTTGTGCCAAATGTACTATAGGCTCAAAAATCGTTTTGGATGCCCCCAATGATACTCCATGGTGACGAGTCTCAAGTGGAAGCTCGATTCAGTCCGTTTGGACATAGTGCTAACCTTGACTCAAGATAGATGCATAGTTTGCAGTGAACATACCATAGGCTCATAAATTATTTTGGACGCACCCAATGGAACTCCTAGGTGACGTGTGTCATGTGGAATTTTGTTTTGGTCCATTTGGAAATAGTGTTAGTGTCGTGCAAAATAGGTGCATGGTTTGCGCCAAATGTACCATAGCCTCAGAAATCATTTTGGCCGCACTCGATGATACTCCTAGGTGACGAGGCTCAAGTGGATGCTCATTTCATTCTGTTTGGAGATAGTGCTAATCCTGATGCAAGATAGTTGCACGGTTTGCACCAAACGTATCGTAGCTTAGAAATCATTCTAGACACACCAGATGGTACTCCTTGGTGACAAGGCTCATGTGGAAGCTTGTGTCAGTCCATTTGGAGATACTACTAAACTTGACAAAAGATAGGAGCACGATTTGTGCCGAACGTACGATAGGCTTAGAAATCATTTTGGACATACCTGATGGAACTCTTAGGTGATGTGCGTCATGTGGAATCTCGTTTTGGTTTGTTTGGAGACAGTGTTAGTGTCGGTGCAAGATAGGTGCACGATTTGCGGCAAACGTACCATAGGCTTAGAAATTATATTGGACACACCCAGTGAAACTTCTAGGTGACGAGGCTCATGTGGAAGCTCGATTTAGTCCGTTTGGAGATAGTGCAAACCTTGACGTAAGATGGATGCACGGTTTGTGATGAATGTTCAGCAAGCTCAGAAATCATTTTGGACGCACCCGATGGAACTCCTAGGAGACATGGGTCATGTGGAATCATGTTTTGATTTGTTTGGAGACAGTGTTAATATCGGTGCAAGATAGGTGCACGGGTTGCGCCAAACATACCATGGGTCTAGAAATCATTTTGGACGCACCAAATGATACTCCTAAGTGACGAGTCTCAAGTGGAAGCTCAATTCAATCCATTTGGAGATAGTGCTAACCTTGACACAAGATAGGTGCACGATTTCTGCCGAACATACCATATGCTCATAAATCATTTTGGATGCACCCGATAGAACTCCTTAGTGACGAGGCTCAAGTGGAAGCTCGAGTCAGTTCGTTTGGGGACACTGCTAATCTTGACGCAAGATAGGTGCACGATTTGCGCCGAACGTAAGATAGGCTTAGAAATCATTTTTGATGCACCCGATGGAACTCCTAGGTTACGCGGGTCATGTGGAATCTCGTTTTGGTTCGTTTGGAGATAGTGTTAGTGACGGTGCAAGATAGGTGCACGGTTTGTGCCAAGCGTACCATATGCTCAGAAATTGTATTGGACACAGCCAGTGATACTTCTAGATGATGAGGCTCAAGTGGAAGCTTGATTCAGTCCGTTTGGAGGTAGTGCTAGCCTTGACGCAAGATAGGTGCACGGTTTGGGCCGAATGTACCATACGCTCAGAAATCATTTTGGACGCACCCGATGGAACTCCTAGGAGACGTGGGTCATGTGGAATCTTGTTTTGATCTGTTTGGAGACAGTGTTAGTGTCGGTGCAAGATAGGTGCACGGTTTGCACGAAACGTACCATAGGCTTAGAAAATGTTTTGGACAAACCCGATGGTACTCCCAGGGGATGAGGCTCAACTAGAAGCTCGATTCAGTCCGTTTGGAGATAGTGCTAACCTTGACTCAAGATAGGTACACAGTTTGCGCCGAACGTTCCATAGGCTCGGAAATCATTTTGGACGTGCCTGATGGAACTCTGTGGTGATGTGGGGCCATGTGGAATCTCGTTTCGGTCCATTTGGAAACATTGTTAGTGTCGGTGCAATATAGGTGCATGGTTTGCGTGAAATGTACCATAGGCTAAGAAATCATTTTGGACGCACCCGTTGGTACTCCTAGGTGATGAGCCTCAAGTGGATGCTCGTTTCATTCCATTTGAAATAGTGCAAATCTTGACGCAAGATAGGTGTATGATTTGCGCCGAACGTACCATAGGCTCATAAATCATTTTGGATGCACCCGATGGAACTCCCATTTGACGTGGGTCATGTGGAATCTCATTTTGGTCTGTTTGGAGACAATGTTAGTTTCGGTGCAAGATAGGTGCATAGTTTGCGCCAAACGTACCATAGGCTTAGAAATAATTTTGGACACACCCGATGGTACTTCTAGGTGACAAAGCTCAAGTGGAAGCTCGATCCAGGACGTTTAGAGATAGTGCTAATTTTAACACAAGATAGGTGCACGCTTTGTGCTGACGTACCATAAACTCAGAAATCGTTTTAGACGCACCCGATGTAAATCCTAGGTGACTTGGGTCATGTGGAATCTTGTTTCAGTCCGCTTGGCGACAGTGTTAGTGTCGGCGCAAGATAGGTGCACAGTTTGTGCCAAACATACCTTAGGCTCATAAATTGTTTCGGATGCACCCAATGATACTCCTTGTTGACGAGGCTCAAGTGAAAGCTCGATTTTCAGTCCGTTTGAAGATATTGCTAACCATGACCCAAGATAGGTGCACGGTTTGCGCTGAACGTACCATAGGCTTAGAAATCATTTTGGACACACCCAGTAGAACTCCTAGGTGATGTGGGTCATGTGAAATTTTGTTTTGGTCCATTTGGAGACAATGTTAGTGTCATGCAAGATAGGTGCATGGTTTGTGCTAAATGTACCATAGGCTCAGAAATCATTTTGGACGCACTCGATGGTACTCTTAGGTGATGAGGCCCAATTGGATGGTCGTTTCGTTCTATTTGGAGATAGTGCTAATCTTGACGCAAGATAGGTGCACGCTTTTTGACAAACGTACCACAGGCTCATAAATCATTTTGGACGCACCCGATGTAACTCCTAGGCGACTTGGGTCATGTGGAATCTCGTCTCGATACGTTTGGAGATAGTGTTAGTGTCGGTGCAAGATAGGTGCACGGTTTGTACCAAATGTACCATAGGCTCAGAAATCATTTTGGACACACCCAATGATACACCTGGTCATGAGGCTCAAGTGGGAGCCCGATTCAGTCCGTTTGGAATAGTGCTAATGTTGACGCAAGATAGATGCATGATTTGCACCGAGCGTACCACAGGCTTAGAAATCATTTTTGACGCACCCGATGGAACTCCTAGTTGACGTTGGTCGTGTGGAATGTTTTTTTGGTCAGTTTGGAGACAATGTTAGTTTTGGTGCAAGAGAGGTGCATAGTTTGCGCCTAACGTACTATAGGCTCAGAAATCATTTTGGATGCACCCAATGATACTCCTAGGTGATGAGGCTCAAGTGGAAGCTTGATTCAGACCATTTGGGGATAGTGCTAATCTTGACACAATATTGGTGCGCGTTTTGCGCTGAACGTACCATAGACTCAGAAATCAGTTTGGACGCACCTGATGGAACTCATTCGTGATGTGGGCCCTGTGGAATCTCGTTTCAGTCCGTTTGAAGACATTGTTAGTGTCGGTGCATGATTTGCACCAAATGTACCATTGGCTCAAAAGTCATTTTGGACACACCTGATCGTACTCCTGGGTGACGAGACTCAAGTGAAAGCTTGCTTCAGTCTATTTGGAGATAGTGCTAATCTTGATACAAGATAGGTGCACACTTTGCGCTGAACATACCACTGGCTTAGAAATCATTTTCGACACACCCGATGGAACTTCTAGGCAACTTGGGTCATGTGGAATCTCGTTTCAGTCCGTTTGGAGATAGTGCTAACCTTGACGCAAGATAGGTGCATGGTTTGTGCTGAACATACCATAGGCTCAGAAATCATTTTGGACACACCCAATGGAACTCCATGGTGACGTCCCACGGGCTCATAAATCGTTTTGGACGCACCTGATGGTACTCCTAGGTGACGAGGTTCTAGTGGATGCTCATTTCATTTCGTTTGGAGATAGTGCTAATCTTGACGGAAGATAGGTGCACAGTTTGTGCCGAACATACCATAGGCACTAAAATCATTTTGGAGGCACCTGATGGTACTCCTAGGTGACGAGGCTCAAGTGGAAGCTTGATTCAGTCCATTTGGAGATAGTGCTAATCTTGACACAAGATAGGTGCATACTTTGCAACGAACATACTGCAGGCTAAGAAATCATTTTGGATGCACCTGATGGAACTCCTAGGTGACGTGGGTCATTTGGAATCTCGTTTCGGTCCATTGGGAGACAATGTTTGTGTCGGTGCACAGTTTGCGCCAAACTTACCATAGGCTTAGAAGTCGTTTTGGATGCACGTGATGGTACTCATAGGTATCGAGGCTCAAGTGGAAGCTCGATTCAGTCCGTTCGGAGATAGTGCTAATCTTAACACAAGATAGGTGCATGATTTGCGCCGAATATACCATAGGCCCAGAAATCGTTTTGGACGCATCCGATGAAACTCCTAAGTGACGTAGGTCTTGTGGAATTTGGTTCCGTAGATTTGGATACAGTGTTAGTGTCGGTGCAAGAGAGGTGCATGGTTTGCACCAAACGTACCAAAGGCATGGAAATTGTTTTGAACGCACCCAATGGTACTCCTAGGTGACGAGGCTCAAGTGGATGCTCGTTTCATTCCGATTGGAGATAGTGCTAATTTTGATGCAACATAGGTGCTTCATTGGCGTGAACGTAACACAGGCTCAGAAATCATTTTGGACGCACTCGACGGAACTCCGACGTGACGAGGCTCAAGTGGAAACTCGATTCAGTCCGTTTGGAGATAGTGCAAATTTTGACGCAACATAGGTGCTTCATTGGCGCGAACGTAACATAGGCTAAGAAATCATTTTGGACGCACCTGATGGAACTCCTAGGTGACGTAGGTCATGTGGAGTCTCATTTTGGTCCATTTGGAGATAGTGTTTGTGTCAGTGCAAGATAGGTGCACAGTTTGCGCCAAACATACCATAAGCTCAGAAAATCATTTTGGACACCCCCAGGGTACCCCTAGGTGACGAGGCTCAAGTGGAAGCCTGATTCAGTCTATTTGGAGATAATGCTAATCTCGACGCAAGATAGGTGCACGCTTTGCGCCGAACTTACCACTGGCTTAGAAATCGTTTTGGACGCACCTGATGTAACTCCTAGGTGACTTGGGTCATGTGGAATCTTGTTTCGGTCCGTTTAGAGACGTTTTAGTGTCGGTGCAAGATAGCAGGCTCAAGTGGAAGTTCGATTCAATCCATTTTGAGATAGTGCTAACCTTGACACAAGATAGGTGCATGGTTTGCACTGAACGTAGCATATGCTCAGAAATCGTTTTGGACGCACCCGATGGAACTCCAAGGTGACGTGGGTCATGTGGAATCTCATTTCGATCTATTTGGATACATGTTAGTGTTAGTGCAAGATAGGTGCATGGTTTGCGCCAAACATACCATAGGCTCAGAAATCGTTTTGGACGCACCCGATGGTACTCCTAGGTGACGAGGCTCAAGTGCATGCTTATTTCATTCCATTTGGAGATAGTGCTAATCTTGACGCTAGATAGGTGCACGGTTTGTGCCAAACGTACCATTAGCTCAGAAATCGTATTGGAAGCACCCCATGGTACTCATAGGTGACGAGGCTCAAGTGGATGCTCGTTTCATTCCGTTTGAAGATAATGCTATTCTTGACTAAAGATAATTGCACGGTTTGTGCCAAATGTACCATAGGCTCACAAATCGTTTTGGACGCACCCGATGGTACTCCTAGGTGCCGAGGCTCAAGTGGATGCTCGTTTCATTCCGTTTGTAGATAGTGCTAATCTTGACACAACATAGGTGCTTGATTTGCGCCAAACATAACACAGGCTCAGAAATCATTTTGGTCGCACCCGATGGAACTCCAAGGTGATGTCATGTAGAGTCTCGTTTTGGACCGTTTGGAGACAATATTATTGTCGGTGTAAAATTGGTGCATGGTTTGCGCCAAATGTACCATAGGCTCAGAAATCATTTTGGATGCACCCGACAGAACTCCTAGGTGACGAGGCTCAAGTGGATGCTCATTTCATTCTGTTTGGAGATAGTGCTAATCTTGACACAACATAGGAGCTTGATTTGCACCAAACATAATGCAGGATCATAAATCATTTTGGACGCACCCGAGGGAACTCCAAGGTGATTCTCGTTTTGGACCGTTTTGAGACAATATTATTGTCGGTGTAAGATTGGTGGACGGTTTGCGCCAAACGTACCATAGGCTCAGAAATCATTTTGGACACACCCAATGGTACTCCTAGGTGACGAGGCTCAAGTGGATGCTCGCTCCATTCCATTTGGAGATCATGCTAATCTTCACACAAGATAGGTGCACAATTTGTGCCAAACGTACCATAGGCTCAGAAATCGTTTTAGACGCACCCGATAGAACTCCTTGGTGACATGAGCCATGTGGAATCCCGTTTCGGTCCATTTCGAGTCAGTGTTGGAAGCGCGATTCAGTCTGTTTGGATATAGTGCTACTCTTGACGCAAGATGGATGCATGGTTTGCGTCGAACGTACTGCAGATTCAGATGTCGTTTTGGATGCACCCAATGGAAGTCCTAGGAGACGTGGGTCATATGGAATCTCGTTTTGGTCTATTTGGAGACAGTGTTAGTGTCAGTGCAAGATAGGTGCATGGTTTATGCAAAATATACCATAGGCTCAGAAAATCATTTTGCACACACCCGCTAGTACTCCTAGGTGACGAGGCTCAACTGCAAGCTCGATTCAGTCCGTTTGGAGACAGTGCTAGTGTTAGTACAAGATAGGTGCACGTTTTGCGCCAAACGTACCATAGGCTCAGAACTCATTTTGGACACACCCGCGATTGTTCTCCTAGGTGATGGGGCTCAAGGGTACGCTCGATTCAGTTCGTTTGGAGATAGTCTTGACATAAGATGGATGCACGGTTTGCGTCGAACGTACCATAGGCTCAGAAATAATTTTGGACGCACCGGATGAAACTCCTAGGTGACGAGGCTGAAGTGGGTGCTCGTTTCATTCTGTTTAGAGATAATGCTAATCTTGATGCAAGACAGATGCACGATTTGTGGCGAACGTACCATACGCTCATAAATCATTTTGGATGCACCCGATGGAACTCCTAGATGACTTGGGTCATATTTAATCTCGTTTCGGTCGGTCCAAGGTAGGTGCACAATTTGCGGCAAATGTACCATAGGCTTAGAAATCATTTTGGACTCAACTAATGATACTCCTAGGTGACGATGCTCAAGTGGAAGCTGATTCAGTCCGTTTAGAGATAGTGCTAATCTTGACGCAAGATAGGTGCTCGGTTTGCGCTGAACAAAGGACAGGCTCAGAAATCATTTTGGAAGCAGTCGATGTTACTACTAGGTGACTTGGGTGAAAGGTCCTTGTTTGGTTTTGGTAATTGAGTGACAACTTAGGTGGACTAATATGTGGTTATGTGAGATACATAGGAGATTAGTCCACATGTGATGGTGTCATGAAGGAGCTCATTGCATATGAGACATGACATGGAGTCATGTGACCAAGGTGGAGAAGATCAAGATGAGGCTTGGCTTGATGGACCGGTTGCTAGGGTGAAGGGCAAGTTGTGTGATGGCTTGGCGCCGAAGGACCGAGGCAACGGTGAAGAGCAAGTGAGATCAAGATCGATGGACCAATACGGTCACGTGATGATATGAAGTGGATCATATCATTTGGTGTTTGGTTGGTGCATGTGTTGCATCAACGTCGGAGGAGTTGGAGTGGAATGCGCAAGGCAAAGGTATAACCTAGGGCATTTCCATTTCACCGGTCATAGGTGTGTAGAGAAGTTTATGACCGGGTTTAGGATAGATGGCCGTACTATTAAGAGGGGCAAACTTGTTTGCATATCGGTCATCTAGTGCCACTCGTGTGATCTAACTATGCATCGTTGCTAGGATCGAGTGGCGTGGTAAGTTGAGTGGTTAACTCCTTCGGTAAAATGTTTATGAAAATGCTAACACACGTGCACAAGGTGGTGATCACTTGTTGGTGTTGGCACATTTGCGAAGGCGTTGGAGTTTGAGCGGTAGAGAGGGTTTGGGTTCCTATTTTCCACTACGCCGGAAGTCATAAAAGAAACGGAGGCGAACGGAGGTCACAGAGGTGACCGGACGCTGCACCGGACGCGGTCATGGTATGACCGGACGCGTCCAGTCAGTACAGCGCAGCGCGCGGGTGCTAGGGTTTGCAACCGGCGCGTCCGGTCAATCGCGGGACCGGCGCGTCCGTTCAGGTGTCCAGAGAAAACTGAGTTTCGCAAGGACAATCGGACGCGAGGCACGTCCGGTCACATATGATCGGACGCGTCCGATCGTTGAAGGTGCTTACTGGACTCTAACCGGACGTGGGCACTGTCGCGTCCGGTCATCGCAAGGAGCGCGTCCGGTCGTTGCGTCGCGGGCGCGTGGGTCAGTGCGATCGGCGAGTCCGGTCGTTCGAAGCGGCGCGTCCGGTCATTTGACGGGCGCGTCCGGTCGTTGCCTGGGGCGCGTCCGGTCGTTGTTTTGACCGTTGGGGTCAGTGACCATTGGAGGATCTAACGGTCGCATTTGAATTTGAGGGACACGTGGACGTCGCAGGGCGACCGGACGCGGTGAAGCGCGTCCGGTCAGTTATGACCGGCGCGTCCGGTCGTCCCGAGTTTTGCCCAGTGAAGGGGTAACGGCTCTATTTGACCGTGGGGTTATAAATAGATGCCTTGGCCGGCTGTGGCCGTTAGCTGAGCACACTTTAGTCTTTGTGACTTGTGTGGTAGTGCTTGGGAGCCCTCTAACTCACTCATGCTTGATAGTGTTCATCGGATCGAGTGAGAGAGCGATTCTAGTGCGTTGCTTTGAGAGATTGCATCGTGTGGCACTAGGTGATCGTGTTGCAAGCCGGTGGTGCTTGTTACTCTTGGAGGTTGCCACCTCCTAGACGGCTTGGTGGCTTGTGGCTCCGTCGAAGCTCGCAAGAAGATTGTGCGAGGCTCTGGAGAAGCTTTGTGAGGGGGATTGTGCTCACCCCGCGGGGATCGCGAAGAGCAACTCTAGTTGAGCGTGTCATTGAGCTACCACACTTTATGGTAGGTTCTTGCGGTGCCTTTTGAGAGGCTCGGTGTGTGACCGATTAGCCGCCGAACCACGAAGTGTTGGTCGACACAACGGGGACGTAGCTTGGTGGCAACCAAGTGAACCTCGGGAGAAAATCACCGTGTCAACATTGTCTACTCTTCTCGGTGGTTTGCTTTCATATAACACAAGCTTGTATTTACTTTCATATATACTTGTGCTTGTGTAGTTGCTCTTGTTCTAGTTGTGCTTGTGTAGCTAGCTAGATACCTTCTTGCGTGTGTAGCTAGAAGTATCCCCTTTGCGTGGCTAATTTGGTTTGTGTAACCTTGTTAGTCACATTGATTAGTTTGTGTAGCTAAGTGATTTGCGCTCTCTAATTTGACATTAGTTGCCTTGTTATTGAGCATTGCTAGTGAGCTTAGGCTTTGTGCGCTTTGCTTACTAGAATTGTGTAGGAGCTCCCTCTTGCTTGCAAAGTACTAGTGCATAGGTTTATGTGACCTTGCTCTAGAATTAAATAGGAGAGCTCTTGCTAAGGAAAGCACCTTAGTTGCTTAATTAGGATCTTTATGAGGTGCTTGCGAACTTAGTTAGAGGGGTGAAGTCTTGGCTAGACCGATAAGTTTAATTCCGCATTTGTTTTGGTTAGCCAACACGCTTAAGTTTTAGAAAGGACTATTCACCCCCCCCCTCTAGTCCGCCATCTCGACCCTTCATTGGGTCATGTGGAATCTCGTTTTGGTCCATGTGGAGAAAGTGTTAGTCTCGGTGCAAGATAGGTGCACTATGTGCGCCAAACGTACCATAGGCTTAGAAATCATTTTTGACACACCCAATGATACTCCTAGGTGACGAGGCTCAAGTGGAAGCGCGATTCAGTATATTTGGAGATAGTGCTACTCTTAACGCAAGATGGATGCATGGTTTGCGTCGAACGTACCGCAGGTTTAGATGTCATTTTGGACACACTCGATGGAACTCCTAGGGACGTGGGTCATGTGAAATCTCGTTTTGGTCTATTTGGAGACAGTGTTAGTGTCAGTGCAAGATATGTGCATGGTTTGTGTAAAACGTACCATAGGATTAGAAATCATTTTGGACATATCCACTGGTACTCCTAGGTGACGAGGCTCAACTGCAAGCTCGATTCAGTCCGTTTGGAGACAGTGCTAGTGTCAGTACAAGATAGGTGCATGTTTTGCGCCAAACGTACCATAGGCTCAGAACTCATTTTGGACACACCCGTGATTGTACTCCTAGGTGATGGGGCTCAAGGGTAATCTTGATTCAGTCCGTTTGGAGATAGTGCTAATCTTGACAGAAGATGGATGCACGGTTTGCGTCGAACGTACCTAGGCTCAGAAATCATTTTGGACGCACCGGATGAAACTCCTAGGTGACGAGGCTCAAGTGGGTGTTCGTTTCATTCCGTTTAGAGATAATGCTAATCTTGATGCAAGACAGGTGCACGATTTCTGGAGAACGTACCATAGGTTCAGAAATCATTTTGGATGCACCCGATGGAACTCCTACATTGACTTGGGTCATATTTAATCTCGTTTCGGTTGGTGACGCAAGATAGGGGCTCGGTTTGCGCTGAACATAGGACAGGCTCAGAAAATCATTTTGGAAGCAGTCGATGTTACTACTAGGTGACTTGGGTCATGTGGAATCTCGTTTCGGTCCATGTGGAGAAAGTGTTAGTCTCGATGCAAGATAGGTGCACTGTGTGCGCCAAACGTACCACAGGCTTAGAAATCATTTTTGACACACCCAATGATACTCCTAGGTGACGAGGCTCAAGTGGAAGCGCGATTCAGTCTATTTGGAGATAGTGCTACTCTTGACGCAAGATGGATGCATGGTTTGCGTCGAACGTACCGCAGGTTCAGATGTCGTTTTGGACGCACCCGATGGAACTCCTAGGAGACGTGGGTCATGTGGAATCTCGTTTTGTTCTATTTGGAGATAGTGTTAGTGTCAGTGCAAAATAGATGCATGGTTTGTGTAAAACGTACCATAGGCTCAGAAAATCATTTTGGAAGCAGTCGATGTTACTACTAGGTGACTTGGGTCATGTGGAATCTCGTTTCAGTCCATGTGGAGAAAGTGTTAGTCTCGGTGCAAGATAGGTGCACTGTGTGCGCCAAACGTACCATAGGCTTAGAAATCATTTTTGACACACCCAATGATACTCCTAGGTGACGAGGCTCAAGTAGAAGCGCGATTCAGTATATTTGGAGATAGTGCTACCCTTGACGCATGATGGATGCATGGTTTGCGTCAAACGTACCGCAGGTTCAGATGTCGTTTTGGACACACTCGATGGAACTCCTAGGGATGTGGGTCATGTGAAATCTCGTTTTGGTCTATTTGGAGACAGTGTTAGTGTCAGTGCAAGATAGGTGCATGGTTTGTGTAAAACGTACCATAGGATTAGAAATCATTTTGGACATATCCGCTAGTACTCCTAGGTGACGAGGCTCAACTGCAAGCTCGATTCAGTCCGTTTGGAGACAGTTCTAGTGTGAGTACAAGATAGGTGCATGTTTTGCGCCAAACGTACCATAGGCTCAGAACTCATTTTGGACACACCCGCGATTGTACTCCTAGGTGATGGGGCTCAAGGGTAATCTTGATTCAATCCATTTGGAGATAGTGCTAATCTTGACAGAAGATGGATGCACGGTTTGCGTCGAACGTACCTAGGCTCATAAATCATTTTGGACGCACCAGATGAAACTCCTAGGTGACGAGGCTGAAGTGGGTGCTCGTTTCATTCCGTTTAGAGATAATGCTAATCTTGATGCAAGACAGGTGCACGATTTGTGGAGAACGTACCATAGGTTCAGAAATCATTTTGGATGCACCCGATGGAACTCCTACATTGACTTGGGTCATATTTAATCTCGTTTCGGTCGGTGCAAGGTAGGTGCACAGTTTGCGCCAAATGTACCATAGGCTTAGAAATCGTTTTGGACTCACCTAATGATACTCCTAGGTGACGATGCTCAAGTGAAAGCTTGATTCAGTCCATTTAGAGATAGTGCTAATCTTGACGCAAGATAGGTGCTCGGTTTGCGCTGAACATAGGACAGGCTTAGAAATCATTTTGTAAGCAGTCGATGTTACTACTAGGTGACTTGGGTCATGTGGAATCTCGTTTCGGTCCATGTGGAGAAAGTGTTAGTCTCGGTGGAAGATAGGTGAACTGTGTGCGCCAAACGTACCACAGGCTTAGAAATCATTTTTGACACAACCAATGATACTCCTAGGTGACGAGGCTCAAGTGGAAGCGCGATTCAGTCTATTTGGAGATAGTGCTACTCTTGACGCAAGATGGATGCATGGTTTGCGTCGAACGTACCGCAGGTTCGGATGTCGTTTTGGACGCACCCGATGGAACTCCTAGGAGACGTGGGTCATGTGGAATCTCATTTTGGTCTATTTGGAGACAGTGTTAGTGTCAGCGCAAGATAGGTGCATGGTTTGTGTAAAACGTACCATAGGTTCAGAAAATCATTTTGGACTCATCCGCTGGTACTCCTAGGTGATGAGGCTCAACTGCAAGCTCGATTCAGTCCATTTGGAGACAGTGCTAGTGTCAGTACAAGATAGGTGCATGTTTTGCGCCAAACGTACCATAGGCTCAGAACTCATTTTGGACACACCCGCGATTGTACTCCTAGGTGATGGGGCTCAAGGGTAAGCTCGATTCAGTCCATTTGGAGATAGTGCTAATCTTGACAGATGATGGATGCACGGTTTGCGTCGAATGTACCGTAGGCTCAGAAATCATTTTGGACGCACCGGATGAAACTCCTAGGTGACGAGGCTGAAGTGGGTGCTCGTTTCATTTCGTTTAGAGATAATGCTAATATTGATACAAGACATGTGCACGATTTGTGGCGAACGTACCATAGGCTCATAAATCATTTTGGATGCACCTGATGGAACTCCTAGATGACTTGGGTCATATTTAATCTCGTTTCGGTCCGTGCAAGGTAGGTGCACAGTTTGCGCCAAATGTACCATAGGCTTAGAAATCATTTTGGACTCAACTAATGATACTCCTAGGTGACGAGGCTCAACTGCAAGCTCGATTCAGTCCATTTGGAGACAGTGCTAGTGTCAGTACAAGGTAGGTGCATGTTTTGCGCCAAACGTACCATAGGCTCAGACTCATTTTGGACACAACCACGATTGTACTCCTAGGTGATGGGGCTCAAGGGTATGCTCGATTCAGTCCGTTTGGAGATAGTGCTAATCTTGATAGAAGATGGATGCACAGTTTGCGTCGAACGTACCATAGGCTCAGAAATCATTTTGGACGCACCGGATGAAACTCCTAGTTGACGAGGCTGAAGTGGGTGCTCGTTTTTGATGAGGACATCATTGGCTCAAAGATGACCATGCCAACCACTTCTATACCAAAGGTGCAACCATTCTATATGAGGCTTATCATTGATGCATTTGATGAATTGATGTTGCACCATGATGTGTGTTCATTCTTATTTTCAGAATTACTTACATGGATGAAGGGAAGGTTTGATTGCATATGGAAAGCATGGAAGGTTAATGTAGTTGATTGGGGACCAAATCCAAGTATTCCTAACGTCCTCCGCTAGGCCACCACGTCACTTTGGTTCCAAGGACAGAAAGAGTCCAAGTCCAACACGTTTTGGAAGTTGAATTCGGACTACAAAATAGTCCCAAATTGCGACGGTCACCACGACTTCATACGGACTCCGATTGGGACGTTATAGCACTTTTTGGAAAGCTTATCAAGTCTATTTTCCAATGGATCTAGAATCAATCTTATCCGATGCTTCCACAATCGTCGTTTCAACGCCGGGACCTTTTCTACCTTTGGTGCTGCATCACCCTATTTTGGGCCGATGGTCCATGTATCAATTTGGGTCGATTAAGGACATGTCCTAGGTTGGAGAACGACCCCAACACCCCCTTAGTAGTTCCCCTAGGTATTAATAAGGATTAGAGCCGCCACAAACAGATTGGGTTCTGTTTTGTTGAAAGTTTAGCCATTGCTACTTCCTTGTAGACGCGTGTGTTGACTAGACCGTCCGTTCTACTTGATTCAGAACCCCAACTTTGTGAGTTCAGATTGGTTTTTCATCTCCATATTTGCAATTGAGTTGCTTGTTCTACTTGTTCTTGCTTGTTCCTCGATTGCTTGCAGGAATTACCGTAGTGGTTTGGTTGATTGTGCTCCACAAGATCACGACAGATGTTGGAGGTGGTGTATCGGTTGCTAAGGCATAGCTTGGAAGGCTGTAGTCGGGCCGTGAACGTCATCTCCATCCACCAATCGAGTTATCTCACGCTTCTCATCGAAAGATCGACCACAAACCCTTGCGGGTTCATATCAGTTTGTAATCAGAGCAAGGTTGATCGGTGAGAGACTTCTAGTTCTTTGCTGTTTTTTTAATCTCCTATAGTCCAGAAAAAGCCAAAACAAAATTAGTAGATTAGTTCTCCATAATCCCAAAAACCCTTTGAGCTTAATACTATTACTACTTAGTTAGGGCTTATTGAATTAACGGTTGCATCGTCGTGTCAAGTTGCTGGTTTTAGCATCTAGTCGTTTAGAGTTTCGAGTTCTAGTCACGTTTCTGTCACCATCGCAGATTTGAGTTTATTTGTTTCTCTCAACGAATCCGAGTGGATTTCCAAATTCCTTTGTTTTGTTTACCACCATTATCCTAGCCACGCCCTTGGAGGTTTCATCCACGTCCATATTTCCATCTACAAAAAGGAAATCCAACAAGATCAAGATAGAATTCGATTCGGAGTCCTGTTTTATCCTGAAAAGAAAAGCACCATATTTCCTTTGTCAGGAGTTTGAATAGGGAGTTTAAATACAATCTGGAAACCTTAACTTGTCCTCTTTCCAACTGATCAGAGCTTGGTCCCAAATTCAATCTGAGCGCTTCGCAATTGCCCTGGAGATTTGTGCGTCTGCTGGTTTTGCAAAACAGCCACTTGTTTGACTTTGCTACTGAATCACCCTTCCCAAGGAAACATTTAACTGTTGTAAGTAGCTTGTTAATTCTTGTTGCAAAATTTCAGTTTTGTGCTAGTTGAAAAAAAATAGAAAAAAAGACAGAAGAAAGAAAGAAAAGAAAGATAGAAAGAAAGAAAGAAAAGAAAGAAAGAGAAAGAAGAAGAGAAGGGTTTTTCTTTTGTTGTTATTCCTGTCCTTGTGATCCTTCTTTGCTGCAGCTCAGTGACTTCGTTTGTGTCCAGGCTCGCGTCTCTAGCACGTACTAGCCTGGGATCAGCACAATAACGTCGTTGAGCGTTTGTTCAATTTGCTTGCAACTAACGTGGTTCTAGTACTTCCTTGCTTTAGCCCACCTACAGCTCCACATATTCGACTATAGCTTGACAATTTGTTTTGTTGCTACGGCACCGATACACTTCACTCCACGGTTGTAGACTTGTTGGTTGCCATCACCTCATGTTTGGTTTGGTAAGAACTTGTAAGGGCTTGTTTTAACAAGTTGAGTTTGAGAGAGTTACAACCGACACATCCTAGTAGTTGATAGGAGGATACATATTATTTTTGTGTTTCTTATTTTCTACTAATCATGGTAGGTGATATGGAGATTTTTGAGCTGTTGAAACTAGACCCTCATATTCAGGATGTCATTCAACACTTGCCGTTATATGATGGTAAGTTTGATCCTCAAGCTTACATTGATTGGGAGTTAAAAGTAGACAATGAATTTGATGAGCATGACCTGTCCGAGAAACAAAAGATTTGTATTGCCTCTAATATTTTGATTGAAAATGCTTTGCTAGAATGGAAATACATTTGTAGGCACAACAAAGTTCCAGAATCTTGGAAAGACTTCAAATTTCTTTTTAGAGATGCATTCGTTCCTGCATATTATGTTGATTATTTGCTTGCAAAATTAGACAACTTGAACCAGGGTAGTAAGACTGTGAAACAATACTACCATAATTTTAAGATTTGTATCATGTTTGGTGGATTGGATGAATGCATGGAAGATGTTATGAGTAGATTCATGAGAGGGCCCAATTCTGAAATTCGAACCTTGTTAATTAGCAAATCATATTGCCATATTGGTCAATTGTTTTGTCTGGCTCTCAATGCTGAAAAAGAGATTCTATTATCTGTGAATACTTGCCAGAATGATGTGACCCATAATTTCCAAAATTTGTCCACTCTGCATGCTAATGAAGAGCAACAAATAGTGAAACCCACTACTGATTTTCCTTTGTCACAAAATGAATTACTCGCTGTTCCTTGTCATAAAGAGGAGTTGTGTGCTGATGATTCTTTTACTCCTATGCCACAAGTAGCAAATAAGTGTGATACTTTTGGTTTGGAACCATACAAATGTGCTGAAGATAAGCTTTTTCATCCTATTACATGTGCACAAGATGAACTGAATTTACTGTCCTCTTTAAATACTTTGGGTTATATTGAATTTGATATTCTGTGTAATCTAAATTGTCTAAAAGAGAAACTTAAATTTGATTCTGGTTTGCCGAGTTTTAATCATTGTTCGCTTCATGCAATTGGCAAATATGACAGCAAAGGAGAATATTTGGTGCATAAAGTTTATATTTGTTCTAATCTAAAATATCCTCTTGGGCCACAATACCATGATCAAATTAAGGGCTGCACTAACACTAATGATGTCTTGCAAAGTTTTTCTAGTTTTCCCCATATGCAACAGGATAAATATCAAGAAGGGGAGCACGGTTCACTTTTACCTACAACACATACTCCAACAAAGATCAAACCGAGGACGGTTTGCTGTCAAGAAGGGGAGAATGATGAGGACATCATTGGCTCAAAGATGACCATGCCAACCACTTCTATACCAAAGGTGCAACCATTCTATATGAGGCTTATCATTGATGCATTTGATGAATTGATGCTGAACCATGATGTGTGTTCATTCTCATTTTTAGAATTACTTACATGGATCAAGGGAAGGTTTGATTGCATATGGAAAGCATGGAAGGTTAATGAAGTTGATTGGGGACCAAATCCAAGTATTCCTAACGTCCTCCGCTAGGCCACCACGTCACTTTGGTTCCAAGGACAGAAAGAGTCCAAGTCCAACACGTTTTGGAAGTTGAATTCGGACTACAAAATAGTCCCAAATTGTGACGGTCACCACGACTTCATACGGACTCCGATTAGGACGTTATAGCACTTTTTGGAAAGCTTATCAAGTCTATTTTCCAACGGATCTAGACTTATGGCTATATCTTATCCGATGCTTCCGCAATTGTCATTTCAACGCCGGGACCTTTTCTGCCTTTGGTGCTGCGTCACCCTATTTTGGGCCGATGGTCCATGTATCAATTTGGGTCCATTAAGGACGTGTCCTAGGGTTGGAGAACGACCCCAACACCCCCTTGGTCGTTCCTCTAGGTATTAATAAGGATTAGAGCCGCCACAAACAGATTGGGTTTTGTTTTGTTGAAAGTTTAGCCATTGCTACTTCCTTGTAGACGCGTGTGTTGACTAGACCATCTGTTCTACTTGATTCAGAACCCCAACTTTGTGAGTTCAGATTGGTTTTTCATCTCCATATTTGCAATTGAGTTGCTTGTTCTACTTGTTCTTGCTTATTCCTCGATTGCTTGCAGGAATTACCCTAGTGGTTTGGTTGATCGTGCTCCACAAGATCACGACGGCTAGTGGAGGTGGTGTATCGGTTGCTAAGGCACAGCTTGGAAGGCTGTAGTCGGGCCGTGAACGTCATCTCCATCCACCAATCGAGTTATCTCATGCTTCTCATCGAAAGATCGACCACAAAACCTTGCAGGTTCATATCAGTTTCATTCCGTTTAGAGATAATGCTAATTTTGATGCAAGACAGGTGCACGATTTGTGGAGAACGTACCATAAGCTCAGAAATCATTTTGGATGCACTCGATAGAACTCCTAGATGACTTGGGTCATATTTAATCTCGTTTCGGTCGGTGCAAGGTAGGTGCACAGTTTGCGCCAAATGTACCATAGGCTTAGAAATCGTTTTGGACTCAACTAATGATACTCCTAGGTGACGATGCTCAAGTGGAAGCTCGATTCAGTCCGTTTAGAGATAGTGCTAATCTTAACGCAAGAGAGGTGCTCGGTTTGCGCTGAACATAGGACAGGCTCAGAAATCATTTTGGAAGTAGTCGATGTTACTACTAGGTGACTTGGGTCATGTGGAATCTCGTTTCGGTCCATGTGGAGAAAGTGTTAGTCTCGGTGCAAGATAGGTGCACTGTGTGCGCCAAACGTACCATAGGCTTAGAAATTATTTTTGACACACCCAATGATACTCCTAGGTGACGAGGCTCAAGTGGAAGCGTGATTTAGTCTATTTGGAGATAGTGCTACTCTTGACGCAAGATGGATGCATGGTTTGCGTCGAACGTACCACAGGTTCAGATGTCGTTTTGGACGCACCCGATGGAACTCCTAGGAGACGTGGGTCATGTGGAATCTTGTTTTGGTCTATTTGGAGATAGTGTTAGTGTCAGTGCAAGATAGGTGCATGGTTTATGTAAAACGTACCATAGGCTCAGAAATCATTTTGGACACACCCGCTAGTACTCCTAGGTGACGAGGCTCAACTGCAAGCTCGATTCAGTCCGTTTGGAGACAGTGCTAGTGTCAATATAAGATAGGTGCACGTTTTGCGCCAAACGTACCACAGGCTCATAACTCATTTGGACACACCCGCGATTGTACTCCTAGGTGATGGGGCTGAAGGGTAAGCTTTATTCAGTCTGTTTGGAGATAGTGCTAATCTTGACAGAAGATGGATGCACGGTTTGCGTCGAACGTACCGTAGGCTCAGAAATCATTTTGGACGCACCGATGAAACTCCTAGGTGACGAGGCTGAAGTGGGTGCTCGTTTCATTCCGTTTAGAGATAATGCTAATCTTGATGCAAGACAGGTGCACGATTTGTGGAGAACGTACCATTGGCTCAGAAATCATTTTGGATACACCCGATGGAACTCCTAGATGACTTGGGTCATATTTAATCTCGTTTCGGTCCGTGTGGAGATAGTGTTAGTGTCGGTGCAAGGTAGGTGCCCAGTTTGCGGCAAATGTACCATAGGCTTAGAAATCATTTTGGACTCACCTAATGATACTCATAGGTGACAATGCTCAAGTGGAAGCTCGATTCAGTCCACCTAGAGATAGTGCTAATCTTGACGCAAGATAGGTGCTCGGTTTGCGCTGAACATAGGACAGGCTTAGAAATCATTTTGAAAGCAGTCGATGTTACTACTAGGTGACTTGGGTCATGTGGAATCTCGTTTCGGTCCACGTGGAGAAAGTGTTAGTCTCGGTGCAAGATAGGTGCACTGTGTGCGCCAAACGTATCATAGGCTTAGAAATCATTTTTGACACACCCAATGATACTCCTAGGTGACGAGGCTCAAGTGGAAGCGCGATTCAGTCTGTTTGGAGATAGTGCTACTCTTGACGCAAGATGTATGCATGGTTTGCGTCGAACGTACCGCAGGTTCAGATGTCGTTTTGGACGCACCCGATGGAACTCCTAGGAGACGTGGGTCATGTGGAATCTCGTTTTGGTCTATTTGGAGATAGTGTTAGTGTCAGTGCAAGATAGGTGCATGGTTTGTGTAAAACATACCATAGGCTCAGAAATCATTTTGGACACACCCGCTGGTACTCCTAGGTGACGAGGCTCAACTGCAAGCTCGATTCTGTCCGTTTGGAGACAATGCTAGTGTCAGTACAAGATAGGTGCACGTTTTGCACCGAACGTACCATAGGCTCAGAACTCATCTTGGACACACCCGCGATTGTACTCCTAGGTGATGGGGCTCCAAGGTAAGCTTTATTCAGTCCGTTTGGAGATAGTGCTAATCTTGACAGAAGATGGATGCACGGTTTGCGTCGAACGTACCGTAGGCTCATAAATCATTTTGGACGCACCGGATGAAACTCCTAGGTGGCGAGGCTGAAGTGGGTGCTCGTTTCATTCTGTTTAGGGATAATGCTAATCTTGATGCAAGACAGGTGCATGATTTGTGGAGAACGTACCATAGGCTCAGAAATCATTTTGGATGCACCCGATGGAACTCCTAGATGACTTGGGTCATATTTAATCTCGTTTCGGTCCGTGTGGAGATAGTGTTAGTGTCGGTGCAAGGTAGGTGCCCAGTTTGCGGCAAATGTACCATAGGCTTAGAAATCATTTTGGACTCACCTAATGATACTCATAGGTGACAATGCTCAAGTGGAAGCTCGATTCAGTCCATCTAGAGATAATGCTAAACTTGATGCAAGACAGGTGCACGATTTGTGGAGAACGTACCATAGGCACAGAAATCATTATGGATGCACCCGATGGAACTCCTAGATGACTTGGGTCATATTTAATCTCGTTTTGGTCGGTGCAATGTAGGTGCACAGTTTCCGCCAAATGTACCATAGGCTTAGAAATCGTTTTGGACTCACCTAATGATACTCCTAGGTGACGATCCTCAAGTGGAAGCTCGATTCAGTCCGTTTAGAGATAGTGCTAATCTTGACGCAAGATAGGTGCTCGGTTTGCGCTGAACATAGGACAGGCTCAGAAATCATTTTGGAAGCAGTCGATGTTACTACTAGGTGACTTGGGTCATGTGGAATCTCGTTTCGGTCCACGTGGAGAAAGTGTTAGTCTCGGTGCAAGATATGTGCACTGTTTGCGCCAAACGTACCATAGTCTTAGAAATCATTTTTGACACGCCCAATGATACTCCTAGGTGACGAGGCTCAAGTGGAAGCGTGATTCAGTCTGTTTGGAGATAGTGCTACTCTTGACGCAAGATGGATGCATGGTTTGCGTCGAACGTACCGCAGGTTCATATGTCATTTTGGACGCACCCGATGGAACTCCTAGGAGACGTGGGTCATGTGGAATCTCGTTTTGGTCTATTTGGAGATAGTGTTAGTGTCAGTGCAAGATAGGTGCATGGTTTGTGTAAAACGTACCATAGGCTCAGAAAATCATTTTGGACACACCCGCTGGTACTCCTAGGTGACGAGGCTCAACTGGAAGATCGATTCAGTCCGTTTGGAGACAGTGCTAGTGTCAGTACAAGATAGGTGCACGTTTTGCGCCAAACGTACCATAGGCTCAGACTCATCTTGGACACACCCGCGATTGTACTCCTAGGTGATGGGGCTCCAGGGTAAGGTCGATTCAGTCCGTTTGGAGATAGTGCTAATATTGACAGAAGATGGATGCACGGTTTGCGTCGAACGTACCGTAGGCTCAGAAATCATTTTGGACGCACCGGATGAAACTCCTAGGTGACGAGGCTGAAGTGGGTGCTCGTTTCATTCCGTTTAGGGATAATGCTAATCTTGATGCAAGACAGGTGCACGATTTGTGGAGAACGTACCATAGGCTCAGAAATCATTTTGGATGCACCCGATGGAACTCCTAGATGACTTGGGTCATATTTAATCTCGTTTTGGTTGGTGCAAGGTAGGTGCACAGTTTGCGCCAAATGTACCATAGGCTTATAAATCATTTTGGACTCACCTAATGATACTCCTAGGTGACGATGCTCAAGTGGAAGCTCGATTCAGTCCGTTTAGAGATAGTGCTAATCTTGACGCAAGATAGGTGCTCGGTTTGCGCTGAACATAGGACAGGCTCAGAAATCATTTTGGAAGCAGTCGATGTTACTACTAGGTGACTTGGGTCATGTGGAATCTCGTTTCGGTCCACGTGGAGAAAGTGTTAGTCTCGTTGCAAGATAGGTGTACTATGTGCGCCAAAGGTACCATAGGCTTAGAAATCATTTTTGACACGCCCAATGATACTCCTAGGTGACGAGGCTCAAGTGGAAGCGCGATTCAGTCTGTTTGGAGATAGTGCTACTCTTGACGCAAGATGGATGCATGGTTTGCATCGAACGTACCGCAGGTTCAGATGTCGTTTTGGACGCACTCGATGGAACTCCTAGGAGACGTGGGTCATGTGGAATCTCGTTTTGGTCTATTTGGAGACAGTGTTAGTGTCAGTGCAAGATAGGTGCATGGTTTGTGTAAAACGTACCATAGGCTCAGAAAATCATTTTGGACACACCCGTTGGTACTCCTAGGTGACGAGGCTCAACTGCAAGGTCGATTCAGTCCGTTTGGAGATAGTGCTTGTGTCAGTACAAGATAGGTGCACGTTTTGCGCCAAACGTACCATAGGCTCAGAACTCATCTTGGACACACCCGCGATTGTACTCCTAGGTGATGGGGCTCCAGGGTAAGGTCGATTCAGTCCGTTTGGAGATAGTGCTAATCTTGATAGAAGATGGATGCATGGTTTGCGTCGAACGTACCGTAGGCTCAGAAATCATTTTGGACGCACAGGATGAAACTCCTAGGTGACGAGGCTGAAGTGGGTGCTCGTTTCATTCCGTTTAGAGATAATGCTATTCTTGATGCAAGACAGGTTCACGATTTGTGGAGAACGTACCATAGGCTCAGATATTCATTTTAGATACACCCGATGGAACTCCTAGATGACTTGGGTCATATTTAATCTCGTTTCGGTCGGTGCAAGGTAGGTGCACAGTTTCTGCCAAATGTACCATAGGCTTAGAAATCGTTTTGGACTCACCTAATGATACTCCTAGGTGACGATGCTCTAGTGGAAGCTCGATTCAGTCTGTTTAGAGATAGTGCTAATCTTGACGCAAGATAGGTGCTCGGTTTGCGCTGAACATAGGACAGGCTCAGAAATCATTTTGGAAGCAGTCGATGTTACTACTAGGTGACTTGGGTCATGTGGAATCTCGTTTCGGTCCACGTGGAGAAAGTGTTAGTCTCAGTGCAAGATAGGTGCACTGTGTGCGCCAAACGTACCATAGGGTTAGAAATCATTTTGACACACCCAATGATACTCCTAGGTGATGAGGCTCAAGTGGAAGCGCGATTCAGTCTGTTTGGAGATAGTGCTACTCTTGACGCAAGATGGATGCATGGTTTGCGTCGAACGTACCGCAGGTTCAGATGTTGTTTTGGACGCACCCGATGGAACTCCTAGGAGACGTGGGTCATGTGGAATCTCGTTTTGGTATATTTGGAGACAGTGTTAGTGTCATTGCAAGATAGGTGCATGGTTTGTGTAAAACATACCATAGGCTCAGAAATCATTTTGGACACACCCGCTGGTACTCCTAGGTGACGAGGCTCAACTGCAAGCTCGATTCAGTCCGTTTGGAGACAGTGCTAGTGTCAGTACAAGATAGGTGCACGTTTTGCGCCAAACGAACCATAGGCTCATAACTCATCTTGGACACACCCGCGATTGTACTCCTAGGTGATGGGGCTCAAGGGTAAGCTCGATTCAGTCCGTTTGGAGATAGTGCTAATCTTGACAGATGATGGATGCACAGTTTGCGTCGAACGTACCATAGGCTCTGAAATCATTTTGGACGCACCAGATGAAACTCCTAGGTGACAAGGCTGAAGTGGGTGCTCGTTTCATTCCGTTTAGAGATAATGCTAATCTTGATGCAAGACATGTGCACGATTTGTGGAGAACGTACCATAGGCTCAGAAATCATTTTGGATGCACCCGATGGTACTCCTAGATGACTTGGGTCATATTTAATCTCGTTTTGGTCGGTGCAAGGTAGGTGCACAGTTTGCACCAAATGTACCATAGGCTTAGAAATCGTTTTGGACTCATCTAATGATACTCCTTGGTGACGATCCTCAAGTGGAAGCTCGATTCAGTCCGTTTAGATATAGTGCTAATCTTGACGCAAGATAGGTGCTCGGTTTGCGCTGAACATAGGACAGGCTCAGAAATCATTTTGGAAGCAGTCGATGTTACTACTAGGTGACTTGGGTCATGTGGAATCTCGTTTCGGTCCACGTGGAGAAAGTGTTAGTCTCGGTGCGAGATAGGTGTACTGTGTGCACCAAACGTACCATAGGCTTAGAAATCATTTTGACACACCCAATGATACTCCTAGGTGATGAGGCTCAAGTGGAAACGCGATTCAGTCTGTTTGGAGATAGTGCTACTCTTGACGCAAGATAGATGCATGGTTTGCGTCGAACGTACCGCAGGTTCAGATGTCGTTTTGGACGCACTCGATGGAACTCCTAGGAGACGTGGGTCATGTGGAATCTCGTTTTGGTCTATTTGGAGACAGTGTTAGTGTCATTGCAAGATAGGTGCATGATTTGTGTAAAACGTACCATAGGCTCAGAAATCATTTTGGACACCCCCGTCGGTACTCCTAGGTGACGAGGCTCAACTGCAAGCTCGATTCAGTCCGTTTGGAGACAGTGCTTGTGTCAGTACAAGATAGGTGCACGTTTTGCGCCAAATATACCATAGGCTCATAACTCATTTTGGACACACCCGCGATTGTACTCCTAGGTGATGGGGCTCAAGGGTAAGCTCGATTCAGTCCGTTTGGAGATAGTGCTAATCTTGACAGAAGATGGATGCATGGTTTGCGTCGAACGTACCGTAGGCTCAGAAATCATTTTGGACGCACCGGATGAAACTCTTAGGTGATGAGGCTGAAGTGGGTGCTCGATTCATTCCGTTTAGAGATAATGCTAATCTTGATGCAAGACAGGTTCACGATTTGTGGAGAACGTACCATAGGCTCAGAAATCATTTTAGATACACCCGATGGAACTCCTAGATGACTTGGGTCATATTTAATCTCGTTTCGGTCGGTGCAAGGTAGGTGCACAGTTTCCGCCAAATGTACCATAGGCTTAGAAATCGTTTTGGACTCACCTAATGATACTCCTAGGGGACGATGCTCTAATGGAAGCTCGATTCAGTCTGTTTAGAGATAGTGCTAATCTTGACGCAAGATAGGTGCTCGGTTTGCGCTGAACATAGGATAGGCTCAGAAATCATTTTGGAAGCAGTCGATGTTACTACTAGGTGACTTGGGTCATGTGGAATCTCGTTTCGGCCCACGTGGAGAAAGTGTTAGTCTCAGTGCAAGATAGGTGCATTGTGTGCGCCAAACGTACCATAGGGTTAGAAATCATTTTGATACACCCAATGATACTCCTAGGTGATGAGGCTCAAGTGGAAGCGCGATTCAGTCTGTTTGGAGATAGTGCTACTCTTGACGCAAGATGGATGCATGGTTTGCATCGAACGTACCGCAGGTTCAGATGTCGTTTTGGACGCACCCGATGGAACTCCTAGGAGACGTGGGTCATGTGGAATCTCGTTTTGGTCTATTTAGAGATAGTGTTAGTGTCATTGCAAGATAGGTGCATGGTTTGTGTAAAACGTACCATAGGCTCAGAAATCATTTTGGACACACCCATTGGTACTCCTAGGTGACGAGGCTCAACTGCAAGCTCGATTCAGTCCGTTTGGAGACAGTGCTAGTGTCAGTACAAGATAGGTGCACGTTTTGCGCCAAACGAACCATAGGCTCATAACTCATCTTGGACACACCCGCGTTTGTACTCCTAGGTGATGGGGCTCAAGGGTAAGCTCGATTCAGTCCGTTTGGAGATAGTGCTAATCTTGACAGATGATGGATGCACAGTTTGCGTCGAACGTACCATAGGCTCTTAAATCATTTTGGACGCACCAGATGAAACTCCTAGGTGACAAGGCTGAAGTGGGTGCTCGTTTCATTCCGTTTAGAGATAATGCTAATCTTGATGCAAGACATGTGCACGATTTGTGGAGAACGTACCATAGGCTCAGAAATCATTTTGGATGCACCCGATGGAACTCCTAGATGACTTGGGTCATATTTAATCTCGTTTTGGTCGGTGCAAGGTAGGTGCACAGTTTGCACCAAATGTACCATAGGCTTAGAAATCGTTTTGGACTCATCTAATGATACTCCTTGGTGACGATCCTCAAGTGGAAGCTCGATTCAGTCCGTTTAGATATAGTGCTAATCTTGACGCAAGATAGGTGCTCGGTTTGCGCTGAACATAGGACAGGCTCAGAAATCATTTTGGAAGCAGTCGATGTTACTACTAGGTGACTTGGGTCATGTGGAATCTCGTTTCGGTCCACGTGGAGAAAGTGTTAGTCTCGGTGCGAGATAGGTGCACTGTGTGCGCCAAACGTACCATAGGCTTAGAAATCATTTTGACACACCCAATGATACTCCTAGGTGACGAGGCTCAAGTGGAAGCGCGATTCAGTCTGTTTGGAGATAGTGCTACTCTTGACGCAAGATGGATGCATGGTTTGCGTCGAACGTACCGCAGGTTCAGATGTCGTTTTGGACGCACCCGATGGAACTCCTAGGAGACGTGGGTCATGTGGAATCTCGTTTTGGTATATTTGGAGACAGTGTTAGTGTCATTGCAAGATAGGTGCATGGTTTGTGTAAAACGTACCATAGGCTCAGAAAATCATTTTGGACACACCCGCTGGTACTCCTAGGTGACGAGGCTCAACTGCAAGCTCGATTCAGTCCGTTTGGAGACAGTGCTTGTGTCAGTACAAGATAGGTGCACGTTTTGCGCCAAACGAACCATAGGCTCATAACTCATCTTGGACACACCCGCGATTGTACTCCTAGGTGATGGGGCTCAAGGGTAAGCTCGATTCAGTCCGTTTGGAGATAGTGCTAATCTTGACAGATGATGGATGCATGGTTTGCGTCGAACGTACCATAGGCTCTGAAATCATTTTGGACGCACCAGATGAAACTCCTAGGTGACAAGGCTGAAGTGGGTGCTCGTTTCATTCCGTTTAGAGATAATGCTAATCTTGATGCAAGACATGTGCACGATTTGTGGAGAACGTACCATAGGCTCAGAAATCATTTTAGATACACCCGATGGAACTCCTAGATGACTTGGGTCATATTTAATCTCGTTTCGGTCGGTGCAAGGTAGGTGCACAGTTTGCACCAAATGTACCATAGGCTTAGAAATCGTTCTGGACTCACCTAATGATACTCCTAGGTGACGATGCTCTAATGGAAGCTCGATTCAGTCTGTTTAGAGATAGTGCTAATCTTGACGCAAGATAGGTGTTCGGTTTGCGCTGAACATAGGACAGGCTCAGAAATCATTTTGGAAGCAGTCGATGTTACTACTAGGTGACTTGGGTCATGTGGAATCTCGTTTCGGCCCACGTGGAGAAAGTGTTAGTCTCAGTGCAAGATAGGTGCATTGTGTGCGCCAAACGTACCATAGGGTTAGAAATCATTTTGATACACCCAATGATACTCCTAGGTGATGAGGCTCAAGTGGAAGCGCGATTCAGTCTGTTTGGAGATAGTGCTACTCTTGACGCAAGATGGATGCATGGTTTGCATCGAACGTACCGCAGGTTCAGATGTCGTTTTGGACGCACCCGATGGAACTCCTAGGAGACGTGGGTCATGTGGAATCTCGTTTTGGTCTATTTGGAGACAGTGTTAGTGTCATTGCAAGATAGGTGCATGGTTTGTGTAAAACGTACCATAGGCTCAGAAATCATTTTGGACACACCCGTTGGTACTCCTAGGTGACGAGGCTCAACTGCAAGCTCGATTCAGTCCGTTTGGAGACAGTGCTAGTGTCAGTACAAGATAGGTGCACGTTTTGCGCCAAACGAACCATAGGCTCATAACTCATCTTGGACACACCCGCGATTGTACTCCTAGGTGATGGGGCTCAAGGGTAAGCTCGATTCAGTCCGTTTGGAGATAGTGCTAATCTTGACAGATGATGGATGCACAGTTTGCGTCGAACGTACCATAGGCTCTTAAATCATTTTGGACGCACCAGATGAAACTCCTAGGTGACAAGGCTGAAGTGGGTGCTCGTTTCATTCCGTTTAGAGATAATGCTAATCTTGATGCAAGACATGTGCACGATTTGTGGAGAACGTACCATAGGCTCAGAAATCATTTTGGATGCACCCGATGGAACTCCTAGATGACTTGGGTCATATTTAATCTCGTTTTGGTCGGTGCAAGGTAGGTGCACAGTTTGCACCAAATGTACCACAGGCTTAGAAATCGTTTTGGACTCATCTAATGATACTCCTTGGTGACGATCCTCAAGTGGAAGCTCGATTCAGTCCGTTTAGATATAGTGCTAATCTTGACGCAAGATAGGTGCTCGGTTTGCGCTGAACATAGGACAGGCTCAGAAATCATTTTGGAAGCAGTCGATGTTACTACTAGGTGACTTGGGTCATGTGGAATCTCGTTTTGGTCCACGTGGAGAAAGTGTTAGTCTCGGTGCGAGATAGGTGCACTGTGTGCGCCAAACGTACCATAGGCTTAGAAATCATTTTGACACACCCAATGATACTCCTAGGTGACGAGGCTCAAGTGGAAGCGCGATTCAGTCTGTTTGGAGATAGTGCTACTCTTGACGCAAGATGGATGCATGGTTTGCGTCGAACGTACCGCAGGTTCAGATGTCGTTTTGGACGCACCCAATGGAACTCCTAGGATATATGGGTCATGTGGAATCTCGTTTTGGTCTATTTGGAGATAGTGTTAGTGTCAGTGCAAGATAGGTGCATGGTTTGTGTAAAACGTATAATAGGCACAGAAATAATTTTGGACGCCCCCGTCGGTACTCCTAGGTGACGAGGCTCAACTGCAAGCTCGATTCAGTCCGTTTGGAGACTGTGCTTGTGTCAGTACAAGATAGGTGCACGTTTTGCGCCAAATATACCATAGGCTCATAACTCATTTTGGACACACCCGCGATTGTACTCCTAGGTGATGGGGCTCAAGGGTAAGCTCGATTCAGTCCGTTTGGAGATAGTGCTAATCTTGACAGAAGACGGATGCATGGTTTGCATCGAACGTACCGTAGGCTCAGAAATCATTTTGGACGCACCGGATGAAACTCTTAGGTGATGAGGCTGAAATGGGTGCTCGTTTCATTCCGTTTAGAGATAATGCTAATCTTGATGCAAGACAGGTTCACGATTTGTGGAGAACGTACCATAGGCTCAGAAATCATTTTAGATACACCCGATGGAACTCCTAGATGACTTGGGTCATATTTAATCTCGTTTCAGTCGGGGCAAGGTAGGTGCACAGTTTGCGCCAAATGTACCATAGGCTTAGAAATTGTTTTGGACTCACCTAATGAGACTCCTAGGTGATGATGCTCTAGTGGAAGCTTGATTCAGTCTGTTTAGAGATAGTGCTAATCTTGACGCAAGATAGGTGCTCGGTTTGCGCTGAACATAGGACAGGCTCAGAAATCATTTTGGAAGCAGTCGATGTTACTACTAGGTGACTTGGGTCATGTGGAATCTCGTTTCGGTCCACGTGGAGAAAGTGTTAGTCTCGGTGCAAGACAGGTGCACTGTGTGCGCCAAACATACCATAGGCTTAGAAATCATTTTTGACACACACAATGATACTCCTAGGTGACGAGGCTCAAGTGGAAGCGCGATTCAGTCTGTTTGGAGATAGTGCTACTATTGACGCAAGATGGATGCATGGTTTGCGTCGAACGTACCGCAGGTTCAGATGTCATTTTGGACGCACCCGATGGAACTCCTAGGAGACGTGGGTCATGTGGAATCTCGTTTTGGTCTATTTGGAGACAGTGTTAGTGTTAGTGCAAGATAGGTGCTGGTTTGTGTAAAACGTACCATAGGCTCAGAAATCATTTTGAACACACCTGCTGGTACTCCTAGGTGGCGAGGCTCAACTGCAAGCTCGATTCAGTCCGTTTGGAGATAGTGCTAGTGTCAGAACAAGATAGGTGCATGTTTTGCGCCAAACATACCATAGGCTCAGAACTCATTTTGGACACACCCGCAATTGTACTCCTATGTGATGGGGCTCAAGGGTAAGCTCGATTCAGTCCGTTTGAAGATGGTGCTAATCTTGACAGAAGATGGATGCACGGTTTGCGTCGAACATACCGTAGGCTTAGAAATCATTTTGGACGCACTGGATGAAACTCCTAGGTGACGAGGCTGAAGTGGGTGCTCGTTTCATTCCGTTTAGAGATAATGCTAATCTTGATGCAAGACAGGTGCACGATTTGTGGAGAACATACCATAGGCTTAGAAATCATTTTGAATGCACCCGATGGAACTCCTAGATGACTTGGGTCATATTTAATCTCGTTTTGGTCGGTGCAAGGTAGGTGCACAGTTTGCACCAAATGTACCATAGGCTTAGAAATCGTTTTGGACTCACCTAATGATACTCCTAGATGACGATGCTGAAGTGAAAGCTCGATTCAGTCCGTTTAGAGATAGTGCTAACCTTGACGCAAGATAGGTGCTCGGTTTGCACTGAACATAGGACAGGCTCAGAAATAATTTTGGAAGCAGTCGATGTTACTACTAGGTGACTTGGGTCATGTGGAATCTTGTTTCGGTCCACGTGGAGAAAGTGTTAGTCTCGGTGCAAGATAGGTGCACTGTGTGCGCCAAACGTACCATAGGCTTAGAAATCATTTTTGACACACCCAATGAAACTTCTAGGTGACGAGGCTCAAGTGGAAGCGTGGTTCAATCTGTTTGGAGATAGTGCTACTCTTGACGCAAGATGGATGCATGGTTTATGTCGAATGTACCGCAGGTTCAGATGTTGTTTTGGACGCACCCAATGGAACTCCTAGGATACATGGGTCATGTGGAATCTCATTTTGGTCTATTTGGAGACAGTGTTAGTGTCAGTGCAAGATAGGTGCATGGTTTGTGTAAAACGTACCATAGGCTCAGAAATTATTTTGGACACATCCGCTGTACTCCTAGGTGATGAGGCTCAACTGCAAGCTCGATTCAGTCCGTTTGGAGACAGTGCTAGTGTCAGTACAAGATAGGTGCACGTTTTGCGGCAAACGTACCATAGGCTCAGAACTCATTTTGGACACACCCGCGATTGTACTCCTAGGTGATGGGTCTCAAGGGTAAGCTCGATTCAGTCCATTTGGAGATAGTGCTAATCTTGACAAAAGATGGATGCATGGTTTGCATCGAACGTACCGTAGGCTCAGAAATCATTTTGGACGCACCGGATGAAACTCTTAGGTGATGAGGCTAAAGTGGGTGCTCGTTTCATTCCGTTTAGAGATAATGCTAATCTTGATGCAAGACAGGTTCATGATTTGTGGAGAACGTACCATAGGCTCAGAAATCATTTTAGATACACCCGATGTTACTCCTAGATGACTTGGGTCATATTTAATCTCGTTTCGGTCGGTGCAAGGTAGGTGCACAGTTTGCGCCAAATGTACCATAGGCTTAGAAATCGTTTTGGACTCACCTAATGATACTCCTAGGTGACGATGCTCTAGTGGAAGCTCGATTCAGTCTGTTTAGAGATAGTGCTAATCTTGACGCAAGATAGGTGCTCGGCTTGCGCTGAACATAGGACAGGCTCAGAAATCATTTTGGAAGCAGTCGATGTTACTACTAGGTGACTTGGGTCATGTGGAATCTCGTGTCGGTCCACGTGGAGAAAGTGTTAGTCTCGGTGCAAGACAGGTGCACTGTGTGCGCCAAACATACCATAGGCTTAGAAATCATTTTTGACACACACAATGATACTCCTAGGTGACGAGGCTCAAGTGGAAGCGCGATTCAGTCTGTTTGGAGATAGTGCTACTCTTGACGCAAGATGGATGCATGGTTTGCGTTGAACGTACCGCAGGTTCAGATGTCGTTTTGGACGCACCCGATGGAACTCCTAGGAGACGTGGGTCATGTGGAATCTAGTTTTGGTCTATTTAGAGACAGTGTTAGTGTCAGTGCAAGATAGGTGCGTGGTTTGTGTAAAACGTACCATAGGCTCAGCAATCATTTTGGACACACCTGCTGGTACTCCTACGTGACGAGGCTCAACTGCAAGCTCGATTCAGTCCGTTTGGATACAGTGCTAGTGTCAGTGCAAGATAGGTGCATGTTTTGCGCCAAACGTACCATAGGCTCAGAACTCATTTCGGACACACCCGCGATTATACTCCTAGGTGATGGGGCTCCAGGGTAAGCTCGACTCAGTCCATTTGGAGATAGTGCTAATCTTGACAGAAGATGGATGCACGGTTTGCGTCGAACGTACCGTAGGCTCAGAAATCATTTTGGACGCACCGGATGAAACTCCTAGGTGACGAGGCTGAAGTGGGTGCTCGTTTCATTCCATTTAGAGATAATGCTAATCTTGATGCAAGACAGGTGCACGATTTGTGGATAACGTACCATAGGCTCAGAAATCATTTTGGATGCACCCGATGGAACTCCTAGATGACTTGGGTCATATTAAATCTCGTTTCGGTCCGTGTGGAGATAGTGTTTGTGTCAGTGCAAGGTAGGTGCATAGTTTGCGCCAAATGTACCATAGGCTCAGAACTCATTTTGGACACACCTGTGATTGTACTCCAAGGTGATGGGGCTCCAGTGTAAGCTCGATTCAGTCCATTTGGAGATGGTGCTAATCTTGACAGAAGATGGATGCACGGTTTGCATCGAACGTACCGTAGGCTTAGAAATCATTTTGGACGCACCGGATGAAACTCCTAGGTGACGAGGCTGAAGTGGGTGCTCGTTTCATTCCGTTTAGAGATAATGCTAATCTTGATGCAAGACAGGTGCACGATTTGTGGAGAACATACCATAGGCTCAAAAATCATTTTGAATGCACCCGATGGAACTCCTAGATGACTTGGGTCATATTTAATCTCGTTTTGGTCGGTGCAAGGTAGGTGCACAGTTTGCACTAAATGTACCATAGGCTTAGAAATCATTTTGGACTCACCTAATGATACTCCTAGGTGACGATGCTCAAGTGGAAGCTCGATTCAGTCCGTTTAGGATAGTGCTAATCTTGATGCAAGATAGGTGCTCGGTTTGCGACAAACGTACCATAGGCTTAGAAATCATTTTTGACACACCCAATGATACTCCTAGGTGGCGAGGCTCAAGTAGAAGCGCAATTCAGTCTGTTTGGAGATAGTGCTACTCTTGACGCAAGATGGATGCATGGTTTGCGTCGAACGTACTGCAGGTTCAGACGTGGGTCATGTGGAACCTCATTTTGGTCTATTTGGAGATAGTGTTAGTGTCAGTGCAAGATAGGTGCATGGTTTGTATAAAACGTACCATAGGCTCAGAAATCATTTTGGACACATCCGCTGGTACTCCTAGGTGACGATGCTCAACTGCAAGCTCGATTCAGTCCGTTTGGAGACAGTGCTAGTGTCAGTACAATATAGGTGCATGTTTTGCGCCAAACGTACCACAGGCTCAGAACTCATTTTGGACACACCCGCGATTGTACTCCTAGGTGATGGGGCTCTAGGGTAAGCTCGATTCAGTCCGTTTGGAGAAAGTGCTAATCTTGACAGAAGATGGATGCACGGTTTACGTCGAACGTACCGTAGGCTCAGAAATCATTTTGGACGCACCGGATGAAAGTCCTAGGTGACGAGGCTGAAGTGGGTGCTCGTTTCATTCCATTTAGGGATAATGCTAATCATTATGCAAGACAGGTGCACGATTTGTGGAGATCATACCATAGGCACAGAAATCATTTTGGATGCACCCGATGGAACTCCTAGATGACTTGGGTCATATTTAATCTCGTTTTGGTCGGTGCAAGGTAGGTGCACAGTTTCCGCCAAATGTACCATAGGCTTAGAAATCGTTTTGGACTCACCTAGGTGATGATGCTCAAGTGGAAGCTCGATTCAGTCCGTTTAGAGATAGTGCTAATCTTGACGCAAGATAGGTGCTCGGTTTTCGCTGAATATAGGACAGGCTCAAAAATCATTTTGGAAGCAGTCGATGTTACTACTAGGTGACTTGGGTCATGTGGAATCTCGTTTCGGTCTATGTGGAGAAAGTGTTAGTCTCGGTGCAAGATAGGTGCACTGTGTGCGCCAAACGTACCATAGGCTTAGAAATCATTTTTGACACACCCACTGATACTCCTTGGTGATGAGGCTCAAGTGGAAGCGCGATTCAGTCTATTTGGAGATAGTGCTACTCTTGACGCAAGATGGATGCATGGTTTGCTTCGAACGTACTGCAGGTTCAGACGTGGGTCATGTGGAACCTCATTTTGGTCTATTTGGAGATAGTGTTAGTGTCAGTGCAAGATTGGTGCATGGTTTGTATAAAACGTACCATAGGCTCAGAAATCATTTTGGACACATCCGCTGGTACTCCTAGGTGACGATGCTCAACTGCAAGCTCGATTCAGTCCGTTTGGAGACAGTGCTAGTGTCAGTACAATATAGGTGCATGTTTTGCGCCAAACGTACCACAGGCTCAGAACTCATTTTGGACACACCCACGATTGTACTCCTAGGTGATGGGGCTCTAGGGTAAGCTCGATTCAGTCCGTTTGGAGAAAGTGCTAATCTTGACAGAAGATGGATGCACGGTTTACGTCGAACGTACCGTAGGCTCAGAAATCATTTTGGACGCACCGGATGAAAGTCCTAGGTGACGAGGCTGAAGTGGGTGCTCGTTTCATTCCATTTAGGGATAATGCTAATCATTATGCAAGACAGGTGCACGATTTGTGGAGATCATACCATAGGCTCAGAAATCATTTTGGATGCACCCGATGGAACTCCTAGATGACTTGGGTCATATTTAATCTCGTTTTGGTCGGTGCAAGGTAGGTGCACAGTTTCCGCCAAATGTACCATAGGCTTAGAAATCGTTTTGGACTCACCTAGGTGATGATGCTCAAGTGGAAGCTCGATTCAGTCCGTTTAGAGATAGTGCTAATCTTGACGCAAGATAGGTGCTCGGTTTTCGCTGAATATAGGACAGGCTCAAAAATCATTTTGGAAGCAGTCGATGTTACTACTAGGTGACTTGGGTCATGTGGAATCTCGTTTCGGTCTATGTGGAGAAAGTGTTAGTCTCGGTGCAAGATAGGTGCACTGTGTGCGCCAAACGTACCATAGGCTTAGAAATCATTTTTGACACACCCACTGATACTCCTTGGTGATGAGGCTCAAGTGGAAGCGCGATTCAGTCTATTTGGAGATAGTGCTACTCTTGACGCAAGATGGATGCATGGTTTGCGTTGAACGTACCGCAGGTTCAGATGTCGTTTTCGACGCACCCGATGAAACTCCTAGGAGATGTGAGTCATGTGGAATCTCGTTTTGGTCTATTTGGAGACAGTGTTAGTGTCAGTGCAAGATAGGTGCATGGTTTGTGTAAAACATACGATAGGCTCAGAAATCATTTTGGACACACCCGCTGGTACTCCTACGTGGCCAGGCTCAATTGCAAGCTCGATTCAGTCTGTTTGGATACAGTGCTAGTGTCAGTACAAGATAGGTGCACGTTTTGTGCCAAACGTACCATAGGCCCAGAACTCATTTTGGACACACCCGCTATTGTACTCCTAGGTGATGGGGCTCAAGGGTAAGCTCGATTCAGTCCGTTTGGAGATGGTGCTAATCTTGACAGAAGATGGATGCACGGTTCGTGTCGAACATACCGTAGGCTGAGAAATCATTTTGGACGCACCAGATGAAACTCCTAGGTGACGAGGCTGAAGTGGGTGCTCGTTTCATTCCGTTTAGAGATAATGCTAATCTTGATGCAAGACAGGTGCACGATTTCTGCGAACGTACCATAGGCTCAGAAATCATTTCAGATGCACCCGATGGAACTCCTAGATGACTTAGGTCATATTTAATCTCGTTTCGGTCCGTGTGGAGATAGTGTTAGTGTCGGTGCAAGGTAGGTGCATAGTTTGTGCCAAATGTACCATAGGCTTAGAAATCATTTTGGACTCACCTAATGATACTCCTAGGTGACGATGCTCAAGTGGAAGCTCGATTCAGTCCGTTTAGAGATAGTGCTAATCTTGACGCAAGATAGGTGCTCGGTTTTTGCTGAACAAACGACAGGCTCAGAAATCATTTTGAAAGCAGTCGATGTTACTACTAGGTGACTTGGGTCATGTGGAATCTCATTTCGGTCCATGTGGAGAAAGTGTTAGTCTTGGTGCAAGATAGGTGCACTATGTGCGCCAAACATACCATAGGCTTAGAAATCATTTTTGACACACCCACTGATACTCCTTGGTGATGAGGCTCAAGTGGAAGCGTGATTCAGTCTGTTTGGAGATAGTGCTACTCTTGACGCAAGATGGATGCATGGTTTGCGTTGAACGTACCGCAGGTTTAGATGTCGTTTTGGACGCACCCGATGGAACTCCTAGGATATGTGAGTCATGTGGAATCTCGTTTTGGTCTATTTGGAGACAGTGTTAGTGTCAGTGCAAGATAGGTGCATGGTTTGTGTAAAACATACGATAGGCTCAGAAATCATTTTGGACACACCCGCTGGTACTCCTACGTGACGAGGCTCAATTGCAAGCTCGATTCAGTCTGTTTGGATACAGTGCTAGTGTCAGTACAAGATAGGTGCATGTTTTGTGCCAAACGTACCATAGGCCCAGAACTCATTTTGGACACACCTGCGATTGTACTCCTAGGTGATGGGGCTCAAGGGTAAGCTCGATTCAGTCCGTTTGGAGATGGTGCTAATCTTGACAGAAGATGGATGCACGGTTCGTGTCGAACGTACCGTAGGCTGAGAAATCATTTTGGACGCACCAGATGAAACTCCTAGGTGACGAGGCTGAAGTGGGTGCTCGTTTCATTCCGTTTTGAGATAATGCTAATCTTGATGCAAGACAGGTGCACGATTTCTGGCGAACGTACCATAGGCTCAGAAATCATTTTGGATGCACCCGATGGAACTCCTAGATGACATAGGTCATATTTAATCTCGTTTCGGTCCGTGTGGAGATAGTGTTAGTGTCGGTGCAAGGTAGGTGCATAGTTTGCGCCAAATGTTCCATAGGCTTAGAAATCATTTTGGACTCACCTAATGATACTCCTAGGTGACGATGCTCAAGTGGAAGCTCGATTCAGTCCATTTAGAGATAGTGCTAATCTTGATGCAAGATAGGTGCTCGGTTTTCGCTAAACAAACGACAGGCTCAGAAATCATTTTGGAAGCAGTCGATGTTACTACTAGGTGACTTGGGTCATGTGGAATCTCATTTCGGTCCATGTGGAGAAAGTGTTAGTCTCGGTGCAAGATAGGTGCACTATGTGCGCCAAACATACCATAGCCTTAGAAATCATTTTTGACACACCCAATGATACTCCTTGGTGATGAGGCTCAAGTGGAAGCGCGATTCAGTCTGTTTGGAGATAGTGCTACTCTTGACGCAAGATGGCTGCATGGTTTGCGTCGAACGTACCGCAGGTTCAGATGTAGTTTTGGACGCACCCGATGGAACTCCTAGGAGACGTGGGTCATGTGGAATCTCATTTTGGTCTATTTGGAGACAGTGTTAGTGTCAGTGCAAGATAGGTGCATGGTTTGTGTAAAATGTACCATAGGCTCAGAAATCATTTTGGACACACCAGCTGGTACTCCTAGGTGACGAGGCTCAACTGCAAGCTCGATTTAGTCTGTTTGGAGACAGTGCTTGTGTCAGTACAAGATAGGTGCACGTTTTGCGCCAAACGTACCATAGGCTCAGAACTCATTTTGGACACACCCGCGATTGTACTCCTAGCTGATGGCGCTCAAGGGTAAGCTCGATTCAGTCCGTTTGGAGATGGTGCTAATCTTGACAGAAGATGGATGCACGGTTTAAGTCGAACGTACCGTAGGCTCAGAAATAATTTTGGACGCACCGGATGAAACTCCTAGGTGATGAGGCTGAAGTGGGTGCTCGTTTCATTCCGTTTAGAGATAATGCAAATCTTGATGCTAGACAGGTGCACGATTTGTGGAGAACGTACCATAGTCTCAGAAATCATTTTGGATGCACCCGATGGAACTCCTAGATTTCTTGGGTCATATTTAATCTCGTTTCGGTCCGTGTGGAGATAGTGTTAGTGTCGGTGCAAGGTAGGTGCATAGTTTGCGCCAAATGTACCATAGGCTTAGAAATCGTTTTGGACTCACCTAATGATACTTCTAGGTGACGATGCTCAAGTGGAAGCTCGATTCAGTCCGTTTAGAGATAGTGCTAATCTTGACGCAAGATAGGTGCTCGGTTTTCACTGAACAAAGGATAGGCTCAGAAATCATTTTGGAAGCAGTCGCTGTTACTACTAGGTGACTTGGGTCATGTGGAATCTCGTTTCGGTCCATGTGGAGAAATGTTAGTCTCGGTGCAAGATAGGTGCACTATGTGCGCCAAACGTACCATAGGCTTAGAAATCATTTTTGACACACCCAATGATACTCCTAGGTGACGAGGCTCAAGTGGAAGCGTGATTCAGTCTGTTTGGAGATAGTGCTACTCTTGACGCAAGATGGATGCACGGTTTGCGTCGAACGTACCGCAGGTTCAGATGTCGTTTTGGACGCACCCGATGGAACTCCTAGGAGACGTGGGTCATGTGGAATCTCGTTTTGGTCTATTTGGAGACAGTGTTAGTGTCAGTGCAAGATAGGTGCATGGTTTGTGTAAAACATACCATAGGCTCAGAAATAATTTTGGACACACCAGCTGGTACTCCTAGGTGACGAGGCTCAACTGCAAGCTCGATTCAGTCCGTTTGGAGACAGTGCTAGTGTCAGTACAAGATAGGTGCACGTTTTGCGCCAAACGTACCATAGGCTCAGAACTCATTTTGGACACACCTGCGATTGTACTTCTAGGTGATGGGGCTCAAGGGTAAGCTCGATTCAGTCTGTTTGGAGATGGTGCAAATCTTGACAGAAGATGGATGCACGGTTTGCGTCGAACGTACCGTAGGCTCAGAAATCATTTTGGACGCATAGGATGAAACTCCTAGGTGACGAGGCTGAAGTGGGTGCTCGTTTGATTCCGTTTAGAGATAATGCTAATCTTGATGCAAGACAGGTGCACGATTTGTGGAGAACGTACCATATGCTCAGAAAATCATTTTGGATGCACCCGATGGAACTCCTAGATGACTTGGGTCATACTTAATCTCGTTTCGGTCCGTGTGGAGATATTGTTAGTGTCGGTGCAAGGTAGATGCACAGTTTACGCCAAATGTACCATAGGCTTAGAAATCGTTTTGGACTCACCTAATGATACTCGTAGGTGACGATGCTCAAGTGGAAGCTCGATTCGGTCCGTTTAGAGATAGTGCTAATCTTGACGCAAGAAAGATGCGCGGTTTTCGCTGAACAAAGGACTGGCTCAGAAATCATTTTGGAAGCAGTCGATGTTACTACTAGGTGACTTGGGTCATGTGGAATCTCGTTTCGGTCCATGTGGAGAAAGTGTTAGTCTCGGTGCAAGATAGGTGCACTGTATGCGCCAAACGTACCATAGGCTTAGAAATCATTTTTGACACACCCAATGATACTCCTAGGTGACGAGGCTCAAGTGGAAGCGCGATTCAGTCTGTTTGGAGATAGTGCTACTCTTGACGCAAGATGGATGCATGGTTTGCGTCGAACGTACCGCAGGTTCAGATGTCATTTTGGACGCACCCGATGGAACTCCTAGGAGACGTGGGTCATGTGGAATCTCATTTTGGTCTATTTGGAGACAGTGTTAGTGTCAGTGCAAGATAGGTGCATGGTTTGTGTAAAACGTACCATAGGCTCAGAAATCATTTTGGCACACCACCTGGTACTCCTAGGTGACGAGGCTCAACTGCAAGCTCGATTCAGTCTGTTTGGAGACAGTGCTTGTGTCAGTACAAGATGGGTGCACGTTTTGCGCCAAACGTACCATAGGCTCCGAACTCATTTTGGACACACCCGCGATTGTACTCCTAGGTGATGGGGCTCAAGGGTAAGCTCGATTCAGTCCGTTTGGAGATGGTGCTAATCTTGACATAAGATGGATGCACGGTTTAAGTCGAACGTACCGTAGGCTCAGAAATCATTTTGGACGTACCGGATGAAACTCCTTGGTGATGAGGCTGAAGTGGGTGCTCGTTTCATTCCGTTTAGAGATAATGCAAATCTTGATGCTAGACAGGTGCACGATTTGTGGAGAACATACCATAGGCTCAGAAATCATTTTGGATGCACCCGATGGAACTCCTAGATTTCTTGCGTCATATTTAATCTCGTTTCGGTCCGTGTGGAGATAGTGTTAGTGTCGGTGCAAGGTAGGTGCATAGTTTGCGCCAAATGTACCATAGGCTTAGAAATCGTTTTGGACTCACCTAATGATACTTCTAGGTGACGATGCTCAGGTGGAAGCTTGATTCAGTCCGTTTAGAGATAGTGCTAATCTTGACGCAAGATAGGTGCTCGGTTTTCGCTAAACAAAGGATAGGCTCAGAAATCATTTTGGAAGCAGTCGATGTTACTACTAGGTGACTTGGGTCATGTCGAATCTCGTTTCGGTCCATGTGGAGAAAGTGTTAGTCTCGGTGCAAGATAGGTGCACTATGTGCGCCAAACGAACCATAGGCTTAGAAATCATTTTTGACACACCCAATGATACTCCTAGGTGACGAGGCTCAAGTGGAAGCGTGATTCAGTCTATTTGGAGATAGTGCTACTCTTGACGCAAGATGGATGCTTGGTTTGCGTCGAACGTACCGCAGGTTCAGATGTCGTTTTGGACGCACCCAATGGAACTCCTAGGAGACATGGGTCATGTGGAATCTCGTTTTGGTCTATTTGGAGACAGTGTTAGTGTCAGTGCAAGATAGGTGCGTGGTTTGTGTAAAACATACCATAGGCTCAAAAATCATTTTGGACACACCCGCTGGTACTCCTAGGTGACGAGGCTCAACTGCAAGCTCGATTCAGTCCGTTTGGAGACAGTGCTAGTGTTAGTACAAGATAGATGCACGTTTTGCGCCAAACGTACCATAGGCTCAGAACTCATTTTGGACACACCCGCGATTGTACTTCTAGGTGATGGGGCTCAAGGGTAAGCTCGATTCAGTCTGTTTGGAGATGGTGCTAATCTTGACAGAAGATGGATTCACGGTTTGCGTCGAACGTACCGTAGGCTCAGAAATCATTTTGGACGCACAGGATGAAACTCCTAGGTGACGAGGCTGAAGTGGGTGCTCGTTTGATTCCGTTTAGAGATAATGCTAATCTTGATGCAAGATAGGTGCACGATTTGTGGAGAACGTACCATAGGCTCAGAAATCATTTTGGATGCACCCGATGGAACTCCTAGATGACTTGGGTCATACTTAATCTCGTTTCGGTCCGTGTGGAGATAGTGTTAGTGTCGGTGCAAGGTAGATGCACAGTTTGCGCCAAATGTACCATAGGCTTAGAAATCGTTTTGGAGTCACCTAATGATACTCCTAGGTGACGATGCTCAAGTGGAAGCTCGATTCAGTCCGTTTAGAGATAGTGCTAATCTTGACGCAAGAAAGATGCTCGGTTTTCGCTGAACATAGGACTGGCTCAGAAATCATTTTGGAAGCAGTCGATGTTACTACTAGGTGACTTGGGTCATGTGGAATCTCGTTTCGGTCCATGTGGAGAAAGTGTTAGTCTCGGTGCAATATAGGTGCACTGTATGCGCCAAACGTACCATAGGCTTAGAAATCATTTTTGACACACCCAATGATACTCCTAGGTGACAAGGCTCAAGTGGAAGCGCGATTCAGTTTGTTTGGAGATAGTGCTACTCTTGACGCAAGATGGATGCATGGTTTGCGTCGAACGTACCGCAGGTTCAGATGTCATTTTGGACGCACCCGATGGAACTCCTAGGAGACGTGGGTCATGTGGAATCTCGTTTTGGTCTATTTGGAGACAGTGTTAGTTTCAGCGCAAGATAGGTGCATGGTTTGTGTAAAACGTACCATAGGCTTAGAAATCATTTTGGACACACCAGCTGGTACTCCTAGGTGACGAGGCTCAACTGTAAGCTCGATTCAGTCCGTTTGGAGACAGTGCTTGTGTCAGTACAAGATGGGTGCACGTTTTGCGCCAAACGTACCATAGGCTCAGAACTCATTTTGGACACACCCGCGATTGTACTCCTAGGTGATGGGGCTCAAGGGTAAGCTCGATTCAGTCCGTTTGGAGATGGTGCTAATCTTGACAGAAGATGGATGCACGGTTTAAGTCGAACGTACCGTAGGCTCAGAAATCATTTTGGACGCACCGGATGAAACTCCTAGGTGATGAGGCTGAAGTGGGTGCTCGTTTCATTCCGTTTAGAGATAATGCAAATCTTGATGCTAGACAGGTGCACGATTTGTGGAGAACGTACCATAGGCTCAGAAATCATTTTGGATGCACCCGATGGAACTCCTAGATGACTTAGGTCATATTTAATCTCGTTTCGGTCCGTGTGGAGATAGCGTTAGTGTCGGTGCAAGGTAGGTGCACAGTTTGCGCCAAATGTACCATAGGCTTAGAAATCGTTTTGGACTCACCTAATGATACTCCTAGGTGACGATGCTCAAGTGGAAGCTTGATTCAGTCCGTTTAGAGATAGTGCTAATCTTGACGCAAGAAAGGTGCTCGGTTTTCGCGGAACATAGGACAGGCTCAGAAATCATTTTGGAAGCAGTCGATGTTACTACTAGGTGACTTGGGTCATGTGGAATCTCGTTTCGGTCCATGTGGAGAAAGTGTTAGTCTCGGTGCAAGATAGGTGCACTGTGTGCGCCAAACGTACCATAGGCTTAGAAATCATTTTTGACACACCCAATGATACTCCTAGATGACGAGGCTCAAGTGGAAGCGCGATTCAGTCAGTTTGGAGATAGTGCTACTCTTGACGCAAGATGGATGCATGGTTTGCGTCGAACGTACCGCAGGTTCAGATGTCGTTTTGGACGCACCCGATAGAACTCCTAGGAGATGAGAGTCTTGTGGAATCTCATTTTGGTCTATTTGGAGACAGTGTTAGTGTCAGTGCAAGATAGGTGCATGGTTTGTGTAAAATATACCATAGCCTCAGAAATCATTTTGGACACACCAGCTGGTACTCCTAGGTGACGAGGCTCAACTGCAAGCTCGATTCAGTCCGTTTGGAGACAGTGCTAGTGTCAGTACAAGATAGGTGCACGTTTTGTGCCAAACGTACCATAGGCTTAGAACTCATTTTGGACACAACCGCGATGTGATGGGGCTCAAGGGTGATATGAACCCGCTAGGGTGAATCCTGATCTTTCGATGAGAGAAGGTGGATAACTCGATTTGGTGGATGGAGATGACGTTTACGGCCCGACTACAGCCTTCCAAGTTGTGCCTTAGCAACCGATACACCACCTCTAACAGCCGTCGTGATCTTGTGGAGCACGATCAACCAAATCACTAGGGTAATTCCTGCAAGCAATCGAGGAACAAGCAAGAACAAGTAGAACAAGCAACTCAATTGCAAATATGGAGATGAAAAACCAATCTGAACTCACAAAGTTGGGGTTCTGAATCAAGTAGAACGGATGGTCTAGTCAACACACGCGTCTACAAGGAAGTAGCAATGGCTAAACTTTCAACAAAACAAAACCCAATCTATTTGTGGTAGCTCTAATCCTTATTAATACCTAGGGGAACGACCAGGGGGAGTTGGGGTCGTTCTCCAACCCTAGGACACGTCCTTAATGGACCCAAATTGATACATGGACCATCGGCCCAAAATAGGGTGACGCAGCACCAAAGGCAGAAAAAGGTCTCGGCATTGAAACGACGATTGCGGAAGCATCGGATAAGATATAGCCATGAGTCCAGATCCGTTGGAAAATAGACTTGATAAGCTTTCCAAAAAGTGCTAGAACGTCCCAATCGGAGTCCGTATGAAGTCGTGGTGACCGTCGCAATTTGGGACTATTTTGCAGTCCGAATTCAACTTCCAAAACGTGTTGGACTTGGACTCTTTCTGTTCTTTGGAACCAAAGTGACGTGGTGGCCTAGCGGAGGATGTTAGGAATACTTGGATTTGGTCCCCAATCAACTTCATTAACCTTCCATGTTTTCCATATGCAATCAAACCTTCCCTTGATCCATGTAAGTAATTCTGAAAATGAGAATGAACACACATCATGGTGCAGCATCAATTCATCAAATGCATCAATGATAAGCCTCATATAGAATGGTTGCACCTTTGGTATAGAAGTGGTTGGCATGGTCATATTTGAGCCAATGATGTCCTCATCATTCTCCCCTTCTTGACAGCAAACCGTCCTCGGTTTGATCTTTGGAGTATGTGTTGTTGGTAAAAGTGAACCGTGCTCCCCTTCTTGATATTTATCCTGTTGCATATGGGGAAAACTAGGAAAACTTTGCAAGACATCATTAGTGTTAGTGCAGCCCTCAATTTGATCATGGTATTGTGTCCCAAAAGGATATTTCAGATTAGAGCAAATATAAACTTTATGCACCAAATATTCTCCTTTGCTGTCATATTTGCCAATTGCATGAAGCGAACAATGATTAAAACTCAGCAAACCAGAATCAAATTTAAGTTTCTCTTTTAGACAATTTAGATTACACAGAATATCAAATTCAATATAACCCAAAGTATTTAAAGAGGACAGTAAATTCAGTTCATCTTGTGCACATGTAATAGGATGAAAAAGCTTATCTTCAGCACATTTGTATGGTTCCAAACTAAAAGTATCACACTTATTCGCTACTTGTGGCATAGGAGTAAAAGAATCATCAGCACACAACTCCTCTTTATCACAAGGAACAGCGAGTAATTCATTTTGTGACAAAGGAAAATCAGTAGTGGGTTCCACTAGTTGTTGCTCTGCATTAGCATGCAGAGTGGACAAATTTTGGACATTATGGGTCACATCATTCTGGCAAGTATTCACAGATAATAGAATCTTTTTTTTAGCATTGAGAGCCAGACAAAACAATTGACCAATATGGCAATATGATTTGCTAATTAACAAGGTTCGAATTTCAGAATTGGGCCCTCTCATGAATCTACTCATAACATCTTCCATGCATTCATCCAATCCACCAAACATGATACAAATCTTAAAATTATGGTAGTATTGTTTCACAGTCTTACTACCCTGGTTCAAGTTGTCTAATTTTGCAAGCAAATAATCAACATAATATGCAGGAACGAATGCATCTCTAAAAAGAAATTTGAAGTCTTTCCAAGATTCTGGAACTTTGTTGTGCCTACAAATGTGTTTCCATTCTAGCAAAGCATTTTCAATCAAAATATTAGAGGCAATACAAATCTTTTGTTTCTCGGACAGGTCATGCTCATCAAATTCATTGTCTACTTTTAACTCCCAATCAATGTAAGCTTGAGGATCAAACTTACCATCATATAACAGCAAGTGTTGAATGACATCCTGAATATGAGGGTCTAGTTTCAACAACTCAAAAATCTCCATATCACCTGCCATGATTAGTAGAAAACAAGAAACACAAAAATAATATGTATCCTCATATCAACTACTAGGATGTGTCGGTTGTAACTCTCTCAAACTCAACTTGTTAAAACAAGCCCTTACAAGTTCTTACCAAGCCAAACAGGAGGTGATGGCAACCAACAAGTCTACAACCGTGGAGTGAAGTGTATCGGTGCCGTAGCAACAAAACAAATTGTCAAGCTGTAGTCGAATATGTGGAGCTGTAGGTGGGCTACAGCAAGGAAGTACTAAAACCACGTTAGTTGCAAGCAAATTGAACAAATGCTCAACGACGTTATTGTGCTGGTCCTAGGCTAGTACATGCTAGAGACGCGAGCCTGGACACAAAAGAAGTCACTGAGCTACAGCAAAGAAGGATCACAAGGATAGGAATAACAACAAAAGAAAAACCCTTCTCTTCTTCTTTCTCTTTCTTTTCTTTCTTTCTTTCTATCTTTCTTTTCTTTCTTTCTTCTGTCTTTTTTTCTATTTTTTTCAACTAGCACAAAACTGAAATTTTGCAACAAGAATTAACAAGCTACTTACAACAATTAAATGTTTCCTTGGGAAGGGTGATTCAGTAGCAAAGTCAAACAAGTGGCTGTTTTGCAAAACCAGCAGACGCACAAATCTCCAGGGCAATTGCGAAGCGCTCAGATTGAATTTGGGACGAAGCTCTGATCAGTTGGAAAGAGGACAAGTTAAGGTTTCCAGATTGTATTTAAACTCCCTATCCAGACTCCTGACAAAGGAAATATGGTGCTTTTCTTTTCAGGATAAAACAGGACTCCGAATCAAATTCTATCTTGATCTTGTTGGATTTCCTTTTTGTAGATGGAAATATGGACGTGGATGAAACCTCCAAGGGCGTGGCTAGGATAATGGTGGTAAACAAAACAAAGGAATTTGGAAATCCACTCGGATTTGTTGAGAGAAACAAATAAACTCAAATCTGCGATGGTGACAGAAACGTGACTAGAACTCGAAACTCTAAACGAATAGACGCTAAGACCAGCAACTTGACACGACGATGCAACCGTTAATTCAATAAGCCCTAACTAAGTAGTAATAGTATTAAGCTCAAAGGGTTTTTGGGATTATGGAGAACTAATCTACTAATTTTGTTTTGGCTTTTTCTGGACTATAGGAGATTAAAAAAAACAGCAAAGAACTAGAAGTCTCTCACCGATCAACCTTGCTTTGATTACCAACTGATATGAACCCGCTAGGGTGAATCCTGATCTTTCGATGAGAGAAGGTGGATAACTCGATTTGGTGGATGGAGATGACGTTCACGGCCCGACTACAGCCTTCCAAGTTGCGCCTTAGCAACCGATACACCACCTCTAACAGCCGTCGTGATCTTGTGGAGCACGATCAACCAAATCACTAGGGTAATTCCTGCAAGCAATCGAGGAACAAGCAAGAACAAGTAGAACAAGCAACTCAATTGCAAATATGGAGATGAAAAACCAATCTGAACTCACAAAGTTGGGGTTCTGAATCAAGTAGAACGGATGGTCTAGTCAACACACGCGTCTACAAGGAAGTAGCAATGGCTAAACTTTCAACAAAACAAAACCCAATCTATTTGTGGCGGCTCTAATCCTTATTAATACCTAGGGGAACGACCAGGGGGGTGTTGGGGTCGTTCTCCAACCCTAGGACACGTCCTTAATGGACCCAAATTGATACATGGACCATCGGTCCAAAATAGGGTGACGCAGCACCAAAGGCAGAAAAAGGTCTCGGCATTGAAACGATGATTGCGGAAGCATCGGATAAGATATAGCCATGAGTCCAGATCCGTTGGAAAATAGACTTGATAAGCTTTCCAAAAAGTGCTAGAACGTCCCAATCGGAGTCCGTATGAAGTCGTGGTGACCGTCGCAATTTGGGACTATTTTGCAGTCCGAATTCAACTTCCAAAACGTGTTGGACTTGGACTCTTTCTGTCCTTTGGAACCAAAGTGACGTGGTGGCCTAGCGGAGGATGTTAGGAATACTTGGATTTGGTCCCAAATCAACTTCATTAACCTTCCATGTTTTCCATATGCAATCAAACCTTCCCTTGATCCATGTAAGTAATTCTGAAAATGAGAATGAACACACATCATGGTGCAGCATCAATTCATCAAATGCATCAATGATAAGCCTCATATAGAATGGTTGCACCTTTGGTATAGAAGTGGTTGGCATGGTCATATTTGAGCCAATGATATCCTCATCAAAGGGTAACCTCGATTCAGTCCGTTTGGAGATAGTGCTAATCTTGACAGAAGATGGATGCACGGTTTGCGTCGAACGTACCGTAGGCTCAGAAATAATTTTGGACGCACCGGATGAAACTCCTAGGTGACGAGGCTGAAGTGGGTGCTCGTTTGATTCCATTTAGAGATAATGCTAATCTTGATGCAAGACAGGTGCACGATTTGTGGAGAACGTACCATAGGCTCAGAAATCATTTTGGATGCACCCGATAGAACTCCTAGATGACTTGGGTCATATTTAATCTCGTTTTGGTCCGTGTGTAGATAGTGTTAGAGTCGGTGCAAGGTAGATGCACAGTTTGTGCCAAATGTATCATAGGCTTAGAAATCATTTTGGACTCACCTAATGATACTCCTAGGTGACGATGCTCAAGTGGAAGCTCGATTCAGTCCGTTTAGAGATAGTGCTAATCTTGACGCAAGATAGGTGCTCGGTTTGCGCTGAACATAGGACTGACTCAGAAATCATTTTGGAGGCAGTCGATGTTACTACTAGGTGACTTGGGTCATGTGGAATCTCGTTTCGGTCCATGTGGAGAAAGTGTTAGTCTCGGTGCAAGATAGGTGCACTGTGTGCGCCAAACGTACCATAGGCTTAGAAATTATTTTTGACACACTCAATGATACTCCCAGATGGCGAGGCTCAAGTGGAAGCGCGATTCAGTCCGTTTGGAGATAGTGCTACTCTTGATGCAAGATGGATGCATGGTTTGCGTCGAACGTACCGCAGGTTCAGATGTCATTTTGGACGCACCCGATGGAACTCCTAGGAGATGTGGGTCATGTGGAATCTCGTTTTGGTCTATTTAGAGACAGTGTTAGTGTCAGTGCAAGATAGGTGCATGGTTTGTGTAAAACGTACCATAGGCTCAGAAATAATTTTGGACACACTCGCTGGTACTCCTAGGTGATGAGGCTCAACTGCAAGCTCGATTCAGTCCGGTTGCAGACAGTGCTAGTGTCAGTACAAGATAGGTGCACGTTTTGCGCCAAACGTACCATAGGCTCAGAACTCATTTTGGACACAACCGCGATGTGATGGGGCTCAAGGGTAACCTCAATTCAGTCCGTTTGGAGATAGTGCTAATCTTGACAGAAGATGGACGCACGGTTTGTGTCGAACATACCGTAGGCTCAGAAATAATTTTGGACGCACAGGATGAAACTCCTAGGTGACGAGGCTGAATGGGTGCTCGTTTGATTCGATTTAGAGATAATGCTAATCTTGATGCAAGATAGGTGCACGATTTGTGGAGAACGTACCATAGGCTCAGAAATCAATTTAGATGCACCCGATGGAACTCCTAGATGACTTGGGTCATATTTAATCTCATTTCGGTCCGTGTGGAGATAGTGTTAGAGTCAGTGCAAGGTAGGTGCACAGTTTGTGCCAAATGTATCATAGGCTTATAAATCGTTTTGGACTCACCTAATGATACTCCTAGGTGACGATGCTCAAGTGGAAGCTCGATTCAGTCCGTTTAGAGATAGTGCTAATCTTGACGCAAGATAGGTGCTCGGTTTGCGCTGAACGTAGGACAGGCTCAGAAATCATTTTGGAGGCAGTCGATGTTACTACTAGGTGACTTGGGTCATGTGGAATCTCGTTTCGGTCCATGTGGAGAAAGTGTTAGTCTCGGTGCAAGATAGGTGCACTGTGTGCGCCAAACGTACCATAGGCTTAGAAATTATTTTTGACACACCCAATGATACTCCCAGGTGACGAGGCTCAAGTGGAAGCGCGATTCAGTCTGTTTGGAGATAGTGCTACTCTTGATGCAAGATGGATGCATGGTTTGCGTCGAACGTACCGCAGGTTCAGATGTCATTTTGGACGCACCCGATGGAACTCCTAGGAGATGTGGGTCATGTGGAATCTCGTTTTGGTCTATTTAGAGACAGTGTTAGTGTCAGTGCAAGATAGGTGCATGGTTTGTGTAAAACGTACCATAGGCTCAGAAATAATTTTGGACACACTCGCTGGTACTCCTAGGTGATGAGGCTCAACTGCAAGCTCGATTCAGTCCGGTTGCAGACAGTGCTAGTGTCAGTACAAGATAGGTGCACGTTTTGCGCCAAACGTACCATAGGCTCAGAACTCATTTTGGACACAACCGCGATGTGATGGGGCTCAAGGGTAACCTCAATTCAGTCCGTTTGGAGATAGTGCTAATCTTGACAGAAGATGGACGCACGGTTTGTGTCGAACATACCGTAGGCTCAGAAATAATTTTGGACGCACAGGATGAAACTCCTAGGTGACGAGGCTGAATGGGTGCTCGTTTGATTCGATTTAGAGATAATGCTAATCTTGATGCAAGACAGGTGCACGATTTGTGGAGAACGTACCATAGGCTCAGAAATCAATTTAGATGCACCCGATGGAACTCCTAGATGACTTGGGTCATATTTAATCTCGTTTCGGTCCGTGTGGAGATAGTGTTAGAGTCAGTGCAAGGTAGGTGCACAGTTTGTGCCAAATGTATCATAGGCTTAGAAATCGTTTTGGACTCACCTAATGATACTCCTAGGTGACGATGCTCAAGTGGAAGCTCGATTCAGTCCGTTTAGAGATAGTGCTAATCTTGACGCAAGATAGGTGCTCGGTTTGCGCTGAACGTAGGACAGGCTCAGAAATCATTTTGGAGGCAGTCGATGTTACTACTAGGTGACTTGGGTCATGTGGAATCTCGTTTCGGTCCATGTGGGGAAAGTGTTAGTCTTGGTGCAAGATAGGTGCACTATGTGCGCCAAATGTACCATAGCCTTAGAAATCATTTTTTGACACACCCAATGATACTCCTAGGTGACGAGGTTCAAGTGGAAGCGCGATTCAGTCCGTTTGGAGATAGTGCTACTCTTGATGCAAGATGGATGTATGGTTTGCGTCGAACGTACCGCAGGTTCAGATGTTGTTTTGGACGCACCCGATGGAACTCCTAGGAGACGTGGGTCATGTGGAATCTCATTTTGGTCTATTTGGAGAAAGTGTTAGTGTCAGTGCAAGATAGGTCCATGGTTTGTGTAAAACATACCATAGGCTCAGAAATAATTATGGACACACCCGCTGGTACTCCTAGGTGACGAGGCTCAACTGCAAGCTCGATTCAGTCCGTTTGGAGACAGTGCTAGTGTCAGTACAAGATAGGTGCACGTTTTGCGCCAAACGTACCATAGGCTCAGAACTCATTTTGGACACACCCGCGATGTGATGGGGCTCAAGGGTAACCTCAATTCAGTCCGTTTGGAGATAGTGCTAATCTTGATAGAAGATGGACGCACGGTTTGCGTCGAACATACCGTAGGCTCAGAAATAATTTTGGAGGCACAGGATGAAACTCCTAGGTGACGTGGCTGAAGTGGGTGCTCGTTTGATTCCATTTAGAGATAATGCTAATCTTGATGCAAGACAGGTGCACAATTTGTGGAGAACGTACCATAGGCTCAGGAATCATTTTAGATGCACCCGATGGAACTCCTAGATGACTTGGGTCATATTTAATCTCGTTTCGGTCCGTGTGGAGATAGTGTTAGAGTCAGTGCAAGGTAGGTGCACAGTTTGTGCCAAATGTATCATAGGCTTAGAAATCGTTTTGGACTCACCTAATGATACTCCTAGGTGACGATGCTCAAGTGGAAGCTCGATTTAGTCCATTTAGAGATAGTGCTAATCTTGACGCAAGATAGGTGCTCGGTTTGTGCTGAACATAGGACAGGCTCAGAAATCATTTTGGAGGCAGTCGATGTTACTACTAGGTGACTTGGGTCATGTGGAATCTCGTTTCGGTCCATGTGGAGAAAGTGTTAGTCTTGGTGCAAGATAGGTGCACTATGTGCGCCAAATGTACCATAGGCTTAGAAATCATTTTTTGACACACCCAATGATACTCCTAGGTGACGAGGTTCAAGTGGAAGCGCGATTCAGTCCGTTTGGAGATAGTGCTACTCTTGATGCAAGATGGATGTATGGTTTGCGTCGAACGTACCGCAGGTTCAGATGTTGTTTTGGACGCACCCGATGGAACTTCTAGGAGACGTGGGTCATGTGGAATCTCGTTTTGGTCTATTTGGAGAAAGTGTTAGTGTCAGTGCAAGATAGGTGCATGGTTTGTGTAAAACGTACCATAGGCTCAGAAATCATTTTGGACACACCCGCTGGTACTCCGAGGTGACGAGGCTCAAGTGGAAGCGCGATTCAGTCCGTTTGGAGACAGTGCTAGTGTCAGTACAAGATAGGTGCACGTTTTGCGCCAAACGTACCATAGGCTCAGAACTCATTTTGGACACACCCGCAATTGTACTCCTAGGTGATGGGGCTCAAGGCTAAGCTCGATTCAGTCCGTTTGGAGATGGTGCTAATCTTGACAGAAGATGGATGCACGATTTGCGTCGAACGTACCGTAGGCTCAGAAATAATTTCGAACGCACCGGATGAAACTCCTAGGTGACGAGGCTGAAGTGGGTGCTCGTTTGATTCTGTTTAGAGACAATGCTAATCTTGATGCAAGACAGGTGCACGATTTGTGGAGAACGTACCATAGGTTCAGGAATCATTTTGGACGCACCCGATGGAACTCCTAGATGACTTGGGTCATATTTAATCTCGTTTCGGTCTGTGTGGAGATAGTGTTAGAGTCGGTGCAAGGTAGGTGCACAGTTTGTGCCAAATGTATCATAGGCTTAGAAATCGTTTTGCACTCACCTAATGATACACCTAGGTGACGATGCTCAAGTGGAAGCACGATTCAGTCGGTTTAGAGATAGTGCTAATCTTGACGCAAGATAGGTGCTCGGTTTGCGCTGAACATAGGACAGGCTCAGAAATAATTTTGGAGGCAGTCGATGTTACTACTAGGTGACTTGGGTCATGTGGAATCTCGTTTCGGTCCATGTGGAGAAAGTGTTAGTCTCGGTGCAAGATAGGTGCACTATGTGCGCCAAATGTAACATAGGCTTAGAAATCATTTTTTGACACACCCAATGATACTCCTAGGTGACGAGGTTCAAGTGGAAGCGCGATTCAGTCCGTTTGGAGATAGTGCTACTCTTGATGCAAGATGGATGTATGGTTTGCGTCGAACGTACCGCAGGTTCAGATGTTGTTTTGGACGCACTCGATGGAACTCCTAGGAGACGTGGGTCATGTGGAATCTCGTTTTGGTCTATTTGGAGAAAGTGTTAGTGTCAGTGCAAGATAGGTGCATGGTTTGTGTAAAACGTACCATAGGCTCAGAAATCATTTTGGACACACCCGCTGGTACTCCCGAGGTGACGAGGCTCAAGTGGAAGCGCGATTCAGTCCGTTTGGAGACAGTGCTAGTGTCAGTACAAGATAGGTGCACGTTTTGCACCAAACGTACCATAGGCTCAGAACTCATTTTAGACACAACCACGATGTGATGGGGCTCAAGGGTAACCTCGATTATGTCCATTTGGAGATAGTGCTAATCTTGACAGAAGATGGATGCACGGTTTGCGTCGAATGTACCGTAGGCTCAGAAATAATTTTGGACGCACCGGATGAAACTCCTAGGTGACGAGGCAGAAGTGGGTGCTCGTTTGATTCCATTTAGAGATAATGCTAATCTTGATGCAAGACAGGTGCACGATTTGTGGAGAACGTACCATAGGCTCAGAAATCATTTTGGATGCACCCAATGGAACTCCTAGATGACTTGGGTCATATTTAATCTCGTTTCGGTCCGTGTGGAGATAGTGTTAGAGTCGGTGTAAGGTAGGTGCACAGTTTGTGCCAAATGTATCATAGGCTTAGAAATCATTTTGCACTCACCTAATGATACACCTAGGTGACGATGCTCAAGTGGAAGCACGATTCAGTCCGTTTAGAGATAGTGCTAATCTTGACGCAAGATAGGTGCTCGGTTTGTGCTGAACATAGGACAGGCTCAGAAATCATTTTGGAGGCAGTTGATGTTACTACTAGGTGACTTGGGTCATGTGGAATCTCGTTTCGGTCCATGTGGAGAAAGTGTTAGTCTCGGTGCAAGATAGGTGCACTATGTGCGCCAAACGTACCATAGGCTTAGAAATCATTCTTAACACACCCAATGATACTCCTAGGTGACGAGGCTCAAGTGGAACATGATTCAGTCTGTTTGGAGATAGTGCTACTCTTGTTGCAAGATGGATGCATGGTTCGCGTCGAACGTACCGCAGGTTCAGATGTAGTTTTGGACGCACCTGATGGAACTCCTAGGAGACGTGGGTCATGTGGAATCTCGTTTTGGTCTATTTGGAGATAGTGTTAGTGTCAGTGCAAGATAGGTGCATGGTTTGTGTAAAACGTACCATAGGCTCAGAAATCATTTTGGACACACCCGCTGGTACTCCGAGGTGACGAGGCTCAAGTGGAAGCGCGATTCAGTCCGTTTGGAGACAGTGCTAGTGTCAGTACAAGATAGGTGCACGTTTTGCACCAAACGTACCATAGGCTCAGAACTCATTTTAGACACAACCGCGATGTGATGGGGCTCAAGGGTAACCTCGATTCAGTCCATTTGGAGATAGTGCTAATCTTGACAGAAGATGGATGCACGGTTTGCGTCGAATGTACCATAGGCTCAGAAATAATTTTGGACGCACCGGATGAAACTCCTAGGTGACGAGGCAGAAGTGGGTGCTCGTTTGATTCCATTTAGAGATAATGCTAATCTTGATGCAAGACAGGTGCACGATTTGTGGAGAACGTACCATAGGCTCAGAAATCATTTTGGATGCACCCGATGGAACTCCTAGATGACTTGGGTCATATTTAATCTCGTTTCGGTCCATGTGGAGATAGTGTTAGAGTCGGTGCAAGGTAGGTGCACAGTTTGTGCCAAATGTATCATAGGCTTAGAAATCGTTTTGCACTCACCTAATGATACACCTAGGTGACGATGCTCAAGTGGAAGCACGATTCAGTCCGTTTAGAGATAGTGCTAATCTTGACGCAAGATAGGTGCTCGGTTTGCGCTGAACATAGGACAGGCTCAGAAATCATTTTGGAGGCAGTTGATGTTACTACTAGGTGACTTGGGTCATGTGGAATCTCGTTTCAGTCCATGTGGGGAAAGTGTTAGTCTCGGTGCAAGATAGGTGCACTATGTGCGCCAAACGTACCATAGGCTTAGAAATCATTCTTAACACACCCAATGATACTCCTAGGTGACGAGGTTCAAGTGGAAGCGCGATTCAGTCCGTTTGGAGATAGTGCTACTCTTGATGCAAGATGGATGTATGGTTTGCGTCGAACGTACCGCAGGTTCAGATGTTGTTTTGGACGCACCCGATGGAACTCCTAGGAGACGTGGGTCATGTGGAATCTCGTTTTGGTCTATTTGGAGAAAGTGTTAGTGTCAGTGCAAGATAGGTGCATGGTTTGTGTAAAACGTACCATAGGCTCAGAAATCATTTTGGACACACCCGCTGGTACTCCGAGGTGACGAGGCTCAAGTGGAAGCGCGATTCAGTCCGTTTGGAGACAGTGCTAGTGTCAGTACAAGATAGGTGCACGTTTTGCACCAAACGTACCATAGGCTCAGAACTCATTTTAGACACAACCGCGATGTGATGGGGCTCAAGGGTAACCTCGATTCTGTCCATTTGGAGAAAGTGCTAATCTTGACAGAAGATGGATGCACGGTTTGCGTCGAATGTACCGTAGGCTCAGAAATAATTTTGGACGCACCGGATGAAACTCCTAGGTGACGAGGCAGAAGTGGGTGCTCGTTTGATTCCATTTAGAGATAATGCTAATCTTGATGCAAGACAGGTGCACGATTTGTGGAGAACGTACCATAGGCTCAGAAATCATTTTGGATGCACCCGATGGAACTCCTAGATGACTTGGGTCATATTTAATCTCGTTTCGGTCCGTGTGGAGATAGTGTTAGAGTCGGTGCAAGGTAGGTGCACAGTTTGTGCCAAATGTATCATAGGCTTAGAAATCGTTTTGCACTCACCTAATGATACACCTAGGTGACGATGCTCAAGTGGAAGCACGATTTAGTCCGTTTAGAGATAGTGCTAATCTTGACGCAAGATAGGTGCTCGGTTTGTGCTGAACCTTGGACAGGCTCAGAAATCATTTTGGAGGCAGTTGATGTTACTACTAGGTGACTTGGGTCATGTGGAATCTCGTTTCGGTCCATGTGGAGAAAGTGTTAGTCTTGGTGCAAGATAGGAGCACTATGTGCGCCAAACGTACCATAGGCTTAGAAATCATTCTTAACACACCCAATGATACTCCTAGGTGACGAGGCTCAAGTGGAACATGATTCAGTCTGTTTGGAGATAGTGCTACTCTTGTTGCAAGATGGATGCATGGTTCGCGTCGAACGTACCGTAGGTTCAGATGTCGTTTTGGACGCACCTGATGGAACTCCTAGGAGACGTGGGTCATGTGGAATCTCGTTTTGGTCTATTTGGAGACAGTGTTAGTGTCAGTGCAGGATAGGTGCATGGTTTGTGTAAAACATACCATAGGCTCAGAAATCATTTTGGACACACCCGCTGGTACTCCGAGGTGACGAGGCTCAAGTGGAAGCGCGATTCAGTCCGTTTGGAGACAGTGCTAGTGTCAGTACAAGATTGGTGCACGTTTTGCGCCAAACGTACCATAGGCTCAGAACTCATTTTAGACACAACCGCGATGTGATGGGGCTCAAGGGTAACCTCGATTCAGTCCATTTGGAGATAGTGCTAATCTTGACAGAAGATGGATGCACGGTTTGCGTCGAATGTACCGTAGGCTCAGAAATAATTTTGGACGCACCGGATGAAACTCCTAGGTGACGAGGCAGAAGTGGGTGCTCGTTTGATTCTATTTAGAGATAATGCTAATCTTGATGCAAGACAGGTGCACGATTTGTGGAGAACGTAGCATAGGCTTAGAAATCATTTTGGATGCACCCGATGGAACTCCTAGATGACTTGGGTCATATTTAATCTCGTTTCGGTCCGTGTGGAGATAGTGTTAGAGTCAGTGCAAGGTAGGTGCACAGTTTGCGCCAAATGTACCATAGGCTTAGAAATCATTTTGGACTCACCTAACGATACTTCTAGGTGACGATGCTCAAGTGGAAGCTCGATTCAGTCCGTTTAGAGATAGTGCTAATCTTGACGCAAGATAGGTGCTCGGTTTGCGCTGAACATTGGACAGGCTCAGAAATCATTTTGGAGGCAGTCGATGTTACTACTAGGTGACTTGGGTCATGTGGAATCTCGTTTCGGTCCATGTGGAGAAAGTGTTAGTCACGGTGCAAGATAGGTGCACTGTGTGCGCCAAACGTACCATAGGCTTAGAAATCATTTTTGACACACCCAATGATACTCCTAGGTGACGAGGCTCAAGTGGAAGCGCGATTCAGTCTGTTTGGAGATAGTGCTACTCTTGATGCAAGATGGATGCATGGTTTGCGTCGAACGTACCATAGGTTCTGATGTCGTTTTGGATGCACCCGATGGAACTCCTAGGAGACGTGGGTCATGTGGAATCTCTTTTTGGTCTATTTGGAGACAGTGTTAGTGTCAGTGCAAGATAGGTGCATGGTTTGTGTAAAACGTACCATAGGCTCATAAATCATTTTGGACACACCCGCTGGTACTCCTAGGTGATGAGGCTCAACTGCAAGCTCAACTCAGTCCGGTTGGAGACAGTGCTAGTGTCAGTACAAGATAGGTGCACGTTTTGCGCAAAACGTACCATAGGCTCAGAACTCATTTTGGACACAACCGCGATGTGATGGGGCTCAAGGGTAACCTCAATTTAGTCCGTTTGGAGATAGTGCTAATCTTGACAGAAGATGGACGCACAGTTTGCGTCGAACATACCGTAGGCTCAGAAATAATTTTGAACGCACCGGATGAAACTCCTAGGTGACGAGGCTGAAGTGGGTGCTCGTTTGATTCCATTTAGAGATAATGCTAATCTTGATGCAAGACAGGTGCACGATTTGTGGAGAACGTACCATAGGTTCAGAAATCATTTTGGACGCACCCGATGGAACTCCTAGATGACTTGGGTCATATTTAATCTCGTTTCGGTCCGTGTGGAGATAGTGTTAGAGTCGGTGCAAGGTAGGTGCACAGTTTATGCCAAATGTATCATCGGCTTAGAAATCGTTTTGCACTCACCTAATGATACACCTAGGTGACGATGCTCAAGTGGAAGCACGATTCAGTCCGTTTAGAGATAGTGCTAATCTTGACGCAAGATAGGTGCTCGGTTTGCGCTGAACATAGGATAGGCTCAGAAATCATTTTGGAGGCAGTCGATGTTACTACTAGGTGACTTGGGTCATGTGGAATCTCGTTTCGGTCCATGTGGAGAAAGTGTTAGTCTCGGTGCAAGATAGGTGCACTAGTGCGCCAAACGTACCATAGGCTTAGAAATCATTTTTGACACACCCAATGATACTCCTAGGTGACGAGGTTCAAGTGAAAGCGCGATTCAGTCCGTTTGGAGATAGTGCTACTCTTGATGCAAGATGGATGCATGGTTCGCGTCGAACGTACCGCAGGTTCAGATGTCGTTTTGGACGCACCCGATGGAACTCCTAGGAGACGGGTCTATTTGGAGACAGTGTTAGTGTCAGTGCAAGATAGGTGCATGGTTTGTGTAAAACGTACCATAGGCTCAGAAATCATTTTGGACACACCCGCTGGTACTCCGAGGTGACGAGGCTCAAGTGGAAGCGCGATTCAGTCCGTTTGGCGACAGTGCTAGTGTCAGTACAAGATAGGTGCACGTTTTGCGCCAAACGTTCCATAGGCTCAGAACTCATTTTGGACACACCCGCGATTGTACTCCTAGGTGATGGGGCTCAAGGTTAAGCTTGATTCAGTCCGTTTGGATATAGTGCTAATCTTGACAGAAGATGGATGCACGGTTTGCATCGAACGTACCGTAGGCTCAGAAATTATTTTGGACGCACCGAATGGAACTCCTAGGTGACGAGGCTGAAGTGGGTGCTCGTTTCATTCCATTTAGAGATAATGCTAATCTTGATGCAAGATAGGTGCACGATTTGTGGCGAACGTACCATAGGCTCAGAAATCATTTTGGATGCACCCGATGGAACTCCTAGATGACTTGGGTCATATTTAATCTCGTTTCGGTCGGTGCAAGGTAGGTGCACAGTTTGTGCCAAATGTACCATAGGCTTAGAAATCATTTTGGACTCACCTAATGATACTTCTAGGTGACGATGCTCAAGTGGAAGCTCGATTCAGTCCGTTTAGAGATAGTGCTAATCTTGACGCAAGATAGGTGCTCGGTTTGCGCTGAACATAGGACAGGCTCAGAAATCATTTTGGAGGCAGTCGATGTTACTACTAGGTGACTTGGGTCATGTGGAATCTCGTTTCGGTCCATGTGGAGAAAGTGTTAGTCTCGGTGCAAGATAGGTCCACTGTGTGCGCCAAACGTACCATAGGCTTAGAAATCATTTTTGACACACCAAATGATACTCCTAGGTGACGAGGCTCAAGTGGAAGCGTGATTCAGTCCGTTTGGAGACAGTGCTAGTGTCAGTACAAGATAGGTGCACGTTTTGCGCCAAACGTTCCATAGGCTCAGAACTCATTTTGGACACACCCGCGATTGTACTCCTAGGTGATGGGGCTCAAGGTTAAGCTTGATTCAGTCCGTTTGGATATAGTGCTAATCTTGACTCAAGATGGATGCACGGTTTGCGTCGAACGTACCATAGGCTCAGAAATAATTTCGAACGCACCGGATGAAACTCCTAGGTGACGAGGCTGAAGTGGGTGCTCGTTTGATTCCATTTAGAGATAATGCTAATCTTGATGCAAGACAGGTGCACGATTTGTGGAGAACGTACCATAGGTTCAGGAATCATTTTGGACGCACCCGATGGAACTCCTAGATGACTTGGGTCATATTTAATCTCGTTTCGGTCTGTGTGGAGATAGTGTTAGAGTCGGTGCAAGGTAGGTGCACAGTTTGTGCCAAATGTATCATAGGCTTAGAAATCGTTTTGCACTCACCTAATGATACACCTAGGTGACGATGCTCAAGTGGAAGCACGATTCAATCCGTTTAGAGATAGTGCTAATCTTGACGCAAGATAGGTGCTCGGTTTGCGCTGAACAGAGGACATGCTCAAAAATCATTTTGGAGGCAGTCGATGTTACTACTAGGTGACTTGGGTCATGTGGAATCTCGTTTCGGTCCATGTGGAGAAAGTGTTAGTCTCGGTGCAAGATAGGTGCACTATGTGCGCCAAACGTACCATAGGCTTAGAAATCATTCTTGACACACCCAATGATACTCCTAGGTGACGAGGCTCAATTGGAAGCATGATTCAGTCTGTTTGGAGATAGTGCTACTCTTGTTGCAAGATGGATGCATGGTTCGCGTCGAACGTACCGCAGGTTCAGATGTCGTTTTGGACGCACCCGATGGAACTCCTAGGAGACGTGGGTCATGTGGAATCTCGTTTTGGTCTATTTGGAGACAGTGTTAGTGTCAGTGCAAGATAGGTGCATGGTTTGTGTAAAACATACCATAGGCTCAGAAATCATTTTGGACACACCCGCTGGTACTCCGAGGTGACGAGGCTCAAGTGGAAGCGCGATTCAGTCCGTTTGGAGACAGTGCTAGTGTCAGTATAAGATAGGTGCACGTTTTGCACCAAACGTACCATAGGCTCAGAACTCATTTTAGACACAACCGCGATGTGATGGGGCTCAAGGGTAACCTCGATTCAGTCCATTTGGAGATAGTGCTAATCTTGACAGAAGATGGATGCACAGTTTGCGTCGAATGTACCGTAGGCTCAGAAATAATTTTGGACGCACTGGATGAAACTCCTAGGTGACGAGGCAGAAGTGGGTGCTCGTTTGATTCCATTTAGAGATAATGCTAATCTTGATGCAAGACAGGTGCACGATTTGTGGAGAACGTACCATAGGCTCAGAAATCATTTTGGATGCACCCGATGGAACTCCTAGATGACTTGGGTCATATTTAATCTCGTTTCGGTCCGTGTGGAGATAGTGTTAGAGTCGGTGCAAGGTAGGTGCACAGTTTGTGCCAAATGTATCATAGGCTTAGAAATCATTTTGCACTCACCTAATGATACACCTAGGTGATGATGCTCAAGTGGAAGCACGATTCAGTCCGTTTAGAGATAGTGCTAATCTTGACGCAAGATAGGTGCTCGGTTTGCGCTGAACATAGGACAGGCTCAGAAATAATTTTGGAGGCAGTCGATGTTACTACTAGGTGACTTGGGTCATGTGGAATCTCATTTCGGTCCATGTGGAGAAAGTGTTAGTCTCGGTGCAAGATAGGTGCACTATGTGCGCCAAACGTACCATAGGCTTAGAAATCATTCTTGACACACCCAATAATACTCCTAGGTGACGAGGCTCAAGTGGAAGCATGATTCAGTCTGTTTGGAGATAGTGCTACTCTTGTTGCAAGATGGATGCATGGTTCGCGTCGAACGTACCGCAGGTTCAGATGTTGTTTTGGACGCACCCGATGGAACTCCTAGGAGACATGGGTCATGTGGAATCTCGTTTTGGTCTATTTGGAGACAGTGTTAGTGTCAGTGCAAGATAGGTGCATGGTTTGTGTAAACGTACCATAGGCTCAGAAATCATTTTGGACACACCCGCTAGTACTCCGAGGTGACGAGGCTCAAGTGGAAGCGTGATTCAGTCCGTTTGGGGACAGTGCTAGTGTCAGTACAAGATAGGTGCACGTTTTGCGCCAAACGTACCATAGGCTCAGAACTCATTTTAGACACAACCGCGATGTGATGGGGCTCAAGGGTAACCTCGATTCAGTCCATTTGGAGATAGTGCTAATCTTGACAGAAGATGGATGCACGGTTTGCATCGAATGTACCATAGGCTCAGAAATAATTTTGGACGCACCGGATGAAACTCCTAGGTGACGAGGCAGAAGTGGGTGCTCGTTTGATTCCATTTAGAGATAATGCTAATCTTGATGCAAGACATGTGCACGATTTGTGGAGAACGTACCATAGGCTCAGAAATCATTTTGGATGCACCAGATGGAACTCCTAGATGACTTGGGTCATATTTAATCTCGTTTCGGTCCGTGTGGAGATAGTGTTAGAGTCGGTGCAAGGTAGGTGCACAGTTTGTGCCAAATGTATCATAGGCTTAGAAATTGTTTTGGACTCACCTAATGATACTACTAGGTGACGATGCTTAAGTGGAAGCTCGATTCAGTCCGTTTAGAGATAGTGCTAATCTTGACGCAAGATTGGTGCTTGGTTTGCGCTGAACGTAGGACAGGCTCAGAAATCATTTTGGAGGCAGTCGATGTTACTACTTGGTGACTTGGGTCATGCGGAATCTCGTTTCGGTCCATGTGGAGAAAGTGTTAGTCTCGGTGCAAGATAGGTCCACTGTGTGCACCAAACGTACCATAGGCTTAGAAATCATTTTTGACACACCAAATGATACTCCTAGGTGACGAGGCTCAAGTGGAAGCGCGATTTAGTCCGTTTGGAGACAGTGCTAGTGTCAGTACAAGATAGGTGCACGTTTTGCGCCAAACGTTCCATTGGCTCAGAACTCATTTTGGACACACCCGCGATTGTACTCCTAGGTGATGGGGCTCAAGGTTAAGCTTGATTCAGCCCGTTTGGATATAGTGCTAATCTTGACAGAAGATGGATGCACGGTTTGCATCGAACGTACCGTAGGCTCAAAAATTATTTTGGACGCACCGAATGAAACTCCTAGGTGACGAGGCTGAAGTGGGTGCTCGTTTCATTCCATTTAGAGATAATGCTAATCTTGATGCAAGATAGGTGCACGATTTGTGGCGAACGTACCATAGGCTCAGAAATCATTTTGGATGCACCCGATGGAACTCCTAGATGACTTGGGTCATATTTAATCTCGTTTCGGTCGGTGCAAGGTAGGTGCACAGTTTGCGCCAAATGTACCATAGGCTTAGAAATCAATTTGGACTCACCTAATGATACTTCTAGGTGACGATGCTCAAGTGGAAGCACGATTCAGTCCGTTTAGAGATAGTGCTAATCTTGATGCAAGATAGGTGCTCGGTTTGCGCTGAACATAGGACAGGCTTAGAAATCATTTTGGAGGCAGTCGATGTTACTACTAGGTGACTTGGGTCATGTGGAATCTCGTTTCGGTCCATGTGGAGAAAGTGTTAGTCTCGGTGCAAGATAGGTGCACTATGTGCGCCAAACGTACCATAGGCTTAGAAATCATTCTTGACACACCCAATGATACTCCTAGGTGACGAGGCTCAAGTGGAAGCATGATTCAGTCTGTTTGGAGATAGTGCTACTCTTGTTGCAAGATGGATGCATGGTTCGCGTCGAACGTACCGCAGGTTCAGATGTTGTTTTGGACGCACCCGATGGAACTCTTAGGAGACGTGGGTCATGTGGAATCTCGTTTTGGTCTATTTGGAGACAGTGTTAGTGTCAGTGCAAGATAGGTGCATGGTTTGTGTAAAACGTAACATAGGCTCAGAAATCATTTTGGACACACCCGCTAGTACTCCGAGGTGATGAGGCTCAAGTGGAAGCGCGATTCAGTCCGTTTGGAGACAGTGCTAGTGTCAGTACAAGATAGGTGCACGTTTTGCGCCAAACGTACCATAGGCTCAGAACTCATTTTAGACACAACCGCGATGTGATGGGGCTCAAGGGTAACCTCGATTCAGTCCATTTGGAGATAGTGCTAATCTTGACAGAAGATGGATGCACGGTTTGCGTCGAATGTACCGTAGGCTCAGAAATAATTTTGGATGCACCGGATGAAACTCCTAGGTGACGAGGCAGAAGTGGGTGCTCGTTTGATTCCATTTAGAGATAATGCTAATCTTGATGCAAGACAGGTGCACGATTTGTGGAGAACGTACCATAGGCTCAGAAATCATTTTGGATGCACCAGATGGAACTCCTAGATGACTTGGGTCATATTTAATCTCGTTTCGGTCTGTGTGGAGATAGTGTTAGAGTCGGTGCAAGGTAGGTGCACAGTTTGTGCCAAATGTATCATAGGCTTAGAAATCGTTTTGGACTCACCTAATGATACTACTAGGTGACGATGCTTAAGTGGAAGCTCGATTCAGTCCGTTTAGAGATAGTGCTAATCTTGACGCAAGATAGGTGCTTGGTTTGCGCTGAACGTAGGACAGGCTCAGAAATCATTTTGGAGGCAGTCGATGTTACTACTTGGTGACTTGGGTCATGCGGAATCTCGTTTCGGTCCATGTGGAGAAAGTGTTAGTCTCGGTGCAAGATAGGTCCACTGTGTGCGCCAAACGTACCATAGGCTTAGAAATCATTTTTGACACACCAAATGATACTCCTAGGTGACGAGGCTCAAGTGGAAGCGCGATTCAGTCCGTTTGGAGACAGTGCTAGTGTCAGTACAAGATAGGTGCACATTTTGCGCCAAACGTTCCATAGGCTCAGAACTCATTTTGGACACACCCGCGATTGTACTCCTAGGTGATGGGGCTCAAGGTTAAGCTTGATTCAGTCCGTTTGGATATAGTGCTAATCTTGACAGAAGATGGATGCACGGTTTGCATCGAACGTACCGTAGGCTCAGAAATTATTTTGGACGCACCGAATGAAACTCCTAGGTGACGAGGCTGAAGTGGGTGCTCGTTTCATTCCATTTAGAGATAATGCTAATCTTGATGCAAGATAGGTGCACGATTTGTGGCGAACGTACCATAGGCTCAGAAATCATTTTGGATGCACCCGATGGAACTCCTAGATGACTTGGGTCATATTTAATCTCGTTTTGGTCGGTGCAAGGTAGGTGCACAGTTTGCGCCAAATGTACCATAGGCTTAGAAATCATTTTGGACTCACCTAATGATACTTCTAGGTGACGATGCTCAAGTGGAAGCACGATTCAGTCCGTTTAGAGATAGTGCTAATCTTGACGCAAGATAGGTACTCGGTTTGCGCTGAACATAGGACAGGCTCAGAAATCATTTTGGAGGCAGTCGATGTTACTACTAGGTGACTTGGGTCATGTGGAATCTCGTTTCGGTCCATGTGGAGAAAGTGTTAGTCTCGGTGCAAGATAGGTGCACTATATGCGCCAAACGTACCATAGGCTTAGAAATCATTCTTGACACACCCAATGATACTCCTAGGTGACGAGGCTCAAGTGAAAGCATGATTCAGTCTGTTTGGAGATAGTGCTACTCTTGTTGCAAGATGGATGCATGGTTCGCGTCGAACGTACCGTAGGTTCAGATGTTGGTTTGGACGCACCTGATGGAACTCCTAGGAGACGTGGGTCATGTGGAATCTCGTTTTGGTCTATTTGGAGACAGTGTTAGTGTCAGTGCAAGATAGGTGCATGGTTTGTGTAAAACGTACCATAGGCTCAGAAATCATTTTGGACACACCCGCTAGTACTCCGAGGTGACGAGGCTCAAGTGGAAGCGCGATTCAGTCCGTTTGGAGACAGTGCTAGTGTCAGTACAAGATAGGTGCACGTTTTGCGCCAAACGTACCATCGGCTCAGAACTCATTTTAGACACAACCGCGATGTGATGGGGCTCAAGGGTAACCTCGATTCAGTCCATTTGGAGATAGTGCTAATCTTGACAGAAGATGGATGCACGGTTTGCGTCGAATGTACCGTAGGCTCAGAAATAATTTTGGACGCACCGGATGAAACTCCTAGGTGACGAGGCAGAAGTGGGTGCTCGTTTGATTCCATTTAGAGATAATGCTAATCTTGATGCAAGACAGGTGCACGATTTGTGGAGAACGTACCATAGGCTCAGAAATCATTTTGGATGCACCAGATGGAACTCCTAGATGACTTGGGTCATATTTAATCTCGTTTCGGTCCGTGTGGAGATAGTGTTAGAGTCGGTGCAAGGTAGGTTCACAGTTTGTGCCAAATGTATCATAGGCTTAGAAATCGTTTTGGACACACCTAATGATACTACTAGGTGACGATGCTTAAGTGGAAGCTCGATTCAGTCCGTTTAGAGATAGTGCTAATCTTGACGCAGATAGGTGCTTGGTTTGCGCTGAACATAGGACAGGCTCAGAAATCATTTTGGAGGCAGTCGATGTTACTACTTGGTGACTTGGGTCATGCGGAATCTCGTTTCGGTCCATGTGGAGAAAGTGTTAGTCTCGGTGCAAGATAGGTCCACTGTGTGCGCCAAACGTACCATAGGCATAGAAATCATTTTTGACACACCAAATGATACTCCTAGGTGACGAGGCTCAAGTGGAAGCGTGATTCAGTCCGTTTGGAGACAGTGCTAGTGTCAGTACAAGATAGGTGCACGTTTTGCGCCAAACGTTCCATAGGCTCAGAACTCATTTTGGACACACCCGAGATTGTACTCCTAGGTGATGGGGCTCAAGGTTAAGCTTGATTCAGTCCGTTTGGATATAGTGCTAATCTTGACAGAAGATGGATGCACGGTTTGCATCGAACGTACCGTAGGCTCAGAAATTATTTTGGACGCACCGAATGAAACTCCTAGGTGACGAGGCTGAAGTGGGTGCTCGTTTCATTCCATTTAGAGATAATGCTAATCTTGATGCAAGATAGGTGCACGATTTGTGGCGAACGTACCATAGGCTCAGAAATCATTTTGGATGCACCCAATGGAACTCCTAGATGACTTGGGTCATATTTAATCTCATTTCGGTCGGTGCATGGTAGGTGCACAGTTTGCGCCAAATATACCATAGGCTTAGAAATCATTTTGGACTCACCTAATGATACTTCTAGGTGACGATGCTCAAGTGGAAGCTCGATTCAGTCCGTTTAGAGATAGTGCTAATCTTGACGCAAGATAGGTGCTCGGTTTGCGCTGAACATAGGACAGGCTCAGAAATCATTTTGGAGGCAGTCGATGTTACTACTAGGTGACTTGGGTCATGTGGAATCTCGTTTTCGGTCCATGTGGAGAAAGTGTTAGTCTCGGTGCAGGATAGGTGCACTGTGTGCGCCAAACGTACCATAGGCTTAGAAATCATTTTTTGACACACCCAATGATACTCCTATGTGACGAGGTTCGTGTGGAAGCGCGATTCAGTCCGTTTGGAGATAGTGCTACTCTTGATGCAAGATGGATGCATGGTTTGCGTCGAATGTACCGCAAGTTCAGATGTTGTTTTGGACGCACCCGATGGAACTCCTAGGAGACGTGGGTCTTGTGGAATCTCGTTTTGGTCTATTTGGAGACAGTGTTAGTGTCAGTGCAAGATAGGTGCATGGTTTGTGTAAAACGTACCATAGGCTCAGAAATCATTTTGGACACACCCGTTGGTACTCCTAGGTGACGAGGCTGAACTGCAAGCTCGATTCAGTCCGTTTGGAGACAGTGCTAGTGTCAGTACAAGATAGGTGCACGTTTTGCGCCAAACGTACCATAGGCTCAGAACTCATTTGGGACACAACCGCGATGTGATGGGGCTCAAGGGTAACCTCGATTCAGTCCGTTTGGAGATAGTGCTAATCTTGACAGAAGATGGATGCACGGTTTGCGTCGAACGTACCGTAGGCTCAGAAATAATTTTGGACGCACAGGATGAAACTCCTAGGTGACGAGGCTAAAGTGGGTGCTCGTTTGATTCCATTTAGAGATAATGCTAATCTTGATGCAAGACAGGTGCACGATTTGTGGAGAACGTACCAAAGGCTCAGAAATCATTTTGGATGCACCCGATGGAACTCCTAGATGACTTGGGTCATATTTAATCTCGTTTCGGTCCGTGTGGAGATAGTGTTAGAGTCGGTGCAAGGTAGGTGCACAGTTTGTGCCAAATATAACATAGGTTTAGAAATCGTTTTGGACTCACCTAATGATACTCCTAGGTGACGATGCTCAAGTGGAAGCTCGATTCAGTCCGTTTAGAGATAGTGCTAATCTTGACGCCAGATAGGTGCTCGGTTCCCGCTGAACATAGGACAGGCTCAGAAATCATTTTGGAGGCAGTCGATGTTACTACTAGGTGACTTGGGTCATGTGGAATCTCGTTTCGGTCCATGTGGAGAAAGTGTTAGTCTCGGTGCAAGATAGGTGCACTAGTGCGCCAAACGTACCATAGGCTTAGAAATCATTTTTGACACACTCAATGATACTCCTAGGTGACGAGGTTCAAGTGAAAGCGCGATTCAGTCCGTTTGGAGATAGTGCTACTCTTGATGCAAGATGGATGCATGGTTTGCGTTGAACGTACCGCAGGTTCAGATGTCGTTTTGGACGCACCCAATGGAACTCTTAGGAGACGTGGGTCATGTGGAATCTCGTTTTGGTCTATTTGGAGACAGTGTTAGTGTCAGTGCAAGATAGGTGCATGGTTTGTGTAAAACGTACCATAGGCTCAGAAATCCTTTTGGACACACCCGCTGGTACTCCGAGGTGACGAGGCTCAACTGCAAGCTCGATTCAGTCTGTTTGGAGACAGTGCTAGTGTCAGTACAAGATAGGTGCACGTTTTGCGCCAAACGTACCATAGGCTCAGAACTCATTTTGGACACAACCGCGATGTGATGGGGCTCAAGGGTAACCTCGATGCAGTCCGTTTGGAGATAGTGCTAATCTTGACAGAAGATGGATGCACGGTTTGCGTCGAACGTACCGTAGGCTCAGAAATAATTTCGAACGCACCGGATGAAACTCCTAGGTGACGAGGCTGATGTGGGTGCTCGTTTGATTCCATTTAGAGATAATGCTAATCTTGATGCAAGACAGGTGCACGATTTGTGGAGAACGTACCATAGGTTCATGAATCATTTTGGACGCACCCGATGGAACTCCAAGATGACTTGGGTCATATTTAATCTTGTTTCGGTCCGTGTGGAGATAGTGTTAGAGTCGGTGCAAGGTAGGTGCACAGTTTGTGCCAAATGTATCATAGGCTTAGAAATCGTTTTGGACTCACCTAATGATACTACTAGGTGACGATGCTTAAGTGGAAGCTCGATTCAGTCCGTTTAGAGATAGTGCTAATCTTGACGCAAGATAGGTGCTTGGTTTGCGCTGAACGTAGGACAGGCTCAGAAATCATTTTGGAGGCAGTCGATGTTACTACTTGGTGACTTGGGTCATGCGGAATCTCGTTTCGGTCCATGTGGAGAAAGTGTTAGTCTCGGTGCAAGATAGGTCCACTGTGTGCGCCAAACGTACCATAGGCTTAAAAATCATTTTTGACACACCAAATGATACTCCTAGGTGACGAGGCTCAAGTGGAAGCGCGATTCAGTCCGTTTGGAGACAGTGCTAGTGTCAGTACAAGATAGGTGCACATTTTGCGCCAAACGTTCCATAGGCTCAGAACTCATTTTGGACACACCCGCGATTGTACTCCTAGGTGATGGGGCTCAAGGTTAAGCTTGATTCAGTCCGTTTGGATATAGTGCTAATCTTTATAGAAGATGGATGCACGGTTTGCATCGAACGTACCGTAGGCTCAGAAATTATTTTGGACGCACCGAATGAAACTCCTAGGTGACGAGGCTGAAGTGGGTGCTCGTTTCATTCCATTTAGAGATAATGCTAATCTTGATGCAAGATAGGTGCACGATTTGTGGCGAACGTACCATAGGCTCAGAAATCATTTTGGATGCACCCGATGGAACTCCTAGATGACTTGGGTCATATTTAATCTCGTTTCGGTCGGTGCAAGGTAGGTGCATAGTTTGCGCCAAATGTACCATAGGCTTAGAAATCATTTTGGACTCACCTAATGATACTTCTAGGTGACGATGCTCAAGTGGAAGCACGATTCAGTCCGTTTAGAGATAGTGCTAATCTTGACGCAAGATAGGTACTCGGTTTGCGCTGAACATAGGACAGGCTCATAAATCATTTTGGAGGCAGTCGATGTTACTACTAGGTGACTTGGGTCATGTGGAATCTCGTTTCGGTCCATGTGGAGAAAGTGTTAGTCTCGGTGCAAGATAGGTGCACTATATGCGCCAAACGTACCATAGGCTTAGAAATCATTCTTGACACACCCAATGATACTCCTAGGTGACGAGGCTCAAGTGAAAGCATGATTCAGTCTGTTTGGAGATAGTGCTACTCTTGTTGCAAGATGGATGCATGGTTCGCGTCGAACGTACCGCAGGTTCAGATGTTGGTTTGGACGCACCCGATGGAACTCCTAGGAGACGTGGGTCATGTGGAATCTCATTTTGGTCTATTTGGAGACAGTGTTAGTGTCAGTGCAAGATAGGTGCATGGTTTGTGTAAAATGTACCATAGGCTCAGAAATCATTTTGGACACACCCGCTAGTACTCCGAGGTGACGAGGCTCAAGTGGAAGCGCGATTCAGTCCGTTTGGAGACAGTGCTAGTGTCAGTACAAGATAGGTGCACGTTTTGTGCCAAACGTACCATAGGCTCAGAACTCATTTTAGACACAACCGCGATGTGATGGGGCTCAAGGGTAACCTCGATTCAGTCCATTTGGAGATAGTGCTAATCTTGACAGATGATGGATGCACGGTTTGCGTCGAATGTACCGTAGGCTCAGAAATAATTTTGGACGCACCGGATGAAACTCCTAGGTGACGAGGCAGAAGTGGGTGCTCGTTTGATTCCATTTAGAGATAATGCTAATCTTGATGCAAGACAGGTGCACGATTTGTGGAGAACGTACCATAGGCTCAGAAATCATTTTGGATGCACCAGATGGAACTCCTAGATGACTTGGGTCATATTTAATCTCGTTTCGGTCTGTGTGGAGATAGTGTTAGAGTCGGTGCAAGGTAGGTGCACAGTTTGTGCCAAATGTATCATAGGCTTAGAAATCGTTTTGGACTCACCTAATGATACTACTAGGTGACGATGCTTAAGTGGAAGCTCGATTCAGTCCGTTTAGAGATAGTGCTAATCTTGACGCAAGATAGGTGCTTGGTTTGCGCTGAACATAGGACAGGCTCAGAAATCATTTTGGAGGCAGTCGATGTTACTACTTGGTGACTTGGGTCATGCGGAATCTCGTTTCGGTCCATGTGGAGAAAGTGTTAGTCTCGGTGCAAGATAGGTCCACTGTGTGCGCCAAACGTACCATAGGCTTAGAAATCATTTTTGACACACCAAATGATACTCCTAGGTGACGAGGCTCAAGTGGAAGCGCGATTCAGTCCGTTTGGAGACAGTGCTAGTGTCAGTACAAGATAGGTGCACGTTTTGCGCCAAACGTTCCATAGGCTCAGAACTCATTTTGGACACACCCGAGATTGTACTCCTAGGTGATGGGGCTCAAGGTTAAGCTTGATTCAGTCCGTTTGGATATAGTGCTAATCTTGACAGAAGATGGATGCACGGTTTGCATCGAACGTACCGTAGGCTCAGAAATTATTTTGGACGCACCGAATGAAACTCCTAGGTGACGAGGCTAAAGTGGGTGCTCGTTTCATTCCATTTAGAGATAATGCTAATCTTGATGCAAGATAGGTGCACGATTTGTGGCGAACGTACCATAGGCTCAGAAATCATTTTGGATGCACCCAATGGAACTCCTAGATGACTTGGGTCATATTTAATCTCGTTTCTGTCGGTGCAAGGTAGGTGCACAGTTTGCGCCAAATGTACCATAGGCTTAGAAATCATTTTGGACTCACCTAATGATACTTCTAGGTGACGATGCTCAAGTGGAAGCTTGATTCAGTCCGTTTAGAGATAGTGCTAATCTTGACGCAAGATAGGTGCTCGGTTTGCGCTGAACATAGGACAGGCTCAGAAATCATTTTGGAGGCAGTCGATGTTACTACTAGGTGACTTGGGTCAAGTGGAATCTCGTTTTCGGTCCATGTGGAGAAACTGTTAGTCTCGGTGCAAGATAGGTGCACTGTGTGCGCCAAACGTACCATAGGCTTAGAAATCATTTTTTGACACACCCAATGATACTCCTAGGTGACGAGGTTCAAGTGGAAGCGCGATTCAGTCCGTTTGGAGATAGTGCTACTCTTGATGCAAGATGGATGCATGGTTTGCGTCGAATGTACCGCAAGTTCAGATGTTGTTTTGGACGCACCCGATGGAACTCCTAGGAGACGTGGGTCTTGTGGAATCTCGTTTTGGTCTATTTGGAGACAGTGTTAGTGTCAGTGCAAGATAGGTGCATGGTTTGTGTAAAACGTACCATAGGCTCAGAAATCATTTTGGACACACCCGTTGGTACTCCTAGGTGACGAGGCTGAACTGCAAGCTCGATTCAGTCCGTTTGGAGACAGTGCTAGTGTCAGTACAAGATAGGTGCACGTTTTGCGCCAAACGTACCATAGGCTCAGAACTCATTTGGGACACAACCGCGATGTGATGGGGCTCAAGGGTAACCTCGATTCAGTCCGTTTAGAGATAGTGCTAATATTGACAGAAGATGGATGCACGGTTTGCGTCGAATGTACCGTAGGCTCAGAAATAATTTTGGACGCACAGGATGAAACTCCTAGGTGACGAGGCTGAAGTGGGTGCTCGTTTGATTCCATTTAGAGATAATGCTAATCTTGATGCAAGACAGGTGCACGATTTGTGGAGAACGTACCAAAGGCTCAGAAATCATTTTGGATGCACCCGATGGAACTCCTAGATGACTTGGGTCATATTTAATCTCGTTTCGGTCCGTGTGGAGATAGTGTTAGAGTCGGTGCAAGGTGGGTGCACAGTTTGTGCCAAATATAACATAGGTTTAGAAATCGTTTTGGACTCACCTAATGATACTCCTAGGTGACGATGCTCAAGTGGAAGCTCGATTCAGTCCGTTTAGAGATAGTGCTAATCTTGACGCCAGATAGGTGCTCGGTTCCCGCTGAACATAGGACAGGCTCAGAAATCATTTTGGAGGCAGTCGATGTTACTACTAGGTGACTTGGGTCATGTAGAATCTCGTTTCGGTCCATGTGGAGAAAGTGTTAGTCTCGGTGCAAGATAGGTGCACTAGTGCGCCAAACGTACCATAGGCTTAGAAATCATTTTTGACACACCCAATGATACTCCTAGGTGACGAGGTTCAAGTGAAAGCGCGATTCAGTCCGTTTGGAGATAGTGCTACTCTTGATGCAAGATGGATGCATGGTTTGCGTTGAACGTACCGCAGGTTCAGATGTCGTTTTGGACGCACCCAATGGAACTCTTAGGAGACGTGGGTCATGTGGAATCTTGTTTTGGTCTATTTGGAGACAGTGTTAGTGTCAGTGCAAGATAGGTGCATGGTTTGTGTAAAACGTACCATAGGCTCAGAAATCATTTTGGACACACCCGCTGGTACTCCTAGGTGACGAGGCTCAACTGCAAGCTCGATTCAGTCTGTTTGGAGACAGTGCTAGTGTCAGTACAAGATAGGTGCACGTTTTGCGCCAAACGTACCATAGGCTCAGAACTCATTTTGGACACAACCGCGATGTGATGGGGCTCAAGGGTAACCTCGATGCAGTCCGTTTGGACATAGTGCTAATCTTGACAGAAGATGGATGCACGGTTTGCGTCGAACGTACCGTAGGCTCAGAAATAATTTCGAACGCACCGGATGAAACTCCTAGGTGACGAGGCTGATGTGGGTGCTCGTTTGATTCCATTTAGAGATAATGCTAATCTTGATGCAAGACAGGTGCACGATTTGTGGAGAACGTACCATAGGTTCAGGAATCATTTTGGACGCACCCGATGGAACTCCAAGATGACTTGGGTCATATTTAATCTTGTTTCGGTCCGTGTGGAGATAGTGTTAGAGTCGGTGCAAGGTAGGTGCACAGTTTGTGCCAAATGTATCATAGGCTTAGAAATCGTTTTGCACTCACCTAATGATACACCTAGGTGACGATGCTCAAGTGGAGCACGATTCAGTCCGTTTCGAGATAGTGCTAATCTTGACGCAAGATAGGTGCTCGGTTTGCGCTGAACAGAGGACAGGCTCAGAAATCATTTTGGAGGCAGTCGATGTTACTACTAGGTGACTTGGGTCATGTGGAATCTCGTTTCGGTCCATGTGGAGAAAGTGTTAGTCTCGGTGCAAGATAGGTGCACTATGTGCGCCAAACGTACCATAGGCTTAGAAATCATTCTTGACACACCCAATGATACTCCTAGGTGATGAGGCCCAAGTGGAAGCATGATTCAGTCTGTTTGGAGATAGTGCTACTCTTGTTGCAAGATGGATGCATGGTTCCCGTCGAACGTACCGCAGGTTTAGATGTCATTTTGGACGCACCCGATGGAACTCCTAGGAGACGTGGGTCATGTGGAATCTTGTTTTGGTCTATTTGGAGACAGTGTTAGTGTTAGTGCAAGATAGGTGCATGGTTTGTGTAAAATGTACCATAGGCTCAGAAATCATTTTGGACACACCCGCTGGTACTCCGAGGTGATGAGGCTCAAGTGAAAGCGCGATTCAGTCCGTTTGGAGATAGTGCTAGTGTCAGTACAAGATAGGTGCACGTTTTGCACCAAACGTACCATAGGCTCAGAACTCATTTTAGACACAACCGCGATGTGATGGGGCTCAAGGGTAACCTCGATTCAGTCCTTTTGGAGATAGTGCTAATCTTGACAGAAGATGGATGCACAGTTTGCGTCGAATGTACCGTAGGCTCAGAAATAATTTTGGACGCACCGGATGAAACTCCTAGGTGACGAGGCAGAAGTGGGTGCTCGTTTGATTCCATTTAGAGATAATGCTAATCTTGATGCAAGACAGGTGCACGATTTGTGGAGAACGTACCATAGGCTCAGAAATTATTTTGGATGCACCCGATGGAACTCCTAGATGACTTGGGTCATATTTAATCTCGTTTCGGTCCGTGTGGAGATAGTGTTAGAGTCGGTGCAAGGTAGGTGCACAGTTTGTGCCAAATGTATCATAGGCTTAGAAATCGTTTTGCACTCACCTAATGATACACCTAGGTGACGATGCTCAAGTGGAAGCACGATTCAGTCCATTTAGAGATAGTACTAATCTTGATGCAAGATAGGTGCTCGGTTTGCGCTGAACATAGACAGACTCAGAAATCATTTTGGAGGCAGTCGATGTTACTACTAGGTGACTTGGGTCATGTGGAATCTCGTTTCGGTCCATGTGGAGAAAGTGTTAGTCTCGGTGCAAGATAGGTGCACTATATGCGCCAAACGTACCATAGGCTTAGAAATCATTCTTGACACACCCAATGATACTCCTAGGTGACGAGGCTCAAGTGGAAGCATGATTCAGTCTATTTGGAGATAGTGCTACTCTTGTTGCAAGATGGATGCATGGTTCGCGTCGAACGTACCGCAGGTTCAGATGTTGTTTTGGACGCACCCGATGGAACTCCTAGGAGACGTGGGTCATGTGGAATCTCGTTTTGGTCTATTTGGAGATAGTGTTAGTGTCAGTGCAAGATAGGTGCATGGTTTGTGTAAAACGTACCATAGGCTCAGAAATCATTTTGGACACACCCGCTAGTACTCCGAGGTGACGAGGCTCAAGTGGAAGCGCGATTCAGTCCGTTTGGAGACAGTGCTAGTGTCAGTACAAGATAGGTGCACGTTTTGCGCCAAACGTACCATAGGCTCAGAACTCATTTTAGACACAACCGCGATGTGATGGGGCTCAAGGGTAACCTCGATTCAGTCCATTTGGAGATAGTGCTAATCTTGACAGAAGATGGATGCACGTTTTGCGTCGAATGTACCGTAGGCTTAGAAATAATTTTGGACGCACCGGATGAAACTCCTAGGTGACGAGGCAGAAGTGGGTGCTCGTTTGATTCCATTTAGAGATAATGCTAATCTTGATGCAAGACAGGTGCACGATTTGTGGAGAACGTACCATAGGCTCAGAAATGATTTTGGATGCACCAGATGGAACTCCTAGATGACTTGGGTCATATTTAATCTCGTTTCGGTCCGTGTGGAGATAGTGTTAGAGTCGGTGCAAGGTAGGTGCACAGTTTGTGCCAAATGTATCATAGGCTTAGAAATCGTTTTGGACTCACCTAATGATACTCCTAGGTGATGATGCTTAAGTGGAAGCTCGATTCAGTCCGTTTAGAGATAGTGCTAATCTTGACGCAAGATAGGTGCTTGGTTTGCGCTGAACGTAGGACAGGCTCAGAAATCATTTTGGAGGCAGTCGATGTTACTACTTGGTGACTTGGGTCATGCGGAATCTCGTTTCGGTCCATGTGGAGAAAGTGTTAGTCTCGGTGCAAGATAGGTGCACTGTGTGCGCCAAACGTACCATAGGCTTAGAAATCATTTTTGACACACCAAATGATACTCCTAGGTGACGAGGCTCAAGTGGAAGCGCGATTCAGTCCGTTTGGAGACAGTGCTAGTGTCAGTACAAGATAGGTGCACATTTTGCGCCAAACGTTCCATAGGCTCAGAACTCATTTTGGACACACCCGCGATTGTACTCCTAGGTGATGGGGCTCAAGGTTAAGCTTGATTCAGTTCGTTTGGATATAGTGCTAATCTTGACAGAAGATGGATGCACGGTTTGCATCGAACGTACCGTAGGCTCAGAAATTATTTTGGATGCACCGAATGAAACTCCTAGGTGACGAGGCTGAAGTGGGTGCTCGTTTCATTCCATTTAGAGATAATGCTAATCTTGATGCAAGATAGGTGCACGATTTGCGGCGAACGTACTATAGGCTCAGAAATCATTTTGGATGCACCCGATGGAACTCCTAGATGACTTGGGTCATATTTAATCTCGTTTCGGTCGGTGCAAGGTAGGTGCACAGTTTGCGCCAAATGTACCATAGGCTTAGAAATCATTTTGGACTCACCTAATGATACTTCTAGGTGACGATGCTCAAGTGGAAGCCCGATTCAGTCCGTTTAGAGATAGTGCTAATCTTGACGCAAGATAGGTGCTCGGTTTGCGCTGAACATAGGACAGGCTCAGAAATCATTTTGGAGGCAGTCGATGTTACTACTAGGTGACTTGGGTCATGTGGAATCTCGTTTCGGTCCATGTGGAGAAAGTGTTAGTCTCGGTGCAAGATAGGTGCACTGTGTGCGCCAAACGTACCATAGGCTTAGAAATCATTTTTGACACACCCAATGATACTCCTAGGTGACGAGGCTCAAGTGGAAGCGCGATTCAGTCTGTTTGGAGATAGTGCTACTCTTGATGCAAGATGGATGCATGGTTTGCGTCGAACGTACCACAGGTTCTGATGTCGTTTTGGACGCACCCGATGGAACTCCTAGGAGACGTGGGTCATGTGGAATCTCGTTTTGGTCTATTTGGTGACAGTGTTAGTGTCAGTGCAAGATAGGTGCATGGTTTGTGTAAAACGTACCATAGGCTCAGAAATCATTTTGGACACACCCGCTGGTACTCCTAGGTGACAAGGCTCAATTGCAAGCTCAACTCAGTCCGGTTGGAGATAGTGCTAGTGTCAGTACAAGATAGGTGCACGTTTTGCGCCAAACGTACCATAGGCTCAGAACTCATTTTGGACATAACCGCGATGTGATGGGGCTCAAGGGTAACCTCAATTCAGTCCGTTTGGAGATAGTGCTAATCTTGACAGAAGATGGACACACGGTTTGCGTCGAACATATCGTAGGCTCAGAAATAATTTTGAACGCACCAGATGAAACTCCTAGGTGACGAGGCTGAAGTGGGTGCTCGTTTGATTCCATTTAGAGATAATGCTAATCTTGATGCAAGACAGGTGCACGATTTGTGGAGAACGTACCATAGGTTCAGAAATCATTTTGGACGCACCCGATGGAACTCCTAGATGACTTGGGTCATATTTAATCTCGTTTCGGTCCGTGTGGAGATAGTGTTAGAGTCGGTGCAAGGTAGGTGCACAGTTTGTGCCAAATGTATCATAGGCTTAGAAATCGTTTTGCACTCACCTAATGATACACCTAGGTGATGATGCTCAAGTGGAAGCACAATTCAGTCCGTTTAGAGATAGTGCTAATCTTGACGCAAGATAGGTGCTCGGTTTGCGCTGAACATAGGACAGGCTAAGAAATCATTTTGGAGGCAGTCGATGTTACTACTAGGTGACTTGGGTCATGTGGAATCTCGTTTCGGTCCATGTGGAGAAAGTGTTAGTCTCGGTGCAAGATAGGTGCACTGTGTGCGCCAAACGTACCATAGGCTTAGAAATCATTTTTTGACACACCCAATGATACTCCTAGGTGACGAGGTTCAAGTGGAAGCACGATTCAGTCTGTTTGGAGATAGTGCTACTCTTGATGCAAGATGGATGTATGGTTTGCGTCGAATGTACCGCAGGTTCAGATGTTGTTTTGGGCGCACCCGATGGAACTCCTAGGAGACGTGGGTCTTGTGGAATCTCGTTTTGGTCTATTTGGAGACAGTGTTAGTGTCAGTGCAAGATAGGTGCATGGTTTGTGTAAAACGTACCATAGGCTCAGAAATCATTTTGGACAAACCCGTTGGTACTCCTAGGTGACGAGGCTGAACTGCAAGCTCGATTCAGTCCGTTTGGAGACAGTGCTAGTGTCAGTACAAGATAGGTGCACGTTTTGCGCCAAACGTACCATAGGCTCATAACTCATTTGGGACACAACCGCGATGTGATGGGGCTCAAGGGTAACCTCGATTCAGTCCGTTTGGAGATAGTGCTAATCTTGATAGAAGATGGATGCACGGTTTGCGTCAAACGTACCGTAGGCTCAGAAATAATTTTGGACGCACAGGATGAAACTCCTAGGTGACGAGGCTGAAGTGGGTGCTCGTTTGATTCCATTTAGAGATAATGCTAATCTTGATGCAAGACAGGTGCACGATTTGTGGAGAACGTACCAAAGGCTCAGAAATCATTTTGGATGCACCCGATGGAACTCCTAGATGACTTAGGTCATATTTAATCTCGTTTCGGTCCGTGTGGAGATAGTGTTAGAGTCGGTGCAAGGTAGGTGCACAGTTTGTGCCAAATGTATCATAGGCTTAGAAATCGTTTTGCACTCACCTAATGATACTCCTAGGTGACGATGCTCAAGTGGAAGCACGATTCAGTCCGTTTAAAGATAGTGCTAATCTTGACGCAAGATAGGTGCTCGGTTTGCGCTGAACATAGGACAGGCTTAGAAATCATTTTGGAGGCAGTCGATGTTACTACTAGGTGACTTGGGTCATGTGGAATCTCGTTTCGGTCCATGTGGAGAAAGTGTTAGTCTCGGTGCAAGATAGGTACACTATGTGCGCCAAACGTACCATAGGCTTAGAAATCATTCTTGACACACCCAATGATACTCCTAGGTGACGAGGCTCAAGTGGAAGCATGATTCAGTCTGTTTGGAGATAGTGCTACTCTTGTTGCAAGATGGATGCATGGTTCACGTCGAACGTACCGCAGGTTCAGATGTCGTTTTGGACACACCCGATGGAACTCCTAGGAGACGTGGGTCATGTGGAATCTCGTTTTGGTCTATTTAGAGACAGTGTTAGTGTTAGTGCAAGATAGGTGACGAGGCTCAAGTGGAAGCGTGACGAGGCTCAAGTGGAAGCGTGATTCAGTCCGTTTGGAGACAGTGCTAGTGTCAGTACAAGATAGGTGCACGTTTTGCACCAAACGTACCATAGGCTCAGAACTCATTTTGGACACACCCGCGATTGTACTCCTAGGTGATGGGGCTCAAGGTTAAGCTTGATTCAGTCCGTTTGGATATAGTGCTAATCTTGACAGAAGATGGATGCACGGTTTGCATCGAACGTACCGTAGGCTCAGAAATTATTTTGGACGCACCGAATGAAACTCCTAGGTGACGAGGCTGAAGTGGGTGCTCGTTTCATTCCATTTAGAGATAATGCTAATCTTGATGCAAGATAGGTGCACGATTTGTGGCGAACGTACCATAGGCTCAGAAATCATTTTGGATGCACCCGATGGAACTCCTAGATGACTTGGGTCATATTTAATCTCGTTTCGGTCGGTGCAAGGTAGGTGCACAGTTTGCGCCAAATGTACCATAGGCTTAGAAATCATTTTGGACTCAGCTAATGATACTTCTAGGTGACGATGCTCAAGTGGAAGCTCGATTCAGTCCGTTTAGAGATAGTGCTAATCTTGACGCAAGATAGGTGCTCGGTTTGCGCTGAACATTGGATAGGCTCAGAAATCATTTTGGAGGCAGTCGATGTTACTACTAGGTGACTTGGGTCATGTGGAATCTCGTTTCGGTCCTTGTGGAGAAAGTGTTAGTCTCGGTGCAAGATAGGTGCACTGTGTGCGCCAAACGTACCATAGGCTTAGAAATCATTTTTGACACACCCAATGATACTCCGAGGTGACGAGGCTCAAGTGGAAGCGTGATTCAGTCTGTTCGGAGATAGTGCTACTCTTGATGCAAGATGGATGCATGGTTTGCGTCGAACGTACCGTAGGTTCTGATGTCGTTTTGGACGCACCCGATGGAACTCCTAGGAGACGTGGGTCATGTAGAATCTCGTTTTTGTCTATTTGGAGACAGTGTTAGTGTCAGTGCAAGATGGGTGCATGGTTTGTGTAAAACGTACCATAGGCTCAGAAAATCATTTTGGACACACCCGCTGGTACTCCTAGGTGACGAGGCTCAACTGCAAGCTCGATTCAGTCCGTTTGGAGACAGTGCTAGTGTCAGTACAAGATAGGTGTACGTTTTGCGCCAAACGTACCATAGGCTCAGAACTCATTTTGGACGCACCCGCGATTGTACTCCTAGGTGATGGGGCTCAAGGGTAAGCTCGATTCAGTCCGTTTGGAGATAGTGCTAATCTTGACAGAAGATGGATGCACGGTATGCGTCGAACGTACCGTAGGCTCAGAAATCATTTTGGATGCACCAGATGAAACTCCTAGGTGATGAGGCTGAAGTGGGTGCTCGTTTCATTCCGTTTAGAGATAATGCTAATCTTGATGCAAGACAGATGCACGATTTGTGGCGAACGTACCATAGGCTCAGAAATCATTTTGGATGGACCCGATGGAACTCCTAGATGACATGGTTCATATTTAATCTCATTTTGGTTCGTGTGGAGATAGTGTTAGTGTCGGTGCAAGGTAGGTGCACAGTTTGCGCCAAATGTACCATAGGCTTAGAAATTGTTTTGGACTCACCTAATGATACTCCTACGTGACGAAGCTCAAGTGGAAGCTCGATTCAGTTCGTTTAGAGATAGTGCTAATCTTGATGCAAGATAGGTGCTCGGTTTGCGCTGAACATAGGACAGGCTCAGAAATCATTTTCGAAGCAGTTGATGTTATTACTAGGTGACTTGGGTCATGTGGAATCTCATTTTGGTCCATGTGGAGAAAGTGTTAGTCTCGGTGCAAGATAGGTGCACTAGTGCGCCAAACATACCAAAGGCTTAGAAATCATTTTTGACACACCCAATGATACTCCTAGGTGACGAGGCTCAAGTGGAAGCGCGATTCAGTCTATTTGGAAATAATGCTACTCTTGACGCAAGATGGATGCATGGTTTGCATTGAACGTACCGCAGGTTCAGATGTCGTTTTGGACGCACCCGATGGAACTCCTAGGAGACGTGGGTCATGTGGAATCTCGTTTTGGTCCATTTGGAGACGGTGTTAGTGTCAGTGCAAGATAGATGCATGGTTTGTGTAAAACGTACCATAGGCTCAGAAATCATTTTGGACACACCTGCTGGTACTCCTAGGTGACGAGGCTCAACTGCAAGCTTGATTCAGTCCGTTTGGAGACAGTGCTAGTGTCAGTACAAGATAGGTGCACGTTTTGTGCCAAACGTACCATAGGCTCAGAACTCATTTTGGACACACCCGCGATTGTACTCCTAGTTAATGGGGCTCAAGGGTAAGCTCGATTCAGTCCGTTTGGAGATAGTGCTAATCTTGACGCAAGACAGGTGCATGATTTTGTGCCGAACGTACCGTAGGCTCAGAAATCATTTTGGACGCACCGGATGAAACTCCTAGGTGACGAGGCTGAAGTGGGTGCTTGTTTCATTCCGTTTAGAGATAATGCTAATCTTGATGCAAGACAGGTGTACGATTTGTGGCGAACGTACCATAGGCTCATAAATCATTTTAGATGCACCCGATGGAACTCCTAGTTGACTTGGGTCATATTTAATCTCATTTCGGTCGGTGTAAGGTAGGTGCACAGTTTGCGCCAAATGTACCATAGGCTTAGAAATCGTTTTGGACTCACCTAATGATACTCCTAGGTGACGATGCTCAAGTGGAAGCTCGATTCAGTCCGTTTAGAGATAGTGCTAATCTTGACGCAAGATAGGTGCTCGGTTTGTGCTGAACATAGGACAGGCTCAAAAATCATTTTGAAGGCAGTCGATGTTACTACTAGGTGACTTGGGTCATGTGGAATCTCGTTTCGGTCCATGTGGAGAAAGTGTTAGACTCGGTGCAAGATAGGTGCACTGTGTGCGCCAAACATACCATAGGCTTAGAAATCATTTTTGACACACCCAATGATACTCCTAGGTGACGAGGCTCAAGTGGAAACGCGATTCAGTCTGTTCGGAGATAGTGCTACTCTTGATGCAAGATGGATGCATGGTTTGCGTCGAACGTACCGTAGGTTCAGATGTCGTTTTGGACGCACCCGATGGAACTCCTAGGAGACGTGGGTCATGTAGAATCTCATTTTTGTCTATTTGGAGACAGTGTTACTGTTAGTGCAAGACAGGTGCTTGGTTTGTGTAAAACGTACCATAGGCTCAGAAAATCATTTTGGACACACCCGCTGGTACTCCTAGGTGACGAGGCTAAACTGCAAGCTCGATTCAGTCGGTTTGGAGACAGTGCTAGTGTCAGTACAAGATAGGTGCACGTTTTGCGCCAAACGTACCATAGGCTCAGAACTCATTTTGGACGCACCCGCGATTGTACTCCTAGGTGATGGGGCTCAAGGGTAAGCTCGATTCAGTCCGTTTGGAGATAGTGCTAATCTTGACAGAAGATGGATGCACGGTATGCGTCGAACGTACCGTAGGCTCAGAAATCATTTTGGATGCACCAGATGAAACTCCTAGGTGATGAGGCTGAAGTGGGTGCTCGTTTCATTCCGTTTAGAGATAATGCTAATCTTGATGCAAGACAGATGCACGATTTGTGGCGAACGTACCATAGGCTCAGAAATCATTTTGGATGCACCCGATGGAACTCCTAGATGACATGGGTCGTATTTAATCTCATTTTGGTCCGTGTGGAGATAGTGTTAGTGTCGGTGCAAGGTAGGTGCACAGTTTGCGCCAAATGTACCATAGGCTTAGAAATCGTTTTGGACTCACCTAATGATACTCCTACGTGACGAAGCTCAAGTGGAAGCTCGATTCAGTTCGTTTAGAGATAGTGCTAATCTTGATGCAAGATAGGTGCTCGGTTTGCGCTGAACATAGGACAGGCTCAGAAATCATTTTCGAAGCAGTCGATGTTATTACTAGGTGACTTGGGTCATGTGGAATCTCATTTTGGTCCATGTGGAGAAAGTGTTAGTCTCGGTGCAAGATAGGTGCACTAGTGCGCCAAACATACCATAGGCTTAGAAATCATTTTTGACACACCCAATGATAGTCCTAGGTGACGAGGCTCAAGTGGAAGCGCGATTCAGTCTATTTGGAAATAATGCTACTCTTGACGCAAGATGGATGCATGGTTTGCATCGAACGTACCGTAGGTTCAGATGTCGTTTTGGACGCACCCGATGGAACTCCTAGGAGACGTGGGTCATGTGGAATCTCGTTTTGGTCCATTTGGAGACGGTGTTAGTGTCAGTGCAAGATAGATGCATGGTTTGTGTAAAACGTACCATAGGCTCAGAAATCATTTTGGACACACCTGCTGGTACTCCTAGGTGACAAGGCTCAACTGCAAGCTTGATTCAGTCCGTTTGGAGACAGTGCTAGTGTCAGTACAAGATAGGTGCACATTTTGTGCCAAACGTACCATAGGCTCAGAACTCATTTTGGACACACCCGCGATTGTACTCCTAGGTAATCGGGCTCAAGGGTAAGCTCGATTCAGTCCGTTTGGAGATAGTGCTAATCTTGACGCAAGACAGGTGCATGATTTTGTGCCGAACGTACCGTAGGCTCAGAAATCATTTTGGACGCACCGGATGAAACTCCTAGGTGACGAGGCTGAAGTGGGTGCTCGTTTCATTCCGTTTAGAGATAATGCTAATCTTGATGCAAGACAGGTGTACGATTTGTGGCGAACGTACCATAGGCTCATAAATCATTTTAGATGCACCCGATGGAACTCCTAGTTGACTTGGGTCATATTTAATCTCGTTTCGGTCGGTGTAAGGTAGGTGCACAGTTTGCGCCAAATGTACCATAGGCTTAGAAATCGTTTTGGACTCACCTAATGATACTCCTAGGTGACGATGCTCAAGTGGAAGCTCGATTCAGTCCGTTTAGAGATAGTGCTAATCTTGACGCAAGATAGGTGCTCGGTTTGTGCTGAACATAGGACAGGCTCAAAAATCATTTTGGAGGCAGTCGATGTTACTACTAGGTGACTTGGGTCATGTGGAATCTTGTTTCGGTCCATGTGGAGAAAGTGTTAGTCTCGGTGCAAGATAGGAGCATTGTGTGCGCCAAACGTACCATAGGCTTAGAAATCATTTTTGACACACCCAATGATACTCCTAGGTGACAAGGCTGAAGTGGAAACGCGATTCAGTCTGTTTGGAGATAGTGCTACTCTTGACACAAGATGGATGCATGGTTTGCGTCGAACGTACCGTAGGTTCAGATGTCGTTTTGGACGCACCCGATGGAACTCCTAGGAGACGTGGATCATGTGGAATCTCGTTTTGGTCTATTTGGAGACAGTGTTAGTGTCAGTGCAAGATAGGTGCATGGTTTGTGTAAAACGTACCATAGGCTCAGAAAACATTTTGGACACACCCGCTGGTACTCCTAGGTGACAAGGCTCAACTACAAGCTCGATTCAGTCTGTTTGGAGACAGTGCTAGTGTCAGTACTAGACAGGTGCACGTTTTGCGCCAAACGTACCATAGGCTCAGAACTCATTTTGGACACACCCGCGATTGTACTCCTAGGTGATGGGGCTCAAGGGTAAGCTTGATTCAGTCCGTTTGGAGATAGTGCTAATCTTGACAGAAGATGGATGCACGGTTTGAATCGAACGTACCGTAGGCTCAGAAATTATTTTGGACGCACCGGATGAAACTCCTAGGTGACGAGGCAGAAGTGGGTGCTCGTTTCATTCCGTTTAGAGATAATGATAATCTTGATGCAAGACAGGTGCACGATTTGTGGCGAACATACCATAGGCTCAGAAATCATTTTGGATGCACCCGATGGAACTCCTAGATGACTTGGGTCATATTTGATCTCGTTTCGGTCAGTGCAAGGTAGGTGCACAGTTTGCGCCAAATGTACCATAGGCTTAGAAATCATTTTGGACTCACATAATGATACTCCTAGGTGACGATGCTCAAGTGGAAGCTCGATTCAGTCGTTTAGAGATAGTGCTAATCTTGACGCAAGATAGGTGCTCGGTTTGCGCTGAACATAGGACAGGCTCAAAAATCATTTTGGAGGCAGTCAATGTTACTACTAGGTGACTTGGGTCATGTGGAATCTCGTTTCGGTCCATGTGGAGAAAGTGTTAGTCTCGGTGCAAGATAGGTGCACTGTGTGCGCCAAACGTACCATAGGCTTAGAAATCATTTTTGACACACCCAATGATACTCCTAGGTGACGAGGCTGAAGTGGAAGCGCGATTCAGTCTGTTTAGAGATAGTGCTACTCTTGATGCAAGATGGATTCATGTTTTGCGTCGAACGTACCGTAGGTTCAGATGTTGTTTTGGACGCACCCGATGGAACTCCTAGGAGACGTGGTTTGTGTAAAAAGTACCATAGGCTCAGAAATCATTTTGGACACACCCGCTGGTACTCCTAGGTGACGAGGCTCAACTGCAAGCTCGATTCAGTCCGTTTGGAGACAGTGCTAGTGTTAGTATAAGATAGGCGCATGTTTTGCACCAAACATACCATAGGCTCAGAACTCATTTTGGACACACCTGCGATTGTACTCCTAGGTAATGGGGCTCAAGGGTTAGCTCGATTCAGTCCGTTTGGAGATAGTGCTAATCTTGACAGAAGATGGATGCACGGTTTGCGTCGAACGTACTGTAGGCTCAGAAATCATTTTGGATGCACCGGATGAAACTCCTAGGTGATGAGGCTAAAGTGGGTGCTTGTTTCATTCTGTTTAGAGATAATGCTAATCTTGATGCAAGACAGGTGCACGATTTGTGCCAAACGTACCACAGGCTCATAAATCATTTTGGATGCACTCGATGGAACTCATAGATGACTTGGGTCATATTTAATCTCGTTTCGGTCCGTGTGGAGATAGTGTTAATGTCGGTGCAAGGTAGGTGCACAGTTTGCGCCAAATGTACCATAGGCTTAGAAATCGTTTTGGACTCACCTAATGATACTCCTAGGTGACGATGCTCAAGTGGAAGCTCGATTCAGTTCGTTTAGAGATAGTGCTAATCCTGACGCAAGATAGGTGCTCGGTTTGCGCTGAACATAGGACAGGCTCAGAAATCATTTGGGAAGCAGTCGATGTTACTACTAGGTGACTTGGGTCATGTGGAATCTCGTTTCGGTCCATGTGGAGAAAGTGTTAGTCTCGGTGCAAGATAGGTGCACTAGTGCGCCAAACGTACCATAGGCTTAGAAACCATTTTTGACACACCCAATGATACTCCTAGGTGACGAGGCTCAAGTGGAAGCGTGATTCAGTCTATTTGGAGATAATGCTACTCTTTGACGCAAGATGGATGCATGGTTTGCATCGAACGTACCACAAGTTCAGATGTCGTTTTGGACACACCCGATGGAACTCCTAGGAGACGTTGGTCATGTGGAATCTCGTTTTGGTCCATTTGGAGACAGTGTTAGTGTCAGTACAAGATAGGTGCATGGTTTGCGCCAAACGTACCATAGGCTCAGAAATCATTTTGGACACACCCGCTGACACTCCTAGGTGACGAGGCTCAACTGCAAGCTTGATTCAGTCCATTTGGAGATAGTGCTAGTGTCAGTACAAGATAGGTGCATGTTTTGCGCCAAACGTACCATAGGCTCAGAAATCATTTTGGACACACCCATGATGGTACTCCTAGGTGATGGCGCTCAAGTGTAAGCTCGATTTAGTCCGTTTGGAGATAGTGCTAATCTTGACACAAGATGGATGCATGGTTTCCGTAAAAAGTACCATAGGCTCAGAAATCATTTTGGACGCATCGGATGAAACTCCTAGCTGATGAGGCTGAAGTGGGTGCTCGTTTCATTCTGTTTGGAGATAGTGCTAATCTTGATGCAAGATAGGTGCACGCTTTGCACAGAGTGTACCATAGGCTTAGAAATCATTTTGGACACACCCGATATAACTCCTTGGTGACTTGGCTCATGTGGAACCTCATTTCGGTCCGTTTAGATAAAGTGTTAGTGTCAGTGCAAGAAAGGTGCTTGGTTTGGGCCAAATGCACCATACACTCAGAAATCATTTTGGATGCACCCGATGGAACTCCTTGGTGATGTGGGTCATGTGGAATCTCGTTTCGTTCCATTTGGATAAAGTGTTAGTGTCGGTGCAAGGTAGGAGCATGGTTTGCGCCAAACATACCATAGGTTCAGAAATCATTTTTGACGCACCCGATGGTACTCCTCGATACAAGGCTCAAGTGGATGCTCGTTTCGTTTCGTTTGGAGATAGTGCTAATCTTGACGCAAGACAGGTGCATGATTTTGTGCCGAATATACCACAGGCTCAGAAATAATTTTGGACGCACCCGATGGAACTCCTAGGTGACTTGGGTCGTGTGGAATCTTGTTTTGGTGTTTGTGGAGATAGTGTTAGTGTTGGTGGAAGGTAGGTGCACGGTTTGCACCAAACGTACCACAGGCTTAGAAATAATTTTGGATACACATGATGGTACTCCTTGGTGACGAGGCTCAAGTGGAAGCTCAATTTAGTCCGTTTGAAGATAGTGCTAATCTTGACGCAAGATAGGTGCACGGATTGCGCCGAACGTACCATAGGCTCAGAAATCATTTTGGACGCAACTGATTACTTGGGTCATGTCGAATCTCGTTTTGGTACGTGTGGAGACAGTGTTAGTGTCGGTGTAAGATAGGTGCATGGTTTGCGCCAAATGTACCATAGGCTTAGAAATCATTTTGGATACACCTGTTGGTACTCCTAGGTGACGAGGCTCAAGTGGAAGCTCGATTCAATCCATTTGAAGATAGTGCTAATCTTGACGCAAGATAGGTGCACGGTTTGCGTCAAACGTACCATAGGCTCAAAAATAATTTTGGACGCACCTGGTGGTACTCCTATGTGATGAGGCTCAAGTGGATGCTCATTTTATTCCATGTGGAGATAGTGCTAATCATGATGCAATATTGGTGCGTGCTTTGCGCCGAGCATACCATGGGCTCAGAAATCATTTTGGACGCACCAGATAGAACTCCTTGGTGATGTGAGTCATGTGGAATCTCATTTTGGTCCATTTGGATACAGTGTTAGTGTCAGTGTAAGATAGGTGCATGGTTTGGGTCAAACGTAACATAGGCTCAGAAATCATTTCGGACGCACCCAATGGAACTCCTAGGTGACGTGGGTCATGTGGAATCTCATTTTGGTCTATTTGGAAACGGTGCTAGTGTCAGTGCGAGATAGGTGCATGGTTTGTGCCAAACCTACCATAGGCTCAGAAATTATTTTGGACACACTTGATGGTACTCCTAGGTGACGAGGCTTAACTGCAAGCTCGATTTAGTCTATTTGGAGACAGTGCTAGTGTCAGTGCAAGATAGGTGCCTAGTTTGCGCCAAACGTACCATAGGCTCAGAAATCATTTTGGACGCACCCGATGGTACTCCTATGTGACAAGGCTCAAGTGGCTGCTCGTTTCATTCCGTTTGGAGATTGTGCTAATCTTGACACAAGATTGGGGCACGCTTTGCGCTGAGTGTACCATAGGCTTAGAAATCGTTTTGGACGCACCTGATGTAACTCCTAGCCGACTTGGGTCGTGTGGAATCTCATTTCGGTCCGTTTGGATATAGTGTTAGTGTAGGTGCAAGATATGTGCATGGTTTGATCCAAACATATCATAGGATTAGAAATAATTTTGGACGGACCCGATGGAACTCCTTGGTGATGTGGGTCATGTGGAATCTCATTTTGGTCTATTTAGATATAGTGTTAGTGTCGGTGCAACATAGATGCATGGATTGCGCAAAACGTGCCATAGGCTTAGAAATCATTTTGGACGCACCCAATGATACTCCTAGGTGACGATGCTCAAGTGGAAGCTCGTTTCAGTCCGTTTAGAGAGAGTGCTAATCTTGACGCAAGATAGGTGCATTGTTTGATCCAAATGTACCATAGGCTCAGAAATCGTTTTGGATACACCCGATGATACTCCTAGGTGACGAGGCTCAAGTGGAAGCTCGATTCGGTCCGTTTGCAGATAGTGCTAATCTTAACGCAAGATAGGTGCACGGATGCGCCGAACGTGCCATAGGATCAGAAATCATTTTGGATGCACCCGATGGAACTCCTATGTGATGAGGCTCATGTGGAAGCTCAATTCAGCCCATTGGAAGATAATGCTAATGTTGACACAAGATAGGTGCACTTGATGGAACTCCTTGGTGACGTGGGACATGTGGAATCTCATTTTGGTCCATTTGGATATAGAGTTAGTGTCGGTGGAAGATAGGAGCATGGTTTATGCCAAACGTACCATAGGCTCAGAATTTATTTTGGACGCACCTGATGGTACTCCTAGGTGACAAGGATCAAGTGGATGCTTGTTTCATTCCGTCTAGAGATAGTGCTAATCTTGATGCAAGATAGGTGCACGATTTGTGCCGAATGTGCCACAGGCTCAGAAATCATTTTAGATGCACCCGATGGAACTCCTAGGTGATGAGGCTCAAGTGGAAGCTCGAGGGAATTCATTTGGAGATACTGCTAATCTTGACGAAAGATAGGTGCATGATTTGTGCTGAATGTACGAGAAGCTTAGAAATCATTTTGGACGCACCCGATGCAACTCCTAGGTGATGAGGCTCAAGTGGAAGCTCGAGGCAATTTGTTTGGAGATTGTGCTAATCTTGACGTAAGATAGGTGCACGCTTTTGCACCGAATGTACCATAGGCTCAGAAATCATTTTGGACACATCTAATGGAACTCCTTGGTGACTTGGGTCGTGTGGAATCTCGTTAAGGTCCATTTGGAGACAGTGTTACTGTCGATGCAAGATAGGTGCACGGTTTGCGCCAAACGTACCATAGGCTCAACAATCGTTTTGAACGCCCCTAATGATACTGCTAGGTGACGAGGCTCAAGTGGAAGCTTGACTCAGTCCATTTGAAGATAGTGTTAATCATGATGCAAGATAGGGGCACGCTTTGCGCCGAGCATACCATAGGATCAGAAATCGTTTTGGACGCACCCGATGTAACTCCTAGCCGACTTGTGTCATGTGGAATCTCGTTTCGATCCGTTTGGATATAGTGTTAATGTCAGTGCAAGATAGGTGCATGGTTTGTGCCAAACGTGCCATAGGCTCAGAAATCATTTTGGATGCACCCGATGGTACTGCTAGGTGACGAGGCTCAAGTGAAAGCTTGATTCAGTCCGTTTGGAGAAGTGATAATCTTGACGCAAGATAGGTGCACGCTTTGCGTCGAACATACCATAGGCTTAGAAATCATTTTAGACGCACCTGATGTAACTATTAGGTGACTTGGGGCATGTGGAATCTCATTTCGGTTCGTGTGGAGAAAGTGTTAGTGTCGGTGCAAGATACTGCATGGTTTGCGCCAAAAGTACCATAGACTCAGAAATCATTTTGGACGCACCTAATGATACTCCTAGGTGACGAGGCTCAAGTGAAAGCTCAATTTAGTCCATTTGGAGATAGTGCTAAACTTGATGCAAGATAGGTGCACGGTTTACGCTGAATGTACCATAGGCTTAGAAATCATTTTAGACGCACCCGATGGTACTCCTTGGTGACGAGGCTCAAGTGGAAGCTCGATTCAGTCCGTTTGGAGAGAGTGCTAATCATGATGCAAGATAGGTGCACGGTTTGCGCCGAACGTATCGTAGGCTCAGAAATCATTTTGGACGCAACCGATGTAACTACTAGGTGACTTGGGTCATGTGGAATCTCATTTCAGTCTGTTCAGAGATTGTGTTAGTGTTGGTGCAAGATAGGTGCATGGTTTGCGCTAAACGTACCATAAGTTTAGAAATCTTTTCAGACGCCCCCAATGAAGTTAGGTGACGAGGCTCAAGTGGAAGCTCGGTTCAGTCCCTTTGCAGATAGTGCTAATCATGACGCAAGATAGGTGCACGGTTTGCGCCGAACGTACCATAGGCTCAGAAATAGTTTTGGTGCAGCCGATATTACTACTAGGTGATTTGGGTCATGTTGAATCTAGTTTCGGTTCGTGTGGAGATAGTGTTAGTGTCGGCGCAAGATACGTGCACGGTTTGCGCCAAATGTACCATAGGCACATAAATCATTTTGGATACACCCGATGGTACTCCTAGGTGACGAGGCTCAAGTGGAAGCTTGTTTCAGTCCATTTGAAGATAGTGCTAATCTTGACGCAAGATAGGTGCATGGTTTATGCTTAACGTACCATAGGCTTAGAAATCATTTTGGACTTACTCGATGTTACTTCTATGTGACGAGGCTCAAGTGGAAGCTCGATTCAGTCCGTTTGGAGATAATGCTAATGTTGATGCAAGATAGGTGCACCTGGTGGAACTCCTTGGTGACGTGGGTCATGTGGAATCTTGTTTCGGTCCATTTGGATATAGTGTCAGTGTCGATGCAAGATAGGTGCATGGTTTGCGCCAGACGTACCATAGGCTTAGAAATTGTTTTGGACGCACCCGATGGTACTCCTAGTTAACGAGGCTCAAATGGATGCTCATTTCATTCCATGGGGAGATAGTGCTAATCTTGACGTAAGATAGGTGCATGATTTGCGTCGAACATTCCATATGCTCAGAAATAATTATGGACGCACCCGATGGAACTCCTAGGTGATGAGGCTCAAGTGGAAGCTTGAGTCAATTTGTTTGGAGATGCTGCTAATCTTCATGCAAGATAGGTGCATGATTTGAGCCAATTGTACGACAGGCTTAGAAATTATTTTGGACGCACTCGATGGTACTCCTAGGTGACGAGGCTCAAGTGGAAGCTCAATTCAATCTGTTTGGAGATAGTGCTAATCTTGACACAAGATAGGTGCACGGTTTGTGCCAAACGTACCATAGGCTCAGAAATCATTTTGCTCCACCCGATGGAACTCTTTGGTGACGTGGGCCTTGTGGAATCTCGTTTTGGTCCGTTTGGAGACAGTGTTAGTGTCAGTACAAGATAGGTGCACGATTTGTGCCAAATGTACCACAGGCTCACAAATCGTTTTGGATGCACCCATTTGAACTCCAAGGTGACGTGGGTCATGTGGAATTTTGTTTCGGTCCGTTTGGAGATAGTGTCAGTGTCAGTGTAAGATAGGTGCTAGGTTTGCGCCAAATGTACCATAGGCTCAAAAATCATTTTGGATGCCTACGATGCTACTCCTAGGTGACGTGGCTAAAGTGGAAACTTGACTCAGTCTGTTTGGAGATAGTGCTAATCTTGACGCAAGATGGATGCATGGTTTGCATCGAACGTACCGTAGGCTCAAAAATAAATTTGGACGCACCCGATGGAACTCCTACGAGACGTGGGTCATGTGGAATCTTATTTTGGTCCGTTTGGAGGTTGTTACTATCAGTGAAAAATAGGTGCATGGTTTGCGCCAAACGTCCCATCATCTCAGAAATTGTTTTGGACACACCCGATGGTACTCCTAGGAGATGAGGCTCAAGTGGAAGCTTGATTCAGTCTGTTTGGAGATAGTGCTAATATTGATGCAAGATAGGTGCACACTTTGCGCCAAACGTACAACAGGCTCAGAAATCTTTTTGGATGCAACCGATGGAACTCTTAGGAGACGTAGGTCATGTGGAATCTCGTTTTGGTCCATTTGAAGATAGTGTTAACGTCAGTGCAAGATAGTTGCATGGTTTGCGCCAAACGTACCATGGGCTTAGAATCATTTTGGATGCCCGCAATGGTACTCCTAGATGACGAGGCTGAAGTGGAAGCTCGATTCCGTCCGTTTGGAGATAGTGCTAATCTTGACAAAAGATGGATGGACGGTTTGCTTCGAACGTACCGTAGGCTCAGAAATTATTTTGGACGCACCCGATGGAACTCCCAGGAGACGTGGGTCATGTGGAATCTTATTTCGGTCCGTTTGGAGATTGTGTTAGTGTCGGTGCAAGATAGGTGCACGGTTTGCGCCAAACGTCCCATCGGCTCAGAAATTGTTCTGGACACACCCGATGGTACTCCTAGGTGACGAGGCTCAAGTAGAAGCCCGATTCAGTCCGTTTGGAGATAGTGCTAATCTTGACGCAAGATAGGTGCACGGTTTGCGTCGAATGTACCATAGGCTAAAAAATTATTTTAGACGCACCAGATGGAACTCCTTGGTGACTTCGGTCATGTGGAATCTCATTTTGGCCCATTTAGATACAGTGTTAGTGTCGGTGCAAGATAGGTGCATGGTTTGCATCAAATGTACCACCGTCTTAGAAATCATTTTGGACGCACTCGATGGTACTCCTAGGTGACGAGGCTCAAGTGATGCTTGATTCTGTCTGTTTGGAGATAGTGCTTATCTTGACGCATGATAGGTGCACGGTTTGCGCCGAACGTACCATAGGCTAAGAAATCACTTTGGATGCAGCCAATGATACTCCTAGGTGACGAGGCTCAAGTGGAAGCACGACTCAGTCCGTTTGGAGATAGTACTAATCTTGCCGCAAGATGGATGCACGTTTTGCGTCGAACGTACCACGGGCTTAGAAATCTTTTTGAACACACCTGATGGAACTTCTAGGAGATGTGGGTCATGTGGAATCTTATTTTGGTCCATTTGGAGACATTGTTAATGTCAATGCAAGATAATTGCATGTTTTGCTCCAAACGTACCATAGGCTCAGAAATCATTTTGGATGCACCCGTTGGTACTCCTAGGTGACGAGGCTCAAGTGGAAACTCGATTCAGTCTGTTTGCAGATAGTGCTAATCTTGACGCAAGATAGATGCACGGTTTGCACCGAATGTACCATAGGCTCAGAAAATCATATTGGACGCACCCAATAGAACTCCTTAGTGATGTGGGTCATGTTGAATCCTATTTCAATCCGTTTGGATACAGTGTAAGTATCGGTGCAAGGTAGGTGCATGGTTTGTGCCAACGTACCACAGGCCCATAAATTGTTTTGGACGCACCCGATTGTACTCCTAGGTGACAAGGCTCAAGTGGATGCTTGTGTTCATTGCGTCTGGAGATAGTGCTAATCTTGACACAAGATAGGTGCACGATTTGCGTCGAACGTACCACAGGAACATAAATCTTTTTCGATGCACCCGATGGTACTCCTAGATGACGTGGATCATGTGGAATCTCATTTTTGTCCATTTGGAGACAGTGTTAGTGTCGGTGCAAGATAGGTGCATGGTTTGCGCCAAATATACCATAGGCTTAGAAATCGTTTTGGACGCATCTAATGATGCTCCTAGGTGACAAGGCTTAAGTGGAAGCTCGATTCAGTCCATTTGGAGATAGTGCTAATCTTGACGCAAGATAGTTGCATGGTTTGCGCCGAACGTACCACAGGCTTAGAAATTGTTTTGGACACACCCGATGCAACTCCTTGGTGATGTGGTTCATGTGGAATCTCATTTCAATCCATTTGGATACAGTTTTAGTGTCGGTGCAAGATAGGTGCATGGTTTGCGCCAAACGTACCATAGGCTCAAAAATCGTTATGGACGCACCCGATGGTACTCCTCGGTGACGAGGCCCAAGTGGATGATCGTTTCATTTCGTTTGGGGATAGTGCTAATCTTGACGCAAGATAGGTGCAAGATTTGCGCCAAATGTACCATAGGCTCAGAAATCGTTTTGGACGCACCTGATGCAACTCCTTGGTGACGTGTGCCATGTAGAATCTCGTTGCGGTCCATTTGGAGACAATATTAGTGTCGGTGCAAGATAGGTGCATAGTTTGCGCCAAACGTACCATAGGCTCAGAAATCATTTTGGATGCACCAGATGTTACTTCTAGGTGACAAGGCTCAAGTGGATGCTTGTTTCATTCCATTTGGAGATAGTGCTAACCTTGACGCAAGATAGGTGCACGATTTGTGCCGAACGTACCATAGGCTCAGAAAACATTTTGGACGCACCCGATGGAACCCCTAGGTGGCGTGGGTCATGTGGAATCTTATTTTGGTCTGTTTGGAGACGGTGTTAGTGTTGGAGCAAGATAGGGGCGCGGTTTGCGTGAAACGTACCATCTGCTCAAAAATCATTTTGAACACACCCAGTGATACTTCTAGGTGAAGAGGCTTAAGTGGAAGCTCAATTCAGTCTGTTTGGAGATAGTGCTAATCTTGATGTAAGATGGGCGCATGGTTTGCGTCAAACGTACTGCAGGCTCAGAAATCGTTTTGGATGCACCCGATGGAACTCCTTGGTGATGTGGGTCATGTGGAATCTCATTTCGGTCCGTTTGGAGAGAGTGTTAGTGTCGGTGCAAGATAGGTGCATGGTTTACGCCAAACGTACCGTAGGCTCAGAAATCATTTTGGACGCACCCAATGATATTCCTAGGTGATGAGGCTCAAGTGGAAGCTCGACTCAGTCCGTTTGGAGACAGTTCTAATCTTGACACAAGATGGATGCGCCTTTTGTGTCGAACATACCACAGGCTTAGAAATCATTTTGGACGCACCTGATGGAACTCGTTGGTGACGTGGGCCATGTGGAATCTCATTTAGGTCCGTTTGGAGACAGTGTTAGTATCGGTTCAAGATAGGTGCATGGTTTGAGCCAAACGTACCATAGGCTCAGAAATAGTTTTGGACGCAACCAGTGATACTTCTAGGTGACGAGGCTCAAGTGGAAGGTCGATTCAGTCCATTTGGAGATAGTGCTAATCTTGATGCAAGATGGATGCAAAGTTTATGTTGAACGTACTACAGGCTCAGAAATCATTTTGGACGTACCCGATAGAACTTCTAGGTGACGTGGGTCGTGTGGAATCTCGTTTCGGTCCATTTAGAGACAATGTTAATGTCAGTACAAAATGGGTGCACGGTTTGCGCCAAACGTACCATAGGCTCAGAAATCGTATTGGACGCACCCAATGGAACTCCTTGGTGACGTGGGTCATGTGGAATATCGTTTCGATCCATTTGGATACAGTGTTAGTGTCGGTGCAAGATAGGTGCATGGTTTGCGCCAAACGTACCATAGGCTTAGAAATTGTTTTGGATGCATCCGATGGTACTCCTAGGTGACGAGGCCCAAGTGGATGCTCATTTCATTCCGTTTGGGGATAGTACTAATCTTGACACAAGATAGGTGCATGATTTGCGCCGAAAGTTCCACAGGCTCAGAAATCATTTTGGACGCACCCGATGGTACACCTAGGTGACGTGGGTCATGTGGAATCTCATTTTGGTCCATTTGAAGACAATGTTAGTGTCAGTGCAAGATAGGTGCACGATTTGCGCCAAACGTACCATAGGCTTAAAAATCGTTTTGGACGCAACCAATGATACTTCTGGGTGACGAGGCTCGAGTGGAAGGTCGATTCAGTCCGTTTGGAGACATTGCTAATTTTGACGCAAGATGGATGCACGGTTTGCGTTGAACGTACCATAGGCTAAGAAATCATTATGGACGCACCCGATAGAACTTCTAGGAGGCGTGGGTCATGTGGAATCTTGTTTTGGTCCGTTTGGTGACAGTGTTAATGTCCATGCAAGATAGGTGCACAGTTTGCACCAAACGTACCATAGGCTTAGAAATCGTTTTGGACGCACCCGATGGAACTCCTAGGTGACGACGCTCAAGTGGATGCTTGATTCAGTCTGTTTGAAAATAGTGCTAATCTTTACAAAAGATAGTTGCACGGTTTGTGTCGAATGTACCATACACTCAGAAATCATTTTGGACTCCCTGACAGTACTCCTAGGTGACATGGGCATGAGGAATCTCATTTTTATCCATTTGGAGATAGTGTTAGTGTTAGTGGAAGATAGGTGCACTATTTGTGCCAAATGTATCATAGGCTCAGAAAATTGTTTTGGACGCACCCGACAGTACTCCTAGGTGACGACGCCCAAGTGGATGCTTGATTCAGTCTGTTTGGAGATAGTGATAATCTTGACGAAAGATAGTTGCACGGTTTATGCCGAACGTACCATATGCTCAGAAATCATTTTAGACTCCATGACAGTAGTCCTAGGTGACGTGGGCATGAGGAATCTCGTTTTGGTCCGTTTGGAGATAGTGTTAGTGTTAGTGTTAGTGTTAGTGTTAGTGGAAGATAGGTGCACAATTTGCGCCAAACGTATCATAGGCTCAGAAATCATTTTGGATGCATCCAATGATACTCCTAGGTGACGAGGCTCAACTGGAAGCTCGATTCAGTCCATTTGGAGATAGTGCAAATCTTGATGCAAGATAGGTGCACAGTTTGCGTTGAACGTACCATAGGCTTAGAAATCATTTTGGACGCACTCGATGTAACTCCTTGGTTACATGGGCCATGTGGAATCTCATTCCTGTCCGTTTTGAGACAGTGTTAGTGTCTGCAAGATAGGTGCATGGTTTGTGTGAAACGTACCATAGGCTCAGAAATTATTTTGGACGCACCCGATGGTACTCCTAGGTGACGAGGCCCAAGTGGATGCTCGTTTCATTCCGTTTGGGGATAGTGCTAATCTTGACGCAAGATAGGTGCACAATTTGCGTTGAACGTTCCATAGGCTTAGAAATCATTTTGGACGCACGTGATGGTATAGCTAGGTGACGTGGGCCATGTGGAATCTCATTGTTAGTGTCGGTGCAAATTAGATGTACGATTTGCGCCAAACGTATCATAGGCTCAGAAATCGTTTTGGTCACACCTGATGGTACTCCTAGGTGACGAGGCTCAAGTGGAAGCTCGATTCAATCCATTTGGAGAGAGTGCTAATCTTGACGCAAGATAGTTGCACGGTTTGCGCCGAACATACCACAGGCTCAGAAAACATTTTGGGCACACCCGATGGAACTCCTAGGTGACTTGGGCCATGTGGAATCTCATTTCGGTCCGTTTGGAGACAGTGTTAGTATCGGTTCAAGATAGGTGCATGGGTATTTGCGCCAAACGTACCATAGGCTTAGAAATCATTTTGGATAGAACCAGTGATACTTCTAGGTGACGAGGCTCAAGTGGAAAGTCGATTCAGTCTGTTTGGAGATAGTACTAATCTTTACGCAAGATGGATGCATGTTTTGCGTTGAATGTACCATAGGCTCAGAGATCATTTTGGACGCACCCAATGAAAATTCTAGGAGACATGGGTCATGTGGAATCTCGTTTCTGTCCATTTGGAGATGGTGTTAATGTCGGTGCAAGATAGGTGCACGTTTTGAGCCAAACTTACAATAGGCTCAGAAATCATTTTGGACGCATCTGATGGTACTCCTAGGTGACGAGGCTCAAGTGGAAGCTCGATTTAGCCTATTTGTAGATAGTGCTAATCTCGACGCAAAATTGGTGCACGGTTTGGGCCAAACGTACTGTAAGCTCAGAAATCGTATTGGACGCACCCGATGGAACTCCTTGGTGACGTGGGCCATGTGGAATCTCATTTTGATCATTTGTATACAGTGCCAGTGTCAGCGCAAGATAGATGCATGGTTTGCGCCAAACGTACCATAGACCCAGAAATTATTTTAGACGCACCCGATGGTACTCCTAGGTGACGAGGCTCAAGTGGATGCTTGTTTCATTCCGTTTTGAGATAGTGCTAATCTTCATGCAAGATAGGTGCACGATTTGCGATGAACGTACCACAACCACATAAATCATTTTGAACACACCCGATGGTACTTCTAGGTGACGTGGGTCATGTAGAGTCTCATTTTAGACCATTTGGAGACAGTGTTAGTGTTAGTGGAAGATTGGTGCATTTTTTGTGCCAAAAGTACCATAGGCCTAGAAATCGTTTTGGACGCACCCAATGTGCTCCTAGGTGACGAGGCTCAAATGGAAGCTTGGTTCAGTCCGTTTGGAGATAGTGCTAATCTTGACGCAAGATAGGTGCCCGGTTTGCGCCGAACGTACCATAGGCTTAGAAATCGTATTGGATGCACCCGGTGCAACTCCTTGGTGACGTGGGCCATGTGGAATCTCATTTTGATTTGGAGACAGTTTTAGTGTCGGTGCAAGATAGCTGCACGGTTTACGCCAAAGCGTACCATAATCTCAGAAATCATTTTGGCCACACCTGATAGTACTCCTAGGTAACGAGGCTCAAGTGGAAGCCCGGTTCAGTCTGTTTGGAGATAGTGCTAATCTTGACGCAAGATAGGTGCACGGTTTGCGCCGAACGCACCATAGGCTCAGAAATCATTTTGGACGCACCTGACGGAACTCCTTGGTGACATAGGCCATGTCGAATCTTGTTTCGGTCTGTTTGGAGACAATGTTAGTGTCGGTGCAAGACAGGTGCATGGTTTGCGCCAAACGTACCATAGGCTCAGAAATTATTTTGGACGCACCCGATGGTACTTCTAGGTGATAAGGCTCAAGTGGATGCTCGTTTCATTCCATTTGGAGATAATGCTAACCTCGATGCAAGATAGTTGCATGATTTGCGCCGAATGTACCATAGGCTCAGAAAATATTTTGGATGCACCCGATGGAACTCCTAGATGGCGTGGGTCATGTGGAATCTTATTTTGGTCTATTTGGAGATTGTGCTAGTGTCGGTGCAAGATAGGTGCACGGTTTGCGCCAAATGTACGATAGGCTTAGAAATCATTTTGGACACACCTAGTGATACTTCTAGGTGATGAGGCTCAAGTGGAAGCTCAATTCAATCCGTTTGGAGATAGTGCTAATCTTGATGTAAGATGGACGCACGGTTTACGTCAAACGTACCGCAGGCTCAGAAATCATTTTGGACGCACCCGATGGAACTCCTAGCAGACGTGGGTCATGTGGAATCTCGTTTTAGTCCATTTGGTGACAATGTTAGTGTCGGTGCAAGATAGGTGCAAAGTTTGCGCCAAACGTACCATAGGCTCAGAAATCATTTTGGACTCACCCAACGATATTCCTAGGTGCGAGGCTCAAGTGGAAGCTCGATTCAGTCCGTTTAGAGATAGTGGTAACCTTGACGCAAGATAGGAGCACGGTTTGTGCCAAACATACCATATGCTCAAAAATGTTATTAGACACACCCGATGGAACTCCTTGGTGACGTGGGCCATGTGGAATCTTGTTTCGGTCCGTTTGGAGACAGTGTTAGTATGTTCATGATAGGTGCATGGTTTGCGCCAAACGTACCATAAGCTCAGAACTCGTTTTGGACACAACCAGTGATACTACTAGGTGACGAGGCTCGAGTGGAAGGTCGATTCAGTCCATTTGGATATCGTGCTAATCTTGACGCAAGATGGATGCACGGTTTGCGTCGAACGTACCACATGCTCAGAAATCATTTTGGACGCACCGATGGAACTTCTAGGAGACGTGGATAATGTGGAATCTCGTTTCGGTCCGTTTGGAGATAGTGTTAATGTCGGTGCAAGATGGGTGCACAGTTTGCACCAAATGTACTATAGGCTCAGAAATCGTATTGGACACACCCAATGGAACTCCTTGGTGACGTGGGTCATGTGGAATCTCATTTCGATCCATTTGGATACAGTGTCAGTGTCAGTGCAAGATAGGTGCATGGTTTGCGCCAAACGTACCATAGGCTTAGAAATTGTTTTGGACGCACCCATTGGTACTGCTAGGTGACAAGGCCCAAGTGGATGCTCATTTTATTCTGTTTGGGGATAGTGCTAATCTTGACACAAGATAGGTGCATGATTTGCGCCGAACGTTCCACAGGCTCAGAAATCATTTTGGACGCACCCGATGGTACACCTAGGTGAAGTGGGTCATGTGGAATCCCATTTTGGTCTATTTGGAGACAATGTTAGTGTCGATGCAAGATAGGTGCACGGTTTGCGCCAAATGTACCATGGGTTTAGAAATCATTTTGGACGCAACCAGTGATACTTCTAGGTGATGAGGCTCGAGTGGAAGGTCGATTCAGTCTATTTGGTGACAGTGCTAACTTTGACGCAAGATGGATGCATGGTTTGCGTTGAACGTACCACATGCTCAGAAATCATTTTGGACGCACCCGATGGAAGTTCTAGGAGACGTGGGTCATGTGAAATCTTGTTTTGGTCCATTTGGTGACAGTTTTAATATCAGTACAAGATAGGTGCACGGTTTGCACCAAATGTACCATAGGCTTAGAAATCATTTTGGACGCACCTGATGGTACTCCTAGGTGATGACGCTCAAGTGGATGCTTGATTCAGTCTATTTGGAGATAGTGCTAATCTTGATGAAAGATAGTTGCACGGTTTGTGCCGAACGTACCATACGCTTAGAAATCATTTTAGACTCCACGAAGTACTGCTAGGTGACATGGGCATGAGGAATCTTGTTTTGGTACATTTCGAGATAGTGCTAGTGTTAGTGGAAGATAGGTGCACAATTTGCGCCAAACGTATCATAGGCTTAAAAATCATTTTGGATACATGCAATGATACTCCTAGGTGACAAGGCTCAACTGGAAGCTCAATTCAGTCCGTTTGGAGATAGTGCAAATCTTGACGCAAGATAGGTGCATGGTTTGCGTCGAATGTACCATAGGCTTAGAAATCATTTTGGATGCACCCGATGAAACACCTTGGTGACATGGGCCATGTGGAATCTCATTTTAGTCCATTTGGAGATAGTGTTAGTGTCAGTGCAAGATAGGTGCATGGTTTGTGTGAAACGTACCACAGGCTTAGAAATTGTTTTGGACGCACCCGATGTTACTCCTTCGTGACGAGGCCCAAGTGGATGCTCATTTCATTCCGTTTGGGGATAGTGCTAATCTTGACGCAAGATTGGTGCATGATTTGCGTCGAACGTTCCACAGGCTCAGAAATCATTTTGGACGCACCCGATGGTACACCTAGGTGACGTGGGTCATGTGGAATCTCATTTTGGTCCATTTGGAGACAGTGTTAGTGTCGGTGCAAGATAGGAGCACGGTTTGCGTTAAATATACCATAGGCTTAGAAAATCATTTTGGATGCACCCAATGATGCACCTAGGTGACGAGTTGGATGCACCCAATGATGCACCTAGGTGACGAGGCTCAAGTAGAAGCTTGATTCAATCCATTTGGAGATAGTACTAGGCTCAGAAATTGTTTTGGATGCAACTCCTTAGTGACATGGGCCATGTGGAATCTCGTTTCGGTCCGTTTAGAGACAATGTTAGTGTTAGTGCAAGTTAGGTCCATGATTTGCGCCAAACGTACCATAGGCTCATAAATCGTTTTGGCCACACCCGATGGTACTCCTAGGTGACGAGGCTCAATGATGAGGACTTCAACACAAATGATGCATCCACACCGACACTAGTACCTCTTGCTGGTCCTCTTGCTCGTGCTCGCGCTCGTAAACTTAATCATCAAGAGAATCATCAAGTGAGTTCCTTCTTGAGCTCCTGTCCATCATGTTTAGATCTTGGAAACATGTGCACTCTTGTTTTGATTAGGAACCAAGGAAAAGATCGAAAGGGAAAAGGACTCGCGTTGGCTGGATTCGGACTACAGCACAACACCAACTTGTGATGGCCGCCATGACTTCATACGGACTCCGATTGGAACGTTCTAGCACTTGTTGGAAAGCTTATCAAGTCTACTTTCCAATGGATCCAACCACATTGTTTTATTGTCACGTCCTTCTCTATCTGCGGTGCTACGTCACCTAATTTTTGGGCTGTTGGCCCATGTATCAAGTTGGGTCCATTAGGGACGCGTCCTAGGGTTGGAGGATGACTCAAACACTTCCTTAGTCGTCCTCTCATCTACTTATATGTCTCTAGAGGCACCGAAACATATTGGGTTTTGTTTAGATCAAGTTAGCCTTCGCTACTTGCCTGTAAACGCGCGTGCTGGATCAGCCGCCCATCTACTTGTCTTCGGAACCCCACATCATTGGAGATTGAGTTTGAAACCTTCATTTACATCTAGTAATTTAGTACTTGTTCTCTTGTTCTTGCGAGTTCTTTGATTGCTTGCAGGACGGGTGTCCTAGTGGCTGGTTGTCGCGCCACAAGATCACGACAACCATTGGAGGTGTTATATCGGTTGCCAAGGCGCAACGTCCTTGGATCATTATAGTCGGACCATGAACGTCATCTTTTTCCACCAATCGAGTTCGCCGTGATCTCTCATCGAAAGATCGGCCATTAAACCCCAGCGGGTTCTTATCACTCAAGTGGAAGCTCGATTCAGTCCGTTTGGAGAGAGTGCTAATCTTGACGCAACATAGCTGCACGGTTTGTGCCGAACATACCACAGGCTCAGAAAATATTTTGGGCATACCCGATGGAACTCCTAGGTGATGTGGGCCATGTGGAATCTCATTTCGGTCCGTTCGGAGACAATGTTAGTATTGGTTCAAGATAGGTGCATAGTTTACGCCAAACATACCATAGGCACATAAATCGTTTTTGATGAGGACATCATTGGCTCAAAGATAACCATGCCAACCACTTCTATACCAAAGGTGCAACCATTCTAGATGAGGCTTATCATTGATGCATTTGATGAATTGATGCTGCACCATGATGCAAATATGATTTGCATTCGTTCCTGCATATTATGATACTACCATAATTTTAAGATTTGTATCATGTTTCGTGGATTGGATGAATGCATGGAAGATGTTATGAGTAGATTCATGAGAGGGCTCAATTCTAAAATTCGAACCTTGTTAATTAGCAAATCATATTGCCATATTGGTCAATTGTTTTGTCTGGCTCTCAATACTGAAAAAGAGATTCTATTATCTGTGAATACTTGCTAGAATGATGTGACCCATAATGTCCAAAATTTGTCCACTCTGCATGCTAATGAAGAGCAACAAATAGTGGAACCCACTACTGATTTTCCTTTGTCACAAAATGAATTACTCGTTGTTCCTTGTGATAAAGAGGAGTTGTGTGCTGATGATTCTTTTACTCCTATGCCACAAATAGCGAATAAGTGTGATACTTTTGGTTTGGAACCATACAAATATGCTAAAGATAAGCTTTTTCATCCTATTACATGTGCACAAGATGAACTTAATTTACTGTCCTCTTTAAATACTTTGGGTTATATTGAATTTGATATTCTGTGTAATCTAAATTGTCTAAAAGAGAAACTTAAATTTGATTCTAGTTTGCCGAGTTTTAATCATTGTTCGCTTCATGCAATTGGCAAATATGACATCAAAGGAGAATATTTGGTGCATAAAGTTTATATTTGTTCTAATCTGAAATATCCTTTTGGGCCACAATACCATGATCAAATTGAGGGCTGCACTAACACTAATGATGTCTTGCAAAGTTTTTCTAGTTTTCCCCATATGCAATAGGATAAATATCATGAAGGGGAGCACGGTTCACTTTTACCTACAACACATACTCCAACAAAGATCAAATTGAGGACGGTTTGCTGTCAACAAGGGGAGAATGATGAGGACACCATTGGCTCAAAGATGACCATGCCAACCACTTCTACACCAAAGGAGCAACCATTCTATATGAGGCTTATCATTGATGCATTTGATGAATTGATGCTGCACCATGATGTGTGTTCATTCTCATTTTCAGAATTACTTACATGGATCAAGGGAAGGTTTGATTGCATATGGAAAGCTGGAAGGTTAATGAAGTTGATTGGGGACCAAATCCAAGTATTCCTAATGTCCTCCGCTAGGCCACCACGTCACTTTGGTTCCAAGGACAAAAAGAGTCCAAGTCCAACACGTTTTGGAAGTTGAATTTGGACTGCAAAATAGTCCCAAATTGCGACGGGCACCACGACTTCATACGGACTCCGATTGGGACGTTATAGCACTTTTTGCATAGCTTATCAAGTCTATTTTCCAACGTATCTGGATTCATGGTTATATCTTATCCGATGCTTCCGCAATCATCGTTTCAACGCCGGGACCTTTTCTGCCTTTGGTGCTGCGTCACCCTATTTTGGGCCGATGGTCCATGTATCAATTTGGGTCCATTAAGGGCGTGTCCTAGGGTTGGAGAACGACCCCAACACCCCCCTGGTCGTTCCCCTAGGTATTAATAAGGATTAGAGCCACCACAAATAGATGGGGTTTTGTTTTGTTGAAATTTAGCCATTGCTACTTCCTGGTAGACGCGTGTGTTGACTAGACCATCCGTTCTACTTGATTCAGAACCCCAACTTTGTGAGTTCAGATTGGTTTTTTATCTCCATATTTGCAATTGAGTTGCTTGTTCTACTTGTTCTTGCTTGTTCCTCGACTGCTTGCAGGAATTACCCTAGTGGTTTGGTTGATCGTGCTCCACAAGATCATGACGGCTGTTGGAGGTGGTGTATCGGTTGCTATGGCGCAGTCTTAGAAGGCTGTAGTCGGGCCGTGAACGTCATCTCCATCCACCAATCGAGTTATCTCACGCTTCTCATCGAAAGATCGACCACAAACCCTTGCGGGTTCATATCTGTTGGTAATTAGAGCAAGGTTTATCGGTGAGAGACTTCCAATTCTTCGTTGTTTTAATTTTCCTATAGTCCAGAAAAAGCCAAAAAAATAGTAGATTAGTTTACCCGCACTCCTATAAACCCTTTGAGCCTTTGCTAGCACTGCTTAGTTAGGGCTTGTTGAGTTTTTGGTTGCATCGGTTGTGTCGAGTTGCTGGTCTTAGTGTCTATTCCTTTAGAGTTTTGAGTTCTATCACGTTTTGGTCACCACGAGATCCACCATCACCATATACATCGTTGCTGCGTTTCTGCCACCACGGATCCATATGATGTCCAATTTGGGAGTTTAAATACAATCTGGAAACTTGAAGTTGTCTGCTTTCCAACGGATCTGACCTTGCAGCAAAATTCGATCTGAGCACTCCACAATCATCTTAGAGATTTCCGCATCTGCGGTATTAACAAGAGTTGTTAAATCAGACTTCGAAGAGGCTATGTGCAATAGCCTTATTGTTTGGGTTGTCATAGTACCAAATAAAACAGTTAGGCCTCTGCAAAAAAAAAGAAAAAGAAGAAGAAAAAGACAAGAGAAGGAGAAGAAACAAGGGGCTGAATCTATTGTTTTCTTCATGCTGTGCTAGTTGTTCTTTTTCAGTGACTACCTTTGTGTCTAGGCTCACGTCTCTAGCATGGTTTAGCCTAGAACCAGCACAGTACCTCCGTTCAACGATTATTCAGCTTGCTTTTGTGACTAATGTGGTGCTCGTACTTCCTTGCTTTAGCCCACCTATAGCTCCACATATTTTGACTACAGCTTGACAGGTGTTGTTATTGCGGCACCGATACACTTCACTCCACGGTTGTAGACTTGTTGGTTGCCATCACCTCCTGTTTGGTTTGGTAAGAACTTGTAAGGGCTTGTTTTAACAAGTTGAGTTTGAGAGAGTTACAACCGACACATCCTAGTAGTTGATAGGAGGATACATATTATTTTTGTGTTTCTTATTTTCTACTAATCATGGCAGGTGATATGGAGATTTTTGAGCTGTTGAAACTAGACCCTCATATTCAGGATGTCATTCAACAGTTGCCGTTATATGATGGTAAGTTTGATCCTCAAGCTTACATTGATTGGGAGTTAAAAGTAGACAATGAATTTGATGAGCATGACCTGTCCGAGAAACAAAAGATTTGTATTGCCTCTAATATTTTGATTGAAAATGCTTTGCTAGAATGGAAACATATTTGTAGGCACAACAAAGTTCCAGAATCTTGGAAAGACTTCAAATTTCTTTTTTAGAGATGCATTCGTTCCTGCATATTATGATGATTATTTGCTTGCAAAATTAGACAACTTGAAGCAGGGTAGTAAGACTGTGAAACAATACTACCATAATTTTAAGTTTTGTATCATGTTTGGTGGATTGGATGAATGCATGGAAGATGTTATGAGTAGATTCATGAGAGGGCTCAATTCTAAAATTCGAACCTTGTTAATTAGCAAATCATATTGCCATATTGGTCAATTGTTTTGTTTGGCCCTCAATACTGAAAAAGAGATTCTATTATCTGTGAATACTTGCTAGAATGATGTGACCCATAATGTCCAAAATTTGTCCACTCTGCATGCTAATGAAGAGCAACAAATAGTGGAACCCACTACTGATTTTCCTTTGTCACAAAATGAATTACTCGCTGTTCCTTGTGACAAAGAGGAGTTGTGTGCTGATGATTCTTTTACTCCTATGCCACAAGTAGCGAATAAGTGTGATACTTTTGGTTTGGAACCATACAAATATGCTGAAGATAAGCTTTTTCATCCTATTACATGTGCACAAGATGAACTGAATTTACTGTCCTCTTTAAATACTTTGGGTTATATTGAATTTGATATTCTGTGTAATCTAAATTGTCTAAAAGAGAAACTTAAATTTGATTCTAGTTTGCCGAGTTTTAATCATTGTTCGCTTCATGCAATTGGCAAATATGACATCAAAGGAGAATATTTGGTGCATAAAGTTTATATTTGTTCTAATCTGAAATATCCTTTTGGGCCACAATACCATGATCAAATTGAGGGCTGCACTAACACTAATGATGTCTTGCAAAGTTTTTCTAGTTTTCCCCATATGCAACAGGATAAATATCATGAAGGGGAGCACGGTTCACTTTTATCTACAACACATACTCTAACAAAGATCAAATCGAGGACGGTTTGCTGTCAACAAGGGGAGAATGATGAGGACATCATTGGCTCAAAGATGACCATGCCAACCACTTCTACACCAAAGGTGCAACCATTCTATATGAGGCTTATCATTGATGCATTTGATGAATTGATGCTGCACCATGATGTGTGTTCATTCTCATTTTCAGAATTACTTACATGGATCAAGGGAAGGTTTGATTGCATATGGAAAGCTGGAAGGTTAATGAAGTTGATTGGGGACCAAATCCAAGTATTCCTAACGTCCTCCGCTAGGCCACCACGTCACTTTGGTTCCAAGGACAGAAAGAGTCTAAGTCCAACACGTTTTGGAAGTTGAATTCGGACTGCAAAATAGTCCCAAATTGCGACGGGCACCACGACTTCATATGGACTCCGATTGGGACGTTATAGCACTTTTTCGAAAGCTTATCAAGTCTATTTTCCAACGGATCTGGACTCATGGCTATATCTTATCCGGTGCTTCCACAATCATCGTTTCAACGCCGGGACCTTTTCTGCCTTTGGTGCTGCGTCACCCTATTTAGGGCCGATGGTCCATGTATCAATTTGGGTCCATTAAGGACGTGTCCTAGGGTTGGAGAACGACCCCAACACCCCCCTGGTCGTTCCCCTAGGTATTAATAAGGATTAGAGCCACCACAAATGTAACATCCCAGCCCAGGGCTTAACAGGAATAATAGGATACTCATACCAATAAGTTGCAACTTCTTTTCCGGAAGCCCATCTCGAAAGAACTCCAAAGTTAAGCGTGCTTGGCCTGGAGCGATGGGTGACTGACCGGGAAGTTCTTTCCGGGTGCGCACGAGTGAGGACAAAGTGCGCAGAAAAGACTTGTGTTGGTCTGTGAGGGCAGTCTATGTCCTAGAAAAGCGGCCAGATGTAAGCGGGCCCGACCTCGAGGAGGCGGGACGTTACTGTAACAGAACCGACCAAATTATAAGAGCACAAGTACAAAAATAAGCACCGAAGTGCTCAAATTTTCGAACTTGAGCCCATATAATCCCGGTAGTCAATCAAAATCACGAAGGATTTCAAACCAAACTGCTTACAACCAGGATCGCATCATTCAACATACAACATCATACGTTACATTTCACAAGTAGTTCTGAAATAAGTTTACACCATGGAGTAGCAAATATTACAAACCAAGTTTGAAAGTAGCGGAAGCATAACACACACACTAGTTAATTAAATACTGCCAGTCTGGATGATCGACAATCCGCAAAAGCATGAGGAAAGTACATAAAGACGATCACGCCCTTGTGATCTAGTCATCATCACCCGCGGGGTGGAGACACGTCTTGCAGAATCCCTGATAAAGCATGTCATCTGCAACAGGAGGGAATAAACCCTGAGTACTGGAATGTACTCAGCTAGACTTACCCGTCGAAAACCAGAAATAAGATGACACCAAGGATTATGCAAGGCTTACACAAGAGGCTAGCTGACATAACATTTTGCATAAAGGCATAAGTAATTGAAACTCTTATGACCTGTACTAGCAGTTATTTTTAGCATTTACCTGTCATCTATCTTAGCACCTGTACTAAACATACACTTGATCATAATCAAACAACATGATTATTATATCCATAGCAGGTATATCATTATGGCAACATTGTATCATTCCCTTAACCACTAGTTCATTTAATGAGTTCTACGTTGCCGCTGCTCAAGTCAAGTGCTCACTAACCGGGAGCGACGGCGATTCGAATCGAATTCCTATCCAGCTGGAGGGGTATTTCTAACACTCACCGAGTCACGCCTGGCGAAGGCTGCTCAGGTCATCTTTTGTACAGTTCAGGAATCGCGGGTCCGAATAATGTCGCGTCCCCAAGGGCGACACTCTGCCAGGTGATAGGGACTCTAACCCCCCCTTGGTCTCACGCCAATGTCCCCAAGCACATCCTTTCTCTCCTCCAAGATGCAACCTACCATTCGATTCCCGGCCTGAACCATACTACTCGACTTCGCGATCGGAACGACTTATCCGGCCAACTAAGTGTTAGACTGCGTTCAACATGACTCAAGGACGTACAGCGAATCGGTCCTTAAACGACTCAGACGGGCATAGCTCCACACCCAAGACGTGAAGTGTCTTGCGGCTGTACTATCGAACTCCCGCCCGGTCTCAATTTCATTTTTAAGCATGGTTCCATCCACGATAGCCATAAAGCCACTCGTGACTCCTTCCTACATCTCGCGGATGACCGGAAATCACCCGACTTCTACCGTACTAAGCAGGGCTAAGCATTGACACGTGCCTACACCTAATATAGGATTCAGTACGATATCTGGACAAGGACAGGTATAATGCAACAAGTGTTTTCATATAACTCCTACAACTTAATGCAGTAAACAATTAACAGTACTCAAGATTAATTTATAAAACAGTAGGTTCAGCATGCACCGGGGCTTGCCTTTCAGAAAAGTTGAAGGCCGGTGGTCAGGGCACTCCGGCAAGTCTTCAGCGGCGTCTCCTTCGCCTGCTGGATCCTTGGGCTCCTGCTGCTCCTGGTTCTCCTCCGGAATCACAGGCTCGAATTCGAGGAGTGTCACCCCCTCCAGTGCACCTATTGCATGAATGCACAATAAATATAATGGATGCATAAATGGGTGCAACATGCTCGGAATGAAATGCATTTCAGAATAAAATACTCTATTCAAGTTATTTTATTAGTATGTGCAAATCTCTTCTCCAGTAGAGAAGTACTCACCTAATCTACTTAACCTAAGATAAAGCTGCTCATCCTCAGTTAAGGCCCTAACACCTAACAATTACAAAAGTAGCATGTCTTAGGATAATACACCATATCAATCAGCAAAACACCACAGTAAGCATTCTGGACAGCAGCTACTTGTTTTTATCACAACTGAAGATTTACAATTCCAAAAGATATGATCTAAGACAATCTGGAAAGCCTAAGAAATGCACTACAATTCATTTTCAGACCTCAACTCCAAACTCCTAAGTTTTCCATGTTAAACTTCACAAGTTCCAGAATCTGTCCTCTCAAAACAGAGAGTAGCAGATTTTTAACTGCCACTTCAAACAACAGTAACTCTCAAACTACTAATCCAAATGCTTCCAAATTTTGACACAAGCTAGTTCATCAAGTTTATTCCAACTTTGGTATTTACAAGTTTTCTAGCAACCAATTTTATCAAAGCCAAATTCAGAATTACTACTAGCTGTCCAGAAAACCTAAAATTACAAAGGTTAAACATTTATTGATGTGGCAAACATTCTCTAAGACCAAACTAATACTACTACAAGTTCACCAATGTCACAAAAACACCAGAAAGTGAGGTGTGCCCACCTAGAATATTTATTTAAACCCATTTCTTATTTTACTTAATTAATTAGGTGGAATTTTAAACATATATGTAAACTACTCCAAAAATTCTACAAAATTTACAGGGGACTCTCTGACCCACAAAGAGACTACTGTAAAATTTTGAACTCAATTTATTCACAGGAACTCCCTACACAAAATTCCCAAGCCAAAAAGGCTGATTTTTGTATAAATAACAAAGCATAGTCAAAAGTGTCAAACAACAGATTTCTTAATTTTCTTGGACACTCTAGGGTACCAAGACATTCTCCAAAAATTTATATGAACATTGCACATGTAGAAAAATTACAAAAATTCATTTAAGTATTTCTTAAAATAACAAGATAGCATTACAACTTGAAAAGTACTTAAGCACTGACGCCCAAATTTTTACCAGAGCTAGGGCTAGCATAGAGTAACCTACCCACCAAATTTCATGATTTAAGGAACACTACAGCTCAAGTTATAAATTTAACAAATTTGCATGCATTCCAAAACACATTTGGAAGATCTATTAAATTCTTCAGAAAACTAAACATCACATACCAGATTTATATTTTTCTAAAATACTCCACATCATGTAGATCCTAACAAAATTTATCTCATAATTTTTGGGCAAGTAAAACCCTAGATCTTCATTTTTCCAAACCTTACTTAAAACTGTGACAAAAATCAAGAAATGAAATAAATCCCAAATGAAACTGGGCCGGCCCGGCTTGCTAGCGCGGCCCAGCCAGCGCGCGGCCTGCCTTGGCGCCCCGCCCGCGCGCGCGACGCTGACAGTGCGGGCCCGCAGGCCAGAGAGAGAGAGCGAAAGGGGGAAGACGGCCGCGACTCCGGTGAGCTCAAGCTCGCCGACGACGGCGCCTCCGGCGACGAAAGGAGCACCAACGGCTTCCCCGCGACTTCCCGCATCGACCAAACCTAGATTTGCTGAACCTATCCCACCCTAGCTACGACGGCCATAGCGACCGCGGCTCGGAGGCGGCACCCGGTGGTGGTCCGGCGAGCTCCGGGGGTCAGGGACCTAAGTGAGGTGTGCTGCGGCTTCCTGAGGACATGGCGGACCTCTCCATGCCACGGAAAAGGACGGAGGTGGAGCAAGTGCCACTGGCCACGTGAGCACCATACTGGCGGCCATGGCGCGGCGGCGCACGACGGTGTTCCGACGTGTACCGGCCATCCCATCCGGTAACGTCATCACCTAAGCTTCTCTACCCGACCCGGAACCCAAAACATGTACTAGTGAGAATGGAGGATGACCGTAGGGAGCTGGCCACGGTGAGCCGCCGCGCGGACAGTGCGCCGGTGAGGACTCACGGTGGCGGAAACCGAAATTCGCCCTCACCTCTACACAATCCGGTCAAGCAACGGTTGGATGAGGTGGAGGGGATGCTGGTGGAGCGGTGGACAGGATTTGGAGGACGGTGGCGTGACGGTGAGCTTGCACAAGCACGGGGCAGGCTGCGGCGGCAATGGCGCCTCCGTTTTCCGCCTCGGTGAACCCGGCCAGAGCGAGAGTGAAGGAGAGAAGAGTGAGCGCGAGTGTGGGGGTGGAGGTGTCGGCTCGGTCTTCATCTCCGCGCCTGGGCTCGCGACGTGGAGGCGACGACAGAGCTCGGACACCACGCGGCGATGCTCTTCTGCCCGGGCGCCACGACAGGCCGGAGTTCGAGCTCGTGACTGAAACCGCGCCTCCAAAGACCGACTGACAGGGCAGTTTCGTCGACGATTTACTCTCAAACCAGCTCGTATTAGTGAAACCTCCAATTAGCAAAGTTGTAGACCTATGTGAGCACTACAAGTTTGTAAAAGGCACCATGAGCTAGTTCGGTTTGGATTTGAAACTACAGGGCTCCAAACTAGTGTACTTGGAAACTGAAATGCAGTTTCAGAGATCAATGCCGACTGAAACCCTAACTTCTTGACACTATTTCTCCTAAACTATTGAGAACCAGGTGATGGTGATATTGACAATGTTGTAGAGCTATGTGTGGACAACAACTTTGTCAATTGGCTCTAAGACTGGTTTGGCCTAGTTTGTGGGTTACAAGTTGCTAAAGTGAGGTACAGTGAAACTGAAAAGTCCAATTTCCAGACTTAGAATTTTTCTAAGTGTTGATTCCCACTCAAGCTGACTTGTGGGCCATTTTTGAGCATGCTCTGGTCATTTTCATGAGATGGCCATATTAGAACTTTTGTTCCTCATGAAATTCTCTACAACTTTACTTAAGGGTGCTCTTCCATGCAAGGTCTCTAAATTAGACTTTTTAATTGGTCAAACTAGAGCCTTCTAGGGTCAAATGGTGGTCAAACTTTTCTTGGAGGGCAATTTTGTAATTTTGGTCAACATGAACCTTGTTCCAAATGTTACCCTAAGTATAACTAAGGTGTTGTAGGTCATGATTGGCTACCTTACCTCTTTGTTACACCAACTATCAAATACTTCATGAACTAAATCAAACAAACCCTAGAATAATTACATGTGTTGCATCACATAAAATAACAAACATGAATGATGCATGCTTATGTTTATGCCATGCAAATGCAATGCAATTAAGGACTAAACACTTGAAGTGTTACAGCCTTCCCCCCTTATAAAAATCTCGTCCCGAGATTTGGAAAGCGTACCATTTTTCATAGAATTCCTTATAACCATCTCGCAAATAGTCCTCCTGTTCCCACGTAGCATCACTCTCACTTCCCTGATTACTCCACATCACTTTGTACCACTTAACCACTTTACTTCTAGTTACTCGTTCCTGAGTATCGATCACTCGGACTGGCTTTTCTTCGTAGGTTAGGTCGGATTCCAGCCTGATATCACCTAAAGGAACTTGTTCCTCAGGAACTCGAAGACACTTTTTAAGCTGAGATACATGGAAGACGTTGAATATGGCACTCATTTCTGGAGGTAACTGAATTTTGTACGCAACAGCTCCACTCTTGCCTATGATTTGAAAAGGACCCACGTATCTTGGCGCAAGTTTCCGCTTAACACCAAAACGTTGGACACTTTTCATTGGAGAAACTTTCAAATACACGAAGTCTCCAACTTCAAACTCGAGTGGTTTTCTACGACGATCCGCATAGCTTTTCTGTCTCGCTTGTGCGGCAGCCATGTGTTTCTGGATGGTACGGACTTGTTCCTCGGCTTCCTGGACAAAATCAATGCCATAATACCTTCTTTCCCCAGCTTCTACCCAGTTTAGTGGAGTTCGACACTTTCGACCGTACAAAGCTTCGAATGGGGCCATCTTAATACTCTCTTGATAACTATTATTGTACGAAAACTCGGCTAGAGGTAACCATTTTTCCCAAGAACCCTTGGATGAAATGACGCATGCTCGCAACAGATCTTCCAAGATTTGGTTAACTCGTTCTGTCTGACCCGATGTCTGGGGGTGATAAGCCGAGCTTCTCACTAACTTGGTTCCCAGAAGGTGATGCAAATGCTCCCAAAAGCGAGCAGTGAACTGGGGACCACGGTCAGAAACGATAGTACGAGGTATCCCATGAAGCCGGACTATCTGATTGAAGTACAACTCAGCATAGTCAGTGGGACGATAGTCCACTCTAACTGGAATGAAGTGAGCTGCTTTGGTCAAACGATCCACAATTACCCAGATGGAATTATGATTTTTGACAGTAGGAGGAAGACCAACAATGAAATCCATACTTATCTCTTCCCATTTCCAGCCTGGAATGGAAAGTGGCTGAAGTAGCCCAGCTTTCATGTGCACAGCTTTAACTCTGCAACAGGTGTCACATCTAGCAACATATGCTGCTATCTCTTTCCGCATCTTGGTCCACCAATAAAGGGGTTTCAAATCATAATACATCTTATTACTACCCGGATGGATGGACAACTTGGACGAATGTGCTTCGGACAGGATCTGATCTCTAAGCTCTTGGTCCTTAGGTACCACTAACCTATCCTTAAACCACAGCACACCTTCGTCATCTAACCTGAAATGCTTAGTCTCTCCTTCATTCATCCTCCGTTTTATGTGAAAGATACCCGGGTCAGTCTTTTGGAGCTCAATGATTCTATTTCGGAGAGTACCACTGACAGTGATGTTGTACAGGACTGCCGGATGTAACAGGCGAGATTGGTAAAAATCAGTTTCAATTAAGGAATGGCAATGAGACTTACGGCTTAAAGCGTCCGCAACCACATTTGCCTTGCCTGGGTGATAGTGTACTTGAAGATTATAATCTTTAATCAACTCGAGCCATCTTCTCTGACGCATATTTAGCTCGGGTTGAGTGAAGATGTATTTGAGGCTTTTATGATCGGTGTAGATATTGCAGACATTTCCTAGCAGATAATGCCGCCAGACTTTCAAAGCATGAACAACTGCAGCCAGTTCTAAGTCATGCGTTGGATAATTCACCTCATGCTTCCGAAGTTGTCGCGAGGTATATGCAATTACTCGGCCTTCCTGCATCAAAACGCCTCCCAAACCTATGCCTGAGGCATCACAATAAACATCAAATGGTTTCTCGATATTCGGTTGTGCCAAAACCGGAGCTGAGGTTAGGAGGGTTCGTAGTTGGTGAAAAGCCGCATCACACTCAGGAGTCCAGACAAACCTGGTGTCTTTCTGCAGCAACCGAGTCATTGGCTTGGCTATTTTGGAGAAATCCGGGATGAAGCGACGATAATAGCCAGCCAACCCAAGGAAACTCCGAACCTCGTGAACCAAGATAGGAGCCTTCCAGTTTAGTACTTCCTGTACCTTGGCGGGATCCACCATAATTCCTCCATCGGACAACACATGCCCAAGGAAAGGTACTTCACGAAGCCAGAATTCGCACTTACTGAACTTTGCATATAGTTGGTGTTCACGCAGTCTTGTGAGGACTATACGCAGATGTTCAGCGTGATCCTCCTCATTCACAGAATATACCAAGATGTCATCAATAAATACCACCACAAACTTGTCCAATTCAGGCATAAACACCGAATTCATCAAGTACATGAAGTGTGCGGGGGCATTTGTCAAGCCGAAAGACATAACAAGATACTCATAAAGACCATATCTGGTAGAAAAGGCTGTCTTTGGAACATCTTCCGGGCGGATTTTAATTTGATGGTAGCCAGACCTTAGATCGATCTTGGAAAAGACTTTAGCCTTGGACAACTGATCGAACAAGATGTCGATACGCGGTAGAGGGTACTTATTTTTGACAGTGACTGCATTGAGAGGTCTATAATCTACGCACATCCGCAACGACTGATCCTTCTTCTTTACAAAGATAGCAGGACATCCCCACGGTGATGAACTAGGACGAATCAACCCCTTCTTCAAAAGTTCATTCAATTGCACCTTAAGTTCAGCGAGTTCATTTGGAGGCATCCTATAGGGTCTCCTAGAGATGGGTGCCGTGCCAGGCAACAACTCAATTTTAAACTCCACATCCCGATCCGGAGGGAGTCCCGGCAAATCATCGGGAAAAACGTCCGGAAACTCATTTACTACTGGAATTTCGGCCAACGCCTTTGCTTGCACAGCATGAATTTCCCCCGACAATTCAACCTTTCTGGGAAGTTGTACTAGAAAACCTTTTTGATCTGTAGGATCTCTGAGCATAACTACCCGAGCGGATGTGTCAATGAGTACCCCGTTCTGACTCATCCAATTCATGCCCAAGATAACATCTATGTCTAAACCAGGTAAAACCAATAGGGTAAGCGAATAACTTCGCCCTTCTATCTCAAACTTAAGGTTCCCCACTACTTTGTTTGTGGAAATATTCCCACTTGTAGCGCTAATACAATAACCCACACCTTCAACAGTATGCAACTTGTGTGCAAATTTAGATGCAAACTTAGGACTGATAAAGGAATGCGAAGCACCTGAATCAAAAAGTAGCACTGCGGGGTGTTGGTCAACTAGAAACTTACCAGCGGTGACCACCTCACCAGATGGAATTTCCTCAATGCTGTTATAATGGGCGTGTCCCTGACGACTACCTTGGTTGACATTTTTCTTCGGGTACGGACAGTTCCTGGACCAATGGCCTGGCTTGTTACAGTTCCAGCAAGGCATGTTGCTAGGAGGAACACTGGAGCTGCCTTGGCCCGCATTACTCTTTGGCAGAGCCACTGTATATGTCTTACGAAACCCAGTTTTCATTGGCACCTTCTTTTATGGAGGACGGAACTTAGCATTTGTGGCAGGAGGGCGAGGGGAAGACCTCGGTGCCGCTGAGGCCCTTGACTGAGAAGCACTTGCCTCAAGGGCCCTTTTACGGCTCTTAGAGGCAGAATAAATAGTATTGTTGTTCTCCTGGGTCAAAGCATCGCTGATGAAATCATTGAAAGTAGTACATTTGCTAGTGCCCATAGTTTTCATCAGTTTTGGGCCGAGGCCCCTTTTGAAGCTAGCAATCTTTTTGGCATCGGTATCCACAAACTCTGTGGCATACCTTGCCAGGTTGTTGAAGGACTGCAAGTATTCAGTCAGGCTTTTGTTTCCTTGCGACAGCCTCATAAACTCTGTGTGCTTGATTGCCATAAGACCGGGAGGGATATAATTTCCTCGGAATGCCGCCTTAAACTGATCCCAAGCAATTGGGATATTGGCAGGCAGTGTGGAACGATAGTGGCTCCACCAAATACCCACAGGACCATGCAACTGATGGGAAGCATACTCAGTTTTCAGCTCATCAGTCAGGCGTAGCAGACGAAACTTTTGTTCAATGGTATTCAACCACTCGTCAGCCTGCAGGGGTTCTTCCGCTTCCTTAAAGAGCAGGGGCTTTGTATCCAGGAAGTCCTTGAAATCGCTGTACTGATTTGGCTCTGGGCCCTGGCGGCCAGGACGAGCTTCCCGGTTAGCCAGCTGGCGCATAGCATCTGCCAACATGCGCTGCCCTTCGACCACTGTCTGCATCAGCTCAGCCGGAGTAGGTGGTGGCGGAGGGGGCGGCTGTTCCTCCTCCTCATTTCCACGACCCCGGCGTAGATTGTACGACATCTGCAAAAGGCATAGCCAATGAGCACTGACGATGTGGGAAATTTTGTAGATGAATTATTGCGAAATGTCAAAGTGACTGTATGAATAGATTTCTCATAATGATTAAGGCACAATAATTCATCACATCCGCACAATCCATTCTAGCGCATCATTTGACGAGATCATACTTGGCAATCCAACAAGAGGCTCTTTGATAAAGGCTCACTCACAGGGAGCACAACGGTTACCGGACCGTTTACGTTGCTATCTACGTGATTTTTGATCTTTTGCACGGTACTTGGATTCGATCTCAAGATTTTTAGTTGACTGGGAAAGGCTACTTCAAACTGACCACAAAGAGACTTCTCAATGAAGATTTCCATGGTGGATCATGACTAGCCACCTCGATACCTGCGCGTGCCAAGCAGCACAGCCTTATGTCGCGCGCCATAGGAGGCCCTCGGTTTCGTCGCGGCACCGAAGGGTGCTAATCGTGACACCATCATCGAACGCAACATAATAAGACATCAAGTTGTGATCGAAATTAACGGGTTCAAACTACATTCAGGAAACATACGGTTCAACCTTACATCCCAAAGTCAAGTTATTACAAGGCCTCACTCCTTCACAGGGAGGGCACAAAAGACGATCCTAACATTATAGGCACGTGATGACTACTCTAAGCATCATCCTCCGAGTCAGTGTCAAGGATCTCCCCGCCGTCCTCATCACTGACAGGCTCTAACTCCTCGTCTTCTTCTTCTTCTGGCTCTTCCTCTGGTGCTTCTACAGGTGGGGCATCCTGTGGTCCATCAACCTCCACTTCATCATCATCCTCAGCCATGAAGATTCCCGAACCCATGTCCTCATCGGCGTTGTTGTTTTGAGGCAGCAGGGGATTAAGCTCGTTGTTCAGGCGGTGCACTTCTTCATGAAGATTATCATTGTATTCTTCAGCGTTCTCCAACTGTTGCTCGAGCTCAAACTGACGAGCTCTCAGAACATTCTCCTCGTGCCAGGCTTCATCCCTCTGTTCCATCACACGGACCAACATGCGTTGACAGTTGCGGTTTGCCACTGTCAACCTCTGGACTGCAAGCGTTTCTTGATCACGATCATGAATCACTTGTTCCAGTTGTTGCCGTGCTGCATTCCTGGCGGCAGTCACTTTAGCCAACTCGGCCCTCAGCCTTTCCACCTCAGTAGGCTCAGGGCGGGGCTCACGTGGAGCGAGCTGGTGACGCGGTGCCCTGCCCCCAGTGGACTTACGAGCGGTCCTCTTGGTACGGGCCATCTGTAGCAACAAGATAAGATACGACTTAAAGTGAGGATCATTTAGGGGATACGAAATTTACTTTAGTCGGGAGTACAGAAATTTTTAAGGAGGGAGTAAATGATATGTATGATATATTTAAACATGATGCATGCACGTTCCGTACGCCCTCTCACCTTAGTAGAAACCTAAAGTTCTAACGCTAGGCGGTGGCATACATACGTTCTCTCATATAAGCGAAACTATCGGTCTACTCGTTATGCTGTTAGTGTACCTGCAGAAAATTTCATTGCAGCCCAACAATTCCCAATATATGCACACAAGAAAGCAGTAAATTAAATACTTTCCATATACACATCCCCAGATGTATATACTTCAGTATCAAAGCTACCCGATAATAAGGTTCCCACAATTAAGTGCTTACATAATTACATGGTTTAAACACGTAAGTATGCAAGTCACCAAACTACTCTCCCCTAGATCGCCGGTTGGACGATCATGCTCTCACAACTCACACTTACCAGGGCGTCGAGGCAATTGATCCATACATTACCACCCAAGTGGATGGCATCCATACAATATCACGCCGTATGGACGACGAAATACAAACAAACAAGGCCCCCAAGTTAGTCTTTATAATAAGCCACCTAAGAGTCCTTATTTGGGCTAAGGGATGTGATCACTGGCATACCTATAAAATAATTTTTAGAGTTTAACCCTTTTCGCAAACAAATACTTTTGTTTTTAATTACCCGTAAGATGTGTTTAATGTTGAATTATGCTCCGGTACCAGCTGTAACAGAACCGACCAAATTATAAGAGCACAAGTACAAAAATAAGCACCGAAGCGCTCAAATTTTCGAACTTGAGCCCATATAATCCCGGTAGTCAATCAAAATCACGAAGGATTTCAAACCAAACTGCTTACAACCAGGATCGCATCATTCAACATACAACATCATACGTTACATTTCACAAGTAGTTCTGAAATAAGTTTACACCACGGAGTAGCAAATATTACAAACCAAGTTTGAAAGTAGCGGAAGCATAACACACACACTAGTTAATTAAATACTGCCAGTCTGGATGATCGACAATCCGCAAAAGCATGAGGAAAGTACATAAAGACGATCACGCCCTTGTGATCTAGTCATCATCACCCGCAGGGTGGAGACACGTCTTGCAGAATCCCTGATAAAGCATGTCATCTGCAACAGGAGGGAATAAACCCTGAGTACTGGAATGTACTCAGCTAGACTTACCCGTCGAAAACCAGAAATAAGATGACACCAAGGATTATGCAAGGCTTACACAAGAGGCTAGCTGACATAACATTTTGCATAAAGGCATAAGTAATTGAAACTCTTATGACCTGTACTAGCAGTTATTTTTAGCATTTACCTGTCATCTATCTTAGCACCTGTACTAAACATACACTTGATCATAATCAAACAACATGATTATTATATCCATAGCAGGTATATCATTATGGCAACATTGTATCATTCCCTTAACCACCAGTTCATTTAATGAGTTCTACATTGCCGCTGCTCAAGTCAAGTGCTCACTAACCGGGAGCGACGGCGATTCGAATCGAATTCCTATCCAGCTGGAGGGGTATTTCTAACACTCACCGAGTCACGCCTGGCGAAGGCTGCTCAGGTCATCTTTTGTACAGTTCAGGAATTGCGGGTCCGAATAATGTCGCGTCCCCAAGGGCGACACTCTGCCAGGTGATAGGGACTCTAACCCCCCCTTGGTCTCACGCCAATGTCCCCAAGCACATCCTTTCTCTCCTCCAAGATGCAACCTACCATTCGATTCCCGGCCTGAACCATACTACTCGACTTCGCGGTCGGAACGACTTATCCGGCCAACTAAGTGTTAGACTGCGTTCAACATGACTCAAGGACGTACAGCGAATCGGTCCTTAAACGACTCAGACGGGCATAGCTCCACACCCAAGACGTGAAGTGTCTTGCGGCTGTACTATCGAACTCCCGCCCGGTCTCAATTTCATTTTTAAGCATGGTTCCATCCACGATAGCCATAAAGCCACTCGTGACTCCTTCCTACATCTCGCGGATGACCGGAAATCACCCGACTTCTACCGTACTAAGCAGGGCTAAGCATTGACACGTGCCTACACCTAATATAGGATTCAGTACGATATCTGGACAAGGACAGGTATAATGCAACAAGTGTTTTCATATAACTCCTACAACTTAATGCAGTAAACAATTAACAGTACTCAAGATTAATTTATAAAACAGTAGGTTCAGCATGCACCGGGGCTTGCCTTTCAGAAAAGTTGAAGGCCGGTGGTCAGGGCACTCCGGCAAGTCTTCAGCGGCGTCTCCTTCGCCTGCTGGATCCTTGGGCTCCTGCTGCTCCTGGTTCTCCTCCGGAATCACAGGCTCGAATTCGAGGAGTGTCACCCCCTCCGGTGCACCTATTGCATGAATGCACAATAAATATAATGGATGCATAAATGGGTGCAACATGCTCGGAATGAAATGCATTTCAGAATAAAATACTCTATTCAAGTTATTTTATTAGTATGTGCAAATCTCTTCTCCAGTAGAGAAGTACTCACCTAATCTACTTAACCTAAGATAAAGCTGCTCATCCTCAGTTAAGGCCCTAACACCTAACAATTACAAAAGTAGCATGTCTTAGGATAATACACCATATCAATCAGTAAAACACCACAGTAAGCATTCTGGACAGCAGCTACTTGTTTTTATCACAACTGAAGATTTACAATTCCAAAAGATATGATCTAAGACAATCTGGAAAGCCTAAGAAATGCACTACAATTCATTTTCAGACCTCAACTCCAAACTCCTAAGTTTTCCATGTTAAACTTCACAAGTTCCAGAATCTGTCCTCTCAAAACAGAGAGTAGCAGATTTTTAACTGCCACTTCAAACAACAGTAACTCTCAAACTACTAATCCAAATGCTTCCAAATTTTGACACAAGCTAGTTCATCAAGTTTATTCCAACTTTGGTATTTACAAGTTTTCTAGCAACCAATTTTATCAAAGCCAAATTCAGAATTACTACTAGCTGTCCAGAAAACCTAAAATTACAAAGGTTAAACATTTATTGATGTGGCAAACATTCTCTAAGACCAAACTAATACTACTACAAGTTCACCAATGTCACAAAAACACCAGAAAGTGAGGTGTGCCCACCTAGAATATTTATTTAAACCCATTTCTTATTTTACTTAATTAATTAGGTGGAATTTTAAACATATATGTAAACTACTCCAAAAATTCTACAAAATTTACAGGGGACTCTCTGACCCACAAAGAGACTACTGTAAAATTTTGAACTCAATTTATTCACAGGAACTCCCTACACAAAATTCCCAAGCCAAAAAGGCTGATTTTTGTATAAATAACAAAGCATAGTCAAAAGTGTCAAACAACAGATTTATTAATTTTCTTGGACACTCTAGGGTACCAAGACATTCTCCAAAAATTTATATGAACATTGCACATGTAGAAAAATTACAAAAATTCATTTAAGTATTTCTTAAAATAACAAGATAGCATTACAACTTGAAAAGTACTTAAGCACTGACGCCCAAATTTTTACCAGAGCTAGGGCTAGCATAGAGTAACCTACCCACCAAATTTCATGATTTAAGGAACACTACAGCTCAAGTTATAAATTTAACAAATTTGCATGCATTCCAAAACACATTTGGAAGATCTATTAAATTCTTCAGAAAACTAAACATCACATACCAGATTTATATTTTTCTAAAATACTCCACATCATGTAGATCCTAACAAAATTTATCTCATAATTTTTGGGCAAGTAAAACCCTAGATCTTCATTTTTCCAAACCTTACTTAAAACTGTGACAAAAATCAAGAAATGAAATAAATCCCAAATGAAACTGGGCCGGCCCGGCTTGCTAGCGCGGCCCAGCCAGCGCGCGGCCTGCCTTGGCGCCCCGCCCGCGCGCGCGACGCTGACAGTGCGGGCCCGCAGGCCAGAGAGAGAGAGCGAAAGGGGGAAGACGGCCGCGACTCCGGCGAGCTCAAGCTCGCCGACGACGGCGCCTCCGGCGACGAAAGGAGCACCAACGGCTTCCCCGCGACTTCCCGCATCGACCAAACCTAGATTTGTTGAACCTATCCCACCCTAGCTACGACGGCCATAGCGACCGCGGCTTGGAGGCGGCACCCGGTGGTGGTCCGGCGAGCTCCGGGGGTCAGGGACCTAAGTGAGGTGTGCTGCGGCTTCCTGAGGACATGGCGGACCTCTCCATGCCACGGAAAAGGACGGAGGTGGAGCAAGTGCCACTGGCCACATGAGCACCGTACCGGCGGCCATGGCGCGGCGGCGCACGACGGTGTTCCGACGTGTACCGGCCATCCCATCCGGTAACGTCATCACCTAAGCTTCTCTACCCGACCCGGAACCCAAAACATGTACTAGTGAGAATGGAGGATGACCGTAGGGAGCTGGCCACGGTGAGCCGCCGCGCGGACAGTGCGCCGGTGAGGACTCACGGTGGCGGAAACCGAAATTCGCCCTCACCTCTACACAATCCGGTCAAGCAACGGTTGGATGAGGTGGAGGGGATGCTGGTGGAGCGGTGGACGGGATTTGGAGGACGGTGGCGCGATGGTGAGCTTGCACAAGCACGGGGCGGGCTGCGGCGGCAATGGCGCCTCCGTTTTCCGCCTCGGTGAACCCGGCCAGAGCGAGAGTGAAGGAGAGAAGAGTGAGCGCGAGTGTGGGGGTGGAGGTGTCGGCTCGGTCTTCATCTCCGCGCCTGGGCTCGCGACGTGGAGGCGACGACAGAGCTCGGACGCCACGCGACGACGCTCTTCTGCCCGGGCGCCACGACAGGCCGGAGTTCGAGCTCGTGACTGAAACCGCGCCTCCAAAGACCGACTGACAGGGCAGTTTCGTCGACGATTTACTCTCAAACCAGCTCGTATTAGTGAAACCTCCAATTAGCAAAGTTGTAGACCTATGTGAGCACTACAAGTTTGTAAAAGGCACCATGAGCTAGTTCGGTTTGGATTTGAAACTACAGGGCTCCAAACTAGTGTACTTGGAAACTGAAATGCAGTTTCAGAGATCAATGCCGACTGAAACCCTAACTTCTTGACACTATTTCTCCTAAACTATTGAGAACCAGGTGATGGTGATATTGACAATGTTGTAGAGCTATGTGTGGACAACAACTTTGTCAATTGGCTCTAAGACTGGTTTGGCCTAGTTTGTGGGTTACAAGTTGCTAAAGTGAGGTACAGTGAAACTGAAAAGTCCAATTTCCAGACTTAGAATTTTTCTAAGTGTTGATTCCCACTCAAGCTGACTTGTGGGCCATTTTTGAGCATGCTCTGGTCATTTTCATGAGATGGCCATATTAGAACTTTTGTTCCTCATGAAATTCTCTACAACTTTACTTAAGGGTGCTCTTCCATGCAAGGTCTCTAAATTAGACTTTTTAATTGGTCAAACTAAAGCCTTCTAGGGTCAAATGGTGGTCAAACTTTTCTTGGAGGGCAATTTTGTAATTTTGGTCAACATGAACCTTGTTCCAAATGTTACCCTAAGTATAACTAAGGTGTTGTAGGTCATGATTGGCTACCTTACCTCTTTGTTACACCAACTATCAAATACTTCATGAACTAAATCAAACAAACCCTAGAATAATTACATGTGTTGCATCACATAAAATAACAAACATGAATAATGCATGCTTATGTTTATGCCATGCAAATGCAATGCAATTAAGGACTAAACACTTGAAGTGTTACAGTTACAGAATGGTATCAGAGCCGACTATCGCGGTTTCACGGGCGCGTGTATCGTAGTTGCACAGGCATGGTGCGCATGGCTGGTGTGGACTCAGAGTGGTCACACAGCATGACACATGCGCTGGCACTGGACACACGGACGTGGCCAAGAGAGAACGTTCCTGGCTTGGGATTGACCGACGAGGACGTCGGTCTCTTAAGGGGGTGAGGATATAACATCCCAGCCCAGGGCTTAACAGGATTAATAGGATACTCATACCAATAAGTTGCAACTTCTTTTCCGGAAGCCCATCTCGAAAGAACTCCAAAGTTAAGCGTGCTTGGCCTGGAGCGATGGGTGACCGACCGGGAAGTTCTTTCCGGGTGTGCACGAGTGAGGACAAAGTGCGCAAAAAAGACTTGTGTTAGTCTGTGAGGGCAGTCTATGTCCTAGAAAAGCGACCAGATGTAAGCGGGCCCGACCTCGAGGAGGCGGGACGTTACAACAAACAGATGGGGTTTTGTTTTGTTGAAAGTTTAGCCATTGCTACTTCCTTGTAGACGCGTGTGTTGACTAGACCATCCGTTCTACTTGATTCAGAACCCCAACTTTGTGAGTTCAGATTGGTTTTTCATCTCCATATTTGCAATTGAGTTCCTTGTTCTACTTGTTCTTACTTGTTCCTCGATTGCTTGCAGGAATTACCCTAGTGGTTTGGTTGATCGTGCTCCACAAGATCACGACGGCTGTTGGAGGTGGTGTATCGGTTGCTAAGGCGCAGTCTTAGAAGGCTATAGTCGGGCCGTGAACGTCATCTCCATCCACCAATCGAGTTATCTCACGCTTCTCATCGAAAGATCGACCACAAACCCTTGCGGGTTCATATCAGTTGGTAATCAGAGCAAGGTTTATCGGTGAGAGACTTACAATTCTTCGCTGTTTTAATTTTCCTATAGTCCAGAAAAGCCAAAAAAATAGTAGATTAGTTTACCCGCACTCCTATAAACCCTTTGAGCCTTTGCTAGCACTGCTTAGTTAGGGCTTGTTGAGTTTTTGGTTGCATCGGTTGTGTCGAGTTGCTGGTCTTAGTGTCAATTCCTTTAGAGTTTTGAGTTCTATCACGTTTTGGTCACCACGAGATCCACCATCACCATATACATCGTTGCTGCGTTTCTGCCACCACGGATCCATATGATGTCCAATTTGGGAGTTTAAATACAATCTGGAAACTTGAAGTTGTCTTCTTTCCAACGGATTTGACTTTGCAGCAAAATTCGATCTGAGCACTCCACAATCATCTTAGAGATTTCCGCATCTGCGGTATTAACAAGAGTTGTTAAATCTGACTTCGAAGAGGCTATGTGCAATAGCCTTATTGTTTGGGTTGTCATAGTACCAAATAAAATAGTTAGGCCTCTGCAAAAAAAAAAGAAAAAGAAGAAGAAAAAGATAAGAGAAGGAGAAGAAACAAGGGGCTGAATCTATTGTTTTCTTCATGCTGTTCTAGTTGTTCTTTTTCAGTGACTACCTTTGTGTCTAGGCTCACGTCTCTAGCATGGTTTAGCCTAGAACCAGCACAGTACCTCCGTTCAATGATTATTCAGCTTGCTTTTGTGACTAACGTGGTGCTCGTACTTCCTTGCTTTAGCCCACCTATAGCTCCACATATTTTGACTATAGCTTGACAGGTGTTGTTGTTGCGGCACCGATACACTTCACTCCATGGTTGTAGACTTGTTGGTTGCCATCACCTCCTGTTTGGTTTGGTAAGAACTTGTAAGGGCTTGTTTTAACAAGTTGAGTTTGAGAGAGTTACAACCGACACATCCTAGTAGTTGATAGGAGGATATATATTATTTTTGTGTTTCTTGTTTTCTACTAATCATGGCAGGTGATATGGAGATTTTTGAGCTGTTGAAACTAGACCCTCATATTCAGGATGTCATTCAACACTTGCCGTTATATGATGGTAAGTTTGATCCTCAAGCTTACATTGAGTGGGAGTTAAAAGTAGACAATGAATTTGATGAGCATGACCTGTCCGAGAAACAAAAGATTTGTATTGCCTCTAATATTTTGATTGAAAATGCTTTGCTAGAATGGAAACACATTTGTAGGCACAACAAAGTTCCAGAATCTTGGAAAGACTTCAAATTTCTTTTTAGAGATGCATTCGTTCCTGCATATTATGATGATTATTTGCTTGCAAAATTAGACAACTTGAAGCAGGGTAGTAAGACTGTGAAACAATACTACCATAATTTTAAGATTTGTATCATGTTTGGTGGATTGGATGAATGCATGGAAGATGTTATGAGTAGATTCATGAGAGGGCTCAATTCTAAAATTCGAACCTTGTTAATTAGAAAATCATATTGCCATATTGGTCAATTGTTTTGTCTGGCTCTCAATACTGAAAAAGAGATTCTATTATCTGTGAATACTTGCTAGAATGATGTGACCCATAATGTCCAAAATTTGTCCACTCTGCATGCTAATAAAGAGCAACAAATAGTGGAACCCACTACTGATTTTCCTTTGTCACAAAATGAATTACTCGCTGTGCCATGTGATAAAGAGGAGTTGTGTGCTGATGATTCTTTTACTCCTATGCCACAAATAGCGAATAAGTGTGATACTTTTGGTTTGGAACCATACAAATATGCTGAAGATAAGCTTTTTCATCCTATTACATGTGCACAAGATGAACTGAATTTACTGTCCTCTTTAAATACTTTGAGATATATTGAATTTGATATTCTGTGTAATCTAAATTGTCTAAAAGAGAAACTTAAATTTGATTCTAGTTTGCCGAGTTTTAATCATTGTTCGCTTCATGCAATTGGCAAATATGACATCAAAGGAGAATATTTGGTGCATAAAGTTTATATTTGTTCTAATCTGAAATATCCTTTTGGGCCACAATACCATGATCAAATTGAGGGCTGCACTAACACTAATGATGTCTTGCAAAGTTTTTCTAGTTTTCCCCATATGCAACAGGATAAATATCATGAAGGGGGGCACGGTTCACTTTTACCTACAACACATACTCCAACAAAGATCAAATCGAGGATGGTTTGCTGTCAAGAAGGGGAGAATGATGAGGACATCATTGGCTCAAAGATGACCATGCCAACCACTTCTACACCAAAGGTGCAACCATTCTATATGAGGCTTATCATTGATGCATTTGATGAATTGATGCTGCACCATGATGTGTGTTCATTCTCATTTTCAGAATTACTTACATGGATCAAGGGAAGGTTTGATTGCATATGGAAAGCTGGAAGGTTAATGAAGTTGATTGGGGACCAAATCCAAGTATTCCTAACGTCCTCCGCTAGGCCACCATGTCACTTTGGTTCCAAGGACAGAAAGAGTCCAAGTCCAACACGTTTTGAAAGTTGAATTCGGACTACAAAATAGTCCCAAATTGCGACGGTCACCACGACTTCATACGGACCCCGATTGGGACGTTATAGCACTTTTTGGAAAGCTTATCAAGTCTATTTTCCAACGGATCTAGACTCATGGCTATATCTTATCCTATGCTTCTGCAATCATCGTTTCAACGCCGGGACCTTTTCTGCCTTTGGTGCTGCGTCACCCTATTTTGGGCCGATGGTCCATGTATCAATTTGGGTCCATTAAGGGCGTGTCCTAGGGTTGGAGAATGACCCCAACACCCCCCTGGTCGTTCCCCTAGGTATTAATAAGGATTAGAGCCACCACAAACAGATGGGGTTTTGTTTTGTTAAAAGTTTAGCCATTGCTACTTCCTTGTAGACGCGTGTGTTGACTAGACCATCCGTTCTACTTGATTCAGAACCCCAACTTTGTGAGTTCAGATTGGTTTTTCATCTCCATATTTGCAATTGAGTTGCTTGTTCTACTTGTTCTTGCTTGTTCCTCGATTGCTTGCAGGAATTACCCTAGTGGTTTGGTTGATCGTGCTCCACAAGATCACGACAGCTGTTGGAGGTGGTGTATCGGTTGCTAAGGCGCAGTCTTGGAAGGCTGTAGTCAGGCCGTGAACATCGTCTCCATCCACCAATCGAGTTATCTCACGCTTCTCATCGAAAGATCGACCACAAACCCTTGCGGGTTCATATCAGTTGGTAATCAAAGCAAGGTTTATCGGTGAGAGACTTCCAATTCTTCGCTGTTTTAATTTTCCTATAGTCTAGAAAAGCCAAAAAAATAGTAGATTAGTTTACCCGCACTCCTATAAACCCTTTGAGCCTTTGCTAGCACTGCTTAGTTAGGGCTTGTTGAGTTTTTGGTTGCATCGGTTGTGTCGAGTTGCTGGTCTTAGTGTCTATTCCTTTAGAGTTTTGAGTTCTATCACGTTTTGGTCACCACGAGATCCACCATCACCATATACATCGTTGCTGCGTTTCTGCCACCACGGATCCATATGATGTCCAATTTGGGAGTTTAAATACAATCTGGAAACTTGAAGTTGTCTTCTTTCCAACGGATCTGACCTTGCAGCAAAATTCGATCTGAGCACTCCACAATCATCTTAGAGATTTCCGCATCTGCGGTATTAACAAGAGTTGTTAAATCTGACTTCGAAGAGGCTATGTGCAATAGCCTTATTGTTTGGGTTGTCATAGTACCAAATAAAACATTTAGGCCTCTACAAAAAAAAAGAAAAATAAGAAGAAAAAGACAAGAGAAGGAGAAGAAACAAGGGGCTGAATCTGTTGTTTTCTTCATGCTGTGCTAGTTGTTCTTTTTCAGTGACTACCTTTGTGTCTAGGCTCACGTCTCTATCATGGTTTAGCCTAGAACCAGCACAGTACCTCCGTTGAACGATTATTCAGCTTGCTTTTGTGACTAACGTGGTGCTCGTACTTCCTTGCTTTAGCCCACCTATAGCTCCACATCCTAGTAGTTGATAGGAGGATATATATTATTTTTGTGTTTCTTGTTTTCTACTAATCATGGCAGGTGATATGGAGATTTTTGAGCTGTTGAAACTAGACCCTCATATTCAGGATGTCATTCAACACTTGCCGTTATATGATGGTAAGTTTGATCCTCAAGCTTACATTGATTGGGAGTTAAAAGTAGACAATGAATTTGATGAGCATGACCTGTCCGAGAAACAAAAGATTTGTATTGCCTCTAATATTTTGATTGAAAATGCTTTGCTAGAATGGAAACACATTTGTAGGCACAACAAAGTTCCAGAATCTTGGAAAGACTTCAAATTTCTTTTTAGAGATGCATTCATTCCTGCATATTATGATAATTATTTGCTTGCAAAATTAGACAACTTGAAGCAGGGTAGTAAGACTGTGAAACAATACTACCATAATTTTAAGATTTGTATCATGTTTGGTGGATTGGATGAATGCATGGAAGATGTTATGAGTAGATTCATGAGAGGGCTCAATTCTAAAATTCGAACATTGTTAATTAGCAAATCATATTTCCATATTGGTCAATTGTTTTGTCTGGCTCTCAATACTGAAAAAAGAGATTCTATTTTCTATGAATACTTGCTAGAATGATGTTACCCATAATGTCCAAAATTTGTCCACTCTGCATGCTAATGAAGAGTAACAAATAGTGGAACCCACTACTGATTTTCCTTTGTCACAAAATGAATTACTCGTTGTTCCTTGTGATAAAGAGGAGTTGTGTGATGATGATTCTTTTACTCCTATGCCACAAGTAGCGAATAAGTGTGATACTTTTGGTTTGGAACCATACAAATATGCTGAAGATAAGCTTTTTCATCCTATTACATGTGCACAAGATGAATTGAATTTACTATCCTCTTTAAATACTTTGGGTTATATTGAATTTGATATTCTGTGTAATCTAAATTGTCTAAAAGAGAAACTTAAATTTGATTCTAGTTTGCCGAGTTTTAATCATTGTTCGCTTCATGCAATTGGCTAATATGACATCAAAGGAGAATATTTGGTGCATAAAGGGGAGCACGGTTTTTCTAGTTTTCCCCATATGCATCAGGATAAATATCATGAAGGGGAGCATGGTTCACTTTTACCTACAACACATACTCCAACAAAGATCAAATCGAGGACGGTTTGCTGTCAAGAAGGGGAGAATGATGAGGACATCATTGGCTCAAAGATGACCATGCCAACCACTTCTACACCAAAGGTGCAACCATTCTATATGAGGCTTATCATTGATGCATTTGATGAATTGATGCTGCACCATGATATGTGTTCATTCTCATTTTCAGAATTACTTACATGGATCAAGGGAAGGTTTGATTGCATATGGAAAGCTGGAAGGTTAATGAAGTTGATTGGGGACCAAATCCAAGTATTCCTAACGTCCTCCGCTAGGCCTCCACGTCACTTTGGTTCCAAGGATAGAAAGAGTCCAAGTCCAACACGTTTTGGAAGTTGAATTCGGACTGCAAAATAGTCCCAAATTGCGACGGTCACCACGACTTCATACGGACTCCGATTGGGACATTATAGCACTTTTTGGAAAGCTTATCAAGTCTATTTTCCAACGGATCTAGACTCATGGCTATATCTTATCCTATGCTTCTGCAATCATCGTTTCAACGCCGGGACCTTTTCTGCCTTTGGTGCTGCGTCACCCTATTTTGGGCCGATGGTCCATGTATCAATTTGGGTCCATTAAGGGCGTGTCCTAGGGTTGGAGAATGACCCCAACACCCCCCTGGTCGTTCCCCTAGGTATTAATAAGGATTAGAGCCACCACAAACAGATGGGGTTTTGTTTTGTTAAAAGTTTAGCCATTGCTACTTCCTTGTAGACGCGTGTGTTGACTAGACCATCCGTTCTACTTGATTCAGAACCCCAACTTTGTGAGTTCAGATTGGTTTTTCATCTCCATATTTGCAATTGAGTTGCTTGTTCTACTTGTTCTTGCTTGTTCCTCGATTGCTTGCAGGAATTACCCTAGTGGTTTGGTTGATCGTGCTCCACAAGATCACGACAGCTGTTGGAGGTGGTGTATCGGTTGCTAAGGCGCAGTCTTGGAAGGCTGTAGTCAGGCCGTGAACATCGTCTCCATCCACCAATCGAGTTATCTCACGCTTCTCATCGAAAGATCGACCACAAACCCTTGCGGGTTCATATCAGTTGGTAATCAAAGCAAGGTTTATCGGTGAGAGACTTCCAATTCTTCGCTGTTTTAATTTTCCTATAGTCTAGAAAAGCCAAAAAAATAGTAGATTAGTTTACCCGCACTCCTATAAACCCTTTGAGCCTTTGCTAGCACTGCTTAGTTAGGGCTTGTTGAGTTTTTGGTTGCATCGGTTGTGTCGAGTTGCTGGTCTTAGTGTCTATTCCTTTAGAGTTTTGAGTTCTATCACGTTTTGGTCACCACGAGATCCACCATCACCATATACATCGTTGCTGCGTTTCTGCCACCACGGATCCATATGATGTCCAATTTGGGAGTTTAAATACAATCTGGAAACTTGAAGTTGTCTTCTTTCCAACGGATCTGACCTTGCAGCAAAATTCGATCTGAGCACTCCACAATCATCTTAGAGATTTCCGCATCTGCGGTATTAACAAGAGTTGTTAAATCTGACTTCGAAGAGGCTATGTGCAATAGCCTTATTGTTTGGGTTGTCATAGTACCAAATAAAACATTTAGGCCTCTACAAAAAAAAAGAAAAATAAGAAGAAAAAGACAAGAGAAGGAGAAGAAACAAGGGGCTGAATCTGTTGTTTTCTTCATGCTGTGCTAGTTGTTCTTTTTCAGTGACTACCTTTGTGTCTAGGCTCACGTCTCTATCATGGTTTAGCCTAGAACCAGCACAGTACCTCCGTTGAACGATTATTCAGCTTGCTTTTGTGACTAACGTGGTGCTCGTACTTCCTTGCTTTAGCCCACCTATAGCTCCACATCCTAGTAGTTGATAGGAGGATATATATTATTTTTGTGTTTCTTGTTTTCTACTAATCATGGCAGGTGATATGGAGATTTTTGAGCTGTTGAAACTAGACCCTCATATTCAGGATGTCATTCAACACTTGCCGTTATATGATGGTAAGTTTGATCCTCAAGCTTACATTGATTGGGAGTTAAAAGTAGACAATGAATTTGATGAGCATGACCTGTCCGAGAAACAAAAGATTTGTATTGCCTCTAATATTTTGATTGAAAATGCTTTGCTAGAATGGAAACAGATTTGTAGGCACAACAAAGTTCCAGAATCTTGGAAAGACTTCAAATTTCTTTTTAGAGATGCATTCATTCCTGCATATTATGATAATTATTTGCTTGCAAAATTAGACAACTTGAAGCAGGGTAGTAAGACTGTGAAACAATACTACCATAATTTTAAGATTTGTATCATGTTTGGTGGATTGGATGAATGCATGGAAGATGTTATGAGTAGATTCATTAGAGGGCTCAATTCTAAAATTCGAACATTGTTAATTAGCAAATCATATTTCCATATTGGTCAATTGTTTTGTCTGGCTCTCAATACTGAAAAAAGAGATTCTATTTTCTATGAATACTTGCTAGAATGATGTTACCCATAATGTCCAAAATTTGTCCACTCTGCATGCTAATGAAGAGCAACAAATAGTGGAACCCACTACTGATTTTCCTTTGTCACAAAATGAATTACTCGTTGTTCCTTGTGATAAAGAGGAGTTGTGTGATGATGATTCTTTTACTCCTATGCCACAAGTAGCGAATAAGTGTGATACTTTTGGTTTGGAACCATACAAATATGCTGAAGATAAGCTTTTTCATCCTATTACATGTGCACAAGATGAATTGAATTTACTATCCTCTTTAAATACTTTGGGTTATATTGAATTTGATATTCTGTGTAATCTAAATTGTCTAAAAGAGAAACTTAAATTTGATTCTAGTTTGCCGAGTTTTAATCATTGTTCGCTTCATGCAATTGGCTAATATGACATCAAAGGAGAATATTTGGTGCATAAAGGGGGAGCACGGTTTTTCTAGTTTTCCCCATATGCATCAGGATAAATATCATGAAGGGGAGCATGGTTCACTTTTACCTACAACACATACTCCAACAAAGATCAAATCGAGGACGGTTTGCTGTCAAGAAGGGGAGAATGATGAGGACATCATTGGCTCAAAGATGACCATGCCAACCACTTCTACACCAAAGGTGCAACCATTCTATATGAGGCTTATCATTGATGCATTTGATGAATTGATGCTGCACCATGATATGTGTTCATTCTCATTTTCAGAATTACTTACATGGATCAAGGGAAGGTTTGATTGCATATGGAAAGCTGGAAGGTTAATGAAGTTGATTGGGGACCAAATCCAAGTATTCCTAACGTCCTCCGCTAGGCCTCCACGTCACTTTGGTTCCAAGGATAGAAAGAGTCCAAGTCCAACACGTTTTGGAAGTTGAATTCGGACTGCAAAATAGTCCCAAATTGCGACGGTCACCACGACTTCATACGGACTCCGATTGGGACATTATAGCACTTTTTGGAAAGCTTATCAAGTCTATTTTCCAATGGATCTGGACTCATGGCTATATCTTATCCGGTGCTTCCACAATCATCGTTTCAACGCCGGGACCTTTTCTGCCTTTGGTGCTGCGTCACCCTATTTTGGGCCGATGGTCCATGTATTAATTTGGGTCCATTAAAGACGTGTCCTAGGGTTGGAGAACGACCCAACACCCCCTGGTCGTTCCCCTAGGTATTAATAAGGATTAGAGCCATCACAAACAGATGGGGTTTTGTTTTGTTGAAAGTTTAGCCATTGCTACTTCCTTGTAGACACGTGTGTTGACTAGACCATCCGTTCTACTTGATTCAGAACCCCAACTTTATGAGTTCAGATTGGTTTTTCATCTCCATATTTGCAATTGAGTTGCTTGTTCTACTTGTTCTTGCTTGTTTCTCGATTGCTTGCAGGAATTACCCTAGTGGTATGGTTGATCGTGCTCCATAAGATCACGACGGCTGTTGGAGGTGGTGTATCGGTTGCTAAAGCGTAGTCTTGGAAGGCTATAGTCGGGCCGTGAACGTCATCTCCATCCACCAATCGAGTTATCTCACGCTTCTCATCGAAAGATCGACCACAAACCCTTGCGGGTTCATATCAGTTTGGATGCAACCAGCGATACTTCTAGGTGATGAGGCTCAAGTGGAAGGTCGATTCAGTCCGTTTGAAGATAGTGTTAATCTTTACGCAAGATGGATGCATGTTTTGCGTTGAACGTACCAGAGGCTCAGAGATCGTTTTGAACGCAGCCAATGGAACTTCTAGGAGACGTGGGTCATGTGGAATCTCGTTTCGGTCCATTTGGAGATGATGTTAATGTTAGTGCAAGATAGGTGCATGTTTTGCGCCAAACATACCATAGGCTCAGAAATTGTTTTGGACGCACCCGATGGTACTCCTAGGTGACGAGGCTCAAGTGGAAGCTTGATTCAGTCTGTTTGCAGATAGTGCTAATCTTGACGCAAGATAGATGCACGGTTTGTGCTGAACGTACCACAGGCTTAGAAAACATTTTGGGCACACCCGATGGAACTCTTAGGTGAAGTGGGTCATGTGGAATCTCATTTTGGTCTGTTTGGTGACATGTTAGTGTCGGTGCAAGATAGGTGCACGGTTTGAGTCAAACGTACTATAGGCTGAGAAATCGTTTTGGACACACCCGGTGATACTTCTAGGTGATGAGGCTCAAGTGGAAGCTTGATTCAGTCCATTTGGAGGTAGTGCTAATCTTGACATCAGATGGACGGACAGTTTGTGTCAAACGTACCACAAGCTCAGAAATCATTTTAGACGCACCCGATGGAACACCTTGGAGATGTGGGTCATGTGGAATCTCATTTTGGTACATTTGGAGACAGTGTTAGTGTTAGTGCAAGATAGTTGCATCGTTTGCGCCAAACGTACCATAGGCTCAGAAATTATTTTGAATGCACCCAGATACTCCTAGGTAACAAGGCTCGAGTGGAAGCTCGATTCAGTCCGTTTGGAGATAGAGCTAACCTTGACAGAAGATTGTTGCACGGTTTGTGACAAACATACGATAGGCTCAGAAATCATATTGGACACACCCGATGGAACACCTTGGTGCCGTGGGCCATGTGGAATCTTGTTTCGATCTGTTTTGAGACAGTGTTAGTGTCAGTGCAAGATGGGCGCATGGTTTGCGCCCAACGTACCATAGGCTCAAAAATCATTTTGGACGTAACTAGTGATACTTCTAGGTGACGAGGCTCAAGTGGAAGGTCGATTCAGTCCATTTGGAGACAGTACTAATTTTAATGCAAGATGGATGCACGGTTTGCGTCGAACATACCATAGGCTTAGAAATCATTTTGGACGCACCCGTTGGAACCTCTTGGAGACGTGGGTCATGTGGAATCTTGTTTCAGTCCGTTTGGTGACAGTGTTAACGTTAGTGCAAGATAGGTGCATGGTTTGCACCAAACGTACCATAGGCTCATAAATCATTTTGGACGTACCCGATGGTACTCCTAGGTGACGACACTCAAGTGGATGCTTGATTCACTTTTGTTTGCAGATAGTGCTAATCTTGACGAAAGATAGTTGCATGGTTTGTGCTAAACGTACCATATGCTCAGAAATCATTTTGGACTCACTCAACAGTACTCCTAGGTGACATGGGCATGAGGAATCTCATTTTAGTCCATTTGGAGATAGTGTTAATGTCAGTGGAATATAGGTGCACTATTTGCACCAAATGTATCATAGGCTCATAAATCGTTTTGGATGCAACCAATGATACCACTAGGTGACGAGGCTCATGTGGAAGCTCGATTCAGTCCGTTTGGATATATTGCAAATATTGACGCAAGATAGGTACATGGTTTGCGCCGAACGTACAATAGGCTTAGAAATCGTTTTGTATGCACCCGATGGTACTCTTAGGTGACAAGGCCCAAGTGGATGCTCATTTCATTCCGTTTGGGGATAGTGCTAATCTTGATGCAAGATATGTGCATGATTTACGCTGAATGTTCCACAGGCTCATAAATCATTTCGGACGCACCCGATGGTACTCCTACATGACGTGGGTCATGTGGAATCTCATTTTGGTCCATTTGGAGATAGTGTTAGTGTCGATGCAAGGTAGGTGCATGGTTTACGCCAAACATACCGAAGCCTTAGAAACGTTTTGGACGAACCCAATGATGCTCCTAGGTGACGAGGCTCAAGTAGAAGCTCGATTCAGTCCATTTGGAGATCGTGCTAATCTTGACGCAAGATAGGTGCATGGTTTGCGCTGAACGTACCATAGGCTTAGAAATCATTTTGGACACACCTGATGCAACTCCTTGGTGAAGTGAGCCATGTGGAATCTTGTTTTGGTCCGTTTGGAGACAATGTTAGTGTCGGTGCAAGTTAGGTGCATGATTTGTGCTAAACGTACGATAGACTCAGAAATCATTTTTGATGAGGACATCATTGGCTCAAAGATGACCATGCCAACCACTTCTATACCAAAGGTGCAACCATTCTATATGAGGCTTATCATTGATGCATTTGATGAATTGATGCTGCACCATGATGTGTGTTCATTCTCATTTTCAGAATTACTTACATGGATCAAGGGAAGGTTTGATTGCATATGGAAAGCATAGAAGGTTAATGAAGTTGATTGGGGACCAAATCCAAGTATTCCTAATGTCCTCCGCTAGGCCACCACGTCACTTTGGTTCCAAGGACAGAAAGAGTCCAAGTCCAACATGTTTTGGAAGTTGAATTGGGACTGCAAAATAGTCCCAAATTGCGACGGTCACCACGACTTCATACAGACTCCGATTGTGACATTATAGCACTTTTTGGAAAGCTTATCAAGTCTATTTTCCAACGGATCTGGACTCATGGCTATATCTTATCCGATGCTTCCACAATCGTCGTTTCAACGCCAGGACCTTTTCTGCCTTTGGTGCTGCGTCACCCTATTTTGGGCCGATGGTCCATGTATCAATTTGGGTCCATTAAGGACGTGTCCTAGGGTTGGAGAACGACCCCAACACCCCTCTGGTCGTTCCCCTAGGTATTAATAAGGATTAGAGCCGCCACAAACAGATTGAGTTTTGTTTTGTTGAAAGTTTAGCCATTGCTACTTCCTTGTAGACGCGTGTGTTGACTAGACCATCCGTTCTACTTGATTTAGAACCCCAACTTTGTGAGTTCAGATTGGTTTTTCATCTCCATATTTGCAATTGAGTTGGTTGTTCTACTTGTTCTTGCTTGTTCCTCAATTGCTTGCAGGAATTACCCTAGTGGTTTGGTTGATCGTGCTCCACAAGATCACGACGGCTGTTGGAGGTGGCGTATCGGTTGCTAAGGCGCAGCTTGGAAGGCTGTAGTCGGGCCATGAATGTCATCTCCATTCCCAAATCGAGTTTCTCACGCTTCTCATCGAAGGATCGACCACAAACCCTTGTGGGTTCATATCACATTTTGGCCACACCCGATGTACTCCTAGGTGATGAGGCTAAAGTGGAAACTCGATTCAGTCCGTTTAGAGATAGTGCGAATCTTGACGCAAGATAACTGCATGGTTTGCGTCGAACGTACCACAGGCTCAGAAAACATTTTTGACACACCCGATGGAACTCCTAGGTGACGTGGGTCATGTGGAATGTCATTTTGGTCCGTTTGGTGACATGTTAGTGTCGGTGCAAGATAGGTGCGCGGTTTGCGCCAAATGTACCATAGGCTCATAAATCATTTTGGACACACCTAGTGATACTTCTAGGTATTGAGGCTCAAGTGGAAGCTCAATTTAGTCCGTTTAGAGATAGTGCTAATATTGATGTCAGATGGATGCACAGTTTGCATCAAAAGTACCACAGGCTCAGAAATCATTTTGGATGCACCCGATGGAACTCCTAGGAGATGTGGGTCACGTGGAATCTTGTTTCTATCCATTTAGAGACAGTATTAGTGTCGGTGCAAGATAGGTGCACGATTTACGCCAAACATACCATAGGCTCAGAAATCGTTTTGGATGCACCCAGCGATACTCCTAGGTGACAAGGCTCAAGTGGAAGGTCGATTCAGTCCGTTTGGAGACAATGCTAATTTTGACGCAAGATGGATGCACCGTTTGCATTCAATGTACCACGGGCTCAAAAATCATTTTGGATGCACCCGATGGAACTTCTAGGAGACGTGGGTCATGTGGAATCTTGTTTTGGTCCGTTTGGTGACAGTGTTAATGTCAGTGCAATATAGGTGCACGGTTTGCACCAAATATACCATATGCTCAGAAATCGTTTTGGACGCACCCGATGGTACTCCTAGGTGACGACTCTCAAGTGGATGCTAATCTTGATGAAAGATAGTTTCACGGTTTGTGCCGAACGTAACATACGCTCAAAAATCGTTTTGGACTCACCCAACCATACTCCTTGATGACGTGGGCATGAGGAATCTCATTTGGGTCTGTTTGGAGATGGTGTTAGTGTTAGTGGAATATAGGTGCACTGTTTGCGCTAAACGTATCATAGGATCAAGTGGAAGCTCAATTCAGTCCGTTTGGAGATAGTGCAAATCTTGACGCAACATAGGTGCACGGTTTGCACCGAACGTACCATAGGCTTAGAAATCATTTTGGACGCACCCAATGAAATCTTGTTTTAGTCTGTTTGGAGATAGTGTTAGTGTCGGTGCAAGATAGGTGCATGGTTTGTGCGAAATGTACCATAGGCTCAGAAATTGTTTTGGACGCACCCGATGGTACTCCTAGGTGACGAGTCTCAAGTGGATGCTCGTTTCATTCCATTTGGAATAGTGCTAATCTTGACGCAAGATAGGTGCACGATTTGCGCTGGACGTACCACAAGCTCAGAAATCATTTTGGACGCATCCAATGGGACACCTAGTTGACGTGGGTCATGTGGAATCTCGTTTTGGTCCGTTTGGAGACAATATTAGTTTCGGTGCAAGATAGATGCACAGTTTGCGCTAGACATACCAAAGGCTTAGAAATCGTTTTGGACGCACTTGATGGAACTCCTTAGTGTCATGGGCCATTTGGAATCTCATTTCGGTCCATTTGGAGACAATGTTAGTGTCTGTGCAAGATAGGTGTACGGTATGCGTCAAACGTACTATAGGCTCAGAAATCATTTTGGACACACCCAATGATGCTCCTAGGTGATGAGGCTCAAGTAGAAGCTCGATTCAGTCTGTTTGGAGATATTGCTAATCTTGATGCAGATAGGTGCATGGCTTGCGCCGAACGTACTATAGGATCAGAAATCATTTTGGATGCACCCGATGCAAATCCTTGGTGACGTGGGCCATGTGGAATCTCGTTTCGGTCTGTTTGAAGACAGTGTTAGTGTCGATGCAAGTTAGGTGCACAATTTTCCCCAAACGTACCATAGGCTTAGAAATCATTTTGGCCACACCTGATGGTACTCCTAGGTGACGAGGCATAAGTGGAAGCTCGATTCAATCCGTTTGGAGATAGTGCTAATCTTTACGCAAAACAACTACACGGTTTGCACCGAACATACCACAGGCTGAGAAAACATTTTGGATGCACCCGATGGCTCAAGTGGAAGCTCGAGTCAGTCCATTTGGAGATATAGCTAATCTTGACGCACGATAGGTGCACGATTTGCGCCATTGTATGGCAGGCTTTGAAATCATTTTGTACACACTCGATGGAACTCCTAGGTGACATGGGTCTTGTTGAATCTCGTTTTGGTCCGTTTGGAGACAGTGTTAGTGTCGATGCAAGATAGGTGGACGGTTTGCGCCAATCGTACCATAGGCTCAGAAATTATTTTGGACGCACCTGATGGTACTTCAAGGTGACGAGGCTCAAGTGGATGGTCGTCTCATTCCTATTGGAGATAGTGCTAACCTTGACGCAAGATAGGTGCACGATTTGCGCCGAATGTACCATAGGCTCAGATAACATTTTGGACGCACCCGATCGAACTCCTAGGTGGCGTGGGTCATGTGGAAACTTATTTTGGTCCATTTGGAGATAGTGTTAGTGTTGGTGCAAGATAGGTGCACGGTTTGCGCCAAACGTACCATAGGCTCTGAAATCATTTTGGACACACCCAGTGATACTCCTAGGTGATGAGGCTAAGTGGAAGCTTGATTTAGTCAATTTGGAGATAGTGCTAATCTTGACGTAAGATGGACACACGGTTTGCGTCAAACGTACCGTAGGCTCAGAAATCATTTTGGACGCACCCGATGGAACTCCTTGGACACGTGGGTCATATGGAATCTCATTTCAGTCCATTTGGAGACAGTGTTAGTGTTGGGGCAAGAAAGGTGCACGGTTTGCGCTAAACGTACCATAGGCTCATAAATCGTTTTGGACGTACCCGATGGTACTCCTAGGTGGCGAGGCTCAAGTGGAAGCTTGATTCAGTCTATTTGGAGATAGTGCTAATTTTGACGCAAGAGAGGTGCAGGGTTTGCGCCGAACATACCACAAGCTCAGAAAATCATTTTGGACGCACCCGATGTAACTTCTTGGTGACGTGGGTCATTTGGAATCTCGTTTCGGTTCATTTAGATACGGTGTTAGTGTCAGTGCAACACAGGTGCATGGTTTATGCCAAACATACCATAGGCTCAGAAATTGTTTTGGACGCTCCTGATGGTACCCCTAGGAGGTGTCAGCCTGGGCAAACGGTTCCAACCGACAAATCGGTTCGATTTATTCGGTGCGGCGGAACTTTGGTTTAGGGGCAGATAGGAACCGATCGGTGGCAAGAAAAATGCAAAACCGATGATTTTGGTTTCGGTCTAATCGTTTGGGCTTCGGTTTCCACCGAAGTTTGCCTTGCCCTACCTGCCAACTGGGGACGCTGTGCTCCTGCGGCCACGTACCACACCCTGGCCACGCCGCCCGTATCTCGCACGCTTGGTCACCGCACGCATGCGTGGCCACGCAGGCCACAGCTCGCTCGGTGCTTGCCCAGCCGCGTCGCCCTTGCTTGGCCACCGCCCGTGGCTCGCACGCGCCCGGCCTTTTCGCCTTGGCCGTAGCCCGCAGGCTCGCTCACGTAGCCACGTTGTCGCCCTTTGCGATGCCTCGTAGACTGTCGCAGCCCTGCCCCTAGCACCGACGCCGCCGCCACAAATTTTTGTTTTGGGAATGGATGGAGGTGGAAGACATGGGATGGGAGAGCTCCTACGGATAAGGCTCTTGTGTTTGTAAGATGGGCTGCAACTGCAAGGTTGGGTTGGGCCTATACGGGCCAAGGTGGGAGGATGGGATGGAGAGGAGAGCGGTGGAGCACGCAGGGAAGATGAATTCGGTTGCTTTGGGTGTTTGGTTTCTGGAGTCTGGGAACCGAAGCCGACGGCACACACCGAAGTTTGCAAAATCAGAAACCGAAGCCAAATTCAAAAACCAAAAAAACCGAAAATTCAGTTCGGTTCTCGGTTTTAGGGTTAAAAGTGCCTAGGCTGAAGGAGATGTGGCTCAAGTGGATGCTCATTTCATTCCATTGGGAGATGGTGCTAATCTTGACGCAAGGTAGGTGCACGGTTTGCGCCGAACGTACCATAGGCTCAGAAATCATTTTGGACACACCCGATGGAACTCCTTGGTGATGTGGGCCATGTGAATGTCGTTTCGGTCCATTTGGAGACAATGTTAGTGTCGATGGAACTGCTAGGTGACATTAGTCATGTGGAATCTCGTTTTGGTCCATTTAGAGACAACATTAGTGTCAGTGGAAGATAGGTGCACGGTTTGCGCAAAACGTACCATAGCCTCAAAAATAATTTTGGACGCACCCATTGATACTACTAGGTGACGAGGCTCAAGTGGAAGGTCGATTTAGTCCGTTTGGAGAGATTGCTAACCTTGACGCAAGATGGATGCACGGTTTGCGTCGAACGTACCACCGGCTCAAAAGCCATTTTTGATGCGCCCGATGGAACTTCTTCGAGACGTGTGTCATGTAGAATCTCATTTCGGTCCATTTGGAGACAGTGTTATTGTCAGGGCAAGATAGGTGCTTGGTTTTAGCCAAACGTACCATAGGCTCAGAAAAATAATTATGGGCACACCCGATGGTACTCCTAGGTGACGAGGCAAAAGTGGGAGCTCAAATCAGTCCGTTTGGAGATAGTGCTAATCTTGATGCAAGATTGGTGCACGATTTGCACCAAACGTACCATAAGCTCAGAAATCATTTTGGACACACCCGATGAAACTCCTTGGTGACCTTGGTTATGTGGATTCTTATCTCAATCCATTTGGATATAGTGTTAGTGTCGGTGTAAGATAGGAGCATGGTTTGCGCCAAACGTACTATAGGCTCAGAAATTGTTTTGGACGCACCTGACGGTACTCCTAGGTGATGAGGCAGAAGTCGATGCTTGTTTCACTCCGTTTGCAAATAGTGCTAATCTTGATGTAGGATAGGTGCACAAATTGTGTCGAACGTACCACAGGCTCAAAAATCGTTTTGGATGCACCCGATGGAACTCCTAGGTGAGGTGGGTCATGTGGAATCTCATTTTGGTCCGTTTGAAGACAGTGTTAGTTTTAGTGCAAGATAGGTGCATGGTTTGCGCCAAACGTACCATAGGCTCAGAAATTGTTTTGGATGCACTCAAGATACTCCTAGGTGATGAGGCTCAAGTGGAAGCTCAATCCAGTCCGTTTGGAGATAGTGACAACCTTGACGCAAGATAGGTGCACGGTTTGCGCCGAATGCACCATAGACTCAGAAATCATTTTGGACGCACCAGATGGGACTCTGGTGATGTGGGCCATGTGGAATCTTGTTTCGGTCCGTTTGGAGATATTTGTTAGTGTCAGTGCAAGATAGATACATGGTTTGCGTGAAACATACCATAGACTCATAAATCATTTTGGACGCACCCGACGGTACTCCTAGGTGACGATGCTCAAGTGGATGCCTGTTTCATTCTGTTTGGAATGGTGGTAATCTTGACGCAAGATAGGTGCATGGTTTGCACCGAATATACCACAGGCTTAGAAATCATTTCAGACACACTCGATGGAACTCCAAGTTGACGTGGGTCATGTGGAATCTTGTTTTGCTCCGTTTGGAGACAATGTTAGTTTCGGTGCAAGATAGGTGCACAGTTTGCGCCAAACGTTGCATAGGCTCATAAATCATTTTGGATGCACCCAATGATACTCCTAGATGACAAGGCTCAAGTGGAAGCTCGATTCAGTCCGTTTGGAGATAGTGCTAACCTTGACGCAAGATAGGTGCATGGTTTGCGCTAAACGCCCTATATGCTCATAAATCATTTTGGACACACCCGATGGAACTCCTTGGAGACGTGGACCATGTGGAATCTCGTTTTGATCCGTTTGGAGACAGTGTTAGTGTCGGAGCAAGATTGGTGCATGGTTTGCGTGAAACGTACCATGGGCTCTGAAATCATTTTGGATGCACCTGATGGTACTACAAGGTGACAAGGCTCAAGTGGAAGCTCGTTTCATTCCGTTTGGAACAGTGCTAATCTTAACACAAGATGGGTGCACAATTTGCGTCGAACGTAGCACATGCTCAAAAATTATTTTGGACGCACTCGATGGACTGCTTGGTGACGTGGGTCATGTGGAATCTCGTTTCAGTCCATTTGGATACAGTGTTAGTGTCAGTGCAAGATAGGTATATGGCTTGCGCGAAACGGACCATAGGCTTAGAAATCATTTTGGACAGACTCGATGGTACTCCTAGGTGGCGAGGCTCAAGTGGATGCTTGTTTCATTCCATTTGGAGACAATGTCAGTTTCGGTGCAAGATCGGTGCACAGTTTATGCCAATCATACCATAGGCTTAGAAATCGTTTTGGATGTACCAGATGGAACTCCTTGGTGATGATGGCCATTTGGAATCTCGTTTCGATCCGTTTGGAGATAGTGTTAGTGTCGGTGCAAGATAGGTGTACGGTTGCGCCAAACATACCATAGGCTTAGAAATAATTTTGGACACACCCGATGCTACTCCTAGGTGACGAGGCTCAAGTGGAAGCTCGTGTGAGTCCGTTTGGAGATAGTGCTAATCTTGATGCAAGATAGGTGCACGGTTTGCGCCGAATGTACCATAGTCGCAGAACTTGTTTTGGACGCACCCGATGTAACTCCTACGCGACTAGGGTCATGTGGAATCTCGTATCGATCTGTTTGGAGATAGTGAGAGTTTTGGTGCAAGATTGATGCACGGTTTGCGCCAAACATACCATAGGATCAGACATCGTTTTGGATACACCAGATAGTACTCCTAGGTGATAAAGCTCAAGTGGAAGCACGATTCAGTCTGTTTAGAGATAGTCCTAATCTTGACGCAAGATGGGTGCACAGTTTGCACCGAACATACCACATGCTCATAAATCATTTTGGACGCACCCGATGGAACTCCTAGGTGACGAGGCTCAAGTGGATGCTCGTTTCATTCTATTTTCGAGATAGTGCTAACCTTGACGCAAGATAGGTGCATGATTTGCGCCGAACGTACCATGGGCTCTGAATATCTTTTTGGATGCACTTGATAGAACTCCTTGGTGACGTGGGTCATGTGGAATTTTGTTTTGGTCCATTTGGAGACAGTGTTAGTGTCAGTGAAAGATAGGTGCACGGCTTGCCCAAAACGTACCATAGGCTCTGAAATCATTTTGGACGCGCCCAGTGATACTTCTAGGTGATGAGACTCAAGTGGAAGGTTGATTCAGTCCGTTTGTAGATAGTGCTAATCTTGACACAAGATGGATGCATGGTTTGCGTCGAATGTACCTCCGGCTCAGAAGCCGTTCTGGACACACACGACGGGACTGCTAGGAGATGTGGGTCATGTGGAATCTTGTTTCGGTATGTTTGGAGACAATGTTAAGGTCAGTGCAAGATAGGTGCACAGTTTGCGCCAAACGTATCATAGGCTTAGAAATCATTTTGGCCACACCCAATGGTACTCCTAGGTGATGAGCTCAAGTGGAAGCTCGATTCGGTCCGTTTGGAGATAGTGCTAATCTTGACGCAAGATAGGTGCACGGTTTGCACCGAAAGTACCATGGGCTCGAAAATCATTTTGGATGCACCCGATTGAACTCCTTGGTGACGTGGGTCATGTGAAATCTCATTTCGGTCTATTTGGATACAGTGTTAGTGTTGGTGGAAGATTGGTGCAAGGATTTGCACCAAACGTACCATTGGATCAGAAATCGTTTTGGACGCACCCGACGGTACTCCTAGGTCATAAGGCTCAAGTCGATGCTTTTTTCACTACGTATCTTGATGCAAGATAGGTGCACGATTTGTGCCGAATGTACCACAGGCTCATAATTGTTTTGGACGCACCCGATGGAACTCCTAGGTGACGTGGGTCTTGTGGAATATCGTTTTGGTCTATTTGGAGACAGTGTTAGTGTCGGTGCAGGATAGGTGCATGTTTGCACCAAACGTACCATAGGCTCAGAAATCCTTTTGGACACACCCGATTGTACTGCTCGGTGACGAGGCCAAAGTGGAATCTCGATTCAGTCTGTTTAGAGATAGTGCTAATCTTGACGCAAGATAGGTGCAAGGTTTGCGCCGAACGTACCATAGGCTTAGAAATCATTTTGGATGCGCCCGATGGAGCTCCTTGGTGTCGTGGGCCATGTGGAATTTCATTTCGGTCCGTTTGGAGACAGTGTTAATGTCGGTGCAAGATAGGTGCATGGTTTGCGTAAAACGTACCATAGGCTCAGAAATCATTTTGAATGCACACAATAGTACTCCTAGGTGACGAGGCTCAAGTGGATGCTCATTTCATTCTATTTGGAATTGTGCTAATTTGGACGCAAGATAGGTGCATGATTTGTGCCAAATGAACCATAGGCTTAGAAATCATTTTGGATGCACCCGATGGAACTCCTAGTTGACGTGCGTCATGTGGAAACTTGTTTTGGTCTGTTGGGAGACAATGTTAGTTTCGGTGCAAGACAGGTGCACAGTTTGCGCCAAACATACCATAGGCTCAGAAATCATTTTTGGACACACCCGATGGAAGTCCTAGGAGATGAGGCTCCAGTGGTAGCTTGATTCAGGCCGTTTAGAGATAGTGCTAATCTTGACGCAAGATAGGTGCACGCTTTGTGCCAAACATACCACAGGCTCAGAAATCATTTTGGACGCACCCGATGTAAATCCTAGGCGAGTTGGGTCATCTGGAATCTCGTTTTGGTCCATTTGGAGACAGTGTTAGTGTCTATGCAAGATAGGGACATGGTTTGCGCCAAACGTACCATAGGCTTAGAAATCATTTTGGACGCATCCAATGATGCTGCATGGTGACGAGTTTCAAGTGGAAGCTCGATTCAGTTCATTTGGAGATAGTGCTAACCTTGACTCAAGATTGGTGCACGGTTTGCGCCAACGTAACATAGGCTCTGAAATCATTTTGGACACACCCGATGAGACTCCTTGGTGACGTGGGCCATGTGGAATCTCGTTTCGGTCCGTTTGGACACAGTGTTAGTGTCAGTGCAAGATAGGTGCATGGTTTGCGTGAAACGTACCATAGGCTCAGAAATCATTTTGGACGCACCCGACGGTACTCCAAGGTGACGAGTCTCAAGTGGATGCTCATTTTATTCCGTTTGGAATGGTGCTAATCTTGATGTCAGATATGTGCACGGTTTGCGCCGAACGTACCATAGGCTCGAAAATCATTTTGGACACACCCGATGGAACTCTGAGTTGACGTGGGTAATGTGGAATCTTGTTTTGGTCCATTTGGAGACAATGTTAGTTTCCGTGCAAGATAGGTTCATAGTTTGCGCCAAATGTACCATAGGCTCAGAAATCATTTTGGACGCACCCGATGGTGCTCCTAGGTGATGAGGCTCAAGTGGATGCTCGTTTTATTCCGTTTCTAGATAGTGCTAACCTTGACGTAAGATAGGTGCACGATTTGCGCCGATCGTACTATTGGCTCAGAAATCTTTTTGGATGCACTCGATGGAACTCCTTGGTGACGTGGGTCATGTGGAATCTCATTTTGGTCCATTTGGAGACAGTGTTAGTGTCGGTGCAAGATGCACCGTTTACGCCAAACGTACCACAGGCTCAGAAATCGTTTTGGACGCACCCAGTGATACTTCTAGGTGACGAGGCTCAAGTGCAAGGTCTATTCAGTCCGTTTGGAGATAGTGCTAATCTTGACACAAGATGGATCCATAGTTTGCGTCGAATGTACCACCAGCTCAGAAGTCATTTTGGACGCACCTGACGGGGCTGCTAGGAGACGTGGGTCATGTAAAATCTTGTTTCGGTATGTTTGGAGACAATGTTAATGTTGGTGCAATATAGATGCACAGTTTGCACCAAACGTGCCATAGGCTCAGAAATCATTTTGGCCACACCCAATGGTATTCCTAGGTGACGAGGTTCAAGTGGAAGCTTGATTCGGTTCGTTTGGAGATAGTGCTAATCTTGACGCAAGATAGGTGCACGGTTTGCGCCAAACGTACCATAAGCTTAGAAATAATTTTGGATGCACCCGATGGAACTCCTAGTTGACGTGCATCATGTGGAAACTCGTTTGTTTGGAGACAATGTTAGTTTCGGTACAAGATAGGTGCACAGTTCCCGCCAAACATACCAAAGGTCAGAAATCATTTTGGACACACCCGATGGTAATCCTAGCTGATAAGGCTCAAGTGGTAGCTCGATTCAGGCCATTTAGAGATAGTACTAATCTTGACGCAAGATAGGTGCACGATTTGCACTGAACATACCTTAGGCTCATAAATCATTTTGGACACACCCGATGGAACTCCTAGGTGACTTGGGTCTTGTGGAATCTCATTTTGGTCTATTTGGAGAGAGTGTTAGTCTCAGTGCAAGATAGGTGCACGGTTTGCACCAAACGTACCATAGGCTTAGAAATCCTTTTGGCCACACCCAATGGTACTCCTAGGTGACGAGGCTAAAGTGAAAGATCGATTTAGTCAGTGTAAAGATAGTGCTAATCTTGACGCCAAATAGGTGCAAGGTTTGCGTCGAACGTACCATAGGCTTAGAAATCATTTTGGATGCGCCTGATGGAACTCCTTAGTGACGTGGGCCATGTGGAGTCTCGTTTCGGTCCGTTTGGAGACAGTGTTAGTGTTGGTGCAAGATAGGTGCATGGTTTGCGTGAAATGTACCATAGGCTCAGAAAACATTTTGGACGCACCCAATGGTACTCCAAGGTGACGAGTCTCAAGTGGATCCTCATTTCATTCTATTTAGAATTGTGCTAATTTTGACGCAAGATAGGTGCACGATTTGCGCCGAACATACCATAGGCTTAGAAATCATTATGGATGCTCCCAATGGAACTCCTAGTTGACGTTGGTCATGTCAAAACTCGTTTGGGTCTGTTTGGAGACAATGTTAGTTTCGGTGCAAGACAGTGCACAGTTTACGCCAAACGTACCGTAGGCTAAGAAATCATTTTGGACAGACCCAATGGTAGTCCGAGGTGATGAGGCTCAAGTGGTAGCTCAATTCAAGGTATTTAGAGATAGTGCTAATCTTGTCGCAAGATAGGTGCACGCTTTGCGCCAAACGTACCACAGGCTCAGAAATCATTTTGGATGCACCCGATGTAAATCCTAGGCAACTTGGGTGATGTGGAATCTCGCTTTGGTCTATTTGGAGACAGTGTTAGTGTCGATGTAAAATAGGAGCATGGTTTGTGCCAAACGTACCATAGGCTCAGAAATCGTTTTGAACGCACCCGACGGTGCTCCTAGGTGATAAGACTCAAGTCGATGCTTGTTTCACTCCATTTGCATATAGTCTTAATCTTGAAGCAAGATGGGTCCACGATTTGCGCCGAACGTACCACAGGATCATAATCATTTTGGACGCACCTGATAGAACTCCAAGTTGACGTGGGTCTTGTGGAATGTCGTTTTGGTTTGTTTGGAGACAACGTTAATGTCGGTGCAAGATAGGTGCACGGTTTGCACCAAACGTACCATAGGCTTAGAAATCCTTTTGGACACACTCGATGGTACTCCTAGAGGACGAGGCTAAAGTGGAAGCTCGATTCAGTCTGTTTGGACATAGTGCTAATCTTGAATCAAGATAGGTTCAAGGTTTGCGTCGAACGTACCATAGGCTTAGAAATTATTTTGGACGCACTCGATGGAACTCCTAGTTGACGTGCGTCATGTGGAAACTCGTTTTTTTTCCGTTTGGAGACAATGTTAGTTTCGTTGCAAGACAGGTGCATAGTTTATGCCAAACGTACCATAGGCTAAGAAATCGTTTTGGACACACCCGATAGTAGTCCGAGGTGATGAGGCTCAAGTGAGATAGTGCTAATCTTGATGTAAGATAGGTGCACGCTTTGCGCCAAACGTATCACAGGCTCAGAAATCGTTTTGGACGCACCCGATGTAATTCCTAGGCAACTTGGGTGATGTGGAATCTCGTTTTGGTCTTTATGGAGACAGTATTAGTGTCGATGTAAAATAGGTGCATGGTTTGCGCCAAACGTACCATACGCTTAGAAATAGTTTTGGACGCATCCAATGATGCTGCATGGTGATAAGGCTCAAGTAAAAGCTCGATTCAGTTCGTTTGTAGATAGTGCTAACCTTGACTCAAGATAGGTGCACGGTTTCCGCCAAACGTAACATAGGCTTTGAAATTATTTTGGACGCGCCCAATGGGACTCTTTGGTGATGTGGGCCATGTGGAATCTCGTTTCAGTCCGTTTGGAGATAGTGTTAGTGTCGGTGCAAGATTGGTGCATGGTTTACGTGAAACGTACCATAGGCTTAGAAATCATTTTGAACGCACCGGATGGTACTCCTACGTGACGAGGCTCAAGTAGATGCTCGTCTCATTCTATTTGGAATTGTGCCAATTTTGATGCAAGATAGGTGCATGATTCACGCCGAACGTACCATAGGCTTAGAAATCATTTTGGACGCACCCGATGAAACTTCTAGTTGACGTGGGTTATGTCGAAACTCATTTTAGTCCGTTTGGAGACAATGTTAGTTTCGGTGCAAGACTGGTGCACAGTTTGCGCCAAACATACCATAGGCTGAGAAATCATTTTGGACACACCCGATGGTAGTCCTAAGTGATGAGGCTCAAGTGGTAGCTCAATTCAGGCCGTTTAGGGATAGTGACGCAAGATAGGTGCACACTTTGCGTCGAACGTTCCACAGGCTCAGAAATCATTTTGGACACACCCGATGTAAATCCTAGGCGACTTGGGTCTTGTGTAATCTCGTTTTGGTCTGTTTAGAGACAGTGTTAGCTTCGATGCCAGATAGGTGCACGGTTTGCGCCAAACATATCATAGGCTTATAAATCATTTTGGATGCATCCAATGATGCTGCATGGTGACAAGCCTCAAGTGAAAGCTCGATTCCGTTCGTTTGGAGATAGTGCTAACCTTTACTCAAGATAGGTGCACGGTTTGCGCCGAACATTCAGCCCTTTGATCCTTCACCTTGAGCATCTTCTTCCACTGCCTCAAAATGCCCACAATCTTGTAAGCAATGACTTTAGGTGATTTGATTAACTTTTTGTTAAACACCCAATCATTCCTAGCTAGTTTTCCAGATACACCAACCAATGCCACCAGCTAACAAACATAAAGACACACTCTTAGACCTCTCCATCTTATAAGCTCGATCATGTCACATCATCACGTTTTTATTTGGAATGAATTAAAGCATGTAACACACATATATGTGTGTTAATTTGCAACAAAATGTTGATCGACCCTATCAAGTGACTCCTTCCGGTATGTTAGCAGCAAATCATTGAGAAGTTGAGAAGAACGTATTGGAACTAACTTTGCTTCGTCAATAACAAAAACATAGAATATTTCCCAGCAGCATCCGGAGTGAACTGAACGTCAAAAAAGTTGGTGGGATACAAATCTGACCAGTCCCCACTATCTCCACCTGCCTACCGGAAGCAGCAGGGCGGGAGTTGTGATCCGGTCGTTAGCTAGTGGCGCATCCGTAGACGTAAACAAAGAACTCCAAGCAGGTAGCAGGGATCCGGCCTTTTTCCTCCGTTCCACGGTGACCATGCATGGGATCGATCAGTGGAAATTAACCTAACCAGTTCACCATTGAGGGGGTGTTTAGTTCCTACCCAAAAACTTTACATTCAATCCCATCGAATGTTTGGAGACATGCATGGAGCATTAAATATAGACAAAAAAAATAATTAATTGTACAATTTATATGTATTTTGCGAGTACAATATTTTAAGTCTAATATGTCTATATTTGGATACTAATTGCTATAATTACACATGTGCCACAGTACCAAAAACTTTACAGCCACTAGACTAAACACGCGCTGACTCTGACGACGACAGCGGCGGCAGGTTGTGCAGTTGGTGGCGCCAGCCGCCAGCTCATGGTGACGATCGGTTGATGCAAGCAACCACGCATGGCGATGCGTTCAGCGACCTCCGATCTGTCGTCGACAGTGGGGACTGGTCCGCAGAAAATTTCGACCCCGGCCTAGCTCAAGTGGATGCTTGTTTCATTCTGTTTGGAATTGTGCTAATTTTGATGCTAGGTAGGTGCACGATTTACGCCAAACGTACCACAGGTTTAGAAATCATTTTGGACGCACCCGATGGAACTCCTAGTTAACGTGGGTTATGTCAAAACTCGTTTTGGTCCGTTTGGAGAAATTGTTAGTTTCGGTGCAAGACATGTGCACAGTTTGCGCCAAATATTCCATTGGCTCAGAAATCGTTTTGGACACACCCGATGGTAGTCCTAGGTGACGAGGCTCAAGTGGTAGCTCAATTCAGACCGTTTGGAGATAGTGCTAATCTTGACGCAAGATAGGTGCACGCTTTGCGCCGAACGTACCATGGGCTCGAAAATCATTTTGGACGCACCCGATTGAACTCCTTGGTGAGGTGGGTTATGTGGAATCTCATTTTGGTCCATTTTAATACAGTGTTAGTGTCGGTGGAAGATAGGAGCATGGTTTGCGCCAAACGTACCATAGGCTCAGAAATCGTTTTGAACACACCCGATGATACTCCGAGGTGATAAGGCTCTAGTCGGTGCTTGTTTCACTCCGTTTGCAGATAGTGCTAATCCTGACGCAAGATAGGTGCATGATTTATGCCAAACGTACAATAGGCTCATAATCATTTTGGACGCACTCGATGGAACTTCTAGGTGATGTGGGTCTTGTGGAATCTTGTTTTGGTCTGTTTGGAGACAGTGTTAGTGTCGGTGTAAGATATGTGCACGGTTTGCACCAAACGTACCATAGGCTCAGAAATCGTTTTGGACACACCCGATGGTACTCCTAGGTGACGAGGTAAAAGTGGAAGCGTGATTTAGTCTGTTTGGAGATAGTGCTAATCTTGACACAAGATAGGTGCAGGTTTGGACCGAACGTACCATAGGCTTAGAAATTATTCTGTATGCGCCCGATAGAACTCCTTGGTGATGTGGCCATGTGGAATCTCATTTTAGTCCATTTGGAGATAGTGTTAGTGTCGGTGCAAGATAGGTGCATGGTTTGCGTGAAACGTATCATAAGCTCAGAAATCATTTTGGACGCACCCGATGGTACTCCTAGGTGACGAGGATCAAGTGGATGCTCATTTCATTCTGTTTGGAATTGTGCTAATTTTGATGCAAGGTAGGTGCACGATTTACGCCGAACGTAACATAGGCTTAGAAATCATTTTGGACACACCGATGGAACTCCAAGTTGACGTGGGTTATGTCGAAACTCGTTTTGGTCCGTTTGGAGACAATGTTAGTTTTGGTGCAAGACAGGTGCACAGTTGCGGCAAACATAACATAGGCTCAGAAAATCGTTTTGGACATACCCGGTGGTAGTCCTAGGTGACGAGGCTCAAGTGGTAGCTCGATTCAAGTTGTTTAGAGATAGTGCTAATCTTGATGCAAGATAGGTGCACGCTTTACGCCGAACGTACCACAGGCTTAGAAATCATTTTGGACGCACTCGATGTAAATCCTAGGGGACTTGGGTCATGTGGAATCTTGTTTTGGTCCGTTTGGAGACAGTGTTAGTGTCGATGCCAGATAGGTGCACGATTTACGCCAAACGTACCATCGGCTTAGAATCATTTTGGACGCATCCAATGATGCTGCATGGTGACGAGGCTCAAGTGAAAGCTCGATTCAGTTCGTTTGGAGATAGTGCTAAACTTGACTCAAGATAGGTGCACGGTTTGCGCCGAACGTAACATAAGCTCAGAAATCATTTTGGACACGCCCAATGGGTCTCCTTGGTGATGTGGGCCATGTGGAATCTCGTTTTGGTCCGTTTGGAGACACTGTCAGTGTCGGTGCAAGATAGGTGCATGGTTTTGCGTGAAATGAACCATAGGCTTAGAAATCATTTTAGACGCACCCGTTGGTACTCCTAGGTGACGAAGCTCAAGTGGATGCTCGTTTCATTCTGTTTGGTATTGTGCTAATTTTGACACAAGATAGGTGCACGATTTACGCTGAACATACCATAGGCTTAGAAATCATTTTGGACGCACCCGATGGAACTCCTAGTTGACTTGGGTTATGTCGAAACTCGTTTTGGTCCGTTTGGTGACAATGTTAGTTTCGGTGTAAGACAGGTGCACAGTTTGCGCCAAACAAACCATAGGCTCAGAAATCATTTTGGACACACCCGATGGTAGTCCTAGGTGATGAGGCTCAAGTGGTAGCTCAATTCAGGTCGCTTAGAGATAGTGCTAATCTTAATGCAAGACAGGTGCATGCTTTGCGCCGAACGTACCACAGGCTCAGAAATCGTTTTGGACGCACCTGATGTAAATCCTAGGTGACTTGGGTCATGTAGAATCTCGTTTTGGTCCGTTTGGAGACAATGTTAGTGTCGATGTAAGATAGGTGCACGGTTTGCGTCAAATGTACCATAGGCTCAGAAATCATTTTGGACGCACCCGACGGTACTCCTAGGTAATAAGGCTCAAGTCGATGCTTGTTTCACTCTATTTGTAGATAGTGCTAATCTTGACGCAAGATAGGTGCACGATTTGCACCGAACGCACCACATGCTCATAATCCTTTTGAACGCACCTGATGGAACTCCTAAGGGATGTGGGTCTTGTGGAATCTTGTTTTGGTCTGTTTGGAGGCAGCGTTAGTGTCGGTGCAAGATAGGTGCACGGTTTGCACAAAATGTACCATAGGCTCATAAATCCTTTTGGACACACCCGATGGTACTCCTAGGTGACGAGGCTAAAGTGGAAGCGCGGTTCAGTTTGTTTAGAGATAGTGCTAATCTTGACGCAAGATAGGTGCAAGGTTTGCGCCAAACATACCATAGGCTTAGAAATTATTCTGGACGTGCCCGATGGAACTCCTTGCTGATGTGGGCCATGTGGAAGCTCGTTTCGGTCCGTTTGGAGATAGTGTTAGTGTCGGTGCAAGATAGGTGCATGGTTTGCATGAAACGTACCATAGGCTCAGAAATCATTTTTGATGGACCCGATGGTACTCCTAGCTGACGAGGCTCAAGTGGATGCTCATTTCATTCCATTTGGAATTGTGCTAATTTTGACGCAAGATAGGTGCACGATTTGTGCCGAATGTACCATAGGCTTAGAAATCATTTTGGACGCACCCGATGCAACTCCTAGTTGACGTGCATCATGTGGAAACTATTTTGGTAAGTTTGGAGACAATGTTAGTTTTGGTGCAAGACAGGTGCACAGTTGCGTCAAACATACCATAGGCTCAAAAAATCATTTTGGACACACCCGATGGTAGTCCTAGGTGACGAGGCTCAAGTGGTAGCTCGATTCAGACCGTTTAGAGATAGTGCTAATCTTGACGCAAGATAGGTGCACGCTTTGCGTCAAACGTACCACAGACTCAGAAATCGTTTTGGACACACTCGATGTAAATCCTAGGTGACTTGGGTCATGTGGAATCTCGTTTTGGTCCGTTTGGAGACAGTGTTAGTGTCGATGCCAGATAGGTGCACGGTTTACGCCAAACGTACCATAGGCTCAGAAATTGTTTTGGAGGCATCCAATGATGCTGCATGGTGACGAGGCTCAAGTGGAAGCTCGATTCAATTCGTTTGGTGATAGTGCTAACCTTGACTCAAGATAGGTGCACGGTTTGCGCCGAACGTAACATAGGCTTAGAAATCATTTTGTATGTGCCCAATGGGACTCGGTGATGTAGGCCATGTGGAATCTCATTTTGATCTGTTTGGAGACAGTGTTAGTGTCGGTGCAAGCTAGGTGCATGGTTTGCGTGAAATGTACCATAGGCTCAGATATCATTTTGGACGCACCCGATGCAACTCCTAGTTGACGTGCGTCATGTGGAAACTTGTTTTGGTCAGTTTGGAGACAATGTTAGTTTCGGTGCAAGATAGGTGCACAGTTTGCGCCAAACGTACCATATGCTTAGAAATCATTTTGGACACACACGATGGTACTCCTAGGTGATGAGGCTCAAGTGGATGCTCGTTTTATTCTGTTTTGAGATAGTGCTAACATTGACACAAGATAGGTGCACGATTTTTGCCGAACGTACCATAGGCTTAGAAATCTTTTTGGACACACTCGATGGAACTCCTAGGTGATGTGGGTCATGTGGAATCTCGTTTTGGTCCATTTGGAGACAGTGTTAGTGTCGGTGCAAGATAGGTGCATGGTTTGCACCAAACGTACCATGGGCTCGAAAATCATTTTGGACGCATGTAGTCATACTTCTAGGTGATGAGGCTCAAGTGGAAGGTCGATTCAGTCCGTTTGGAGATAGTGCTAATCTTAACACAAGATGGATGCATGGTTTGCGTCGAACGTACCACCGGCTCAGATGTCATTTTGGACGCACCCGACGGGACTGCAAGGAGACGTGGGTCATGTGGAATCATGTTTCGGTATGTTTGGAGACAGTGTTAATATCATTGCAAGATAGGTGTATAGTTTGCGCCGAACGAACCATAGGCTCAGAAATCGTTTTGGCCACACCTAATAGTACTCCTAGGTGATGAGGCTCAAGTGGAAGCTCGATTCAGTCCGTTTGGAGATAGTGCTAATCTTGACGCAAGATAGGTGCACAGTTTGCGCCGAACGTACCATGGGCTCGAAAATCATTTTGGGCGCACACGATTCAACTCCTTGGTGAGGTGGGTCATGTGGAATCTCACTTTGGTCCCTTTGAATACATTGTTAGTGTCGGTGGAAGATAGGAGCATGGTTTGCGCCAAACATACTATAGGCTCAGAAATCATTTTGGACGCACCCGACTGTACTCCTAGGTGATAAGGCTCAAGTCGGTGCTTGTTTCACTCCGTTTGCCGATAGTGCTAATCTTGATGCAAGATTGGTGCATGATTTGCGCCGAACGTACAACAGGCTCATAATCGTTTTGGACGAACCCGATGGATCTCCTAGGTGACGTGGGTCTTGTGGGAGTTTTGGTCTGTTTGGAGACAGCATTAGTGTCGGTGCAAGATAGGTGCACTATTTGCACCAAACGTACCATAGGCTCAGAAATCCTTTTGGACACTCCCGATGGTACTCCTAGGTGATGAGGCTAAAGTGGAAGCTCGAATCAGTATGTTTAGAGATAGTGCTAATCTTGATGCAAGATAGGTGCAAGGGTTGCGCCGAACGTACCATAGACTTAGAAATCATTTTTGATGCGCCCGATGGAACTCCTTGGTGACATGGGCCATGTGGAATCTCGTTTTGGTCCATTTGGAGACAGTGTTAGTGTCGGTGCAAGATAGGTGCACGGTTTGCGCCGAACGTACCATGGGCTCGAAAATTATTTTGGACGCACCCGATTGAACTCCTAGTTTACGTGGGTCATGTGAAAACTCATTTTGGTCCGTTTGGAGACAATGTTACTTTCGGTGCAAGATAGGTGCACAGTCTGCGCCAAACTTACCATAGGCTCATAAATCATTTTGGACACACCCTATGGTTGTCCTAGGTTACGAGGCTCAAGTGGTAGCTCGATTCAAGCCGTTTAGGTGCACGATTGTTTTATTCCACATGGAGATAGTGCTAATCTTGACGCCGAACGTACCACAGGCTCATAATCATTTTGGACGCACCCGATGGAACTCCTAGGTGACGTGGATCTTGTGGAATCTTGTTTTGGTCTGTTTGGAGATAGCATTAGTGTCGGTGCAAGATAGGTGCACGGTTTGCACCAAATGTACCATAGGCTCAGGAATCCTTTTGGACACACCAGGTGGTACGCCTAGGTGATGAGGCTAAAGTGGAAGCTCGATTCAGTCTATTTGGAGATAGTGCTAATCGTGACGCAAGATAGGTGCAAGGTTTACGCCGAACGTACCATAGGCTTAGAAATCGTTTTGGACGCGCCCGATGGAACTCCTTGGTGACATGGGCCATGTGGAATCTTGTTTCAGTCAGTTTGGAGACAGTGTTAGTGTCGATGCAAGGTAGGTGCATTGTTTGCGTGAAACGTACCATAGGCTCAGAAATCATTTTGGACGCACCCGATGATACTTCTAGGTGACGAGGCTCAAGTGGATGCTCGTTTCATTCCATTTGAATTGTACTAATTTTGATGCAAGATAGGTGCACGATTTACGCCGAACGTTCCATAAGCTTAGAAATCATTTTGGACGCACCCGATGGAACTCCTAGTTTACGTGGGTCATGTGGAAACTTGTTTTGGTCCGTTTGGAGACAATGTTAGTTTTGGTGCAAGATACGTGCACAGTTTGTGCCAAGCACACCTTAGGCTTAGAAATCGTTTTGGACGCACCCGATGGTACGCCTTGGTGATGAGGCTCAAGTGGATGCTCGTTTCATTCCGTTTCGAGATAGTGCTAACCTTGACGCAACATAGGTGCACGATTTGTGCCGAACGTACCATAGCCTCACAAATCTTTTTGGACGCACTCGATGGAACTCCTAGGTGACGTGGTCATGTGGAATCTCGTTTTGGTCCATTTAGAGACAGTGTTAGTGTCGGTGCAAGATAGGTCCATGGTTTGCGCCAAACATACCATAGGCTCAGAATCTTTTTGGATGCACCTAGTGATACTTCTAGGTGACGAGGCTCAAGTGGAATGTCAATTCAGTCCGCTTGGAGATAGTGCTAATCTTGACGCAAGATAGGTGCATGGTTTGTGCCGAACGTACCATGGGCTCAAAAATTATTTTGGACGCACCCGATTGAACTCCTAGTTTATGTGGGTCATGTGGAAACTCGTTCTGGTCCGTTTGGAGATAATGTTAGTTTCGGTGCAAGATAGGTACACAGTTTGCGCAAAACATACCATAGGCTCAGAAATTGTTTTGAACACACTCGATGGTAGTCCTAGGTGACGAGGCTCAAGTGGTAGCTCGATTCAGGCCGTTTAGAGATAGTGCTAATCTTGACGCAAGATAGGTGCACGCTTTGCGCCGAACGTACCATAGGCTCAAAACTCATTTTGGACGCACCCGATGTAAATCCTAGGCGACTTGGGTCATGTGGAATCTCATTTTGGTCCGTTTGGAGACAGTGCTAGTGTCGGTGCAAGATTGGAGCACGGTTTGCAGCAAACGTACTATAGGCTCAGAAATCGTTTTGGACGCATCCAAGGATACTGCATGGTGACGAGGCTCAGGTGGAAGCTCGATTTAGTTTGTTTGGAGATAGTGCTAACCTTGACTCAAGATAGGTGCATGGTTTGCGCCGAACGTAACATAGGCTTAGAAATCATTTTGGACGCGCCTGATGGGACTCCTTGGTGATGTCGGTCATGTGGAATCTCGTTTCAGTTCGTTTGCAGATAGTGTTAGTGTCGGTGCAACGTAGGTGCATGGTTTGTGTGAAACGTACCATAGGCTCAGAAATCATTTTGGATGCACCCGATGGTACTCCTAGGTGACGAGGCTCTAGTGGATGCTCGTTTCATTCCGTTTGAATTGTGCTAATTTTGACGCAAGATAGCTGCACGGTTTGCGCCGAATGTTTCATAAGCTTATAAATCATTTTGGACGCACCTATTGGAACTCCTAGTTTACGTGGGTCATGTGGAAACTTATTTTGGGCTGTTTGGAGACAATGTTAGGTTTGGTGCAAGATAGGTGCACAGTTTGCGCCAAACATACCATAGGCACAGAAATTGATTTGGACGCACCCGATGGTACTCCTAAGTGATGAGACTCAAGTGGATGCTCGTTTCATTCCATTTTGAGATAGTGCTAACCTTGACGCAACATAGGTGCACGATTTGCGCCGAACGTACCAGACTCAGAAATCTTTTTGGACACACTCGATGGAACTCCCAAGTGACGTGGTCATGTGGAATCTTGTTTTGGTCCATTCGGAGACAGTGTTAGTGTTGGTGCAAGATGGGTGCACGGTTTGCGCCAAACGTACCATAGGCTCAGAAATCATTTTGGACGCACCCAGTGATACTTCTAGGTGACGAGGCTCAAGTGGAAGGTCAATTCGGTGCATTTGGAGATAGTGCTAATCTTGACGCAAGATAGGTGCACGGTTTTCACCCAACGTACCATGGGCTCGAAAATCGTTTTGGACGCACCCGATTGAACTCCTAGTTTACGTGGGTCATGTGGAAACTCATTCGGGTCCGTTTAGAGATAATGTTAGTTTCGGTGCAAGATAGGTGCACAGTTTGCGCCAAACATATCATAGACTCAGAAATCATTTTGGACACACCCGATGGTAGTCTTAGGTGACGAGGCTCAAGTGGTAGCTCGATTCAGGACGTTTAGAGATAGTGCTAATCTTGACGCAAGATAGGTGCACGCTTTGCGCCGAACGTACTATAGGCTCAGAAATCGTTTTGGACGCACCCGATGGAACTCCTAGTTGACGTGGGTCGTGTGGAATCTTGTTTTGGTCTGTTTGGAGACAATGTTAGTTTCGGTGCAAGACAGGTCCACAGTTTGTGTCAAACATACCATAGGCTCAGAAATCGTTTTGGACGTATCCAATGGTACTCCAAGGTGATGAGGATCAAGTGGATGTTCGTTTCATTCCGTTTCAAGATAGTGCTAACCTTGACACAAGATAGATGCACGATTTGCGCCGAACGTACCATAGGCTCAGAAATCTTGTTGGACGCACTCGATGGAACTCCTCGATGACGTTGGTCATGTGGAATCTTGTTTTGGTCCATTTGGAGACAGTGTTGGTGTTGGTGCAAGATAGGTACACGGTTTGCGCCAAGCGTACCATAGGGTCAGAAATGGTTTTGGACGCACCCAGTGATACTTCTAGGTGATGAAGCTCAAGTGGAAGGTTGATTCAGTCCGTTTGGAGATAGTGCTAATCTTGACACAAGATGGATGCATGGTTTGCGCTGAACGTACCACCGGCTCAGAAGTCATTTTGGACGTATCCGACGGGACTGCTAGGAGACGTGGGTCATGTGGAATCTGGTTTCGGTATGTTTGGACACAGTGTTAATGTCAGTGCAAGACGCACAGTTTGCACCAAACGTACCATAGGCTCAGAAATCGTTTTGGCCACTCCCTATGGTACTCCTAGGTGACGAGGCTCAACTAGAAGCTCGATTCGGTCCGTTTGGAGATAGTGCTAATCTTGACGCAAGATAGGTGCACGGTTTACACCGAATGTACCATGGGCTCGAAAATTGTTTTGGACGCACCTGAGTGAACTCCTTGGTGACGTGGTGATGAGGACTTCAACACCAACGATGCATCCACACTGGCACCAATACCTCTTGCTGGTCTTCTTACTCATGCTCACACTCGTAAACTTAATCATCAAGTGAGTTCCTTCTTGAGCTCCTGTCCATCTTGTTTAGATCTTGGAGACACGTGCACTCTTGTTTTGATTGGGAACCAAAGAGAAGACCAAAAGGGAAGAGGACTCGCGTTGGCTGGATTCGGACTGCAGCACAGCACCAACTTGTGATGGTCGCCATGACTTCATACAGACTCTGATTGGGACGTCCTAGCACTTGTTGGAAAAGCTTATCAAGTCTACTTTCCAATGGATCCAACCTCATATCCATATCACGTCAGAGGCGCTTGCAGTCATTGTTTTATTGTCACGTTCTTCTCTGTCTGTGGTGCTGCGTTACCTAATTTTTGGGCTGTTAGCCCATGTATCAAGTTGGGTCCATTAGGGACGCGTCCTAGGGTTGGAGGATGGCCCAAACACTCCCTTAGTCATCCTCTCATCTACTTATATGTCTCTAGAGCCACCGGAACAGATTGAGTTTTGTTTAGATCAAGTTAGCCTTCGCTACTTGCCTATAAACATGCGTGCTGGATCAGCCGCTCGTCTACTTGTCTTCAGAACCCCACGTCATTGGAGATTGAGTTTGAAACCTTCATTTACATCTAGTAATTCAGTACTTGTTCTCTTGTTCTTGCGAGTTCTTCGATTGATTGCAGGACGGGTGCCCTAGTGGCTAGTTGTCGTGTTGCAATATCATGGCAACCATTGTAGGTGGTGTATCGGTTGCCAAGGCGCAACGTCCCTAGATCATTATAGTCGGACCGTGAATGTCATCTTTTTCCACTAATCGAGTTCGTCGCGATCTCTCATCGAAAGATCGGCCATCAAACCCCAGTGGATTCTTATCAGTTGGTAATTAGAGCAAGGTTAATCGGTGAGAGACTTCCAATCCTTTCCCTGTTTTAATTCCTATAGTCCAGAAAAGCCAAAAAAGGGAAAAGAAGTAAGATAAAAGAAAAGGGGCTGATTTTTGTGTTGATTCTTTTGCTAGGTGGTGTTGTGATCTCCTTGTGTCCAGGCTCGCGTCTCTAGCACGGTCTAGGCTAGGACCAGCACAGTACCACTGTTGAATGATTATTCAGCTCGCTTTTGTAACTAACGTGGTGCTGTCATTTTCCTTGGTATTACATTTGGCCCACCTATAGCTCCACATATATGACTACAACTTGACAGGTGTTGTTGCTGCGGTACCGGTACACTCTCTTCCAAGGTTGCAGATTTGCTGGTTGTCGACCCCTCTTGTTGAGCAAGGTAAGAACTGGTAAGAACTTGATAAACAGGTTGAGAGTGAGCGCCTTGCTGTAGCTACATCCTTGTAGTTGTAGGGCTTTTATTTCTTCACCTGTTTTCTTGTTTCCACTTTGTTTTGTTGAACCATGTCAGGATCAGAGGACGGTAACAAGATTCCACAATCTCCTCGTACCAAGTGCATCATTCAACATTTTACAAGGCAAGTGCAGCTGCATACAGAAGGATTGATAATGATTTACAAGTGACCAATGACAAGATTGGGCAACTGGAGACAACACAACTTACCACCTCCACCAAGCTTATAGGGTTGGAGGCATCTGTGGCTCATATGGACAAAAGCCTTGCTGCCCTTTTGAACCGTTTTGATGACTTCCACACAAAAGACAAAGAGCGGCATAATGAAGACAAGAAGGATGAAGAGCGAGTTGAAGATAATTATGATGAAGATTATACCGATGATACTGAACGTGATGATCAGGATGCTTGTCATCGACGTCATCTACGCCATAATCATAGAGGTATGGGTGGTCACCGCCGACGTGAGGTACCCAATAATAATGATGCTTTCAGCAAGATTAAATTTAAAATACCTCTTTTTTATGGTAAGTATGATCCTGATGTGTACATTACTTGGGAAATTGTCGTTGACCAAAAGTTTGCATGTCACAATTTTTCTGAGGATACTCGTGTTAGGGCTGCTACTAGTGAGTTTAGCGATTTTGCCTCCGTTTGGTGGATAGAACATGGCAAGAAAATCCTGATAACATACCTCAAACTTGGGATGCTTTGAAACGAGTCATGAGGGCTAGATTTGTTCCTTCTTACTATGCACGTGATATGTTAAATAAGATGCAGCAATTGAGACAAGGTGCCAAAAGAGTAGAAGAATATTATCAGGAATTACAAATGGGTATGTTGCGTTGTAACTTAGAGGAGGAAGATGAATCTTCTATGGCTAGATTTTTGGGCGTGCTAAATCGTGAAATCCAGGACATCCTTGCTTATAAAGATTATACTAACATAACCCGTTTGTTTCATCTTGCTTGTAAAGCTGAAAGAGAAGTGCAGGGGCGACGTGCTAGTGCCAAGACTAATGTTTCTGCAGGGAGGACTAATTCGTGGCAGCCCCACATGACTACACGTACTCCTATGCCATCATCCAGTGATAAGCCTCATGTTACTCCTACAAATTTAGCATCAAAGACAGCCCCAACGCCTGTTGCGAGTGCTACTTCCATGGCATCTACAGGTAGAACAAGGGACGTTCAGTGTCACCGGTGCAAGGGATATGGACATGTGATCCATGATTGTCCAAGCAAGCGTGTTATGGTCGTCAAAGATGATGGTGAGTATTCATCTGCTACTGATTTTGATGAAGATACACTTGCATTGCTTGTGGTTGACCATGCAGGTAGTGAAGGACATTTGGAAGAACATATTGATGCAGGTGAAGCAGACCACTATGAGAGCCTCATTGTACAGCGAGTGCTTAGCGCACAAATGGAGAAGGCAGAGCAAAATCAGCGACACATATTGTTTCAAACAAAGTGTGTCATCAAAGAGCGTTCGTGTCGTATGATCATTGATGGAGGTAGCTGCAACAACTTGGCTAGCAGCGATATGGTGCAAAAATTGGCGCTTACCACCAAACCACACCCACATCCCTATTACATTCAATGGCTGAACAACAGTGGTAAGGCAAAGGTAACTATACTTGTGAGAATGAATTTTTCCATTGGATCCTATAAAGATATTGGGTAATGTGATGTTGTGCCTATGCAAGCTTGTAATATTCTACTAGGTAGACCTTGGCAATTTGATAGAGATTCTATGCATCATGGTAGAACAATTCAGTATTCCTTTCTATACCATGATCGAAAAATTGTGTTGCATCCCATGTCTCCTGAAGCTATTATGCAAAATGATGTTGCTAAGGCTGCAAAGGTTCAGAATGAGAACAACAAAAGTGACAAATCTGTGGCTGATGACAAGAATGAGATAAAATTGAAAGGGACTTGTTAGTTTGCTACTAAATCTGATATAAATGAGTTTAATGAATCAGCTTCCGTTGCTTATGCTTTAGTATGCAAAGATGCATTGATCTCCCTTCACGATATGCAACATTCTTTGCCTCTTGCTATTGCTAACATTTTGCAGGAGTATTCTGATGTGTTTCCAAGTGAAATACCAGTGGGGCTGCCACCTATACGCGATTGAGCACCAAATTGATCTTATTCCTGGTGCATCTTTGCCAAACCATGTGCCATACAGGACAAATCCAGAGGAAACAAAAGAAATCTAGCGTCAAGTGCAAGAACTACTTGACAAAGGTTATGTGCATGAGTCTCTTAGTCCTTGTGCTGTTCCAGTTATTTCGGTGCCTAAAAAAGATGGAACATGGTGTATGTGTGTTGATTGTAGGGCTATTAATAACATCACCATTCGATATCGACACCCTATTCCCCGTTTAGATGATATGCTTGATGAATTGAGTGGTGCTGTTGTGTTTCCCAAAGTTGATTTGCGTAGTGGGTACCACCAGATTCGTATGAAATTTGGAAATGAATGGAAAACTGCTTTCAAAACTAAGTTCGGCTTATATGAGTGGTTGGTAATGCCTTTTGGGTTAACTAATGCACCTAGTACTTTCATGAGATTAATGAACGAGGTTTTGTGTGCTTTCATTGGGAAATTTGTTATAGTCTACTTTGATGATATATTGATTTACAGCAAATCTATGGATGAACACCTAGGTCACTTACGTGTTGTTTTTTATGCTCTACGAGATGCACATTTATTTGGTAACCTTGAGAAGTGCACCTTTTGACCGATCGAGTGTCTTTTCTCGGCTATGTTGTGACTCCATAGGGAATTAAGGTTGATCAAGCCAAGGTGGAAGCTATACAGGGATGGCCTATACCAAAGACTATCACACAAGTGCGGAGTTTCCTAGGACTTGCGGGGTTCTATCGCCGTTTTGTGAAGGATTTCAGCACCATTGCTGCACCATTGAATGATCTTACAAAGAAGGGAGTGCCCTTTAATTGGGCAAAGCAGAAGAGAATGCCTTCATCATGTTGAAAGATAAGTTGACACATGCACCTCTTCTCCAACTTCCTGGTTTTAATAAGACTTTCGAACTTGAATGTGATGCTAGTGGAATTGGATTGGGTGGTGTTTTATTACAAGAAGGAAGACCCATAGCATATTTTAGTGAGAAACTAAGTGGACCTATGCTGAATTATTCTACTTATGACAAAGAATTGTATGCTCTTGTGCGGACATTAGAAACATGGCAGCATTATTTGTGGCCCAAAGAATTTGTTTTACATTCTGATCATGAATCGTTGAAGCATATTCGTAGTCAAGGAAAACTTAATCATAGACATGCTAAGTGGGTTGATTTATTGAATCTTTTCCTTATGTAATCAAACATAAGAAAGGAAAAGAGAATATCATTGCTGATGCTTTGTCTAGGCGATATACTTTGTTGACACAACTTGACTATAAGATCTTTGGTTTGGAAACAATTAAAGAACAATATGTGCATGATGATGATTTTAAGGACGTGTTGCTGCAATGTAAAGATGGAAAAGCATGGAATAAATTTGTTGTGAATGATGGCTTTGTGTTTAGAGCTAACAAGCTTTGCATTCCAGCTAGCTCCGTTCGTTTGTTGTTGCTACAGGAGGCGCATGGAGGTGGCTTGATGGGACATTTTGGAGCAAAGAAGATGAAGGACATCCTTGTTGGTCATTTCTTTTGGCCAAAGATGAGGAGAGACATGGAGAGATTTGTCGCTCGCTGCACTACATGTCAAAAGGCTAAGTCATGGTTAAATCCACATGGTTTGTATATGCCTCTACCTGTTCCCAATGCTCCTTGGGAAGATATTTCTATGGATTTTGTGTTGGGATTGCCAAGGACTAGGAAGGGTCGTGATAGTGTTTTTGTGGTTGTGGATAGATTTTCTAAGATGGCACACTTTATACCTTGTCATAAAAATGATGATGCGACACATATTGTTGATTTGTTCTTTCGTGAAGTTGTTTGTTTGCATGGTGTGCCAAATACAATTGTTTCTGATCGAGATGCTAAATTTCTTAGCCATTTTTGGAGAACTTTATGAGCTAAATTAGGGACTAAACTTATATTTTCTACCACTTGTCATCCCCAAACTGATGGTCAAACTGAAGTTGTGAATAGAACTTTATCAACTATGTTAAGGGCTGTTTTAAAGAAGAATATTAAGATGTGGGAAGATTGTTTACCTCATATTGAGTTTGCTTATAATCGTTCAATGCATTCTACTACAAAGATGTGTCCATTTGAGATTGTTTATGGTTTGTTGCCACGTGCTCCTATTGATTTAATGCCTTTGCCAACTTCAGAAAAAATAAAATTTGATGCTAAGCAACGTGCTGAATTGATGTTGAAACTGCATGAAACAACCAAACAAAACATAGAGCGTATGAATGCTAAATATAAGCTTGTTGGTGATAAAGGTCGCAAAGAATTAAAATTTGAACCTAAAGATTTGGTTTGGTTGCATTTAAGAAAGGAGAGGTTTCCTGAATTGAGAAAATCTAAACTGATGCCTAGAGCTGACGGACCATTTAAAGTGTTGCAACGAATTAATGAGAATGCATATAAGCTTAACCTTCCTGTAGATTTTGGGGTTAGTCCTACATTTAACATTACAAATTTAAAGCCTTATTTGGGTGAGGAAGATGAGCTTGAGTCGAGGACGACTCAAATGCAAGAAAGGGAGGACAATGAGGACTTCAACACCAACGATGCATCCACACCGACACCGGTACCTCTTGTTGGTCCTCTTACTCGTGCTCACGCTCGTAAACTTAATCAACAAGTGAGTTCCTTCTTGAACTCCTGTCCATCATGTTTAGATCTTGGAGACACGTGCACTCTTGTTTTGATTAGGAACCAAGGAGAAGACCGAAAGGGAAAAGGACTCGCGTTGGCTGGATTCGGACTGCAGCACAGCACCAACTTGTGATGGCCGCCATGACTTCATACGGACTCCGATTGGGACGTTCTAGCACTTGTTGGAAAGCTTATCAAGTCTACTTTCCAATGGATCCAACCCATATCCATATCACGTAGGAGGCGCCTCCAGTCATTGTTTTATTGTCACGTTCTTCTCTATCTACGGTGCTGCGTCACCTAATTTTTGGGCTGTTGGCCCATGTATCAAGTTGGGTCCATTAGGGACGCGTCCTAGGGTTGGAGGATGACACAAACACTCCCTTAGTCATCACCTCATCTACTTATATGTCTCTAGAGCCACCGGAACAGATTGGGTTTTGTTTAGATCAAGTTAGCCTTCGCTACTTGCCTATAAATGCGCGTGCTGGATCAGCCGCCCGTCTACTTGTCTTCGGAACCCCATGTCATTGGAGATTGAGTTTGAAACCTTCATTTACAGCTAGTAATTCAGTACTTGTTCTCTTGTTCTTGCGAGTTCTTCGATTGCTTGCAGGATGGGTGCCCTAGTGGCTGGTTGTCGCGCCGCAATATCACGACAACCATTGGAGGTGGTGTATCGGTTGCCAAGGTGCAACGTCCCTGGATCGTTGTAGTCAAACCATGAACGTCATCTTTTTTCCACTAATCGACTTCGCCGCGATCTCTCATCGAAAGATCGGCCATCAAACCCCATCGGGTTCTTATCACGTGGGTCATGTAAAATCTCGTTTCGGTCTATTTGGATATAGTGTTAGTGTCCGTGGAAGATAGGAGCATGGTTTGCGCCAAACGTACCATAGGCTCAGAAATTGTTTTGGACACACCCGACGGTACCCCTAGGTGATAATGCTCAAGTCGATGCTTGTTTCACTCCGTTTAGAGATAGTGCTAATCTTGACGCAAGATAGGTGCATGATTTGCGCCGAACGTACCACAGGCTCATAATCATTTTGGACGCACCTGATGGAACTCCTAGGTGACGTGGGTCTTGTGGAATCTCGTTTTGGTCTATTTGGAGATAGCGTTAGTGTCGGTGCAGGAAAGGTGCACGATTTGCACCAAACGTACCATAGGCTTAGAAATCCTTTTGGACACACCCGATGGTACTCCTAGGTGACGAGGCTAAAGTGGAAGCTCAATTCGGTCTGTTTGGAGATAGTGTTAATCTTGATGCAAGATAGGTGCAAGGTTTGTGACAAACGTACCATAGGCTTAGAAATCATTTTAGACGCGTCTGATGGAACTCCTTGGTGACGTGGGCCATGTGGAATCTCGTTTTGGTCCGTTAGGAGACAGTGTTAGTGTCGCTGCAAGATAGGTGCATGGTTTGCGTGGAACGTACCATGGGCTCATAGATCATTTTGGATGCACCCGATGGTACTCCTAGGCGACAAGGCTCAAGTGGATGCTCATTTCATTCCGTTTGGAATTGTGCTAATTTTGACGCAAGATAGGTGCACGATTTGCGCCGAATGTACCATAGGCTTAGAAATCGTTTTGGACGTACCCGATGAAACTACTAGTTGACGTGGGTCATGTGGAAACTCGTTTTGGTCCGTTTGGAGACAATGTTAGTCTCGGTGTAAGATAGGTGCATAGTTTGCGCCAAATGTACCATAGGCTCAAAAATTGTTTTGGACGCACCTGATGGTAGTCCTAGGTGACGAGGCTCAAGTGGTAGGTTTGTTCAGGCCGTTTATATACAGTGCTAATCTTGACACAAGATAGGTGCACGCTTTGCGCCGAACATACCACAGGCTCATAAATCATTTTGGACGCACTCGATGTAAATCCTAGGCGACTTGGGTCATGTGGAATCTTGTTTCGGTCCATTTGGAGACAGTGTTTGTGTCAGTGCAAGTTAGGTGCACGGTTTGCGCCAAACGTACCATAGGCTCAGAAATCGTTTTGGTCGCATCCAATGATTCTGCATGGTGATGAGACTCAAGTGGAAGCTCGATTCAGTCTGTTTGGAGATAGTGCTAATCTTGACTCAAGATAGGTGCACGGTTTGTGCCAAACATACTATAGGCTCAGAAATCATTTTTGACATGCCTGACGGGACTCCTTGGTGATGTGGGCCATGTGGAATATCGTTTCAGTCCGTTTGGAGACTGTGTTAGTCTCGGTGCAAGATAGGTGCATGGTTTGCGTGAAATATACCATAGGTTCAGAAATCATTTTGGACGCACCCGACGGTGCTCATAGGTGACAAGGCTCAAGTGGATGCTCGTTTCATTCCGTTTGGAATAGTGCTAATCTTGACGCAAGATAGGTGTATGATTTGCGCCGAACGTACCACAGACTTAGAAATCATTTTGGACGCACTTGATGGAACTCCTAGTTGACGTTGGTCATGTGAAATCTTTTTTTGGTCCATTTGGAGACAATGTTAGTTTCGGTGCAAGAGAGGTGCACAGTTTGCGCCAAACGTACCATAGGCTCAGAAATCATTTTGGACACACCCGATGGTACTCCTAGGTGACGAGGCTCAAGTGGTAGCTCAATTTAGGTCGTTTGGTGATAGTGCTAATCTTGGCGCAAGATAGGTGCACGCTTTGCGCTGAATGTACCGCAGGCTTAGAAATCATTTTGGATGCACCCGATGTAAATCCTATGTGACTTGGGTCATGTGGAATCTCGTTTTGGTCTGACTAGATACAGTGTTAGTGTCGGTGCAAGATAGGTGCATGGTTTGCGCCAAATATACCATAGGCTCAAAAATCGTTTTGGATGCTCCATGGTGATGAGGCTCAAGTGGAGGCTCGATTCAGTCTGTTTGGACATAGTGCTAACCTTGACTCAAGATAGATGCATAGTTTGCACCGAACGTACCATAGGCTCATAAATCATTTTGGATGCACCCAATGAAACTCCTAGGTGACGTGTGTCGTGTGGAATTTTATTTTGGTCCATTTGGAAATAGTGTTAGTGTCATGCAAAATAGGTGCATGGTTTGCGCCAAATGTACCATAGCCTCAGAAATCATTTTGGCCGCACTCGATGATACTCCTAGGTGACGAGGCTCAAGTGGATGCTCATTTCATTCTGTTTGGAGATAGTGCTAATCCTGATGCAAGATAGTTGCACGGTTTGCGCCAAACATACTGTAGCTTAGAAATCGTTCTAGATGCACCAGATGGTACTCCTTGGTGACGAGGCTCATGTGGAAGCTTGAGTCAGTCCATTTGGAGATACTGCTAAACTTGACAAAAGATAGGAGCACGATTTGTGCCGAACGTACGATAGGCTTAGAAATCATTTTGGACGCACCTGATGGAACTCTTAGGTGATGTGGGTCATGTGGAATCTCGTTTTGGTTTGTTTGGAGACAGTGTTAGTGTCGGTGCAAGATAGGTGCACGATTTGTGGCAAACGTACCATAGGCTTAGAAATCATATTGGACACACCCAGTGAAACTTCTAGGTGACGAGGCTCATGTGGAAGCTCGATTCAGTCCGTTTGGAGATAGTGCAAACCTTGACGTAAGATGGATGCATGGTTTGTGACGAATGTTCTGCAAGCTCAGAAATCATTTTAGACGCACCCGATAGAACTCCTAGGACGTGGGTCATGTGGAATCATGTTTCGATTTGTTTGGAGACAGTGTTAATATCGGTGCAAGATAGGTGCACGGGTTGCGCCAAACGTACCATGGGTCCAGAAATCATTTTGGACGCACCAAATGATACTCCTAGGTGACGAGTCTCAAGTGGAAGCTCAATTCAATCCATTTGGAGATAGTGCTAACCTTGACGCAAGATAGGTGCACGGTTTCTGCCGAACATACCATATGCTCATAAATCATTTTGGACGCACCCGATGGAACTCCTTGGTGATGAGGCTCAAGTGGAAGCTCGAGTCAGTCCGTTTGGGGACACTGCTAATCTTGACGCAAGATAGGTGCATGATTTGCGGCGAACGTAAGATAGGCTTAGAAATCATTTTCGTTGCACCCGATGGAACTCCTAGGTTACGCGGGTCATGTGGAATCTCGTTTTGGTTCGTTTGGAGATAGTGTTAGTGACGGTGCAACATAGGTGCACGGTTTGTGCCAAGCGTACCATAGGCTCAGAAATTGTATTGGACGTAGCCAGTGATACTTCTAGGTGATGAGGCTCAAGTGGAAGCTCGATTTAGTCCGTTTGGAGATAGTGCTAGCCTTGAAGCAAGATAGGTGTACGGTTTGGGCCGAATGTACCATACACTCAGAAATCATTTGGACGCACCCGATGGAACTCCTAGGAGACGTGGGTCATATGGAATCTTGTTTCGATCTGTTTGGAGATAGTGTTAGTGTCAGTGCAAGATAGGTGCACGGTTTGCACGAAACGTACCATAAGCTTAGAAAATGTTTTGGACAAACCCGATGGTACTCCTAGGGGATGAGGCTCAACTAGAAGCTCGATTCAGTCCGTTTAGAGATAGTGCTAACCTTGACTCAAGATAGGTGCACGGTTTGCGGCGAACGTTTCATAGGCTCAGAAATCATTTTGGACGTGCCTGATGGAACTCTGTGGTGATGTGGGGCCATGTGGAATCTCGTTTCAGTCCATTAGGAAACATTGTTAGTGTCGGTGCAAGATAGGTGCATGGTTTGCGTGAAATGTACCATATGCTAAGAAATCATTTTGGACGCACCCGTTGGTACTCCTAGGTGATGAGCCTCAAGTGGATGCTTGTTTCATTCCATTTGAAATAGTGCAAATCTTGACGCAAGATAGGTGTATGATTTGCGCCGAATGTACCATAGGCTCATAAATCATTTTGGACGCACCCGATGGAACTCCCATTTGACGTGGGTCATGTGGAATCTCATTTTGGTCCATTTGGAGACAATGTTAGTTTCGGTGCAAGATAGGTGCATAGTTTGCGCCAAATGTATCATAGGCTTAGAAATAATTTTGGACACACCCGATGGTACTTCTAGGTGACAAAGCTCAAGTGGAAGCTCGATCCAGGACGTTTAGAGATAGTGCTAATTTTAACACAAGATAGGTGCACGCTTTGCGCTGACATACCACAAACTCAGAAATCATTTTAGACGCACCCGATGTAAATCCTAGGCGACTTGGGTCATGTGGAATCTCGTTTCAGTCCGCTTGGCGACAGTGTTAGTGTCGGCGCAAGATATGTGCACAATTTATGCCAAACGTACCTTAGGCTCATAAATCATTTCGGATGCACCCAATGATACTCCTTGTTGATGAGGCTCAAGTGAAAGCTCGATTTTCAGTCCGTTTGAAGATATTGCTAACCATGACTCAAGATAGGTGCACGGTTTGCGCCGAACGTACCATAGGCTGAGAAATCGTTTTGGACACACCTAGTGGAACTCCTAGGTGACGTGGGTCATGTGGAATTTTGTTTTGGTCCATTTGGAGACAATGTTAGTGTCATGCAAGATAGGTGCATGGTTTGCGCCAAATGGTACCATAGGCTCAGAAATCATTTTGGACGCACTCGATGGTACTCCTAGGTGATGAGGCTCAAGTGGAAGCTCAATTCAGTCGGTTTGGAGATTGTGCTAATCTTAACGCAAGATGGATGCACGCTTTTTGGCAAACGTACCATAGGCTCATAAATCATTTTGGACGCACCCGATGTAACTCCTAGGTGACTTGGATCATGTGGAATCTCGTCTCGATACGTTTGGAGATAGTGTTAGTGTCGGTGCAAGATAGGTGCACGATTTGTGCCAAATGTACCATAGGCTCAGAAATCATTTTGGACACACCTAATGATACACCTGGTCATGAGGCTCAAGTGGGAGCCCGATTCAGTCCGTTTGGAATAGTGCTAATGTTGACGCAAGATAGGTGCACGATTTGCACCGAGCGTACCACAAGCTTAGAAATCATTTTTGATGCACCCGATGGAACTCCTAGTTGACGTTGGTCGTGTGGAATGTTTTTTTGGTCAGTTTGGAGACAATGTTAGTTTTGGTGCAAGAGAGGTGCACAGTTTGCGCCTAACGTACCATAGGCTTAGAAATCATTTTGGGCACACCCGATGGTACTCCTAGGTGATGAGGCTCAAGTGGTAACTCGATTTAGGTCGATTAGTGATAGTGCTAATCTTGACGCAAGATAGGTGCATGCTTTGCGCCGAATGTACCATAGGCTTAGAAATCGTTTTGGACGCACCCGATGTAAATCCTATGTGACTTGGGTCATCTAGAATCTTGTTTTGGTCCGTCTAGATACAGTGTTAGTGTTGGTGCAAGATAGGTGCATCGTTTGTGCCAAACAAACCATAGGCTTCGAAATCATTTTGGATGCACCCAATGATACTCCATGGTGATGAGGCTCAAGTGGGAGCTCGATTCAGTCCGTTTGGAGATAGTGCTAACCTTGACTCAAGATAGATGCACAGTTTGTGCCGAACGTTCTATAGGATCAGAAATCATTTTGGACGCACCTGATGTGACTCCTAGGCGACTTGGGTCATGTGGAATCTCGTATCGGTCTGTTTGGAGATAGTGTTAGTTTTGGTGCAAGATAGTTGTAGGGTTACAAATCGTTTTGGACGCACCCGCTGGTACTCCTAGGTGATGAGGCTCAAGTGGAAGCTTAGCTCAGTCTGTTTGGAGATAGTGCTAACCTTGATGGAAGATGGGTGCACGATATACGCCAAACGTACCATAGGCTTAGAAATCATTTCGGGCGCACCTGATAGAACACCTAGATGACGTGGGTCTTGTGGAGTCTCATTTTGGTCCATTTGGAGATGGTTTTAGTGTCTGTGCAAGATAGGTGCAAGGTTTGTGCCAAATGTACCACAGGCTCATAAATCAGTTTGGACGCTCCTAATGGTACTACATGGTGACGAGGCTCAAGTGGATGCTCGATTTAGTCTGTTTGGAGATAGTGCTAACCTTGACTCAAGATAGGTGCACGGTTTGCGCCGAACGTACCATAAGCTCAAAAATCATTTCGGACGCACCCAATGGAACTCCTAGGTGACGTGGGCCATGAGGAATTTTGTTTTGGTCCGCTTGGAGATAGTGTTAGTGTCGTGCAAGATAGGTGCATGGTTTGCGCCAAATGTACCATAGGCTCATAAAATCATTTTTGACGCACTCGATCGTACTCTTAGGTGACGAGGCCCAAGTAGATGCTTTGTTTTATGTCGTTTGGAGATAGTGCTAATCTTGATGCAAGATAGGTTGTGGCGAACGCACCACCGGCTCAGAAATCGTTTTGGACGCACCCGATGTAACTCCTAGGCGACTTGGGTCATGTGGAATCTCGTCTCCGTACATTTGGAGATAGTGTTAGCGTCGGTGCAAGAAAGGTGCACGATTTGTGCTAAACGTACCATAGGCTCAGAAAATCGTTTTGGACACACCCAATGATACTCCTGGTGATGAGGCTCAAGTGGGAGCCTAATTCAGTCTGTTTTGAGATATTGTTAACCTTGACGCAAGATAGGTGCACGGTTTGCGCCAAATGTACCATAGGCTCAGAAATCATTTTGTATGCACCCAATGGAACTCCTAGGTAACGTGGGTCATATGGAATTTTGTTTTGGTCCATTTGGAGACAATGTTAGTGTCGGTGCAAGATAGGTGCATCGTTTGCACCAAACGTGCCATAGGCTCAGAAATCATTTTGGACGGACCCAATGTTACTCCTAGGTGACGAGGCTCAAGTGGATGCTCGTTTCATACCGTTTGGAGATAGTGCTAATCTTGACACAAGATAGTTGCACGGTGTGCACCAAACGTACCATACGCATAGAAATCATTTTGGATGCACCCGCATGTACTCCTTGGTGACGAGGCTCAAGCGAAAGGTTAGTTCGTTTAGAGATAGTTCTAATCTTGATGCAAGAGCACGATTTTCGTCGAATGTACCACAGGCTTAGAAATCATTTTGGACGCTCTTGATGGAACACCTAGGTGACGTGGGTCATGTGAATCTCGTTTTGGTCCGTTTGGAGACAGTGTTAGTGTTGGTGCAAGATAGGTGCATGGTTTGTGCCAAATGTACAATAGGTTCAGAAATCATTTTGGATGCACTCAGTGATACTTCTAGCTTATGAGGCTCAAGGGGATGTTTGATTTAATCTATTTGGAGATAGTGCTAATCTTGATGCAAGATAGGTGCACGCTTTGCGCCGAACGTACCATAGGCTCAAAAATCATTTTGGATGCATCCGATGCAACTCCTAGGCAACTTGGGTCATGTGGAATCTCGTATCAGTATGTTTGGAGACAGTGTTAGTTTCGGTGGAAGATAGTTGCCTGGTTAGAAATCTTTTTGGATGAACCCCTGGTATTCCTAGGTGACGAGGCTCAAGTCAAAGCTTAGCTCAATCCGTTTGGAGATAGTGCTAACCTTGACGCAAGATAGGTGCACAATTTTGCGCCGAATGTACCACAGACTTAGAAATCATTTCAGACACACCCGATGGAACACCTAGATGACATGGGTCTTGTGCAGTCTCATTTTGGTCCGTTTGGAGACAGTGTTAGTGTCGGTGCAAGATAGGTGCACGGTTTATGCCAGACGTACCATAGGCTTATACATCATTTTGGATGGATCCAATAGTGCTAATCTTCACACAAGATAGGTGCACGCTTTGGGAGAACGTACCATAGTCTTAAAAATCATTTTGGACACACCCGATGTAAGTCCTAGGTGACTTGGGTCATGTGGAATCTCGTTTCGGTCCGTCCGAAGACTCTTAATGTCGGTGCAAGATAGGTGCACGATTTATGCCAAACGTAACATAGGCTCAGAAATCATTTTGGACGCACCCAATGATACTTTATGGTGATGAGGCTCAAGTGGTAGCTTGATTCAGTCAGTTTGGAGATAGTGCTAACCTTGACGCATGATAGGTGCATGGTTTGTGCCGAACGTACCATAGGCTCAGAAATCATTTTGGATGCACCCAATGGAACTCCAAGGTGACATGGGTCATGTGGAATTTTGTTTCGGTCCGTTTGGAGACAGTGTTAGTGTCAGTGCAAGATAGGTGCACAGTTTATGCCAAACGTACGATAGGCTCAGAAATTCTTTTGGACAAACCCGATTGTACTCCTAGGGGATGAGTCAAGTGGAAGCTCGATTCAGTCCGTTTAGAGATAGTGCTAATCTTGACACAATATAGGTTCACGGTTTGTGTCGAACGTACCATAGGCTTAGAAATCATTTTGGATGCACCCGATGGAACTCCTTGGTGACATCGGTCATGTGGAATCTAGTTTCGGTCCGTTTCGATATAGTGTTAGTGTCAGTGCAGGATAGGTGCATGGTTTGCACCAATGGTACCATAGGCTCAGTAATTATTTTAGACGCACCCGATGGTACTCCTAGGTGACAAAGCTCAAGTTGATGCTCGTTTCATACCGTTTGGAGATAGTGGTAATCTTGACACAAGATAGTTGCTCGATGTGCGCCAAACGTACCATAGGCATAGAAATCGTCTTGGATGCACCCGCATGTACTCCTTGGTGACGAGGCTCAAGTGAAAGGTCAGTTCATTTAGAGATAGTTCTAATCTTGATGCAAGAGCATGATTTTTGTCGAATGTACCACAGGCTTAGAAATCATTTTGAACGCTCTTGATGGAACACCTAGGTGACGTGGGTCATGTGAATCTCATTTTGGTCTGTTTGGAGACAGTGTTAGTGTTGGTGCAAAATAGGTGCATGGTTTGCGCCAAATGTACAATAGGTTTAGAAATCATTTTGGATGCACTCAGTGATACTTCTAGCTTATGAGGCTCAAGTGGAAGTTCGATTCAGTCTGTTTGGAGATAGTGCTAATCTTGATGCAAGATAGGTGCACGCTTTGCGCTGAACGTACCATAGGCTCAAAAATCATTTTGGATGCATCCGATGCAACTCCTAGGCAACTTGGGTCATGTGGAATCTCGTATCGGTCTGTTTGGAGATAGTGTTAGTTTCGGTGCAAGATAGTTGCATGGTTAGAAATCATTTTGGATGAACCCCTGGTATTCCTAGGTGACGAGGCTCAAGTCGAAGCTTAGCTCAATCCGTTTAGAGATAGTGCTAACCTTGACGCAAGATAGGTGCACGATTTGCGCCGAATGTACCACAGGCTTAGAAATAATTTCAGACGCACCCGATGGAACACCTAGATGACGTGGGTCTTGTGCAGTCTCATTTTTGTCCGTTTGGAGACAGTGTTAGTGTCGGTGCAAAATAGGTGCACGGTTTATGCCAAACGTACCATAGGCTTATACATCATTTTGGACGGATCCAATGGTGCTAATCTTGACACAAGATAGGTGCACACTTTGGGAGAACGTACCATAGTCTCAAAAATCATTTTGGACACACCCGATGTAACTCCTAGGCGACTTGGGTCATGTGGAATCTCGTTTCGGTCCGTTCGGAGATAGTGTTAGTGTCGGTGCAAGATAGGTGCACGATTTGTGCCAAACGTACCATAGGCTCAGTAATCATTTTGGACGCACCCAATGATACTTTATGGTGATGAGGCTCAAGTGGAAGCTTGATTCAGTCAGTTTGGAGATAGTGCTAACCTTGACGCAAGATAGTTGCATGGTTTGTGCTAAACGTGCCATAGGCCCAGAAATCATTTTGGATGCACCCAATGGAACTCCAACGTGACATGGGTCATGTGGAATTTTGTTTCGGTCCATTTGGAGACAGTGTTAGTGTCAGTGCAAGATAGGTGCACGGTTTGTGCCAAACATACGATAGGCTCAATAATCATTTTAGACGCACCCGATGGTACTCCTAGGTGACGAAGCTCAAGTTGATGCTCATTTTATTCCATTTAGAGATAGTGCTAATCTTGATGCAAGATAGGTGCACGATTTGCGCCGAACATACCACATGCTCAGAAATTATTTTGGAGGCACCCGATGGAACTCCTAGGTGACGTGGGCCATGTGGAATCCCGTTTTGGTCTGTTTAGAGACCATGTTAGTGTCTGTGCAAGATAGGTGCATGCTTTGCGCCAAACGTACCATAGGCTCATAAATCATTTTAGACGCACGCGATGGTATTCCTAGGTGATGATCCTCAAAGGGATGCTTGTTTCATTCCATTTAGAGATACTGCTAATCTTGACGCAAGATAGGTGCACGATTTGCGCCGAACATACCACATGCTTAGAAAATCATTTTGGAGGCACCAGATGGATCTCCTAGCTGACGTGGGTCGTGTGGAATCTCATTTTGGTCAGTTTGGAGACCGTGTTAGTGTCAGTGCAAGATAGGTGTATGGTTTGCGCCAAACGTACCATAGGCTCAAAAATAATTTTGGATGCACCCAGTGATACTTCTAGGTGACAAGGCTCAAGTGGAAGCTCGATTCAGTCCGTTTGGAGATAGTTTTAATCTTGATGCAAGATAGGTGCCTGCTTTGCACCGAACGTACCATAGGCTCAGAAATCATTTTAGACGCACCCGATGGTACTCCTAGGTGACGAAGCTCAAGTGGATGCTCGTTTCATTGCATTTAGAGATAGTGCTAATCTTGACGCAAGTTAGGTGCACGATTTGCGCCGAACATACCACAGGCTCAGAAATCATTTTGGAGGCTCCCGATGGAACTCCTAGCTGACGTGGGTCATGTGGAATCTCGTTTTGGGCCGTTTGGAGACAGTGTTAGTTTCCGTGCAAGATTGGTGCACGGTTTGCGCCAAACATACCATAGGCTTAGAAATCATTTTAGACGCTCCCGAACTCCTAGGTGACGAGGTTAGAGTGGAAGTTTGATTTATTCCGTTTATAGGTAGTGCTAATCTTAACACAAGATAGGTGCATGGTTTGCGCCGAACTTACCATAGGCTCAGAAATCGTTTTGGATGCCACCAATGGAACTCCTAGGTGACATGGGTCATGTGGAATTTCATTTCGGTCCGTTTGGATATAGTGTCAGTGTTAGTGCAAGATAGGTGCATTGTTTGCACCAAACGTACCATAGGCTTAGAAATCATTTTGGACAGACCCAATGGTACTCCTAGGTGACGAGGCTCAAGTGGTTGTCCGTTTCATTCCGTTTGGAGATAGTGCTAACCTTGACGCACGATAGTTGCACGGTTTGCGCCAAATGTACAATAGTCTCATAATCCTTTTTCGATGCCCGCGATGGTAGTCCTAGGTGATGAGGCTCAAGTGAAAGCTCGATTCAGCCATTTGGAAAAAGTGCTAATCTTGACGCAAGATTGGTGCACCATTGCGGTGAACGTACCACAGGCTTAGAAATCATTTCGGATGCACCCGATGGAACACCTAGGTCCGTTTGGATATAGTGTTAGTGTCGATGCAAGATAGTTGCATGGTTTGTGCCAAACATACCATAGGTTCAGAAATCGTTTTGGCCGCACCTAGTGAGACTTCTAGGTGGAAGCTCGATTCAGTCCTTTTGAAGAGAGTGCAAATCTTAACGTAAGATAGGTGCATGCTTTGCGCCGAACATACCATAGGCTCAGAAATCGTTATGGAAGCACCCGATGATAGTCCTAGGCGACTTGGTCATGTGGAATCTCATTTGGGGTCATTTGGAGATAGTGCTAGTTTTGGTGCAAGATTGGTGCATTTGCGTGAAACATACCATAGGCTCAGAAATCATTTTATACACATCCAATGATACTCCTAGGTGACGAGGCTCAAGCAGAAGCTCGATTCATTCCATTTAGGGATAGTGCTAATCTTAACACAACATAGGTGCACGGTTTGCACCGAACGTACCATATGCTTAGAAATCATTTTAGACGCCACCAGTAGAACTCCTAGCTGACATGGATCATATGGAATTTGGTTTCGGCCCGTTTGGAGACAGTGTTAGTGTCAGTGCAAGATAGGTGCATAGTTTATGCCAAACATACCATAGGCTCATAAATCATTTTGGACGGACCCAATGGTACTCCTATGTGACGAGGCTCAAGTGGATGCTCATTTCATTCCGTTTGGAGATAGTGCTAATCTTGACGCAAAATAGGTGCACGCTTTGCGCCGAGCATACCATAGGCATAGAAATCATTTTGGACGCACCCGATGTAACTTCTAGGCGACCTGGGTCATGTGGAATTTCATTTTGGTCTGTTTGTAGACAGTGTTAGTGTCGGTGCAATATAGGTGCACGATTTGTGCCAAACATAGCATAGGCGCAAAAATCATTTTGGACACACCCAATGATACTCTATGGTGTTGAGGCTCAAGTGGAAGCTCGATTCAGTCTATTTGGAGAAATGCTAACCTTGATGCAAGATAGGTGCACGGTTTGCGCCGAATGTACGGCTCAGAAAATCATTTTCGACACACCCAATGGAACTCCAAGGTGACATGGGTCATGTGGAATTATGTTTCGGTTCGTTTGGAGACAGTGTTAGTGTCGGTGCAAGATAGGTGCACGGTTTGGGCTAAATGTACCATTGGCTTAGAAATCATTTTGAACGGACCCAATGGTACTACTAGGTGACAAGGCTGAAGTGGATGCTCGTTTCATTCCATTTGGAGATAGTGCTAATCTTGACACAAGATAGTTGCACGGTCTGCACCAAACGTACCATACGCTTAGAAATTGTTTTGGACGCACCCGCTGGCACTCCTAGGTGACGAGGCTCAAGTGGAAGCTCAGCTCTGTCCGTTTAGAGATAGTGCTAGTTTTGACACAAGATAGGTGCACGATTTGTGCCGAACATACCACTAGCTAAGAAATCATTTTGGACGCACTCAATGGAACACCCAAGTGAAGTGGGTCTTATGGAATCTCGTTTTGGTCTATTTGGAGATAGCCTTAGTGTCGGTGCAAGATAGGTGCACGGTTTGCGCCAAACATACCATAGGTTTAGAAATCGTTTTGGACAAACCTAGTGATACTTCTAGGTGATGAGGCTCTATTAGAAGCTCGATTCAGTCCGTTTGGAGATAGTGTTAATCTTGACCCAAGATAGGTGCATGCTTTGCACTGATCGTACCATAAGCTCAGAAATCATTTTGGACACACCCAATGGAACTCCTAGGCGACATGGGTCTTGTGGAATCTCATTTCGGTCCGTTTGGAGACAGTGTTTTTCAGTGCAAGATTGGTGCATGGTTTGCGCCAAACGTACCACAGGCTCAGAAATCATTTTGGATGCTCCCAATGATACTCATAGTGCTAATCTTTACACAAGATCAGTGCACAGTTTGCACCGAACGTACCATAGGCTCAAAAATCATTTTGGACGCACCCAATGGAACTCCAAGATAACATGGGTCATGTGGAATTTTGTTTTGGTCCATTTGGAGACAGTGTTAGTGTCAGTGCAAGGTAGGTGCACAGTTTGCGCCAAACGTACCATAGGCTCAGAAATTGTTTTGGAGACAGTGTTAGTGTCGGCGCAAGATAGGTGCATGGTTTGCGCCAAACGTTCTATAGGCTCCAGTGGATGCTCATTCATTCCGTTTGGAGATAGGGCTAGTCTTGACGCAAGATAGGTGCACAATTTGCGCTGAACATACCATATGCTCATAAATCATTTTGGACGCACCCGATGGAACTGCTAGGTGACGTTGGTCATGTGGAATTTTGTTTTGGTCCATTTAGAGACAGCTTTAGTGTCGGTGCAAGATAGGTGCATGGTTTGCGCCAAACGTACCATAGGCTCAGAAATCATTTTGGACGCGCCCACCAATACTACTTGGTGATGAGGCTCAAGTGGAAGGTCGATTTAGTCCATTTGGAGAGATTGCTAATCTTGAAGCAAGACGGATGCACGGTTTGCGTCGAACGTTCCACCGGCTCAGAAGTCGTTTTGGACGCGCCCGATGGAACTTCTTAGAGATGTGGGTCATGTAGAATCTCATTTTGGTCCGTTTGGAGACAGTGTTATTGTTAGTACAAGACAGGTGCATGGTTTTTTGTCAAACATACCGTAGGCTCAGAAATCCTTTTGGCCACACCCGATGGTACTCCTAGGTGACGAGGCAAAAGTGGAAGCTCGAATCAGTCCGTTTAGAGATAGTACTAATCTTGACGCAGGATAGGTGCACGATTTGTGCCAAACATACCACATGCTCAGAAATCATTTTGGAGGCACCCGATGGAACCCCTAGCTGACGTGGGTCATGTGGAATCTCGTTTTGGTCCGTTTGGAGACAATGTTAGTGTCAGTGCAAGATAGGTGCATGGTTTGCGCCAAACATACCATAGGCTCCGAAATCATTTTGGATGTGCCCAGTGATACTTCTAGGAGATAAAGCTCAAGTGGAAGCTCGATTCAGTCCGTTTGGAGATAGTGCTAATCTTGACGTAAGATAGGTTCATGCTTTGCGCCGAATGTACCATAGGCTCAGAAATCATTTTAGACGCACCCGATGGTACTCCTACGTGACGAAGCTCAAGTGGATGCTCGTTTCATTCCATTTAGAGATAGTGCTACTCTTTACGTAAGATAGGTGCATGATTTGCGCCGAACATACCACATGCTCTGAAATCATTTTGGAGGCTCCCTATGGAACTCCTAGCTCACGTGGGTTATGAGGAATCTCGTTTCGGGCCGTTTAGAGACAGTGTTAGTTTTGGTGCAAGATTGGTGCACAGTTTGCGCCAAAAGTACCATAGGATTAGAAATCATTTTGGACGCACCCAATGATACTCCTAGGTGACGAGACCCAAGTGGAAGCTCGATTCATTCCGTTTAGAGGTAGTGCTAATCTTGACACAAGATAGGTGCAGGGCTTGTGCTGAACGTACCATAGGCTCAGAAATCATTTTGGATGCCACCAATGGAACTCCTAGGTCAGGTCATGTGGAATTTCATTTCGGTCCGTTTGGATACAGTGTTAGTGTCAGTGCAAGATAGGTGCATGGTTTGCGCCAAATGTACCATAGGCTTAGAAATCATTTTGGACGGACCTAATAGTACTAATAGGTGACGAGGCTCAAGTGGATGTTTGTTTCATTCCGTTTGGAGATAGTGCTAATATTGATGCAAGATAGTTGCACGGTTTGCGCCAAATGTACCATAGGCTCATAATCCTTTTGGACGCCCGTGATGGTACTCCTAGGTGACGAGGCTCAAGTGAAAGCTCGATTCAGTCCGTTTGGAGAAAGTGCTAATCTTGATGCAAGATAGGTGCATGATGTGCACCAGACATTCCATAGGCTCAGAAATCTTTTTGGATGCACCCGATGGAACTCCTAGGTGACGAGGCTCAAGTGGATGCTTGTTTCATTCCATTTGGAGATAATGCTAACTTTAACGCAAGACAGGTGCACGGTTTGTGCCAAATGTACCATAGGCTCAGAAATTATTTTAGACGCACCCATTGGTACTCCTAGGTGATGAGGCACAAGTGGAAGCTCGATTCAGTCCGTTTGGAGATAGTGCTATTCTTCATGCAAGATGGATATGTGGTTTGCGTCGAATGGACCGAGGGCTCAGAAATCATTTTGGACGCGCCCAATGGAACTCCTAGGTGACGTGGGTCTTGTGGAATCTCGTTTCGGTCCATTTGGAGACAGTGTTAATGTCGATGCAAGATAAGTGCACGGTTTGCGCCAAACGTACCATAGGCTTAGAAGTCATTCTGGACATACCCGATGGTACTCCTAGGTCATGAGGCTCAAGTGGAAGCTAGATTTAGTCCGTTTGGAGATAATGCTAATGTTAATGCAAGATAGGTGCATAGTTTGCGCCGAATGTACCATAGGCGCAGAAATCGTTTTGGACGCACCCGATAGAACTCCAGGGCGACGTGGGTCATGTGGAGTCTCGTTTCGGTCCATTTGGATACAAAGTTAGTGTCAGTGCAAGATAGGTGCATAGTGTTCGACAAACGTACCATAGGCTTAGAAATCGTTTTGGACACACCTAGTGGAACTCCTAGGTGATGTGGGTCATGTTGAATTTTGTTTCGGTCCGTTTGGAACCAATGTTAGTGTTAGTGCAAGATTGGTGCATGGTTTGCGCTAAACGTACCATAGGCTCAGAATTCATTTTGGACGCACCCAATGGTACTCCTAGGTGACAAGCCTCAAGTGGAAGCTCATTTCATTTTGTTTGGAGATAATGCTAACCTTAACGCAAGTAGGTGCATGGTTTGCACTAAACATACCATAGGATCAGAAATCATTTTGGATGCACCCAATGATACACCATGGTGGCAAGGCTCAAGTGGAAGCTCGATTCAGTCCGTTTGCAGATAGTGCTAATCTTGACGCAAGAAAGGTGCATGGTTTGTGCAGAACGTACCATAGGCTCAGAAAATCATATTATATGTACCCAATGGAACTCCTTGGTTACATGGGCCGTGTGGAATCTCGTTTTGGTCTATTTGGGTACAGTGTTAGTGTCGCTTCAAGATAGGTGCATGGTTTGCGCCAAACATACGATATTCTCATAAATTGTTTTGGATGCACCCGATGGTACTCCTAGGTGACGAGGCTCAAGTGGATGCTTGTTTCATTCCATTTGGAGATAGTGCTAATCTTAACGCAAGATAGGTGGACGGTTTGCACCAAACATACCATAGCCTCAGAAATCAATTTGGACGCACCTAATAGTACGCCAAGGTGATGAGGCTCAAGTGGAAACTCGATTCAGTCCATTTGGAGACAGTGCAAATCTTAACGCAAGATAGGTGCATGGTTTGCACCGAACGTACCATAGGCTTACAAATCATTTTGGAAAGACCCGATGAAACTCCTTGGTGACATGGGCCTTGTGGAATCTTGTTTTAGTCCATTTGGAGATAGTGCTAATGTAGGTGCAAGATAGGTGCATGGTTTGCGCCAATCGTACCATAGGCTCAGAAATCATTTTGGACATACCCGATGGTACTCCTAGGTGACGAGGCTCATGTGGAAACTTCATTCAGTCCATTTAATGGTGGTGCTAATCTTGATGCAAAATAGGTGCACGCTTTGTGCCGAACATACCATAGACTCAGAAATCGTGTTGGATGCACCCTATCTACTCCTAGGTGACGATGCTCAAGTGGATGCTCGTTTCATTCCGTTTGGAGATATTGCTAATCTTGACTCAAGATAGGTTCACATTTTGCGCCAAACGTACCACAGGCTCAGAAATCATTTTGGACGCACCTCATGTAACTACTAGGTGACTTCGTTCTTGCGGAATCTCGTTTTAGTTCATTTGGAGTCTGTGTTAATGTTGGTGCAAGATAAGTGCATGGTTTATGACAAACATACCATAGGCTCAGAAATAGTTTTAGACGCACCCAATGATACTCCTAGGTGATGAGCGCCAAGTGGAAGCTCGATTCAGTCCGTTTGGAGATAGTGCTAATCTTCACGCAAGATAGGTGCATGGTTTGTGCCGAATGTACCATAGGATTAGAAATCATTTTGGATGCAGCCGATGGAACTCATTGGTGACGTGGGGAATGTGGAATCTCATTGTGGTCCATTTGGAGATAGTGTTAATGTCTGTGCAAGATAGGTGCACGGTTTGCACCAAACATACCACAGGCTCAGAAATCATTTTGGACGCAGCCAATGATACTCCCAGGTGACGAGGCTCAAGTGGAAAATCGATTCAGTCTGTTTAGAGATAGTGCTAGTCTTGACGCAAGATAGGTGGACGGTTTGAGCCGAACATACCATAGGCTCAGAAATCATTTTGGACGCACCCGATGGAACTCGATGGTGACGTGGGCCATGTGAAATCTCATTTTGGTCTGTTTGGAGACTGTTAATGTCGATGCAAGATAGGTGCACGGTTTGCGCCAAACGTACCATAGGCTCAATAATCATTTTGGACGTACTCGATGGTACTCCTAAGTGATGAGGCTGAAGTCGAAGCTTGATTCGGTCCACTTAGAGATAGTGCTAACCTTGACGCAAGATAGGTGCATAGTTTGCGCTGAACATACCATAGGCTTAGGACTCATTTTGTATGCACCTAATGGAACTCCTTGGTGATATGGGCCATGTGGAATCTCGTTTCGGTCCATTTGGATGCAGAGTTAGTGTCGGTGCAAGACAGGTCCATGGTTTGTGCCAAACGTACTATAGGCTTAGAAATCATTTTGGATGCACCCGATAGTACTCCTAGGTGACGAGGCTCAAGTGGATGCTCGTTTCAATCCGTTTGGAGATAGTGCTAATCTTGATGCAAGATAGGTGCACGCTTTGTGCCGAACGTACCATAGGCTCATATGTAACTACTAGGTGACTTGGGTCATGTGGAATCTTGTTCTAGTCCATTTGGAGACAGTGTTAGTGTCGGTGCGAGATAGGTGCACGGTTTGCACCAACCGTACCATAGGCTCAGAAACCATTTTGGATGCACCCAATGATACTCCTAGGTGGCGAGGCTTAAGTGCTCAATTCAGTCTGTTTGGACATAGTGCTTATCTTAACGCAAGATAGGTGCACAATTTGCCCTGAATATACCATAGGCTCAGAAATCATTTTGGACACAGCCATTAATACTCCTAGGTGACAAGGCTCAAGTGGAAGCTCGATTCAGTCCATTTGGAGAGTGCTAGTCTTGACGCAAGATAGGTGCACGGTTTGAGCCGAACGTACCATAGGCTCAGAAATCATTTTGGACGCACCTGATGGAACTCCTTGGTGACATGGGCCATGTGGAATCACGTTTCGGTCCATTTAGAGACAGTGCTAGTGTCGTTGCAAGAAAGGTGCATGGTTTGCGCCAACCGTACCAAAGGATTAGAAATCATTTTGGCTGCACCCGATGGTACTCTAAGGTGACGAGGCTCAAGTGGATGCTCGTTTCATTCTGTTTGGAGATACTGCTAACCTTGACGCATGATAGGTGCACGATTTGTGTCGAACATACCACAGGCTCATATATCATTTTGGATGTACCTGAAGGAACTCCTAGGAGACTGGGTCATGTGGAATCTCATTTTGGTCTGTTTGGAGACAGTGTTAATATCGATGCAAGATAGGTGCACGGTTTGCGCCAAACGTACCATAGGCTCAACAATCGTTTTAGACGCACCCGATGGTACTCCTAAGTGATCAGGCCGAAGTCAAAGCTTGATTCAGTCCATTTGGAGATAGTGCTAACCTTGACATAAGATAGGTGCACAGTTTGCGCTGAACATACCATAGGCTCTAGAATCATTTTGTACACACCCAATGGAACTCCTTAGCGACGTGGGCCATGTGGAATCACGTTTCGGTCCATTTGGATACATAGTTGTGTTGGTGCAAGATAGGTCCATGGTTTGCGCCAAACGTACCATAGGATCAGAAATCATTTTGGATACACCCGATAGTACTCCAAGGGGACGAGGCTCAAGTGGATGCTCGATTCATTCTATTTGGAGATAGTGCTAATCTTGACGCAAGATAGGTGCACGCTTTGCGCTGAACGTACCACAGGCTCAGAAACCATTTTGGACGCACCCAATGGAACACCTAGGTGACGTGGGTCGTGTGAAATCTCGTTTTGTTCTATTTGGAGACAGTGTTAATGTCAATGCAAGATAGGTGCACGGTTTGCGCCAAACGTACCATAGGCTCAACAATCGTTTTGGACACACCCGATGGTATTCCTAAGTGATGAGGCTGAAGTTGAAGCTTGATTCGGTCCATTTAGAGATAGTGCTAACCTTAACGCAAGATAGGTGCACAGTTTGCGCTGAACATACCATAGGCTCAGGAAATCATTTTGTATGCACCTGATGGAACTCCTTGGTGATGTGGGCCATGTGGAATCTCATTTCAGTCAATTTGGATGCATAGTTAGTGTCGGTGCAAGACAGGTCCATGGTTTGCACCAAACGTACCATAGGCTCAGAAATCGTTTTGGATGCACCCGATAGTACTCCTAGGCGACGAGGCTCAAGTGGATGCTCGTTTCATTCTATTTGGAGATAGTGCTAATCTTGATGCAAGATAGGTGCACGCTTTGTGCTGAATGTACCACAGGCTTAGAAATCGTTTTGGACGCACTCGATGTAACTACTAGATTACTTGGGTCATGTGGAATCTCGTTCCAGTCCTTTTAGAGACAGTGTTAGTATTGGTGCGAGATAGGTGCACGGTTTGCACCAAACGTACCGTAGGCTTAGAAACCATTTTGGATGCACCCAATGATACTCCTAGTTGGCGAGGCTTAAGTGCTCAATTCAGTATGTTTGGACGTAGTGCAAATCTTAACGCAAGATAGGTGCACGATTTGCCATGAACGTACCATAGGCTCAGAAATCATTTTGGACGTAGCCATTGATACTCCTAGGCGACAAGGCTCAAGTGGAAGCTCAATTCAGTCTGTTTGGAGATAGTGCTAGTCTTGACGCAATATAGGTGCACGGTTTGAACCGAACGTACCATAGGCTCAGAAATCATTTTGGACGCACCTGATGGAACTCCTTGGTGATGTGGGCCATGTGGAATCATGTTTCGGTCCATTTAGAGACAGTGTTAGTGTCGTTGCAAGAAAGGTGCATGGTTTGCGCCAACCGTACCAAAGGATTAGAAATCATTTTGGCCGCACCTGATGGTACTCTAAGGTGACGAGGCTCAAGTGGATGCTCGTTTCATTCTGTTTGGAGATACTGCTAATCTTGACGCATGATAGGTGCACGATTTGTGCAGAACGTACCATAGGCTCAGATATCATTTTGGACGTACCTGATGGAACTCCTTGGTTACGTGGGTCATGTAGAATCTCGTTTTGGTCTATTTGGAGATAGTGTTAATGTCGATGCAAGATAGGTGCACCGTTTGCGCCAAACGTACCATAGGCTCAACAATCATTTTGGACACACCCGATGGTACTCCTAAGTGATGAGGCTAAAGTCAAAGCTTGATTCAGTCCATTTGGAGATAGTGCTAATCTTGACGTAAGATAGGTGCACAGTTTGCGCCGAACATACTATAGGCTCAGTAATCATTTTGTACGCACCCGATGGAACTCCTTAGTGACATGGGCCATATGGAATCTTGTTTCAGTCCATTTGGATACATAGTTAGTGTCGGTGCAAGATAAGTCCATGGTTTGCGCCAAATGTACCATAGGCCCAGAAATCATTTTGGATGCTCCCGTAGTACTCCTAGGTGACGAGGCTCAAGTGGATACTCATTTCATTCTATTTGGAGATAGTGCTAATCCTGACGCAAGATAGGTGCACGCTATGCGCTGAACGTACCACAGCCTCAGAAATCATTTTGGACGCACCCGATGGAACTCCTAGGTGACGTGGGTCATGCGAAATCTCATTTTTGGTCTATTTGGAGATAGTGTTAATGTCAATGCAAGATAGGTGCACGGTTCACGCCAAACGTACCATAGGCTCAACAATCGTTTTGGACACACCCGATGGTACTCCTAAGTGATGAGGCTGAAGTCGAAGCTTGATTCGGTCCACTTAGAGATAGTGCTAACCTTAACGCAAGATAGGTGCACTGTTTGCGCTGAACATACCATAGGCTCGGGAATCATTTTGTACGCACCTGATGGAACTCCTTGGTGATGTGGGCTATGTGGAATCTCATTTCGGTCAATGTGGATGCAGAGTTAGTGTCGGTGCAAGATAGGTCCATGGTTTGCACCAAACGTACCACAGGCTCAGAAATCGTATAGGATGCACCCGATAGTACTCCTAGGCGACGAGACTCAAGTGGATGCTCGTTTCATTCTATTTGGAGATAGTGCTAATCTTGATGCAAGATAGGTGCATGCTTTGTGCCGAACGTACCACAGGCTTAGAAATCGTTTTGGGCACACTCAATGTAACTACTAGTTAACTTGGGTCATGTGGAATCTCGTTCCAGTCCATTTGGAGACAGTGTTAGTGTCGGTGCGAGATAGGTGCACGGTTTGCACCAAACATACCATAGGCTCAGAAACCATTTTGGATGCACCCAATGATACTCCTAGGTGGCGAGGCTTAAGTGCTCAATTCAGTATGTTTGGACATAGTGCAAATCTTAACGCAAGATAGTTGCACGATTTGCCCTGAACGTACCATAGGCTAGGAAATTGTTTTGGACGCAGCCATTGATACTCCCAGGTGACAAGGCTCAAGTGGAAGCTCAATTCAGTCCGTTTGGAGATAGTGCTAGTCTTGACGCAAGATAGGTGCACGGTTTGAGCCGAACCTACCATAGGCTCAGAAATCATTTTGGACGCACCTGATGGAACTCCTTGGTGACGTGGGCCATGTGGCATCACGTTTCGGTCCATTTGGAGACAGTGTTAGTGTCATTGCAAGAAAGGTGCATGGTTTGTGCCAACCGTACCAAAGGATTAGAAATCATTTTGGCCGCACCCGATGGAATTCTAAGGTGACGAGGCTCAAGTGGATGCTCATTTCATTCTGTTTGGAGATACTGCTAATCTTGACACATGATAGGTGCACGATTTGTGCAGAACGTACCACAGGCTCAGATATCATTTTGGACGTACCTGATGGAATTCCTAGGTAACGTGGGTCATGTGGAATCTCGTTTTGGTCTATTTGGAGACAGTGTTAATGTCGATGCAAGATAGGTGCACAGTTTGCGCCAAACGTACCATAGGCTCAACAATCATTTTGGACGCACCCGATGGTACTCCTAAGTGATGAGGCTAAAGTCAAAGCTTGATTCAGTCCATTTGGAGATAGTGCTAACCTTGACGTAAGATAGGTGCACAGTTTGCGCCGAATATACCATAGACTCAGGAATAATTTTGTACGCACCCGATGGAACTCCTTAGTGACGTGGGACATGTGGAATCTCGTTTCGGTCCATTTGGATACATAGTTAGTGTCGGTGCAAGACAGGTCCATGATTTGCGCCTAATGTACCATAGGCTCATAAATCGTTTTGGATGCACCCGATAGTACCCCTAGGTGAGGAGGCTCAAGTGGATGCTCGTTTCATTCTATTTGGAGATAGTGCTAATCTTGACGCAAGATAGGTGCACGCTTTGGGCTGAACGTACCATAGGCTCATAAATCACTTTGGACGCACCCGATGGAACTCCTAGGTGACGTGGGTCATGTGAAATCTTTTTTTGGTCTGTTTGGAGACAGTGTTAATGTCAATGCAAGTTAGGTGCACGGTTTGTGCCAAATGTACCATAGGCTCATAAATCACTTTGGATGTACCCAATGATACTCGTAGTTGATGAGGCTCAACGCTCGATTCAGTCTGTTTGGACATAGTGCTAATCTTAATGCAAGATAGGTGCATGATTTGCCCCGAACGTACCATAGGCTCAGAAATCATTTTTGACGCAGCCAATGATACTCCCAGGTGACGAGGCTCAAGTGGAAAATCGATTCAGTCTGTTTAGAGATAGTGCTAGTCTTGACGCAAGATAGGTGGATGGTTTGAGCCGAACGTACCATAGGCTCAGAAATCATTTTGGACGCACCCGATGGAACTCGATGGTGACGTGGGCCATGTGGAATCACGTTTTGGTCCATTTGGAGACAATGTTAGTGTCATTGCAAGAAAGGTGCATGGTTTGCGCGAACTGTACCAAAGGCTTAGAAATCATTTTGGCTGCATCTGATGGTACTCTAAGGTGACGAGGCTCAAGTCGATGCTTGTTTCATTCTGTTTGGAGATACGGCTAACCTTGACGCATGATAGGTGCACGATTTATGCCGAACGTACCACAGGCTCAGAAATCGTTTTGTACGCCCTCGATGGAACTCCTAGGTGACGTGGGTCTTGTGCAATCTTGTTTTGGTCCGTTCGTAAACAGTGTTAGTGTCAGTGAAGATAGGTGCACGGTTTGCGCTAGACGTACCATAGGCTCGAAATCATTATGGACGCACCCAATGATACTCCATGGTGACGAGGCTCATGTGGAAGCTCGATTTAGTTCGTTTGGAGATAGTGGTAACCTTGACGTAAGATAGGTGCATGGTTTGTGTAGAACGTACTATAGGCTCAGAAATCATTTTGTACCAACCTGATGGAACTCCTTGGTGACGTGGGTCACGTGGAATCTTGTTTTGGTCCATTTAGATGCAAGGTTAGTGTCGCTACAAGATAGGTGCATGGTTTGCGCCAAAGGTACCATATTCTCAAAAATCATTTTGGATGCACCCGATGGTGTTCCTAGGTTACGAGGCTCAAGTGGATGCTTGTTTCATTCTGTCTGGAGATAGGCTAATCTTGACGCAAGATAGGTGCACGGTTTGCGCCAAACGTACCAAATGGTCAGAAATCATTTTGGACGCATCCGATGGTACTCCTAGGTGACAAGGCTCAAGTGGAAACTCAATTCAGTCCGTTTGGTGATAGTGCTAATATTGACGCAAGATAGGTGCACGCTTTGCGCCGAATGTACCATAGGCTTAGAAATCATTTTGGATGCACTCGATGTAGCTACTAGGTGATTAGGCCATGTGGAACCTCGTTTCGGTCCATTTGGAGACAGTGTTAGTGTTAGTGTAAGACTGGTGCACGGTTTGCGCCAAACGTACCAAACAATCAGAAATCATTTTGGATGCACCTGATGGTACTCCTAGTTGACGAGGCTCAAGTGGAAGCTCGATTCAGTCCATTTGGAGATTGTGCTAATCTTGATGCAAGATTGGTGCACGCTTTGCGCCAAACGTACCACATGCTTAGAAATCATTTTGGACACACCCAATGTAACTACTTGGTAACTTGGGTCATGTGGAATCTCATTTTGGTATGTTTGGTGACAGTGTTAGTGTTGCTGCAAGATAGGTGCACGGTTTGTGCCAAACATACCATAGGCTCAAAAATTGTTTTGGACGCACCTGAAGTAACAACTAGGTGACTTAGGTCATGTGGAAACTCGTTTCGGTCCATTTGAAGACAGTGTTAGTGTCGGTGCAAAATAGGTGCACAGATTGCACCAAACGTACCATATGCTCAGAAGTCATTTTGGACACACCCGTTTGGAGATAGTGCTAATCTTCACGCAAGATAGGAGGTTTGCACCGAACGTACCATGGGCTCTGAAATCATTTTGGACACACCGATGTAACTCCTTGGTGATGTAGGTCATGTAGAGTCTCGTTTCGGTCCATTTTGATGTAGAGTTAGCGTCGGTGCAAGATAGGTGCATGGTTTGTGCCAAACAGACCATAGGCTCAGAAATCATTTTCGACGCACTCGATGGTACTCCTAGGAGACAAGCCTCAAGTGAAAGCTTGATTCAGTCCATTTGAAGATAGTGTTAATCTTGACGAAAGATAGGTGCACGCTTCGCGCCGAACGTACCATAGGCTCAGAAATCATTTTGGACGCACCCCATGTAACTACTAGGTGACTTGGGTCATGTGGAATCTTGTTTCGGTCTGTTTGCAGATAGTGTTAGTGTCGGTGCTAGATAGGTGCACAGTTTGTGCCACATGTGCCATAGGCTCAGAAGTCATTTTGGACACACCCGATGGTACTCCTAGGTGACGAGGCTCAACTAGAAGCTTGATTCCGTCCATTTAGAGATAGTGATAATCTTGACGCAATATAGGAGCATGGTTTGCGCTAAACGTACCAAAGGCTTAGAAATCGTTCTGCACGCACCCAATGGACCTCCCAGGTGACGTGGGTCATGTGGAAATTTGTTTCGGTCCTTTTGGAGACAGTGTTCGTGTCAGTGCTAGATAGGTGCATGGTTTGCGCTAAACATACTATAGACTCAGAAATCATTTCGGACGCACCCGATGGTACTCCAAGGTAACGAGGCTCAAGTGGATGCTCGTTTCATCCGTTTGGAGATAATGCTAATCTTGACGCAAGATAGGTGCATGGTTTGCGCCAAACGTATCATAGGCTCATAATTCGTTTTGGACGCACCCAATGGTACTCCCAGGTGACGAGGCTCAAGTGGAAGCTTGATTCAGTCCATTTAGAGATAGTGCTAATCTTGACACAAGATATTTGCATGATTTGCACCGAATGTACCACAGACTGAGAAATCATTTTGGGTGCACCCGATGGAACTCCTAGGTGACGAGGCTCAAGTGGATGCTCATTTCATTTCGTTGGGAGATAATGCTAATCTTAACGCAAGACAGGTGCACGGTTTGCACCAAACGTACCATAGGCTCAGAATTCATTTTGGACGCACCCGATGGTACTCCAAGGTGACAAGGCTCAAGTGGAAGCTCGATTCAATCCATTTGGAGATAGTGCTAATCTTAACGGAAGATAGTTGCACGATTTGCACCGAACGAACCATAGGCTCAGAAATCATTTTGGATGCACTTGATGTAACTCCTAGGTGACGAGGCTTAAGTGGATGCTCGTTGTAGTCTGTTAGGAGATAATGCTAACCTTAGAACAAGATAGCTACACGCTTTGTACCGAACGTACTATAGGCTCAGAAATCATTTTGGACGCACCCGATGTAACTACTAGGTGACTTGGGTCATGTGGAATCTTGTTTTGGTCCATTTAGAGACAGTGTTAGTGTCGGTGCAAGATAGGAGCACGGTTTTTGCCAAACGTACCATAGGCTCAGAAATCATTTTGGACGCACCCAATGATACTCCTAGGTGACAAGGTTCAAGTGGAAGCTTGATTCAGTCTGTTTGGAGATAGTGCTAATCTTGACGCAAGATAGGAGCACAGTTTGTGCCAAACGTACTATAGGCTCATAAATCGTTTTGGACGCACCCGATGGAACTCCGTGGTGACGTCGGCCATGTGGAATCTCGTATCGGTCCGTTTGGAGACGGTGTTGTTGTCGGTGCAAGATAGGTGCATGGTTTACATGAAACGTACCATAGGGTCAGAAAATCATTTTGGATGCACCTGATGGTACTCCTAGGTGACGAGATTCAAGTGGATGCTCGTTTCATTCCTTTAGAGATAGTGCCAATCATGATGCAAGGTAGGTGCTTGATTTGCGTCGAATGCACCATAGGCTCAGAAATCATTTTGGACGCAGCTGATGGAACTCGTAGGTGACGTGGATCATGTGGAATCTTATTTTGGTCCCTTTGGAGATAGTTTTAGTGTCAGTGCAAGATATGTGCACGTTTTGTGCCAAATGTACCGTGGGACCAGAATCATTTTGCACTACCTAGATGACGAGGGTCAAGTGGAAGCTCGATTTAGTCCGTTTGGAGATAGTGCTAATCTTGACGCAAGATGGATGCGCGGTTTGCGACGAATGTACCACAGGCTCAGAAATCATTTTGGATGCACTCGATGGAACTCCTACGTGACATGGGTCATGTGGAATCTTGTTTCGGTCCGTTTAGAGACAGTGTTAGTGTCGGTGCAAGATAGGTGCACGGTTTGCGCCGAATGTACCATAGGCTCAGAAGTCATTTTGGACACACCCGATGGTACTCCTAGGTGACGAGGCTCAAGTGGAAGCTTGATTCAGTTTGTTTGGAGATAATGCTAATCTTGAGACAAGATAGGTGCATGGTTTGCGTCGAATGTACCATAGGGTTTTTGGACGCACCTGATGGAACTCCTTGTTGACGTGTGTCGTGTGGAGCCTCGTTTCGGTCCATTTGGATACAGAGTTAGTGTCGGTGCAAGATAGGCACATGGTTTGCACCAAATGTACAATAGGCTCAGACATCGTTTTGGACACACCTGATGGTACTCCTAGGTGACGAGCCTCAAGTGGATGCTCGTTTCATTCCATTTGGAGAAAGTGCTAATCTTGACGCAAGATAGGTGCATGGTTTGCGCCGAATGTACCATTGGCTCAGAAATCATTTTGCACGCAACCAATGGAACTCCTAGGTGACGTGGGTCATTTGGAATTTCATTTCGGTCCGTTTGGACATAGTGTTGGTGTCAGTGCAAGATAGGTGCACAGTTTGCGCCAAATGTACCATAGGCTCAGAAATCATTTTGGACGCACCCGATGGAACTCCTAGGTGATGAGGCTCAAGTGGAAGCTTGATTCAGTCCATTTGGAGACAGTGCTAATCTTGACACAAGATAGGTGCATGCTTTGCGCCGAACATACCACTGGCTTAGAAATCATTTTGGACACAGCCGATGTAACTACTAGGTGACTTGGGTCTTGTGAAATCTCGTTTCGGTCCATTTGGAGTCAGTGTTTGTGTCGATACAAGATAGATGCACAATTTGCGCCAAACGTACCATAGGCTCACAAATAGTTTTGGACGCACCTAATGATAGTCCTACGTGATGAGCCCCAAGTGGAAGCTCGATTCAGTTCATTTGGAGATAGTGCTAATCTTGACGCAAGATAGGTGCACGGTTTGCGCCAAATGTACCATAGGATGAGAAAATCAATTTGAACGCAGCCAATGGAACTCATTGGTGATGTGGGGAATGTGGAATCTCGTTTCGGTCCATTTGGAGATAGTGTTAGTGTCTGTGCAAGATAGATGCACGATTTGCGCCAAACGTACCATAGACTCAGAAATCATTTTGGACGCAACCAATGGTACTCCTAGGTGACGAGGCTCTAGTGGAAGCTCGATTCATTCTGTTTGAAGATAGTGCAAATCTTGATTGAACATAGGTTCATGGTTTGTGAAAAACATACCATGGGCTTAGAAATCGTTTGCACGCACCTGGGGGAACTCCTTGGTGACGTGGGCTGTGTGAAATCTCATTTAGGTCCATTTGGAGAAAGTGTTAGTGTCCGTGCAAGATAGGTGCACGTTTTGCGTCAAACGTACATTAGGCTCAGAATTGTTTTGGACACCCGCGATGATACTCCTATGTGACGAGGCTCAAGTGGAAGCTTGATTCAGTCTATTTGGAGATAGTGATAATGTTGATCCAAGAGGGTTGCACGGTTTGCATCGAACGTACCGCAGGGTCAGAAACCGTTTTGGATGCTCCCGATGGAACTCCTAGGTGACGTGGGTCATGTGGAATCTCGTTTTGGTCCATTTGAAGACAGTGTTAGTGTCGATGCAAGATAGGTACACAGTTTGTGCCAAACATGCCATAAGCTCTGAACTCGTTTTGGACACACCCAATGGTACTCCTAGGTGATGAGGCTCATGTGGAAGCTCAATTCAGTCCATTTGGAGATAGTGCTAATCTTGACTCAAGATAGGTGTACAGTTTGCGCCAAACATACCATAGGCTCATAAATCATTTTGCACACACCCGATGGAACTCCTTAGTGATGTGGGTCATGTGGAATCTCATTTTGGTCCCATTTGGATACAGTGTTAGTGTCAGTGCAAGATAGGTGCATGGTTTGCACCAAAAGTACCATAGGCTTAGAAATCATTTTGGTCGCACCCGATGTTAGTCTTTGGTGACGAGCCTAAAGTGGATGCTCGTTTCATTCCGTTTGGAGATAGTGCTGAACTTGATGCAAGATAGGTGCACGATTTGGGCCAAACGAACCATAGGCTCAGAAATCATTTTGGACGCACCTAATGGAACTCCTAGTTGATGTGGGTCATGTGGAATTTCGTTTCAGTCCATTTGGAGACAGTGTTAGTGTCAACGCATGATAGGTGCATGGTTTGCACCAACCATACCATAGGCTCAGAAATCATTTTGGACGCACACGATGGTACTCCTAGGTGGCGAGGCTAAAGTGGTTGCTCATTTCATTCCGCTTGGAGATAATGCTAATCATGATGCAAGATAGGTGCACGGTTTGCGCCAAACGTACCATAGGCTCAAAAATCATTTTAGACACACCCGATGGTACTCCTAGGTGACGAGGCTCAAGTAGAAGTTCCATTCAATCCATTTAGAGATAGTGCTAATCTTGACGCAGGATGGGTGGACGACTTGCACTGAATGTACCATAGTGTTAGAAATTATTGTGGACGCACTTGTTGTAACTACTAGGTGACTAGGGACATGTGGAATCTCGTTCCGGTCCGTTTGGAGACAGTGTTAGTGTCGGTGCAAGACTAGAGCTCAGAAATTGTTTTGGACGCACCTAATATACTCCTAGCTGATGAGGCTCAAGTGGAAGCTCAATCCATTCCATTTAGAGATAGTGCAAATCTTGACGCAAGATTGGTGCACGATTTGTGCCAAACGTACAACAGGCTCAAAAATCATTTATGTTGAACTCCCAGGAGACATGGGCCATGTGGAATCTTATTTTGTTCCGTTTGGAGATAGTGTTAGTGTCAGTGCAGGATAGGTGCACGGTTTGCTCCAAAGGTACCATTGGCTCAGAAATCATTAGGGACACACCTGATGGAACTCCTTGGTGACGTGGGCCATGTGGAATCTCGCTTCAGTCCATTTGGAGACAGTGTTGGTGTCGGTTCAAGATAGGTGCATGGTTTGCTTAAAAGGTACCATAGGCTCAGAAATCATTTTGGATGCACCCAATGGTACTCCTAGGTGATGAGGCTCAAGTGGATGCTCGTTTTATTCTGTTTGAAGATAGTGCTAATCTTGACGCAAGATAGGAGCATGATTTGTGCCAAACGTACCACAGGCACATAAATCATTTTTGTTGAACTCCTAGGCGACATGGGTCATGTGGAATCTCGTTTTGTTCTGTTTAGAGATAGTGTTAGTGTCAGTGCAAGATAGGTGCACAGTTTGCGCCAAATGTACCATAGGCTTAGAATCGTTTTGGATGCCCATGATGATACTCCTAGGTGACGAGGCTCAAGTGCTCCATTCTGTCCATTTGGAGATAGTGATAATCTTGATGCAAGATGGATGCACGGTTTGGGTTGAACGTACAGCAGGCTCAGAAATCATTTTGGATGCACCCGATGGAACTGCTAGGTGACGTGGGTCATGTGAAATCTTCTTTTGGTCCGTTTGGGGACAGTGTTAGTGTCGGTGCAAGATAGGTTCATGGTTTGCGCCAAATGTACCATAGGCTCAGAAGTTGTTTTGGACAGACCCGATGGTCCTCCTAGGTGACGAGGCTCAAGTGGAAGCTCAATTCAGTCCATTTGGAGATTGTGCTAATCTTGATGCAAGATAGGTGCATGGTTTGTGCCGAACGTACCATAGGCTCAGAAATCATTTTGGACGCACCCGATGGAAACTCCTTGGTGATGTTGGTCATGTGGAATGTCGTTTCGGTCCTATCGGTGTCTAGAGAACTGGGGGTCTAAACAGTGCGACGAGTGAATTTGTATCTGCGCGTCTAGTTCCGGATGGTGTGCAAAGCAGACACATGGGTGTATACTAGTCTAGGCAAGAACAACCCAATGTCTAGTGGATTTGGCTGCTACTCGTGTTGCCTTGCACTAGAATGCTCGTAGTAGGGGTTACAAGCTTTTGAGAGAAGGAACGGATCCCAGGTCTCTTCGAGGGATTTGTGTGCGAGGTGTGTTGACCTGGTGAGATGTGTGCTCCGATCAGAGTCATCCGGTCGAAGTGAGTTGCCCTAGATGTGACCCCTGCCTCCCCTTTTATAGTTTCTAAGGAGAGGGCTCGGGTTACATTCGTGGTAAAAAGATGAAACGCGGAAAAGATAAAAGAGAAAAACAAAAATGGTGGCCTCGGGTGCGGCCGTCTTCCTCAATATCCAGTGGGAGCAGTTTTCCTTGTAGCACAGAGATGCAACAGGCGTTGATCTTTTGGCCTCTCTGTCTGCTGATGCAACACACTATGGCCATGCTTCGTCCTGTATGCCTCTGTGCCACCTAGGACAGGCGGTACGGGCACTCAGATTTGCATAGAGAGGGGGTTAAGTGGTATGGTCATCGTCGTGGTGGAATAAGCGAGGTCACGTTAGGTCAGGGCATCATTCCCGTGCTCCTATTGACTGTGCACGGTCATGTCTGTCCCATCGGCGGGAGTGGGTGCCGCAGTTGGGGGCCTCGTGGCTCCCCATCTTGCCAGAGGGCTCGACGTGTCCCTCAGGCGAGGTGGAATACGCTGAGGTGGTCGGGCGCTTTGATGATGTCATGGGGGCTCAGGCGAGGTGGAAACTATCGCCCGAGGCGCCTATCTCGCCTGAGACCTTTTCGCAAGGCTCAGGTTGGATGGAGGTTGATTTTCGTGCTTCGAGCGACTGACATGCCATCAGCGCCCTTGACGGGTCAGTTTTACTGGGGGCCTTATGATGGGGCTTTAGCGAACACGTAGGGTTCATATTTTGCCATTTGTTAGGTACCCTAGTATTTTGATACCCAACAGGTGCATTTGGATATAGTGTTAGTGTCAGTGCAAGATAGGTGCATGGTTTGCGCCAAACGTACCATATGCTCAGAAAATCATTTTGGACGCACCCGATGGTACTCCTAGGTGATGAGGCAAAAGTGGATGCTCATTTCATTCTGTTTGGAGATCATGCTAATCTTGATGCAACATAGGCGCACGGTTTGCGCAAAACGTACCATGGCACAGAAATCGTTTTGTACGTACCCAATGGAACTCCTTAGTCACGTGGGTCATGTGGAATCTCGTTTCAGTCCACTTGGATACAATGTTAGGGTGGGTGCAAGATAGTTGCATGGTTTGCGCCAAACATACCATAGGCACAGAAATCATTTTGTATGCACCTGATGGTACTCCTAGGTGACGAGGCTCAAGTGGTTGCTCGTTTCATTCTATTTGGAGATAGTGCTAATCTTGACGTAGGATAGGTGCATGATTTGCACCGAACGTACCACAGGGTCAGAAATTGTTTTAGATGCACCCGATGGTACTCCTAGGTGACGAGGCTCAAGTGGATGCTCATTTCATACCATTTGGAGATAATGCTAATCTTGACGCAAGATAGGTTCATGGTTTGCGCCAAACTACCATAGGCGCAGAAATCATTTTGGACACACCCGATGGTTCTCCTAGGGGACGAGGCTCAAGTGGAAGCTCGATTCAGTCCATTTGGAGATAGTGCTAATCTTGACGCAGGATAGGTGCATGATTTGTATCGAACGTACCATAGGGTCAGAAATTGTTTTGGACGCACCTAATGGAACTCCTAGTTAACGAGGCTCAACTGGATGCTCGTTTCATCCTGTGTTAGAGATAATGTTAACCTTAACGCAAGATAGGTTGATGGTTTGCGCCAAACGAACCATAGGCTCAGAAATTGTTTTTGACGCACCCGATGGTACTAGGTGACAAGGCTCAAGTAGAAGCTCGGTTCAGTCTGTTTGGAGAGAATGCTAATCTTGACGCTAGATAGGTGCACGCTTTGAGCCAAATATACCATGGGATCAGAAATCAATTTTGACACACCCGATGTAACTACTAGGTGACTTGGGTCTTGTGAAATCTCGTTTTGGTCCGTTTGGAGTCAGTGCCAAATAGTGCACGGTTTGCGCCAAACGTACCATTGGCTCAGAAATCATTTTGGATGCACCCAATGATACTCCTAGGTGACGAGGTCCCAAGTGGAAGCTCGATTCAGTCTGTTTGGTGATAGTGCTAACCTTGATGCAAGACAGTTGCACAGTTTGCTCCGAACATTCCATATGCTCAAAAATCATTTTGGACTCACCCGATGGAACTCATTAGTGACATGGGGAATGTGGAATCTCCTTTTGGTCCATTTGGAGATAGTGTTAGTGTCGGTGCAAGATAGGTGCATGGTTTCCACTAAATATACCATAGTCTCAGAATCATTTTGGATACCTACGATCATACTCCTAGGATGAGGCCCAAGTGGAAGCTCGATTCAGTCCGTTTGGAGCTAGTGCTAATCATGATGCAAGATGAATGCACGATTTGGGTCAAACGTACCGTGGGCTCAGAAACCATTTTGGATGCACACCGATGGAACTGTTAGGTGACATGGGTCCTGTAAAATCTTGTTTCGGTCCATTTGGAGACAGTGTTAGTGCCGGTGCAAGATAGGTGCATGGTTTTGCGCCAAACGTACCATAGACTCAAAAATCATTTTGGTCTCACCCGATGGTACTCTTAGGTGACGAGGCTCAAGTGGATGCTCATTTCATTCCATTTGGAGATAGTGTTCATCTTGACGCAAGATAGGTGCACGGCTTACGCCAAACGTACCATATGCTCAGACTTTGTTTTGGACACACCCAATGGTACTACCAGTTGACGAGGCTCACGTGGAACCTCGATTTAGTCCATTTGGAGATAGTGTTATTCTTGACACAAGATAGGTGCATGATTTGCACCGAGAATTCCATAGGCTCTAAAAACATTTTGGACACACCCGATAGAACTCCTAGGTGATGAGCCTCAAGTGGATGCTTGTTTCATTCTGTTTGGAGATAATGCTAACCTTAACGCTAGACAGGTGCACGATTTGCACCAAACCTACCATAAGCTTAGAAATCGTTTTGGATGCACCCGATGGTACTCCTAGGTGACGAGGCTCAAGTGGAAGCTCGATTCAGTCCGTTTGGAGATAGTGCTAATCTTGACGCAAGATGGATGCGTGGTTTGCGTCAAACGTAACGGAGGCTCAGAAATCATTTTGGACGCACTCAATGGAACTCCTAGGTGACGTGGGTCATGTGGAATCTCATTTTGGTCCATTTGGAGATAGTGTTAGTGTCAGTGCGAGATAGGTGCACGGTTTGCGCCAAACGTAACATAGGCTCAGAAGTCATTTTGGATATACCCGATGGCAGTCCTAAGTAAGGCCCAAGTGGAAGCTTGATTCAATCCGTTTGGAGATAGTGCTAATCTTGACGCAAGATAAGTGCATGGTTTGCACCAAACATACCAAAGGCTCAGAAATCATTTTCGACACACCCGATGGAACTCCTTGGTGATTTGGGTCATGTGTGGACTTGTTTCGGTTCATTTGGATACAAAGTTAGTGTCGGTGCAACATAGGTGCATGGTTTGCACCAAATGTACCATAGGCTTAGAAATTGTTTTCGACGCGCCCGATGGAACTCCTTGGTGACGAGGCTCAAGTGGATGCTTGTTTTTATTCCACATGGAGATAGTGCTAATCTTTACGCAAGATAGGTGCACGTTTTGCGCCGAACATTCCATAGGCTCAGAAATCATTTTGGACACACCCAATGGAACTCCTAGGTGATGTGGGTCATGTGGAATTTTGTTTCGATCTGTTCAGAGACAGTGTTAGTGTCAGTACAAGATAGGTGCATGGTTTGCGCCAAACGTACCATAGGCACAGAAATTATTCTGGACACACCCGATGGTACTTCTAGGTGATGAGGCTCAAGTGGAAGCTCAATTCAGTCTGTTTGGAGATTGTGCTAATCTTAACGCAAGATGGATGCGCGGTTTGCGTCGAATGTATTGGATGCTCACAAATCATTTTAGACGCAACCGATGGAACTCCTAGGTGACATGGGTCATGTGGAATCTCATTTTGTTCCATTTGGAGATAGTGTTAGTGTTAGTGTGAGATAGGTGCACGGTTTGCGCCAAACGTACCATAGGCTCAGAAGTCATTTTGGACACATCCGATGGCAATCCTATGTGACTAGGCTCAAGTGGAAGCTTGATTCAATCCATTTGGAGATAGTTGTAATCTTGACGCAAGATAGGAGCATGGTTTGCGCTGAATGTACCATGGACTTAGAAATCATTTTAGACACCCGATAGAACTCCTTGGTGATGTGGGTCATGTGAAGACTTGTTTTGGTCCATTTGGATACAGAGTTAGTGTTGGTGAAACATAGGTGCATGGTTTGCGTAAAACGTACCAGAGGCTCAGAAATTATTTTCGACGCACCCGATGGTACTCCTAGGTGACAAGGCAAAAGTGGATGCTCGTTTCATACCACTTGGAGATAATGCTAATCTTGATGCAAGATAGGTTCATGGTTTGTGCCAAACATACCATAGGCGCAGAAATCATTTTGGTCGCACTCGATGGTTCTCCTAGGGGACAAGGCTCAAGTGGAAGTTTGATTCAATCCATTTGGAGATATGGCTAATCTTGACGTGGGATAGGTGCACGATTTGCCCCGAACATACCACAGGGTCAGAAATTGTTTTAGACGCACCCAATGGAACTCCTAGTTGACGAGGCTCAAGTGGATGCTCATTTTATTCTATTTGGAGATAATGTTAACCTTAACGCAAGATAGGTGCACGGTTTGTGTCAAACGTACCATAGGCACAGAAATCATTTTTGACGCACCCGATGGTGCTCCTAGGTGACGAGGCTCAAGTAGAAGCTCGGTTCAGTCCGTTTGGAGATAGTGCTAATCTTGACACAAGATAGGTGCACGCTTTGCGCCGAACGTACCATAGGATTAGAAATCATTTTGGACGCACCCGATGTAACTACTAGGTGACTTGGGTCTTGTGGAATCTCATTTTGGTCTGTTTGGAGTCTGTGCCAAATAGTGCATGGCTTGCGCCAAACGTACCATTGGCTTAGAAATCGTTTTGGGTGCACCCAATGATACTCCTAAGTGATGAGGCCCAAGTGGAAGGTCGATTCAGTCTGTTTGGTGATAGTGCTAATCTTGATGCAAGACAGTTGCACGGTTTATGCCAAACATTACATAGGCTCAAAAATCATTTTGGACGCACACGATGGAACTCATTGGTGACGTGGGAATGTGGAATCTCGTTCCGGTCCATTTGGAGATAGTGTTAGTGTCGGTGCAAGATATGTGCATGGTTTCCGCCAAACGTACCATAGGCTCAGAAACGTTTTGTACGCCTACGATCATAATCCTAGGACATAAGGCCTAAGAGGAAGCTCGATTCAGTCCATTTGGAGCTAGTCTAATCTTGTCGCAAGATGGATGCATGATTTGGGTCTAACGTATCGCGGGCTCAGAAATCATTTTGGATACACTCGATGGAAGTGCTAGGTGACGTGGGTCATGTGATATCTCGTTTTGGTCCATTTAGAGACAGTGTTAGTGTCGGTGTAAGATAGGTGCATGGTTTGCGCCAAACATACCATAGGCTCAGAAATCATTTTGGACGAACCCGATGGTACTCCTTGGTGACGAGGCTCAAGTGGATGCTCATTTCATTCTGTTTGGAGATAGTGCTCATCTTGACGCAAGATAGGAGCACGGTTTAAGCCAAACGTACCATAGGATCAGACTTCATTTTGGACACACCCGATGGAACTCCTTGGTGATGTGGGTCCTATGGAGACTTGTTTCGGTTCATTTGGACACAGAGTTAGTGTCGGTGCAACATAGGTGCATGGTTTCCACCAAACATACCATAGGCTCAAATGTTTTTCGACGCACCCGATGGTACTCCTAGGTGATGAGGCTCAAGTGGATGATTGTTTTATTCCACATGGAGATAGTGCTAATCTTGATGCAAGATAGGTGCACGGTTTGCGCCGAATGTTCCATAGGCTCAAAAATCATTTTGGACGCACCCAACGGAACTCCTAGGTGATGTGGGTCATGTGGAATTTCATTTCGGTTCGTTCGGAGACAATGTTAGTGTCAGTGCAAGATAGGTGCATGGTTTGCGCCAAACGTACCATAGGCATATAGTCATTTTGGACACACCCGATGGCACGCCTAGGTGACGAGGCTCAAGTGAAAGCTCGATTTAGTCCGTTTGGAGATAGTGCTAATCTTAACGCAAGATGGATGCGTGGTTTGCGTCGAACATATCGGAGGCTCAGAAACCATTTTGGACGCACCCCATGGAACTCCTAGGTGACATGGGTCATGTGGAATCTCGTTTTGGTCCGTTTGGAGATAGTGTTAGTGTCAGTGCGAGATAGGTGCACGGTTTGCGCCAAACGTACCATAGGCACATAAGTCATTTTGGACACACCCGATGGCACTCCTTGGTGATGAGGCTCAAGTGAAAGCTCGATTTAGTCCATTTGGAGATAGTCCTAATCTTGACACAAAATAGGAGCATGGATTGCGCTGAACGTACCATAAGCTCAAAATTCGTTTTGGACACACCCAATGGAACTCCTTGGTGATGTGGGTCCTGTGGAGACTTGTTTCGGTCCATTTGGTTACAAAGTTAGTGTTTGTGAAACATATGTGCATGGTTTGCGCCAAATGTACCATAGGCTCAGAAATCGTTTTCGACGCACCTGATGGTACTCCTGGATGACGAGGCCCAAGTGGATGCTCATTTTAGTCCACATACAGATAGTTCTAATCTTGACGCAAGATAGGTGCACAGTTTGTGTCGCACGTTCCATAGGCTCAGAAATCATCTTGGATGCGCCCAATGGAACTCCTAGGTTATGTGGGTCATGTGGAATTTCATTTATGTCTGTTTAGAGACAGTGTTAGTGTCAGTGCAAGATACGTGCATGTTTTGCACTAAACTTACCATCGGCTTAGAAATCTTTCTGGACGCACCCGATGGTACTCCTAGGTGACGATGCTCGAGTGGAAGGTCGATTCGGTCGGTTTGGAGAAAGTGCTAATCGTAACGCAAGATGGATGCGTGGTTTGCGTCGAACGTACTGGAGGCACATAAATCATTTGGACGCACCCGATGGGACTCCTAGGTGACAAAAGGTCATGTGAAATCTCGTTTTGGTCCGTTTAGAGATAGTGTTAGTGTTAGTGCAACATAAGTGCACGGTTTGCGCCAAACGTACCATAGGCTCACAAGTCATTTTGGACATACTTGAAGGTATTCCTAGGTGACATGCTCAAGTCAAAGCTCAGTTCAGTCCGTTTGGAGATAGTGCTAATCTTGACACAAGATAGGTGCACAGTTTGTGTCGAACGTTTCATAGACTTAGAAATCATCTTGAACGTGCCCAATGGAACTCCTAGGTGATGTGGGTCATGTGGAATTTTGTTTCAGTCTGTTCAGAGACAGTTTTAGTGTCAATGCAAGATAGGTGCATGTTTTGCGTTAAACGTACCATAGGCTCAGAAAATCACTCTGGACGCATCTGATGGTACTCCTAGGTGATGAGGCTCGAGTGGAAGTTCGGTTCGGTCGGTTTGGAGATAGTGCTAATCTTAACGCAAGATGGATGCGCGGTTTGCGTCGAACGTACTGGAGGCTCAGAAATCATTTTGGACGCACCCGATGGGACTCCTTGGTAACGTGGGTCATATGGAATCTCATTTTGGTCCGTTTGGAGACAATGTTAGTGTCAGTGCAACATAAGTGCACGGTTTGCGCCAAACATACCATAGGCTCAGAAGTCATTTTAGACTCACCCAAAGGTACTCCTAGGTGACAGGCTCAAGTCGAAGCTTGATTCAGTCTGTTTGGAGATAGTGCTAACCTTGATGCAAGATAGGTGCTTGGTTTGCGCCGAATGTACCATAGGCTCATAAATGGTTTTGGACGCACCCAATGGAACTCCTTGGTGATGTGGGTCATGTGGAGTCTTGTTTCGGTCCATTTGGATACAGAGTTAGTGTCGGTGCAACATAGGTGCAAGGTTTTCGCCAAACGTACCATAGGCTCAAAAAACATTTTTGACGCACCCATGGTCCTCCTAGGTGACGAGGCTCAAGGGGAAGCTCGTTCTATTCCACATGAAGATAGTGTTAAACTTGACGCAAGATAGGTGCACGGTTTGCGCCAAATGACCACAGGCTAAGAAATCCTCTTGGACGCACCCGATGGAACTCCTAGGTGACGTGGGTCTTGTGGATTCTCATTTTGGTCCGTTCGGAGACAGTGTTAGTGTCCATGCAGGATAGGTGCACGGTTTGCGTCAAACGTACTATAGGCTCAGAAATCATTTTGGACGTACCACTCCATAGCGATGAGGTTCAAGTGGAAGCTCAATTCAGTCCGTTTGGAGATAGTGCTAACCTTGACGCAAGATAGGTGCATGGTTTGCACAAAATGTACCATAGGCTCAGAAATCGTTTTGTACGCACTCGATGGAACTCCTTGGTGACGTGTGTTATGTGAAATCTCATTTCGGTCCATTTGGATACAATGTTAGTGTCGGTTCAACATAGGTGCATGGTTACGAGCCACAAGTGGATGCTCGTTTCAGTCCGTTTGGAGGTAGTGCTAACCTTTATGCAAGATAGTTGCACGGTTTGCGCCAAACGTACCATATTCTCAGAAATCGTTTTGGAAGCGCCCATTGGTACTCCTACGTTACGAGGCTCAAGTGGATGCTCGCTTCATTCCGCTTGGAGATAGTGCTAATCTTTAATCAAGATAGGTGCACGGTTTGCATCAAACGTACCATAGGCTCAAAAATCATTTTGGACGCACCCGATGGTACTCCAATGTGACAAGGCTCAACTAGAAACTCGATTCAGTCCGTTTGGAGATAGTGCTAATCTTAACGCAAGATAGCTGCACGCTTTGCGCCGAATGTACCATAGGCTCAGAAATCATTTTGGACGCACTGATGTAACTACTAGGGGACTTGGGTCAGGAGGAATCTCGTTCCGGTATATTTGGAGATAGGGTTAGTGTCGGTGCAAGACTAGAGCACGGTTTACGCCAAACGTACCATAGGCTCAAAAATCGTTTTGGACGCACCCAATGATACTCCTAGGTGATGAGGATTAAGTGGATGCTCGTTTCATTCTATTTGGAGATAATGCTAATCTTGACACAAGATAGGTACATGGTTTGCGCCAAACTTACCATAGGCTCAGAAATCATTTTGGACACACCCGATGGTACTCCTAGGTGACGAGGCTCAAGTGAATGCTGGATCAGTTCATTTGGAGATAGTGCTAATCTTGACGCAAGATAGGTGCATGATTTGCACCCAACGTACCACAGGCTCAGAAATCATTTTGGACGTAATCGATGGAACTCCTAGTTGACGAGGCCCAAGTGGATGCCCACTTCATTCCGTTTGGAGATAATCCTGACCATAATGCAGGATTGGTGTGCGGTTTGCGCCAAACGTACCAAGGGATCAGAAATTGTTTTGGACACACCTGTTAGAACTCCTAGGTGATGAGGTTCAAGCGGAAGCTCGATTCTGTCCATTTGGAGACAGTGCTAATCTTGATGCAAGATAGGTGCACGCTTTGCGCCAAACGTACCACAGGCTCAGAAATTATTTTGGACGCACCCGATATAACTACTAGGTGACTTGGGTCTTCTGGAATCTCGTTTCAGCCCATTCGGAGTCTGCTTTAGTGTCGGTGCGAGATAGATGCACGGTTTGCACCAAACATTCCATAGGCTCAGAAACCATTTTGGATGAACCTAATGATACTCCTAGGTGGCGAGGCTTAAGTGCTCAATTAAGTCTGTTTAGACATATTGCTAATCTTAACGCAAGATAGGTGCACAATTTGCCTTGAACGTACCATAGGCTTAGAAATTATTTTGGATGCAGCCATTGATACTCCCAGGTGACAAGGCTCAAGTGGAAGCTCGATTCAGTCCATTTGGAGATAGTACTAGTCTTGACGCAAGATAGGTGCACGGTTTGAGCCGAACGTACCATAGGCTCAGAAATCATTTTGGACGCACCTGATGGAACTCCTTGGTGACGTCGAATTACGTTTCGGTCTATTTGGATATAGTGTCAGTGTCGATGCAAGATAGGTGCACAGTTTGCGCCAAATGTACCATAGGCTCAGAAATCATTTTTGACGCGCCTGATGGAATTCCTAAATGATGAAGCTCAAGTGGAAGCTCGATTCAGTCTGCTCGGAGATAGTGCTAATTTGACGCAAGATAGGTGCATGATTTGCGCCGAATGTACCACAGGCTTAGAAATCATTTTGGACACACCTGGTGGAACTGCTAGGTGACGTGGGTCATGTGGAATCTCTTTTTGGTCCATTTGGAGACAGTGTTAACGTCGGTGCAAAATTGGTGCACGGTTTGCGCCAAATGTAACATAGGTCAACAATCATTTTGGACGCACCCGATGGTACTCCTAGCTGACGAGGCTAAAGTGGAAGCCTGATTCTGTCCGTTTGGAGACAGTGCTAACCTTGACGCAAAATAGGTCCACAGTTTGTGTTGAACGTAGCATGGCTCATAAAAGTACGCACCCGATAGAACTCCTTGGTGACGTGGGCCATGTGGAATCTCATTTCGATCTATTTGTACAGAGTGTTAGTGTCGATGCAAGATAGATGCACTTGGGTCATGTGGAATTTCGTTTTGGTCCATTTGGAGACAGTGTTAGTGTCAGTACAAGATAGGTGCACGATTTGCGCCAAACGTACCATAGGCTCAGAAATCATTTTGGAAGCACCCAATGATACTCCTAGGTGACGAGGCTCAAGTGGATGCTCGTTTCAATCCATTTGGAGATAGTACTAATCCTGACGCAAGAAAGGTGCACGGTTTGCGCCAAACGTACCATGGGCTCAGAAATCACTCTGGATGCACCCGATGGCACTCCTAGGTAACAAGGCTCAAGTGGATGCTTGTTTCATTCCGTTTGGAGATAGTGTTAATCTTGATGCAAGATAGGTGCACGGTTTGTACCAAACGTACCATGGGTTCAGAAATCATTTTGGATGCACCCAATGGTACTCCTAGGTGACGACGCTCAAGTGGAACCTCGAGTCGGTCCGTTTGGAGATAGTGCTAACCTTGACACAAAATAGCATGGTTTGCGCCGAACGTACCACTGGCTGAAAAAATGTTTTGTACGCCCCCGGTGGAACTCGTTGGTGACATGGGTCATTGGAACCTCATGTCGGTCCATTTGGATACAGTGTTAGTGTTTGTGCAAGATAGGTCCATGGTTTGCGCCAAACGTACCATAGGCTCAGAAATCATTTTCGATGCACCCGATGGTACTCCTAGGTGACGAGGCTCTAGTGGATGCTCATTTCATTCTGTTTACAGATAGTGCTGATCTTGACGTAAGATAGGTGCATGGTTTGTGCCAAACGTACGACGGGCTCAAAAATCATTTTGGATGCACCCGATGGTACTCCTAGGTGACGAGGCTCAAGTGGAACTTCGATTCAGTCCGTTTGGAGATAGTGCTAACCTTGACACAAAATAGCACGGTTTGCGCCGAACGTACCACAGGCTCAAAAATCATTTTGCACGCACCTGATGGAACTCCTTGGTGACATGGGTCATTGGAATCTCGTGTCGGTCCATTTGGATACAGTGTTAGTGTCTATGCAAGATAGGTGCATGATTTGAGCCAAACGTACCATAGGCTTAGAAATCATTTTCGATGCACCCGATGGTACTCCTAGGTGACGAGGCTGTAGTGGATGCCCATTTCATTCTGTTTATAGATAGTGCTGATCTTGAGGCAAGATAGGCGAACGGTTTGTGCCAAACGTACCATAGGCTCATAAATCATTTTTGACGCACCCGATGGTACTCCTAGGTGACGAGGCTCAAGTGGAAGCTCGATTCAGTCCATTTCGAGATAGTGTTAATCTTGATGAAAGATAGGTGCACGCTTCACGCCAAACATACCACAGGCTCAGAAATCATTTTGGACGCACCCAATGTAACTACTAGGTGACTTGGGTCATGTGGAATTTCATTTTGGTCCATTTGGAGACAGTGTTAGTGTCAGTACAAGATAGGTGCACGATTTGCGCCAAACGTACCATAGGCTCAGAAATCATTTTGGAAGCACCCAATGATACTCCTAGGCGACGAGGCTCAAGTGGAAGCTCGATTCAGTCCGTTTGGAGATAGTGCTAATCTTGACGCAAGATAGGTGCACGACTTGCGTTGAACGTGTCATAGGCTCAGAAATCATTTCGGACGCACCCAACATAACTCCTTGGTGACGTGGGCCATGTGAAATCTCGTTTCGGTCCATTTGGAGACAGCGTTAGAGTTGGTGCAAGAAAGGTGCATGGTTTGCGCCAGCCGTACATAGGCTCAGAAATCATTCTAGATGCACCTGATGGAACTCCTAGGTAACGAGGCTCAAGTGGATGCTCGTTTCAATCCATTTGGAGATAGTGCTAATCTTGACGCAAGATAGGTGCACGATTTGCGCAGAACGTACTGGCTCAAAAATTATTTTGGACGCACCCAATGAAACCCCTAGGTGATATGGGCCATGTGGAATCTCATTTTGGTCCTATTAGAGATAATGTTAGTGTCAGTGCAAGATAGGTGCATGGTTTGCGTCAAACGTACCATAGGATTAGAAATCATTTTAGATGCACCCGATGGTCTGACTTGCATTTGGAGACTGACACTAACAAGGCTCAAGTGGATGCTCGTTTCTTACCGTTTGGAGACAGTACTAATCTGGACGCAAGATAGGTGCACGGTTTGCGCTGAACGTGCCATAGGCTCAGAAATCATTTCGGATACACCCGATAGAACTCCTTGGTAACATGGGACATGTGAAATCTCGTTTCGGTCCGTCTGGAGACAATGTTAGTGTCGGTGCAAGATAGGTGCATGGTTTGCGTCAAACGTACCATAGGCTCAGAAATCATTTTAGATGCACTTGATGGTACTCCTAGGTGACGAGGCTCAAGTGGATGCTCGTTTCTTTTCGTTTGGAGACAATACTAATCTTGACGCAAGATAGGTGCACGATTTGCGCCGAACGTACCACAGGCTCAGAAAATCATTTTGGACACACCTGGTGGAACTGCTAGGTGACGTGGGTCATGTGGAATCTCTTTTTGGTCCATTTGGAGATAGTGTTAACGTCGGTGCAAAATTGGTGCACGGTTTGCGCCAAATGTAACATAGGTCAACAATCATTTTGGACGCACCCGATGGTACTCCTAGCTGACGAGGCTGAAGTGGAAGCCTGATTCAGTCCGTTTGGAGACAGTGCTAACCTTGACGCAAGATACGTCCACAGTTTGCACCGAACATAGCATAGGCTCATAAAAGTACGCACCCGATAGAACTCTTTGGTGACGTGGGCCATGTGGAATCTCGTTTCGATCTATTTGTACAGAGTGTTAGTGTCGATGCAAGATAGATGCAAGGTTTGCACCAAACATACCATAGGCACAGAAATCGTTTTTGGATGCACCCAATGGTACTCCTAGCTGAAGAGGCTCAAGTGGATGCTCGTTTCAATCCATTTGGAGATAGTTCTAATCTTGACGCAAGAAAGGTGCACGGTTTGCGCCAAACGTACCATGGGCTTAGAAATCACTCTAGATGCACACGATGGCACTCCTAGGTGACAAGGCTCAAGTGGATGCTCGTTTCATTCCGTTTGGAGATAGTGCCAATCTTGACGCAAGATAGGTGCACGGTTTGTGCCAAACATACGACGGGCTCAGAAATCATTTTGGATGCACCCGATGATACTCCTAGGTGACGAGGCTCAAGTGGAACTTTGATTCAGTCCGTTTGGAGATAGTGCTAACCTTGACACAAAATAGCACGATTTGCGCCGAACGTACCACAGGCTAAAAAATCGTTTTGTACGCTCCCGGTGGAACTCGTTGGTACATGGGTCATTGGAACCTCGTGTCGGTCCATTTGGATATAGTGTTAGTGTTTGTGCAAGATAGGTCCATGGTTTGCGCCAAACGAACCATAGGCTCAGAAATCATTTTTGATGCACCCGATGGTACCCCTAGGTGACGAGGCTCTAGTGGATGCTCGTTTCATTCTGTTTACAGATAGTGCTGATCTTGAGGCAAGATAGGCGCACGGTTTGCGCCAAACGTACCATCGGCTCAGAAATCATTTTCGACGCACCCAATGGTACTCATAGGTGACGAGGCTCAAGTGGAAGCTCGATTCAGTCCATTTGGAGATAGTGTTAATCTTGACGAAAGATAGGTGCACGCTTCATGCCGAACATACCATTGGCTCAGAAATCATTTTGGACGTACCCAATGTAACTACTAGGTGAATTGGGTCATGTGGAATTTCGTTTCGGTCTGTCTGGAGACAGTGCTAGTGTTAGTGCAAGATAGTTGCACGATTTGCGTCAAACGTGCCATAGGTTCAGAAATTGTTTTGGAACCACCCAATGATACTCCTAGGTGACGAGGCTCAAGTTGAATCTCGATTCAGTCTATTTGGAGATAGTGCTAATCTGGACACAAGATAGGTGCACGGTTTGCGCTGAACGTGCCATAGGCTCAGAAATCATTTCGGACGCACCCGATAGAACACCTTGGTGACATGGGCCATGTGAAATCTTGTTTCGGTCCGTTTGGAGACAGCGTTAGAGTCGGTGCAAGAAAGGTGCATGGTTTGCGCCAGCCGTACATAGGCTCATAAATCATTCTAGACGCACCTGATGGAACTCCTAGGTAACGAGGCTCAAGTGGATGCTCGTTTCAATCTGTTTGGAGATAGTGCTAATCTTGACGCAAGATAGGTGCACAATTTGCGCAGAACGTACCATAGGCTCAAAAATTGTTTTGGACGCACCCAATGGAACCCCTTGGTGATATGGGCCATGTGGAATGTCGTTTCGGTCCTATTAGAGACAATGTTAGTTTCGGTGCAAGATAGGTGCATGGTTTGCGTCAAACGTACCATAGGCTCAGAAATCATTTTAGATGCACCCAATGGTACTCCTAGGTGACAAGGCTCTAGTGGATGCTCGTTTCATTCTGTTTGTAGACAATACTAATCTTGATGCAAGATAGGTGCACGATTTGTGCAATGTACCACAGGCTCAGAAATCATTTTGGACACACTTGGTGGAACTGCTAGGTGACGTGGGTCATGTGGAATCTCTTTTTGGTCCATTTGGAGATAGTGTTAACGTCGGTGCAAAATTGGTGCACGATTTGTGCCAAATGTAACATAGGTCAACAATCATTTTGGACGCACCCGATGGTACTCCTAGCTAACGAGGCTGAAGTGGAAGCCTGATTCAGTCCGTTTGGAGACAGTGCTAACCTTGACGTAAGATAGGTCCACAGTTTGCGCTAAATGTAGCATAGGCTCATAAAAGTACGCACCCGATAGAACTCCTTGGTGACGTGGGCCATGTGGAATCTCGTTTCGATCTATTTGTACAGAGTGTTAGTGTTGATGTAAGATAGATGCAAGGTTTGCACCAACATACCATAGGCACAGAAATCATTTTAGATGCACCCAATGGTACTCCTAGCTGACGAGGCTCAAGTGGATGCTCGTTTCAATCCATTTGGAGATAGTACTAATCTTAACGCAAGAAAGGTGCACAGTTTGCGCCAAACATACCATGGGCTCATAAATCACTCTAGATTCACCCGATGGCACTCCTAGGTGACAAGGCTCAAGTGGACGCTCGTTTCATTCCGTTTGGAGATAGTGGTAATCTTGACGCAAGATAGGTGCACGGTTTGTGCCAAACGTACGACGGGCTCAGAAATCATTTTGGATGCACCCGATGGTACTCCTAGGTGACGAGGCTCAAGTGGAACTTCGATTCAGTCCATTTGGAGATAGTGCTAACCTTGACACAAAATAGCACGGTTTGCGTCGAGCGTACCATAGGCTAAAAAATCATTTTGTACACTCCCGGTGGAACTCGTTGGTGACATGGGTCATTGGAACCTCGTGTCGGTCCATTTGGATACAGTGTTAGTGTTTGTGCAAGATAGGTCCATGGTTTGCACCAAACGTACCATAGGCTCAGAAATCATTTTCGATGCACCCGATGGTACCCCTAGGTGACGAGGCTCTAGTGGATGCTCGTTTCATTCTGTTTACAGATAGTGCTGATCTTGAGGCAAGATAGGCGCACAGTTTACGCCAAACGTACCATAGGCTCAGAAATCATTTTCGATGCACCCAATGGTACTCATAGGTGACGAGGCTCAAGTGGAAGCTCGATTCAGTCCATTTGGAGATAGTGTTAATCTTGACGAACGATAGGTGCACGCTTCGTGCCAAACATACCATAGGCTCAGAAATCATTTTGGATGTACCCAATGTAACTACTAGGTGAATTGGGTCATGTGGAATTTTGTTTCGGTCCGTCCAGAGAGAGTGCTAGTGTTAGTGCAAGATAGTTGCACGATTTGCGCCAAACGTGCCATAGGCTCAGAAATCATTTTGGAACCACCCAATGATACTCCTTGGGGACGAGGCTCAAGTGGAAGCTCGATTCAGTCTATTTGAAGATAGTGCTAATCTGGATGCAAGATAGGTGCACGGTTTGCGCTGAACGTGTCATAGGCTCAGAAATCATTTCGGACACACCCGATAGAACTCCTTGGTGACATGGGCCATGTGAAATCTCATTTTGGTCCATTTGGAGACAGCGTTAGAGTCGGTGCAAGAAAGGTGCATGGTTTGCGCCAGCCGTACAAAGGCTCAGAAATCATTCTAGACGCACCTGATGGAAATCCTAGGTAACGAGGCTTAGTGGTTGCTCGTTTTAATCCGTTTGGAGATAGTGCTAATCTTGATGCAAGATAGGTGCATGATTTGCGCAGCCATAGGCTCAGAAATTGTTTTGGGCGCACCCAATGCAAAGCCTTGGTGATGTGGGCCATGTGGAATCCCGTTTCGGTCCTATTGGAGACAATGTTAGTGTCGTTGCAAGATAGGTTCATGGTTTGTGCCAAACGTACCATAGGCTCAGAAATCTTTTTGGACGTACCCGATGGTACTCCTAGGTCATGAGTCTCAAGTGGATGCTCGTTTCTTTCCGTTTGGAGATAGTGCTAATCTTGATGCAGGATAGGTGCACGATTTGTGCTGAATGTTCCACAGGCTTAGAAATCATTTTGGACACACCTGGTAGAACTGCTAGGTGAGGTGGGTAATGTGAAATCTCGTTTTAGTCCGTTTGGAGACAGTGTTAACGTCGGTGCAAGATTGTTGCACGGTTTGCGCCAAATGTACCACGGTTTGGAGATAGTGCTAATCTTGACACAAGATAGGTGCATGGTTTGCACCGAACGTACCATAGGCTCAGAAATCATTTTTGACACACCCGATGGAACTCCTTGGTGATTTGGGTCATGTGGAGACTTGTTTCGGTTCATTTGGATACACAGTTAGTGTCGGTGCGACATAGGTGCATGGTTTGCGCCGAACATTCCATAGGCTTAGAAATCGTTTTGGACACAGCCAATGGAACTCCTAGGTGATGTGGGTCATGTGGAATTTTGTTTTGGTCCGTTCGGAGACAGTGTTAGTGTCAGTGCAAGATAGGTGCATGGTTTGCGCCAAACATACCATAGGCTCAGAAATTATTCTACACGCACCCGATGGTACTCCCAGGTGATGAGGCTCAAGTGGAAGCTCGATTCAGTCCATTTGGAGATTATGCTAATCTTAACACAAGATGGATGCGCGGTTTGTGTTGAATGTATCGGATGCTCAGAAATCATTTTGGATGCACCCGATGGAACTCCTAGGTGACATGGGTCATGTGGAATCTCGTTTTGTTCCATTTGGAGATAGTGTCAGTGTCAGTGCGAGATAGGTGCACGGTTTGCGCCAAACATACCATAGGCTCAGAAGTCATTTTCGACACATCCGATGGCACTCCTATGTGACGAGGCTCAAGTGGAAGCTTGATTCAATCCGTTTGGAGATAGTCCTAATCTTGACGCAAGATAGGAGCATGCTTTGCGCTGAACGTACCATAGGCTTAGAAATCATTTTAGACACCCGATAGAACTCCTTGGTGATGTGGGTCATGTGGAGACTTGTTTCGGTCCATTTGGATACAGAGTTAGTGTTGGTGAAACATAGGTGCATGGTTTGCACAAAACGTACCATAGGCTCAGAAATCATTTTTGACGCACCCGATGATACTCCTAGGTGACGAGGCAAAAGTGGATGCTCATTTCATAACGCTTGGAGTAATGCTAATCTTGACGCAAGATAGGTTCATGGTTTGTGCCAAACATACCATAGGTTCATGGTTTGTGCCAAATCATTTTGGGCGCACTCGATGGTTCTCCTAGGGGACGAAGCTCAAGTGGAAGCTCGATTCAGTCCATTTGGAGATATTGCTAATCCTAACGTAGGATAGGTGCACGATTCGCACCGAACGTACCACATGGTTATAAATTGTTTTGGACGCACCCGACGGTGCTCCTAGGTGACGAGGCTCAAGTAGAAGCTTGGTTCAGTCCGTTTGGAGATAGTGCTAATCTTGACACAAGATAGGTGCACGCTTTGCGCCGAACGTACCATAGGATTAGAAATCATTTTGGACGCACCCAATGTAACTACTAGGTGACTTGGGTCTTGTGGAATCTCGTCTTGGTCTATTTGGAGTCTGTGCCAAATAGTGCACGGCTTGCGCCAAACGTACCATTGGCTCAAAAATCATTTTGGGTGCACCCAATGATACTCTATGGTGATGAGGCCCAAGTAGAAGGTCGATTCAGTCTGTTTGGCGATAGTGCTAATCTTGATGCAAGACAGTTGCACGGTTTGCGCCGAACATTACATAGGCTCAAAAATCATTTTGGATGCACACGATGGAACTAATTGGTGACGTGGGGAATGTGGAATCTCGATCCGGTCCATTTGGAGATAGTGTTAGTGTCGGTGCAAGATATGTGCATGGTTTCCACCAAACATACCATAGGCTCAGAATCGTTTTGTACGCCTATGATCATAATCCGAGGAGATGAGGCCTAAGAGGAAGCTCGATTCAGTCCATTTGGAGCTAGTGCTAATCTTGTCGCAAGATGGGCGCATGATTTGGGTCGAACGTACCGCGGGCTCAGAAATCATTTTGGATGCACTCGATGGAAGTGCTAGGTGATGTGGGTCATGTGAAATCTCATTTCGGTCCGTTTGGAAATAGTGTTAGTGTCACTGCAAGATAGGTGCATGGTTTGCGCCAAACGTACCATAGGCTCAGAAATCATTTTGGACGCATCCAATGGTACTCCTTGGTGACGAGGCTCAAGTGGACGTTCATTTCATTCCGTTTGGAGATAGTGCTCATCTTGATGCAAGATAGGTGCACGGTTTACGCCGAACGAACCATAGGCTCAGACTTCATTTTGGACACACCCGATGGAACTCCTTGGTGATGTGGGTCCTATCGAGACTTGTTTCAGTTCATTTCGACATAGAGTTAGTGTCGGTGCAACATAGGTGCATGGTTTGCGCCAAACGTACCATAGGCTCAAATCGTTTTCGATGCACCCAATGGTACTCCTAGGTGACGAGGCTCAAGTGGATGATTGTTTTATTCCACATGGAGATAGTGCTAATCTTGACGCAAGATAGGTGCACGGTTTGCGCTGAATGTTTCATAGGCTCAGAAATCATTTTGGACGCACCCAATGGAACTCCTAGGTGATGTGGGTCATGTGGAATTTTGTTTCGGTCCGTTCGGAGATAGTGTTAGTGTTAGTGCAAGATAGGTGCATGGTTTGCGCCAAACGTACCATAGACATATAGTCATTTTGGACACAACCGATGGCACGCCTAGGTGACGAGGCCCAAGTGGAAGGTCGATTCAGTCTGTTTGGTGATAGTGTTAATCTTGATGCAAGACAGTTGCACGGTTTACGCCGAACATTACATAGGCTCAAAAATCATTTTGGACGCACACGATGGAACTCATTGGTGACGTGGGGAATGTGGAATCTCATTCCGGTCCATTTGGAGATAGTGTTAGTGTCGGTGCAAGATATGTGCATGGTTTCTGCCAAACGTACCATAGGCTCAGAATCGTTTTGTATGCCTACGATGATAATCCTAGGAGACGAGGCCTAAGAGGAAGCTCGATTCAGTCCATTTGGAGCTAGTGCTGATGTTGTCGCAAGATGGATGCACGATTTGGGTCGAACGTACCGCAGGCTCTGAAATCATTTTGGATGCACCCGATGGAACTACTAGGTGACTTGGGTCTTGTGGAATCTCGTTTTGGTGTGTTTGGAGTTTGTGCCAAATAGTGCACGGCTTGCGCCAAATGTACCATTGGCTCAGAAATCGTTTTGGGTGCACCCCATGATACTCCTAGGTGACGTGGGTCTTGTGGAGTCTCGTTTTGTTCCATTTGGAGATAGTGTTAGTGTCAGTGCGAGATAGGTGCCCGGTTTGCGCCAAACATACCATAGGCTCAGAAGTCATTTTGGACACATCCGATGGCACTCCTATGTGACGAGGCTCAAGTGGAAGCTTGATTCAATCTATTTGGAGATAGTTCTAATCTTGACGCAAGATAGGAGCATGGTTTGCGCTGAACGTACCATAGGCTCAGAAACCATTTTAGACACCCGATAGAACTCCTTGGTGATGTGGGTCATGTGGAGACTTGTTTCGGTCCATTTAGATACAGAGTTAGTGTTGGTGAAACATAAGTGCATGGTTTGCGCAAAACGTACCATAGGCTTAGAAATCATTTTCGACGCACCCGATGGTACTCCTAGGTGGCGAGGCAAAAGTGGATGCTCGTTTCATACCGCTTGGAGATAATGCTAATCTTGACGCAAGATAGGTTTATGGTTTGTGCCAAACATACCATAGGTGAAGAAATTATTTTGGATGCACTCGATGGTTCTCCTGTGGGACGAGGCTCAAGTGGAAGCTCGATTCAGTCCATTTGGAGATATGGCTAATCTTGACGTAGGTCAGGTGCACGATTTGCACCGAACGTACCACAGGGTCAGAAATTGTTTTGGACGCACCCAATGGAACTCCTATTTGACGAGCCTCAAGTGGATGCTCGTTTCATTCTGTTTGGAGATAATGTTAACCTTAACGCAAGATAGGTGCACGGTTTGCGTTAAACGTACCATAGGCTCAGAAATCATTTTTTATGCACCCGATGCTGCTCCTAGGTGACGAGGCTCAAGTAGAAACTCAGTTCAGTTCGTTTGGAGATAGTGCCATTCTTGACACAAGATAGGTGCACGGTTTGCGCCGAACGTACCATAGGATTAGAAATTATTTTGGACACACCCGATGTAACTACTAGGTGACTTGGGTCTTGTGGAATCTCGTTTTGGTATATTTGGAGTCTGTGCCAAATAATGCACGGCTTGCGCCAAACGTACCATTGGCTCAGAAATCGTTTTGGCTGCACCCAATGATACTCCTAGGTGACGAGGCCCAAGTGGAAGGTCGATTCAGTCTGTTTGGCGATAGTGCTAATCTTGATGCAAAATAGTTGCACGGTTTGCGCCGAACATTACATAGGCTCAAAAATCATTTTGGACGCACACGATGGAACTCATTGGTGATGTGGGGAATGTGGAATCTCGTTCCGGTCCATTTTGGAGAAAGTGTTAGTGTCGGTGCAAGATATGTGCATGGTTTCCGCCAAACGTACCATAGGCTCAGAATCATTTTGTACGCCTACGATCATAATCCTAGGAGACGAGGCCTAAGAGGAAGCTCGATTCAGTCCATTTGGAGCTAGTGCTAATCTTGTCGCAAGATGGATGCATGATTTGGGTCGAACGTATCGCGAGCTAAGAAATCATTTTGGATGCAGTCGATGGAAGTTCTAGGTGACGTGGGTCATGTGAAATCTCATTTTGGTCCATTTGGAGACAGTGTTAGTGTCGTTGCAAGATAGGTTCATGGTTTGCGCCAAACGTACCATAGGCTCATAAATCATTTTGGACGCACCCGATGGTACTCCTTGGTGACAAGGCTCAAGTGGATGCTCATTTCATTCCGTTTGGAGATAGTGCTCATCTTGAAGCAAGATAGGTGCACGGTTTATGCCAAACGTACAAAAGGCTCAGACTTCATTTTGGACACACCCGATGGAACTCTTTGGTGATGTGGGTCCTATGGATATTTGTTTCAGTTCAATTGGACATAGAGTTAGTGTCGGTGCAACATAGGTGCATGGTTTGCACCGAACGTACCATAGGCTCAAATCGTTTTCGACGCACCTGATGGTACTCCTAGGTGACAAGGCTCAAGTGGATGATTGTTTTATTCCACATGGAGATAGTGCTAATCTTGACGCAAGATAGGTGCATGGTTTGCGCTGAATGTTTCATATGCTCAGAAATCATTTTGGACGCACCCAATGGAACTCCTAGGTGATGTGGGTCATGTGGAATTTCGTTTCGATCCGTTCGGAGACAGTGTTACTGTCAATGCAAGATAGGTGCATGGTTTGCGCCAAACGTACCATAGGCATATAGTCATTTTGGACACACCCGATGGCACGCCTAGGTGACGACGCCCAAGTGGAAGGTCGATTCAGTCTGTTTGGCGATAGTGCTAATCTTGATGCAAGACAATTGCACGGTTTGCGCCGAACATTACATAGGCTCAAAAATCATTTTGGACGCACACGATGGAACTCATTGATGACGTGGGGAATGTGGAATCTCGTTTCGGTCCATTTGGAGAATGTGTTAGTGTCGGCGCAAGATATGTGCATGGTTTCCGCCAAACGTACCATAGGCTCAGAATCATTTTGTACGCCTATGATCATAATCCTAGGAGACGAGGCCTAAGAGGAAGCTTGATTCAGTCCATTTGGAGCTAGTGCTAATCTTGTCGCAAGATGGATGCACGATTTGGGTCGAACGTATCGCGGGCTCAGAAATCATTTTGGATGCACTCGATGGAAGTGCTAGGTGACGTGGGTCATGTGAAATCTCGTTTTGGTCCATTTGGAGACAGTGTTAGTGTCGTTGCAAGATAGGTGCATGGTTTGCGCCAAATGTACCATAGGCTCATAAATCATTTTGGACGCACCCGATGGTACTCCTTGGTGACAAGGCTCAAGTGGATGCTCATTTCATTCTGTTTGGAGATAGTGCTCATCTTGACACAAGATAGGTGCACGGTTTACGCCAAACGTACAAAAGGCTCAGACTTCATTTTGGACACACCCGATAGAACTACTAGGTGACTTGGGTCTTGTGGAATCTCATTTTGGTCTGTTTGGAGTCTGTGCCAAATAGTGCATGGCTTGCGCCAAACTTACCATTGGCTCAGAAATCGTTTTGGGTGTACCCAATGATACTCCTAGGTGACGTGGGTCTTGTGGAATCTCGTTTTATTCCATTTGGAGATAGTGTCAGTGTCAGTGCGAGATAGGTGCACGGTTTGCGCCAAACATACCATAGGCTCAGAAGTCATTTTGGACACATCCGATGGCACTCCTATGTGACGAGGCTCAAGTGGAAGCTTGATTCAATCTGTTTGGATATAGTTCTAATGTTGACGCAAGATAGGAGCATCGTTTGCGCTGAACGTACCATAGGCTCAGAAATTATTTTAGACACCCGATAGAACTCCTTAGTGATGTGGGTCATGTGGAGACCTGTTTCGGTCCATTTGGATACAGAGTTAGTGTTGGTGAAACATAGGTGCATGGTTTGCGCAAAACGTACCATAGGCTCAGAAATCATTTTCGACGCACCTGATGGTACTCCTAGGTGACGAGGCAAAAGTGGATGCTCATTTCATACCGCTTGGACACAATGCTAATCTTGACGCAAGATAGGTTCATGGTTTGTGTCAAACATTCCACAGGCAAAGAAATCATTTTGGACGCACTTGATGGTTCTCCTAGGGGACGAGGCTCAAGTGGAAGCTCGATTCAGTCCATTTGGAGATATGGCTAATCTTGACGCAGGATAGGTGCACGATTTGCACCGAACGTACCATAGGGTCAGAAATCCCAATGGAACTCCTAGTTGACGAGGCTCAAGTGGATGCTCGTTTCATTCTGTTTGGAGATAATGTTAACCTTAATGCAAGATAGATGCACGGTTTGCGTCAAACATACCATAGGCTCAGAAATCATTTTTGACGCACCCGATGGTGCTCCTAGGTGACGAGGCTCAAGTTGAAGCTCGTTTCAGTCCGTTTGGAGACAGTGCTAATCTTGACACAAGATAGGTGCATGCTTTGCGCCGAACTTACCATAGGATTAGAAATCATTTTGGACGCACCCGATGTAACTACTAGGTGACTTGGGTCTTGTGGAATCTCATTTTGGTCTATTTGGAGTCTGTGCCAAATAGTGCACGGCTTGGGCCAAACGTACCATTGGCTCAAAAATCATTTTGGGTGCACCAATGATTCTCCTAGGTGACGAGGCCCAAGTGGAAGGTCGATTTAGTCTGTTTGGCGATAGTGCTAATCTTGATGCAAGACAGTTGCACGGTTTGTGCCAAAAATTACATAGGCTCAAAAATCATTTTGGACGCACACGATGGAACTCATTGGTGACGTGGGGAATGTGGAATCTCGTTCTGGTCCATTTTGAGATAGCATTAGTGTCGGTGCAAGATATGTGCATGGTTTCCGCCAAACGTACCATAGGCTCATAATCCTAGGAGACGAGGCCTAAGAGGAAGCTCGATTCAGTCCATTTGGAGCTAGTGCTAATCTTGTCGCAAGATGGACGCAGGATTTGCGTCGAATTTACCGCTGGCTTAGAAATCATTTTGGATGCACTCGATGGAAGTGCTAGGTGATGTGGGTCATGTGAAATCTCGTTTCGGTCCATTTGGAGATAGTGTTAGTGTCGGTGCAAGATAGGTGCATGGTTTGCGCAAAACGTACCATAGGCTCATAAATCATTTTGGACGCACCCGATGGTACTCCTTGGGGACAAGGCTCAAGTGGATGCTCATTTTATTCTGTTTGGAGATAGTGCTCATCTTGATGCAAGATAGGTGCACGGTTTATGCCAAACGTACAATAGGCTCAGACTTCATTTTGGACACACCTGATGGAACTACTAGGTGACTTGGGTCTTGTGGAATCTCATTTTGGTCTGTTTGGAGTCTGTGCCAAATAGTGCACGGCTTGCGCCAAACGTACCATTGGCTCAGAAATCATTTTGGGTGCACCCAATGATACTCCTCGGTGACGTGGGTCTTGTGGAATCTCCTTGTGTTCCATTTGGAGATAGTGTCAGTGTCAATGCAAGATAGGTGCACGGTTTGTGCCAAACATACCATAGGCTCAGAAGTCATTTTAGACACATCCGATGGCACTCCTATGTGACGAGGCTCAAGTGGAAGCTTGATTCAATCCATTTGGAGATAGTTCTAATCTTGAAGCAAGATAGGAGCATGGTTTGCGCTGAATGTACCATAGGCTCAGAAATCATTTTAAATCCCTGATAGAACTTCTTGGTGATGAGGGTCATGTGGAGACTTGTTTCGGTCCATTTGGATACAGAGTTAGTGTTGGCGAAATATAGGTGCTTAGTTTGCACAAAACGTACCATAGGCTCAGAAATCGTTTTCGACGCACCCGATGGTACTCCTAGGTGACGAGGCAAAAGTGGATGCTCGTTTCATACCGCTTGCAGATAATGCTAATGTTGAAGCAAGATAGGTTCATGGTTTGTGCCAAACATACCATAGGCACAGAAATCATTTTGGACGCACTCAATGGTTCTCCTAGGGGACGAAGCTCAAGTGGAAGCTCGATTCAGTCCATTTGGAGATATTGCTAATCTTGACGTAGGATAGGTGCACGATTTGCACCGAACGTATCACAGGGTCAGAAATTATTTTGGACGCACCCAATGGAACTCCTAGTTGATGAGGCTCAAGTGGATGCTCGTTTCTTTCTGTTTAGAGATAATGTTAACCTTAACTCAAGATAGGTGTACGGTTTGCGTCAAACATACCATAGGCTCAAAAATCATTTTTTACGCACCCGACGGTGCTCCTAGGTGACGAGCCTCAAGTAGAAGCTCGGTTCAGTCTGTTTGGAGATAGTGCTAATCTTGACACAAGATAGGTGCACGCTTTGCGCCGAACGTACCATAGGATTAGAGATTATTTTGGATGCACCCGATGTAACTACTAGGTAACTTGGGTCTTGTGGAATGTCGTTTTGGTCTATTTGGAGTCTGTGCCAAATAGTGCATGGCTTGCGCCAAACGTACCATTGGCTCAGAAATCGTTTTTGGTGCACCCAATGATACTCCTAGGTTGTGAGGCCCAAGTGGAAGGTCGATTTAGTCTGTTTAGCGATAGTGCTAATCTTGATGCAAGACAGTTGCACGGTTTGCGCCGAACATTACATGGGCTCAAAAATCATTTTGGACGCACACGATGGAACTCATTGGTGACGTGGGGAATGTGGAATCTCATTCCGGTCCATTGGAGATAGTGTTAGTGTCGGTGCAAGATATGTGCATGGTTTCCACCAAACGTACCATAGGCTGAGAATCGTTTTGTACGCCTATGATCATAATCCTAGGAGACGAGGCCTAAGAGGAAGCTCGATTCAGTCCATTTGGATACAGTGTTAGTGTCTGTGCAAGATAGGTTAGGCTCAGAATCATTTTGTACGCCTATTATCACTGGAATCTCATGTTGGTCCATTTGGATACAGTGTTAGTGTTTGTGCAAGATAGGTGCATGGTTTGCGCCAAACGTACCATAGGCTCAGAAATCATTTTCGATGCACCCGATGGTATTACAAGGTGAAGAGGCTCAATTGGTTGCTCGTTTCATTCTGTTTACAGATAGTGCTAATCTTCAGGCAAGATAGGTGCATGGTTTGCGCCAAACGTACCATATGCTCAGAAATCATTTTTGACGCACCCAATGGTACTCCTAGGTGACGAGGATTAAGTGAAAGCTCGATTTAGTCCATTTAGAGATAGTGTTAATCTTGACGAAAGATAGATGCACGCCAAACATAGCACAGGCTCAAATATCATTTTGGACACACCCGATGTAACTACTAGGTGACCTAGGTCATGTGGAATCTTGTTCGGTCCATTTAGAGACAGTATTAGTGTCGGTGCAAGATAGGTGCACGGTTTGCGCCAAACGTCGCATAGGCTCAGAAATCGTTTTGGAAGCACCCAATGATACTCCTAGGTGACAAGGCTCAAGTGGAAGCTCGATTCAGTCCATTTGAAGATAGTGCTAATTTTGATGCAAGAAAGGTGCACGGTTTGTGCCGAACGTGCCATAGGCTCATTAATCGTTTCAGACGCACCCGATAGAACTCCTTGTTGACGTGGGCCATGTGAAATCTTGTTTTAGTCCATTTGGAGATAGCGTTAGAGTCGGTACAAGGTTGGTGCATGGTTTGCAACAACCGTACCATAGGCTCAGAAATCATTCTAGACGCACGTGATGGAACTCCTAGGTAACGAGGCTCAAGTGGATGCTCGTTTCAATCCGTTTGGAGATAGTGATAATCTTGACGCAAGATAGGTGCACGATTTTGCACAGAACATACCATAGGCTCATAAATTGTTTTGGACACACCCAATGGAACACCTTGGTGATGTGGGCCATGTGGAATCTCGTTTTGGTCCTGTTGAAGACAATGTTAGTGTCGGTGCAAGATAGGTGCATGGTTTGCGCCAAACGTACTATAGGCTCATAAATCATTTTGGACGCACCCGATGGTACTCCTAGGTGACAAGGCTCAAGTGGATGCTCGTTTCTTTCTGTTTGGAGATAGTGCTAATCTTGACACAAGATAGGTGCATGATTTGCGCCGAATGTACCACAGGCTTAGAAATCATTTTGGACACACCTGGTGGAACTCTTAGGTGACGTGGGTCATGTGGAATCTCATTTTGGTCCGTTTGGAGACAATGTTAATGTCGGTGCAAGATTGGTGCAAGGTTTGCGCCAAATGTACAATAGATTAACAATTGTTTTAGATGCACCCGATGGTACGTCTAGCTAACGAGGCTGAAGTGGAAGACTGATTCAGTCCGTTTAGAGACAATGCTAACCTTGACGCAAGATAGGACCATAGTTTGCGCCGAACATACCATAGGCTAATAAAGTACGCACCCGATAGAACTCCTTGGTGGCGTGGGCCATGTGGAATCTCGTTTTGATCTATTTGGATAGAGTGTTAGTGTCGATGCAAGATAGATGCAAGGTTTGCGCTAAACATGCCATAGGCACAGAAATCGTTTTGGATGCACCCGATGGTCCTCCTAGTTGACGAGGCTCAAGTGGATGCTTGTTTCATTCCATTTGGATATAGTACTAATCTTGACGCAAGATAGGTGCATGGTTTGCGCGAAACGTACCATGGGCTCAGAAATCATTTTGGATGCACCCGATGGTACTCCTAGGTGACGAGGCTCAAGTGGATGCTCGTTTGATTCCGTTTGGAGATAGTGCTAATCTTGACACAAGATAGGTGCACGGTTTGTGCCAAACGTACCATGGGCTCAGAAATCATTTTGAATGCACCCGATGGTACTCCTTCGTGACAAGGCTCAAGTGGAACCTTGATTCAGTCCGTTTGGAGATAGTGCTAACCTTGACACAAAATAGTACGGTTTGTGCCGAATGTACCATAGGCTCAAAAATCATTTTGTACGCACCCGATGAAACTCCTTGGTGACGTGGGTCATTAGAATCTCGTGTCGGTCCATTTGAATACGGTGTTAGTGTCAGTGCAAGATAGATGCATGGTTTGCGCCAAACGTACCATAGGCTCAGAAATCATTTTCGTTGCACTCGATGGTACTCCTAGGTGACGAGGCTCAAGTGGATGCTTGTTTCATTCTGTTTACAGATAAAGCTAATCTTGAGGTAAGATAGGAGCACGGTTTGCGCCAAATGTACCATAGGCTCATAAATCATTTTCGCTACACCCGATGGTACTTCTAGGTGACGAGGCTCAAGTGGAAGCTCGATTCAGTCCATTTGGAGATAGTGCTAATCTTGATGCAAGATAGGTGCACGCTTTGCGTTTAACGTACCATGGCTCAGAAATCATTTTGGACGCACCCAATGTAACTACTAGGTGACTTGGGTCATATGGAATCTTGTTTTAGTTGGTTTGGAGACAATGTTAGTGTCGATGCAAGATAGGTGCACAGTTTGCGTCAAACGTGTCATAGGCTCAGAAATCATTTTGGACTCACCCAATGATACACTTAGGTGACGAGGCTAAAGTGAAAGCTCGATTCAGTCTATTTGGAGATAGTGCTAATCTTGACCCAAGATAAGTGCATGGTTTGCACCGAACGTGTCATAGGCTCAGAAATCATTTTGGACGCACCCGATAGAACCCCATGGTGATGTGGGCCATGTGAAATCTAGTTTTAGTCTGTTTGGAGATAGCGTTAGAGTCGGTGCAAGAAAGGTGCATCGTTTGCGCCAACTATACCATAGGCTCAGAAATCATTCTAGACACACCTGATAGAACTCCTAGGTAATGAGGCTCAAGTGGATGCTCATTTAGTTCCGTTTGGAGATAGTGCTAATCTTAACGTAAGATAGGTGCACGATTTGCGTAGAATGAACCATAGGCTTAGAAATTATTTTGGACACCTAATGGAACGCCTTGGTGATGTGGGCCATGTGGAATCTCGTTTCGGTTTGTTTGGAGACAGTGTTAGTGAAGCTGAAAGATAGGTGCTTGGTTTGCGCTAAACGTACCATAGGCTCTAAAATCATTTTGGATGCACCTGATGGTGCTCCTAGGTCACGAGGCTGAAGTAGATGCTCGTTTCATCCTGTTTGGAGATAGTGCTAATCTTGACGCAAGATAGGTGCACGATTTGTGCCGACGTATCACAGGCTCAGAAATCATTTTGGATGCACCCGATGGAACTCCTACGTGTCGTGGGTAAAGTGGAATCTCGTTTTAGTTTGTTTGGAGATAGTGCTAGTGTTAGTGCAAGGTAGGTGCATGGTTTGTGCCAAACGTACCATAGGCTCAGAATAATTTTGGACGCACCCAATGATACTCCTAGGTGAAGAGGCTCTAGTGGAAGCTCGATTCAGTCCGTTTGGAGATAGTGCTAATCTTGACGCAAGATAGGTGCACGATTTGCGCTGAACGTACCGCAGACTCAAAAATAATTTTGGTCAAACCCAATGGAACTCCTAGGTGATGTTGATCTTGTGGAATCTCATTTTGGTCCGTTTGGAGACAGTGTTAGTGTCGGTGCAAGATAGGTGCACGGTTTGCGCCAAACGTACCATAGGCTCAGAAATCATTTTGGATGCACCCGATGGTACTCCTAGGTGACAAGGCTCAAGTGGAAGCTTAATTCAGTCTATATTTAGATGGTGCTAATCTTGATGCTAGATAGGTGCACACTTTGCGCTAAACGTACCACAGGCTCAGAAATCATTTTGGACGCACCCGATGTAACTACTAGGTGACTTAGATCTTGTGGAATCTCATTTGTCTCCGTTCGGAGACCACGTTAGTGTCAGTGCAAGATAGGTGCACAGTTTGGGCCAAATGTGCCATAGGCTTAGAAATCGTTTTGGATGCACCCAATGATACTCCAAGGTGACGAGGCTGAAAGTACTATGTTTGGTGTTGGTAATTAGTGACGATGCCTGAGTGCTAATCATATTCATAAGAATGTGTGTAGCAATGATGATTGGCACGAGGCATGTTGAAGCATGGTGATCAAGTAATGTGATGATGAAGTGCTTACCATGATGTGGAGTTGGAACAAGGTGCAACAAGTGATGCTCAAGGCAAAGGTATCATGTAAGGATTTTTCATTTTGCATCCAGGACACCATAGAAGGTGTGGATGGCTTAGGATACGCAGCCGAACTATGAAGAGGGGAATTGTCGTATCGATTCTAGTCCTACATGTGCCTCTAGGTGACATTTCATTGAGCATATGCATTAGGATCTAGTAGAGAGCTAACATAATGCCTTGAAAAATGATTGCGAAAATACTAACACACATGCACATGGTGATGTACACTTGGTGGTGTTAGCACATTTGCGAAGGCGGTGGAGTTTGAGCGGTAGAGAGGGGTTTGGGGCGGGATTTAGGCGTTTTCGTGGAGATGAAACGCTTATTTTCCATTGCGCCGAAGGATGGAAAAGGAGGCAAAGTTGCAGAAGTGTTTTTCACTGAGAAACACTCGTTGGACGCTGGACTCAGGACCGTCGGACGCTGACATCAGCGTCCAGTGGCTTACCCTCTGTGGATCTATGATGGTGAGTGAGCACCAGACGCGTTGGTGCTGCTGTGATGGACGCTGATCGTCAATGTCTGTCGTGAGTGACGTCAGCCGCTTCGCGAGTCGCACCTACATTAGACGCTCGGCGCGTCTGCTGCCCCTCCGTTAGACGTGTCTGGTGACCAAAAATCACCTTTGGGTGCTTACTAGACTACGTCTGATGGAGCGACAGACGCTGGAACCCCGAGCGTCAGACACGTCTATTGCTCTAATTATCGACCATTGGAATTTTGATTCAGCAGGACATGTGGCTTCATCTCAAGCATCGGACGCTGGTGACCACGTCTGTTGCAATGGCGACAGACACATCTGGTGACCCCGTTGTTGGAATAATGACTCTATTCAAAGGGGTACATCTATAAATACTTGTTGGCCGGCTTTGGGCTCTCTTTCCTAGCACTTTAACATACTTGTGAGCATCTTGAGCTGAGCCAACTCTCTCACACACTTCTCCCCACTCATCTCCTTGCATTCGATTGCGTTTCTTGAGTGAGATCAAGTGATTCAAGTGCATCGTTCATTGCTTTACATCTAGAGGCACTTGAGGGATTGTTTTGTTGCGGGATTTCTTGTTACTCATGGTGGTTGCCGCCACCTAGACGACTTGGAGCAGCGGTGGAGGTCCGTCACGTGTTGGTGATTGTTCGTGGCCGGCTCCGGTGAGCTTGTTGTGAGGGGTTGTTGTGGTTCCCCGGCGGAGCACCGAATTCCAACTCTAGTGGATTGCTCATGTCATTGCAACTCTTAGCCATTGGTAGGTTCTTGTGGCGCCTTTTGAGAGGCTCGGTGTGTTAGACCGATTAGCCACCGAACCATGTGGTGTAAGGGGACACAACAGGGACTAGAATGCCGACAAACACGTGATCCTCAGGATAAATCATTGGTCTTCATCTCTTGATTATGATTGATTCATCCCGGTGTTTGGTTGTCCATTGGAATTATTGATTGGTTGGCTCAATTCATCGCCCCTCGGTGAAATAAATTCTATCCTTCTCTCACATTACTTTTCTAGTTGTTCTTTGCTAGTCTTAGTAGCTTTGTTAGCTTGAGTAGAGTAGCTTGTTTAGTTGTTACTCTTGCGGTTTGACTTGTAGGGTTGATTGAATCAAAACTAGAATTGCCAATTGGATAGGTGGCTTGCAAACCCCCCTTAGGCTAGGCAAAACTTGCATCTTGCTAATTGTTATTACTAATCAACTTGTCTAGCACATTCTTTGTAGAAAATTTTATTAGGCTATTCATCCCCTCAAGCCATCAAGACCTTTTAGAGGCTCAAGTGGAAGCTCGATTCAGTCTCTTTAGAGATAGTGCTAATCTTGACACAAGATAGGTGTACGGTTTGCGTCGAATGTACCATAGGCTCAGAAATCATTTCCGAAGCACCCGATAGAACTCCTTGGTAATGTGGGCCATGTGAAATCTTGTTTCGGTCTGTTTGGAGACAGTGTTAGGGTCAGTGCAAGAAAGGTGCATGGTTTGCGCCAACTAATGGAACTCCTAGGTAACGAGGCTCGAGTGGATGCTCGTTTGATTCCGTTTAGAGATAGTGCTAATCTTGATGCAACATAGGTGCACGATTTGTGTTGAACGTACCACAGGCTCATAAATATTTTTGGATGCACCCGATGGAACTCCTAGGTGACGTGGGTCTTGCAGAATCTCATTTTTGTCCATTCAGAGACAATGTTAGTGTCAGTGCAAGATAGGTGTACGGTTTGCGCCAAACGTACTATAGGCTCAGAAATTGTTTTGGACACACCCGATGTAACAACTAGGTGACTTGGGTCATGTGGAAACTCATTTCCATCTGTTTGGAGATAGTGTTAGTGTTGGTGCAAGATATGTGCATGGTTTGTGCCAAACGTACCATAGGCTCAGAAATCATTTTTGACGCACCCGATTGTACTCCTAGGTGGCGAGGCTCAAGTGGAAGCTCGATTCAATCTGTTTGAGATAGTGCAAATCTTGACACAAGATAGGTGCATGCTTTGCGCTGAATGTACCACAGGCTTCGAAATCATTTTGGACGCACCCGATGTAACTCCTAGGTGACTTGCATCATGTGGAATCTCGTTTCGATCTTTTTAGCGATAGTGTTAGTGTCGGTGTAAGATAGGTGCATGATTTGCACCAAACGTACCATAGGCTCAGAAATAATTTTGGATGCACCCAATAATACTCCGTAGTGACGAGGCTCAAGTGGAAGCTCGATTCAGTCCATTTGGAGATAGTGCTAACATTGACGCAAGATAGCACGGTTTGTGCCGAACGTACATAGGCTCAAAAATCATTTCATACGCACCCAATGGAACTCCTAGGTGACGTGGGTCAGTGGAATCTCGTTTCGGTCCATTTGGATACATTGTTTGGGTCGGTGCAAGATAGGTGCATGGTTTGTGCCAAACATACCACAGGCTCAAAATTTGTTTTGGATGCACCCGATGGTACTCTAAGGTGATGAGGCACAAGTGGATGCTCGTTTCATTCCGTTTGGAGATAGTGCTAATCTTGATGCAAGATAGGTGCACGGTTTGTGCCAAACATACCATAGGCTTAGAAATAATTTTCAACGCACGCGATGTTACTCCTAGGTGATGAGGCTTAAGTGGGAGCTTGATTCAATCCATTTAGAGATAGTGCTAATCTTGAGGCAAGATAGGTGCACGCTTCACACCGAACGTACCACAGGCTTAGAAATCATTTTGGACGCACCCGATGTAACTACTAGGTGACTTGGGTCATGTGTCCATTTAGAGACATTGTTAGTGTCGGTGCAAGATAGGTGCATAGCTTGTGCCAAACGTACCATAGGCTCAGAAAATCGTTCTGGACGCACCCAATGATACTCCTAGGTGATGAGGCTCAAGTGGAAGCTCGAATCAATTGTTTGGAGATAGTGCTAATCTTGACGCAAGATAGGTGCACGGCTTGCACTGAACGTACCATAGGCTCATAAATTATTTTGGACGCACCCGATGGAACCCTTTGGTGACGTGGACCATGTGGATTCTCGTTTTGGTCCTTTTGGAGACAATGTTAGTGTCGGTCCAAGATAGGTGCATGGTTTGCACAAATGTACCATAAGCTTAGAAAACATTGTGGACGCACCCGATGGTACTCCTAGGTGACGACGCTCAAGTGGATGCTCGTTTCATTCTATTTGGAGATAGTGCTAATCTTGAAGCAAGATAGGTGCATGACTTGCGCCAAACATACCATATACTCAGAAATCATTTGGACACGGCCGATGGAACTCATAAGAGACATGGGTCATGTGAAATCTCATTTTGGTCCATTTAGAGATAGTGTTTGTGTTAGCGCAACATAGGTGCATGGTTTGTGCCTAAACATACCATAGGCTTAGTATCATTTTGGACGCCCGTGATGGTACTCCTAGGAGACAAGGCTCAAGTGGAAGCTCGATTCAGTACGTTTAGAGATAGTGCTAATCTTGACGCAAGATGGATGCATGGTTTGCGTCGAGCGAATAGTAGGCTCATAAATCATTTTGGACACACCCGATGGAATCCTAGCTGACATGGGTCTTATTGAATCTCGTTTTGGTCAGCTTAGAAATCCTAGGTGATGAGGCTCAAGTGGATGCTTGTTTTGATTTCGTTTGGAGATAGTGCTAAACTTGATGCAGGATAGGTGCATGGTTTTTGCCGAACGTACCACTAGCTCAGAAATCATTTTGGACACCCCTGATGGAACTCCTATGTGACGTGGGTCATGTGGAATTTTGTTTCAGTCCATTTCGAGACAGTGTTAGTGTCGTTGCAAGATAGGTGCACGGTTTGCACCAAACGTACCATAGGCTCAAAAATCGTTTTAGACGCAGCTGATGGTACTCCTAGGTAGCGGGGCTCAGTGGAAGCTCGATTCAGTCTAATTGGTGATAGTGCAAATCTTGGTGCAAGATAGGTGCGTGCTTTGCGCCGAACGTACCATAGGCTCAGAAATTATTTTGGACGCACCTGATGTAACTCCTAGATGGCTTGGGTCAAATGGAATCTCGTTTCGGTCTGTTTGGAGACAGTGTTTGTGTCGGTGCAACATAGGTGCACAGTTTGCGCCAAACGTACCACTTGCTCATAAATCGTTTTGGACACACCCGATGGAATTCCTCGGTGACGTGGGTCAGGTGGAATCTTATTTCGGTCTATTTAGATATAGTGTTAGTGTCGATGCAAGATAGGTGCATGGTTTGCGTCAAACGTACCATAGGCTCAAACGTTTTGGGCGTACCTGATGGTACTCCTAGGTGACGAGGCTCAAGTGGATGGTCATTTCATTCCGTTTGGAATTAGTGATAATCTTGACACAAGATAGTTGCACGATTTGCGCCAACCGTACTATAGGCTCAGAAATCGTTTTGGACGCCCGCGACGGTACTCCTTGGTGATGGGGCTCAAGTGAAAGCTCGATTCAGTCCGTTTGGAGATAGTGCTTGTCTTGACACAAGATGGATGCACGGTTTTGGTCGAACGTTCCATAGGCTCAGAAATTGTCTTGGATGCACCTTACAGAACTCCTAGGTTGGTGCATGGTTTGCGCCAAACGTACCATAGGCTCAGAAATCGTTTTAGACACCTGATGGTACTCCTAGGTGACGAGACTTAAGTGGATGCTCGTTTCATTCCGTTTGGGGATAGTGCTAATCTTGACGGAAGATAGGTGCACGATTTGTGCCAAACGTACCATAGGCTCAGAAATCATTTTGGACGCACCCGATGGTACTCCTACGTGAGGAGGCTCAAGTGGAAGCTTGATTCAGTCCGTTTGAAGATGGTGGTAATCTTGACACAAGATAGGTGCATGCATTGTGTCGAACGTAGCACAGGCTCAGAAATCATTTTGGACGCACCTGATGGAACTCCTTGGTGATGTGGGCCAAGAGGAATCATGTTTTGGTCAGCCTGGAGACAGTGTTAGTGTCAGTGCAAGATAGTTGCATGTTTTGTGCCAAACGTACCATAGGCTCAGAAAATCATTTCGGACGCACCTGATGGTACCGTAGGTGACGAGGCTCAAGTGGATGCTTGTTTTATTCCGTTTGGAGATAGTGCAAATCTTGACGCAATATAGGTGCACTATTCGCGTCGAACGTACCATAGGCTTAGAAATCAATTTGGACGCACCCGATGTAACTCCTAGGTGACTTGGGTCATGTGGAATGTCGTTTCAGTTTGTTTGGAGACAGTGTTAGTGTCGGCGGAAGATAGGTGCACGGTTTGCGCCAAACGTACCATGGGCTCAGAAATTGTTTTGGATGCACCCAATGATACTCCATGGTGACAAGGCTCAAGTGGAAGCTCGATTCAGCCCGTTTGGAAATAGTGCTAACCTTGACGCAAGTAGGTGCACGGTTTGCACCGAACGTACCATAATAGGCTCAGAAATTGTTTTGTACGCATCCGATGGAACTCCTTGGTGACATGGATCATGTGGAATCTCATTTCGGTCCATTTGGATACAGTCTTAGTGTCGGTGCAAGATAAGTTCATGGTTTGTGCCAAACGTACCATAGGCTTAGAAACTGTTTTGTCTGCACCCGATGGTACTCCTAGGTGACGAGTCTCAAGTGGATGCTCGTTTCATTCTATTTGGTGTTAGTGCTAATCTTGATGCAAGATAGGTGCACGGTTTGCACCAAACATACCATAGGCTCAAAATCATTTTGGACACACCCGATGGTACTCCTACATGACGAGGCTCAAATGGAAGCTCGATTCAGTCCGTTTGGAGATAGTGCTAATCTTGAAGCAAGATAGGTGCACGCTTTGCGCCGAACATACCACAGGCTCAGAAATCATTTTGGACGCACGCGATGTAACTACTAGGTGACTTGGGTCATGTGGAATCTCGTTTCGGTGCAAGATATTTGCACGGTTTGCGCCAAACGTACCATAGGCTCAGAAATCGTTTTTGACGCACCCAATGATACTCCTAGGTGACAAGGCTCAAGTGGAAGCTCAATTCAGTCCGTTTGGACATAGTGCTAATCTTGATGCAATATTGGTGCACGATTTGCACCGAACATACCATAGGCTCAGGAATCATGTTGGATGCTCCCGATGGAACTCCAAGGTGATGTGGGTCATGTGGAATATCATTTTGGTCCATTTGGAGATAGTGTTAGTGTCAGTGCAAGATAGGTGCACGGTTTGCGCCGAAACGTAGCATAGGCTCAGAATCATTTTAGATGCCCACGATGGTACTCTTAGTTGACGAGGCTCAAGTGGAAGCTCCATTCAGTCCATTTAGAGATAGTGCTAATCTTGACACAATATTGGTGCACGGTTTGCGCTGAACGTACCATAGGCTCAGAAATCGTTTTGGACACACCTGATGTAACTCCTAAGTGACGTGGGTCATGTGGAATCCTATTTTGGTCCATTTAGAGATAGTGTTAAAGTTAGTGCAAGATAGGTGCACGGTTTACGCCAAACGTACCATAGGCTCATAAAATCGTTTTGGACACACCCAATGGTACTTCAGGTGACAGGGCACAATTGGAAGCTCGATTCAGTCCGTTTGGAGATAGTGCTAATTTTGATGCAAGATAGGTGCACGCTTTGTGCCAAATATACCACATGGGCAGAAACCGTTTTGGACGCACCTGAGATAACTAATAGGTGACTTGGGTCATGTGGAATCTCGATTCGGTCCGTTTGGAGACAGTGTTAGTGTCGGTGTAAGATAGGTGCTCGATTTGCGCCGAACGTACCATAGACTAGAAATTGTTTTGGACGCACCTAATGATACTCTTATGTGACGAGGCTCAAGTCAAAGCTCGATTCAGTCCGTTTGGAGGTAGTGCAAACCTTGACGCAAGATAGATGCACAGTTTACGCCAAACGTACCATAGGCTTGGAACTCATTTTGGATGCACTCGATGGTACTCCTAGGTGACAAGGCTCAAGTGGAAGCTCGATTTAGTCCGTTTGGAGATAGTGCTAATCTTGATGCAAAATAGGTGCACGTTTTGCGCCGGACGTACCATATGCTCATAAATCATTTTGGACACACCCGCTAGAACTACTAGGTTACTTCGGTCATGTGGAATCTCGGTCCGGTCCGTTTGGAGAAAGTGTTAGTGTTGATGCAAGACTGGAGCATGATTTGCGCCAAATGTACCATAGGCTTAGAAATCATTTTTGGCACACCTGATGGTACTCTTAGGTGATGAGGCTCAAGTGGATGCTCGTTTTGATTCCGTTTGGAGATAGTGCTAAACTTGATGTAGGATAGGTGCATAATTTTTTGCCGAACGTACCACTGGCTCAGATATCATTTTGGATACCCCTGATGGAACTTCTATGTGACGTGGGTCATGTGGAATTTCGTTTTGGTCCGTTTGGAGACAGTGTTAGTGTCGTTGCAAGATAGGTGCACGGTTTGTGTCAAACGTACCATAGGCTCAGAATCATTTTGGATGCTCGCGAAGGTACTCCTAGGTTACGAGGCTCAAGTGGAAACTCGATTCAGTCCATTTGGAGATAGTGCTAATCTTGACGCAAGATGGATGCACGGTTTGCGTCGAACGTACCGTAGGCTGAGAAATCATTTTGGACGCACCCAATGAAACTCCTAGGTGACTTGGGTCATGTGGAATCTCATTTCAGTCGGTTTGGAGATAGTGTTAGTGTCATTGCAAGATAGGCGTTGGTTTGCACCCAATGTACCATAGGCTTAAAAACCTCTTTGGACACACCCGATGGTACTCGTAGGTGACGAGGCTTAAGTGGAAGCTCGATTCTATTCGTTTGGTGATAGTGCTAATCTTGACGCAACATAGGTTCACGGTTTGTGCCGAACGTACCTGATAAAGACACGCCTAGGATGTCCTAGAAAATATTCCCAATCATTCACGATGCTAAAATACCAAGAATGGATATCCTCTGAATTTTCTCTAAATTAATAGCTTCTTTGAATTTCAGTGAATCAATAAGCAAGGCCTTCAGTTCTCATACACAAGGCAACCAATAGAACTGAATTCCACGTCCAGGTAAATAAATAACTCAAGGATCAAACAATGTTATTTAATTAATTGAGTGCAGCCGTGGGAAGCATACACAGCAAGCACAAACTGTTGTGGTATCTCTCATGTACAGGAGCACAGATACGTGACTAGAAACTCAAGCAATGGCCCAAAGGCAAAAGTAGATCACAGCCAGATAGTAACGATATGATCTAGAGAATGCAATTCAAGTAGCAGATAGAAGATACAACTCGGCTTACAAAAACGAGTAGTAGATGCAATCCGCAGCCTCAAGAGTTCTCCAACCCGTGCATAATCACAACACGATCCAGAGAGGGGATTCCAGTAGGAACCAATGCGAGCCCGAGGAGATGAATTCTCGATCACACACCAACACAAATCTACAAGGATCCGGTAACACCTGCTAGGGTTTCACGAGCGGCGGCTCGATGAGGAGTAACTCCACAAATAAAATTCAATCTAATCTATTACATGGAAACCCTGACCAATATAAGTGCACGCAGGCACACATGACATTGACTTGACTTTGGGCTTCCATACTAATTAATTAAACGGACTAGCCCACTAACAAATAATACAATATTGAGCCCATATATATGTATATGCTAATACTACCACATGACGTCAAATTGCAAGGAAATAATATAATATTGTAACTAGGATGTAACATCAGGTTTCCTTGATAAGCTGCTTGCCTCCTCAAATTAGCACATCTCTCTTTAGCAAAGTTGCACCAATAAAAATAATATTTGAAGATAAGCCGGCGCTAGTAAATTTTTTCATATTTTTGCCATATTTCTCATCAAAATAAATAGTTCCAAATTGAAGACCAGATGATATTAGACAATTACCAGCAGCTATATTCGAAACAACACAAGAATTTTCTATGGGTATATTTTGATGAGCCATGGGCTCATCATCCTCTCCTTCTTTAGACAAAGCCGTTTCGGTCTGTTTGGAGACAGTGTTAGTGTCGGTACAAGACAAGAGCACGGTTTGCACCAAACGTACCACAGTCTAAGAAATTATTTTGGATGCACCCAATAGTACTCCTAGGTGACGAGGCTCAAGAGGATGCTCATTTCATTCCATTTGGAGATAGTGCTAATCTTGATGCAAGATAGGTGCACGATTTGCGCCGAATGCACCACTGGCGTAGAAATCATTTTGGACGCACCTGATGGAACTCCTATATGACATGGGTCATGTGGAATCTCGTTTTGGTCCATTTGGAGACAGTGTTAGTGTCGTTACAAGATATGTGCACGGTTTGTGCCAAACGTACCATAGGCTCAGAATCGTTTTGGACGCCCACAAAGGTACTCCTAGGTGACGAGGCTCAAGCGGAAGCTCGATTCAGTCCATTTGGTGAAAGTGCTAATCTTGACGCGAGATGGATGCACGGTTTGCGTCGAACGTACCGCATGCTAAGAAATTATTTTGGATGCACCCAATGGAACTCCTAGGTGACTTGGGTCATGTAGAATCTCGTTTCTCATTTGGAGACAGTTTTAGTGTCGTTCAAAGATAGGCATTGGTTTGCGCCAAATGTACTATAGGCTCAAAAATCGCTTTGGACACACCCGATGGTACTCGTAGGTGATGAGGCTCAAGTGGAAGCTCGATTCAGTTCGTTTGGAGATAGTGCTAATCTTGACGCAAGATAGGTGCACGGTTTGCGCCGAACGTACCAAAGGCTCAAAAATCATTTTGGACGCACCCGATGCAACACCTTGGTGACGTAGGTCATGTGGAATCTCGTTTTGATCTATTTGGATATAGTGTTAGGGTCGGTGCAAGATAGGTGCATGGATTGCGCTAAATGTACCACAGGCTCTGAAATCGTTTTGGACACACCTAATGGTACTCCTATGTGATGAGGCTCAAGTGGACGCTCGTTCCATTCCATTTGGATATTATGCTAATCCTGACGTAAGATAGGTGCACTATTTGCAACTAATGTACCATAGGCTCAGAAATCATTTTAAACGCACTCGATGGTACTCCTAGGTGATGGGGCTCAAGTGGAAGCTCGATTAAGTTTGATTAGAGATAGTACTAATCTTGACACAGGATAGGTGCACGTTTTGCACCGAACGTACCACAGGCTCAAAAACCGTTTTGGACGCACCTGATGTAACTACTAGGTGACTTGAGTAATGTGGAATCTCAATTCGGTCCGTTTGGAGACAGTGTTAGTGTCGGTGCAAGATAGGTGCTCGATTTGTGCCAAACATACCATAGGCTCAGAAATCATTTTTGACGCACCCAATGATACAGTTAGGTGATGAAGCTCAAGTGAAAGCTCGATTCAGTCCGTTGGGAGATAGTGCTAACCTTCACGCAAGATAGGTGCACGATTTGCGCCGAACGTACCATAAGCTTAGAAATTGTTTTGGACGCACCCGATAGAACTCCTTGGTGACATGGGCCTTGTGGAATCTCGTTTCGGTCCATTTGTAGATAGTGTTAGTGTTAGTGCAAAAAAGGTGCATGGTTTGCGCCAAACGTACCATACGCTGAGAAATCATTTTGGACGCACCCAATGATAGTCCATGGTGGCAGAGCTCTAGTCGAAGCTCGATTCAGTCCGTTTGAAGATAGTGCTAATCTTGATGCAAGATAGGTGCTTGCTTTGCGCCAAACGTACCACAGGCTCATAAATCGTTTTGGACGCACCCACTAGAACTACTAGGTGACTTGGGTCGTGTGGAATCTTAATTCGGTCCGTTTAGAGATAGTCTTAGTGTCGGTGCAAGTCTGGAGCCCGATTTGCACCAAACGTACCATACGCTCAGAAATCATTTTTGGCACACCCGATGGTACTCCTAGGTGACAAGGCTCAAGTGGAGGCTCTTTTTGATTCCATTTGCATATAGTGCTAATCTTGAAGCAAGATAGGTGCACGATTTGTGCTGAACGTACCACTGGCTCAGAAATCATTTTGGACGCACCTAATGGAACTCCTATGTGACGTGGCTCATGTGGAATTTCGTTTCAGTCCGTTTGGAGACAGTGTTAGTGTCGTTGCAAGATAGGTGCACGAATTATGCCAAATGTACCATAGCCTTAGAATTGTTTTGGACGCTCACGAAGGTACTCCTAGATGACAAGGCTCAAGTGGAAGCTCGATTCATCCATTTGGAGATAGTGCTAATCTTGACACAAGATGGATGCACGGTTTGTGTTGAACGTACCGCATGCTAATAAATCATTTTGGACACACCTAATGGAACTCCTAGGTGACTTGGGTCATATGGAATCTTATTTTGGTCCGTTTGGAGACAGTGTTAGTGTCATTGCAAGATAGGTGTTGGTTTGCGCCAAATGTACCAAAGGCTCAGAAAATCGCTTTGGACACACCCGACCATAGTTGTAGGCGATGAGGCTCAAGTGGAAGCTCGATTCAATTCGTTTGTTGGTAGTGCTAGACACAAGATAGGTGCACGGATTGTGCTGAACATACCAAAGGCTCAAAAATCATTTTGGACGCACCCGATGGAACTCCTTGGTGACGTGGGTCATGTGGAATCTCGTTTTGATCTATTTGGATATAGTCTTTGTGTCGGTGCAAGATAGGTGCATGGATTGTGCTAAATGTACCATAGGCTCAGAAATCGTTTTAGATGCACCCAATGGTACTCCTATGTGATGAGGCTCAAGTGGATGCTCGTTTCATTCCATTTGGATATTATGCTAATCTTGATGCAAGATAGGTGCATAGTTTGCAACAAATGTACCATATACCTAGAAATAGTTTTGGACGCACCTGATGGAACTCCTTGGTTACAGTGTTAGTGTAGGTGCAAGATTTTTGTATGGTTTGTGCTAAATAGGCTCAAAAATCATTTTGGATGCACCCGATGGTACTCCTAGGTGATGGGGCTGAAGTGGAAGCTTGACTCAGTCCCGTTTAGAGGTTGTGCTAATCTTGACACAAGATATGTGCACGGTTTGCGCTGACCGTACCATAGGCTTAGAAATAGTTTTGGACGAACCCGATGGAACTCCTTGGGGACGTGGGTCATGTGGAATCTCATTTCAGTTCATTTGGTTACAGTGTTAGTTTAGGTGCATGGTTTGCGCCAAATGTACCATAGGCTTAGAAATTATGATGGACGCATCCGACGGTACTCCTAGGTGATGGGGCTCAAGTGGAAGCTCGACTCAGTCCGTTTAGAGATAGTGTTAATGTTGCCGCAAAGATAGGTGCACGGTTTTCACCGAACGTACCATAGGCTTAAGAATCATTTTGGATGTATCCAATAGAACTCCTAGGTGACATAGGTCATGTGGAATTTCATTTCGGTCTGTTTAGTGGCATGTTAGTGTCGGTGCAAGATAGGTGCATGGTTTGTGCCAAACGTACCATAGTCTCATAAATCATTTGGGATGCACTCGATTGTACTCCTAGGTGACGAGACTTAAGTGGTTGCTTATTTCATTTCGTTTGGAGATAGTGCTAATCTTGACGCAAGATAGGTGCACGGTTTGCACCAAATGTACCATAGACTCAGAAATCATTATGGACGCACCTAATGGTACTCATAGGTTACGAGGCTCAAGTGGAAGCTCGATTCAGTCCATTTGGAGTTAGCACTACTTTTGACGCAGGATAGGTGCACAGTTTGCACCGAATGTACCACATGCTAAGAAATCATTTTGGACGCACTTCATGGAACTCCTAGGTGATGTGGGTCATTTGGAATCTCATTTCGGTATGTTTGGAGACAGTGCTAGGGTCAGTGCAGGATAGGTGCATGGTTTTTACCAAATGTACCATAGGCTTAGAAGTTGTTTTGGAAGCACCCGATGGTACTCGTTAGTGACGAGGCTCAAGTGGAAGCTCGATTCAGTCTCTTTGGAGATAGTGCTAATCTTGCTGCAAAATAGGTGCAGGTTTGCGCCGAACATACCATAGGCTCAGAAATCATTTTCGAAGCACCCGATGGAACTCGTAGGTGACGTGGGTCATGTGGAACTTTGTTTTAGTCCATTTGGATACAGTGTTAGTGTCAGTGGAAGATAGGTGCATGGTTTGCGCCAAACATTCCAAAGGCTCAAAAATTGTTTTGGATGCACCCGATGGTACTCCTAGGTAATGAGGCTCAAGTGGATACTCGTTTCATACTGTTTGGAGATAGTGCTAATCTTGATGCGAGATAGGAGCACGGTTTGCGCCAAACATACCACAGGCTCATAAATCATTTTAGACGCACCCGATCGTACTCCTAGGTAATGAGGCTCAAGTAGAAGCTTGATTTATTCCATTTGGAGATAGTGCTAATCTTGACGCAAGATAGGTGCATACTTTGCGCCGAATGCACAACATGCTCAGAAATCATTTTGGACGCACCAGATGTAACTCCTATTTGACAAGGGTGATGTGGAATTTCGTTTCTGTCCTTTTGGAGACATTGTTACTGTCAGTGCAAGATAGGTGCACTATTTGCGTCAAACGTACCATAGGCTCAGAAATCATTTTGGACTCACCTGATGGTACTCCTAGGTGACAGGGCTCAAGTGGAAGCTCGACTCAGTCTGTTTGGAGATAGTGTTAGTGTCGGTGCAAGATAGGTGCATGGTTTGCGCCAATCGTACCACACCCCCAATGGTACGGCTAGGTGACGAGGCTCAAGTGGAAGATCGATTTAGCCCGTTTAGAGATAGTGCTATTCTTGATGCAAGATGGATGCACGGTTTGCGCCAAACATACCATAGGCCTATAAATTGTTTTGGAAGCACATGATGGAACTCCTAGGTGGCATGGGTCATATGGAATCTCATTTTGGTCCGTTTAGAGATAGTGTTAGTGTCAGCGCAATATAGGTGCACAGTTTGTACCGAATGTACCATAGGCTCAGAAGTCCTAGGTGATGTGGGTCATATGGAATCTCGTTTCGACACGTTTGGAGACAGGGCTAGTGCCGGTGCAAGATAGGTGTACGGTTTGCGCCAAACATACCATAGCCTGAAAAATCATTTTGGACACACCTAATGATACTCCTAGGTGACGAGGATCAAGTGGATGCTCATTTTATTCAGTTTGGAGATAGTGCTAATCTTGATGCAAAGTAAATGCGCAGTTTGCACCAAACGTTCCATAGACTCATAAATCATTTTGGACGCACCCGATGGCACTCCTAGGTGACAAGGTGTAACACCTCAGGTGTTTAGCTCCATAATTGCATTGCATTGCATCAGCATAAGCATGCATCATTTCATGTTAATTCATGTGGTTGCAACAAATGTGATTTGTTTTTAAAGTTTTGTTTGACTCACATCATGTGACTCTATGGAGTTGGTGTAACTAAAGGGTAGAGTAGCTAATTACATCTCACAGCATCTTAGTTATACTTAGGGTCACTAATGGAGCAAGGTTCATGTTGACCAAAATCACCAAAATGCCCTCCAAGGTGTAGTTGACCAGCATTTAGCCCTAGGATGCTCTAGTTTGACCAATTAAAAAGTCTAGCTTAGAAATCTTGCATGGAGGAGCAACCTTAAGCAAAGTTGTAGAGAATTTCATAAGGAACAAAAGTTCTAATATGGCCATCTTATGAAAATGACCAGAACATGCTCAAAAGTGACCCACAAGTCAGATTTGAAGGTGGAGTCAACACTTAAAAAATTTGCTAAGTCTTAACTGCCATTTCAGTTTGATTGAGCCCACTTTGGATTGATACAACTCTTGATCCATGGAGATCTGGCTGTTGATTTCTAAATCAAAGTTGAAGCCCTACTATAGCTCTACAACTTTCATGTTTATTGTTTCCTCTAACTCGTCATGGTTCAGGAGCTAATCGGTGTTAAACTTGCCCTGTCAGTCAACACTTTTGAGCTCTGAAACGAAAAATTCAGACTTTGACAGTATTCACCGATTCAGAAATCAGTCGACGCGTGGTGACACCCGTCACCGGCCGTCTGACCGCGCTGCCACGCGCCGCGGACGCCTTGGCAAGGCCAGCCACGAAGTGCACACTCACACACGCTTACCCGCCCTGTTCGTAGCCCAGAAATTTCATTTCATCGCCTCCACCGCAAGCAGCGACCGAGCTCAGCGCCCACCATCGCTGCCGAGCAAGCTTCACCATAGCGAGCTCGCGAACCACCGCAAAAACGCAAACTCCGTCTTCACCATAGCTTCGCCGTGTCCTCCTCTACCTTCTCCACCTCCCAGCTGCGCCATTCGTGCTTTGGTAAGGTCACAGTGACCATTTCTGCCGTCTCCGCAATGGGCATGACCTCGCCAGAGATGAGGCCGCCATGGCCGGGGTAGCTAGGAATCATCCCGTCCCTGTTCTTTGCGGTGTTAGCACCGTGGCGACCTTAGGTAGCTCACACCGTGCTCGGTTGAGCCGGCCATGGGTTGCCGTCGCCGGCAGCTCGCACCGGAGCCCTGCCGTGCCGCCATCACCGGCGACGTGCCACCTCCGCTAGGTCATAGGTCGCGCCACTAGCACCAATCGATTCCCCGCGTCACGTAGATCGCGCTGGTGCCCTCGGTTTCGCCGGCCGACCCACCGGCGGCGAGCTCCGACCACCGCCGTCCGCCTCCCCTGCCCTGTGCCGCTGACACACGGGTCCCGCCTGGCAGTCGCACGCACGGGCGGGAGCCGACACAGGCCGCACGTCGTTATGGGCCTCGCTGGCGTACGCAGGCCGGCCCAGTGACCGGGTTTAGTTTTCATTTTTGGTTCTTCTTTAATTGTTTCACAGATTTTGTTGTTACTTGGTAAAATCCATATCTCGAGCATTTTAGATCCAAAAATTGTGATCCAAATTTTTTTGGGCTCCAAATAAAATATAGTATCTAGAAAAAATATCAAATGCTTATGTGATGTTTAATTTCTTGAATAATTAATTAGGGTTTTGAAATGTGTTTTAGATTGCATGCAAACTTGTTTCAATCATATCTTGAGTTTCAGTGTTCCAAAAATTATGAAATTTGGTGGGTAGGCTAATTTATACTTGCTCTAGCTTTGGTAAAAATTTGGGCAGTAGTGCTTAAGTACTTTCCAAGTTATAATGCTATCTTGTTATTTTAGGAAACACTTAAATGAATGTTTGTAATTTTTCTACATGTGCAATGTTCTTATAACTTTTTAGAGAATGTCTTGGTACCCTAAAGTGTCCAAGAAAATTAGGAAATCTGTTGTTTGATACTTTTCAATATGATTTGTTAATTATACCAAAAATCAGTCTTTTGGGCTTGTGAATTTTGTGTAGGGAGTTCTTGTGAATAAATTTAGTTCAAATTTTTACAGTATCCTCTTTTTGGGTCAGAGAGTCTCCTGTAATGTTTATAGAATTTTAGGAGCAGTTTACATATATGTTTGAAATTCCACTTAATTAATTAAGTAAATTAAGAAAGGGGTGTAAATAAATATTCTAGGTAGGCACACCTTACTTTCTAGTGTTTTTGTGACCTATGTGAACTTTTGGTAATATTAGTTTGGTCTTAGAGGATGTTTGCCATGTAAATAAATATTTAATCTTTGTAATTCTAGGTTTTCTGGACAGCTGGTAGTATCTTTGGGTTTGACCCTTAATAAAAGTGTTTGCTGGAAAACTTGTGAATAACAAAGTTGTAGTAAACTTGATAAACTAGCTTGTGTCAAAATTTGGGAGCATTTGGCTTAATAGTTTGGGAGTTATTGCTGTTTAAAGTGCCAGTCCAGAATTGGCTGCTCTCTGTTTGGGAAGGGCAGATTCTGGAACTTTGGAATTTCGACTAGGTAAACTTTGGAATTAAGTGTTGTGGTCTGAAAATATTTTGTGGTGCATTTCATAAGCTTTCCAGATTGTATTAGATCATATCTTTTGGAGTTGGGAATCTCTAGTTATGTTAGAATCCTTGAGCTGCTGTCCAGAATGTCTTACTGTTGTATTTTGGTGTTGGTGTGGTAACCTAAGTAATGCTACTCTTGTAATTGTTAGGTGCTAGGGCCTTAACCGAAGAAGAACATCTATATCTTAGGTTGGGTAGATTAGGTAAGTACTTCTCCACCGGAGAAGAGATTTGCACGTACTGATAAAGTAACTTGATTAGATTATTGTTTTTATTTCTGAAATGCATTTCATTCCGAGTATGTTGCACCTTTATGCATCCATGATATTTATTGTGCATTCATGCAATAGGTGTACCGGAGGGGGTAACTCTCCTCGAATTCGAGCCTGTGATTCCAGAGGAAGTCCAGGACCTGCCGGAGCAGCCAGAGGAACCAACCGGCGACGAAGCTCCTGCCGAAGATCTACCCGAGTGTCCTGACCACTGGCCCTCGACCTTTCTGAAAGGCAAGCCCCGGTGCATGCTGAACCTACTGTTTTATAAAGTAACCTTGAGTACTTTTAACTGTTACTACATTAAGTTGTAGGAGCTATATGAAAACACTTGTTGCATTGTACCTGTCCTTGTCCAGATATCGTACTTAATCCTATATTAGGTTTAGGCACGTGTCAATGCTTAGCCCTGCTTAGTGCGGTAGAAGTCGGGTGATTTCCGGTCATCCGCGAGATGTAGGAAGGAGTCACGAGTGGCTTTATGGCTATCGTGGATGGAACCATGCTTTAAAATGAAATTGAGACCGGGCGGGAGTTCGATAGTACAGCCGCAAGACACTTCACGTCTTGGGTGTGGAGCTATGCCCGTCTGAGTCGTTTAAGGACCGATTCGCTGTACGTCCTTAAGTCATGTTGAACGCAGTCTAACACTTAGTTGGCCGGATAAGTCGTTCCGACCGTGAAGCCGAGTAATGTGGTTCAGGTCGGGAATCGAATGGTAGGTTGCTTCTTGGAGGAGAGAAAGGATGTGCTTGGGGACATTGGCGTGAGACCAAGGGGGGGGGGGGTTAGAGTCCCTATCACCTAGCAGAGTGTCACCCTTGGGGTCGCGACATTATTTGGACCCGCGATTCCTGAATCATATGAAACGGTGGCCTGTGTGACCCTAGCAGGGGTCTGCACGGTGAGTGTTAGAAATACCCCTCCAGCTAGATAGGAATTCGATTCGAATCGCCGTTGCTCCCAGTTAGTGAGCACTTGACTTGAGCAGCGGCAATGTAGATCTCATTAAATGAACAGGTGGTTAAGGGAATGATACAATGTTGCCACAATTCATACCTGCTCTGGATATAATAATGATCATTGTTTGATTATAATCAAGTGCATGTTTAGTACAAGTGCTAAGATAGATAACAGGTAAATGCTAAAAATAACTGCTAGTACAAGTTATAAGAGTCTCAATTACTTATGCCTTTATGCAAAATGTAATGTCAGCTAGCCTCTTGTGTAGACCTTGCATAATCCTTGGTGTCATCTTATTTCTGGTTTTCGACGGGTAAGTCTAGCTGAGTACATTCCAGTACTCAGGGTTTATTCCCTCCTGTTGCAGATGATATGCTCTACCAAGGCTTCTGCAAAAATTGTCTCCACCCTGCGGGTGACGAAGACTAGATCACTAGGGCGTGATCATCTTTTATGTACTTTCCTGATGCTTTTGCGGGTTGTCGATCAACAAGACTTGTAGTAGTTAAACAACTGGTGTGTGTTTGCTTCCGCTACTTTTATAAACTTGGTTTGTAATAATTTGCGACTCCGTGTGTGTAAACTTATTTCAGAACTACTTGCGAAATGTAACGTATGATGTTGTATGTTGAATGATGCGATCTTGGTTGTAAGCAAGTTGGTTTGAAATCCTTCATGGTTTCGATTGACTACCGGGATTATATGGGCTCAAGTTCAAAAATTTGAGCGCTTCGGTGCTTGTTTTTGTACTTGTGCTCTTATAATTTGGTCGGTTCTGTTACACGAGGCTCAAGTGGAAGCTCGATTCAGTCCGTTTGGAGATAGTGCCAATCTTGATGCAAGATGGATGCATTGGTTTGCACCAATTGTACCACGGGATCAGAATTTATTTTGGAAGCACCCGATGGAACTCTTAGGTGATGTGGGTCATGTGGAATTACCTTTTGGTCTGTTTGGAAACAGTGTTAGTGTCAACGCAAGAAAGGTGCTCAGTTTGCGCCAAATGTACTATAGGCTAGAAATCATTTTGGGCGCACCCGACGGTACAGTGACGATTCTCAAGTGGAAGCTCGATTCAGTCCTTTTGGAGATAGTGCTAATCTTGGTGCATGACAGGTGCACGCTTTGCGCCGAGCGTGCCATAGGCTCATAAATCATTTTGGACACACCCAATAATACTCCTAGGTGACGAGGCTCAAGTGCAACCTCGATTCAGTCTGTTTGGAGATAGTGCTAATCTTGCCACAAGATAGGTGCATGGTTTGCGCCGAGCATACCATAGCCTCAGAAATCATTTTGGATGCACCCAATAATACTCCTAGGTGACGAGGTTCAAGTGCAAGCTCGATTCAGTCCGTTTGGAGATTGTGCTAATCTTGCTGCAAGACAGATGCACGGTTTGCGTCGAACATACCATAGGCACAGAAATCATTTTGGACACACCCGATGGTACTCCTAGGTGACGAGGCTCAAGTGGAAGCTCGATTTAGTCCATTTAGAGATAGTGCTAATCTTGGTGCAAGATAGGTGCACGCTTTGCGCCGAGCAAGCCATAGGCTCAATAATCGCTTTGGACGCACCCAATAATACTCCTAGGTGACGATGCTCAAGTGGAAGCTCGATTCAGTCCGTTTGGAGATAGTGCTAATCTTGTCGCAAGATAGTAGCACGGTTTGCGCCAAACATACCATAGGCTCAGAAATCATTTTGGACGCACCCAATAATACTCCTAGGTGACGAGGCTCAAGTGAAAGCTCAATTCAGTCTGTTTGGAGATTGTGCTAATCTTGCTGCAAGATAGATGCACGGTTTGCGCTAAACGTACCATAGGCATAGAAATCATTTTGGATGCACCTGATGGAACTCCTAGGTTACGTGGGTCATGTGGAATCTCATTTTGGTCCGTTTGGAAATAGTGTTAGTGTCAGTGCAAGTTAGGTGTACGGTTTGCGCCAAAGGTACCATAGGCTCAGAATCGTTTTGGACCCCCTCGATGGTACTCCTAGGTGACGAGGCTCAAGTGGAAGCTTGATTTTGTCCATTTGGAGATAGTGCCAATCTTGACATAAGATGGATGCATGGTTTGGGTCAAACGTACCACATGGTTAGAAATTGTTTTGGACGCACCTGATGGAACTCCTAGGTTACGTGGGTCTTGTGGAATCTCTTTTCGGTCCGTTCAGAGATAGTGTTAGTGTTAGTGAAAGATAGGTGCGTGGTTTGCGGCAAGCATATCATAGGCTCAGAATCGTTTTGGACGCCCCCGATGGTACTGCTAGGTGACGAGGCTTAGTGGAAGCTTGATTTAGCCCGTTTGAAGATAGTGCTAATCTTGATACAAGATAGATGCATGGTTTGCGCCGATCGTACCACAGGCCCATAAATTATTTTGGACGCACCCGATGGAACCCTTAGGTGACATGGGTCATGTGGAATCTCGTTTTGATCTGTTTGGAGATAGTGTTAGTGACAGTGCATGAAAGGTGCACGATTTGTGCCGAACATACCATAGGCTCAAAAATCATTTTGGGCACACCCGATGGTACTCTTAGGTGACGTGGGTCATATGAAATCTCGTTTCGGTACGTTTGGAGACAGTGTTAGTGTCGGTGCAAGATAGGTGCATGGTTTGCGCTAAACGTAACACATGTTGAGAAATCGTTTTGGACGCACCTGATGGTATTCCAAGGTGACAAGTCTTAAGTGGATGCTTGTTTCATTCCATTTGGAGATAGTGATAATCTGACGCAAGGTAAGTGCACAGTTTGCGCCAAACATACCATAGACTTAGAAATCATTTTGGACACACTTGATGCACTCCTAGGTGACGAGGCTCAAGTGGAAGCTCGATTCAGTACGTTTGGAGATAGTGCTAATATTGATGCAAGATAGTGCATGCTTTGCGTCGAACGTATCACAGGATCAGAAATCGTATTAGACACACCAGATGGAACTCCTTGGTGACGTGGGTCATATGGAATCCCCTTTCGGTTCGTTTAGAGACATTGTTAGTGTTCGTGTAAGATAGGTGAATAGTTTGCGCCAAATGTACCATAGGCTCAGATTTCATTTTGGACACACCCGATGAGTCCTTGGTGACGAGGCTCAAGTGGATGCTCGTTTCATTCCATTTGGAGATTGTGCTAATCTTGACGTAAAATAGGTGCACGGTTTGCGCCAAAAGTACCATGGCTCGGAATCATTTTGGACGCCCCCGATTGTACTCTTAGGTGACGAGGCTTATGTGAAAGCTCGATTCAGTCCGTTTGAAGATAGTGCTAACCTTGACGCAAGATGGATTCACGGTTTGCGCCGAATGTACCACAGGATCAGAAATTGTTTTGGACACAACTGATGGAACTCTTAGGTGACATCATGTGGAATCTCATTTTGGTCTGTTTGGAGACAGTGTTAGTGTTAGCGCAAAATAGGTGCACGGTTTGCGCCAAACGTACCATGGGCTCAGAAATAATTTTGAGCGCACCCGATGGTACTCCTAGATGACGAGCCTCAAGTGGAAGCTTGATTCAGTCCATTTGAAGATATTGCTAATCTTGCTGCAAGATAGGTGCACGTTTTGCGCCGAGCGTACCATGGGCTCAGAAATCATTTTGGACACACCCTACAATACTCCTAGGTGAAGAGGCTCAAGTGGAAGCTTTACTCAGTCCATTTGGAGGTAGTGCTAATCTTGCCATAAGATAGGTGCATGGTTTGCGCCAAACATACGATAGGCTCAGAAATCATATTGGATGCACCCGATGGAACTCCTAGGTGACGTGAGTCATGTGGAATCTCATTTTGGTCTGTTTGGAGATAGTGTTAGTGTTAGTGACAGATATGTGCATGGTTTGCGCCAAATGTACCATAGGCTTAGAATTGGACGCCCACAATGGTACTCCTAGGCGACGAGGCTCAAGTGGAAGCTCGATTCTTTCCGTTTGGGGAGAGTGCTAATCTTGATACAAGATGGATGCACGGTTTGGGTCGAACGTGCCGTAGGCTCAGAAATTGTTTTGGACGGACCCGATAGAACTCATATGTGGAATCTCTTTTCGGTCTGTTTAGAGAGAGTGTTAATGTCGGTGAAAGATAGGTGCACAGTTTGCGCCAAACATACCATAGGCTCAGAAATCGTTTTGGACACACTCGATAGTACTCCTAGGTGATAAGGCTCAAGGGGATGCTTATTTCATTCCATTTTCAGATAGTGCCAATCCTGATGTAAAATTCGTGCATGGTTTGCGCCAAACATACCATAGGCTTAGAAAATCATTTTGGACGCACCCGATGGTACTCCTAGGTGACGAGGCTCAAGTGGATGCTCGATTCAGTTTATTTGGAGATATTGCTAATCTTGGCGCAAGATAGGTGGATGACTTGCGCCGAGCATACCACAGGCTCAGAAATCATTTTGGATGCACCCGACGAAACTCTTAGGTGACGTGGGTCATGTGGAATCTCGTTTTAGTCCATTGGAGACAGTGCTAGTGTTAGTGCAAGATAGGTGCTCGGTTTGCGCCAGACATACCAAAGGCTTAGAAATCGTTTTGGACGCATCCGATGGTACTCCTAGGTGATGACGGTCAAGTCGAAGCTCGATTCAGTCTGTTTGGAGATAGTGCTAATCTTGATGCAAGATGGATGCATGATTTGCGTTGAATGTACCGTTGGCTCAGAAATAATTTTGGACGCACCTGATGGAACTCCTATATGACATGGGTCATAGGGAATCTTGTTTTGTCCATTTGGGATGGTGTTAGTCTCGGTTCAAGATAGGTGCATGGTTTGCGTCATGCGTACCATAGGCTTAGAAATCATTTTGGACACAGCCGATGGTACTCCTAGGTGACGAGGCTCAAGTGGATGCTCGTTTCATTCTGTTTGGAGATAGTGCTATTCTCGAAGCAATGTAGATGTACGGTTTGAGCCAAATGTACCATAGGATTAGAAATTATTTTGGAAGCACCCGATGGCAGTCCTAGGTGATGAGGCTCTAGTGGAAGCTCAATTCAGTTCGTTTGGAGATAGTGCTAATCTTGATGCAAGATAGATGCACGATTTGCACCAAACGTACCAAAGGCTCAAAAATCGTTTTGGATACAGCAGATGGAAACTCCTAGGTGAGATATTGCTAATCTTGACACAAGAAAGGTGCACAATTTGTGCTGAACGTACCACAGGCCGGTTCGGCACAAATTGTGCACCAATCTTACGTCAAGATTAGCACAATCTCCAAACAGAATGAAACGAGCATTCACTTTAGCCTCGTCACCGAGATAGTGCTAATCTTGAGGCAAGATAGGTGCACAGTTTGCACCGAACGTACCACAGGCTAAGAAATTGTTTTGGACGCACCTGATGGAACTCCTAGGTGACGTGGGTCATTTGGAATCTCGTTTTGGTCAGTTTGGAGATAGTGTTAGTGTCGGTGCAAGATAGGTGCACGGTCTGTGCCAAACGCACCATAGGCATATAGTCGTTTTGGATGCACCCGATGGTACTCGTAGGTGACGAGGTTCAAGTGGAAGCTCGATTCATTCTGTTTGAAGATAGTGCTATCCTTGGCACACGATTGGTGCTCGGTTTGCGCCGAACGTACCATAGGCTTAGAAATAGTTTTCGACACACCCAATGGAACTCCTTGGTTACGTGGGTCATGTAGAATCTTGTTTTGGTCCATTTGGTTATAGTGTTAGTGTAGGTGCAAGATAGGTGCATGGTTTGCGCCAAACATACCATAGACTCAGGAATCGTGATGGACGCACCCGATAGGACTCCTAGGTGATGGGTCTCAAGTGGAAGCTCGACTTTGTTAGTTTATAGATTGTGATAATCTTGCCACAAAGATAGGTGCACGGTTTACGCCGAACGTACCATAGGCTCAAGAATAGTTTTGGATGCACCCAATAGAACTCCTAGGTGACGTGGGTCATGTGGAATTTCGTTTTGGTCCGTTTGGATGGTTTGCGCCAAATGTATAGGCTCAAAAATCATTTAGGATGCACCTGATGGTATCCCTAGGTGATGAGGCTCAAGTGGATGCTCGTTTCATTCCATTTGGAGATAGTGCTAATCTTTACCCAAGGTAGGGGCACGGTTTGCGCCAAACGTATTATGGGCTCAGAAAACATTTTGGATGCACCCGATGGTACTCCTAGCTAACTAGGGTCAAGTGGATGCTCGATTCAGTCTGTTTGGAGATATTCCTAATCTTGACACAAAATAGGAGGATGATTTGCGCTGAACCTACCACAGGCTCAGAAATCATTTTGGACACACCCGACGGAACTCCTAGGTGACGTGGGTCATGTGCAATCTTGTTTTGGTCCATTAGAGACAGTGTTAGTGTCAGTGCAAGATAGGTACACGGTTTGCACCAAACATACCATAGGCTTAGAAATCGTTTTGGACACATCCGATGGTACTCCTAGGTACGAGGGTCAAGTGGAAGCTCAATTCAATCTGTTTGGAGACAGTGCTAATCTTGACGCAAGATGGATGCATGGTTTGTGTCGAACGTACCGCAGGCTCAGAAATCATTTTGGATGCACCCGATGGAACTCCTAGGTGACGTGCGTCATAGGGAATCACATTTTGGTCCATTTAGGACGGTGTTAGTGTCGGCGCAAGATAGCTGCATGGTTTGCGTCATGCGTACCCTAGGCCTAGAAATCATTTTGGACACACCCGATGGAACTCCAGGTGTCGAGGCTCAAGTGGATGCTCGATTCAGTTTGTTTGGAGATATTGCTAATCTTGATGCAAGATAGGTGCACGATCTGCGCCGAACGTACCATAGGCTCATAAATCAATTTGGATGCACCTGACGGAACTCCTAGGTGATGTGGGTAATATGGAATCTCGTTTTGGTACATTTGGAGACAATGTTAGTGTTGGTGCAAGACAAGTGCATGGTTTGCGTAAAACATACCATAGGCTCAGAAATCTTTTTAGATGCACCCAATAGCTCCTAGGTGACAAGGCTCAAGTGGAAGCTCGTTTCATTCCGTTTGGAGATAGTGCTAATCTTGATGCAACATAGGTGCATGGTTTCCACCAAACGTACCATAGCCACATAAATCGTTTTGGACGCACCCAATGGTACTCCTAGATGATGAGGCTCAAGTGGAAGCTCGATTCAGTCCGTTTGGAGATAGTGCTAATCTTGAAGCAAGATAGGTGCACAGTTTGCACCAAACGTACCACAGGCTAAGAAATTGTTTTGGACGCACCTGATGGAACTCCTAGGTGACGTCGGTAATATGAAATCTTGTTTTGGTACATTTGGAGATAGTGTTAGTTTCGGTGCAAGATAGGTGCACGGTCTGCGCCAAACGTATCATAGGCATATAGTCATTTCAGATGCACCCGATGGTACTCGTAGGTGATGAGGTTCAAGTGGAAGCTCGATTCAGTCCGTTTGAAGATAGTGCTAATGTTGGCACATGATAGGTGCTCGGTTTGCGCCGAACGTACCATAGGCTTAGAAATAGTTTTCGACGCACCTGATAGAACTCCTTGGTGACGTGCGTCATGTGGAATCTCGTTTTGGTCCATTTGGTTGTAGTGTTAGTGTAGGTGCAATATAGGTACATGGTTTGCGCCAAACGTATCATAGGCTTAGGAATCGTGATGGATGCACCCGATGCTACTCCTAGGTGATGGGCTCAAGTGGAAGCTCGACTTAGTCCGTTTATAGATAGTGCTAATATTACCGCAAAGATAGGTGCACGGTATGCGCCGAACGCTCCATAGGCTCAAGAATAGTTTTGGATGCACCCAATAGAACTCCTAGGTGACGTGGGTCATGTGGAATTTTGTTTTGGTCCGTTTGAAGACAGTGTTAGGGTCAGTGCAAGATAGGTGCATGGATTGCGCCAAACGTACCATAGGCTCAAAAATCATTTAGGACACACCTGATGGTATCCTTAGGTGACGAGGCTCAAGTGGATGCTCGTTTCATTCCATTTGGACATAGTGCTAATCTTTACCCTAGATAGGGGCACAGTTTGCGCCAAATGTATTATGAGCTCAGAAATCGTTTTGGATGCACCCGATGCTACTCCTAGGTGACTAGGCTCAAGTGGATGCTCGATTCAGTCTGTTTGGAGATATTCCTAATCTTGTCGCAAAATAGGAGGATGATTTGCCGAACGTACCACAGGCTCAGAAATCATTTTGGACACACCCGATGGAACTCCTAGGTGACGTGGGTCATGTGGAATCAGGTTTTGGTCCATTGGAGATAGTGTTAGTGTCAGTGCAAGATAGGTGCATGGTTTGCACCAAACATACCATAAAACTTAGAAATCATTTTGGACGCATCCGATGGTACTCCTAGGTACGAGGGTCAAGTGGAAGCTCGATTCAGTCTGTTTGGAGACAGTGCTAATCATGACGCAAGATGGAAGCACCGATGGCGTCGAACGTCCTGCAGGCTCAGAAATCATTTTGGATGCACCTGATGGAACTCCTAGGTGACGTGGATCATAAGGAATCACCTTTTGGTCCGTTTAGGATGGTGTTGGTGTCGATGCAAGATAGTTGCACGGTTTGCGCCATGCATACCATAGGCTCAGAAATCATTTTGGACGCAGCTGATAGTACTCCTAGGTGACGATGCTCAAGTGGATTCTCGTTTCATTCCTTTTGGAGATAGTGCTATTCTCAAAGCAAGGTAGGTCACAATTTGAGCCAAATGTACCATAGGCATAGAAATCATTTTGGACGCACCCGATGGCAGTCCTAGGTAACGAGGCTCAAGTGGAAGCTTGATTCAGTCCATTTGGAGATAGTGCTAATCTTGACGCAAGAAAGGTGCACGATTTGCTCCGAACGTACCACAGGCTCAGAAATCGTATTGGATGCACATGAAGGAACTCCTAGGTGACAAGGCTCAAGTGGATGCTGGATTCAGTCTGTTTGGAGATATTGCTAATCTTAACGTATGATAGGTGCATGATTTGCACCGAACGTACCATAGGCCAGTTTGCACCATGCTTACTATAGGCTCAGAAATCATTTTAGACGCAACCGATGGTACTCCAAGGTGAGGAGGCTGAAGTGGATGATTGTTTCATTCTGTTTGGAGATAGTGCTAAACTTGACGCAAGATTTGCGCCAAACGTACCACAAGCTCAGAAATTGTTTGGGATGCACCCGATGGAACTCCTAGGTGACGAGGCTCAAGTGGATGCTTGATTCAGTCTGTTTTGTGATATTGCTAATCTTGACGAAAGATAGGTGCTCGATCTGCGCCGAACATACCATAGGCTCAAAAATCAATTAGGATGCTCCAGACGGAACTCCTAGGTGACATGGGTAATATGGAATCTCGTTTTGGTATGTTTGGAGACAGTGTTAGTGTTGGTGCAAGATAGGTGCATGGTTTGCGCAAAATGTACCATAGGCTCAGAAATTATTTTAGACGCACCTAATGGCTTCTACGTGACGAGCCTCAAGTGCACCTATCTTGCACCGACAATAACTCCGTCGCCAAACGTACCATAGGCATATAGTCATTTTGGATGCACCCGATGGTACTCGTAGGTGACGAGGTTGAACTGGAAGCTCAATTCAGTCCGTTTCAAGATAGTGCTAATCTTGGCACATGATGTGCTCAGTTTGCGCCGAACGTAACATAGTTTTAGAAATAATTTTCGACGCACCCAATGGAACTACTTGGTGATGTGGGTAATGTAGAATCTCGTTTCGGTCCATTTGGTTATAGTGTTAGTGTAGGTGCAAGATAGGTGCATGGTTTGCGCCAAACATACCATAGGCACAAAACTCATTTAGGACGCACCTGATGGTATCCCTAAGTGATGAGGCTCAAGCGGATGCTCGTTTCATTCCATTTGGAGATAGTGCTAATCTTTACCCAAGATAGGGGCACAGTTTTCGCCAAACATATCATAGGCTCAAAATCATTTAGGACGCACCTGATGCTACTCCTAGGTGATCAGGGTCAAATGGATGCTCGTTTTATTCCATTTGGAGATAGTGCTAATCTTTTCCTAAGATAGGGGCACGGTTTGCGCCAAACATACCATAGGCTCAGAAATCATTTTGGACGCACCCGACGGAACTCCTAGGTGACGTGGGTCATGTGTAATCTCGTTTTGGTCCATTGGAGACAGTGTTAGTGTCAGTGCAAGATAGGTGCATGGGTTGCACCAAACATACCATAGGCTTAGAAATTGTTTTGGACGCATCCGATGATACTCTTAGGTACGAGGGTCAAGTGGAAGCTCGATTCAGTCTGTTTGGAGACAATGCAAATCTTGACGCAAGATGGATGCATGGTTTGCATCGAGCGCACCGCAGACTCAGAAATCATTTTGGATGCACCCAATGGAACACCTAGGTGACGTGGGTCATAGGGAATCACGTTTTGGTCCATTTAGGATGGTGTTAGTGTCGGTGCAAGATAGTTGCACGGTTTGCGCCATGCATACCATAGGCTCAGAAATCATTTTAGATGCAGCTGATAGTACTCCTAGGTGACGAGGCTCAAGGGGATTCTTGTTTCATTCCATTTGGAGATAGCGCTATTCTCAAAGCAAGGTAGGTCACGGTTTGAGCCAAACATACCATAGGCATATAAATCATTTTGGACGCACCCGATGACAGTCCTAGGTGACGAGGCTCATGTGGAAGCTTGATTCAATCCGTTTATAGATAGTGCTAATCTTGATGCAAGATAGGTGCATGATTTGCACCGAACGTACCACAAGCTTAGAAATCATATTGGATGCACCCGATGGAACTCCTAGGCGACGAGGCTCAAGTGGATGCTCGATTCAGTCTATTTGGAGATATTGCTAATCTTAACGTAAGATAGGTGAACGATTTGTGCCGAATGTACCACAAGCCAGTTTGCGCCATGCGTACCATAGGCTCAGAAATCATTTTAGACGCACCCGGTGGCTCCTAGGCGACGAGGCTCAAGTGGAAGCTCGTTTCATTCCGTATGGAGATAGTGCTAATCTTAACGCAAGATAGGTGCATGGTTTCCACCAAACATACCATAGGCACAAAAATCGTTTTGGACGCACACAATGGTACTCCTAGATAACGAGACTAAAGTGGAAGCTCGATTCAGTCTGTTTGGAGATAGTGCTAATCTTGAAGCAAGATAGGTGCACAGTTTGCACCGAATGTACCACAGGCTAAGAAATCATTTTGGACGCACCTGATGGAACTCCTAGGTGACGTGGGTCATTTGGAATCTCATTTCGATCAGTTTGGAGACAGTATTAGTGTAGTGCTAATCTTGGCACGTGATAGGTGCTTGGTTTGTGCCGAATGTATCATAGGCTTAGAAATAATTTTTGACGCACCCAATGGATCTCCTTAGTGACGTGGGTCATGTTGAATCTCGTTTTGGACCTTTTGGTTATAGTGTTAGTGTAGGTGCAAGATAGGTGCATGGTTTGCGCCAAACGTACCATAGGCTCAGGAATCATGATAGACGCACCCGATGGTACTCCTAGGTGATGGTGCTCAAGTGGAAGCTCGACTTAGTCCGTTTATAGATAGTGCTAATCTTGCCGTAAAGATAGGTGCATGGTTTGTGCCGAACGTACCATATGCACAAAAATAGTTTTGGATGCACCCAATAGAACTCTTATGTGACGTGGGTCATGTGGAATTTCGTTCTAGTCCGTTTGGAGACAGTGTTAGTGTCAGTACAAGATAGGTGCATGGTTTGCGCCAAACGTACCATAGGCTCAAAATCATTTAGGACGCACCAGATGGTATCCCTAGGTGACGAGGCTCAAGTGGATGCTCGTTTCATTCCATTTGGAGATAGTGCTAATCTTTACCCAAGATAGGGGCACAGTTTGCACCAAACGTACCATAGGCTCAAAATTATTTAGGACGCACCTGATGGTACTCCTAGGTGACCAGGGTCAAGTGGATGCTCGTTTTATTCCATTAGGAGATAGTGCTAATCTTTACCTAAGATAGGGGCACGGTTTGCACCAAACGTACCACAGGCTTAGAAATCATTTTAGACGCACTCGACGGAACTCATAGGTGACGTGGGTCATGTGTAATCTCGTTTTGGTCCATTGGAGACAGTGTTAGTGTTAGTGCAAGATAGGTGCACGGGTTGCACCAAACATACCATAGGCTTAGATATCATTTTGGGCGCATCTGATGGTACTCCTAGGTATGAGGGTCAATTCGGAAGCTCGATTCAGTCTGTTTGGAGACAGTGATAATCTTGATGCAAGATGGATGCATGGTTTGCGTCGAATGTACCGCAGGCTCAGAAATCGTTTTGGACGCACCCGACGGAACTCCTAGGTGACGTGGGTCATAGGGAATCACGTTTTGGTCCGTTTGGGACGGTGTTAGTGTCGGTGCAAGATAGTTGCACGGTTTGCGCCATGCATACCATAGGCTCATAAATCGTTTTAGATGCAGCTGATAATACTCCTAGGTGGTGAGGCTCAAGTGGATTCTCATTTCATTCCGTTTGGAGATAGTGCTATTCTCGAAGCAAGGTAGGCCACGGTTTGAGCCAAATGTACCATGGGCATAGAAATCGTTTTGGACGCACCTGATGGCTGCAAAGATAGGTGCATGGTTTGCGCCAAACGTACCATAGGCTTAGGAATAGTTTTGGATGCACCCAATAGAACTCCTATGTGACGTGGGTCATGTGGAATTTCATTTCGATCTGTTTGGAGGCAGTGTTAGTGTCAGTGCAAGATAGGTGCATAGTTTGTGCCAAACATACCATAGGCTCAGAAAATCATTTAGGACGCACCCGATGGTATATCCTAGGTGATGAGGCCCAAGTGGATGCTCGTTTCATTCCATTTGGACATAGTATAGTGCTAATCTTGACAGAAGATAGGGGGCACGGTTTGTGCCAAATGTACCATAGGCTCAGAAATCATTTTGGACACACTAGATGGTACTCCTAGGTGACAAGGCTGAAGTGGAAGCTTGATTCGGTCTGTTTGGAGATATTGCTAATCTTGACGCAAGATAGGTGCCCGATTTGCGCCGAAGGTACCATAGGCTCAGAAATCAATTTGGACGCACTTGACAAAACTCCTAGGTGACGTGGGTCATATGGAATCTCATTTCGGAACATTTGGAGACAGTGTTAGTCTCGGTGCAAGATAGGTGCATGGTTTGCGCAAAATGTACCATTGGTTCAAAAATCGTTTTGGATGCACCCAATGGTACTCCTAGGTGACAAGGCTCAGGTGGATGCTCGTTTCATTCTATTTGGAGATAGTGCTCATCTTCACCCAAGATAGGGACACGGTTTGTGCCAAACGTACCATAGGCTCAGAAATCGTTTTGGGCGCACTGGATGGTACTCCTAGGTGATTTGGCTCAAGTGGATGCTCGAATCAGTCTATTTGGATATATTACTAATCTTGAGGGAAGATAGGTCGATGATTTGCGCTGAACATACCACAGGCTCCGAAATCATTTTGGTCCCACCCGACGGAACTCCTAGGTGACGTGGGTCATGTGGAATCTCGTTTTGGTCCGTTGGAGACAATGTTAGTGTTAGTGCAAGATAGGTGCATGGTTTGCGCCAAACATACCATCGGCTCATATATTGTTTTGGATGCATCCGATGGTACTCCTAGGTGACAAGGGTCAAGTGGAAGATCGATTCAGTTGGTTTGGAGATATTGCTAATTTTGATGCAAGATGGATGCACGGTTTACGTCGAACGTACCGTAGGTTTAGAAATCATTTTGGACGCACTCGATGGAAGTCCTAGGTGATTGTGTCATAGGGAATCTCGTTTTGGTCCTTTGAGACGGTGTTAGTGTCGGTGCAGGATAGGTGCATGTTTTGCGCCATCCGTACCATAGGCTCAGAAAATCGTTTTGGACGCAGCCGATGGTACTCCTAGGTGTCAAGGCTCAAGTGGATGCTCGTTTCATTCTATTTAGAGATAGTTCTATTCTCGAAGCAAGGTAGGTCACGGTTTGAGCCAAACGTACCATAGGCATAGAAATCGTTTTGGACACACCCGATGGCAGTCCTAGGAGACGAGGCTCAAGTGGAAGCTTGATTCAGTCCGTTTGGAGATAGCGCTAATCTTGACGCAAGATAGGTGCATGATTTGCGCCGAACATACCACAGCCTCAAATATCATTTTGGATGCACCCGATGGAACTCCTAGGTGACGAGGATCAAGTGGATGCTCGATTCAGTCTGTTTGGAGATATTGCTAATCTTGACGCAAGATAGGTGCACGATTTGCGCCGAACGTACCACTGGCTCAGAAATTAGTTTGAATGCACCCGACATAACTCCTAGGTAACGTGGGACATTTGGAATCTCATTTTGGTATGGTTGGAGACAGTGTTAGTGTCGGTGCAAGATAGGTGCACAGTTTACGCTAAACGTACCATAGGCATATAGTCATTTTGGATGCTCGATGGTACTTGTAGGTGACGAGATTCAAGTGGAAGCTCGATTTAGTCCGTTTGAAGATAGTGCTAATCTTGGCGTGTGATAGGTGCACTATTTGCACCGACCATACCATGGGCTCAGAAATTGTTTTGGACGCACCAGATGGAACTCCTAGGTGACATGGGTCATGTGGAATCTCGTGTTGGTCCGTTTGGAGACAGTGTTAGTGTCAGTACAAGATAGGTGCATGATTTGCGCAAATGTACCATAGGCTCAGAAATCGTTTTGGGCGCACCCGATTGTACTCCTAGGTGATGACGCTCCAGTCGTAGCTCGATTCAGTCCATTTGGAGATAGTGGTAATCTTGACACAAGATAGTTGTTTTGGATGAACGTACCACAGGCTCAGAAATTGTTTTGGATGCACCCGATGGAACTCCTAGGTGATGGGGAACAAGTGGAATCTCATTTTGGCCCGTTTGGAGACAATGATAGTGACGGTGCAAGATAGGTGCACGATTTGCGTCAAACGTACCATAAGCTCAGAAAGCATTTTGGATGCACCCGATGGTACTCCTAGGTGACGGGGCTCAAGTGAAAGCTTGATTCAGTCCGCTTGGAGATAGTGCTAACCTTAACGCAAGATAGGTGCACGCTTTGCGTCGAACATATCACAGGCTCAGAAATCATTTTGGACGCACCTGATGTAACTACTAAGTGACTTGGGTCATGTGGAATCTCATTTCGGTCCGTTTGGAGATAATAGTGTCGGTGTAAGATAGGTGCACGGTTTACACCTAGGTGACGAGGCTCAAGTGGAAGCTCAATTTAGTCCATTTGGAGATAGTGCTAATCTTGCTGTAAGATGAATGCACGGTTTGTGTCGACATACCGCAGGCTCAGAAATCGTTTTGGATGCACCCGATGGAACTCCTGAGTGACGTGGGTCATATAGAATCTCGTTTCAGTCCATTTGGCGACAATGTTAGTGTCGGTTCAAGATAGGTGCACGGTTTGCGCCAAACGTACCATAGGCTCAGAAATCATTTTAGATGCACCTGATGGTCCTCCTAGGTGACGAGGCACAAGTGGATGCTCATTTCATTCTGTTTGTACATAGTGCTATTCTTGAAGCAAGGTTTGCGCCAAACGTACCATAAGCTCAGAAATCATTTTGGACACACCTGATGGCACTCCTAGGTGACGACGCTGAAGTGGAAGCTCGATTCTGTCTGTATAGAGTTAGTGCTATTCTTGACGTAAGATAGGTGTACGATTTGCGCCGTACATACCAAGGCTCATAAATCATTTTGGATGCACCCGCTGGAACTCCTAGGTGATGTGGGTCTTGTGGAATCTCATTTCGGTCCGTTTGGAGACAGAGTTAGTGTCGGTGCAAGATAGGTGCACGGTTTATGCCAAAAGTACCATAAGCATAGAAATTGTTTTTGATGTAGCCGATGGTACAACTAGGTGATGAGGCTCAAATGGATGCTTATTTCATTCCGTTTGGAGATAGTGCAAATCTCAAAGCAAGGTAGGTGCATAGTTTGTGCCAAATGTACTGTAGTCTAAGAAATCGTTTTGGACGCATCTGATGGCACTCTTAATTGACATGGCTCAAGTGGAAGCTCGATTCAGCCTATTTGGAGATAGTGCTAATCTTGATGCAAGATAGGTGCACAGTTTGCGCCAAATATACCATAGGCTTAGAAATCGTTTTGGATGCACCCAATCATACTCCTAGGTGATAAGGCTCAAGTGGAAGCTCGATTCAGTCCGTTTGGAGATAGTGCTAATCTTGTCGCAAGATGGATGCACGATTTGCGTCGAACGTACTGTAGGCTCAGAAATCGTTTTAGACACACCTGATGGAACTCCTATGTGACATGGGTCATATGGAATCTCATTTCGGTCCGTTTGGAGACAGTGTTAGAGTTGGTGCAAGACAGGTGCATGGTTTGCGCAAATATACCACATGCTCAGAAATTGTTTTGGACGCACCCGATGGAACTACTAGGTGATGGGGGACATGTGCAATCTCATTTCGGCCCATTTGGCGACAATGATAGTGACGGTGTAAGATAGGTGCATGGTTTGCGCCAAACGTACCATAAGCTCAGAAAGCATTTTGGACACACCCGATGGTACTCCTAGGTGACGAACCTCAAGTGGAAGCTTGATTCAGTCTGCTTGGAGATAGTGCTAACCTTGACGCAAGGTAGGCACACGCTTTGCGCCGAACTTATCACAGGCTCAGAAATCATTTTAGATGCACCTGATGTAACTACTAAGTGACTTGGGTCATGTGCAATCTCGTTTTGGTCCATTTGGAGACAATAGTGTCGGTGCAAGATAGGTGCACGGTTTGCGCCAAACATACCATAGGCTCAGAAATTATTTTGGACACACCCGATGGAACACCTAGTTGACGTATGTCATGTGGAATTTTGTTTCGATCCATTTGGAGACAATGTTAGTGTCGGTGCAAGAAAGGTGCGGGCTTTGCGCCAACTGTACCATAGGCTCAGAAGTCATTTTGGATGCACCCGATGGTACTCTAGGTGACGAGGCTCAAGTGGATGCTCGATTAGTTTGTTTGGAGATATTGCTAATCTTGATGCAAGATAGGTGCACGATTTGCGTCGAAGGTACCACAACTTAGAAATCAATTTGGACACACCTGATAGAACTCCAAGGTGACGTGTGTCATATGGAATCTTATTTCGGTATGTTTGGAGACAATGTTAGTGTCAGTGCAAGATAGGTGCATGCTTTTGCGCAAAACGTACCATAGGCTCAAAAATTATTTTTGTACGCACCCGATGGTACTCCTAGGTAACAAGGCTCAAGTGGATGCACATTTCATTCCATTTGCAGATAGTGCTAATCTTGACTCAAGATAGGGGCACGGTTTGCGCCAAACAAACCATAGGCTCAGAAATCGTTTTGGACGCACCCGATGGTACTCCTAGGTGACGGGGCTCAAGTGGATGCTCGATTCAGTCTTTTTGGAGATATTGCTAATCTTGACGCAAGATAGGTGGACGATTTGCGCTGAACATACCACAGGCTCAGAAATCATTTTGGACGCACCAGATGGAACTCCTAGGTGACGTGGGTCATGTGGAATCTCGTGTTGGTCCGTTTGGAGACAGTGTTAGTCTTAGTGCAAGATAGGTGCACGATTTGCGCAAATGTACCATAGGCTCAGAAATCATTTTGGACGCATTCGATGGTACTCCTAGGTGACGAGGCTCAAATGGAAGCTCGGTTCAGTATGTTTGGAGATAGTGCTAATCTTGACGCAAGACAGGTGCACGATTTGTGCCGAATATACCACAGGCTCAAAAATCATTTTAGATGCACCCGATGGAACTCCTAGGTGTCGTGGGTCATGTGGAATCTCGTTTCTATCCATTTAGAGATAATGTTAGTGTCGGTGCAAGATAGGTGCACGGTTTGAGCCAAACGTACCATAGGCTCTAATATCATTTTGGACACACCCAATCATACTCCTAGGTGACGAGGCTCAAGTGGAAGCTCGATTGAGTCTGTTTGGAGATAGTGCTAATCTTGCTGCAAGATGAATGCAAAGTTTCGTCGGCATACCGCAGGCTCAGAAATCGTTCTCGATGCACTCGATGGAACTCCTGGGTGATGTGGGTCATATTGAATCGTTTTGCACGGTTTGCGCCAAACGTACCATAGGCTCAGAAATCGTTTTGCATGCACCCGGTGGTCCCCCTAGGTGACGAGGCTCAAGTGGATACTCGATTAAGTCTTTTTAGAGATATTGCTAATCTTGACGCAAGATAGGTGGACGATTTGCGCTGAACATACCACAGGCTCAGAAATCATTTTGGACGCACCTGGCGGAACTCCTAGGTGACGTGGGTCATGTGGAATCTTGTTCTGGTCCATTGAAGACAGTGTTAGTGTCGGTGCAAGATAGGTGCACGGTTTGTGCCAAACATACCATAGGCTCAGAAATCATTTTGGACACATTCGATGGAACTTCTAGGTGACGAGGCTCAAATGGAAGCTCGGTTCAGTATGTTTGGAGATAGTGCTAATCTTGATGCAAGACAGGTGAACGATTTGTGCCGAATATACCACAGGCTCAGAAATCATTTTGGATGCACCCGATGGAACTCCTAGGTGTTGTGGGTCATGTGGAATCTCGTTTCTATCCATTTAGAGATAATGTTAGTGTCGGTGCAAGATAGGTGCACGGTTTGAGCTAAACGTACCATAGGCTCGAATATCGTTTTGGACACACCCAATCATACTCCTAGGTGACGAGGCTCAAGTGGAAGCTCGATTCAGTCTGTTTGGAGATAGTGCTAATCTTGTTGCAAGATGAAGGCATAGTTTCGTCGGCATACCGTAGGCTTAGAAATCGTTCTCGATGCACCCGATGGAACTCCTGGGTGACATGGGTCATATTGAATCGTTTTGCACGGTTTGCGCCAAATGTACCATAGGCTCAGAAATCGTTTTGCATGCACCCGGTGGTCCCCCTAGGTGACGAGGCTCAAGTGGATGCTTATTTCATTCGGTTTGGACATAGTGCTAATCTTGAAGAAAGCTTTGCGCCAAACGTACCATAGGCTCAGAAATCGTTTTGGACGCACCTGATCACACTCCTAGGTGACGAGGCTGAAGTGGAAGCTCAATTCAGTCTAGATGGAGATAGTGCTATTCTTGACGTAAGATAGGTGTACGGTTTGCGCCATAAATAACATAGACTCAGAAATCATTTTGGACGCACCCGGTGGAACTCCTAGGTGACGTGGGTCTTGTGGAATCTCATTTCGGTCCGTTTGGAGATAGAGTTAGTGTCGGTGAAAGATAGGTACACGGGTTGCACCAAAAGTACCATAGGCACAGAAATCATTTTGGACATAGCCGATGGTACACCTAGGTGACGAGGCTCAAGTGGATGCTCATTTTATTCCGTTTGGAGATATCTGCAAATCTCATAGCAAGGTAGGTGCACAGTTTGCGCCAAACATACCACAGGCTAAGAAATTGTTTTGGACACGTCTGATGGCACTCCTAATTGACAATGCTCAAGTGGAAGATTGATTCAGCCTATTTGGAGATAGTGCTAATCTTGATGCAAGATAGGTGCATGGTTTGCGCCAAACTTACCATAGGCTCAGAAATCGTTTTGGACGCACCTAACGATACTCCTAGGTGATGAGGCTCAAGTGGAAGCCCGATTTAGTCCGTTTGGAGATAGTGCTAATCTTGTCGCAAGATGGATGCACGATTTGCGTCGAACGTACTGTAGGCACAGAAATAATTTTAGGCACACCCGATGGAACTCCTATGTGACTTGGGTCATATGGAATCTCATTTTGGTCCATTTGGATACAGTGTTAGTGTTGGTGCATGGTTTGCACCAAATGTACCATAGGCTTAGAAAATCGTTTTGGACGCACCCGAAGGTACTCCTAGGGGACGAGGCTCAAGTGGATGCTTATTTTATTCTGTTTGGAGATAGTGCTAATCTTGAAGCAAGGTAGGTGCATAGTTTGTGTCAAACATACTGCAGGCTCAGAAATCATTTTAGACGCACTCGATGGAACTCCTATGTAACGTGGTTCATTTGGAATCTCGTTTCGGTCTGTTTGGAGATAATGTTAGTGTTGGTGCAAGATAGGTGCACGGTTTACACCAAACATAACATAGGCTCAGCAATCATTTTGGACGCACCTGAAAGTACTTCTAGGTGACAAGGCTCAAGTGTATGCTTGTTTTGTTCCGTTAGGAGATAGTGCTAATCTTGAAGCAAGGTAGGTGCACGGTTTGCGCCAAACGTACCACTGACTCAGAAATTGTTTTGGACGCACCCGATGGGACTCTGAGGTGGCGTGGGGCATCTATAATTTTGTTTCGGTCCATTTGGAAACAGTGTTAGTGTCGGGGAGGGATAGGTGCATGGTTTGTGCTAAACTAACCATGGGGCTTAGAAATCATTATGGACGCACCCGATGGTACACCTAGGTGATGAGGCTCGAATGGAAGCTCGATTCAGTCCGTTTGGACATAGTGCTAACCTTGACGCAAGGTAGGTGCACAATTTGTGCCGAACAAGCCATAGGCTCAGAAATCATTTCGGACACACCCAATGGAACTCCTAGATGATGTGGGATATGTGGAATCTTATTTTGGTCCATTTAGAGACAGTGTTAGTGTTAGTGCAAGATAGGTACACGGTTTGCGCCAAACATACCATAGGGGCAGAAATTGTTTTGGACGCATCCGATGGTACTCCTAGCGGACGAGGCTCAAGTGGAAACTTGATTCAATCCATTTGGAGATAGTGCTAATCTTGACGCAAGGTCGACGCACGGTTTGCGTCGAATGTACCGCAAGATCAGAAATCATTTCGGACGCACCCCATGGAACTTCTAGGTGACGTGGGTCATTTGGAATCACGTTTCGGTCCGTTTGAAAACAGTGTTAAGTCAGTGCAAGATAGGTGCATGGTTTGCGCCAAATGTACCATATCTTCAGAAATCGTTTTGGACGCACCGGATGGAACTCCTAGGTGACAAGGCTCAAGTGGATGCTCATTTAATTCCATTTGGAGATAGTGCTAATCTTGACCAAAGATAGGTGCATGGTTTGCACCAAATATACCACATGCTCAGAAATCGTTTTGGACGCACCCGATGGTACTCCTAGGTGATGAGGCTCAAGTGGAAGCTTGATTCAGTCTGTTTGGAGATAGTACTAATCTTGATGCAAGATAGGTGCATGATTTGGGCCGAACGTACCATTGGCTCAGAAATCATTATGGACACACCCGATGGAACTCCTAAGTGACGTGGGTCATGTGGAATCTCGTTTTGGTCCATTGGAGAAAGTGTTAGTGTCAGAGAAAGATAGTTGCACGGTGTGCGCATGCCATGGGCTTAGAAATCGTTTTGGACACATCTGATGGTACTCCTAGATGACGAGGATCAAGTGGAAGCTTGATTCAGTCCATTTGGAGATAGAGCTCATCTTGACGCAAGATGGACGCACCGTTTGTGTCAAACGTACCATAGGCTCAGAAATCATTTTAGACGCACCCGATGGAACTCCTTGGTGATGTGGGTCATATGGAATCTCGTTTTGGTCCGTTTAGAGACAGTGTTATTTGTTGGTGCAAGATAGGTGCATGGTTTGAGCCATGCATACCAAAGGCTCAAAAATCATTTTGGACATAGCTGATGGTACTCCTAGGTGACAAGGCTCAAGTGGATGGTTGATTTAGTCCGTTTGGAGATAGTGCTAGTCTTGACGCAAGAAGGATGCACAATTTCCATTGAACATACCGCAAGCTCAGAAATCGTTTTCGACGCATTCGATGGAACTCCTAGGTGACATGGGTGATGTGGAATCTCGTTTCAGTCTGTTTGGAGACAGCGTTAGTGTCGGTGCAAGATAGGTGCACGGTTTATGCCAAACGCTCCATAGGCCCAAAAATCGATTTGGGCGCACTTGATGGTACTCTAAGGTGACGAGGCTGAATTGGAAGCTCGATTTAGTCCTACTATTTATAGTGCTAATCATGATGCAAGATAGGTAAACGGTTTGTGCCGATAATACCACAGCCTCAAAAATAATTTTGGGCGCACTCAATGGAACTCCTAGGTGATGTGGGTAATGTGGAATCTCGTTTCGGTCTGTTTGGAGACAGTGTTAGTGTCAATGCAAGATAGGTGCATGGTTTGCACCAAACATACCATGGGCTCAGACATCATTTTGGATGCACCCAATGATACTCCTAGGTGACGAGGCTCAAGTGGAAGCTTGATTCAGTCCGTTTGAAGATAGTGCTAATCTTGACGTAAGATAGGTGCACCATTTGCGTCTAACGTACCGTAGGTATAGAAATCATTTTGGACGCACTAGATAGAACTAATAGGTGACGTGGGACATGTGGAATCTTATTTTGGTCCGTTTGGAGAGAGTGTTAGTGTCGGTGCAAAATAGGAGCACGGTTTGCACCAAACGCACCATAGGCCCAAAAATCGATTTGGACACATTCAATGGTACTCCAAGGTGACGAGGCTGAATTGGAAGCTTGATTCAGTCTGTCTGTTGACAGTGCTAATCTTGACGCAAGATAGGTGAACGGTTTGCACCGAAAGTACCACAGGCTCAAAAATCATATATGACAAACCCGATGGAACTCCTTGGTGACATGGGTCATGTGGAATCCTGTTTCGGTCCGTTTAGAGATAGTGGTCCGTTTAGAGATAGTGTTAGTATCAGTGCAAGATAGGTGCACGGTTTGTGCAAAACATACAATAGGCTCAGAAATCATTTTGGACGCACCCAATGATACTCCTAGGTGATGAGGCTCAAGTGGAAGGTCGATTCATTCCGTTTGGAGATAGTGCTAATCTTGATGCAAGATGGATGCACGGTTTGCATCGAACATACCACAGGCTCAGAAATTGTTTTGCACGCATTCGATGGAACTCCTAGGTGACATGGGTGATGTGGAATCTAATTTTGGTCCGTTTGGAGACTGTTAGTGTCGGAGCAAGATAGGTGCACGGTTTACGCCAAACGCACCATAGTCCTAAAAATTGATTTGGACGCACTCGATGGTACTCCAAGGTGACGAGGCTGAATTGGAAGCTCGATTTAGTACGACTATTTAGACTAGCTACAGTGGGTACTCTAAAACGATACTCTAAAGCTTAGAGTATGAATATAGAGTAAAAACTGCTGCACTGAGTACTCTAAAACGATACTCTATCCTTTCTCTCACTCTATATTTAGAGTGGTACAGTGCTTACTCTATACTCTATAGTGGAGGGGCCCACTAGCTAAACAAAGGAAAAAATGCTATAACTCACAAACCAAAAATCCAAATTAAATTTTGATTGCACCATTAAATTCATCTCAATAAATCTTTCAAAACTAGATCACACGTGGATATATTTAGATAAAGTGACAAGTGGGACCCACAGTGGATAGAGTGGATTGAGGATGATATAGAGGATGGTTGGGTGCGGGAGAATTGACTATAGAGGAGAGAATCTTGCTGACTAGGATGTATAGAGGATGAATATAGAGATCCATGAGTGTGGGTAGTCTTATAGTGCTAATCTTGATGCAAGATAGGTGAAAGGCTTGCACCGATATTAGCACAGGCTCAAAAATCGTTTTGGACGCACTTGATGGAACTCCTAGGTGACGTGGGTCATCTAGAATCCTGTTTCGATCTGTTTGGAGACAGTGTTAGTGTCAGTGCAAGATAAGTGCACGGTCTGCGCCAAACGTACCATAGGCTCATAAATCGTTTTGGATGCACCCAATGGTACTCCTAGGTGACGTGACTCAAGTGGAAGCTTGACTCAGTCCGTTTGAAGATAGTGCTAATCTTGATGTAAGATAGGTGCACCATTTGCATCGAACGTACAACAGGCTTAGAAATCATTTTTGACGCACCTAATAGAACAAATAGGTGACGTGGGACATGTGGAATCTCGTTTCGGTCCATTTGGAGACAGTGTTAGTGTCGACGCAAAATAGGAGCACGGTTCCAAACGCACCATAGGCCCAAAAATTGATTTGGATGCACTCGATGGTACTCTAGGTGACAAGGCTGAATTGGAAGCTCGATTCAGTCCATCTGTTGATAGTGCTAATCTTGACGCAAGATAGGTGAATAGTTTACGGCAAAAGTACCTCAGGCTCAAAAATCATTTTGGATGCACACGATGGAACTCCTAGGTGATGGGGGTCATGTGGAATCCCGTTTCGGTCCGTTTGGACACAGTGTTAGTGTTAGTGCAAGGTAGGTGCACGGTTTTTGCACCAAACGTACCATAGGCTCAGAAATCATTTTGGACGCTCCCAATGATACTTCTAGGTGACAAGGCTCAACTGGAAGCTCGATTCAGTCCGTTAGGAGATAGTGCTAATCTTGACGCAAGATAGGGGCACGGTTTGCGCCAAACATACCATAGGCTAAGAAATCGTATTGGACGCACCCGATGGTACTCCTAGGTGATGATGCTCCAGTAGATGCATGTTTTGGTCTGTTTATTAATCTTGATGCAAGATAGGTGCCTAGTTTGCGTCGAATGGGCCATAGGCTTAGAAACTGTTTTGGACGCACCTGATGGAACTCTAGGTGACGTGGGTTATGTGGAATCTCATTTCGGTCTATTTGCAGATAGTGTTAGTGTCGGTGCAACATAGGTGCATGGTTTACGCCAAACGTACCATAGGCTCAGAAATAATTTTGGACGCATTCGATGGTACTCCTTAGTGATGAGGCTCAAGTGGAAGCTCGATTTAGTCTATTTGGAGATAGTGCCAACCTTTACAAAAGTTGCATGCATGATTTGTGTTGAACATACCGCTGGCACAGAAATCATTTTGGATGCACCTGATGGAACTCCTAGGTGACGTGGGTCATGTGGAATCTTGTTTTTGTCTGTTTAGAGATAGTGCTAGTATCAGTGTTAGATAGGGCACGATTTGCGCCAAATGTACCACAGACTCAGAAACAATTTTGGACGCACCCGATGATACTCCTAGATGTTGAGGCTCAAGTGGATGCTCGTTTTGGTCCGTTTGGACATAGTGCTAATCTTGACACAAGATAGGTGCACGGTTTGCGCCAAATGTACGATAGGCTCAGAAATCATTTATGACGTACCTAATGGTACTCCTAGGTGACAAGGCTTAAGTTAAAGCTCAATTCAGTCCGTTTGGAGATAGCGCTAATCTTGATGCAAGATAGGTGCATGGATTTCACCAAACATACCACAGGCTTAAAAACATTTTGGATGCACCCGATGGAACTCCTAGGTGACGTGTGTCTTATGGAATCTTGTTTTAGTCGATTTGGATATAATGTTAGTGTCGGTGGAAGATAGGAGCATGGTTTGTGCCAAACGAACCATAAGCTCAGAAATCATTTTGCACACACCCGATGGTACTCCTAGGTCACGATGCTCAAGTGGATGCTCATTTCATTCTGTTTGGAGATAGTGCTAATCTTGACGCAAGATAGGTGCACGGTTTGCACCAAATGTACCACTGGCTCAAAAATAATTTCGGACGCACCTGATGGAACTCCTAGGTGATGTCGATCTTGTGGAATGTTGTTTTGGTCTATTTGGAGACAGTGTTAGTGTTGATGCAAGATGGGTGCATGGTTTGCACCAAACGTACTAGAGGCTCATAAATCATTTTGGACATACCCGTTCGTACTCCTTGGTGACGAGGCCGACGTGGAAGCTTGATTCAGTCTGTTTGAAGATTATGCTAATCTTGATGCAAGATAGCAGCACAGTTTGCGCCGAACGTTCCACAGGCTCAAAAATCATATTGGACGCACCCGATGGAACTAATAGGTGACGTGGGACATGTGGAATCTTGTTTTGGTCCGTTTAGAGATAGTGTTAGTATCAGTGCAAGATAGGTGCATGGTTTGCACCAAACGCACCATAGGCCCAAAAATAGATTTGGACACAGTTGATGGTACTCCTAGGTGATGAGGCTGAATCAGAACCTCGATTCTATCTATCTGTTGATAGTGCTAATCTTGATGCAAGATAGCTAAACATTTTGTGCCAAAAGTACCACAAGCTAAAAAAACATTTTGGACGCACCCGATGGAACTCCTAGGTGACATGGGTCATGTGGAATCTCGTTTAGATCCGTTTGGAGACAGTGTTAGTGTTGGTGCAAGATAGATGCACGGTTTGCGCCAAACATACTGCTAGGTGACGAGGCTGAATCAGAAGCTCGATTCAGTTCGTCTGTTGATAGTACTAATCTTGACGCAAGATGGGTGAATGTTTTGTGCCGAAAGTACCACAAGCTCAAACATTGTTTTGGACGCACCTGATGGAACTCCTAGGTGACATGGGGCATGTGGAACATCGTTTTGGTCCGTTTGGAGACAGTGTTAGTGTCAGTGCAAGATAGGTGCACAGTTTGCACCAAATGTAGCATAGGCTCAGAAATCGTTTTGGACGCACCCGATGGTACTTCAAGGTGACGAGGCTCAAGTGGAAGCACGATTCAATCCGTTAGGAGATAGTGCTAATCTTGATGCAAGATAGGTGCATGGCTTGTGCCAAATGTACAATAGGCTTAGAAATCATTTATGACGCACCTGATGGTACTCCTAGGTGACAAGGCTTAAGTTAAAGCTCGATTCCGTCCATTTGGAGATAGTGCTAATCTTGACGTAAGATAGGTGCACGGATTGCACCGAACATACCATAGGCTTAGAAAACATTTTGGATGCACCCGATAGAACTCCTAGGTGACGTGTGTCTTATGGAATCATGTTTTAGTCGATTTGGATATAATGTTAGTGTCGGTGGAAGATAGGTGCATGGTTGGTGCCAAACGAACCATAGGCTTAGAAATCGTTTTGGACACACCCGATGGTACTCCTAGGTCACGACGCTCAAGTGGATGCTCATTTCATTCCGTTTGGAGATAGTGCTAATCTTGACAGAAGATAGGTGCACGGTTTGCGCCAAACATACCACTGGCTCAAAAATCATTTCGGATGCACCTGATGGAACTCCTAGGTGATGTCGGTCTTGTGGAATGTTGTTTTGGTCTGTTTGGAGATAGTGTTAGTGTCGATGCAAGATGGGTGCATGGTTTGCGCCAAACGTAACAGAGGCTCAGAAATCATTTTGGACGCACCCGTTAGTACTCCTAGGTGACGAGGCTAAAGTGGAAGCTTGATTCAGTCTGTTTGAAGATTGTGCTAATCTTGATGCAAGATAGCTACACAGTTTGCGCCAAACGTTTCCACAGGCTCAGAAATCATTTTGGACGCACCCGATGGAACTAATAGGTGATGTGGGACATGTGGAATCTCGTTTTGGTCCGTTTGAAGATAGTGTTAGTACTAGTGCAAGATAGGTGCACGGTTTGCACCAAACGCTCCATAGGCCCAAAAATAGATTTGGACGCAGTCGATGGTACTCCAAGGTGACGAGGCTGAATCAGAAGCTCGATTCAGTTTGTCTATTGATAGTGCTAATCTTGACGCAAGATAGGTGAACGTTTTGTGCCAAAAGTACCACAAGCTCAAAAATCATTTTGGACACACCCGATGGAACTCCTAGGTGACATGGGTCATATGGAATCTTGTTTAGGTCCATTCAGAGGCAGTGTTAGTGTTGGTGCAAGATAGGTGCATGGTTTGCACCAAACATACTGCTAGGTGATGAGGCTAAATCAGAAGCTCTATTTAGTCTGTCTATTGATAGTACTAATCTTGATACAAGATGGGTGAAAGTTTTGTGCCGAAAGTACCACAAGCTCAAACATTGTTTTAGACACACCCGATAGAATTCCTAGGTGCCATGGGTCATGTGGAACCTCGTTTTGGTCTGTTTGGAGACAATGTTAGTGTCAGTGCAAGATAGGTGCACAGTTTGCACCAAACGTAGCATAGGCTCAGAAATCGTTTTGGACGCACCGGATGGTACTTGATATGAACCCGCAAGGGTTTGTGGTCGATCTTTCGATGAGAAGCGTGAGATAATTCGATTGGTGGATGGAGATGACGTTCACGGCCCGACTACAGCCTTCCAAGACTGCGCCTTAGCGACCGATACACCACTTCCCAAGGCCGTCACGATCTTGTAGAGTATGACAACCAGCCCCTAGGGCTCCCGTCCTGCAAGCAATCGAAGAACTAGCAAGAACGAGGAAACAAGCACTGAAATTGCAAGATAAAATTGAAGGTTTCACACTGAATCTTATTATGAGTGGGGTTCCGAAGACAAGGAGACGGGCGACTGGATCAGCACGCGCGCCTACAAGCAAGTAGCGATGGCTAAACTTGATCTAAACAAAACCCGAGTGTTCCTGGTGGCGGCTAAGGGGTATATAACGTGTGGAGGACGACCACAAGAGAGTTTGGGTCGTGCTCCAACCCTAGGATGCGTCCCTACTGGACTCTAAACGATACAAGCCCATTGGGCTAACTTAAGGTGGCGCAGCACCCTGGACAGAATAGACCTCTCGGTGATTTTTGGACTGTTGACGCCGCTTCTGAGCAGGTATGAGTATGATGTCAGATCCATATGAAAGTAGACTTTATTAGCTTTCCAACAAGTCCAGAATCACCCCAATCTGACTCCGTATGTAACCGTGGCGACCGTCGCAAGTTGAAGGTGTGCTGCAGTCCGAATCCAGCCTACGCGAGTCCTTTTCCCTTTCGGTCTTCTCCTTGATTCCTAATCAAAACAAGAGTGCACGTGTCTCCAAGATCTAAACAGGATGGACAAGAGCTCAAGAAGGAACTCACTTGATGATTAACTTTTCGAGCACGAGCACGAGTAATAGGACCAGCAGTTGTCGGCTTGGATGTATGATCGGTGTTGATGTCCTCATCAGTACTCCAAGGTGACGAGGCTCAAGTGGAAGCACGATTCAGTCCGTTAGGAGATAGTGCTAATCTTGACGCAAGATAGGTGCACGGTTTGCGCCAAACGTACCATAGATACAGAAATTGTTTTGGACACACCCGATGGCACTCCTAGGTGACGAGGGTCAAGTGGAAGCTTGATTCAGTCTGTTTGGAGATATTGCTTATCTTGACACAAGATAGGTGCACGATTTGCACCGAACGTACCACAGGCTCAGAAATAGTTTTGAATGCACCCGATGGAACTTCTAGTTGACATGGGTCTTGTGGAATCTTATTTCAGTCTGTTTAGAGACAGTGTTAGTGTCGGTGCAAGATAGGTGCACGGTTTGCGCCAAATGTACCATAGGCTCAGAAATCGTTTTGGATGCACCCAATGATACCCCTAGGCGACGAGGCTCAAGTGGAAGCTCGATTCAGTCTGTTTAGAGATAGTGCTAATCTTGACATAAGATAGGTGCACGATTTGTGCCGAACAAACCACAGGCTTAGAAATCATTTTGGACACACCTGATGGAACTTCTAGGTGACGTGGGTCGTGTGGAATATCATTTTGGTCCATTTGGAGATAGGGTTAGTGTCGGTGCAATATAGGAGCACGGTTTGCGCCAAACGTACCATAGACTCAGAAATTGTTTTGGACGCACCCAGTGGCCCTCCTAGGTGACGAGGCTGAAGTGGAAGCTTGATTCCACATGCTCAGAAATCATTTTGGACGCATCCGATGGAAGTCCTAGGTGACGTGGGTCATGTGGAATCTTGTTTTGGTCCGTTTGGAGAAAGTGTTAGTGTCAGTGTTAGATAGGTGCACAGTTTGTGCCGAATGTACCATCGACTCAGAAATCGTTTTGGACACACCCGATGGTACTCCTAGCTATTGAGGCTCAAGTGAATGCTCGTTTCGGTCCATTTGGAGATAGCGCTAATCTTGGCGCAAGATAGGTGCATGGTTTGTGCCAAACGTACGATGGGCTCAGAAATTGTTTCAAACATAGCTGATGAAACTCCTATGTGACGTGCGTCATGTGGACTCTTATTTTGGTCCATTTGGATACAATGTTAGTGTCGGTGCAAGATGGGCGCATGGTTTGTGCCAAACAAATCATAGGCTCAGAAATCGTTTTGGACGCACGCAATGGTACTCCTAGGTGACGAGGCTCATGCGGATGCTCGTTTCATTCAGTTTGGAGATGGTGCTAATCTTGACACAAGATAGGTGCACGGTTTATGACAAACATACCATAGTCTCAGAGAATAATTTTGGACGCATCTGATGGTACTCCTAGGAGACGAGACTGATGTGGAGGCTCGATTCAATCCGTTTGGAGATGGTGCCAATCTTGACGCAAGATAGGTGCATGGTTTGCACTTAACGTACCACAGGCTCAGAAAATCATTTTGGACGCACCCGATGGAACTCCTAGGTGACGTGGGTCATGTGGAATCACATTTCGATCCATTTGCAGATAGTGTTAGTGTCGGTACAAGATAGGTCCATGGTTTGTGCCAAACATACCATAGGATCAGAAATCATTTTCGACGCACCAGATGGTACTCCTAGCAGACGAGACTCAACTGGATGCTCGTTTCGGTCTGTTTAGAGATAATGCTAATCTTGAAGCAAGATGGGTGCACGGTTTCCGCAAAACGTAACATAGGCTCAGAAATCATTTTGGACGCACCTGATGGTACTCCTAGGTGACGAGGCTCAAGTGGAAGCTCGATTTAGTCCATTTGGAGATAGTGCTAATCTTGACGCAAGATAGGTGCAAGGTTTGCACCGAACGTACCATAGGCACAGAAATCATTTTGGACGCATCGGATGGAATTCCTTGCTGATGTGGGTCATGTGGAATCTCGTTTTGGTCCGTTTGGAGACAGTGTTAGTGTCGGTGCAAGATAGGTGCATAGTTTGCGCCAAATGTACCATAGGCTCAGAAATTATTTTGGATGCAGCCGATAGTACTCCAAGGTGACAAGGCTCAAGTGAATGCTGGTTTCATTCCATTTGGAGATAGTGCTAATCTTGACCCAAGATAGGTGCACGCTTTGCGCCAAACGTACCATAGGCTTACAAATCATTTTGGATGCACCCGATGATACTCCTAGATAATGAGGCTCAAGTGGAAGCTCGATTATGTCTGTTTGGAGATAGTGCTAAGCTTGATGCAATTTAGGTTCCTGATTTGTGTCGAATGTACCATAGGCTTAGAAATCATTTTGGACGCACCTGATGGAACTTCTTGGTGACGTGGGTCATGTGGAATATCATTTTGGTCTGTTTGGAGACAGTCTTAGTGCCGGTGCAAGATATGTGCATGGTTTGCGCCAAACGTACCATAGGCTCATAATCATTTTGGACGCCACCGATGGTACTCCTAGGTGACGAGGCTCAAGTGCAAGCTCGATTTAGTCTGTTTGGAGATAGTGCTAATCTTTAATCCAGATGGATGCATGGTTTGCGAGGAACATACCACATGCTCAGAAATTATTTTGGACGCACCTGATGGAACTCCTAGTTGACGTGGGTCATGTGGAATCTCATTTAGGAACGTTTGGAGACAATGTTTGTATCAGTGAAAGATAGGTGTGTGGTTTGCGCCAAACGTACCATAGGCTCATAATTGTTTTGGACGCCCCCGATGGTATTCCTAGGTGACGAGGCTCAAGTGAAAGCTCAGTTCAGTCTGTTTGGAGATAGTGCTAATCTTGATGCAAGATGGATGCACAGTTTGCGCCGAATATAACACAGGCTCAAAATTTGTTTTGGATGCACCTGATGGAACTCTTAGGTGACGTGGGTCATTTGGAGTCTCGTTTTGGACCGTTTGGAGACATTGTTAGTGTCAACGCAAGATAGGTGAATAGTTTGCGCCAAACGTGCCATAGTCTCAGAAATCATTTTGGGCACACCCGATGGTACTCCTACACGACGCTCAAGTAGAAGGTCAATTCAGTCTGTTTGGAGATAGTGCTAATCTTGACGCAAGATATGTGCACGCTTTGCACCGAATGTACAACTAGATCAGAAATCATTTGGGACGCACCCGACGAAACTCCTTGTTGACGGGAGTCATGTGGAATCTCGTTTCGGTCCGTTTGTTGACAATGTTAGTGTCAGTGTAAGATAGGTGCACGGTTTGTGCCAAATTTATCATAGGTCATAAATCATTTTGGACGCACCTGATGGTACTCCTAGGTGATGAAGCTCAAGTGAAAGCTCAATTCAGTCCATTTAGAGATAATGCTAATCTTGCCGCAAAGATAGGTGCACGGTTTGTGCCAAACTACCATATTCTCAGGAATAGTTTTGGACGCACCCGATGGAACTCCTAGGTGAGTGGGTCATAGGGAATCTCGTTTTGGTCCATTTGGGACGGTGTTAGTGTCGGTACAAGATAGGTGTACGGTTTGCGCCATGCGTACCATAGGCTCAGAAATCATTTTCGATGTAGCCGATGGTACTCCTAGGTGATGATGCTCAAGTGGATGCTCGTTTCATTCCGTTTGGAGATAGAGCTATTCTGGAAGCAAGGTAGGTCATGGTTTGAGCCAAACGTACTATACGCTTAGAAACCATTTTGGACGCACCCGGTGGCAGTCCTAGGTGATGAGGCTCAAGTGGAAGCTCGATTCAATCCGTTCAGAGATAATGCTAATCTTGACGCAAGATAGGTGCACAATTTGCACCGAACGTACTACAGGATCAGAAACCGTTTTGGATGCAACCGATGAAACTCCTAGGTGATGAGGCTCAAGTGGATGCTCGATTTAGTCTGTTTCGAGATATTGCTAATCTTGACGCAAGATAGGTGCACGATTTGCGCTGAACGTACCATGGGCCGGTTTGCGCAACGCGTACCACAGGCTCAGAAATCATTTTGGATGCAGCCGAGGTACTCCTAGGTGATGAGGCTCAAGTGGATGCTCGTTTCTTTCCATTTAGAGATAGTGCTAATCTTGATGCAAGATAGGTGCACAATTTGTGCCGAACGTACCATAGGCTCAGAAATTAATTTGGACACACCCGACAGAACTCCTATGTGACATGGGTCATATGGAATCTCATTTTGGTACATTTGGAGACAGTGTTAGTGTCGGTGCAAGATAGGTGCACGGTTTGCGCAAAACGTACCATAGGCTTAGAAATCGTTTTGGACGCACCCGATGGCTCCTAGGTGACGAGGCTCAAGTGGATGCTCATTTCATTTCGTTTAGAGATAGTGCTAATCTTGACTCAAGATAGGTGCATGATTTGCGCCGAACGTACGACAGGCTCAGAAATCATTTTGGATGCACCTGATGCAACTCCTAGGTGACGAGGCTCAAGTGGATGCTCGATTTAGTCTATTTGCAGATATTGCTATTCTTGACGCAAGATAGGTGCATGATTTACGCCAAAAGTACCACAGGCTCATAAATCAATTTGGACGCACCAGATGAAACTTCTTGGTGACGTGGGTCATATGGAATCTCATTTCGGTATGTTTGGAGACATTGTTAGTGTCGGTGCAAGATAGGTGCGTGGTTTGTGCAAAATGTACCATAGGCTCAAAAATCATTTTGGACGCACCCGATGGCTCATAGGTGATGAGGCTCAAGTGGATGCTTGTTTCACTTCATTTGGAGATAGTGCTAATTTTGACGCAAGATGGGTGCACAGTTTCCGCAAAACGTACCATAGGCATAGATATCGTTTTAGACGCACCCGATGGTACTCCTAGGTGACGAGGCTCAAGTGGAAGCTCAATTCAGTCTGTTTGGAGATAGTGCTAATCTTGATGCAAGATAGGTGCAGGCTTTGCGCCGAATGTACCACATGCTAAGAAATCATTTTGGACGCACCTGATGGAACTTCTATGTGACATGGGTCACTTGGAATCTTATTTCGGTCCGTTTGGAGACAGTGTTAGTGTCGATGCAAGATAGGTGCATGGTTTGCGCCAAACGTACCATAGGCATATAGTCATTTTGGATGCACCCGAGGGTACTCGTAGGTGACGAGGTTCAAGTGGAAGCTTGATTCAGTCTGTTTCAAGATAGTTCTAATCTTGGCGCATGATAGGTGCTCGGTTTGTGCCGAACGTACCATATGCTTAGAAATAGTTTTAAACGCACCCAATGGAACTCCTTGGTGACGTGGGTCATGTGGAATTTAGTTTCGATCTATTTGGTTACAGTGTTACTATAGGTGCAAGATAGGTACATAGTTTGCGCCAAACGTACCATAGGCTCAGGAATCATGATGGACGCACCCGAAGGTACTCCTAGGTGACAGGGCTCAAGTGGAAGCTCGCCTGAGTCCGTTTATAGATAGTGCTAATCTTGCCGCAAAGATAGGTGCACGGTTTGCGCTAAACTTACCATAGGCTCAGGAATAGTTTTGGATGGACCCAATAGAACTCCTAGGTGACGTGGGTCTTGTGGAATTTTGTTTTGGTCCATTTGGAGACAGTGTTAGTGTCAATGCAAGATAGGTGGACGGTTTGTGCCAAATGTACCATAGGCTCAAAAATCATTTAGGACGCACCCGATGGTATTCCTAGGTAACAAGGCTCAAGTGGATGCTCGTTTCATTTTGTTTGGAGATAGTGCTAATCTTGACCCAAGATAGGTGCACGCTTTGCGCCGAACATATCACAGGCTTAGAAATCATTTTGGACGCACCTGATATAACTACTAAGTGACTTTGGTCATGTGGAATCTCGTTTTGGTCCGTTTGGAGACAATAGTGTCAGTGCAAGATAGGTGCACGGTTTGTGCCAAACGTACCATAGGCTCAGAAATTGTTTTGGGTGCATCCGATGGAACTCCTAGGTGACATCTGTCATGTGGAATTTCGTTTCGATCCAATTGGAGACATTGTTAGTGTCGGTGCAAGAAAGGGGCGGGGTTTGCACAAACCGTACCATAGGGTCAAAAGTCATTTTGGACGCACCCAATGGTACTCATAGGTGAAGTGGATAATCGTTTCATTCTGTTTGGAGATGGTGCTAATGTTGGCCCAAGATAGGTGCACAGTTTGCACCAAATGTAACATAGGCTTAGAAATCATTTTGGACGTACCCGATGGTAATCCTAGGTGACGAGGCTCAAGTGGATGCTCGATTCAGTCTGTTTCTAGATATTGCTAATCTTGACGCAAAATAGGTGCATGATTTGCGCCGAACATACCATAGGCCTAGAAATCAATTTGGACGCACCTGACGAAACTCCTAGGTGACATGGGTCATATGCAATCTCGTTTCGATACGTTTGGAGACAGTGTTAGTTTCGCTACAAGATAGGTGCATGGTTTGCGCAAAACGTACTAGAGGCTCTAAAATCATTTTGATGCACCAGATGGTACTCCTTGGTGACAAGGCTCATGTGGATGCTCATTTCATTCCATTTGGAGATAGTGCTAATCTTGACCCAAGATAGGGGCATGTTTTGCGCCAAACGTACCATAGGCTCAGAAATCATTTTGGATGCCCCCGATGGTACTCAGGGTGACGAGGCTCAAGTGGATGCTCGATTCAGTTTGTTTGGAGAGATTGCTAATCTTGATGCAAGATAGGTGGTCGATTTGCATCGAACATACCACATGCTCAGAAATCATTTGGACGCACCCGACGGAACTCTTAGGTGACGTGGGTCATGTGGAATCTCGTTTTGGTCCATTAGAGACAGTGTTATTGTTAGTGCAAGATAGGTGCATGGTTTGTACCAAACATACCATAGGCTCAGAAATCATTTTGGACGCATTCGATGGTACTCCTAGGTGACGAGGCTCAAGTGGAAACTCAATTTAGTATGTTTGGAGATAGTGCTAATCTTGACGCAAGGTGGATGCACGTTTGCGTCGAACGTACCGCAGGCTCAGAAATCATTTTGGATGCACTCGATGGAACTCCTAGGTGATGTGGGTCATATGGACTCTTGTTTTGGTCTATTTGGGACGGTGTTAGTGTTGGTGCAAGATAGGTGCACGGTTTGCGCCATGCATACTATAGGCTCAGAAATCATTTTGGACGCAGCCAATGGTACTCCTAGGTGACAAGGCTCAAGTGGATACTCGTTTCATTCCATTTGGAGATAGTGCTATTCTCGAAGCAAGGTAGGTGCATAGTTTAAGCCAAACGTACCATAGGCTCAGAAATCATTTTTGACGCACCCGATGATAGTCCTAGGTGACGAGGCTCAAGAGGACGCTCGATTCAGTCCGTTTGGAGATAGTGCTAATCTTGACACAAGATAGGTGCACGATTTGCGCCGAACATACCACATGCTCAGAAATCATTTTGGATGCACCCGATGGAACTCCTACATGACATGGGTCATGTGGAATCTCGTTTTGGTCCATTTGGAGACAATGTTAGTGTTAGTGCAAGATAGGTGCACGGTTTGAGCCAAATGTACCCTAGGCTTAGAAATCATTTTGGACACACCCGATGGTCCTCCTAGGTGATCAGGCTCAAGTGGATGCTCATTTTATTCCGTTTGGAGATAGTGCTAATCTTGAAGCAAGGTTTGCGTGAAACATACCACAGGCTCATAAATCATTTTAGACGCACCTGATGGCACTCCTGGGTGACGAGGCTGAAGTGCAAGCTCGATTCAGTCTGTTTGGAGATAGTGCCAATCTTGATGCAAGATAGGTGTACGATTTACGCCGTACATACCATAGGCTCAGAAATCGTTTTGGACGCACCCGATGGAACTCCTTGGTAACATGGGTCCTGTGAAATCTCATTTCTATCCATTTGGAGAGTTAGTGTTGATGCAAGATAGGTGCACGGTTTGCGCCATGTGGATGCTCATTTTGGACGTAGTTGATGGTACACCTAGGTGACGAGGCTCAAGTGGATGCTCATTTCATTCCGTTTGGGGATACTGCAAATCTCGAAGCAAGGTAGGTGCATAGTTTACGCTAAACATACTATAGGCTGAGAAATCATTTTCGACGCACCCGATCGCACTCCTAATTGACGAGGCTCAAGTGGAAGCTCAATTCAGCCTGTTTGGAGATAGTGCTAATCTTGATGCAAGATAGGTGCATGGTTTACGCCAACCGTACCATAGGCTTAGAAATCGTTTTGGATGCACCCAATGATACTCCTAGGTGATGAGGCTCAAGTGGAAGCTCGATTCAGTCCATTTGGAGATAGTGCTAATCTTGTCGCAAGATGGATGCACGATTTTGCGTCGAACGTACCACAGGCTCAAAAATCATTTTAGACGCACCCGATCGAACTCCTATGTGACGTGGGTCATATGGAATCTTGTTTCGGTCCATTTGGAGACTGTTAGTGTTGGTGCAAGATAGGTGCACGGTTTATGCCAAACGTACTATAGGCTCAGAAATCATTTTGGACGCACATGAAGGTACTCCTAGGTGACGAGGCTCAAGTGGATGCACGTTTTATTCTGTTTAGAGATATTGCTAATCTTGAAGCAAGGTAGGTGTACGGTTTGCGCCAAACGTACCATAGGCTTAGAAATTGTTTTGGACGCACCCGATGGGACTCCTAGGTGACATGGGTCATGTGAAATTTCATTTCGGTCCGTTTGAAGACAATGTTAGTGTTGGTGAAAGATAAGTGCATGTTTTGCGCTAAACCTAGCATAGGCTCAGAAATCACTTTGGACGCACCCAATGGTACACTTAGGTGACGAGGCTCAAGTAAAAGCTTGATTCAGTCCGTTTGGACATAGTGCTAATCTTGACGCAAGGTAGTTGTACAATTTGCGCCAAGCGTACCATAGGCTCAGAAATCATTTTGGACGCACCCGATAGGACTCCTAGGTGATGTGGGTTATGTGGAATCTCATTTTGATCCATTTGGAGATAGTGTTAGTGTCAGTGCAAGATAGGTGCACGGTTTTCGCCGAACATACCATAGGGTCAGAAATTGTTTTGGACGCATCTAATGGTACTCTTAGCTGATGAGCCTCAAGTGGAAGCTCGATTCTATCCGTTTGGAGACAGTGCTAATCTTGACGCAAGGTGGATGCATAGTTTGCGTCGAACGTACCATAGGATCAAAAATCATTTTGGATGCACCCGATGGAACTCCTAGGTGACGTGGGTCGTTTGGAATCTTGTTTCGGTCCGTTTGGAAATAGTGTTAGAGTCGATGCAAGATAGGTGCATGGTTTGTGCCAAACGTACAGTTTGCTCAGAAATCATTTGGACGCACCGAATGGTACTCCTAGCTGACAAGGCCCAAGTGGATGCTCGTTTCATTCCGTTTGGAGATAGTGCTAATCTTGACCAAAGAAAGGTGCGCGGTTTGCACCAAACGTACCATAGGCTCAGAAATCATTTTGGACGCACCTAATGGTACTCCTAGGTGATGAGGCTCCAATGGAAGCTTGGTTCAGTTCGTTTAGAGAAAGTACTAATCTTGATGCACCCGATGACGTATAATAGGCTCAAAAAATCATTTTGGACGCACCCGATGAAACTCCTAAGTGACGTGGGTCATGTGGAATCTTGTTTTGGTCCTTTGGAGATAGTGTTAGTGTCAGTGCAAGATAGTTGCACGGTTTGCGCCAAACATACCATGGGCTCAGAAATCGTTTTGGACGGATCTGATGGTACTCCTAGATGACGAGGCTCAAGTGGAAGCTTGATTCAGTCCATTTGGAGATAGAACTAATCTTGATGCAAGATGGAAGCATGGATTGCATCAAACGTACCGCAGGCTCAGAAATCATTTTAGACGGAATCTCATTTTGATTCATTTGGAGACAGTGTTATTTACCGGTGCAAGATAGGTACACGGTTTGAGCCATAAGTACCGAAGGTTGAAAAATCATTTTGGACACAGCCAATGGTACTCCTAGGTGATGAGGCTCAATTGGATGCTTGTTTCATTCTGTTCAGAGATAGTGCTAATCTCAAAGCTAGGTAAGTGCATGGTTTGCGCCAAATGTACCATAGGCTCAGAAATCATTTTGGACGCACCCAATGGCACTCTTTGGTGACGAGGGTCAAGTGGAAGCTCCATTCAGTCCGTTTGGAGATATTGCTTTTCTTTACACAAGATAAGTACACGATTTGCGTCGAGCGTACCATAGGCTCAGAAATCATTTTAGACGCACCCAGTGAAAACTCCTAGATGACGTGGGTCATGTGGAATCTCATTTTGGTCCGTTTGGAGACAGTGTTAGTGTCGATGCAAGATAGGTGCACGGTTAGAGACAAATGTACCATAGGCTCAGAAATCGTTTTGGACGCACCTAATGATACTCCTAGGTGACAAGGCTCAAGTGGAAGCTCGATTCAGTCTGTTTGGAGATAGTCCTAATCTTAACACAAGATCAGCGCATGATTTATGCCGAACATACCACAGGCTCAAAAATCATTTTAAACGCACCCGATGGAACTCCTATGTGACATGGGTCGTGTGGAATCTCGTTTCGGTCCATTTGGAGATATTGTTAGCGTCGGTGCAAGATAGGAGCATGATCTGTGCCAAACGTACCATAGGCTCAGAAATTGTTTTGAATGCGTCCGATGGCACTCCTAAGAGATGAGGCTCAAGTGGAAGCTCGATTCAGTCTGTTTGGAGATAGTGCTAATCCTGATGCAAGATAGGTGCACGATTTGCGATGAACATACCACAGGCTCAGAAATCATTTTGGACGCATATGGATTCTCATTTTGGATTCTCATTTTGGTCTGTTTGGAGATAGTGTTAGTGTCATATGGATTCTCATTTTGGTCTGTTTGGAGATAGTGTTAGTGTCGGTGCAAGATAGGTGCACGGTTTGCCACAAACATACCATAGCCTTAGAAATCATTTTGGACGCATCTGATAATACTCCTAGGTGACGAGGCTCAAGTGGATGCTCGTTTTATTCTATTTGAAGATAGTGCTAATCTTCAAGCAAGGTAAGTGCACAGTTTGTGCCAAATGTCCCACAGGCTCAGAAATTGTTTTGGATGCGCCCGATGCAACTCCTAGGTGATGTGGGTCATGTGGAATTTTGTTTCAGTCTGTTTGGAGAAGTATTAGTGTCATTGAAAGATACGTGCATGGTTTGCACCAAACGTACCATAGACTTAGAAATCATTTTTGACGCACCTGGTGGTACTCTTAGGTGACGAGGCTCAAGTGGATGCTCATTTCATTCTGTATGGAGATAGCGCTAATATTGAAGCAAGGTAGGTGCACGATTTGTGCCAAACATACCATAGACTAAGATATCATTTTGGACACACCTGATGGCACTCGTAGGTGACGAGGCTCAAGTGAAAGCTCGATTCAGTTCATTTGGAGATATTGTTAATCTTGATACAAGATAGGTGCATAATTTGCGCTGAACCTACCACAGGCTCAGCAATTGTTTTGGACACACCCAATGGAACTCCTAGGTGAAGTGGATCATGTGGAATCTCATTTTGTTTTGTTTGGAGACAGTTTAAGTGTCAGTGTAAGATGGGTGCACTGTTTGTGCTAAACGTTCTTTAGGCTCAGAAATCGTTTTGGACGCACCCGATGGTACTCCTAGGTGGCGAGGCTCAAGTGGAAGCCTGATTTAGTCCGTTTGGAGATAGTGCTGATCTTTACGCAAGATAGGTGCACTATTTGCCCTGAACGTACCATAGGATCAGAAATTATTTTGAACACACCCAATATAACTCCTAGGTGACGTGGGTCATCTGGAATTTTGTTTCGATCCATTTGGAGACAGTGTTAGTGTTGGTGCAACATAGGTGCATGGTTTGAACCAAACATAGCATAGGCTCAGAGATTATTTGGGACGCACCCGATGATACTCCTAGGTGACGTGGGTCATCTGGAATTTTGTTTCGGTCCATTTGGAGAAAGTGTTAGTGTCGGTGCAACATAGGTGCATGGTTTCAACCAAACGTACCATAGGCTCAGATATTATTTGGGACGCACCCGATGATACTTCTAGGTAACGAGGCTCAAGTGGATGCTCATTTCATTCTGTTTGGAGATATTGTTAATCGTGACCCAAGATAGGTGCACAGTTTGCGCCAAACGTACCATAGGCTTACAAATTGTTTTGGATGCACCCAATGGTACTATAAGGTGATGAGGCTCATGTGGAATGTACCATAGGCTCAGAAATCATTTTGGACGCATTCGATGGAACTCCTAGGTGACGTGGGTGATGTGGAATCTCGTTTCGGTCTGTTTGGAGACAACGTTAGTGTCGGTGTAAGATAGGTGCATTGTTTGCGCCAAATGCTCCATAGACCCAAAAATTGATTTGGACGCACTCGATGGTACTCGAAGGTGACGAGGCTGAATTGGAAGGTCGATTCAGTTCAGTTGTTTATAGTGCTAATCATGATGCAAGATAGGTGACCGGTTTGCGGCGATAGTACCATAGGCTCAGAAATTGTTTTGGATGCGTCCGATGGCACTCCTAAGAGATGAGGCTCAAGTGGAAGCTCGATTCAGTCTGTTTGGAGATAGTGCTAATCCTGATGCAAGATAGGTGCACGATTTGCGATGAACATACCACAAGCTCAGAAATCATTTTGGACGCATCAGATGGAAATCCTAGTTGACGTGGGTCATATGGATTCTCATTTTGGTCTGTTTGGAGATAGTGTTAGTGTCGGTGCAAGATAGGTGCACGGTTTGCCACAAACATACCATAGCCTCAGAAATCATTTCGGACGCATCTAATAATACTCCTAGGTGACGAGGCTCAGTTGGATGCTCGTTTTATTCTGTTTAAAGATAGTGCTAATCTTCAAGCAAGGTAAGTGCATAGTTTGTGCCAAATGTCCCACAGGCTCAGAAATTGTTTTGGATGCACCCGATGGAACTCCTAGGTGATATGGGTCATGTGGAATTTTGTTTCAGTCCGTTTGGAGAAGTATTAGTGTCATTTAAAGATACGTGCATGGTTTGCAACAAACGTACCATAGGCTCAGAAATCATTTTTGACGCACCTGGTGGTACTCCTAGGTGACGAGGCTCAAGTGGATGCTCATTTCATTCTGTTTGGAGATAGCGCTAATATTGAAGCAAGGTAGGTGCACGATTTGCGCCAAACATACCATAGGCTAAGATATCATTTTGGACACACCTGATGGCACTCGTAGGTGACGAGGCTCAAGTGAAAGCTTGATTCAGTTCATTTGGAGATATTGTTAATCTTGATGCAAGATAGGTGCACAATTTGCGCTGAACCTACCACAGGCTCAGTAATCATTTTGGACACACCCAATGGAACTCCTAGGTGAAGTGGATCATGTGGAATCTCATTTTGTTTTGTTTGGAGACAGTTTAAGTGTCAGTGTAAGATGGGTGCACCTTTTGTGCTAAATGTTCTTTAGGCTCAGAAATCGTTTTGGACGCACCCGATGGTACTCCTAGGTGGCGAGGCTCAAGTGAAAGCCCGATTTAGTCCGTTTGGAGATAGTGCTGATCTTTACGCAAGATAGGTGCACTGTTTGCGCTGAACGTACCATAGGATCAGAAATTATTTTGGACACACCCAATATAACTCCTAGGTGACGTGGGTCATCTGGAATTTTGTTTTGATCCATTTGGAGACAGTGTTAGTGTTGGTGCAACATAGGTGCATGGTTTGAACCAAACGTACCATAGGCTCAGAGATTATTTGGGACGCGCCCGATGATACTCCTAGGTGACGTGGGTCATCTGGAATTTTGTTTCGGTCCATTTGGAGACAGTGTTAGTGTCGGTGCAACATAGGTGCATGGTTTCAACCAAATGTACCATAGGCTCAGATATTATTTGGGATGCACCCGATGATACTTCTAGGTGACGAGGCTCAAGTGGATGCTCATTTCATTCTGTTTGGAGATATTGTTAATCGTGACCCAAGATAGGTGCACAGTTTGCGCCAAACGTACCATAGGCTTACAAATTGTTTTGGATGCACCCAATGGTACTATAAGGTGATGAGGCTCATGTGGAACGTACCATAGGCTCAGAAATCATTTTGGACGCATTCGATGGAACTCCTAGGTGACGTGGGTGATGTGGAATCTCGTTTCGGTCTGTTTGGAGACAACGTTAGTGTCGGTGTAAGATAGGTGCATTGTTTGCGCCAAATGCTCCATAGGCCCAAAAATTGATTTGGACGCACTCGATGGTACTCGAAGGTGACGAGGCTGAATTGGAAGGTCGATTTAGTTCAGTTGTTTATAGTGCTAATCATGATGCAAGATAGGTGACCGGTTTGCGCCGATAGTACCATAGGCTCAGAAATTATTTTGGATGCGTCCGATGGCACTCCTAAGAGATGAGGCTCAAGTGGAAGCTCGATTTAGTCTGTTTGGAGATAGTGCTAATCCTGATGCAAGATAGGTGCACGATTTGCGATGAACATACTACAGGCTCAGAAATCATTTTGGACGCATCCGATGGAAATCCTAGGTGACGTGGGTCATATGGATTCTCATTTTGGTCTGTTTAGAGATAGTGTTAGTGTCGGTGCAAGATAGGTGCACGGTTTGCCACAAACATACCATAGCCTCAGAAATCATTTCAGACGCATCTGATAATACTCCTAGGTGACGAGGCTCAGGTGGATGCTCGTTTTATTCTGTTTGAAGATAGTGCTAATCTTCAAGCAAGGTAAGTGCACAGTTTGTGCCAAATGTCCCATAGGCTCAGAAATTGTTTTGGATGCACCCGATGGAACTCCTAGGTGATGTGGGTCATGTGGAATTTTGTTTCAGTCCATTTGGAGAAGTATTAGTGTCATTGAAAGATACGTGCATGGTTTGCAACAAACGTACCATAGGCTCAGAAATCATTTTTGACGCACCTGGTGGTACTCCTAGGTGACGAGGCTCAAGTGGATGCTCATTTCATTCTGTTTGGAGATAGCGCTAATATTGAAGCAAGGTAGGTGCACGATTTGCACCAAACGTACCATAGGCTAAGATATCATTTTGGACACACCTGATGGCACTCGTAGGTGACGAGGCTCAAGTGAAAGCTTGATTCAGTTCATTTGGAGAAATTGTTAATCTTGATGCAAGATAGGTGCACAATTTGCGCTGAACCTACCATAGGCTCAGCAATCGTTTTGGACACACCCAATGGAACTCCTAGGTGAAGTGGATCATGTGGAATCTCATTTTGTTTTGTTTGGAGACAGTTTAAGTGTCAGTGTAAGATGGGTGCACCTTTTGTGCTAAATGTTCTTTAGGCTCAGAAATCGTTTTGGACGCACCCGATGGTACTCCTAGGTGGCGAGGCTCAAGTGGAAGCCCGATTTAGTCCGTTTGGAGATAGTGCTGATCTTTACGCAAGATAGGTGCACTGTTTGCGCTGAACGTACCATAGGATTAGATATTATTTTGGACACACCCAATATAACTCCTAGGTGACGTGGGTCATCTGGAATTTTGTTTCGATCCATTTGGAGACAGTGTTAGTGTTGGTGCAACATAGGTGCATGGTTTGAACCAAACGTACCATAGGCTCAGAGATTATTTGGGACGCACCCGATGATACTCCTAGGTGACGTGGGTCATCTGGAATTTTGTTTTGGTCCATTTGGAGATAGTGTTAGTGTCGGTGCAACATAGGTGCATGGTTTCAACCAAACGTACCATAGGCTCAGAGATTATTTGGGACGTACCCGATGATACTTCTAGGTGACGAGGCTCAAGTGGATGCTCATTTCATTCCATTTGAAGATATTGTTAATCGTGACCCAAGATAGGTGCACAGTTTGCGCCAAACGTACCATAGGCTTACAAATTGTTTTGGACGCACCCAATGGTACTATAAGGTGATGAGGCTCATGTGGAACGTACCACAGGCTCAGAAATCATTTTGGACGCATTCGGTGGAACTCCTAGGTGACGTGGGTGATGTGGAATCTTGTTTCGGTCTGTTTGGAGACAGCGTTAGTGTCGGTGTAAGATAGGTGCATTGTTTGCGCCAAATGCTCCATAGGCCCAAAAATTGATTTGGACGCACTCGATGGTACTCGAAGGTGACGAGGCTGAATTGGAAGGTCGATTCAGTTCAGTTGTTTATAGTGCTAATCATGATGCAAGATAGGTGACCGGTTTGCGCCGATAGTACCATAGGCTCAGAAATTATTTTGGATGCGTCCGATGGCACTCCTAAGAGATGAGGCTCAAGTGGAAGCTCGATTAAGTCTGTTTGGAGATAGTGCTAATCCTGATGCAAGATAGGTGCACGATTTGCGATGAACATACCACAGGCTCAGAAATCATTTTGGATGCATCCGATGGAAATCCTAGGTGACGTGGGTCATATGGATTCTCATTTTGGTCTGTTTGGAGATAGTGTTAGTGTCGGTGCAAGATAGGTGCACGGTTTGCCACAAACATACCATAGCCTCAGAAATCATTTCGGACGCATCTGATAATACTCCAAGGTGACGAGGCTCAGGTGGATGCTCGTTTTATTCTGTTTGAAGATAGTGATAATCTTCAAGCAAGGTAAGTGCACAGTTTGTGCCAAATGTCCCACAGGCTCAGAAATTGTTTTGGATGCACCCGATGGAACTCCTAGGTGATGTGGGTCATGTGGAATTTTGTTTCAGTCCTTTTGGAGAAGTATTAGTGTCATTGAAAGATACGTGCATGGTTTGCAACAAACGTACCATAGGCTCAGAAATTATTTTTGACGCACCTGGTGGTACTCCTAGGGACGAGGCTCAAGTGGATGCTCATTTCATTTTGTTTGGAGATAGCGCTAATATTGAAGCAAGGTAGGTGCACGATTTGCACCAAACGTACCATAGGCTAAGATATCATTTTGGACACACCTGATGGCACTCGTAGGTGACGAGGCTCAAGTGAAAGCTTGATTCAGTTCATTTGGAGAAATTGTTAATCTTGATGCAAGATAGGTGCACAATTTGCGCTGAACCTACCACAGGCTCAGCAATCGTTTTGGACACACCCAATGGAACTCCTAGGTGAAGTGGATCATGTGGAATCTCATTTTGTTTTGTTTGGAGACAGTTTAAGTGTCAGTGTAAGATGGGTGCACCTTTTGTGCTAAACGTTCTTTAGGCTCAGAAATCATTTTGGACGCACCCGATGGTACTCCTAGGTGGCGAGGCTCAAGTGGAAGCCCGATTTAGTCCGTTTGGAGATAGTGCTGATCTTTACGCAAGATAGGTGCACTGTTTGCGCTGAACGTACCATAGGATCAGAAATTATTTTGGACACACCCAATATAACTCCTAGGTGACGTGGGTCATCTGGAATTTTGTTTTGGTCCATTTGGAGACAGTGTTAGTGTCGGTGCAACATAGGTGCATGGTTTCAACCAAACGTACCATAGGCTCAGAGATTATTTGGGACGCACCCGATGATACTTCTAGGTGACGAGGCTCAAGTGGATGCTCATTTTATTCCATTTGGAGATATTGTTAATCGTGACCCAAGATAGGTGCACAGTTTGCGCCAAACGTACCATAGCCTTACAAATTGTTTTGGACGCACCCAATGGTACTATAAGGTGATGAGGCTCATGTGGAACGTACCACAGGCTTAGAAATCATTTTGGACGCATTCGGTGGAACTCCTAGGTGACGTGGGTGATGTGGAATCTTGTTTCGGTCTGTTTGGAGACAGCGTTAGTGTCAGTGCAAGATAGGTGCATTGTTTGCGCCAAATGCTCCATAGGCCCAAAAATTGATTTGGACGCACTCGATGGTACTCGAAGGTGACGAGGCTGAATTAGAAGGTCGATTCAGTTCAGTTGTTTATAGTGCTAATCATGATGCAAGATAGGTGACCAGTTTGCGCCGATAGTACCATAGACTCAAAAATCATTTTGGATGCACTCGATGGAACTCCTAGGTGGCGTGGCTCGTGTGGAATCTCATTTCGGTCCGTTTGGAGACAATGTTAGCGTCAATGCAAGATAGGTGCACGGTTTGCGCCAAACGTACCATAGGCTCAGAGATCATTTTGGACACACCCAATGATACTCCTAGGTGACAAGGCTCAAGTGGAAGCTTGATTCAGTCTGTTAGGAGATAGTGCTAATCTTGATGCAAGATAGGTGCACGGTTTGCGCTAAATATACCATCGGCTCAGAAATCGTTTTGGATGCACCCGATGGTACTCAAGTGGATGCTCGTTTTGGTCTGTTTGTCAACCTTGATGCAAGATAGGTGGCTGGTTTGGGCCAAACGTTGCACAGGCTCAAAAATCATTTCGGTCACACCCGATGGAACTCCTAGGTGATGTGGTCATGTGGAATCTTGTTTTGGTCTGTTTGGAGATAGTGTTAGTGTCGGTGCAAGATAGGTCCACGGGTTGCACCAAAGGCACCACAGGCCTAAAATTCGATTTGGACGCACTCAATGATACTCCAAGGTGACGAGGATCAATTGGAAGCTTGATTCAGTCCGTTTGTACATAGTGCTAATCTTGATGCAAGATAAGTGCACGATTTGCGCCAAACGTACCACTAGATCAGAAATCATTTTGAATGCATCCGATGGAACTCCTATGTGGCGTGGGTCATGTGGAATCTCATTTTAGTCCATTTGGAGACAGTGTTAGTGTCATTGCAAGATAGGTGTACGGTTTGCGCCAAACATACTATAGGCTCAGAAATCATTCTGGATGCATCTGATGATACTCCTAGGTGACGAGTCTCAAGTGGAAGGTCGATTCAGTCTGTTTGGAGATAGTGCTAATCTAGACGTAAGATGGATTCACGGTTTGCATTGAACGTACAGCAGGCTCGGAAATCATTTTGGACGCATTCGATGGAACTCCTAGGTGACGTGGGTGATGTGAAATCTCGTTTTGGTCCGTTTGGAGACAGCATTAGTTTCGGTGCAAGATAGGTGCACAGTTTGCGCTAAATGCACCATAGTCCCAAAAATCGATTTGGACGCACTCGATGGTACTCCAAGGTGACGAGGCTGAATTGGAAGCTCGATTGAGTCTGGCTATTTATAGTGCTAATCTTGATGCAAGGTAGCTGAACAATTTGCGCCGATAGTACCACAGGCTCAAAAATCATTTTGGACGCACTTGATGGAACTCCTAGGTGAGTGGGTCATGTGGAATCTCGTTTTGGTCCATTTGGAGACAGTGTTAGTGTTAGTGCAAGATAGGTGCACGGTTTGCGCCAAACGTACCATAGTCTCAGAAATCATTTTGGATGCACCCAATGATACTCCTAGGTGATGAGGCTCAAGTCGAAGCTTGATTCAGTCCGTTAGGAGATAGTGCTAATATTGATGCAAGATAGGTGTACGGTTTGCGCTAAACATACCATAGGCTCAGAAATCATTTTGGACGCACCTGATAGAACTCCTTAGTGACATGGGTCATGTGGAATCCCATTTCGGTCTATTTGGTTACAGTGTTAGTGTAGGTGCAAGATAGGTGCATGGTTTGCGCCAAACATACCATAGGCTCCGAAATTGTTTTGGACGCACCCGATTGTAGTCTTAGGTGACGAGGCTCAAGTGAATGCTCGTTTCGGTCTGTTTGTTAATCTTGATGCAAGATAGGTGTCTGGTTTGCGCTGAGGATGCAACAGACTCCAAAATCATTTCAGTCGCACCCGATGAAAATCCTAAGTGACGCGGGTCATGTGGAATCTTGTTCTTGTCCGTTTGGAGATAGTGTTAGTGTCGGTGCAAGTTAGGTGTATAGTATGCACCAAATGTACCATAGGCTCAGAAATCACTTTGGATGGAGCCGATGGTACTCCTAGGTGATGTGGCTCCAGTGGAAGCTCGACTCAGTCTGTTTGAAGATAGTGCTAATCTTGATGTAAGATAGATGCACCATTTGCATCGAACGTGATGTAGGCTTAGAAATCATTTTGGACGCACCCGATAGAACTAATAGGTGACGTGGGACATGTGGAATCTCGTTTTGGTCTATTTGGAGACAGTGTCAGTGTTGGTGCAAAATAGGAGCACGGTTTGCACCAAATGTACCCTAGGCCCAAAAATCGATTTGGACGCACTCGATGGTACTCCAAGGTGACGAGGTTGAATTGGAAGCTCGATTCAGTCCGTCTGTTGATAGTGCTAATCTTGACGCAAGATAGGTGAACGATTTGTGCCGAAAGTACCACAACCTAAAAAATCATTTTGGACGCACCTGATGGAACTCCTAGGTGATAGGGATCATGTGGAATCCCGTTTCGGTCCGTTTGGAGACTGTTTTAGTGTAAGTGCAAGATAGGTGCACGGTTTGCGCCAAACATACCATAGGCTCATAAATTGTTTTGGACACACCCAATGATACTTTTGGGTGACTAGGCTCAATTGGAAGCTTGATTCAGTCCGTTAGGAGATAATGCTAATCTTGACTCAAGATAGGTGCACGGTTTGCGCCAAACATACCATAGGCTCTGAAATCGTATTGGACGCACCCGGTGGTACTCCTAGGTGATGATGCTCAAGTAGATGCTCGTTTCGGTCTGTTTGTTAATCTTGATGCAAGATAGGTGTCCGGTTTGCGCCGAATGTGCCACAGGCTCAAAAATCATTTTGGACGCACCCGATGGAACTCCAAGTGACGTGGGTTATGTGGAATCTTGTTTCGATGCGTTTATAGATACTGTTAGTGTCGGTAAAAGATAGGTGCACAGTTTGCACCAAACGTACCCTAACTCATAAATTGTTTTGGACGCATCTGATGGTACTCCTTGGTGACGAGGCTCAAGTGGAAGCTCGATTCACTCCATTTGGAGATAGTGCTAATCTTGACACAATATGATTGCATGATTTGCGTTGACCATACCGCTGACACAGAAATCATTTTGGATTCACCTGATAGAACTCCTAGGTGATGTGGGTCATATGGAACCTAATTTTAGTCCGTTTGGAGACTGTGTTAGTGTCGGTGCAAGATAGGTGTATGGTTTGTGCCAAACGTACCACGAGCTTAGAATCATTGTGGACGCCCCCGATGGTACTCCTAGGTAATGAGGCTCAAGTGGAAGCTCGATTCAGTGCGGTTCGAGGCTCAAGTGGAAGCTCATTTTAGTTCGTTTAGAGACAATGCTAATCCTGACGCAAGATAGGTGCATGGTTTGGCCCAAATGTACCATGGCCTCAGAAACCATTTCAGACATAGCGGATGGAACTCCTATGTGATGTGGGGCATCTAGAATCTCGTTTCGGTTCGTTTAGAGTCAGTGTTAGTGTTAGTGAAAGATACGTGACTGGTTTGTGCCAAACGTATCATAAGCACAGGAATCATTTTGGACGCACCCGAAGGCACTCCTAGGTTACGAGGCTCAAGTGAAACTCATTGTAGTCCGTTTGGAGATAGTGCTAATCTTGACCCAAGATAGGTGCATCGTTTGGGCCGAAAGTTCCATAGGCTTGGAAATTATTTTGGACGCACCGGATTGAATTCCTAGGTGCCGTGGGTCATGTGGAATCTCATTTCGGTCTGTTTGGAGACAATGTTAGTATGAGTGCAAGATAGGTGAATGCTTTGCGCCAAACGTACCATTAGTTCAAAAATCATTTTGGACGCACCTGATGGCACTCCTAGGTTGTGAGGCACAAAGTGGAAGCTCATTATAGTCCATTTCGAGATAGTGCTAACCTTGACGCAAGATGGGTGGACGGTTTGCGCCGAGCGTACCATTGGCGCGGAAATCATTTTGGATGCACCAGATGCAACTCCTAGGTAACGTGGGTCATCTGGAATCTCATTCGGTCTATTGCAAGATAGTGTAAGTGTCGGTGCAAGATAGGTGCACCGCTTGTGGCAAAATAACATGGCCTTAGAAATCATTTTGGATGCACCCGATGGTACTCCTAGGTGACGAGGCTAAAGTGGAAACTCGATTCAGTCTATTTGGAGATAGTGCTAATCTTGACGCTAGATATGTGCACGGTTTGCGCCGATCGTACCATAGGCTCTGAAATCATTTTTGATGCACCCGATGGAATTTCTAGATGACGCGGATCATGTGGAATCTTGTTTCGGTCTGTTTGGAGACAGTGTTAGTGTCCGTGCAAGATTGGTGCATGGTTTGCACTAAACGTACCATAGGCACAGAAATCGTTTTGGACGCACCAGATGGCACTCTTAGGTTCGAGGCTCAAGTGGAAGTTCATTTCAGTTCATTTGGAGACAGTGCTAATCCTAATGCAAGATATGTGCACGGTTTGGGCCAAACATACCATGGCCTTAGAAATGATTTTTGATGCACCGGATGGAACTCCTAGGGACGTGGGTCATGTGAAATCTCGTTTCGGTCCATTTGGAGACAGTCTTAGTGTCAGTGCAAGATAGGTGAATGCTTTGCGCCAAATATAACATAGGCCCATAAATCATTTTGGACGCACCCGATGGCAGTCCTAGGTTGTGAGGCTCAAGTGGAAGCTCATTTTAGTCCGTTTCTAGATAGTGCTCATCTTGACGCAAGATAGGTGCACAGTTTGCACCGAACGTACCATTAGCTCAAAAATCATTTGGAATCCCGTTCGGTCTGTTTTGAGACAGTGTAAGTGTTGGTGTAAGATTGGTGCATAGGTTGTGCCAAACATAACATAGCCTTATAAATCATTTTGGACACACCCAATGTGTCGGTGTTTGGACCCGAGGGGGTCCTAAACCAACGAGTAAATGCTGCGTGTCTCTTTCCTGGATGGTGATGCAAGGAGAACACATGGGGGTTTATCCTGGTTCGGGCAAAAGAAGGCCCTACGTCCAGCGGGGGGGAGAAGTTTGTATTTCCTTGCACCAAAGTGCTCGTGTAGGGGTTACAAGCATGCGAGAGAGGGCGTCGAGCCCAAGTCTCAAAGAGAGGAAAAAGAGGACAAGGGTGATTGCTTGAGATATCGATCTCTATCTTGTGTCTTGCCTGTTGTCTCTTGTTTTTCCTTCATTGTCCCTCCCGTTGTAGAACCCTGGCCTGCCCTTTTATAGGGCGAGAGGAGGCCAAGACGACGGGGAGCCTTGAGGTGATGTTTTGTCGATTCCTGTTGAGCTGACCGTAGCGACATGCTCTGGGAATGGCCGGCCATCCCTGGACACCATGGCGTCGTGGGAGACGGGATGACGAAATGACCCGGAGCGCCGTGCCACACCGTCCTTCCCTTGCCGTTGAACTGTGCCGAGCGTCGGGGTTGGGTCGAGGCCGGGTCAAGACCGGATGGATAAGGCCGAATCCCCAAGATTGCAGAGAACGGGCCTTGTCTTATCCTCCCTCGAGGGTGATCGATGGTAAACAGTGTGCGGTAAGGTGGGTATAGTGATGGTTTTCACCTCCCATCACGGGATGGACGGTAAAACAGTGTGATCTGACACGGGCATTGTTCCCACATCGATCCTAGTTGCAGCCATGCCGGTAGGTGGTAGTAGGTAACCACATTAAATGCTATGGCTTTTGTCCTAGGGTAGGTAAAGAGGAGTCGAGGCGCTCGACCCGGGCTCACACGAGTCGGAGTTTTTCCCAGTGGGTGGACGAGCCTCGCGCGGGTCAGAGCGCTGTCGAGGTACCTTGCTGTACGGGATGGGGCGCGGTCGAGGCGCCCCGTCGAGCGGGTCTCGTACGAGTCGGAGCCGAAGCGCGGTCGAGGCGCCCCGTCGAGCGGGCCTCGTATGAGTCGGAGCCGAAGCGCGGTCGAGGTGCCCCGTCGAGCGGGCCTCGTACGAGGCGGACTGGATACGCGGTCGAGGCGGGCTGCCTTTTATTGCGGTTTCAGTCGTTTTAGTTTTTTATTAGCGATGGATGTGGGTACCCCCGTACTGTTGGTACCGATAGTAGCCCCCGAGCCTTTAGGTGAGTGTGTGATCACTCTCCCAGAGGTTTGTTTGAACTGGAGTCGTAGCGTCATGATTTTTTCTGGTGCGGGCGCGCGAGCGCACCCGCCGGGTGTAACCCCTGAGGCCTCGGTGGAGTGTTGAGACTCCTCCGAGGTCTTGTATTCATTTTATTGGGGAATGATTCGTTGCGGTCAAGCCCCCGAGCCTTGCGCGCACGAGGTCGATCAGAGTCCCGGCCGTCTTTTGCTGTGCGACCCTCACGCTCCTCCTTTAGGAAGGAGGAGGAGGGGTGGGGAACGCCGTACTACCACTGTTTGGGCGAGTTCTGACGATCTCCGATGAGCTGCTAGCGGGGGAATTCGAGTGAGAGCCCGTGCCCCAGTCGTTAGGGGTCGGCTAGTGGCCCGGAGGCGCTCTCAAAGATGCCAAGAAGTGGTCGTGTGGATCTCGATTCCCTACGACAGGATTTGAGAGCTTGGTGCCTCCCCCGAGGGAATTTCTACGTGGACCTCCTCCTTTGGCCTCGAATATGTCTTGGGGTGCCTCAAGAGCGTGGCTCGAGCCCTGGCCATGTACGGGCGCACCCTTGGTCGTCCCTAATTCTGTTACTCGAGGGCAGCTGTCGAACCTTGGTCGAGGGCCAGCTTTCGATCCCTCAAGGTTTAGGTTTCTGCGGTCGAGCCCCCGAGCCTCGCGCGCACAAGGTCGATTAGAGTCCTGGCCGTCTTTTGCTGTGCGACCCTCATGCTCCTCCTTCAGGAAGGAGGAGGGGTGGGGAATGCTGTACTACCCCTGTTTGGGCGAGTTCCGACGATCTCCGGTGAGCTGCTAGCGGGGGAATTCGAGTGAGAGCCCGTGCCCCAGTCGTTAGGGGTTAGCTAGTGGCCTAGAGGCACTCTCAAAGATGCCAAGAAGTGGTCATGTGGATCTTGATTCCCTGTGACAGGATTCGAGGGCTCGGTGCCTCCCCCGAGGGGATTCCTACATGGATCTCCTCCTTTGGCCTTGAATACGTCCTAGGGTGCCTCGAGAGCATGACTCGAGCCCTGGCCATGTACAGGCGCACCCTTGGTCGTCCCTAACTCTGTTACTCGAGGGCAGCTGTCGAACCCTGGTCGAGGGCTAGCTTTCGATCCCTCAAGGTTTAGGTTTCTGCGGTCGAGCCCCCGAGCCTCGCGCACACGAGGTCGATCAGAGTCCCAGCCGTCTTTTGCTGTGCGACCCTCACGCTCCTCCTTCAGGAAGGTGGAGGACGGGTGGGGAACGCCATACTACCCCTGTTTGGGCGAGTTCCGACGATCTCCGGTGAGCTGCTAGCGGGGGAATTTGAGTGAGAGCCCGTGCCCCAATCGTTAGGGGTCGGCTAGTGGCCCGGAGGCGCTCTCAAAGATGCCAAGAAGTGGTCGTGTGGATCTCGATTCCCTACGACAGAATTCGAGGGCTCAGTGCCTCCCCCGAGGGGATTCCTACGTGGACCTCCTCCTTTGGCCTCGAATACGTCCTGGGGTGCCTCGAGAGCGTGGCTCGAGCCCTGGCCATGTACGGTGAGCCCTGGCAGCTGTCGAACCCTAGTCGAGGGCTAGCTTCCACTCCCTCGAGGCTCATACCGGGCTCAGGGCCTGTTTCCCAGGTATCTGGGAATATCCGTCCGCAGATCCCTTCCCCGCCCGTTAGTCGGGCACGTCTTTTTAGGAGGGGAGGCGAGATCGTCGCGGTAGTGGGCGACGTGGCGTACGGTTATGACGTGGGGGACGGCCACGTGCCCAACTCCTATGAGATGTAAGGAAACGGTTAGGTGGGCACATTTAATGCGGGAAACTATTCCTACCTTTTCACACGGCCGTTGGGCTTCCGCCTGGGCATATAAAATCAAGGCCTAGGGGTCTGCGTTCCCCACCGTTCCCTTGCGCTCCTGCAATCTTCTGCCTCAGACAACCCTTGCCTTATTGCGCTCTCCGCCCGCATCGCTGCCGCCACCGCATCCTCTTCGTCCACCCCCCTTCCGACAGCATCGATGGCAGGAAAGTGCCAGATCCTCCCCACCGACGACTGGGCCACCTCCTCGGTGACGGAGAGGAGGTTGGAAGAGTTGGTTGAGGACGGGCTGCTACGGCCAAGGACGAGCCAGTCGCAGCCGGAGTGGATCGCGCCGCCTCCTGCCCACCAGGAGCCGGCGCCCCCCGAAGGGTACGTGGTGAGCTTTGTCTGCTTCCACGAGCGGGGGTTTGGTGTGCCGGCGTCCGTCTTCATGCGCGCGCTCCTCCACTACCACCAGGTGGAGCTTCACCACCTTGTCCCCAATGCCGTAGCGCAGGCCGCCATCTTTGCGGCGGTCTGCCAGGGCTACCTTGGGGTGGAGCCGCAGTGGAACCTGTGGCTTCACCTTTTCAAGTCCGAGCTCTTCGCCAAGAAGGCGGGGGAGAAGGGCGTCCTGTGCGCGGCTCGAGTAGGGAGCTACGTCCTGCAGGTGAGATCGAGCCGGGCGGATTTGTACATCCCGGCTCGCCTCATCTCTTCGAAAAGTGGGTGGCACGAGGGTTGGTTCTACCTCCGCAACGATGAAAATCAGTTGCCGAGGTACACCGGCCGCGTGTTGACCGCTCGAGAGGATCGCTGGACATACGGAGTGCCGGAAGCCGAGAAGCCATGCCTGGACCCGCTGCTGGCGGTGCTGCAGCAGCTTCGCCTTCGGGGCTTGATGGCTGCGGCGGTGGTCACGGCCTTCCATCGCCGCAGAGTGATGCCGTTGTGCCGGCGTCGTCTCCGCCTCGATCAGATGACTCCGGAGGCATCTCTGGAGGGGACCCGGATGTCCCACGAATCCCTTGCCCTCGAGGAGGTCCTCCGACGAGCGTGCCAGATGGTTGGGAACTTCAAGGTGGAGGAGGCTAACTAGGTCCCCATGAGACCTACCGAAGGGTTCGAGCCCGTGGTACGTATCTTAGGGCTAGTATGTTTGCTAATTTCGTTTATTTTTGGATTTCGCTGATTTGGTCAATGCCGGCACGTAGGATTTGTCGGTGCTACGGGAAACACGTCCGCCAGTCCTAGAGGACCGGCCCGCCTAGGAGGCTGAACGCCAGCATGCCTCCAAGAAGAAGCAAACCAAGGAGATGGCCAAGAAGCGGGCAATCCGCAGGGCCAAAGAGGCGGAGGCATTGAAGAAGCTCCGGCACCGGCAGACCATCAACGGGGTCCCCCTGGCGCCGTCGCCTCTGAGACGATCTCGGGGGAGGACGACGACAGCAGTGGCGAAGACGATGACGCCCTATCACGGTATGAGACCACGACCGGACTGGGGGACCTTCCCGACATTCACCGCCTGGTGGAACCCATCAGGGGGGCGTCCTCCTCGGTCGTCGTGGTCAAGGAGTCCGAGGAGGAGGAGAAGACGGAGAAGGAGATAGGCCCCTCGACGGGAGGGGCCGCTTTACCCCAAACCCAGCAAGAGGGGTCAACGGGGATGCCCGCACCAGCCCAGGCCCCGCAAGCTCGGGCAGGGGCTAGGATGGCGGTACCGGCGTTGTCATCGGTGGTGGCGTCGGCAGGCGTGAGAACCCGGGGCCAGCTGGCCTCGGAGGCACAGAAGGCGCAGGGCGGTGCATCGGTCAGGGCCCCCAGGAGTGCCTGACCTGCTGGTGAGGCCACTGCGAGGCCACAATCGGCCGCCCCGGGAGGCTCGGGTCGCACGGGGTCGAGGCCCTTGGTGCCGATTTCTAGGTAAGCATTTCTGCTTGGTTGTTCTGCCTTTCTCTAGGTCCGTTGGCTGACATTTCTTCTCACTTTGCAAGTTAAAGCGGAAGGCGGAGCCGATGGGGCCTACCCCCGTGAAGTCGCTGCGGGCCAGCGCCGTTGTCCTTAACCGGACGATAGAGCAGGATACGGCCTGGGTCCGGCAGGTCGAGGCCGCGAAGGGGTGCCTGCGACAATGGCAGGGGCAGCGGATGCCACGGTGGTTGCTGGCCCTGATCCTGCCGTGGAGGGGTCCGAACCGGCGAAGATAGTGGTGCCCGGTGCGGTCGAGGCAGGGCCTAGGTCATCGACGACGGCCGAGGCTGTCGTCGAGGTCGCGACGGGCGAGGCACCCGTCCGCGGCGCGGAGCGGGCGGGTGCTGACGTGACCATGGAGGAGGTCGCGTCGGTGTCGGGGCAGGAGGAGGCCCTGGCAAGGGGGTCGTGGCCGCAACAAGACCCATCAGTGGAGCCAGCGGGTACGGTGGAGGGCGGGGTGGTCGAGCCCCTGACCGGAGCACCAAAAGAAGAGGCGCCGGCTTTGAGGGCACCAACGGTAGAGGCGCGGGTACCGGAGCTATCGTCGGTCGAGGCGCCGGCTCCGGAGGCGCCGGTGGTTGAGGGGCCAGTTCCCTTAGGAGGGCGAGCACCCATGACTGTGGACCTTACCCTCGACGACACCCCCCTGGACAAAGGGAAACAAGTGATGGGGGTCGAGGGGGGCGAGGCCGCGGATCAGGCCGGTGCCTCGACGGTCGTTGGAGAGGCAGAAACTGCGGGCGAGGCCGGTCCTTCCGCGGGACCGGGAGACGCCCTGGCCGGGTCGTCGTCGTCATGGCCCGACATCACCGCGCTGGCGATAGCGCGGGCAGAGGCGAAGATACCGAGGTAGGGGGGCCGTCCCTCTAGTTTAGGGACGCTGCAAACCCCGACGCTGAGCCCATCTTCGTCCTGAACGATAAAGATGAAGTGCACCGATGGGAGTACCTCGAGGGCGTCCGCCAGCACCTTGATCGGTTGCTTAGAGTGGCGTCCGAGGCCGTGCGGAGTACGCGAGATGCCACCGAGGTATGATCGACCCGTCGTCTTTCTCCGTGGTTTTCTTGGTGTCTTTTTTCCCTCGGCTTTTTAACCTTTTCAGTTTTTTCGGATTGCGTTCAGGAGCTGAATGAGTACTCCCGCCGCAAGTCACTATTCATCCGGGATGAGAGTGGCGTGTGGGCCGCGCTGTCTCAACAACGGGTCCTGGTCGAGGAGGCCTAGAAATGGCTTTCCGATCGGAACGCCGAAATGGCTGAGCTGCGCGTCGTGTACGCGGTGGTGAAGGAGGAGGCGATGTAGGCTTGGGCGGTCGAAGCCGTGATGCGCACTGACATGGACAAGGCTCGGGAGGAGGCTGCCCAAGCCCACAGGGATCTAGAGCCCCTATCGAGACGGGTGAAGGAGCTCGAGGAGAATGTCTCCCAGGTTAGCCGTCAGCGCGACGCCCTCAACGTCGAGGTCGAGCAGGCCACCACTCGTTCTGATGCTCAGAAGGACAAGGTCACGACGCTAAAGGGAGCCGTCCAAGAGAAGGACGCAGCTCTTGAGTCTGCTCGGCAAGAGATCGAGGCGCTAAAGGCGACCATCGGTGACAAGGACAGCGCCCTCCTAGGGCTCGAGCGGACGTGTGGGGGGCTTTGCAACGAGGTCGTGGACCTGCAGACCCATATCGAGGGTAAGTGTGATTGTTACGGCCACAACGTTGAGGGCCTCGTGTTGGGTATTAATTTGTTTATCGTGTTTCAGAGCTGGAGAGGGAGAATCGAGAGGCCCAATCTTCTGCCAACTCCTTCCAGAGCCTCCTCGAAGCCGAGATCCGGAGGACCCAGCTGCTCCAGGGCGCGATCACCACCGTGTGTGATGGCCTGGGGGTCGAGCCCGATGCCGACACCGGGGAAGATGTTCCGGGGAACTCCTTCGTCCGTCAGATGGTGGCGCTGGGCCGCCTTGCCCGGGAGAAGATACGGGACGACCTCTATCACGACGTAAAGAGGGCGCTGACCGTCGTCCGTTCAGGGTTTGTGTTCGACATGAAGCTCGTCGCTGAGGGCTTCATCACAGACCTAGATCGGACGGACGAGGAGAACGAGGATGCCTGCCTGGAGCTGATTGAAGCCGCGGAAGAGCCTGGAAGCCGTCTGGCCTCGCTTTTTGAAGCCGAGGTGGTTTCGCCTGCTGACGATGAGGGCCTGTGAGCCAAATCTGGGCATGAAGACCCATGTAATAAGTTAGTATTTTGAATTTTGGTCGTGGTGGCCTCGAAGGCCCTAAGAACTCGAAACATAAACCGGTTTGTGGTTAATTTAGTTTTATTCGAGCTTTTCTTCCCTTTATCGCTTGGATCGTGTTCTCGCATGATTTGCTTAGCACGCAGTTGCATCCTTTGGCGTAAGGGAGCGAGTGGAGGTACCGTAGCCTCGGGGGCGTAAGTGATCTCACGGCTCAACTGCCCTCGAGCTTCAGGGTGATGTTGCGTCCTTGTAAATCGTGTGAGAGCCTGATCTAAGCGACAGGGGGTATGTTCTTTTTCAAAGTTAGGAACCGTTATTTAGATCTCCCTAGCATGAAGTCGCACCTCTAAAAGGTGTGAGGGGTGAGTGGAGGTACCGTAGCCTCAGAGGCGTAGGTGATACTCCTGACTCGAGAGCCCTTTCGAACCTTAGGGTGCTCTTGCAGCGAAGTCGATCTAAGAAGCGGTTCTTAAATTTAAAAAATAGCATAAGTTTTTTCGGGGACTGGGGGGTTCCCCCCTTGTAGCCCCCGAGGAAGGGTCGATTCTGGGAGTGCAGAGTCGATCCTTCCTCATTGTGAAACGAAAGTTTGAACATCGCTGTATTCTTTATTGACGAAAAAGAAATTATAGAGCCTCGAGGCTTTTTAAGGAGAGAAGCGACGTATCTGTTCAATGTTCCAAGCGTTGGTGAGGATTTCGCCCTTCTTGTTGGATAGCTTGTAGGTGCTCGGCTTTAGTACTTCTGCGATGATGTACGGCCCTTCCCGTGGTGGCATGAGCTTGTGCCGTCCCTTGGTGTTCTGGTTCCGCCGTAGGTCCAAGTCACCGACGTTGAGGTCATGGTTGCGGACGTGTCTGTCGTGGTAGTGTCGGAGACCCTGCTGGTACCTGGCAGAATGCAACAGAGCCACATCTCGGGCTTCCTCGAGCTGGTCGAGGGCGTCCTGTCCTGTGGCGTCGTTATTTCTTTCGTTGTAGCCCTTCAACCTTAGGGATCCGTATTTTATATCAGTTGGGAGCATAGCCTCAGACCCATAGACTAAGAAGAACGGAGTGAACCCTGTGGCTCGACTCGATGTTGTTCTTAGGCTCCACAGGACCGAGGGTAGCTTGGCAGTCCAAGGCGTGCTCGGTGACTTCCCTGGGTATGCCCGGCATATCCGAGGGACTCCACGCAAAGATGTCGACGTTTGCGCAGAGAAAGTCGACGAGCACTATTTCCTATTTAGGATCGAGGGTGGCGCTGACATTCGGCGCCTTTCCCTTGGGATCAGCGGGGTCGAGGGGTACAAGTTTAACATCTTCCGTGGGCTCAAAGCTGCCTGCATGGCGTTTTGGGTCGGGAATTGCATTGGCGAGGCCGTCGAGGTCTGCAGCCAAGATCGCCGACTCCAAAATAGCCTCGTCGTGCTCGACGCACTCGACGTCGCACTCGTAGGCATGTTCATATGAGGGCCCTACAGTGATGACACCGTTTGGGCCTGGCATCTTGAGCTTGAGGTAGGTGTAGTTCGGGATTGCCATGAACCTGGCGTAGCATGGGCGCCCTAGGATAGCGTGGTACGTTCCACGGAATCCGACTACTTCGAAAGTGAGAGTCTCCTTTTGAAGTTGGCCGGTGTGCCAAAGCAAACAGGCAGATCGACCCGTCCGAGGGGTTCCGCCCATTTCCCTAGCACGACTCCGTGGAAGCCCCCGACGCTAGGTTGGAGGCACGCTCTCTCGACCCCCAGAAGGTCAAGGGTCTAGGAGTAGATGATGTTGAGGCTGCTTCCGCCGTCCATGAGCACCTTGGTGAGGCGTGTGTTGGCGATGACGGGGTCAACAACGAGCGGATAGACTCCTGGGTTGGTGACGTAGTCTGGGTGGTCGTCACGGTCGAAAGTGATGGCCACCACAGACCAATCAAGGAAGCGGTGGACTGCCGTTTGTACGGAGAAAACCTCACGCGCGTTCTCGCTTGCGCTGACGTGCCGAGAGGCGGGTCGAGGGCCCTCCGTAGATCATGAAGTAGTCGTGGATCTCGGGGAATCCCTCGTCCTTGTCGTCACTCTTAGGGTCCTCCGTCTTGTCGTCCTTCTTGACGCTGGTACCCCCAAAGTACCTGTGAAGCATATGACAGTCTTCGAGGTTATGGTTAGTGAGTCCCTTGTGGTAGGGACACAGTTCTTTGAGCATTTTGTCGAGGACGCCCCCGCCGGGGGGGGGCTCGAGGCCTTTTGTGCTCGGTAGCAGCGATGAGCTCATCGGCCGGGGCCTCGAGCTTGCCCTGCTAGCCTTTCATGTTCTTGCGGTTGTTTCTCTTGGAGCCCCGGGTGGAGTTTGCGGGATCGTCAACCTTCTGCTCCCCCCTTTCCGGGTCGCCACCAAAGATTGCACCAACCACCTCCTCGCCGGTGGCGAAGTTGGTGACAATGTCCATTAACCCGTTGGCAGTGAGTGGAGTGTTATGACCCAATTCTCAGACCAACTCTTTACAGGTGGTGCAGGAGAGGAAGGCCATAATTACGTTGGAGTCGGTGACGTTGGGGAGCTCGGTACGCTGCTAGGAGAAGCACCGGATGTAATCCCGGAGGGATTCACCTGGTTTCTGCTTGTAGCTCCGGAGGTCCCACGAGTTGCCGGGGCACATGTAGGTCCCCTTGAAATTTCCCTCAAACACCCTCACGAGATCATCCCAGTCATGGATCTGTCGAGGTGGGAGATCCTCGAGCTAGGCTCGGGCGGTGTCGAAGAGGAACAGGGGGAGTTGTCGAATGATGACCCGGTCGTCGGTGGCCCCGCCCAGCTAACACGCCAAGCAGAAATCGGCAAGCCAAAGTTCGGGTTTGGTTTCGTCGTTGTACTTGGTGAGAGTCGTAGGGGGGCGAAATCAAGCCGGGAGCACCATCTCACGGATAGCCTTACTGAAGACCCGAGGACTCGGGGGCTCGGGTGAAGGGCTACGATCTTCCGAACTGTCGTAGCGTCCGCCCCTGTGGACGTGGTAGCCTCGAGGCACGCCATCACCGTGCTTGCGCGTGAGACGCTCGACGATGTTGCCACGGGTGTCTCGAGGCTCGTGGTCGTTGGTGGTGGGCTCAAAGGCCGAAGCTACCTAGTTTCGCCGGGCAGGCTCGGGGTGAACCGAGGCTTCCCTCTCCTGTCGGGAGGGCTCGATGATCCACTCCGAGGCTGCCTCGCATCGCCTCGAGGCAGAGCTCTCGCCCTGCTGCATGGCGACGGTCTCAAGGAGTTCTCGGATTTCATCTCGAGCCCAATGGGCATCGGGGTTTGACGGCTCGGGCATGTTGCGGAGGAGCATGGCGGCGGCGACGACGTTCTGGCTGGCTCGAGCGAAAACCAGGGGGTCGACCACCCGGTCCTCGTTGATGCGACGGTTGACGTCGTGAGCTCTCTCACGAGCTCTCCCGCCAAGTGCGCGTTCTGCATGCTCACGCTCGAGGGTTTGTTGGAGTAGATCCAGGTTTTCCTATTCCTCGTCAAGCCTGTCCTGCAACTCACGAATCTGCTCGAGCTGCGTTCCTTGATCCACAAGGAACTGAGGGTCGTCTCGCTCAGCAGGAAGCTCGACATGAGGTGGCGTGTGCCTTCCTTCGACTAGCTCTTCGTCCTCTGATTCCAAAGTGCTTTCAACATCGATGTTGAAGCATTCGTGGGTCGGATCATAGGTGTCGTCAGCCGAGTCGGAGTCAGAAGCGCCAAAGTAGTAGTATGACGGGGGAATGTGTGGCTGTTGCAAATCGTCACTAGGGTTGCGACGTTGAGAAGTAGTCACATGGGGCTCTGTTTTCGGTGTCTCTGTAGAGTCCCGATAATCAGAAGCCGGTGTGGATGCAACGAGGTCCAGAGTGGAGCGTAGATGGTGCCTGGGGAGTTCCTCATAAGTACTCATGCGAGTGCTCACAGAAGATGCGTATACCCGGGCAGCCGAGTCTAGCCCAAACAGGAATGGTTATGGAGATGTTGCTACCCGTGCCGAAATGGATGCTCTGGATAGTGGTGTCTCACCGGACGAGGGAGCGGCGGGATTCTCTGTTGGCATGTTACCTCAGTCAAGCTCGTCCTACCCAAACCTTCCACAAGGAGATCTAGGCCAGCGCCTGGCTGGGGGGTGCCAGACCGGGGGATCCCATCACCCTCCGCGAGGTGAAGACGGTGGTTGTACCGGGCTCGTCGTCGTCGGGCGGCCTGCGCTCGCCTAGAGCGACGGTACTGGCGAATTGCTCCCCCGGGCTAGGAGAGCTCATAGTCCTCGTCGGTTGGGTGCCTGGGTGGAAGTAGGACCATATCGTAGCCATAGCCAAGCGACATGAACTCCAAACTCCCAAACCAGATCACCGTGGCCAACGTAATAGGGTGTTCGGGGTCAGCCATCCAGGAAAAAAGGCGAGAAAGCGACGTTGGCACGCAGCGGTCCCCTACCTGGCACGCCAACTGTCGGTGTTCAGACCCGAGGGGGTCCTAAACCAATGAGTAAATGCTGTGTGTCTCTTTCCTGGATGGTGATGCAAGGAGAACACACGGGGGTTTATCCTGGTTCGGGCAAAAGAAGGCCCTACGTCCAGCGGGGGGGGAGAAGTTTGTATTTCCTTGCACCGAAGTGCTCGTGTAGGGGTTACAAGCATGCGATAGAGGGCGTCGAGCCCAAGTGTCAAAGAGAGGAAAAAGAGGACAAGGGTGATTGCTTGAGATATCGATCTCTATCTTGTGTCTTGCCTGTTGTCTCTTGTTTTTCCTTCGTTGTCCCTCTCGTTGTAGAACCCTGGCCTGCCCTTTTATAGGGTGAGAGGAGGCCAAGACGACGGGGAGCCTTGAGGTGATGTTTTGTCGATTCCTGTTGAGCTGACCGTAGCGACGTGCTCTGGGAATGGCCGGCCATCCCTAGACACCCTGGCGTCGTGGGAGACGAGACGGTGAAATGACCCGGAGCGCCGTGCCACACCGTCCTTCCCTTGTCATTGAACTGTGCCGAGCGTCGGGGTTGGGTCGAGGCCGGGTCGAGACCGGATGGATAAGGCCGAATCCCCGAGATTGTGGAGAACGGGCCTTGTCTTATCCTCCCTCGAGGGTGATCGATGGTAAACAGTGCACGGTAAGGTGGGTACAGTGACGGTTTTCACCTCCCATCACGGGATGGGCGGTAAAACAGTGTGATCTGACACGGGCATTGTTCCCACGTCGATCCTAGTTGCACCCATGCCGGTAGGTGGTAGTTGGTAACCACATTAAATGCTATGGCTTTTGTCCTGGGGTAGGTAAAGAGAAGGAGTCGAGGCGCTCGACCCGGGCTCACGCGAGTCGGAGTTTTTCCCAGTGGGCGAACGAGCCTCGCGCGGGTCGGAGCACCGTCGAGGTACCTTGCTGTACGGGATGGGGCGCAGTCGAGGCGCCCCGTCGAGCGGGCCTCGTACGAGTCAGAGTCGGAGCACGGTCGAGGCGCCCCGTCAAGCGGGCCTCGTACGAGTCAGAGCCGAAGCACGGTCGAGGCGCCCCGTCGAGCGGGCCTCGTACGAGGCGGACTGGATACGCGGTCGAGGCGGGCTTCCTTTTATTGCGGTTTCAGTCGTTTTAGTTTTTTATTAGCGATGGATGTGGGTACCCCCGTACTATTGGTACCGACACAATGGTACTCCTAGGTGATGAGGCTCAAGTGGAAGCTCGATTCAGTCCATTTGGAGATAGTGCTAATCTTGATGCAAGATAGGTGCATAGTTTGCACCGAATGTACCATAGGCTCAAAAATCATTTTGGACGCACCTGATGGAACTCTAAGATGACATGGATCATATGGAGTCTCACTTCGGTCCATTTCGAGACAGTGTTAGTGTCGGTGCAAGATAGGTGCACGGTTTGTGCCAAACATACCATAGGCACAGAGATCATTTTGGATGCTCTAGATGGCACTCCTAGGTTTGAGGCTCAAATGGAAGCTCATTTCAGTCCGTTTGGTGATGGTGCTAATCGTGACCCAAGATAGGTCACGGTTTGGGCTGAAAAGTCCATAGGCTTGGAAATCGTTTTAGACGCACCGGATTGAACTCCTGACGTGGGTCATGTTGAATATCATTTTTGTCCATTTGGAGACAGTGTTTGTGTCGGTGCAAGTTAGATGCACGGTTTGCGCCAAACGTATTACAAGCTCAGAAGTCATTTTGGATGCACCCGATGGCACTCCTAGGTTGTGAGGCTCAAGTGGAAGCTCATTTTAGTCCATTTCGAGATAGTGCTCTTTTGACGCAAGATAGGTGCACGGTTCACGCTGAACATAGCATAGGCTCAAAAATGGTTTTGGACACATCGGATGCAGCTCCTAGGGGACGTGGGTCATGTGCAATCTCGTTTGGTCCGTTTGGAGACAGTGTAAGTGTCTTTGCAAGATATGTGCACAATTTGCGCCAAACATAACATAGCCTTGAAATCATTTTGGATGCACCCGATGGTACTCCTTGGGACGTGGCTCGACTAGAAGCTCAATTCAGTCCTTTTGGAGATAGTGCTAATCTTGACACAAGATAGGTGCACGGTTTGCGCTGAACGTACCACAGGCTCAAAAATGGCATTGGATGCACCCGATGGAACTCCTAGGTGACGTGGGTCATGTGGAATCTCATTTCGGTCCATTTGGAGATAGTGTTAGTGTTGGTGCAAGATAGGTGCATGGTTTGCACCAAACGTAACATAGGCACATAAATCGTTTTGGATGCACCCGATGCCACTCCAAGTTTACGAGGCCCAAGTGGAAGCTTATTTCAGTCCGCTTGGAGATAGTTCTAACCCTGACGCAAGATAGGTGCATGGTTTAGGCCAATTGTAAAATGGCCTCGAAAACCATTTTGGATGTAGGGATGGAACTTCTAGGTGACGTGCATCATCTAGGATCTTGTTTCGATCTGTTTAGAGATAGCGTTAGTCCCGAGGCAAGATACGTGAATGGTTTGGCGCAAAACATACCATAATCTCAGAAATCATTTTAGACGCACCCGATGGCACTACTTGGTTGCGAGGCTCAAGTGGAAGCTCATTTCAGTCCGTTTGGAGATAGTGCTAATCTTGACGCAAGATAGGTGCACGGTTCGGGCCAAACGTACCATGATCACTAAAACCACTTTGGACGTAAGAGGAACTCCAAGCTGACATGGGTCATGTGGAATCTCGTTTCGATCCGTTTGGAGACAGTGTTAATATCAGTGCAAGATAGGTGAATGCTTTGCGCCAAACATACCATAAGCTCAGAAATCATTTTGGACGCACCCGACGGCACTCCTAGGTTGTGAGGCTCAAGTGGAAGCTCATTTCAGTCTGTTTCAAGATAGTGTTGATCTTGATGCAAGATAGGTACATGGTTTGCACTAAACGTACCATTGGCTCAGAAATCTTTTTGGACGCACCGGATGGAACTTCAAGCTGACGTAGATCATGTGGAATGTCATTTCGGTCCATTTGGAGACTGTGTTAGTGTCGGTGCAAGATAGGTGCACGGTTTGCGCTAAATGTAACATAGGCACATAAATCATTTTGGATGCACCTGATGGCACTCCTAGGTTGCGAGGCCCAGGTGGATGCTCATTTTAGTCCATTTGGAGACAATGCTAGTCTTGACGCAAGATAGTTTCATGGTTTGGGCCAGGCGTACTATGGCCGCAAAAACCATTTTGGACGCACCTGATGGCACTTTTAGGTTCGAGGCTCAAGTGGAAGTTCATTTCAGTCCGTTTGGAAATAGAGCTAATCTCGACGCCAGATAGGTGCATGGTTTGGCCCAAACGTACCATGGCCTTAGAAACCATTTTGGACATAGCGGATGGAACTCCTAGGTGACATGGGTAATCTGAAATCTCATTTTGGTCCATTTAGAGAGTGTTAGTGTCCGTGCAAGATAGGTGAATGGCTTGCGCCAAACATACCATAAGCTTAGAAATTGTTTTGGACGCACCCGATGGAACTCCTAGATTGCGAGGCTTAAATGGAAACTTATTTCAGTCCATTTGGAGATAGTGCTAATCTTGACGCAAGTAGATGCACAGTTGGGGCCAAACGTACCATGGCCTCGGAAACCATTCTAGACGCATCGGATGGAACTCCAAGGGACATGGGTCATGTGGAATATCGTTTTGGTCTGTTTGGAGACAATATTAGTGTTAGTGCAAGATAGGTGAATCCTTTGTGTCAAACGTACCATAAGCTTAGAAATTGTTTTGGACGCACCCGATGGCACTCCTTAGTTATGAGGCTCAAGTGGAAGCTGATTTCAGTCTGTTTCCAGATAGTGCTGAACTTGACACAAGATAGGTGCACGGTTTGTGCCAAACATACCATTGGCTCAGAAAATCATTTTGGTCGCATCGGATGCAACTCCCAGGTCATGTGGGTCTTGCGAAATCTCGTTCGATCCATTTTGAGATAGTGTGTCGGTGCAAGATAGGTGCACAGTTTGGGACAAACATAACATAGCCTCAAAAATTGTTTTGGATGCAGCCGATGGTACTCCAAGGTGACGAGACTCAAGTGGAAGATCGATTCAGTTCGTTTAGAGATATTGCTAATCTTGACGCATGATAGGTGCCCAGTTTGCACTGAACGTACCATAGGCTTAGAAATCATTTTGGACACACCCAATCAAACTCCTAGATGGCGTGGATCATGTGGAATCTCATTCTGGTCTGTTTGGAGACAGTGTTAGTGTCGGTGCAAGATAGATGCATTGTTTGCGACAAATGTACCATAAGCTCAGAAATCGTTTTGGATGCACCCGATCGCACTCCTAGGTTGCGAGGCTCAAGCGGAAGCTCATTTCAGTCCGTTTGTACATAGTGCTGATCTTGACGCAAGATAGGTGCACAGTTTGCGCCGAATGTAGCACAGGCTCAAAAATCATTTTGGACGCACCGGATGCAGCTCCTAGCTGATGTGGGCCATGTGGAATCTCATTTGGTCTGTTTGGACACAGTGTTAGTGTCTATGCAAGATATGTGCACGGTTTGCGCCAAACATAACGTAGCCTCATAAATCATTTTGGACGCACCCGACGGTACTCCTAGGTGACGAGGCTACAGTGGAAGCTCGGTTCAGTCTTTTTGGAGATAGTGCTAATCTTGACGCAAGATAGGTGCACAGTTTGCACCAAATGAACCACAGGCCCAAAAATCATTTTGGACACACCCGATTGAACTCCTAGATGACGTGGATAGTATGGAATCTTGTTTCTGTCCAATTAGAGATAGTGTTAGTGTCGGTGCAAGATAGGTGCAGATTTGCGCCAAACATAACATAGGCACATAAATAATATTGGACGCACCCGATGACACTCCTAGGATGCGAGGCCTAGTGGAAGCTCATTTCAGTCTGTTTGGAGACATTACTAATCTTGACGCAAGACAGGTGCACGGTTTGGGTCAAACATACCATGGCCTTGGAAGCCATTTTAGACGTAGCGGATGGAACTCCCAGGTGACGTGAGTCATCTGGAATCTCATTTTGGTTCGTTTAGAGATAGTGTTAGTGTCGGTTTAAGATAGGTGAATGATTTGCGCCTAACATGTAATAAGCTCAGAAATCAATTTGGACGCACCCGATGGCACTCCAAGGTTACGAGGCTCAAGTGGAAGCTCATTTTAGTCCATTTGGAGATAGTGCTAATCTTGACACAAGATAGGTGCACAGTTTGGGCCAAACGTAGCATGGCCTCAGAAATTATTTTAGACACACTAGATGGAACTCCTAGGTAACGTGGGTCATGTGGAATCTTTTTTCGGTCTATTTGGAGACAGTATTAGTGTTAGTGCAACATAGGTGAATCCTTTGTGCCAAAGGTACCATAAGCTTAGAGATCATTTTGGACGCACCCGATGGCACTCCTAGGTTGTGAGGCTCAAGTGGAAGCTCATTTCAGTCCGTTTCGAGATAGTGATGATCTTGACGCAAGATAGGTGCACGGTTTGCACCGAACGTACCACTGGTTCGGAAATCATTTTGAACGTACTTGATGCAACTTCTAGGTGACATGGGTCAAGTGGAATCTCGTTTGGTATGTTTCAAGACAGTGTAAGTGTCGGTGCAAGATAGGTGCACAATTTTTTTCCAAACATAACATAGCCACAGAAATTCATTTTGGACGCACCTGATGGTACTCCTAGGCGACGAGGCTCAAGTGGAAGCTCGATTCAGTCTGTTTGGAGACAATGCTAATCTTGAAGAAAGATAGGTGCACAGTTTGCGTCGAACGTACCACAGGCTTATAATCGTTTTGGACGCACCCGATGAAACTCCTGGATGACGTGGATCATGTGGAATCTCGTTTTGGTCCATTTGGAGACAGTGTTAGTGTCCGTGCAAGATAGGTGCACGGTTTGCGCCAAACGTACCATAAGCATAGAAATCATTTTGGACGCACCCGATGGAACTCCAAGATGACATGGATCATATGGAGTCTCATTTCGGTCTATTTTGAGATAGTGTTAGTGTCGGTGCAAGATTGGTGCACGGTTTGTGACAAACGTTCCATAGGCACAGAGATCATTTTTCGACGCTCCAGATGGCACTCCTAGGTTTAAGGCTTAAATGGAAGCTCATTTCAGTCAGTTTGGTGATGGTGCTAAGCGTGACCCAAGATAGGTGCACGGTTTGGGCTGAAAAGTCCATAGGCATGGAAATCATTTTAGACGCACCGGATTGAACTCCTGACCTGGGTCATGTCGAATATCATTTTCGTCCATTTGGAGACAGTGTTTGTGTCGGTGCAAGGTAGATGCACAGTTTGCGCCAAACGTATTACAAGCTCAGAAGTCATTTTGGACGCACCCGATGGCACTCCTAGGTTGCGAGGCTCAAGTGGAAGCTCATTTTAGTACATTTCGAGATAGTGCTCTTTTGACACAATATAGGTGCACGGTTCACGCCGAACGTAGCATAGGCTCAAAAATGGTTTTGGACGAATCGGATGCAGCTCCTAGGGGACGTGGGTCATGTGCAATCTCGTTCGGTCCGTTTGGAGACAGTGTAAGTGTCTGTGCAAGACACATGCTCAATTTGCGCCAAACATAACATAGCCTCATAAATCATTTTGGATGCACCCGATGGTACTCCTTGGGACATGGCTCGACTAGAAGCTCGATTCAGTCCTTTTGGAGATAGTGCTAATCTTGACGCAAGATAGGTGCACGGTTTGCGCTGAACATACCACACGGTCAAAAATGGCATTGGATGCACCCGATGGAACTCCTAGGTGACGTGGGTCATGTGGAATCTCATTTCGGTCCATTTGGAGATAGTGTTAGTATTGGTGCTAGATAGGTACACGGTTTGCACCAAACGTAAAATAGGCACATAAATCGTTTTGGATGCACCCGATGCCACTCCAAGTTTACGAGGCCCAAGTGGAAGCTTATTTCAGTCCGCTTGGAGATAGTTCTAACCCTGACGCAAGATAGGTGCACGGTTTAGGCCAAACGTAAAATGGCCTCGGAAACCATTTTGGACGCAGGGATGGAACTTCTAGGTGACGTGCATCATCTAGGATCTCGTTTCGATCCATTTAGAGACAGCGTTAGTCCCGGTGCAAGATAGGTGAATGGTTTGGCGCAAAACGTACCATAATCTTAGAAATCATTTTAGACGCACCCGATGGCACTACTTGGTTGCGAGGCTCAAGTGGAAGCTCATTTTAGTCCGTTTGGAGGTAGTGCTAATCTTGACGCAAGATAGGTGCATGGTTCGGGCCAAACGTACCATGATCACTAAAACCACTTTGGACGTAAGAGGAACTCCTAGGTGACGTGGGTCATGTGGAATCTCATTTCGATCCGTTAGGAGACAGTGTTAATATCAGTGCAAGATAGGTGAATGCTTTGCGCCAAACATACCATAAGCTCAGAAATCATTTTGGACGCACCCGACGACACTCCTAGGTTGTGAGGCTCAAGTGGAAGCTCATTTCAGTCTGTTTCAAGATAGTGTTGATCTTGATGCAAGATAGGTACATGGTTTGCACTGAACGTACCATTGGCTCAGAAATCTTTTTGGACGCACCGGATGGAACTTCAAGCTGACGTAGATCATGTGGAATGTCGTTTCAGTCCATTTGGAGACTGTGTTAGTGTCGGTGCAAGATAGGTGCACGGTTTGCGCTAAATGTAACATAGGCACATAAATCATTTTGGACGCACCTGATGGCACTCCTAGGTTGCGAGGCCCAAGTGGATGCTCATTTTAGTCTATTTTGGAGACAATGCTAGTCTTGACGCAAGATAGTTTCATGGTTTGGGCCAGGCGTACTATGGCCGCAAAAACCATTTTGGACGCACCTGATGGCACTTTTAGGTTCGAGGCTCAAGTGGAAGTTCATTTCAGTCCGTTTGGAAATAGAGCTAATCTCGACGCTAGATAGGTGCATGGTTTGGCCCAAACGTACCATGGCCTTAGAAACCATTTTGGACGTAGCGGATGGAACTCCTAGGTGACGTGGGTAATCTAAAATCTCATTTTGGTCCATTTAGAGAGTGTTAGTGTCCATGCAAGATAGGTGAATGGCTTGCGCCAAACATACCATAAGCTTAGAAATTGTTTTGGACGCACCCGATGGAACTCCTAGATTGCGAGGCTTAAATGGAAACTCATTTCAGTCCATTTGGAGATAGTGCTAATCTTGACGCAAGTAGATGCACGGTTGGGGCCAAACGTACCATGGCCTCGGAAACCATTCTAGACGCATCGGATGGAACTCCAAGGGACGTGGGTCATGTGGAATATCGTTTTGGTCTGTTTGTAGACAATATTAGTGTTAGTGCAAGATAGGTGAATCCTTTGTGCCAAACGTACCATAAGCTTAGAAATTGTTTTGGACGCACCCGATGGCACTCCTAGGTTATGAGGCTCAAGTGGAAGCTGATTTCAGTCTGTTTCCAGATAGTGCTGAACTTGACACAAGATAGGTGCACGGTTTGTGCCAAACATACCATGGCTTAGAAAATCATTTTGGTCACATCGGATGCAACTCCCAGGTCACGTGGGTCTTGCGAAATCTCGTTCGATCCATTTTGAGATAGTGTGTCGGTACAAGATAGGTGCACAGTTCGGGCCAAACATAACATAGCCTCAAAAATTGTTTTGGACGCAGCCGATGGTACTCCAAGGTGACGAGACTCAAGTGGAAGATCGATTCAGTTCGTTTAGAGATATTGCTAATCTTGACGCATGATAGGTGCCCAGTTTGCACTGAACGTACCATAGGCTTAGAAATCATTTTGGACACACCCAATCAAACTCCTAGATGGCATGGATCATGTGGAATCTCGTTCTGGTCTGTTTGGAGACAGTGTTAGTGTCGGTGCAAGATAGATGCATTGTTTGCGACAAATGTACCATAAGCTTAGAAATCGTTTTGGATGCACCCGATCGCACTCCTAGGTTGCGAGGCTCAAGCGGAAGCTCATTTCAGTCCGTTTGTACATAGTGCTGATCTTGACGCAAGATAGGTGCACAGTTTGCGCCAAATGTAGCATAGGCTCAAAAATCATTTTGGACGCACCGGATGCAGCTCCTAGCTGATGTGGGCCATGTGGAATCTCGTTTGGTCTGTTTGGACACAGTGTTAGTGTCTATGCAAGATATGTGCACGGTTTGTGCCAAACATAACATAGCCTCATAAATCATTTTGGACGCACCCGACGGTACTCCCAGGTGACGAGGCTACAGTGGAAGCTCGGTTCAGTCTGTTTGGAGACAGTGCTAATCTTGACGCAAGATAGGTGCACAGTTTGCACCAAATGAACCACAGGCCCAAAAATCATTTTGGACACACCCGATTGAACTCCTAGATGACGTGGATGGTGTGGAATCTTGTTTCTGTCCGTTTAGAGATAGTGTTAGTGTCGGTGCAAGATAGGTGCAGATTTGCGCCAAACGTAACATAGGCACATAAATAATATTGGACGCACCCGATGACACTCCTAGGATGCGAGGCCTAGTGGAAGCTCATTTCAGTCTGTTTGGAGACATTACTAATCTTAACGCAAGATAGGTGCACGGTTTGGGTCAAACATACCATGGCCTTGGAAACCATTTTAGATGTAGCGGATGGAACTCCCAGGTGACGTGAGTCATCTAGAATCTCATTTTGGTCTGTTTAGAGATAGTGTTAGTATCGGTTTAAGATAGGTGAATGATTTGCACCTAACATATAATAAGCTCAGAAATCAATTTGGACGCACCCGATGGCACTCCAAGGTTACGATGCTCAAGTGGAAGCTCATTTTAGTCCATTTGGAGATAGTGCTAATCTTGACACAAGATAGGTGCACGGTTTGGGCCAAACGTAGCATGGCCTCATAAATTATTTTAGACGCACTAGATGGAACTCCTAGGTAACCTGGGTCATGTGGAATCTTTTTTCGGTCTATTTGGAGACAGTATTAGTGTTAGTGCAAGATAGGTGAATCCTTTGTGCCAAAGGTACCATAAGCTTAGAGATCATTTTGGATGCACCCGATGGCACTCCTAGGTTGTGAGGCTCAAGTGGAAGCTCATTTCAGTCCGTTTCGAGATAGTGATGATCTTGACGCAAGATAGGTGCACGGTTTGCGCCGAACGTACCACTAGTTCGAAAATCATTTTGAACGCACTTGATGCAACTCCTAGGTGACATGGGTCAAGTGGAATCTCGTTTGGTATGTTTCAAGACAGTGTAAGTGTCGGTGCAAGATAGGTGCACAATTTTGTGCCAAACATAACATAGCCACAGAATTCATTTTGGACGCACCTGATGGTACTCCTAGGCGACGAGGCTCAAGTGGAAGCTCGATTCAGTCTGTTTGGAGATAGTGCTAATCTTGAAGAAAGATAGGTGCATAGTTTGTGTCGAACGTACCACAGGCTTATAATCGTTTTGGACGCACCCGATGAAACTCCTGGATGACGTGGATCATGTGGAATCTCATTTTGGTCCATTTGGAGACAGTGTTAGTGTCCGTGCAAGATAGGTGCATGGTTTGCGCCAAACGTACCATAAGCATAGAAATCATTTTGGATGCACCCGATGGAACTCCAAGATGACATGGATCATATGGAGTCTCATTTCGGTCCATTTTGAGATAGTGTTAGTGTCGGTGCAAGATTGGTGCACGGTTTGTGACAAACGTACCATAGGCACAAAGATCATTTTTCGACGCTCCAGATGGCACTCCAAGGTTTAAGGCTCAAATGGAAGCTCATTTCAGTCCGTTTGGTGATGGTGCTAAGCGTGACCCAAGATAGGTGCACGGTTTGGGCTAAAAAGTCCATAGGCATGGAAATCATTTTAGACGCACCGGATTGAACTCCTGACCTGGGACATGTTGAATATCATTTTCATCCATTTGGAGACAATGTTTGTGTCGGTGCAAGGTAGATGCACAGTTTGCGCCAAATGTATTACAAGCTCAGAAGTCATTTTCGATGCACCCGATGGCACTCCTAGGTTGCGAGGCTCAAGTGGAAGCTCATTTTAGTCCATTTCGAGATAGTGCTCTTTTGACGCAAGATAGGTGCACGGTTCACGCCGAACGTAGCATAGGCTCGAAAATGGTTTTGGACGAATCGGATGCAGCTCCTAGGGGACGTGGGTCATGTGCAATCTCGTTCGGTCCGTTTGGAGACAGTGTAAGTGTCTGTGCAAGATACGTGCACAATTTGCGCCAAACATAACATAGCCTCAGAAATCATTTTGGACGCACCCGATGGTACTCCTTGGGATGTGGCTCGACTAGAAGCTCGATTCAGTCCTTTTGGAGATAGTGCTAATCTTGACGCAAGATAGGTGCACGGTTTGCGCTGAACGTACCACAGGCTCAAAAATGGCATTGGATGCACCCGATGGAACTCCTAGGTGACGTGGGTCATGTGGAATCTCATTTTGGTCCATTTGGAGATAGTGTTAGTATTGGTGCTAGATAGGTGCACGGTTTGCACCAAACGTAACATAGGCACATAAATCGTTTTGGATGCACCCGATGCCACTCCAAGTTTACGAGGCCCAAGTGGAAGCTTATTTCAGTCCGCTTGGAGATAGTTCTAACCCTAACGCAAGATAGGTGCACGGTTTAGGTCAAACGTAAAATGGCCTCGGAAACCATTTTAGACGCAGGGATGGAACTTCTAGGTGACGTGCATCATCTAGGATCTCGTTTCGATCCATTTAGAGACAGCGTTAGTCCCGGTGCAAGATAGGTGAATGGTTTGGCACAAAACGTACCATAATCTCAGAAATCATTTTGGACGCACCCGATGGCACTGCTTGGTTGCGAGGCTCAAGTGGAAGCTCATTTCAGTCCGTTTGGAGGTAGTGTTAATCTTGACGCAAGATAGGTGCACGGTTCGGGCCAAACATACCATGATCACTAAAACCGCTTTGGACGTAAGAGGAACTCCTAGGTGACGTGGGTCATGTGGAATCTCGTTTCGGTCCATTTAGAGACAGTGTTAATATCAGTGCAAGATAGGTGATTGCTTTGCGCCAAACATACCATAAGCTTAGAAATCATTTTGGATGAACCCGATGGCACTCCTAGGTTGTGAGGCTCAAGTGGAAGCTAATTTCGGTCTGTTTCGAGATAGTGCTGATCTTGACGCAAGCTAGGTACACGGTTTGCACCGAACGTACCATTGGCTCAAAAATCATTTTGGACGCACCGGATGGAACTCCAAGCTGACTTAGATCATGTGGAATGTCGTTTCGGTCCGTTTGGACACTGTGTTAGTGTCAGTGTAAGATAGGTGCATGATTTGCGCTAAATGTAACATAGGCACATAAATCATTTTGGACGCACCTGATGGCACTCCTAGGTTGCGAGGCCCAGGTGGATACTCATTTTAGTCCATTTGGAGACAATGCTAGTCTTGACGCAAGATAGTTGCATGGTTTGGGACAGGCGTACTATGGCCGCAAAAACCATTTTGGACGCACCTGATGGCACTTATAGGTTCGAGGCTCAAGTGGAAGTTCATTTCAGTCTATTTGGAAATAAAGCTAATCTCGACGCAAGATAGGTGCATGGTTTGGCCCAAACATACCATGGCCTTAGAAACCATTTTGGACATAGCGGATGGAACTCCTAGGTGATGTGGGTAATCTAGAATCTCATTTTGGTCCATTTAGACAGTGTTAGTGTCCGTGCAAGATAGGTGCACAGTTTGCGCCAAACGTACCATAAGCATAGAAATCATTTTGGACACACCCGATGGCACTCCTAGGTTGCGAGGCTCAAGTGGAAGCTCATTTCAGTACGTTTAGAGATAGTGCTAATCTTAACTTAAGATAGTTACATGGTTGGGGCCAAACATTCCATGGCCTCGGAAACCATTTTGGATGCACTGGATAGAACTCCTAGGGACATGGGTCATGTGGGATCCTGTTTCGGTCTATTTGGAGACAGTGTTAGTGTCAGTGCAAGATATGTGAATGCTTTGCGCCAAACATACCATAAGGTCAGAAATCGTTATGGACGCACCCGAAGGCACTCCAAGGTTGTGAGGCTCGAGTGGAAACTCATTTCAGTCTGTTTCAGGATAGTGTTGATCTTGACACAAGATAGGTGCACGGTTTGCGCCGAATGTATTATTGGCTCGAAAATTATTTTGGACGCACCGGATGCAAGTCCTAGGTGATGTGGGTCATGTGGAATCTCGTTTGGTCTGTTTCGAGACAACGTAAGTGTCAGTGCAAGATAGGTGCACAGTTTGTGCCAAACATAACAAAGCCTCAAAATCATTTTGGACGCACTCGATGGTACTCCTAGGTTACCAGGCTCAAGTGGATGCTCGATTCAATCCATGTGGAGATAGTACTAATCTTGATGCAAGATAGGTGTGTGGTTTGCGCCGAACGTACTACAGGCTCGGAAATCATTTTGGACGCACCCGATGGAACTCCTAGATGACTTGGATCATTCAGAATCACGTTTCGGTGCAAGATAGGTGCATGGTTTGCGCCAATTGTACCATAAGCACAGGAATCATTTTGGACGAACCTGATGGACCTAGGTTCGAGGCTCAAGTGAAAGCTCATTTCAGTCCGTTTGGAGATTGTGCTAATCTTGATGCAAGATAGCTGCACAGTTTGGGCTAAACATACCATGGCCTCAGAAACCATTTTGGACACAGCGGATGGAACTCCTAGGTGACGTGGGTCATCTAGAATCTCATTTCTGTCCGTTTAGAGACAGTGTTAGTGTCAGTGCAAGATAGGTGAATGATGTTTGCTCCAAACGAACCATAAGCTCAGAAATCATTTTGGACGCACCCGATGGCACTCCTAGGTTGTGCGGCTCAAGTGGAAGCTCATTTTAGTCTGTTTGGAGATAGTGCAAATCTTGACGCAAGATACGTGCACAGTTGGGGCTAAAAGTACCATCACCTCAGAAATCATTTTGGACGCACCGGATGGAACTCCTAGAGACGTGGGTCTTGTGGAATCTCGTTTTGGTCTATTTGGAGAAAGTGTTTATGTTAGTGCAAGATAGGTGAATGTTTTGCGCCAAACAAATCTTAAGCTTAGAAATCATTTTGTACGCACCCGATGGCACTCCTCGGTTGTGAGACTTAAGTGAAAGCTCATTTCAGTCCGTTATGAGATAGTGCTGATCTTGACACAAGATAGGTGCCCAGTTTGCACGGAGCGTACCGCAGGCTCAGAAATCATTTTGGACGCACCCGATCGAGCTCCTAGATGAATTGGATCATGTGGAATCTCATTCTGGTCCATTTGGAGACAATGTTAGTGTCGATGCAAGACAGGTGCATGGTATGTGCCAAATGTACCACAAGCTCAGAAAATCATTTTGGATGCACCCGATCGCACTCCTAGGTTGCGAGGCTCAAGTGGAAGCTCTTTTTAGTCCGTTTCAAGATGGTGTTGATCTTGACGCAAGATAGGTGCACAGTTTGCGCCAAATGTACCACAGGCTTAAAAACCATTTTGGGCGCACCGGATGCAGCTCCAAGCTGATGTGGGCCATGTGGAATCTTGTTTGCTCCGTTTGGAGACAGTGTAAGTGTCCATGCAACATATGTGCACAATTTGCGCCAAACATAACATAGCCTCATGAATCATTTTGGACGCACCTAACGGTACTTCCAGGTGACAAGGCTAGAGTTGAAGCTCGATTCAGACCGTTTGGAGATAGTGCTAATCTTAACGCAAGATAGGTGCACAGTTTGCACCGAATGTACCACAGCTCAAAAATTGTTTTGGACACACCCGACTAAACTCCTAGATGACGTGGATCCTATGGAATCTCGTTTTTGTCCGTTTAGAGACAGTGTTAGTGTCGGTACAAGATAGGTGCACGGTTTGCACCAAACGTAACATAGGCCCATAAATCATTTTGGACGCACCCAATGGCACTCCTAGGTTACGAGGCCAGGTGGAAGCTCATTTTAGTCCATTGGAAGACAACACTAATGTTGACGCAAGATAGGTGCACGGTTTGGGCCAAACAAACCATGGTCTTGGAAAACCATTTTAGACGCAGCGGGGAACTCCAAGGTGACGTGGGTCATCTGGAATGTCGTTTTGGTGCTTTTAGAGATAGTGTTAGTGTCGGTTTGAGATAGGTGAATGGTTTGTGCCTAACGTACAATAAGCTCAGAAATCATTTTGGATGCACCCGATGGCACTCCTAGGTTGAGAGGCTCAAGTGGAAGCTCATTTCAGTCGTTTGGAGATAGTTCTAATCTTGACGCAAGATAGGTGCACGGTTTGGGCCAAATGTACCATGGCCTCGAAAATCATTTTGGACACACTAGATGGAACTCCTTGGTGACGTGGGTCATGTGGAATCTCTTTTCGGTCCATTTGGAGACAATATTAGTGTTAGTGCAAGATAGGTGAATCCTTTGTGCCAAATGTACCATAAGCTCAGAAATCATTTTGGATGCACCGGTTGGCACTCCTAGGTTGTGAGGCTCAAGTGAAAGCTCATTTCAGTCCGTTTCGAGATAGTGTTGATCTTGACACAAGATAGGTGCATGGTTTGCGCCGAACATACCACTGGCTCAGAAATCATTTTGGACGCACCAGATGCAACTCCTAGGTGACGTGGGTCAAGTGGAATCTTGTTTGGTTCGTTTCAAGACAGTGTAAGTGTCGGCGCAAGATTGGTGCACGATTTTGTGCCAAACGTAACATAGCTTCAGAATTCATTTTGGACGCACCTGATGGTACACCTAGGTGACGAGGCTTAACTGGAAGCTCGATTCAGTCTGTTTGGAGATAGTGCTAATCTTGAAGCAAGATAGGTGCATAGTTTGCGCTGAACGTACCATAGGCTCAGAAATCGTTTTGGACACATCTGATGGAACTCCTAGATGACGTGGATCATGTGGGATCTTGTTTTGGTCCATTTTGGAACTCCTAGATAGGTGCACGGTTTGCGCTAAACGTTCCATAGGCACTGAAATCGTTTTGGAGGCACCTGATGGCACTCCTAGGTTCGAGGCTCAAGTGTAAGCTCATTTCAGTTCATTTAGAGATTGTGCTTATCTTGATGCAAGATAGCTGCACGGTTTGGGCCAAATGTACCATGGCCTTAGAAACCATTTTGGACGTAGCGGATGGAACTCCTAAATGACGTGGGTCCCATGGAATCTCTTTCGGTCTGTTTGGAAACAGTGTTAGTGTCGGTGCAAGATAGGTGAATGGTTTGCGCCAAATGTACCATATGCTCAGAAATTATTTTGGACGCACCCGACGGCACTCCTAAGTTGCGAGGCTCAAGTGGAAGCTCATTTTAGTCCGTTTGGACACACTAGATGGAACGCCTAGGGACGTGGGTCATGTGGAATCTCATTTCAGTCCGTTTGGAGATAGTGTTAGTGTTAGTGTAAGATAGGTGAATGCTATGCGCCAAACATACCACATGCTCTGAAATCATTTTGGACGCACCCGATGGCTCTCCTAGGTTGTGAGGCTCAAGTGGAAGCTCATTTCAGTTCATTTTGAGATAGTGCTGATCTTGATGTAAGATAGGTGCATGATTTGCGCCGAACGTACCATTGGCTTGAAAATCGATTTGGACGCGCCGGATGCAACTCCTAGGTGACGTGGCTCATGTGGAACCTCGTTCGGTCTGTTTCGAGATAGTGTAAGTGTTAGTGGAATGTACACAGATTGTGCCAGTCATAACATAGCCTCAAAAGTCATTTTGGATGCACCCGATGGTACTTCTAGGTACGAGGCTCAAGTGGAAGCTTGATGTAGTCCGCTTGGAGATAGTGCTAATCTTGACGTAAGATTGGTGCACGGTATGGGCCAAACATATCATGGCCTCAGAAACCATTTTGGACCTAGCAGAAGGAACTCCTAGGTGACGTGGGTCTTGTGGATTCTCGTTTTGGTTCGTTTAGAGATAGTGTTAGTGTCGGTGCAAGATAGCTGAATGGTTTGAGCCAAACGTACCATAAGCTTAGAAATTATTTTGGACACACTCGATGGCACTCCTAGGTTGCGAGGCTCAAGTGGAAGCTCATTTCAGTACGTTTGGAGATAGTGCTAATCTTAACTCAAGATAGGTGCACAGTTTGGGCCAAACGTACCTTGGCCTCGGAAACCTTTCTAGACGCACTAGATGGAACTCCTAGGGACGTGGGTCATGTGGAATCCCGTTTTGGTCCATTTGGAGATAGTGTTAGTGTCAGTGCAAGATATGTGAATGCTTTGCGCCAAACGTTCCATAAGCTTAGAAATCATTTTGGACGCACCCGAAGGCACTCCTAGGTTGTGAGGCTCAAGTGGAAGCTCATTTCAGTCCGTTTCGTGATAGTGCTGATCTTGACTCAAGATAGGTGCACAGATTGCGCTGAATGTATTATTGGCTTGAAAATTATTTTGGACGCACTGGATCCAAGTCTTAGGTGATGTGGGCCATGTGGAATCTCATTCGGTCTGTTTTGAGACAATGTAAGTGTCGGTGCAAGATAGGTGCACAGTTTGTGCCAATCATAACATAGCCTCAGAAATCGTTTTGGACGCGCTCGATGGTACTCCTAGGTGACGAGGCTGAAGTGGAAGCTCGATTCAGTCCGTTTGGAGATAGTGCTAACCTTGATGCAAGGTAGTGAACGATTTGTGCCGAACATACCACAAGCTCAGAAATTACTTTGGATGCACCCGATGGAACACCTAGATGATGTGGATCATGTGGAATGTTGTTTTGGTCCGTTTGGAGACAGTGTTAGTGTCAGTGCAAGATGGGTGAATGCTTTGCGCCTAACATACCATAAGCTCATAAATTGTTTTGGACGCACCCGATGGCACTACTAGGTTGTGAGGCTCATGTGGAAGCTCATTTCAGTCCATTTTGGGATAGTGCTGATCTTGACGCAAGATAGCTGCACGGTTTGCGCCAAATGTACTATTGGCTCAAAAATTATTTTGGACGCACCAGATGCAAGTCCTAGATGATGTGGGCCATGTGGAATCTTGTTAGGTCTGTTTTGAGATAGTGTAAGTGTTGGTGCAAGATAGGTGCACAGTTTATGCCAAACATAACAAAGCCTCAGAATCATTTTGGACGCACTCGATGGCACTCCTAGGTTATGAGGCTCAAGTGGATGCTCGATTCAATCCGTGTGAGATAGTACTAATCATGATGCAAGATAGGTGCACGGTTTGCGCCGAACGTACCACAGGCTCAGAAATCATTTTGAACGCAGTCGATGGAACTCCTAGATGACGTGGATCATGTGAAATCTCGTTTTGGTGCAAGATAGGTGCATAGTTTGTGCCAATTGTACCATAAGCACATAAATCATTTTGGATGAACCTGATGGCACTCCTAGGTTTGAGGCTCAAGTTGAATCTCATTTCTATCCGTTTGGAGATTGTGCTAATCTTGATGGATGATAGCTGCATGGTTTGGGCCAAACGTACCATGGCCTTAGAAACAATTTTGGACATAGCGGATGGAACTCCTAGGTGTTGTGGGTCATCTAGAATCTCGTTTCCTTCCGTTTAGAGACAGTGTTACTATCGGTGCAAGATCGGTGAATGGTTTTTGCTAGACGAACCATAAGCTCAGAAATCGTTTGCGCCGAACGAACCATAAGCTCAGAAATCGTTTTGGACGCACCCGATGGCACTACTAGATTGTGAGGCTCATGTGGAAGCTCATTTCAGTCCATTTTGGGATAGTGCTGATCTTGACGAAGATAGGTGCACAGTTTGCGCCGAACGTACTATTGACTCAAAAATTATTTTGGACGCACCTGATGCTAGTCCTAGGTGATGTGGGCCATGTGGAATCTTGTTAGGTCTGTTTTCAGACAGTGTAAGTGTTGGTACAAGATAGGTGCACAGTTTGTGCCAATGATAACATAGCCTCAGAAATTATTTTGGACACGCCCGATGGCACTCCTAGGTGACGAGGCTCAAGTGGAAGCTCGATTCAGTCCGTTTGGAGATAGTGCTAATCTTAACGCAAGATAGTTGAACGGTTTGCGCCAAATATACCACAGCCTCAGAAATCATTTTGGACGCACCCGATGGAACTCCTAGATGACGTGGATCATGTGGAATCCCATTTCGGTCCATTTAGAGACAGTGCTAGTGTCGGTGCATATTTTGCGCCCAATATACCATAGGCACAAAAATCATTTTGGACGCACCCGATGGCACTCCTAGGTTCAAGGCTCAAGTGGAAGCTCATTTTAGTCTGTTTTGGGATGGTGCTAATTTTGACGCAGGATAGGTGCACGGTTTGCGCCGAAAGTACCATTGGCTCGGAAATTATTTCAGACGCACCGGATGCAACTCCAAGGTGATGTGGGTCATGTGGAATCTTGTTTTGGTCCATTTTGAGACAAGAGTTAGTTTCAATGCAAGATAGGTGCATGGCTTGCGCTAAACATAACATAGGCACATAAATCAATTTGGACGCATGCAAGGCCCAGGTGGAATCCGATTTCAGTCCGTTTGGAGATAGTGCTAATCTTGATGCAAGATAGGTGCACGGTTTGGGCCAATCGTACCATGGCCTTAGAAACCATTTTGGACGTAGTGGATGGAACTCTTAGGGGACGTGGGTCATCTAGAATCCCGTATCGGTCCATTTTGAGATAGTGTTAGTGTCGGTGCAAGATAGGTGAATGGTTTGTGCCAAACATACCCGATGGCACCCCTAGGTTGCGAGGCCCAGGTGGAAGCTCATTTTAGTCCATTTGGAGATAGTGCTAATCTTGACTTAAGATAGGTGCACAGTTTGAGCCAAACGTACCATGGCCTTGGAAACCATTTTGGACGTAGTGGATGGAACTCTTAGGTGACGTGGGTCATCTAGAATCGCATATCGGTCCATTTAGAGATAGTTTTAGTGTTAGTGCAGATGGTGAATGCTTTGCGCTGAACGTACCATAAGCTCAGAAATCATTTTGGACGCACCTGTTGGCACTCCTAGGTTGTGAGGCTCAAGTGGAAGGTCATTTCAGTCCGTTTCGAGATAGTGCGGATCTTGACGCAAAATAGGTGCATGATTTTCACTGAACATACCATTGGCTCGAAATGTGTTTCGGACGCACCGGATGCAACTCCTAGGTGACATGGGTCATGTGGAATCTTATTTGGTCCGTTTTGAGACAGTGTAAGTTTCGGTGCAAGATAGGTGCACCGTTTGTGCCAAACATAACAAAGCCTTAGAAATCGTTTTGGATGCACTCGATGACACTCCTAGGTTACGAGGCTCAAGTGGATGCTCGATTCAATCTGTGTGAGATAGTGCTAATCATGATGCAAGATAGGTGCACGGTTTGCGCCAAACATACCATAGGCTCAGAAATCATTTTGAACGCAGCTGATGGAACTCCTAGATGACGTGGATCATGTGAAATCTCGTTTCGGTGCAAGATAGGTGCATAGTTTGTGCCAATTGTACCATAAGCACATAAATCATTTTGGACGAACCTGAGGGCACTCCTAGGTTCGAGGCTCAAGTGGAATCTCATTTCTGTCCGTTTGGGGATTGTGCTAATCTTGATGGATGATAGCTGCACGGTTTGGGCCAAACGTACCATGGCCTTGGAAACAATTTTGGACGCAGCGGATGGAACTCCTAGGTGTTGTGGGTCATCTGGAATCTCGTTTCCTTCTATTTAGAGACAGTGTTACTATCGGTGCAAGATCGGTGAATGGTTTTTGCCAGACGAACCATAAGCTCAGAAATTGTTTGCGCCAAACGAACCATAAGCTTAGAAATCGTTTTGGACGCACCCGATGGCACTACAAGGTTGTGAGGCTCATGTGGAAGCTCATTTCAGTCCGTTTTGGGATAGTGCTGATCTTGACGCAAGATAGGTGCACGGTTTGTGCCGAATGTACTATTGGCTCAAAAATTATTTTGGACGCACCTGATGCAAGTCCTAGGTGATGTGGGCCATGTGGAATCTTGTTAGGTCTGTTTTGAGATAGTGTAAGTGTTGGTGCAAGATAGGTGCACATTTTGTGCCAATGATAACATAGCCTCAGAAATCATCTTGGACACGCCCGATGGCACTCCTAGGTGACGAGGCTCAAGTGGAAGCTCGATTTAGTCCGTTTGGAGATAGTGCTAATCTTAACGCAAGATAGGTGAACGGTTTGCGCCAAATGTACCACAGGCTCAGAAATCATTTTGGACGCATCCGATGGAACTCCTAGATGACGTGGATCATGTGGAATCCCATTTGGGTCCATTTGGAGACAGTGCTAGTGTCGGTGCACAGTTTGCGCCTAATATACCATAGGCACAGAAATCATTTTGGACGCACCTTATGGCACTCCTAGGTTCAAGGCTCAAGTGGAAGCTCATTTTAGTCTGTTTCGGGATGGTGCTGATTTTGACGCAGGATAGGTGCACGGTTTGCGTCGAAAGTACCATTGGCTCGAAAATTGTTTCGAACGCACCGGATGCAACTCCAAGGTGATGTGGGTCATGTGGAATCTTGTTTTGGTCCATTTGGAGACAAAGTTAGTTTCAATGCAAGATAGGTGCATGGCTTGCGCTAAACGTAACATAGGCACATAAATCAATTTGGACGCATGCAAGGCCTAGGTGGAATCTGATTTCAATCCGTTTAGAGACAGTGTTAATCTTGACGCAAGATAGGTGCACGGTTTGGGCCAAACGTACCATGGCCTTGGAAACCATTTTGGACGTAGTGGATGGAGCTCTTAGGGGACGTGGGTCATCTAGAATCTCGTATCGGTCCGTTTAGAGATAGTGTTAGTGTCGGTGCAAGATAGGTGAATGGTTTGTGCCAAACATACCCGATGGCACCCCTAGGTTGCGAGGCCCAGGTGGAAACTCATTTCAGTCCATTTGGATATAGTGCTAATCTTGACGCAAGATAGGTGCACAGTTTGAGCCAAACGTACCATGGCCTTGGAAACCATTTTGGACGTAGTGGATGGAACTCTTAGGTGACGTGGGTCATCTGGAAGCTCATATTGGTCCATTTAGAGACAGTTTTAGTGTTAGTGCAGATGGTGAATGCTTTGCGCTAAACGTACCATAAGCTCAGAAATCATTTTGGACGCACCCGTTGGCACTCCTAGGTTGTGAGGCTCAAGTGGAAGGTCATTTCAGTCTATTTTGAGATAGTGCGGATCTTGACGCAAGATAGGTGCACGATTTTCACCGAACATACCATTGGCTCGAAATGTGTTTTGGACGCACCGGATGCAACTCCTAGGCGACATGGGTCATGTGGAATCTTGTTTGGTCTGTTTCGAGATAGTGTAAGTTTCGCTGCAAGATAGGTGCACCGTTTGTGCCAAGCATAACAAAGCCTTAGAAATCGTTTTGGACGCACTCGATGGCACTCCTAGGTTACGAGGCTCAAGTGGATGCACGATTCAATCCATGTGAGATAGTGCTAATCATGATGCAAGATAGGTGCACGGTTTGCGCCGAACGTACCACAGGCTTAGTAATCATTTTGAACGCAGCCGATGGAACTCCTAGATGACGTGGATCATGTGAAATCTCGTTTCGGTGCAAGATAGGTGCATAGTTTGTGCCAATTGTACCATAAGCACATAAATCATTTTGGACGAACCTGATGGCACTCCTAGGTTCGAGGCTCAAGTGGAATCTCATTTCTGTCCGTTTGGAGATTGTGCTAATCTTGATGGATGATAGCTGCATGGTTTGGGCCAAACGTACCATGGCCTTGGAAACAATTTTGGACGCAGCGGATGGAACTCCTAGGTGTTGTGGGTCATCTAGAATCTTGTTTCCTTCTGTTTAGAGACAGTGTTACTGTCGGTGCAAGATCGGTGAATGGTTTTTGCCAGACGAACCACAAGCTCAGAAATCGTTTGCGCCAAACGAACCATAAGCTCAGAAATCGTTTTGGATGCACCCGATGGCACTACTAGGTTGTGAGGCTCATGTGGAAGCTCATTTCAGTCCGTTTTGGGATAGTGCTGATCTTGACGCAAGATAGGTGCACAGTTTGCGCCGAATGTACTATTAGCTCAGAAATTATTTTGGACGCACCTGATGCAAGTCCTAGGTGATGTGGGCCATGTGGAATCTTGTTAGGTCTATTTTGAGACAGTGTAAGTGTTGGTGCAAGATAGGTGCACAGTTTGTGCCAAAGATAACATAGCCTCAGAAATCATTTTGGACACAGTCGATGGCACTCCTAGGTGACGAGGCTCAAGTGGAAGCTCGATTTACTCCGTTTGGAGATAGTGCTAATCTTAACGCAAGATAGGTGAACGGTTTGCGCCAAATGTACCACAGGCTTAGAAATCATTTTGGACGCACCCGATGGAACTCCTAGATGACATGGATCATGTGGAATCCCATTTGGGTCCATTGGGAGACAGTGCTAGTGTCGGTGCACAGTTTGCGCCTAATATACCATAGGCACAGAAATCATTTTGGACGCACCTTATGGCACTCCTAGGTTCAAGGCTCAAGTGGAAGCTCATTTTAGTCTGTTTTGGGATGGTGCTGATTTGGACGCAGGATAGGTGCACGGTTTGCGCCGAAAGTACCATTGGCTCAGAAATTGTTTCGGACGCGCCGGATGCAACTCCAAGGTGATGTGGGTCATGTGGAATCTTGTTTTGGTCCATTTGGAGACAGAGTTAGTTTCAATGCAAGATAGGTGCATGGCTTGCGCTAAACGTAACGTAGGCACATAAATCAATTTGGACGCATGCAAGGCCCAGGTGGAATATGATTTTAGTCCGTTTGGAGACAGTGCTAACCTTGACGCAAGATAGGTGCACGGTTTGGGCCAAACGTACCATGGCCTTGGAAACCATTTTGGACGTAGTGGATGGAACTCTTAGGGGATGTGGGTCATCTAGAATCTCGTATCGGTCCGTTTAGAGACAGTGTTAGTGTCGGTGCAAGATAGGTGAATGGTTTGTGCCAAACATACCCGATGGCACCCCTAGGTTGCGAGGCCCAGGTGGAAGCTCATTTCAGTCCATTTGGAGATAGTGCTAATCTTGACGCAAGATAGGTGCACAGTTTGAGCCAAACGTACCATGGCCTTGGAAACCATTTTGGACGTAGTGGACGGAACTCTTAGGTGACGTGGGTCATCTGGAATCTCATATCGGTACATTTAGAGACAGTTTTAGTGTTAGTGCAGATGGTGAATGCTTTGCGCTAAATGTACCATAAGCTCAGAAATCATTTTGGACGCACCCATTGGCACTCCTAGGTTGTGAGGCTCAAGTGGAAGGTCATTTCAGTCCATTTGGAGATAGTGCGGATCTTGACGCAAGATAGGTGCACGATTTTCACCGAACATACCATTGGCTCGAAATGTGTTTCGGACACACCGGATGCAACTCCTAAGCGACATGGGTCATGTGGAATCTTGTTTGGTCCGTTTCGAGACAGTGTAAGTTTCGGGTCAAGATAGGTGCGCCGTTTGTGCCAAGCATAACAAAGCCTTAGAAATAGTTTTGGACGCACTCGATGGCACTCCTAGGTTACGAGGCTCAAGTGGATGCCCGATTCAATCCGTGTGAGATAGTGCTAATCATGATGCAAGATAGGTGCACGGTTTGCGCCGAATGTACCACAGGCTTAGAAATCATTTTGAACGCAGCCGATGGAACTCCTAGATGACGTGGATCGTGTGAAATCTCGTTTCGGTGCAAGATAGGTGCATAGTTTGTGCCAATTGTACCATAAGCACATAAATCATTTTGGACGAACCTGATGGCACTCCTAGGTTCGAGGCTCAAGTGGAATCTCTTTTTTGTCCGTTTGGAGATTGTGCTAATCTTGATGGATGATAGCTGCATGGTTTGGGCCAAACATACCATGGCCTTGGAAACAATTTTGGACGCAGTGGATGGAACTCCTTGGTGTTGTGGGTCATCTGGAATCTCATTTCCTTCTGTTTAGAGACAGTGTTACTGTCGGTGCAAGATCGATGAATGGTTTTTGCCAGATGAACCATAAGCTCAGAAATCGTTTGTGACAAACGAACCATAAGCTCAGAAATCATTTTGGACGCACCCGATGGCACTACTAGGTTGTGAGGCTCATGTGGAAGCTCATTTCAGTCCGTTTTGGGATAGTGCTGATCTTGACGCAAGATAGGTGCACGGTTTGCGCCGAATGTACTATTAGCTCAAAAATTATTTTGGACGCACCTGATGCAAGTCCTAGGTGATGTGGGCCATGTGGAATCTTGTTAGGTCTGTTTTGAGACAGTGTAAGTGTTGGTGCAAGATAGGTGCATAGTTTGTGCCAATGATAACATAGCCTCAGAAATCATTTTGGACACGCCCGATGGCACTCCTAGGTGACGAGGCTCAAGTGGAAGCTCGATTTACTCCGTTTGGAGATAGTGCTAATCTTAACGCAAGATAGGTGAACGGTTTGCGCCAAATGTACCACAGGCTCAGAAATCATTTTGGACGCACCCGATGGAACTCCTGGATGATGTGGATCATGTGGAATCCCATTTGGGTCCATTTGGAGACAGTGCTATTGTCGGTGCACAGTTTGTGCCTAATATACCATAGGCACAGAAATCATTTTGGACGCACCTTATGACACTCCTAGGTTCAAGGCTCAAGTGGAAGCTCATTTTAGTCGGTTTTGGGATGGTGCTGATTTTGACGCAGGATAGGTGCACGGTTTGCGCCGAAAGTACCATTGGCTCGGAAATTATTTCGGACGCACCGGATGCAACTCCAAGGTGATGTGGGTCATGTGGAATCTTGTTTTGGTCCATTTGGAGACAGAGTTAGTTTCAATGCAAGATAGGTGCATGGCTTGCGCTAAACGTAACATAGGCACATAAATCAATTTGGACGCATGCAAGGCCCAGGTGGAATCTGATTTTAGTCCGTTTGGAGGCAGTGCTAACCTTAACGCAAGATAGGTGCACGGTTTGGGCCAAACGTACCATGGCCTTAGAAACCATTTTGGACGTAGTGGATGGAACTCTTAGGGGATGTGGGTCATCTAGAATCTCGTATCTGTCCGTTTAGAGACAGTGTTAGTGTCAGAGCAAGATAGGTGAATGGTTTGTGCCAAACATACCTGATGGCACCCCTAGGTTGCGAGGCCCAGGTGGAAGCTCATTTCAGTCCATTTGGAGATAGTGCTAATCTTGACGCAAGATAGGTGCACAGTTTGAGCCAAACGTACCATGGCCTTGGAAACCATTTTGGACGTAGTGGACGGAACTCTTAGGTGATGTGGGTCATCTGGAATCTCATATCGGAACATTTAGAGACAGTTTTAGTGTTAGTGCAGATGGTGAATGCTTTGCCCTAAACGTACCATAAGCTCAGAAATCATTTTGGACGCACCCATTGGCACTCCTAGGTTGTGAGGCTCAAGTGGAAGGTCATTTCAGTCCGTTTTGAGATAGTGCGGATCTTGACGCAAGATAGGTGCACGATTTTCACCGAACATACCATTGGCTCGAAATGTGTTTCGGATGCACCGGATGCAACTCCTAGGCGACATGGGTCATGTGGAATCTTGTTTGGTCCGTTTTGAGACTGTGTAAGTTTCGGGTCAAGATAGGTGCACCGTTTGTGCCAAGCATAACAAAGCCTTAGAAATCGTTTTGGACACACTCGATGGCACTCCTAGGTTACGAGGCTCAAGTGGATGCCCGATTCAATCCGTGTGAGATAGTGCTAATCATGATGCAAGATAGGTGCATGGTTTGCGCCGAACGTACCACAGGCTTAGAAATCATTTTGAACGTAGCCGATGGAACTCCTAGATGACGTGGATCATGTGAAATCTCGTTTCGGTGCAAGATAGGTGCATAGTTTGTGCCAATTGTACCATAAGCATATAAATCATTTTGGACGAACATGATGGCACTCCTAGGTTCGAGGCTCAAGTGGAATCTCTTTTTTGTCCGTTTGGAGATTGTGCTAATATTGATGGATGATAGCTGCATGGTCTGGGCCAAACATACCATGGCCTTGGAAACAATTTTGGACGCAGTGGATGGAATTCCTAGGTGTTGTGGGTCATCTGGAATCTCATTTCCTTCTATTTAGAGACAGTGTTACTGTCGGTGCAAGATCGATGAATGGTTTTTGCCAGATGAACCATAAGCTCAGAAATCGTTTGTGACAAACGAACCATAAGCTCAGAAATCATTTTGGACGCACCCGATGGCACTACTAGGTTGTGACGCTCATGTGGAAGCTCATTTCAGTCCGTTTTGGGATAGTGCTGATCTTGACGCAAGATAGGTGCACGGTTTGCGCCGAATGTACTATTGGCTCAAAAATTATTTTGGACGCACCTGATGCAAGTCCTAGGTGATGTGGGCCATGTGGAATCTTGTTAGGTCTGTTTTGAGACAGTGTAAGTGTTGGTGCAAGATAGGTGCATAGTTTGTGCCAATGATAACATAGCCTCAGAAATCATTTTGGACACGCCCGATGGCACTCCTGTGTGACGAGGCTCAAGTGGAAGCTCGATTTAGTCCGTTTGGAGATAGTGCTAATCTTAACGCAAGATAGGTGAATGGTTTGCGCCAAATGTACCACAGGCTCAGAAATCATTTTGGACGCACCCGATGGAACTCCTAGATGACGTGGATCATGTGGAATCCCATTTGGGTCCATTTGGAGACAGTGCTATTGTCGGTGCACAGTTTGCGCCTAATATACCATAGGCACAGAAATTATTTTGGATGCACCTAATGACACTCCTAGGTTCAAGGCTCAAGTGGAAGCTCATTTTAGTCTGTTTCAGGATGGTGCTGATTTTGACACAGGATAGGTGCACGGTTTGTGCCGAAAGTACCATTGGCTCGGAAATTGTTTCGGACGCACCGGATGCAACTCCAAGGTGATGTGGGTCATGTGGAATCTTGTTTTGGTCCATTTGGAGACAGAGTTAGATTCAATGCAAGATAGGTGCATGGCTTGCGCTAAACATAACATAGGCACATAAATCAATTTGGATGCATGCAAGGCCCAGGTGGAATCTGATTTCAGTCTGTTTGGAGACAGTGCTAATCTTGACGCAAGATAGGTGCACGGTTTGGGCCAAACGTACTATGGCCTTGGAAACCATTTTGGATGTAGTGGATGGAACTCTTAGGGGACGTGGGTCATCTAGAATCTCGAATCGGTCCATTTAGAGACAGTGTTAGTGTCGGTGCAAGATAGGTGAATGGTCTGTGCCAAACATACTCGATGGCACCCCTAGGTTGCGACGCCCAGGTGGAAGCTCATTTTAGTCCATATGGAGATAGTGCTAATCTTGACGCAAGATAGGTGCACAGTTTGAGCCAAATGTACCATGGCCTTGGAAACCATTTTGGACGTAGTGGATGGAACTTTTAGGTGACGTGGGTCATCTGGAATCTCATATCAGTCCATTTAGAGACAGTTTTAGTGTTAGTGCAGATGGTGAATGCTTTGCGCTAAACGTACCATAAGCTCAGAAATCATTTTGGACGCACCCGTTGGCACTCCTAGGTTGTGATGCTCAAGTGGAAGGTCATTTCAGTCTGTTTTGAGATAGTGCGGATCTTGACGCAAGATAGGTGCACGATTTTCACCGAACATACCATTGGCTTGAAATGTGTTTCGGACGCACCGGATGCAACTCCTAGGCGACATGGGTCATGTGGAATCTTGTTTGGTCTGTTTCGAGACAGTGTAAGTTTCGGTGCAAGATTGGTGCACCGTTTGTGCCAAGCATAACAAAGCCTTAGAAATCGTTTTGGACGCACTCGATGGCACTCCTAGGTTATGAGGCTCAAGTGGATGCTCGATTCAATCTGTGTGAGATAGTGCTAATCATGATGCAAGATAGGTGCACGATTTACGCCGAACGTACCACAGGCTCAGAAATCATTTTGAACGCAGCCGATGGAACTCCTAGATGACGTGGATCAAGTCAAGTCTTGTTTCGGTGCAAGATAGGTGCATAGTTTATGCCAATTGTACCATAAGCACATAAATCATTTTGGACGAACCTGATGGCACTCCTAGGTTCGAGGCTCAAGTGGAATCTCATTTCTGTCCGTTTGGAGATTGTGCTAATCTTGATGGATGATAGCTGTATGGTTTGGGCCAAACGTACCATGGCCTTGGAAACAATTTTGGACGCAGCGGATGGAACTCCTAGGTGTTGTGGGTCATCTGGAATCTCGTTTCCTTCTGTTTGGAGACAGTGTTACTGTCGGTGCAAGATCAGTGAATGGTTTTTGCCAGACAAACCATAAGCTCAGAAATCATTTGCGCCAAACGAACCATAAGCTCAAAAATTGTTTTGGACGCACCTGATGGCACTGGTAGGTTGTGAGGCTCATGTGGAAGCTCATTTCAGTCCATTTTGGGATAGTGCTGATCTTGACGCAAGATAGGTGCACGGTTTGCGCTGAATGTACTATTGACTCAAAAATTATTTTGGACGCACCTGATGCATGTCCTAGGTGATGTGGGCCATGTGGAATCTTGTTAGGTCTGTTTTGAGACAGTGTAAGTGTTGGTGCAAGATAGGTGCACAGTTTGTGCCAATGACAACATAGCCTCAGAAATCATTTTGGACATGCCCGATGGCACTCCTAGGTGACGAGGCTCAAGTGGAAGCTCAATTTAGTCCGTTTGGAGATAGTGCTAATCTTAACGCAAGATAGGTGAACGGTTTTCGCCAAATGTACCACAGGCTCAGAAATCATTTTGGACGCACCCGATGAAACTCCTAGATGACGTGGATCATGTGGAATCCCATTTGGGTCCATTTGGAGACTGTGCTAGTGTCGGTGCACAGTTTGCGCTTAATATACCATAGGCACAGAAATCATTTTGGACGCACCTTATGGCACTCCTAGGTTCAAGGCTCAAGTGGAAGCTCATTTTAGTCTGTTTCGGGATGGTGCTGATTTTGACGTAGGATAGGTGCACGGTTTGCGCCGAAAGTACCATTGACTCAGAAATTGTTTCGGACGCACCGGATGCAACTCCAAGGTGATGTGGGTCATGTGGAATCTTGTTTTGGTCCATTTGGAGACAGAGTTAGTTTCAATGCAAGATAGGTGCATGGCTTGCGCTAAACGTAACATAGGCACATAAATCAATTTGGACGCATGCGAGGCCTAGGTGGAATCTGATTTCAGTCCGTTTGGAGACAGTGCTAATCTTGACGCAAGATAGGTGCACGGTTTGGGCCAAACGTACCATGGCCTTGGAAACCATTTTGGACGTAGTGGATGGAACTCTTAGGGGACGTGGGTCATCTAGAATCTCGTATCGGTCCGTTTAGAGACAGTGTTAGTGTCAGCACAAGATAGGTGAATGGTTTGTGCCAAACATACCCGATGGCACCCCTAGGTTGCGAGGCCTAGGTGGAAGCTCATTTCAGTCCATTTGGAGATAGTGCTAATCTTGACGCAAGATAGGTGCACAGTTTGAGCCAAACGTACCATGGCCTTGGAAACCATTTTGGACGTAGTCGACGGAACTCTAAGGTGACATGGGTCATCTGGAATCTCATATCAGTCCATTTAGAGACAGTTTTAGTGTTAGTGCAGATGGTGAATGCTTTGTGCTAAATGTACCATAAGCTCAGAAATCATTTTGGATGCACCCGTTGGCACTCCTATGTTGTGAGGCTCAAGTGGAAGGTCATTTCAGTCCGTTTCGAGATAGTGCGGATCTTGACGCAAGACAGGTGCACGATTTTCACCGAACATACCATTGGCTCGAAATGTGTTTCGAATGCACCGGATGCAACTCCTAGGCAACATGGGTCATGTGGAATCATGTTTGGTCCGTTTCGAGACAGTGTAAGTTTCGGTGCAAGATAGGTGCACCGTTTGTGCCAAACATAACAAAGCCTTAGAAATTGTTTTGGACGCACTCGATGGCACTCCTAGGTTACGAGGCTCAAGTGGATGCTCGATTCAATCCATGTGAGATAGTGCTAATCATGATGCAAGATAGGTGCACGGTTTGCGCCGAACGTACCTCAAGCTCAGAAATCATTTTGAACGCAGCCGATGGAACTCCTAGATGACGTGGATCATGTGAAATCTCGTTTCGGTGCAAGATAGGTGCATAATTTGTGCCAATTGTACCATAAGCATATAAATCATTTTGGACGAACCTGACGGCACTCCTAGGTTCGAAGCTCAAGTGGAATCTCATTTCTGTCCGTTTGGAGATTATGCTAATCTTGATGGATGATAGCTGCATGGTTTGGGCCAAACGTACCATGGCCTTGAAAATAATTTTGGACGCAGAGGATGGAACTCCTAGGTGTTGTGGGTCATCTGGAATCTCGTTTCCTTATGTTTAGAGATAGTGTTATTGTCGGTGCAAGATCAGTGAATGGTTTTTGCCAGACGAACCATAAGCTCAGAAATCGTTTGCGCCAAACGAACCATAAGCTCAGAAATCGTTTTGGATGCACCCGATGGCACTACTAGGTTGTGAGGCTCATGTGGAAGCTCATTTCAGTCCGTTTCGGGATAGTGCTGATCTTGACGCAAGATAGGTGCACGGTTTGCGCCGAATGTACTATTGGCTCAAAAATTATTTTAGACGCACCTGATGCAAGTCCTTGGTGATGTGGGCCATGTGGAATCTTGTTAGGTCTGTTTTGAGACAGTGTAAGTATTGGTGCAAGATAGGTGCACAGTTTATGCCAATGATAACATAGCCTCAGAAATCATTTTGGACACGTCCGATGGCACTCCTAGGTGACGAGGCTCAAGTGGAAGCTCGATTCAGTCCGTTTGGAGATAGTGCTAATCTTAACGCAAGATAGGTGAACGGTTTGTGCAAAATGACCACAGGCTTAGAAATTATTTTGGACGCAGCCGATGGAACTCCTAGATGACGTGGATCATGTGGAATCCCATTTGGGTCCATTTGGAGATAGTGCTAGTGTCAATGCACAGTTTGCGCCCAATATACCATAGGCACAAAAATCATTTTCGACACACCTTATGGCACTCCTAGGTTCAAGGCTCAAGTATAAGCTCATTTTAGTCTGTTTCAGGATGGTGCTGATTTTGACGCAGGATAGGTGCACAGTTTGCGCTGAAAAGTACCATAGGCTCAGAAATTGTTTCGGAGGCACCGGATGCAACTCCAAGGTGATGTGGGTCATGTGGAATCTTGTTTTGGTCCATTTGGAGATAGAGTTAGTTTCAATGCAAAATAGCTGCATGGCTTGCACTAAACGTAACATAGGCACATAAATCAATTTGGACGCATGCAAGGCCCAGGTGGAATCTGATTTCATCCGTTTGGAGACAGTGCTAATCTTGACGCAAGATAGGTGCACGGTTTGGGCCAAACGTACCATGGCCTTGGAAAACATTTTGGACGTAGTGGATGGAAGTCTTAGGGGACGTGGGTCATCTAGAATCTCGTATCGGTCCGTTTAGAGACAGTGTTAGTATCGGTGCAAGATAGGTGAATGGTTTGTGCCAAACATACCCGACGGCACCCCTAGGTTGCGAGGCCCAGGTGGAAGCTCATTTCAGTCCATTTGGAGATAGTGCTAATCTTGACGCAAGATAGGTGCACAGTTGGAGCCAAACGTACCATGGCCTTGTAAACCATTTTGGATGTAGTGGACGGAACTCTTAGGTGACATGGGTCATCTGGAATCTCATATTGGTCCATTTAGAGATAGTTTTAGTGTTAGTGCAGATGGTGAATGCTTTGTGCTAAACGTACCATAAGCTCAGAAATCATTTTGGATGCACCCGTTGGCACTCCTAGGTTGTGAGGCTCAAGTGGAAGGTCATTTCAGTCCGTTTCGAGATAGTGCGGATCTTGACGCAAGACAGGTGCACGATTTTCACCGAACATACCATTGGCTCGAAATGTGTTTCGAATGCACCGGATGCAACTCCTAGGCGACATGGGTCATGTGGAATCATGTTTGGTCCGTTTCGAGACAGTGTAAGTTTCGGTGCAAGATAGGTGCACCGTTTGTGCCAAACATAACAAAGCCTTAGAAATCGTTTTGGACGCACTCGATGGCACTCCTAGGTTACGAGGCTCAAGTGGATGCTCGATTCAATCCGTGTGAGATAGTGCTAATCATGATGCAAGATAGGTGCACGGTTTGCGCCGAACGTACCTCAAGCTCAGAAATCATTTTGAACGCAGCCGATGGAACTCCTAGATGACGTGGATCATGTGAAATCTCGTTTCGGTGCAAGATAGGTGCATAATTTGTGCCAATTGTACCATAAGCACATAAATCATTTTGGACGAACCTGACGGCACTCCTAGGTTCGAAGCTCAAGTGGAATCTCATTTCTGTCCGTTTGGAGATTATGCTAATCTTGATGGATGATAGCTGCATGGTTTGGGCCAAACGTACCATGGCCTTGAAAATAATTTTGGACGCAGAGGATGGAACTCCTAGGTGTTGTGGGTCATCTGGAATCTCGTTTCCTTATGTTTAGAGATAGTGTTATTGTCGGTGCAAGATCGGTGATTGGTTTTTGCCAGACGAACCATAAGCTCAGAAAATCGTTTGCGCCAAACGAACCATAAGCTCAGAAATCGTTTTGGATGCACCCGATGGCACTACTAGGTTGTGAGGCTCATGTGGAAGCTCATTTCAGTCCGTTTCGGGATAGTGCTGATCTTGACGCAAGATAGGTGCACGGTTTGCGCCGAATGTACTATTGGCTCAAAAATTATTTTAGACGCACCTGATGCAAGTCCTTGGTGATGTGGGCCATGTGGAATCTTGTTAGGTCTGTTTTGAGACAGTGTAAGTATTGGTGCAAGATAGGTGCACAGTTTATGCCAATGATAACATAGCCTCAGAAATCATTTTGGACACGTCCGATGGCACTCCTAGGTGACGAGGCTCAAGTGGAAGCTCGATTCAGTCCGTTTGGAGATAGTGCTAATCTTAACGCAAGATAGGTGAACGGTTTGTGCAAAATGACCACAGGCTTAGAAATTATTTTGGACGCAGCCGATGGAACTCCTAGATGACGTGGATCATGTGGAATCCCATTTGGGTCCATTTGGAGATAGTGCTAGTGTCAATGCACAGTTTGCGCCCAATATACCATAGGCACAAAAATCATTTTCGACACACCTTATGGCACTCCTAGGTTCAAGGCTCAAGTATAAGCTCATTTTAGTCTGTTTCAGGATGGTGCTGATTTTGACGCAGGATAGGTGCACAGTTTGCGCTGAAAAGTACCATAGGCTCAGAAATTGTTTCGGAGGCACCGGATGCAACTCCAAGGTGATGTGGGTCATGTGGAATCTTGTTTTGGTCCATTTGGAGATAGAGTTAGTTTCAATGCAAAATAGCTGCATGGCTTGCACTAAACGTAACATAGGCACATAAATCAATTTGGACGCATGCAAGGCCCAGGTGGAATCTGATTTCATCCGTTTGGAGACAGTGCTAATCTTGACGCAAGATAGGTGCACGGTTTGGGCCAAACGTACCATGGCCTTGGAAAACATTTTGGACGTAGTGGATGGAAGTCTTAGGGGACGTGGGTCATCTAGAATCTCGTATCGGTCCGTTTAGAGACAGTGTTAGTATCGGTGCAAGATAGGTGAATGGTTTGTGCCAAACATACCCGACGGCACCCCTAGGTTGCGAGGCCCAGGTGGAAGCTCATTTCAGTCCATTTGGAGATAGTGCTAATCTTGACGCAAGATAGGTGCACAGTTGGAGCCAAACGTACCATGGCCTTGTAAACCATTTTGGATGTAGTGGACGGAACTCTTAGGTGACGTGGGTCATCTGGAATCTCATATCGGTCCATATAGAGATAGTTTTAGTGTTAGTGCAGATGGTGAATGCTTTGCGCTAAACGTACCATAAGCTCAGAAATCATTTTGGACGCACCCATTGGCACTCCTAGGTTGTGAGGCTCAAGTGGAAGGTCATTTCAGTCCGTTTTGAGATAGTGCGGATCTTGACGCAAGATAGGTGCACGATTTTCACCGAACATACCATTGGCTCAAAATGTGTTTCGAACGCACCAGATGCAACTCCTAGGCGACATGGGTCATGTGGAATCTTGTTTGGTCTGTTTCGAGACAGTGTAAGTTTCGGTGCAAGATAGGTGCACCGTTTGTGTCAAACATAACAAAGCCTTAGAAATCATTTTGGACGCACTCGATGGCACTCCTAGGTTTCGAGGCTCAAGTGGATGCTCGATTCAATCCATGTGAGATAGTGCTAATCATGATGCAAGATAGGTGCACAGTCTGCGCCGAACGTACCACATGCTCAGAAATCATTTTGAACCCAGCCGATGGACCTCCTAGATGATCTGGATCATGTGAAATCTCGTTTTGGTGCGAGATAGGTGCATAGTTTGTACCAATTGTACCATAAGCGCAGAAATCATTTTGGACGAACCTGATGGCACTCCTAGGTTCGAGGCTCAAGTGGAATCTCATTTCTGTCCGTTTGGACATTGTGCTAATCTTGATGGATGATAACTCCATGGTTTGGGCCAAACATACCATGGCCTTGCAAACAATTTTGGACGCAGCGGATGGAACTCCTAGGTGTTGTGGGTTATATGGAATCTCGTTTCCTTCCATTTAGAGACAATGTTACTATCGGTGCAGGATCGGTGAATGGTTTGTGCCAGACGAACCATAAGCTCAGAAATTGTTTGCGCCAAATGAACTATAAGCTCAAAAATCATTCTGGACGCACCCGATGGCACTACTAGGTTGTGAGGCTCATGTCGAAGCTCATTTCAGTCCATTTTGGGATAGTGCTGATCTTGACGCAAGATAGGTGTACGGTTTGCGCCGAATGTACTATTGGCTCAAAAATTATTTTGGACGCACCTGATGCAAGTCCTAGGTGATGTGGGCCATGTGGAATCTTGTTAGGTGTGTTTTGAGACAGTGTAAGTGTTGGTGCAACATAGGTGCACAGTTTGTGCCAATGATAACATAGCCTCAGAAATCATTTTGGACACGCCCGATGGCACTCCTAGGTGACGAGGCTCAAGTGGAAGCTCGATTCAGTCCGTTTGGAGATAGTGCTAATCTTAACACAAGATAGGTGAACGGTTTCCGCCAAATGTACTACAGACTCAGAAATCATTTTGGACGCACCCGATGGAACTCCTAGATGACGTGGATCATGTGGAATCCCATTTCGGTCCATTTGGAGACAGTGCTAGTGTCGGTGCATAGTTTGCGCCCAATATACCATAGGCACAGAAATCATTTTGGACGCACCTTATGGCACTCCTAGGTTCAAGGCTCAAGTGGAAGCTCATTTTAGTCTGTTTCGGGATGGTGCTGATTTTGACGCAGGATAGGTGCACGGTTTGCGCCGAAAGTACCATTGGCTCGGAAATTGTTTCGGACACACCGGATGCAACTCCAAGGTGATGTGGGTCATGTGGAATCTTGTGTTGGTCCATTTGGAGACAGAGTTAGTTTCAATGCAAGATAGGTGCATGGCTTGCGCTAAACGTAACATAGGCACATAAATCAATTTGGACGCATGCAAGGCCTAGGTGGAATCTGATTTCAGTCCGTTTGGAGACAGTGCTAATCTTGACGCAAGATAGGTGCACGGTTTGGGCCAAACGTACCATGGCCTTGGAAACCATTTTGGACGTAGTGGATGGAACTCTTAGGGGACGTGGGTCATCTAGAATCTCGTATCGGTCCGTTTAGAGATAGTGTTAGTGTCAGCGCAAGATAGGTGAATGGTTTGTGCCAAACATACCCGATGGCACCCCTAGGTTGCGAGGCCTAGGTGGAAGCTCATTTCAGTCCATTTGGAGATATTGCTAATCTTGACGCAAGATAGGTGCATAGTTGGAGCCAAACGTACCATGGCCTTGTAAACCATTTTGGATGTAGTGGACGGAACTCTTAGGTGACGTGGGTCATCTGGAATCTCATATCGGTCCATTTAGAGACAGTTTTAGTGTTAGTGCAGATGGTGAATGCTTTGCGCTAAATGTACCATAAGCTCAGAAATCATTTTGGACGCACCCATTGGCACTCCTAGGTTGTGAGGCTCAAGTGGAAGGTCATTTCAGTCCGTTTTGAGATAGTGCGGATCTTGACGCAAGATAGGTGCACGATTTTCACCGAACATACCATTGGCTCAAAAATGTGTTTCGAACGCACCAGATGCAAACTCCTAGGCGACATGGGTCATGTGGAATCTTGTTTGGTCTGTTTTGAGACAGTGTAAGTTTCGGTGCAAGATAGGTGCACCGTTTGTGTCAAACATAACAAAGCCTTAGAAATCATTTTGGACGCACTCGATGGCACTCCTAGGTTTCGAGGCTCAAGTGGATGCTCGATTCAATCCATGTGAGATAGTGCTAATCATGATGCAAGATAGGTGCACAGTCTGCGCCGAACGTACCACAGGCTCAGAAATCATTTTGAACCCAGCCGATGGACCTCCTAGATGATGTGGATCATGTGAAATCTCGTTTTAGTGCGAGATAGGTGCATAGTTTGTACCAATTGTACCATAAGCACAGAAATCATTTTGGACGAACCTGATGGCACTCCTAGGTTCGAGGCTCAAGTGGAATCTCATTTCTGTCCGTTTGGACATTGTGCTAATCTTGATGGATGATAACTCCATGGTTTGGGCCAAACATACCGTGGCCTTGGAAACAATTTTGGACGCAGCGGATGGAACTCCTAGGTGTTGTGGGTCATATGGAAGCTCGTTTCCTTCCATTTAGAGACAATGTTACTATCGGTGCAGGATCGGTGAATGGTTTGTGCCAGACGAACCATAAGCTCAGAAATCGTTTGCGCCAAATGAACTATAAGCTCAAAAATCATTCTGGATGCACCCGATGGCACTACTAGGTTGTGAGGCTCATGTCGAAGCTCATTTCAGTCTGTTTTGGGATAGTGCTGATCTTGACGCAAGATAGGTGTACGGTTTGCGCCGAATGTACTATTGGCTCAAAAATTATTTTGGACGCACCTGATGCAAGTCCTAGGTGATGTGGGCCATGTGAAATCTTGTTAGGTCTGTTTTGAGACAGTGTAAGTGTTGGTGCAACATAGGTGCACAGTTTGTGCCAATGATAACATAGCCTCAGAAATCATTTTGGACACGCCCGATGGAACTCCTAGGTGACGAGGCTCAAGTGGAAGCTCGATTCAGTCCGTTTGGAGATAGTGCTAATCTTAACGCAAGATAGTTGAACGGTTTCCGCCAAATGTACTACAGGCTCAGAAATCATTTTGCACGCACCCGATGGAACTCCTAGATGATGTGGATCATGTGGAATCCCATTTCGGTCCATTTGGAGACAGTGCTAGTGTTGGTGCATAGTTTGCGCCCAATATACCATAGGCACCGAAATCATTTTGGACGCACCTTATGGCACTCCTAGGTTCAAGGCTCAAGTGGAAGCTCATTTCAGTCTATTTCGGGATGGTGCTGATTTTGACGCAGGATAGGTGCACGGTTTGCGCCGAAAGTACCATTGGCTCGGAAATTGTTTCGGACACACCGGATGCAACTCCAAGGTGATGTGGGTCATGTGGAATCTTGTTTTGGTCCATTTGGAGACAGAGTTAGTTTCAATGCAAGATAGGTGCATGGCTTGCGCTAAAAGTAAGATAGACACATAAATCAATTTGGACGCATGCAAGGCCCAGGTGGAATCTGATTTCAGTCCGTTTGGAGACAGTGCTAATCTTAACGCAAGATAGGTGCACGGTTTGGGCCAAACGTACCATGGCCTTGGAAACCATTTTGCACATAGTGGATGGAACTCTTAGGGGACGTGGGTCATCTAGAATCACCGGATGCAACTCCTAGGCGAAATGGGTCTTGTGGAATCTTGTTTGGTCCGTTTTGAGACAGTGTAAGTGTCGGTGCAAGATAGGTGCACCGTTTGTGCCAAACATAACAAAGCCTCAGAAATCGTTTTGGATGCACTCGATGGTACTCCTAGGTTACGAGGCTCAAGTGGATGCTCGATTCAATCCATGTGAGATAGTGCTAATCAAGATGCAAGATAGGTGCATGGTTTGTGTCGAATGTACCACAGGCTCAGAAATCATTTTGAACGTAGCCGATGGAACTCCTAGATGACGCGGATCATGTGAAATCTCGTTTCGGTGCAAGATAGGTGCACGGTTTGCACCAATTGTACCATAAGCACATAAATCATTTCGGATGAACCTGATGGCACTCCTAGGTTTGAGGATCAAGTGGAAGCTCATTTCTATCCATTTGGTGATTGTGCTAATCTTGATGGATGATAGCTGCATGGTTTGGGCCAAACATACCATGGCCTCGGAAACAATTTTGGACGCAGCGGATGGAACTCCAAGGTGATGTGGGTCATCTGGAATCTCGTTGAAAGATAGATGAATGGTTTGTGCCAGATGAACCATAAGATCAGAAATTGTTTGCGCCAAACGAACCATAAGCTCAGAAGTCATTTTGGATGCACCTAATAGCACTCCTAGGTTCTGAGGTTCAAGTGAAAGCTCATTTTCAGTCTGTTTGGAGATAGTGCAAATCTTGACACAAGATATGTGCACGGTTGGGGCCAAAAGTACCATCGCCTCAGAAACCGTTTTCGACGCATCGGCTAGCACTCCTAGGGACGTGGGTCATGTGGAATCTCGTTTAGGACCGTTTGGAGACAGTGTTTATGTCAGTGTAAGATAGGTGAATGCTTTGCGCCAAACAAATCATAAGCTTAGAAATCATTTTGTATGCACCCGATGGCACTCCTAGGTTGTGAGGCTCAAGTGGAAGCTGATTTCAGTCTGTTACGAGATAGTGCTGATCTTGACACAGGATAGGTGCATGGTTTGCGCTAAAAGTACCATTGGCTCGGAAATCACTTTGGACGCACCGAGTGTAGCTCCTAGGTGACGTGGGTCATGCGGAATCTTGTTTGGTCCGTTTTGAAACGATATAAGTGTCGGTGCAAGATACGTGCACAATTTGTGCCAAACATAAATAACCTCAAAAATCATGTTGGACACACCCGATGGTACTCCTAGGTGACGAGACTCGAGTGGAAGCTCGATTCAGTCCGTTTGGATATAGTGCTAATCTTGACTCAACATAGGTGCACGGTTTGGGCCAAATGCACCACAGGCTCAGACATTGTTTTGGATGTAATCGATGGAACTCCTAGGTGACGTGGGTCATGTGGAATATTGTTTTGGTCCATTTGAAGACAGAGTTAGTGTCATGCAAGATAGTTGCACGGCTTGCGCTAAATGTAACATAGGCACATAAATCATTTTCGACGCACCTAATGGCACTCCTAGATTGCGAGGCCCAGGTGGAAGCTCATTTCGATCCGTTTGGAGACAGTGCTAAATGCAAGATAAGTGCCTGGTTTGGGCCATACGTACCATGGCCTTGGAAACCATTTTGGACGCAGTTGATGGGACTCTTAGGTGATATGGGTCATCTGGAATCTCGTATCGGTCTGTTTAGATACAATGTTAGTGTCGGTGCAAGATAGGTGAATGGTTTGTGCCAAACGTACCATAAGCTTAGAAATAATTTTAGACGCACCCAATGGCAATCCTAGGTTGCGAGGCTCAAGTGAAAGCTCATTTCAGTCCGTTTAGGGATAGTGCTAATCTTGATGCAAGATCAATGCATGGTTCAGGCCAAACATATCATGGCCTCGAAAACCATTTCAGGCGCACGAGATGCAACTCCTTGGCACCATTTCAAGATAGTGTAAGTGTCGATAGAAGATAGGTGCACAGTTTGCTAATCTTAATGCAAGATAGGTGCACTGTTTGCTTCGAAAGTACCACAGGCTCATAAATTATTTTGGACGCACCCGATGGAACTCCTAGATTACGTGGATCATGTGGAATCTCGTTTCAGTGCAAGATGGGTGCACCATTTGCGCCAATAGTACCATAGGCACAGAAATCATTTTGGACAAACCTAATGACACTCCTAGGTTTGAGGCTCAAGTGGAAGCTCATTTTAGTCTGTTTCGGGATGGTGCTGATCTTAACGCAGGATAGGTGCATGGTTTGCGCCGAAATTACCATTGGCTTAGAAATTGTTTTGGACGCACCGGATGCAACTCCAATGTGACGTGGGTCATGTGGAATCTTGTTTTGGTCCATTTTGAGACAGTGTAAGTGTCGGTGCAAGATAGGTGCACCGTTTGTGCTAAACATAGCAAAGCCTCAGAAATCATTTTGGACGCACTCGATGGTACTCCTAGGTTATGAGGCTCAATTTGATGCTCGATTCAATCCATGTGAGATAGTGCTAATCATGATGCAAGATAGGTGCATGGTTTGCATTGAACGTACCACATGCTCAGAAATCATTTTGGACACAGCCGATGGAACTCCTAGATGACGCGGATCTTGTGAAATCTCATTTCGGTGCAAGATAGGTGCACGGTTTGCGCTAATTGCACCATAAGCACAGAAATCATTTTGGAAGAACCTGATTGCACTCCTAGGTTTGAGGCTCAAGTGAAAGTTTATTTTTGTCCATTTGGTGATTGTGCTAATCTTGATGGATGATAGCTGCATGGTTTGGGCCAAATGTACCATGGCCTCGGAAATAATTTTGGATGACGTGGGTCATCTAGAATCTCGTTTCCGTCCGTTTAGAGACAATTTTAGTGTTGCTGCAAGATAGGTGAATGGTTTGTGCCAAACAAACCATAAGCTTAGAAATCATTTGCGCCAAATGAACTATAAGCTCAGAAGTCATTTTGGATGCACCTAATAGCACTCCTAGGTTCTGAGGTTCAAGTGGAAGCTTATTTCAGTCTGTTTGGAGATAGTGCAAATCTTGATGCAAAATACATCCACGGTTGGGGCCAAAAGTACCATCGCCTCATAAACCGTTTTGGATGCACCGGCTAGCAGTCCTAGGGACGTGGGTCACGTGAAATCTCGTTTAGGACCGTTTGGAGACAGTGTTTGTGTCAGTGTAAGATAGGTGAATGCTTTGCGCCAAACAAATCATAAGCTTAGAAATCATTTTGTATGCACCCGATGGCACTCCTAGGTTGTGAGGCTCAAGTGGAAGCAGATTTCAGTCTGTTACAAGATAGAGCTGATCTTGACGCAAGATAGGTGCACGGTTTGCGCCAAAAGTACCATTGGCTCGAAAATTGTTTTGGACGCACCGGGTGCAATTCCTAGGTGATGTGGGTCATGTGGAATCTTGTTTGGTCCATTTTGAAACGGTATAAGTCTCAGTGCAAGATAGGTGCACAATTTATGCCAAACATAAATAGCCTCAGAAATCATTTTGGACGCACCCGATGGTACTCCTAGGTGACGAGACTCAAGTGGAAGCTCGATTCAGTCCGTTTGGAGATAGTGCTAATCTTGACGCAACATAGGTGCACGATTTGGGCCAAATGTACCACAGGCTCAGACATTGTTTTTGGATGCAATCGATGGAACTCCTAGGTGACATGGGTCATGTGGAATATTGTTTTGGTCCATTTGAAGACAGAGTTAGTGTCGTGCAAGATAGTTGCATGGCTTGCGCTAAATGTAACATAGGCACATAAATCATTTTGGATGCACCTGATGGCACTCCTAGATTGCGAGGCCAGGTGGAAGCTCATTTCGGTCCGTTTGGAGACAGTGCTAAATGCAAGATAGGTGCCTGGTTTGGGCCAAACATACCATGGCCTTGGAAACCATTTTGGACGTAGTGGATGGGACTCTTAGGTGATGTGGGTCATCTGGAATCTCGTATCGGTCCGTTTAGAGACAGTGTTAGTGTTGGTGCAAGATAGGTGAATGGTTTGTGCCAAACATAACATAAGCTTAGAAATCATTTTAGATGCACCCAATGGCAATCCTAGGTTGCGAGGCTCAAGTGAAAGCTCATTTCAGTCCGTTTGGGGATAGTGCTAATCTTGACACAAGATCGGTGCACGGTTCAGGCCAAACATATTGTGGCCTCGAAAACCATTTCGAGCGCACCGGATGCAACTCCTTGACACCGTTTCAAGATAGTGTAAGTTTTGATGCAAGATAGGTGCATAGCCTCAGAAATCGTTTTGAGCACACCTAATGGTACTCCTAGGTTATGAGGCTCAAGAGGATGCTCGATTCAGTCCATATAGGGATAGTGCTAATTTTGATGCAAGATAGGTGCACGGTTTGCATCGAAAGTACCATAGGCTCATAAATCATTTTGGACGCACTCGATGGATCTCCTAGATGACCTGGATCACGTGGAATCTCGTTTCAGTGCAAGATGGGTGCACAGTTTGCGCCAATCGTACCATAGGCAAAGAAATCAATCTGGACGAACGTGATGGCACCCCTAGGTTCGAGGCTCAAGTGGAAGCTCATTTCAGTCTATTTCGGGACGGTGCTGATCTTGACGCAGGAAAGGTGCACGGTTTGTGCCGAAAGTATCATTGGCTCGGAAATTGTTTTGGATGCATCGGATGCAACTCCAAGGTGACGTGGGTCATGTGGAATCTTGTTTTGGTCCATTTCAAGACAGTGTAAGTGTCGGTGCAAGATAGGTGCACTGTTTGTGCCAAACATAACAAAGCCTCAGAAATTGTTTTGGACGCACTTGATGGTACTTCTAGGTTACAAGGCTCAAGTGGATGCTCGATTCAATTCATGTGAGATAGTGCTAATCATGATACAAGATAGGTGCACGGTTTGCGCCGAACGTACCATAGGCCCAGAAATTGTTTTGGATGCACCGATGGAACTCCTAGGTGACGTGGGGTCATGTGGAATCTCATTTCGGTCCGTTTGGAGACAGTGTTAGACTCAGTGCAAGATGGGTGCACGGTTTATGCCAAACGTAACATAGGCACATAAATCATTTTGGACGCACCCGATGGCACTCCTAGGTTGCGAGGCCTAGGTGGAAGCTCATTTCAGTCCATTTGGAGACAGTGCTAATCCTAACGCAAGATAGGTGCACGGTTTGGGCCAAACATACCATGGCCTTGCAAACCATTTTGGACGCAGCGGATGGAACTCCTAGGTGACGTGGGTCACCTGGAATCTCTTTTCGGTCCATTTAGAGACAGTGCTAGTGTCGGTGCAAGATAGGAGAATGGTTTGCGCCAAAAGTACCGTAAGCTCAGAAATCATTTTAGACGCACTCGATGGCTCAAGTGGAAGCTCATTTTAGTCTGTTTGGAGATTGTGCTAATCTTGACGCCAGATAGTGCACAGTTTGGGCCAAACGTACCATGGCCTCAGAAACCATTTAGGACGCTTTGGATGGAACTCCTAGGTGACGTGGGTTATGTGAAATCTCGTTTTGACCATTTGGAGACATTGTTAGTGTTAGCGCAAGATAGGTGAATGCTTTGCGCCAAGTGTCCCATAAGCTCAGAAATTGTTTTGGATTCACCTAATGGCCCTCCATGGTTATGAGGCTCAAGTGGATGCTCATTTCAGTCCGTTTTGGGATAGTGCTGATCTTGATGCAAGGTACGTGCATAGTTTGCACCAAACATAACATAGCCTCAGAAATCATTTTTGATGCACCCGATGGTATGCCTAAGAGACGAGGCTCAAGTGGAAGCTCGATTCAGTCCATATGGAGACAGTGCTAATTGTGACGCAAAATAGGTGCACGGTTTGCGCCGAACATACCATAGGCTCAGAAATCGTTTTGGACACAGCCGATGGAACTCCTAGATGACGTGGATCATGTGAAATCTCGTTTTGGTGCAAGATAGGTGCACAGTTTGCGCCAATTGTACCATAAGCACATAAATCATTTTGGACGAACCTGATGACACTCCTAGGTTCGAGGCTCAAGTGGAAGCTCATTTTAGTCCGTTTTGGAGATTGTGCTAATCTTGATGGATGATAGCTGCATGGTTTCGGCCAAACGTACCATGTCATTAGAAACAATTTTGGACGCAGCGGATGGAACTCCTAGGTGACGTGGGTCATCTGGAATCTCATTTCTGTCTGTTTAGAGACAGTGTTAGTGTCGGTGCAAGATAGGTGAATGGTTTGTGCCAAACGAACCATAAGCTTAGAAATCGTTTGCGCCAAATGAACCATAAGCTCAAAAATATTTTTGGACGAACCCGATGACACTCCTAGATTGTGAGGCTCAAGTGGAAGCTCATTTTCAGTCTGTTTGGAGATAGTGTAAATCTTGACGCAAGATATGTGCACGGTAGGGGCCAAAAGTACCATCACCTCAGAAACCATTTTGGATGCACCGGCTGGCACTCCTAGGGACGTGGGTCACGGGGAATCTCGTTTAGGTCCGTTTGGAGGCAGTGTTTATGTTAGTGTAAGATAGGTGAATGGTTTGCGCCAAACAAATCATAAGCTCAGAAATAGTTTTGTATGCACCCGATGGCAATCCTATGTTGTGAGGCTCAAGTGGAAGCTCATTTCAGTCCGTTACGAGATAGTGCTGATCTTGATGCAAGATAGGTGCACGGTTTGCACCAAACGTACCATTGGCTTAGAAATTGTTTTGGACGCACCGGGTGCAACTCCTAGGTGACGTGGGTCATGTGGAATCTTGTTTGGTCTGTTTTGAAACGGTATAAGTGTCGGTGCAAGACAGGTGCACAATTTGTGCCAAACATAGATGGCCTCAGAAATCATTTTGGACGCACCCGATGGTACTCCTAGGTGACGAGACTCAAGTGGAAGCTCGATTTAGTCCATTTGGAGATACTGCTAATCTTGACGCAACATAGGTGCACGGTTTGGGCCAAATGTACCACATGCTCAGACATTGTTTTGGATGCAACCGATGAAACTCCTAGGTGATGTGGGTCATGTGGAATATGGTTTTGGTCCATTTGGAGACAGAGTTACTGTCGGTGCAAGATAGTTGCATGGCTTGCGCTAAATGTAACATAGGCACATAAATCAATTTGGACGCACTTGATGGCACTCCTAGATTGTGAGGCCTAGGTGGAAGCTCATTTCAGTCCGTTTGGAGACAGTGCTAAACGCAAGATAGGTGCACCATTTGGGCCAAATGTACCATGGCCTTAGAAACCATTTTGGACGCAGTAGATGGGACTCTTAGGTGATGTGGGTCATCTGGAATCTCGTATCGGTCCATTTAGAGACAGTGTTAGTGTCGGTGCAAGATAGGTGAATGGTTTGTGCCAAATGTACCATAAGCTTAGAAATCATTTTGGACGCACCCGATGGAATCCTAGGTTGCGAGGCTCAAGTGGAAGCTCATTTCAGTCCGTTTGGGGATGGAGCTAATCTTGACGCAAGATGGGTGCATGGTTCAGGCCAAACATACCATGGCCTCAAAAACCATTTTGGGTGCAACGGATGCAACTCCTTGCCACCTTTTCAAGATAGTGTAAGTGTCCATGAAAGATAGGTGCACAGTTTGTGCGAAACATAACATAGCCTCACAAATCGTTTTGGGCGCACCCGATGGTGCTCCTAGGTTACGAGGCTCAAGTGAATGCTCGATTCAGTCCGTGTAGAGATCGTGATAATCTTGATGCAAGATAGGTGCACAGTTTGCGTCGAAAGTACCATAGGCTCATAAATCATTTTGGACGCACCCGATGGAACTCGTAGATGACGTGGATCATGGGAATCTCGTTTTAGTGGAAGATGGGTGCACGGTTTGCGCCAATCGTACCATACGCATAGAAATCATTTTGGACAAACTTGATGGCACTCCTAGGTTCGAGGCTCAAGTGGAACCTCATTTCAGCCTTTTTCGGGATGGGGCTGATCTTGACGCATGATAGATGCACGGTTTGTGCCGAAAGTACCATTGGCTCGGAAATTGTTTTGGACTCACCGGATGCAACTCCAAGGTGACGTGGGTCAGTGGAATCTTGTTTTGGTCCATTTTGAGACAGTGTAAGTGTCGGTGCAAGATAGGTGTAGCATTTGTGCCAAACAAAACAAAGCATCAGAAATCGTTTTGGACGCACTCGATGGTACTCCTAGGTTACGAGGCTCAAGTGGATGCTCGATTCAATCCATGTGAGATAGTGCTAATCTTGATGCAAGATAGGTGCACGGTTTACGCCGAATGTACCATAGGCCTAGAAATTGTTTTGGATGCACTGATGGAACTCCTAGGCGACGTGGGTCATGTGGAATCTCATTTCAGTCTGTTTGGAGACAGTGTTAGACTCGGTGCAAGATGGGTGCATGGTTTATGCCAAACGTAACATGGGCACATAAATCATTTTGGACGCACCCGATGGCACTCCTAGGTTGCAAGGCCTAGGTGGAAGCTCATTTCAGTCCATTTGGAGACAGTGCTAATCCTGATGCAAGATAGGTGCATGGTTTAGGCCAAATATACCATGGCCTTGCAAACCATTTTGGATGCAGCGGATGGAACTCCTAGGTGATGTGGGTCATCTGGAATCTATTTTCGGTCCATTTAGAGATAGTGCTAGTGTTGGTGCAAGATAGGTGAATGGTTTGCGCCAAAAGTACCGTAAGCTTAGAAATCATTTTAGACGCACTCGATGGCTCAAGTGAAAGCTTATTTTAGTCCGTTTGGAGATTGTGCTAATCTTGATGTCAGATAGTGCACAGTTTAGGCCAAACGTACCATGGCCTCAAAAACCATTTAGGACGCTTCGGATGGAACTCCTAGGTGACGTGGGTTATGTGAAATCTCGTTTCAACCATTTGGAGACATTGTTAGTGTTAGCGCAAGATAGGTGAATGCTTTGCGCCAAGTGTCCCATAAGCTTAGAAATTGTTTTGGATGCACCTAATGGCCCTCCTTGGTATAGGATCAAGTGGATGCTCATTTTAGTCCGTTTCAGGATAGTGCTGATCTTGATGCATGGTACGTGCATAGTTTGCACCAAACATAACATAGCCTCAGAAATCATTTTTGATGCACCCGATGGTATTTCTAAGAGACGGGGCTCAAGTGGAAGCTCGATTCAGTCTGTATGGAGATAGTGCTAATCATGACGCAAAATAGGTGCATGGTTTGCGCCGAACATACCATAGGCTCAGAAATCATTTTGGATGCACCTGATGGAACACCTAGATGTCGTGGATCTTGTGCAATCTTGTTTCGGTCCGTTTCGAGATAGTGTTAGTGTTGGTGCAAGAAAGGTGCACGGTTTGCTCCAAACGTACCATAGGCATAGAAATCATTTTGGACGCACCTGATGGCACTCCAAGTTTTGAGGCTCAAGTGGAAGCTCATTTCAGTCCATTTGGGATAGTGCTAATCTTGATGCAAGATAGTTGCATGGTTTGGGCAAAACGTTCCATGCCCTCGGAAACAATTTTGGACGCACCGAAGGGAACTCCTAGGTGATGTGGGCCACGAGGAATCTCATTTCGGTCCGTTTCGAGATAGTGCTAATCTTGATGCAAGATAGGTGCACGGTTTGGGCCAAACATACGATGGCATTGGAAACCACTTTGCACGCAGCGGATGGAACCCCTAGGTCACGTGGGTTATCTGAAATCTCGTTTCGGTCCGTTTAGAGACAATGTTAGTGTCGGTGCAAGATAGGTGAATAGCTTGCACCGAATGAACCATAAGCTCATAAATCATTTTGGACGCACCAGATCGCACTCCTAGGTTTTGAGGCTCAAGTTGAAGCTCATTTTAGTCTATTTGGAGATAGTGGTAATCTTAACACAAGATAGGTGCACGGTTTGGGCCAAACGTACAATGGCCTTGGAAACCATTTTGCACGCAGCGGATGGAACACCTAGGTGACGTGGGTCATCTGGAATTTTGTTTCAGTCCATTTAGAGATAGTGTTAGTGTCGGTCCAAGATAGGTGAATGGTTTGCGCTAAATGTACTGTAAGCTCAGAAATCATTTGGAAGCACCAGATGGCACTCCTAGGTTGCGAGGTTCAAGTGGAAGCTCAGTTCAATCCGTTTGGAGATAGTGCTAGTCTTAACGCAAGATAGCTGCACGGTTTGCGCATAACATACCACAGGCTCAGAAATTGTTTTGGATCACCTGATGGAACTCCTAGGCGACGTGGGTCATGTGGAATCTCATTTCATTCTGTTTAGAGACAGTGTTAGTCTCAGTGCAAGATAGGTGCACGGTTTGCGCCAAACGTAACATAGGCACATCAATCGTTTTGGACCCACCTGATGGCATGCATAGGTTGCGAGGCCCAAGTGGATGCTCATTTCAGTCCATTTGTAGACAATGCTAATCTTGACGCAAGATAGGTGTACGGTTTGGGCCAAATGTAACATGGCCCTGGAAACCATTTTAGACGCAGTGGATGGAACTCCTAGGTAACATGGGTCATACGGAATCTCGTTTCGCTCCGTTCAGAGACAGTGTTAGTGTTGGTGCAAGATAGGTGAATGGTTTGTGCTAAACGTACCGTAAGCACAGAAATCATTTTGGATGCACCCGATGGCACTCCTAGGTTTCGAGGCTCAAGTGGAAGCTCATTTCAGTCCGTTTGGAGATAGTGCTAATCTTGACGCAAGATAGGTGCACGGTTTGGGCCAAACGTACCATGGCCTCGGAAACAATTTTGGACGCAGCAGATGAAAGACCTAGGTGATGTGGGTCATCGGAATCTCGTTTTGGTCCGTTTAGAGACAATGTTTGTGTCGAGGCAAGATGGATGAATGGTTTGCACCAAATGTACCATAAGCTCGGAAATCACTTTGGACGCACCCCTAGGCAGCGAGGCTCATTTTAGTCTGTTCGAAGATAGTGCTAATCTTGACACAAGATAGGTGCACGGTGTGGCCCAAATGTACCATGGCATCGAAAACTATTTTGGACGGACCGGATTGAACTCCTAGATGACGTGGGTCATGTGGACTTTCATTTCGGTCCATTTGGAGACAGTGTTAGTTTCAGCGTAAGATAGGTGAATGCTTGGCGCCATACATACCATAAGCTCAGAAATCATTTTGGATGCACCTGATGGCACTCCTAGGTTGTGAGGTTCAAGTGGAAGCTCATTTCAGTCCGTTTAGAGATAGTGCTGATCTTGACGCAAGATACGTGCACAGTTCGCACCAAACATAACAGAGCGTCAGAAATCATTTTTGAAGCGCCCGATGGTATGCCAAGTTGAAGAGGCTCAAGTGGAAGCTCGATTTCGTCCATTTGGAGACAATGCTAATCTTGATGCTAGATAGGTAAACGGTTTGCGCCGAGCATACCATAGGCTCAAAAATTATTTTGGATGTACCCAACAGAACTACTAGTCAATGTGGGCCATGAGGAATCTCATTTCGGTCCGTTTGGAGATAGTGTTAGTGTCACTGCAAGATCGGTGCATGGTTTGCGCCCAACGTAACATTGGCACATAAGTCGTTTTGGACGCACCCGATGGCACTCTAGGTTGCGAGGCCCTAGTGAAAGCTCATTTCAGTCCATTTGGAGACACTGCTAATCTTGACGCAAGATAGGTGCACGGTTTGGGCCAAACATAACATGGCCTTGGAAAGCATTCTAGACTAAGCGGATGGAACTCCTAGGTGATGTGGGTCATCTAGAATCTCGTTTCGGTCCGTTTAGAGACACTGTTAGTGTCGGTGCAAGATATGTGAATGGTTTGCACCAAACATACCGTAAGCTTAGAAACCATTTTGGACGCACCTGATGGCACTCCTAGGTTGTGAGGCTCAAGTGAAAGCTCATTTCAGTCCGATTGGAGGTAGTGGTAATCTTGACACAAGATAGGTGCACGGTTTGGGCCAAACATACCATGGCCTCAGAAACTGTTTTGGATGCACCGGATGGAACCCCTAGGTGACGTGGGTCATGTGGAATCTTGTTTCGTTCCATTTGGAAACAGTGTTAGTGTGAGTGCGAGATAGGTGAATGCTTTGCGTTGACTTACGATAAGCTCAGAAATCGTTTTGGATGCACTCGATGGTAGTCCTAGTTTGTAAGGCTCAAGAGAAAGCTACTTTCAATCCGTTTGGAGATAGTGCTAATCTTGACGCAAGATAGGTGCACGGTTAGGGCCAAAGGTACCATACCTTCGGAAGCCATTTTTAACGCACTAGATCGAACTCTTAGGTGACAGGGGTCATGCGGAATCTCATTTCGGTCATTTTGGAGACAATGTTAGTGTTAGTGCCATATTGTGAATGCTTTGCGCCAAACGTACCATAAGGTCAAAAATTGTTTTGGACGCACCCGATGGTACTCCTAGGTTGTGAGGCTCAAGTGGAAGCTCATTTTAGCTCGTTTTGAGATAGTGTTGATCTTGATGGAAGACAGGTGCACAGAAATCATTTTGGACGCACCAGATGCCACTCCTAGGTGACTGGGTCATGTGGAATCTCGTTCGATCTATTTTAAGATAGTGTAAGTTTCGGTGCGAGATAGGTGCTCAGTTCGTGCCAAACATAACATAGCCTTAGAAATCATTTTGGACGCACCTGATGGTACTCCTAGGTGATGAGATTCAAGTGGAAGCTCGATTCAGTCTATTTGGAGATAGTGCTAATCTTGATGCAAGATAGAGCACGATTTGCGCCGAACGTACAATAGGCTCAGAAATCTTTTTTGATGCACCCAATGGAACTCCTAGATGACGTAGATCATGTGGAATCTCGTTTTGGTCCGTTCAGAGACAATGTTAGTGTCAGTGCAAAATAGATGCACGGTGTGCGCCAAAGTACCATTGGCATAGAAATCATTTTGGACACACCAGATACACTCCAAGTTTCGAGGCTCATGAGGAAGCTCATTTTAGTCCGCTTGGAGATAGTGCTAATGTTGAAGCAAGATAGGTGCACGGTATGAGCCAAATGTACCATGGCCTCAGAAACCATTTTGGACGCACCGGATGGAACTCCTAAGTCACGTGGGTCATGTGGAATCTCGTTTCGGTCCGTTTGGAGACAGTGCTAATCTTCAAGCAAGATAGGTGCATGGTTTGGGCCAAACATACCATGGCCATGGAAACCATTCTGGACGCAGCGGATGGAACTCCTAGGTGATGTGGGTCATCTTGAATCTCGTTTCGGTCTGTTTAGAGACAGTGTTAGTGTCGGTGCAAGATAGGTGAATTATTTGCACCAAACGTATCGTAATCTCAGAAATCATTTTAGACGCAGCTGATGGCACTCTTAGGTTGCAAGGCTCAGGTGGAAGCTCATTTTAGTACATTTGGAGATAGTGGTAAACTTGATGCAAGATAGGAACACGGTTTGGGCCAAACATACCAAGGCCTTAGAAACCATTTTGGATGTAGCGCATGAAGTCCTAGGTGACGTGGGTCATCGGGAATCTCGTTTCGGCCCGTTTAGAGACAGTGCTACTATCAGGGGCAAGATAGATGAACGATTTGTGCTAAACGTACCATAAGCTCAGAAATTATTTTGGACACACCCGATTGAACTCCTAGGTTGTGAGGCCCAAGTGGAAGCTCATTTCAGTCCGTTTCTAGATAGTGCTAATCTTGATGCAAGATAGGTGCACGGTTTGGGCCAAACATACCATGGCCTTGGAAACCATTTTGGACGCAGCGGATGGAACTCCTAGGTTACGTGGGTCATCTAGAATCTTGTTTTGATCCATTTAGAGATAGTATTAGTGTCGGTGCAAGATAGGTGAATGGTTTGTGCCAAATGTACCATGAGTTAAGAAATAATTTTGGACACATCCGAAGGCACTCCAAGTTTACGAGGCTCAAGTGGAAGCTCATTCTAGTCTGTTTGGAGATATTGCTAATCTTGACGCCAGACAGGTGCACGGTTTGCGCCGAACATACCATTGGCTCAGAAATCATTTTGAACGCACCGAATGCAACTCCTAGATGACTAGGTCATGTGGAATCTCATTCGGTCTGTTTTAAGATAGTGTAAGTCTCAGTGCAAGATGGGTGCACAGTTTGTGCCAAACATAACATAGCCTCAGAAATCATTTTGGACGCACCAGATGGTACTCCTAGGTGATGAGGTTCAAGTGGAAGCTCGATTCAGTCCGTTTGGAGATAGTGCTAATCTTGACGCCAGATAGGGCACAATTTGCACTGAACATACCACAGGCTCAGAAATCATTTTTGACGCACCCGATGGAACTCATGGATGACATGGATTATGTGGAATCTCATTTCGGTCCATTCGGAGACAGTGTTAGTGTCGGTGCAAGATAGGGCATAGTGTGCGCCAAAGTACCATTGGCATAGAAATCGTTTTGGACGCACATGATGGCACTCCTATTTTCGAGGCTCATGTGGAAGCTCATTTCAGTCCACTTGGAGATAGTGCTAATCTTGAAGCAAGATAGGTGCACGATATGGTCCAAACATACCATGGCCTCAAAAACCATTTTGGACGCACCGGATGGAACTCCTAAGTGACGTGGGTCATGTGGAATCTCATTCGGTCCGTTTGGAGACAGTGCTAATCTTGACGCAAGATAGGTGCATGGTTTCAGCCAAACATACCATGGCCTTGGAAACCATTTTGGATGCAGCAGATGGAACTCCTAGGTGATTTGGGTCATCTTGAATCTCGTTTCGGTTCGTTTAGAGACAGTATTAGTGTTAGTGCAAGATAGGTGAATGGTTTGTGCCAAACATATCGTAAGCTCAGAAATCATTTTGGACGCACCTGATGCCACTCCTAGGTTGCGAGGCTCAAGTGGAAGCTCATTTCAGTTCGTTTGGAGATAGTGGTAATCTTGACGCAAGATAGGTACATGGTTTGGGCCAAACGAAACATGGCCACATAAACCATTTTGGACACAGCGGATGGAAGTCCTTGGTGACGTGTGTCATTTGGAATCTCATTTTGATCCGTTTAGAGAAAGTGTTAGTGTTAGTGCAAGATAGGTGAATTGTTTGCACCAAACGTACTGTAAGCTGATAAATCATTTTGGACGCACTTGATGGCATTCTTAGGTTGCGAGGCTCAAATGGAAGCTCATTTAAGTACGTTTGGAGATAGTGGTAATCTTGATGCAAGATAGGAACACGGTTTGGACCAAACATACCATGGCCACAGAAACCATTTTGGATGTAGCGCATGAAGTCCTAGGTGACGTGGGTCATCGGGAATCTCGTTTTGGCCCGTTTAGAGACAATGCTACTATCGGGGCAAGATAGATGAACGGTTTGCGCCAAACGTACCATAAGCTTAGAAATCGTTTTGGGCGCACCCGATGGCACTCCTAGGTTGTGAGGCTCAAGTGGAAGCTCATTTCAGTTTGTTTGGAGATAGTGCTAATCTTAACGCAAGATAGGTGCACGTTTGGGCCAAACATACCATGTAACACCCTAGGTGTTTGTCACTCATTAAGCAGTGAGTTTGAGCTTAAACATGACAGATTAAGTGGAGATGACAATGTCAAGGTCAACCTATGGAGATGAGCCTAACCTAAAGTTGGATGTTGCACCATTACTTTACATATAGGCCATTTTCAAAGATATATGCTTGGATGGTGTTATGGCAATATCTTCATGTGTCTCACCTTAGTGCCTATCTGTAGTGATCCCTAGAAAAGTTTCATGAAGTTTGGAATCAAAAAGTCACATGAAATGATAAGTTATATGCTTGTTTGGATTATAACTAAAACCTGCCTTACATCCCATGGAAACTAGTGTTTATGCAACATACAAATGCAACATGTGTAACACATCTTGGACACATGTGGGACAACCTAGTGAAACATGTGTAGCATGTATCTTGAAACAAACACATGAGACAATTAAAACATGGTGATGAAACAACTGTAGCATTTCACTTGAGTTCTATGTTTCAAGCCATGTGAGGCCTACACTTTTGTGCAACCTATACATGGTGTGTATGTTTGGACTCTACAACACCTTAACTACACTTAGGACACTTAATGGAACAATGTTCATGTTGATCATTGTGCCTAAATGTGCTTCTAAGTGACGGTTGACCATGTATGGACCATAGAACACTTTTGTTTGACCATTTCAAAAGTGTGACCTAGAAGCTTTGCATGACTGTGCACCCTTTTACAAAGTTGTAGAGAATTTTATAAGGAACAAACTTTGTTTAATGGTCAAGAGCTAGTTTGGTCTCTAACTTAGTGTAACCGAGCCCTCAAGTTGGAATCTAGTGCTGTTTTGGGAGCTCGAAATTTTGCTAAGTCCTCAATGGACTGAATGGTTGTTTTAGTTTCCATGTAGGCATGTTGGTGAGTTTGTAACTTGAAAACCATGGAGATGTGGACCGAACTCATATAAGAAAAGTTGGACCTAACATGTAGCTCTACAACTTATATTAGTGAAGTTTTCGCAAAAACCGATCGGATTAAGAGTTAGAAGGGGGAGAAGAATGCCATTTCAGTCAATGTGGAACTGAAGTTCAGATTTCAGTTTTGGTGTATCCTCCTTTGGGACAATATATCTCTTAAACCAAGTCGAACCAAACCATGATCCTTTAAGCAAAAGTGTAGTACTCATGTAGCACTACCACAAGGAGAAATTTATCAATCGAATCATCAAATGGTTTTGGAATTACAGAGCAAGGAAGTATGGGTTTTCAGTCATCATTTTGCAGTAGTATTTGGTTGGTCTTCAATTTCTGAATTTGAGTCGAAGCCATGTCATGGCCGACAGGCCTCGGGCCGTGCTCGCCGCGTGTCGTCCTCGCTCGCTGCATGGTAGCCACCTCGTGCCCACGCGTCGTCAACCCGAACTGTAAACACCGAGCGCTCGCCCTCCATCTTTCCCTTGGTCCCCCTCGCTCGCTCTCTGTCCATCTCCCTCGCTCTTGCCATGAACGCTCGAGCAGCCGAGCAGAGCATCGCCACTGCTCGCTCCTCCCAACGCCGGCCACGCTCATGCAGCCACTAGCATCACCTTGCCCTCCGTTGAGCCGCGCCCGAGGTCCCAGCTCCCTCACTCACCTCTCCCTTTGCCTCGCCTCGCTCTCTCTCGCTCTCTGCAGAGCGCGCTCGCCATGGCCGAGCAAAGCTCCGAGCCGCCACTGCTATTCCGCCGTTCCTAACCACCGCAGACACAGCCGAGTGCACTATCGCCTTCGCCTCATCGTTATCCACCTCACGCACATGCTTGCCGGGCCAAGCATCGCCAGAGCGCCGCCGCCGCCATGCCGCACGGCTGTAAGCCGCCGGCGCACGTGGCCGAACCACCTCGGGCCATCTCGGGCCAAGCCACGAGCACCGGTGGATGCATCCGGTGATGGAGATGCTTCCACACCACTCCAACGCCGCCGGCGAGCCCTCTTCCGGCCTCAACCGAGAGCTCCGGCGACCTCTCCTCTGTAATTCCCGTCGGGGATCTCGAGTCAGAATTCGAGAAAATGAAGGGGCTTTAATGCAATGTCATAGACTCATATGAATAGTGCCGTAAGGACTGATTTGTGGTAGTTTTTGCTGATTTTTGAAAATGCATAGTAAATCATAGAAAATTCGTAAAATAGCAAATAATGACTTTTTGGAATCCTTGTGAAATTATTTATGCAGTGGATCTATAATATGGCAAGTTTTAGTTTAATGTTTTTGCTGTAAAAATGGATTTTTCAGATTAGATTTTTAATACTAGTTGTATTTGTTATTTTCATAACTGCAAATTTAGGGCTCCAATTGAAGTGAATTTTTTGTGGCATGCTACTCATGTGATGATTGATGTGTGGTAAAAATTTCATGAATTTTGGGTGTTGTATGAGTGAGTTATTAGTGTATCTTGCTCTCACATGATTTATTGCCATAGCTATTTGTCTTTTTCATAGAGGTTGATATACATGTCCAAATGGCTTGAAATTTGGACAGTAGACTTTTGGGAGCATTTTTAGGCCACTGTAATTTTGGTAGAATTTATTGTGCACTTTTGTTAGGTGTTCATAATTCCACCTAATTATATAAATAAATTAAGAAAATGCATTAAAAGAATTTATTTAGGAATGAACACTATGTTTTCTGGTGTTCATTAGTCATGTGTGACATGTTGGTAAAGTTGGTTTTGTCCAATTATATGTTTGCAACATAAGTTAATAATTATTTCTCGCAAATGAGGTTTCTGGACAGATCTGGAAACTTAGCAAAGTTCTTCATGATAATGTGCTTTGTTGTAAAACTTGTTTATACAAAAGTTGTAGATAATTTATGTATCTAGCTGCTGTTAAAATTTGGTGGCATTTGGCCATGTGGTTTAGGAGTTATAGCTATTTAAAGTTGGGTTACAGAATTGCTTGCTCTCTGTCTTGCTAGACCAGTTTCTGTGTTTGTGTAAATTTGACATGTGAAACTTTGGAATCATGCTGTGGTGATTATAAATGAAATGTATATAATTTCCTAAGCTTTCCTGAATGTCTTCTTGCAAGTCATTTGGACTTATGGAACTCCAGATATGATTGATTTATGAAGCTACTGTTTGTAAGTCCATAAATTAACATATTCTAGTTATAGTTGTTGCTTCACCTTGACTTGCTTTGCTATGTTGATTTCTAAAGAGGGATATACACCTTGTTAGTGTTAAGTGTGCTTGAGATCTTGTGTGACTTGTGTCATGATTGATTTGCTGGTCATCTTTTAAGGATATGCTTAAGTGATAGTTAAGTTAATTAGCTCTAGGGTTTATGTGAACTTTGGTATGCTTTGCATGATTACTTTGTTTATTGCACTTCTATGCATTCATACATAGGCATTATTGCACCTCATTTAGGTACGGTAGCTGAAGCACGTGAAGGACCTGATGTGGAGCCAAACCCGAAGATAGAGTTGGTGGATCCATTCCGAAGATAGAAGGACCGAACAAGTGTTAGACGGAGGGAATGCTCGCCAAGCGAGTTTCTGCTGACATACTCTAACTTGAGTCAGATCCCAGGCAAGCCCCGGAGCATTATAAGTCTCCTATCTTTAAAGCAATTAATTCTATATATGTTATAAGTATTGTTGCATTAAGTGATAGGAGTTGGTTGGAAACCCTTGCTGCATTATATCATTCCTTGTCCAAATATATGAATCCTTGAATCCTACATAGATTAGGATCGAGTAGATGCTTAGCCCTGCTTTAAGCGGTAGAAGTCAGGTGATTTCCTGTCACCTGCGAGATATAGGGATATTCATATATGGTACGGTTGGCTATATTTGCTATCGTGGAAAGGAACCATGTGTTAATAAAATGAAATGAGACCGGGCGGGATGATGATAGTGAAGCGACAAGGCATGGAGGTCTTGGGTGTGAATCTATCCCCGTCTGAGTCGTTTAAGGACCGATTCGCTGTACGTCCTTGAGTCATGTTGAACGCAGTCTAACACTTAGTTGGCCGGATAAGCCGTTCCGACCGCGAAGCCGAGTAATGTGATTCAGGCCAGGAATCGAATGGTAGGTTGCTTCTTGGAGGAGAGAAAGGATGTGCTTGGGGACATTGGCGTGAGACCAAGGGGGGGTTAGAGTCCCTATCACCTGGCAGAGTGTCGCCCTTGGGGTCGCGACATCATTCGGACCCGCGATTCCTGAATCATATGAAAAGGTGGCCTGTGCGACCCTGGCAGGGGTCTGCACGGTGAGTGTTAGAAATACCCCTCCAGCTGGATAGGAATTCGATTCGAATCGCCGTCGCTTCCGGTTAGTGAGCACTTGACTTGAGCAGCGGCAACGTAGATTCAATTAAATTGAACTGATGGTAAATTGGATCACGATGGAAAGGTTGCCTCAATTTATACCTGCTATGGTTAATATTGTTTGCTCCTAATAAAGTGAGTGCTCTAGTACAGGTTCTAATATAGATGATAGGTTAATAATAATTAACTTGATGCTTAAGCATTAATGATTGATCATCTATATTAAGCTTTTTATGCAAAATGTTGTCAAGCCAGCCCACTTTATATCAGCCTTGCATGATCCTTGATGTCACCTTATTTCTGGTTTCTGACGGGTAAGTCTAGCTGAGTATTTTGTCGTACTCAGGGTTTTATCCCCACTTGTTGCAGGTTATGATGTATCATGGCGGCTGCAAGAGTTGGTTGACTCCTGCCGTAGTGGCAGAGTGTGATCACGGGCATGATCCTTCTGAGTTATCTTCTCTCTAATGCTTTTGTTGGAAGTCGACCTTCGTACTGGCATGTATTTGAAATAAGGGTGTTGTTAGTTTCAAATTACTTTGCTTCCGTTACTTTTGAACTTAAGTTGTAATGACTATATTGAACTCCGATGTATATTGAATTACTCGTAAAATGGTTGTAACATGTGACTTGTTATGTTGAATCACTACGATCTTGGCTTGTATGTTGGTTGGTTTGAAACCCCTTGTGATTTCATTGGACTACCGGAGTTATATGGGCTCAAGTGCGACAATTTGATCATTTCGGTGATTGTTTTTGTACTTGTGCTCTTATAATTTGGACGGTTCCGTTACAGCTGGCATCGGAGCAAGATTCAACATTAAACTTGTCGTATGTGTATTTAAAACAAAGGTTTTGTTTTATGAAATCAGTTTTATCAAGTTATCGCTATATATAGGTTTGTGAAAACTGAATTCTAAATCTAAGTATGCCAGTGGTCAATTTCCTTATGCCCATATAAGGATTATTAGGTGGCTTATATAAGTACTAACTTTGGGGTTTTCATTTATGCATCTACGCCTAGGCCAAGGTATGTATGTGTGATGACTCTCCCATACTATGCTACCCGGTGTGTCAAATTAGAGGTAGCCTTCATATATGAAATAGCCATATATGTTGCTAGTTTACTTTTATGCAACGTCGCATCTACGCTCAGGTAAGTGTGAGTTGTGAGAGCATGACCGTACAAACTGCGGTCTAGGGGAGAGCTAGTTTTGGTTACTGGATTATTTACATGTTACACACATGTATATATGAAGGTACTTAATTGTGGGTGATCGAATGATTCGGGTAGTTTTGGTGCTACATGTATGTATACAGGGGTATATGTATATGGGAGTGCTTAGAATTTTATCTTCCTATTTCATTGTGTGCTATATTTGGGGAATTGTTGGGCTGCAATGAAACTTTTCTGCAGGTACGCTAACCATGAATGCGTAAGTCGAATGTAGCTGGCGACTAGCTATATATCGAAAGAGTGCGTGTTATGCCATCGACATAGAACGTGATCGCCACCTTAGGTTGGTAATCTTGTGAGGACGAATAGGACGAAGCATGCATCTTCATGATTGTTGCATTATGCATGGCTATACTCTTCTCACCCTTGTTCTATAGTGTGTAACTTGTGATCAATGTGTTATACTATCTTTCTTGAGTAAAGTAAAACAAAAATGCCTTGTTCCATGTTGCTTGAGAAAAGTGTGTGCTTAGTTTTGTTAGAAATAATTGTGGTTACATGCTTGAACCTATAGATGCCCTCTAGTTTAGCCAAGTGGTGGATATGCTGTCATACAAGTTTTTGAAAATGTTTTAGACCTCACTTAAGTAAATTGGATTCTCGTGAATGAATTAAATTGGTGTTGGTCTAGGGTAACAATGTTTAGAGCCACTAGGGTGATATGTTTGTGTGCTCTCTTGTTAAGTAGAACAAAGGCAAACTTTGTTTTGCTTATTAAACGTTGGCTGCTAGAGCGGTTTCTGTTGTAGTGATGCTTTTATGATCATAATGGTGTTTTCTGTAGTTATAGAGAATACCAAAGTTGTAGCTAACTTACTTATCTGGCTTGTCCAAAAATTTTATGACCCTAGGTCTTATGGTTTAAGAGTTATAAATTTTAGAAGTTTGTTGTCAGAATCTGCTCATGTTCAGAACAAATCTGAATGTTTGCTTTATTTGACCTGTGTGCATATGGAATCATGTCTTGGAGATAATAGAAGAAGTGTAGTACTTTTTCTAAGCTTTCCAAATTGTCCTATAGCACCAATTGGGGTGGTCTAAATCTCTACTTATGAGCTTGTAAAGTGGAATGACAGAATCTGTCCAAATCTGGGCAGAGATGTCTTCTTTGTCTTGTCTGGCCTTGTTAGATATAGAATCATCTTAATATGATAATAAGAAAGTTATAGACAACTTAATAAGCTTTACATAAAGTTAAGGCTCAGCCTTGTTGGACCCCTAGAGCTCCAGTTATGCAATTTTGAAGTTCTTGTCAGTTTTCTGTCCATATTGGTACAGATCTGAAACTTTAGCATGTTTGACCATGCTAACCTATGATTTAGCTTTTGGTATGAATAACTAATGTGTAGCCATCTTTCTAAGCTTTCTAGAAAGTCTAGGATCACCTTTATGGGATGTCTACAACCTCAGCTATGGTCGAAACAATTAACTACTATGTTGTTGTCCATGTTCTGTGCCCATGCTAAGTAGCCACCTTAGCTAGCATTTGTCTTAGGCTAAACTCGTAGTTAGTTCTTGCTTTAGATGAATGTTTGTTATGGGTGAGCCTGATTCTTAGTAGTGGTTGCTTAAGCTAATTGGATTGGATCTCTCCAATGCTTGACTATGATGTTTGTATGTATGCTTGTTAGTTAATTAGTGTCATAGTTGTCACTTCGATTGTCTTCGGTAAGTATACGAGTGTCGAGTAGCTTTATCTTAGAGCAATACTCGAGTTACGCGAAACGATCTCTTGGCGTCATCCCCAATTAGGTTCTTTTCCTTATGAGCCCAAGTCTGGACCATGAAATATTTGTGTATACCATGATTGTCCTGCAACCGCACGTGAATTCCTTTGTTTGATCTACTAGCCAAGATAGTTTCTCTTCAACTCTTCCTTTTGGCTATAGTTGTTTGATGCCAAGTTGTAAGACCCTTAACTGAATTCTTGTTGGACCTTTCGGTTACCTCTCCTAAAGGTTAGCTAGTGTGACGCAATGTATCCATGCTATGGCCTCTAAATCGTGTGCTTGCAAATTCATGCATTTACCTTATTAACCCAATCTATGCCATTTGAAATTCCTCATTGGGTGTATGTTCAGTAATGGTGTTGTGAGTAACAACTAATGGTGCCGCGACGAAACCGAGAGCCTCCTGTGGGTGCACACACAAGGTTGTGCTGCTCGGCACGCGCTGGTATCATGGTTTCTAATCGTAATCCATTGCAGAACAACACTGATGTGATGTTTACGTGACCTTCTTCCTTGATTGTTTTCTCATATCTTATTGAAAGACCCTTATATTGAACCAAAAGTAGTAAAACTTCCTTCTGAAGTTGCTAATAGGATAACCTTTGAAGAACCAGCCACCGACATAAACATTAACATACTACAAGAGGTGGTAGACAAGTGACTCTACTTAGTTGTCAGACTATTGACGAACGTCATCTAGTGAGCAACGTATCTCATTTCTGTTGGATAAGAATCGATTGTCACATTACGCAAGTCTTAACCTTTGTATGCATAATGACCATACCATTGAGATCAACCATCTCTGGTGAGACTCCGTATCTGCTGACTTCAATGGCAACCATCTGCTTTGTATCAACCGTAATTTTTGTGATCAAGAATGAAGATTTGGAACTTTTTAGTGTTGAGAGACAACTAATTAGTTACCAATAGGAAGGTTAATCTCCAGCTAGGTAACGACTCTTTGGTAGCTATGAAGGCTATGTCTTACAGAGCAATAACCAACAAGAAGTTAATCAACTAGCCAACAACTTGAGTGATACTCTATCTTCCGGAGCCATTGTGATCAAGTCAATTCCATCTTGGACAATCACACAGATAGTGCAAGATGTTCTATCAGCTAAGGTGAAGAAGTAGATAAAGTATGTGTTTTGCCTTGCAAAAGTAACCCGCAAGTTCAAAGCGTGTGCATCCTCGAATTGATATGTAATTTAATAGTCGAGATCTGCTGTTGGATGACCCTTTGAGGTCTCACAGATACTAGTTTACACTCTTTCATTTGCTTTTGCTTTCTCGTATCCCTAATGTACGAGCAGCCTTGGTTTCTACAAATCAATGTATGCCATCGCGAAACAAAAGCAATTTGAAAAGTGTCAAACAACAGATTTTCCATCTTGGAGCTGCTGTTTGATCCTAAAAAGGAAGCCTCAAGGTGAAAGTTGGCCTGACAAAGTTGTTATGCTGCAAGTCAACTCAACTTACAGTGCAACTAAGTAATAAAGGAAAATTTTTACTCAATCGCTTGGTGGTAGACTACTCCCCGCGGTTAAGTGAATAAGTACAACTTTTGTTGTCCTTAAGGCCTCGTTACATCTTTCTTTGGGAATTATTTTCCAATGATGACATACTTTGGTACCTTATACATGTTTTTACCAAGAGGTTGCATCTGATTCAACCCAGATAACTGTTATCTTTGGATAAAAGAATCTTTAAGATAACTGTTGGCAGAAATACAAAGCCGACAGAGTCAGCTATCACATTCAATAACCCATCGATAGACTCAGATAATATAGTGTTGTCATCAGAGAAAGAGAACTGCACACATGGAACCTCAAGTAGTTTTCCATTAGTTGATATCGGAATGTTTGAACATTTACGACCAACCTAGACCCTGTCTATTGGTTAGTCAGTATCCTATAGCCTCAGAGAATGTTTGTCATCTATGATCTCACCCTTTTGAAAGGTTGTACTCAAGCCATTTTGGTAGAGAACAGCTTTTCAAAACCGTGTGGATATAGAGTCATTTCAACGAGTATACTTCTAAAGATTTTGGTCTAATGTAAAGTTCATATGGACTATGCTGTGTTCACTAAAGAGTCAGATACTTGTAGTAGTTCGCTCATAGACCAAGGATCTATGTACATTGAGAACGAAGTACTGCGTTGTCTTGGATTCCTCCCAAAGTAACAATGCTTCATGGAAGTCAACGAAGGAAATTCTTCAGACAAATTTTACCATAAAGAGTAAGTATCAAAAAGTGCCTTTGACCAAATTGTTCATCGATGTTGAAGATTTGTAGCTAAATGCTATAGCAAATGTTGGGAACTAGATAACATACCTCTCTTCCTTAAAAGGTCTTCCATTCCGAATCTCGGGACGCGATTCTTTTAAGGGGGGAGGGCTGTAACACCCTAGGTGTTTGTCACTCATTAAGCAGTGAGTTTGAGCTTAAACATGACAGATTAAGTGGAGATGACAATGTCAAGGTCAACCTATGGAGATGAGCCTAACCTAAAGTTGGATGTTGCACCATTACTTTACATATAGGCCATTTTCAAAGATATATGCTTGGATGGTGTTATGGCAATATCTTCATGTGTCTCACCTTAGTGCCTATCTGTAGTGATCCCTAGAAAAGTTTCATGAAGTTTGGAATCAAAAAGTCACATGAAATGATAAGTTATATGCTTGTTTGGATTATAACTAAAACCTGCCTTACATCCCATGGAAACTAGTGTTTATGCAACATACAAATGCAACATGTGCAACACATCTTGGACACATGTGGGACAACCTAGTGAAACATGTGTAGCATGTATCTTGAAACAAACACATGAGACAATTAAAACATGGTGATGAAACAACTGTAGCATTTCACTTGAGTTCTATGTTTCAAGCCATGTGAGGCCTACACTTTTGTGCAACCTATACATGGTGTGTATGTTTGGACTCTACAACACCTTAACTACACTTAGGACACTTAATGGAACAATGTTCATGTTGATCATTGTGCCTAAATGTGCTTCTAAGTGACGGTTGACCATGTATGGACCATAGAACACTTTTGTTTGACCATTTCAAAAGTGTGACCTAGAAGCTTTGCATGACTGTGCACCCTTTTACAAAGTTGTAGAGAATTTTATAAGGAACAAACTTTGTTTAATGGTCAAGAGCTAGTTTGGTCTCTAACTTAGTGTAACCGAGCCCTCAAGTTGGAATCTAGTGCTGTTTTGGGAGCTCGAAATTTTGCTAAGTCCTCAATGGACTGAATGGTTGTTTTAGTTTCCATGTAGGCATGTTGGTGAGTTTGTAACTTGAAAACCATGGAGATGTGGACCGAACTCATATAAGAAAAGTTGGACCTAACATGTAGCTCTACAACTTATATTAGTGAAGTTTTCGCAAAAACCGATCGGATTAAGAGTTAGAAGGGGGAGAAGAATGCCATTTCAGTCAATGTGGAACTGAAGTTCAGATTTCAGTTTTGGTGTATCCTCCTTTGGGACAATATATCTCTTAAACCAAGTCGAACCAAACCATGATCCTTTAAGCAAAAGTGTAGTACTCATGTAGCACTACCACAAGGAGAAATTTATCAATCGAATCATCAAATGGTTTTGGAATTACAGAGCAAGGAAGTATGGGTTTTCAGTCATCATTTTGCAGTAGTATTTGGTTGGTCTTCAATTTCTGAATTTGAGTCGAAGCCATGTCATGGCCGACAGGCCTCGGGCCGTGCTCGCCGCGTGTCGTCCTCGCTCGCTGCATGGTAGCCACCTCGTGCCCACGCGTCGTCAACCCGAACTGTAAACACCGAGCGCTCGCCCTCCATCTTTCCCTTGGTCCCCCTCGCTCGCTCTCTGTCCATCTCCCTCGCTCTTGCCATGAACGCTCGAGCAGCCGAGCAGAGCATCGCCACTGCTCGCTCCTCCCAACGCCGGCCACGCTCATGCAGCCACTAGCATCACCTTGCCCTCCGTTGAGCCGCGCCCGAGCTCCTAGCTCCCTCACTCACCTCTCCCTTTGCCTCGCCTCGCTCTCTCTCGCTCTCTGCAGAGCGCGCTCGCCATGGCCGAGCAAAGCTCCGAGCCGCCACTGCTATTCCGCCGTTCCTAACCACCGCAGACACAGCCGAGTGCACTATCGCCTTCGCCTCATCGTTATCCACCTCACGCACATGCTTGCCGGGCCAAGCATCGCCAGAGCGCCGCCGCCGCCATGCCGCACGGCTGTAAGCCGCCGGCGCACGTGGCCGAACCACCTCGGGCCATCTCGGGCCAAGCCACGAGCACCGGTGGATGCATCCGGTGATGGAGATGCTTCCACACCACTCCAACGCCGCCGGCGAGCCCTCTTCCGGCCTCAACCGAGAGCTCCGGCGACCTCTCCTCTGTAATTCCCGTCGGGGATCTCGAGTCAGAATTCGAGAAAATGAAGGGGCTTTAATGCAATGTCATAGACTCATATGAATAGTGCCGTAAGGACTGATTTGTGGTAGTTTTTGCTGATTTTTGAAAATGCATAGTAAATCATAGAAAATTCGTAAAATAGCAAATAATGACTTTTTGGAATCCTTGTGAAATTATTTATGCAGTGGATCTATAATATGGCAAGTTTTAGTTTAATGTTTTTGCTGTAAAAATGGATTTTTCAGATTAGATTTTTAATACTAGTTGTATTTGTTATTTTCATAACTGCAAATTTAGGGCTCCAATTGAAGTGAATTTTTTGTGGCATGCTACTCATGTGATGATTGATGTGTGGTAAAAATTTCATGAATTTTGGGTGTTGTATGAGTGAGTTATTAGTGTATCTTGCTCTCACATGATTTATTGCCATAGCTATTTGTCTTTTTCATAGAGGTTGATATACATGTCCAAATGGCTTGAAATTTGGACAGTAGACTTTTGGGAGCATTTTTAGGCCACTGTAATTTTGGTAGAATTTATTGTGCACTTTTGTTAGGTGTTCATAATTCCACCTAATTATATAAATAAATTAAGAAAATGCATTAAAAGAATTTATTTAGGAATGAACACTATGTTTTCTGGTGTTCATTAGTCATGTGTGACATGTTGGTAAAGTTGGTTTTGTCCAATTATATGTTTGCAACATAAGTTAATAATTATTTCTCGCAAATGAGGTTTCTGGACAGATCTGGAAACTTAGCAAAGTTCTTCATGATAATGTGCTTTGTTGTAAAACTTGTTTATACAAAAGTTGTAGATAATTTATGTATCTAGCTGCTGTTAAAATTTGGTGGCATTTGGCCATGTGGTTTAGGAGTTATAGCTATTTAAAGTTGGGTTACAGAATTGCTTGCTCTCTGTCTTGCTAGACCAGTTTCTGTGTTTGTGTAAATTTGACATGTGAAACTTTGGAATCATGCTGTGGTGATTATAAATGAAATGTATATAATTTCCTAAGCTTTCCTGAATGTCTTCTTGCAAGTCATTTGGACTTATGGAACTCCAGATATGATTGATTTATGAAGCTACTGTTTGTAAGTCCATAAATTAACATATTCTAGTTATAGTTGTTGCTTCACCTTGACTTGCTTTGCTATGTTGATTTCTAAAGAGGGATATACACCTTGTTAGTGTTAAGTGTGCTTGAGATCTTGTGTGACTTGTGTCATGATTGATTTGCTGGTCATCTTTTAAGGATATGCTTAAGTGATAGTTAAGTTAATTAGCTCTAGGGTTTATGTGAACTTTGGTATGCTTTGCATGATTACTTTGTTTATTGCACTTCTATGCATTCATACATAGGCATTATTGCACCTCATTTAGGTACGGTAGCTGAAGCACGTGAAGGACCTGATGTGGAGCCAAACCCGAAGATAGAGTTGGTGGATCCATTCCGAAGATAGAAGGACCGAACAAGTGTTAGACGGAGGGAATGCTCGCCAAGCGAGTTTCTGCTGACATACTCTAACTTGAGTCGGATCCCAGGCAATCCCCGGAGCATTATAAGCCTCCTATCTTTAAAGCAATTAATTCTATATATGTTATAAGTATTGTTGCATTAAGTGATAGGAGTTGGTTGGAAACCCTTGCTGCATTATATCATTCCTTGTCCAAATATATGAATCCTTGAATCCTACATAGATTAGGATCGAGTAGATGCTTAGCCCTGCTTTAAGCGGTAGAAGTCAGGTGATTTCCTGTCACCTGCGAGATATAGGGATATTCATATATGGTACGGTTGGCTATATTTGCTATCGTGGAAAGGAACCATGTGTTAATAAAATGAAATGAGACCGGGCGGGATGATGATAGTGAAGCGACAAGGCATGGAGGTCTTGGGTGTGAATCTATCCCCGTCTGAGTCGTTTAAGGACCGATTCGCTGTACGTCCTTGAGTCATGTTGAACGCAGTCTAACACTTAGTTGGCCGGATAAGCCGTTCCGACCGCGAAGCCGAGTAATGTGATTCAGGCCAGGAATCGAATGGTAGGTTGCTTCTTGGAGGAGAGAAAGGATGTGCTTGGGGACATTGGCGTGAGACCAAGGGGGGGTTAGAGTCCCTATCACCTGGCAGAGTGTCGCCCTTGGGGTCGCGACATCATTCGGACCCGCGATTCCTGAATCATATGAAAAGGTGGCCTGTGCGACCCTGGCAGGGGTCTGCACGGTGAGTGTTAGAAATACCCCTCCAGCTGGATAGGAATTCGATTCGAATCGCCGTCGCTTCCGGTTAGTGAGCACTTGACTTGAGCAGCGGCAACGTAGATTCAATTAAATTGAACTGATGGTAAATTGGATCACGATGGAAAGGTTGCCTCAATTTATACCTGCTATGGTTAATATTGTTTGCTCCTAATAAAGTGAGTGCTCTAGTACAGGTTCTAATATAGATGATAGGTTAATAATAATTAACTTGATGCTTAAGCATTAATGATTGATCATCTATATTAAGCTTTTTATGCAAAATGTTGTCAAGCCAGCCCACTTTATATCAGCCTTGCATGATCCTTGATGTCACCTTATTTCTGGTTTCTGACGGGTAAGTCTAGCTGAGTATTTTGTCGTACTCAGGGTTTTATCCCCACTTGTTGCAGGTTATGATGTATCATGGCGGCTGCAAGAGTTGGTTGACTCCTGCCGTAGTGGCAGAGTGTGATCACGGGCATGATCCTTCTGAGTTATCTTCTCTCTAATGCTTTTGTTGGAAGTCGACCTTCGTACTGGCATGTATTTGAAATAAGGGTGTTGTTAGTTTCAAATTACTTTGCTTCCGTTACTTTTGAACTTAAGTTGTAATGACTATATTGAACTCCGATGTATATTGAATTACTCGTAAAATGGTTGTAACATGTGACTTGTTATGTTGAATCACTACGATCTTGGCTTGTATGTTGGTTGGTTTGAAACCCCTTGTGATTTCATTGGACTACCGGAGTTATATGGGCTCAAGTGCGACAATTTGATCATTTCGGTGATTGTTTTTGTACTTGTGCTCTTATAATTTGGACGGTTCCGTTACATACCACGGCCTTACAAACCATTTTGAACGCAGCAGATGGAACTCCTAGATTACGTGGGTCATCTAGAATCTCATTTTGATCCGTTTAGAGACAGTGTTAGTGTCGGTACAAGATAGGTGAATGGTTTGCGCCAAATGTACCATAAGCTAGGAAATCATTTTGGACGCATCCGAAGGCACTCCAAGTTTGCGAGGCTTAAGTGGAAGCTCATTTTAGTCTGTTTGGAGATAATGCTAATCCTGACGCAAGATAAGTACACGGTTTGGGCCAAACATGTCATGGCCTTGGAAACCATTTTGGACGCACCTGATGGAGCTCTTATGTGATGTGGGTCAGGTGGAATCTCATTTTGGTGCGCTTAAGACAGTGTTAGTGTCAGTGCAAGATAGTTAAATACTTTGCGCCAAATGTACCATAGGCTCAGAAATCGTTTTGGACGCATCCAATGACACTCCTGGTTGTGAGGCTCAAGTGGAAGCTTATTTCAGTCTGTTTCGAGATAGTGCTGATCTTGATGTAAGATTGGTGCATGGTTTGGGCCAAACGTACCATTGGCTCAGAAATAGTTTTGGACGCACCTAATGCAACTCTTAGGTGACATGGGTCATGTGGAATCTCATACAGTCATTTTGGAGACATTGTTAGTGGCAGTACGAGATAGGTGAATGCTTTGCGCCAAACGTACCATAAGCTCAAAAATCGTTTTGGACGCACCCGATGGCACTCCTAGGTTGTGAGGCTCAAGTGGAAGCTCATTTCAGTCCATTTCGAGATAGTGCTGATCTTGACGCAAGACAGGTGCACGGTTTGTGCCGAACATACCATTGGCTCGAGAATCATTTTGGATGCACCGAATGCAACTCCTAGGTGACTAGGTCATGTGGAATATCGTTCGGTATGTTTTAAGATAGTGTAAGTCTCGGTGCGAGATAGGTGCATAGTTTGTGCCAAACATAATATAGCCTTAGAAAATCATTTTTGACACACCCGATGGTACTCCTAGGTGACGAGGTTCAAGTGGAAGCTTGATTCAGTCTGTTTTGAGATAGTGCTAATCTTGATGCAAGATAGGGCATAGTTTGCACCAAACGTACCACAGGCTTAGAAATAATTTTTGACGAACCCGATGGAACTCCTAGATGACGTGGATCATGTGGAATCTCGTTTCGGTCCATTTGGAGACAGTGTTAGTGTCGGTGCAAGATAGGTGGACGGTGTGCGCCAAAGTACCATTGGCATAGAAATCGTTTTGAATGCACCTGATGGCACTCGTAGTTTCAAGGCTCATGTGGATGCCCATTTTAGTCTGTTGGGAGATAGTGCTAATCTTGATGCAAGATAGGTGCGCGGTTTGGGCCAAACGTGCCATGGCCTCGGAAACCGTTTTGGACGCACCTGATGGAGCTCTTATGTGAGGTGGGTTGGTGGGATCTCATTTTGGTCCATTTGGAGACAGTGTTAGTGTCAGTGCAAGATAGGTGAATGCTTTGTGCCAAACGTACCATAGGTTCAGAAAATCATTTTGGATGCACCCGATGGCACTCCTAGGTTGTGAGGCTCAAATGGAAGCTCATTTCAGTCTGTTTCGAGATAGCGCTGATCTTGATGCAAGATTGGTGCACAGATTGCGCCGAACGTACCATTGGCTCAGAAATCGTTTTGGACGCACCGGATGCAACTCCTAGGTGTCGTGGGTCATGTGGAATCTCATTCAGTCCATTTGAAGACAGTGGAAGTGTCAGTGCGAGATAGGTGCAAAGTTTGTGCCAAACATAACATAGGCTCAGAGATAGTTTTTGACGCATCCGATGGTACTCCTAGTTGACAAAGCTCATGTGGAAGCTCGATTCAGTCCGTTTGGAGATACGTGCATAGTTTGCGCCAAACATAACATAGCCTTAGAAATCATTTTTAAAGCACCCGATTGTACACTTAGGTGACGAGGCTCAAGTGGAAGCTCATTTCAGTCTGTTTGGAGATAGTACTAATCTTGACACAAAGATAGGTTCACGGTTTGGGCTAAACGTACCATGGCCTCGGAAACCATGTCGGACACAGCGGATAGAACTCCTAGGTGACATGGGTCATCTAGAATCTCATTTCGATCCATTTAGAGACAGTGTTAGTGACGGTGCAAGACAGGTGCATGGTTTGCGCCAAAGTATCATAAGCTCAGAAATCGTTTTGGATGCACCCGATGACACTCCTAGGTTGGGAGGCTCAAGTGGAAGCTCATTTCAATCCGTTTGGAGATAGTGCTAATCTTGATGCAAGATAGGTGCACGGTTTGGGCCAAACGTACCATGGCCTCAAAAACAATGTTGGATGCAGCGGATGGAACTCCTAGGTGACGTGGGTCATCTAGAATCTCGTTTCGGTCCATTTGGAGACAATGTTAGTGTTGGTGCAAGATAGGTGAATGTTTTGCGCTAAATGTACCATAACCTCATAAATCATTTTGGATGCACCTAGTGGCACTCCTTGTTTGAGAGGCTCTAGAAGCTCATTTAAGTCCGTTTGGAGATAGTGGTAATCTTGATGTGAGATATGTGCACGGTTTGGGCCAAATATACCATGGACTCGGAAACCGTTTTGGACACACCTGATGGAACTCTTGGGTCACGTGGGTCATGTGGAATCGTGTTTCGGTCCATTTGGAGACAGTGTTAGTGTCAGTGCAAGATAGGTTAATGCCTTGCGCCAAAAGTACCATAAGCTCAGAAATCGTTTTGGATGCACCCGATGGCACTCCAACGTTGTGCGGCTCAAGTGGAAGCTCATTTCAGTGTGTTTCAAGATAGTGCTGATCTTGACGCAAGATAGGTGCACGGTTTGCACCGAACGTACCATTAGCTCAGAAAACATTTTGGACGCACCAGATGCAACTCCTTGGTGACGTGGGTCATGTGGAATCTTGTTCGGTCCATTTTGAGATTGTGTAAGTGTCGGTGCAAGATAGGTGCACAGTTTTTGCCAAACATAAGGTAGCCTCAGAAATCGTTTTAGACACACAAGTTGGTACTTCTAGGTGACGAGGTTCAAGAGGATTTAGTCCGTTTGGAGGTAGTGCTATTCTTGACGCAAGATAGGTGCACAGTTTGCACCAAACGTACCACATGCTTAGAAAAGCAATTGGGACATACCCGATCGCACTCCTAGGTTGCGAGGCTCAAGTGGAAGCTCAATTTAGTCCATTTCGAGACAGTGCTGATCCTGATGCAAGATAGGTGCATGGTTTGTGCAGAACATACCAAAGGCTCAGAAATCATTTTGGATGCACCCAATGGAACTCCTAGGTGATGTGAGTCATGTGGAAACTCGTTTCGGTCTGCTTAGAGATAGTGTTAGTGTTGGTGCGAGATAGGTGCACGGTTTGCACCAAATGTAACATAGGCACATAAATCATTTTGGATGCACCCGATGGCACTCCTAGGTTGCGAGGCCCAGGTTGAAGCTCAATTCAGTCCATTTCGAGACAGTGCTGATCTTGACGTAAGATAGGTGCACGGTTTGGGACAAACGTACCATGGCTTTGGAAAATATTTTGGACGCAGCGGATGGAACGACTAGGTGATGTGGGTCATCTGGAATCTCATTTCGGTCTGTTTAGAAACAGTGTTAGTGTCAGTGCAAGATAGGTGAATGGTTTGCGTCAAACGTACCACAAGATTAGAAATCATTTTGGACGCACCCGATGGCACTCCTAGCTAGTGAGGCTGAAGTGGAAGCTCATTTCAGTCTATTTGGAGATAATGCTAATCTTGACCCAAGACAGGTGCACGGTTGGGGCCAAACATAACATGGCCTCGAAAACCATTTTGGACACACCGAATGGAACTCATAGGGACGTGGGTCATGTGGAATCTCGTTTCGGTCCGTTTAGAGACAGTGTTAGTGTTCATGCAAGATAGGTGAATGCTTTGCGCCAAACGTACCCAGCTCATAAATCATTTTGGATGCACCTAGTGGCACTCCTAGGTTGTGAGGCTCAAGTGGAAGCTCATTTCAGTCCATTTCGAGATAGTGCTGATCTTGACGCAAGATTGGTGCACAGTTTGCGCCGAATGTACCATTGGCTCGGAAATCATTTTGGAAGCACTAGATGCAACTCCTAGGTGACGTGGATCATGTGGAATCTCGTTCGGTCCATTTGAAGATAGTGGAAGTGTCGGTGCGAGATAGGTGCACAGTTTCACCAAACATAACATAGTCTCAGAAATCATTTTGGACGCACTTGATGGTACTCCTAGGTGATGAGGCTCAAGTGGAAGCTCGATTCAGTCCATTTGGAGATAGTGCTAATCTTGACGCAAGATAGGTGCACAGTTTGCGCCAAACGTACCACATGCTCAGAAACCATTTTGGACACACCTGATGGAACTCATAGATGACATGGATAATGTGAAATCTTGTTTCGGTCCGTTTTGAGACAGCGTTATTGTCCGTGCAAGATAGGTGCAAGGTTTGCACCAAACATACCATAGGAACAGAAATCATTTTGGACGCACCTGATAGCACTCCTAGGTTCGAGGCTCAAGTGGAAACTCATTTCAGTTCATTTGGAGATAGTGCCAGTCTTGACGCAAGATAGGTAAATGGTTGGGGCAAAACTTACCATGGCCTCGAAAACCGTTTTGGACGCATTGGATGGAACTCCTAGATACGTGGGTCATGTGGAATCTCGTTTTGGTCTGTTTGGAGACAGTGTTAGTGTTAGTGCAAGATAGGTCAATGCTTTGCGCCAAACATACCATAAGCTCAGAAATCATTTTGGATGCACCCGATGGCAATCCAACGTTGTGCGGCTCAAGTGGAAGCTCATTTAATCCGTTTCGAGATAGTGGTGATCTTGACGCAAGATAGGTGCATGGTTTGCGCCGAACGTACCATTAGTTTAGAAATCATTTTGGACGCACGGGATGCAACTCCTTGGTGACGTGGGTCATGTGGAATCTCGTTTGGCCTGTTTTGAGATTATGTAAGTGTCGGTGTAAGATAGGTGCACAGTTTGTGCAAAACATAACGTAGCCTTAGAAATCATTTTAGACACACACGTTGGTACTCCTAGGTGACAAGGATCAATAGGAAGCTTGATTCAGTCCATTTTGAGGTAGTGCTAATCTTGACACAAGATAGATGCACAGCTTGCACCGAACGTTCCACAAGCTCAGAAATCATTTGGACCGTACCCGATCGCACTCCTAGGTTGCGAGGCTCAAGTGAAAGCTCATTTTAGTCCATTTCGAGACAGTGCTGATCTTGACGCAAGATAGGTGCACAGTTTGTGCCAAACGTACTAAAGGATGAGAAATCATTTTGGATGCACCCAATGGAACTCCTAGGTGATGTGGGTCATGTGGAAACTCGTTTTGGTCCGTTTGGAGATAGTGTTAGTGTCGGTGCAAGATAGGTGCACGGTTTGCACCAAATGTAACATAGGCACATAAATCGTTTTGGACGCACCCGATGGCACTCCTAGGTTACGAGGCCCAGGTGGAAACTCATTTCAGTCCATTTCAAGATAGTGCTGATCTTGACGCAAGATAGGTGCAGGTTTGGGCCAAACGTACCATGGCCTTGGAAACCATTTTGGATGCAGCGGATGGAACTCCTAGGTGATGTGGGTCATCTGGAATCTCGTTTAGGTCCGTTTAGAAATAGTGTTAGTGTCAGTGCAAGATTGGTGAATGGTTTGTGCCAAACGTACCACAAGCTCAGAAATCGTTTTGGACGCACCCGATGGCACTCCTAGGTTGCGAGGCTGAAGTGGAAGCTCATTTCAGTCTGTTTGGAGATAATGCTAATCTTGATGCAAGATTGGTGCACCGTTGGGGCCAAATATAACATGGCCTTAGAAACTATTATGGACGCACCGGATGGAACTCCAAGGGACCTGGGTCATGTGGAATCTTGTTTCGGTCCATTTAGAGACAGTGTTAGTGTCAGTGCAAGATAGGTGAATGCTTTTTGCGAAACATACCATAAGCTCATAAATCATTTTGGATGCACCCGATGGCACTCCTTGGTTGTGAGGCTCTATGCAGCTATCTTGCGTCAAGATTACCACTATCTCCACACGGACTGAACTGAGCTTCCACTTGAGCCTCCCAACATAGGAGTGCCATCGAGTGGGTCTAAAACGATTTCTGTGCTTATGGTACGTTTGGCGCAAACCATTCACCTATACTGCACCGACACAAACACTGTCCCTAAACGGACCGGAACGAGATTCCAGATTACTCACATTACATAGAAGTTCCATCCGCTACGTCCATAATGGTTTCCGAGGCCATGGTACTTTTGGGACAAACCATGCACCTATCTTGCATCAAGATTAGCACTTTCTCCAAATGGACTGAAATGAGCTTCCTCTTGAGCCTCGAACCTAGGAGCGCCATCAGGTATGTCCAAAACAATTTTTGTGCCTATGTTACGTTTGGCGCAAACCATGCACCTATCTTGCACCGACACTAACGTTGTCTCCGAACGGACCGAAATGAGATTCCACATGATCCACATCATCTAGGAGTTCCATCAGGTGGATCCAAAATGATTTCTGAACCTATAGTGCATTCGGCGCAAACCGTGCACCTATCTTGCGCCAAAAATAGCAATATCTCCAAAAACACTGAATCGCGCTTCAACTTGAGCCTCATCACCTAGGAGTACCATTGGGTGCGTCCAAAATAATTATTTATGACCCACATCACCAAGGAGTTCCATCTAGTGCATCCAGAATTATTTATGTGCCATGGTACGTCTGGCCCAAACAGTGCACCTTTCTTGCGTCAAGATTAGCACTATCACCAAACGGATTGAAATGAGCTTCCACTTCAGCCTCGCAATCTAGGAGTGCCATCAGGTGCGTCCAAAAGAATTTATGTGCCTATGTTATGTTTGGTGCAAACTGCACCTATCTCGCACCGACACTAACACTATCTCTAAACAGACCGAAATGAGATTCCACATGACCCACGTCACTTAGGAGTTCCATCAGGTGCGTCCAAAACAATTTATGTGCCTATGATACGTTCGGTGCAAACCGTGCACCCTTCTTGCATTAGGATTAGCACTATTTCCAAACGGACTGAATCGAGCTTCCACTTGGGCCTCGTCACCTAGAAGTACCATCGGGTGCGTCCAAAATGATTCCAGAGGCTGTTATGTTTGGCACAAACGGTGCACGTATCTTGCACAAACACTTACACTGTCTCCAAACGGACTGAACTAGATTCCACATGACGCATGTCACCTAGGCGCTGCATCTAGTGCATCCAAAACAATTTCTGAGCCTATGGTATGTTCGGCACAAACCGTGCACCTATCTTGCGTCAAGATGAACACTATCTTGAAATGGACTGAAATGAGCTTCCACTTGAGCCTCACAACCTAGGAGTGCCCCTCGGTGAATCCAAAACAATTTATGAGCTCGTGGTACGTTTGACGCAAACCATGCACCTATCTCGCACCGACACCAACATTGTCTCCAAACGGACCAAAACGAGATTTCACATGACCCACGTCACCTAGGAGTTCAATCTGGTGCGTCCAAAATGATTTCCAAGCCTATGGTACTTTCGGCCCAAATCATGCACCTATCTTGGATCAAGATTTGCACTATCTCCAAATAGACTAAAATGAGCTTCCACTTGAGCCTCGAAACTAGGAGTGCCATTAGGTGCTTCCATAATGATTTCTATGCCAATGGTACGTTTGGCGCAAACCGTGCACCTATCTTGCACCGACACTAACATTGTCTCCAAACAGACCAAAATGGGATTCCACATGATCCACGTCATCTAGGAGTTCAGTCGGGTGTGTCCAAAATGATTTTCTGAGCCTGTGGTACATTCATCACAAACTATGCACCTGTCTTGCACCGACACTTACACTATCTCGAAATGACTAAACGTGATTCCACATGACGCACGTCACCTAGGAGTTGCATCCGGTGCAATCAAAATGATTTTCGAGCCAATGGTACATTTGGCACAAACCTGCACCTGTCTTGCGTCAAGATCAGCACTATCTTGAAACGGATTAAAATGAGCTTCCCCTTGAGCCTCATATCCTAGGAGTGCCATTGGGTGTGTCCAAAATGATTTCTGAGCTTATGGTACGTTTGGCACAAAGCATTCACCTATCTTGCACTGACACTAACACTGTCTCCAAAAGGACCGAAATGAGATTCCACATGACCCACGTCACCTTGGTGTTCCATCTAGTGTGTCCAAAATAGTTTCCTAGGCCATGGTATGTTTGGCCCAAACTGTGCACCTATCTTGCGTCGAGATTAGCACTATCTCCAAACAGACTGAAATGAGCTTCCACTTGAGCCTCGCAACCTAAGAGTGCCATCGGGAGCGTCCAAAATGATTTATGAGCCTATGGTATATTCGGCGCAAACCGTGCACCTATCTTGTGTCAAGATTAGAACTATCTTCAAACGGACTGAATCGAGCTTACACTTGAGCCTCGTCACCTAGGAGTACCGTCAGGTGCGTCCAAAATGATTCCAGTGGATGTGTTATGTTTGGCACAAACTATGCACCTACCTTGCACCGACACTTACGCTGTCTCAAAATGGACCGAATGAGTTTCTAGTGACCCACGTCACCTAGGAGTTGGATCCGCTGCATCCTAAACAATTTATGAGCCAATGGTACGTTCAGCGCAAACTATGCACCTATCTTGCATCAAGATTGGCACTATCTCGAAACGGACTAAAATATGCTTCCACTTGAGCCTCACAACCTAGGAGTGCCGTTGGGTGCATCCAAAACGATTTCTGAGCTTATGGTATGTTTGGCGCAAAGCATTCAACTATCTTGCACTGACACTAACACTATCTCCAAACGGACCGAAATGAGATTCCACGTGACCCACGTCCCTAGGAGTTCCATCCGGTGCATCAAGAATGGTTTTCGAGGCCATGGTACGTTTGGCCCAAACCGTTGTTGACAGTAGATAAGTATCATTTTTAACCGTCAACATAGCATGAGAAATGATCTAAATATAAATGCTATCTAGATATAGGGGTTACACTGATAGAATTCCATGAGTTTCGGTGAATATCTATTTCTATATGGGGTTATCAGGAAATAACTAAAGGAGACCCACATGTCAAATTTACATAGAGACAAAGGGCTACACATAACTTTTTTGGAACTTGGAAGGTGCGAGAAGACTCTAGAAACAAACGGAAGACGAAACGGGCCCGGAGCAGGGGCGCCCGCCCCTGGGCCTGGGCGCCCGCCCCTGTGGTGTGGCCAATCAGGAGCCACCTCGCAGATTATGCCTCTACCGCCTTTAAGGATCAATAATAATCGTTCATCAAGGTCAGTTTGATCCAAGGGCTGTGGTGCTTCCTAGAGGGCTATATAAGCAAGGCCCCTGTGTAAGGTCCGAATGGCTAGAGGGGGGGGGGTGAATAGCCTAATTAAAACTTCTACAAGAATTACTTAACCACAAGTTAGTATAAAAGGTGGCGGAGCAAAATGCACTAGCTCTAACTAATTAAGCAAGCCACCTACACAAGTCTAGTACAAGGCTATCCACTAAACACTACAACAACAACAAGCTAGATACAAGATGTAAAATGAGAGAAGAACTTCGAGTGATTATACCGCCGTGTAGAGATGAGAAGTACCAATCAATCAATCACACAAGAGAAATCCTCGGGAAGAGAATGACACAAGAATTTATCCCGAGGTTCACTTGCTTCCCGGCAAGCTACTCCTCGTTGTGGCGATGCACCCACTTGTCGGTTCGCGAGCTAATCAACTATCAAGAGTTGAGCCCTCGGCGGGCGCCGCACAACCGCACACAAGATGGGGATCCTCCAAGCCACGAGCTCCACTAGAGTATCCAATTTTGCGAACTCCCGCGGGGAGGATCAAGAACCCCTTACAACACTTGGTGAAGGCTCCAACAATCTCCAATTGCGAGCTCAATCACCTCCGCTGCTCCAAGCCGTCTACCGTGTCGGGAAACACGGAAGAGTAACGAGAAATCCGCAGCAACTCAAAGATCAAGTGCCTCTAGAATGCAACTCTCAAGCAAAGCACTTGAATCTCACTCAATCTCACTCAAGATGTGCAATCAATCAAAGAGATGAGTGGAGGGGTTGTTCTCTAGCTCAAAGGATGTCTCTATATCTCAAAATATGCAAGAGTTACCCTCAAACCCCGGCCAACATCTATTTATAACGAAGGGGTACGCAGCTAGCCGTTACAGACGACGCAGCGAAAAACGCGCTGACCGGACGCGTCCGGTCACTACACGACAACCGTGAACTGTGCGCGTCAGAACTAGCCGTTGCCCTGACCGGACGCGCTGAACCGAGTGACCGGACGCGACAGTGCCAGCGTTCGGTCGCGTTCCAGTAAGCTCCAGCTATGACCGGACGCGTCCGATCGTACGTGACCGGACGCGCCGCGCGTCCGATCGACACTCTGCTTCGCTCTGTGTTCCTGGACGCCTGACCGGACGCTCCGGTCCCGTGAAGGACCGGACGTGCCGGTCGCGCGCTTCTCTCTTACGCTCAGTTGTACTGACCGGACGCGCTGGTCAGGCCAGACCCGCGTCCGGTCACAAACCCTAGAGCTCGCGCTGCGTTGAACTGACCGGACGCGTCCGGTCAAACCGAGACCGCGTCTGGTGCAGCGTCCGATCGCCGTTTTTCAGTGAAAAATATTTCGAACTTTCGCCACCTTTTCTCGCCTCCGGCGCAATAGAAAATAGGCATTTCATTTTCTCGAAAACGTCTGAATCCCGCGCTCGCACGCTCGGCGGGAGGGAGAGCGAACCCCAAACCCCTTATTACCGCTCAAACACCACCGCCTTCGCAAATGTGCTAACACCACCAAGTGTACACCACAAAGTGCATGTGTGTTAGCATTTCACAAACATTTTCCAAGGCGTTATGTTAGTTCTCAACTAGATCCTAATGCATATGCTCAAGACATTGATCTAGTGGCACTTGATTCCCGAGCTAACCGTGATTGCCCCTCTTGATAGTCGACTATGTATCCTAAATCCGGTCAATCACTTCTCTACTCAACTTAGACCGGCAAAAGGAAAACCCTATGGTTATACCTTTGCCTTGCGCTCTTAGATCTTTCTCCTCCACTTGATCATCAAGTTCATCATATTATGTGCATCTCCACCATGATCGTCATTTCATGTCCATGCACCATTTCTTTGTGATCTTGTGGCCACCACTCCTTGCCACGTACACTTTCATCACATGCGTTGCTTATGCCTAACTCAAAACACTTAACACATGGCATTAGCAACTTGGTGTCATTAATTACCAAAACCAAACTTGGGCTTTCACCCTGACCCTAGGAGAAACCCTAATTCTTCCTAATTAATTCAACTCATCAAGAGAGAAGCCTCTGATCAAGCCCTAGAGCCACCATCTCAATTAGATGGAGCCAAGCATTGCTAGATGGAGCCAAGCATTGCTTGATTTCCGGATCTGTCGGAGAATACTTTGGTAATTCTCTCCTACTTTTGTATTTGTTCTTATATTATTCATCTAGTTCATCATTTGTATGAATATGACTTTATTCTATTCTATCATACTGGATATGACTTTGCTCTATTTGATTATATTCTCAATTATATTGTTCTTAGTCTACTTTGATTATATGCTTGGCATAGTTTGATCAGACTTATATTCAAGTATAGGATCATATAGCGCTTGCTCATTGATATCATGGGTGAGTGGTAAACATTGTGTAGGCGTGGTGCATATACGTTATTTACCTGCGATTGCACCCTATATTTCGGATCATGTGGTAGATCGCAGGAGTGACAGTCCTGTTGAGTCATCTGTAGTCCACCTCCCGAGTATAGGGCAGGCAGAGCACAACTATTACAGGGAAGTGATGTCTATGTTCCATATCTTCCTTAGTAATATCACTATGCGTAGATATAACTTTTTCTTGCCATGATTGCCAAGTGTAATTGCACTAATCATTGTATGCTTTGACTTTATAGTTAGAACAACTTAGGATTATCCCTATAGTTCGTCCTAATCCATGCTAGTGCTATATATCTAGAGTAGTCTATTGAGATGTTTATCATTATATGGCTATGTGGTTACTAGTTATCCTTTATTATTATTCATATATATATTATTTATCTTGTGATACTTACCCTGTATGAGAAGAAAGATAAAGACATGGTTATGCTCTCCATTAGTATATGCAGTGATACTCATTACTCATTATCCTTAGCATCCCTTCCCAGTGGTAAAAATATAAATAACGATACCTGAATTACTCCCGGTTAAAATGCTACATCAGTATTATCTGTGCGCTTGCGGATTTCATATTTATTTCAGAGGAGCATTTACATATTTTAGTACCAGCACCTTTGGTGTCATGCTGGGGATGACAACCTAGCTTAGGTGGCATTAGAGGTGTCAACAACCGTGCACCTTTTTTGCGTCAAGATTAGCACTATCTCCAAACGGACTGAAATGAGCTTCCACTTGAGCCTCATAACATAGGAGTGCCATCGCGTGCACCCAAAATGATTTTGGAGCACATGGTACGTTTTGCGCAAACCATTCACCCGTCTTGCACCGACACTAACACTATCTCTAAACAGACCGAAATGAGATTTCAGATGACCCACGTCACCTAGGAGTTCCATCCGCTGTGACCAAAATGGTTTCTGAGGCCATGGCACGTTTGGCCCAAACTGCACACCTATCTTGTGTCAAGATTACCACTATCTCCAAAAGGACTGAACTGAGCTTCCACTTGAGCCTCACAACATAGGAGTGCCATCAGGTGTGTCTAAAATGATTTCTGTGCTTATGGTATGTTTAGCGCAAACCATTCACCTATATTGCCCCGACACTAACACTGTCCCTAAACGGATCAGAACAAGATTCCAGATGACTCACGTCACCTAGGAGTTCCATCCGTTGTGTCCAAAATGGTTTCCGAGGCCATGGTACATTTGGGACAAACCTTGCAACTATCTTGTGTCAAGATTAGCATTATCTCCAAACAGACTGAAATGAGCTTCCTCTTGAGCCTTGAACCTAGAAGTGCCATCAGTTGCATCCAAAACAATTTCGTGCCTATGGTACGTTCGGCGCAACCCATGCACCTATCTTGCACCGACACTAACACTATATCCAAACGGACCGAAATGAGATTCCACATGATCCACGTCATTTAGGAGTTCCATCAGGTGCGTCCAAAATGAATTTTGAACCTATGGTACGTTCGGCGCAAACAATGCACATATCTTGCACCAAAAATAGCACTATCCCCAAACAGACTGAATTGAACTTCCACTTGAGCCTCATCACCTAGGAGTACCATCAGGTGCGTCCAAAACAATTTCTAAGGCTATGTTATGTTTGGCACGAACTGTGCCCCTATCTTGCACCAACACTTACACTATCTCGAAATGGACAGAATGAGATTTCACATGACGCACGTCACCTAGGAGTTGCATCTGGTGCATCCAAAATGATTTTTGAGTCAATGGTATGTTTGGCACAAACCGTGCACCTATCTTGCCTCATGATCTGCAATATCTCGAAACAGACTGAAATGAGCTTCCACCTGAGCCTCACAACCTAGGAGTGCCATCAGGTGCGTCCAAAATGATTTTTGAGCCTATGATATGGTCGGCGCAAACCGAGCACCTATCTTGCGTCAAGTTGAGCACTATCTCGAAATTGACAGAAATGGGCTTCCACTTAAGCCTTGCAACCTAGGAGTTCCATCGGGTGCGTCCAAAACGATTTCTGAGCTTGTGGTACGTTCGTCACAAACCGTGCACCATTCTTGCACTGACACAAACACTGTCTCCAAACAGACCGAAATGAGATTTCACATGACCCACGTCACTTAGGAGTTCCATCAGGTGCATCCAAAACAATTTCTGAGCCTGTGCTTCGTTCAACGCAAACCATGCACCAATCTTGCATCAACATTAGCACTATCTCCAAATGGACTGAATCTTGCTTCCATTTAAGCCTCCTCACCTCGGAGTACCATCGGGCGCGTCCAAAACGATTTCTCAGCCTATGGTACATTTGGCGCAAACTGTGCGCCTATCTTGCATCAAAACTAACACTGTCCCCAAACAGAACGAAACAAGATTCCACATAACCCACGTCAGCTAGGAGTTACATCGGGTGCGTCCAAAACAATTTCTAAGCCTGTGTTACGTGCAAACCGTGCACCTATCTTGCGTCAAGATTAGCACTATCTCCGAACGGACTGAATCGAGCTTCCACTTGAGCCTCATCACCTAGGAGTACCATCGGGTGCATCCAAAACAATTTCTAAGCCTATGGTACATTCGGCGCAAACCGCCCACCTATCTTGCGTCAAGGTCTGCACTATCTCAAAACGGACTAAAATGAGCTTCAACTTGAGCCTCACAACCTAGGAGTGCCATCAGATGCGTCCAAAATGATTTTTAAGCTTGTGGTACGTTTGATGCAAACTGTGCTCCTATCTTGCACCGACACCAACTCTATATGCAAACGGACTGAAACAAGATTCCACATTACCCACGTCACCTAGGAGTTCAATCAGATGCACCCCAAATGTTTTCCCAAGCCTATGGTACTTTTATCGCAAACCATTCACCTATCTTGCACCGACACTAACACTATCTCTAAATGAACCAAAACGAGATTCTAGATGACCCACATAACCTAGGAGTTCCATCCGCTGCGTCCAAAATGGTTTCCGTGGCCATGGTACGTTTGGCCCAAACCGTGCACCTATCTTGCGTCAAGATTAGCACTATCTCCAAACAGACTGAAATGAGCTTCCACTTGAGCCTCGCAACCTAGGAGTGCCACTAGGTGCGTCCAAAATGATTTATGTGCCTATATTACATTTGGCACAATTTGTGCACCTATGTTGCACCGACACTAACACTATCTCCCAACGGATCAAAACAAGATTCCACATGTCCCATGCACCTAGGAGATCCATCGGGTGCATCCCAAACAATTTATGAGCCTATGAATGTTCAGCGCAAACAGTGCATGTATCTTGTATCAAGATTAGCACTATCTCTAAACAGACTAAATCAAGCTTCCACTTGAGCCTCGTCACCTAAGAGTACCATCAGGTGCGTCCAAAATGATTTCTGAGTCTATATTATGTTTCGCGCAAACGGTGCACGTATATTGCACCGACACTTACACTGTCTCCAAACAGACCAAACGAGATTCCACATGACCCACGTCACCAAGGAGCTGCATCTGATGCGTCTAAAATGATTTTCAAGCCTATGGCACATTCGGTGCAAACCGTGCACGAATCCTGCGCAAGTTGAGCTCTATCTCAAAATGGACTGAAATGAGCTTCCACTTGAGCCTCACGACCTAGGTGTGCCATCGGGTGCATCCAAAATGATTTCTAAGCTTGTGGTACGTTTGGCGCATACCATGCACCAATCTTGCACCGACACTAACACTGTCTCCAAACGGACTGAAACAAGATTGTAGATGATCCACGTCACCTAGGAGTTCCACCACTATGTCCAAAATGGTTTCTGAGGCCATGGCTCGTTTGGCCCAAACCATGCACCTATTTTGCGTCAGGATCAGCACCATCTCCAAACGGACTGAAATGAGCTTCCTCTTGAGCCTCGAACGTAGGAGTGCCATTAGGGGCATCCAAAACAATTTCTGTGCCTGTGGTACATTTGGCGCAAGCCGTGCACCTATCTTGCATCGACACTAACACCATCTCCAAACGGACCGAAACGAGATTCCACATGATCCACATCATTTAGGAGTTCCATTAGGTGCGTCCAAAATGATTTCTAAACCTGTCATACATTAAGCGCAAACCGTGCACCAATCTTACGCCAAGAATAGCACTATCTCCAAACGGACTCAATCGAGCTTCCATTTGAGCCTCATCACCTAGGAGTACCATCGGGTGCATCCAAAACGATTTCCGAGGCTACATTATGTTTGGCACAAACTATGCACATATCTTGCACCAACACCTATACTGTATCAAAATGGACCAAATGAGATTCCACATGACCCACGTTACCTAGGAGTTGCATTCGGTGCATCCAAACTGATTTTCGGGCCAATGGTACGTTCGGCGCAAACCGTCTAGCCATCTTGCGTCAAGATGTACAGTATCGTGAAATGGACTAAAATGAGCTTCCACTTGAGCCTCGCAACCTAGGAGTGCCATCAGGTGCATCCAAAATCATTTCTAAGCTTTGTGGTACGTTTGACGCAAATCGTGCTCCTATCTTGCACTGACACCAACACTATCTCCAAATGGACCAAAACGAGATTCCACATGACCCACGTCACCTAGGAGTCCAATCCGATGTGTCCAAAATGATTTCCAAGCCTAATGTACTTTTATCACAAACCATTCACCTACCTTGCACCGACACTAATACTGTCTCTAAATGGACCGAAATGAGATTCTAGATGACCCACGTCACCTAGGAGTTTCATTCGCCGCGTCCAAAATGGTTTCTAAGGCCTTGGTACGTTTGGCCCAAATCGTGCAGCTATCTTGCGTCATGATTAGCACTATCTCCAAACGGACTCAATCAAGCTTCCATTTGAGCCTCGTCACCTAGGAGTACTATCAGGTACGTCCAAAACGATTTCTGAGACTATGTTATGTTTGGCAGAAACTATGCACCTATCTCGCACCGACACTTCCACTGTCTCAAAACGGACCGAACGAGATTCCACGTGACCCATGTCACCCAGGAGTTGCATCTGGTGCATCCAAAATGATTTCCCAGCCATTGGTACGTTTGGCACAAACCGTGCACCAATCTTACGTCAAGATCAGCACTATCTCGAAATGAACTGAAATGAGCTTCCACTTGAGCCTCACAACCTAGGAGTGCCATTAGGTGCATCCAAAATGATTTCTGAGCTTACGGTATGTTTAGCGCAAAGCATTCACCTATCTTGCACTAACACTAACACTGTCTCCAAATGGACCAAAAACGAGATTCCACATGACCCATGTTCCTAGGAGTTCCATCCGGTGCGTCCATAATGGTTTTCAAGGCCATGTTATATTTGGCCCCAACCGTGTAGCTATCTTGCGTCAAGATTAGCATTATCTTCAAACAGACTAAAATGAGCTTCCACTTCAGCCTCACAAACTAGGAGTGCCATCCAGTGCGACCAAAATGATTTCTGAGCTTGTGGTACGTTTGGCGCAAACCATTCACCTATCTTGCAGCGATACTAACACTATTTATAAATGGACCAAAATTAGATTCCAGATGACCCACATCACCTAGGAGTTCCATCCGCTGCGTCCAAAATGGTTTCCAAGGCCATCGTACGTTTGGCCCAAACCGTAGACCTATCTTGCGTCATGATTAGCACTATCTCTAAACAGACTGAATAAGCTTCCACTTGGGCCTCGCAACCTAGGGTGCCTCCAAAAATGATTTATGTGCCTATGTTGTGTTTGGCACAACTGTGCACCTATGTTGCACCGACACTAACACTATCCCTAAACGGACCGAATGAAGATTCCACATGACCCACGTCACCTAGGAGATCCATCAGGTGCATCCAAAACAATTTCTGAGCCAGTGGTACGTTCGGCGCAAACCTTGCAGCTATCTTACGTTAAGATTAGCACTATCTCCAAATGGACTGAATCGAGCTTTCACTTGAGCCTCGTAACCTAGGAGTACCATTGGGTGCGTCCAACACGATTTCTGAAGCTATGTTATGTTTGGCACAAACTATACACCTATCTTGCACTGACACTTACACTATCTTGAAATGGACCAAACGAGATTCCACATGACCCACGTCACCTAGGAGTTCCATTGGGTGCTTCCAAAATGATTTCCGAGCTAATGGTATGTTTGGTAAAAAACCTTGACTTATCTTGCACTAACACTAACACTATCTCCAAACGGACCAAAATGAGATTCCAGACTACCCTCGTCACCTAGGAGTTCCATCTAGTGCATCCAAAATGGTTTTCGAGGTCATAGTACGTTTGGCCCAAATCGTGCACCTATCTTGCGTCAAGATTAGCACTATCGTAGATTCAAAAAAAAAAGATTAGCACGATTGCCAAACGAACTAAAATGAGTTTCCACTTGAGCCTCGCAACCTAGGAGTGCCATCAGGAGTGTTCAAAATGATTTATGAAATTATGGTATGTTTGGCACAAACCATTCACCTATCTTGCACTGACACTAACACTGTCCCTAAACGGACTAAAATTAGATTCTAGATGACCCACGTCACATAGGTGTTCCATCCGCTGTGTCCAAAATGGTTTCCGAGGCCATGGTATGTTTGGCCTAAACCGTGCACCTATCTTGCGTCAAGATTAGCACTTAAGCCTGGCAACCTAGGAGTGTCATCGGGTGCATCCAAAACAATTTTTATACCTGTGGTACTTTCGGCCCAAATCGTGCACCTATCTTTCGTCAAGATTAGCACAATCTCCAAACTGACGGAATTGAGCTTCTACTTGAGCCTCGTCACCTAGGAGTGCCATCGGGTGCGTCCAAAACGATTTCTGAGGCTATGTTATGTTTGGCATAAACTGTGCACCTATCTTACACCAACACCTACACTGTCTCAAAATGGACCTAACGAGATTCCACATGACCCTCGTCACCTAGGAGTTGCATCCGATCCATCCAAAATGATTTCTGAGCCAATGGTACGTTCGGCGCAAACCATGCACCTATCTTTCGTCAAGATCTACAGTATCTCAAAACGCACTGAAATCAGCTTTCACTTGAGCCTCGCAACCTAATAGTGCCATCAGGTGTGTCCAAAATGATTTCTGAGTTTGTGGTACGTTTGACGCAAACCGCGCTCCTATCTTGCACCAACAGCAACACTATCTCCAAACAGACCGAAACAAGATTCCACATGACCCACGTCACCTAGGAGTTCAATCCGGTGCGTCCAAAATGATTTCCAAGCCTATAGTACTTTTATCGCAAACCATTCACCTATCTTGCACTGACACTAACACTGTCTCTAAACAGACCAAAACGAGATTCCAGATGACCCCCGTCACCTAGGAGTTCCATCCGCTGCGTCCAAAAACCATGCACCTATCTTGCATCATGTTTAGCACTATTTCCAAACGGACGGAAATGAGCTTCCACTTGGGGCTCACAACCAAGGAGTACCATTGGGTGCGTTCAAAACAATTTATGTGCCTTTGTTACGTTTAGCGCAAACTGTGCACCTTTGTTGCACCAACACTAACATTATCTCCAAATAGACCGAATGGAGATTCCACATGACCCACGTCAACTAGGAGATCCATCGGGTGCATCCAAAACAATTTCTGAGCCAGTGGTATGTTTGGCGCAAACCATGCAACCACCATGTGTCAAGATTAGCACTATCTCCAAACGGACTGAATTAAGCTTCCACTTGAGCCTCGTCACCTAGGAGTACCATCGGGTGCGTCCAAAATATTTTCTGAGGCTATGTTATGTTTGGCACAAACTGTACAACTATCTTGCACTGACACTTTCACTGTCTCAAAACGGACCGAACGAGATTCCACATGACCCACGTCACCTAGGAGTTGCACCCGGTGCGTCCAAAATGATTTCCAAGCTAATGGTACGTTTGGTGAAAGCATTGACCTATCTTGCACTAACCTAACACTGTCTCCAAACGGACCAAAATGAGATTCCACATGACCCTCATCACCTAGGAGTTCCATCCAGTGCGTCCAAAATGGTTTCTAAGGCCATGGTGCATATGGCCCAAACCGTGCATCTATCTTGCGTCAAGATTTGCATAATATCCAAACGAACTGAAATGAGCTTCCAGTTGAGCCTCGTAACCTAGGAGTGCCATTCGGTGCATCCGAAATAATTTTCTGAATTATCGCATGTTTGGCACAAACCATTCACCAATCTTGCACCAACACTAACACTGTCCCTAAACGGACCGAAACTAGATTCCAGATGACCCACGTCACATAGGTGTTCCATCCACTACGTCCAAAATGGTTTTCGAGGCCATGGTACGCTTGGACTAAACCATGCAACTATCTTGTGTCAAAATTAGCACTATCTCCAAACAAACTGAAATTAGCTTCCACTTGAGCCTCGTAACCTAGGAGTGCCATCGGGTGCGTGCAAAATGATTTCTAAGCTTGTGGTACATTTGGCACAAAACCGTGCACCTATCTTACTCCAACACCAACACTGTCTCCAAATGGACTAAAATGAGCTTTCACTTGAGCCTCACAACCTAAGCGTGCCATCGGTTGCGTCCAAAATGATTTCTGAGCTTATGGTACGTTTGGTGCAAGGCGTTCACCTATCTTGCACTGACACTAACACTGTCTCCAAATGGACCGAAATGAGATTCCACATGACCCATATGCCTAGGAGTTCCATCTTGTGCGTCCAAAATGATTTTTAGGCCATGGTATGTTTGGCCAAAACCGTGCACCTATCTTGCATCAAGATTAGCACTATCTCCAAATAGACTCAAATGAGCTTCCACTTGAGCCTCATAACCTAGGAGTGCCATCAGGTGCGTCCAAAATGATTTCTATGCTGATGGTACGTTTGGCACAAACCATTCACCTATCTTGCATTAACACTAACACTGTCTCCAAACGGACCAAAAACGAGATTCCACATGACCCACGTTCCTAGGAGTTCCATCCGGTGCGTCCATAACGGTTTTCAAGGCCATGTTATATTTGGCCCCAACCGTGCAGCTGTCTTGTGTCAAGATTAGCATTATCTCCAAACAGACTAAAATGAGCTTCCACTTCAGCCTCGCAAACTAGGAGTGCCATCCAGTGCGACCAAAATGATTTCTAAGCTTGTGGTACGTTTGGCGCAAACCATTCACCTATCTTGCACCGATACTAACACTGTCTATAAACGGACCGAAATTAGATTCCAGATGACCCACATCACCTAGGAGTTCCATCCGCTGCGTCCAAAATGGTTTCCAAGGCCATGGTACGTTTGGCCCAAACCATAGACCTATCTTGCATCATGATTAGCACTATCTCTAAACAGACTGAATAAGCTTCCACTTGGGCCTCGCAACCTAGGGTGCCTCCAAAAATGATTTATGTGCCTATGTTATGTTTGGCACAAACTGTGAACCTATGTTGCACCGACACTAACACTATCCCCAAACGGACCGAATGAAGATTCCACATGACCCACGTCACCTAGGAGATCCATCAAGTGCATCCAAAACAATTTCTAAGCCAGTGGTACGTTCAGCGCAAACCATGCAGCTATCTTACATTAAGATTAGCATTATCTCCAAATGGACTGAATCGAGCTTTCACTTGAGCCTCGTAACCTAGGAGTACCATCGGGTGCGTCCAACATGATTTCTGAAGCTATGTTATGTTTGGCACAAACTATACACCTATCTTGCACTGACACTTACACTGTCTTGAAATGGACCGAACGAGATTCCACATGACCCACGTCACCTAGGAGTTCCATTGGGTGCTTCCAAAATGATTTCCAAGGTAATGGTACGTTTGGTAAAAAGCCTTGACTTATCTTGCACTAACACTAATACTATCTCCAAACGGACCGAAACAAGATTCCAGACTACCCTCGTCACCTAGAAGTTCCATCTAGTGCATCCAAAATGGTTTTCGGGGTCATAGTATGTTTGGCCCAAATCGTGCACCTATCTTGCGTCAAGATTAGCACTATCGTAGATTCAAAAAAAAAAGATTAGCACGATTGTCAAACGAACTAAAATGAGTTTCCACTTGAGCCTCGCAACCTAGGAGTGCCATCAGGAGCGTTCAAAATGATTTATGAAATTATGGTATGTTTGGCACAAACCATTCACCTATCTTGCACTGACACTAACACTGTCCCTAAACGGACTGAAACTAGATTCTAGATGACCCACGTCACATAGGTGTTCCATCCGCTGTGTCCAAAATGGTTTCCGAGGCCATGGTATGTTTGGCCCAAACCATGCACCTATCTTGTGTCAAGATTAGCACTATCTCCAAATAGATTGAAATAAGCTTCCACTTAAGCCTGGCAACCTAGGAGTGTCATCGGGTGCATCTAAAACAATGTTTATACCTGTGATACTTTCGGCCCAAATTATGCACCTATCTTTCGTCAAGATTAGCACAATCTCCAAACTGACGGAATTGAGCTTCTACTTGAGCCTCGTCACCTAGGAGTACCATCAGGTGCGTCCAAAACGATTTCTGAAGCTATGTTATGTTTGGCACAAACTGTGCACCTATCTTACACCAACACCTACACTATCTCAAAATGGACCTAACGAGATTTCACATGACCCACGTCACCTAGGAGTTGCATCCGATCCATCAAAAATGATTTCCAAGCCAATGGTACGTTCGGCGCAAACCATGCACCTATCTTTCGTCAAGATCTATAGTATCTCAAAACGCATTGAAATCAGCTTTCACTTGAGCCTCGCAACCTAAGAGTGCCATCAGGTGCGTCCAAAATGATTTCTGAGCTTGTGGTACGTTTAACGCAAACCGCGCTCCTATCTTGCACCAACAGCAACACTATCTCCAAATAGACCGAAACGAGATTCCACATGACCCACGTCACCTAGGAGTTCAATCCGGTGCGTCCAAAATGATTTCCAAGCCTATAGCACTTTTATCGCAAAACCATTCACCTATCTTGCACTGACACTAACACTGTCTCTAAACGGACCGAAACGAGATTCTAGATGACCCCCGTCACCTAGGAGTTCCATCCGCTGTGTCCAAAAACCATGCACCTATCTTGCATCATGTTTAGAACTATTTCCAAACGGACGGAAATGAGCTTCAACTTGGGCCTCACAACCTTGGAGTACCATTGGGTGCGTCCAAAACAATTTATGTGCCTTTGTTACGTTTAGCGCAAACTGTGCACCTTTGTTGCACCAACACTAACATTATCTCCAAACAGACCGAATGGAGATTCCACATGACCCACGTCAACTAGGAGATCCATCGGGTGCATCCAAAACAATTTCTGAGCCAGTGGTACGTTTGGCGCAAACCATACAACCATCATGTGTCAAGATTAGCACTATCTCCAAACGGACTGAATTAAGCTTCCACTTGAGCCTCGTCACCTAGGAGTACCATCGGGTGCGTCCAAAATGATTTCTGAGGCTATGTTATGTTTGGCACAAACTGTACAACTGTCTTACACTGACACTTTCACTGTCTTAAAACGGACCGAACGAGATTCCACATGACCCACGTCACCTAGGAATTGCACCCGGTGCGTCCAAAATGATTTCGAAGCTAATGGTATGTTTGGTACAAAGCATTGACCTATCTTGCACTAACCTAACACTATCTCCAAATGGACCGAAATGAGATTCCACATGACCCTCGTCACCTAGGAGTTCCATCCGGTGCGTCCAAAATGGTTTCTGAGGCCATGGTGCAAATGGCCCAAACCGTGCATCTATCTTGCGTCAAGATTTGCATAATACCAAACGAACTGAAATGAGCTTCCAGTTGAGCCTCGTAACCTAGGAGTGCCATTCAGTGCATCCGAAATAATTTTCTGAAATTATGGCATGTTTGGCACAAACCATTTACCAATCTTGCACCGACACTAACACTGTCCCTAAACGGACCGAAACTAGATTCTAGATGACCCACGTCACATAGGTGTTCCATCCACTACGTCCAAAATGGTTTTCGAGGCCATGGTATGCTTGGCCCAAACCATGCACCTATCTTATGTCAAAATTAGCACTATCTCCAAACAAACTGAAATTAGCTTCCACTTGAGCCTCGTAACCTCGGAGTGCCATCGGGTGCGTGCAAAATAATTTCGAAGCTTGTGGTACATTTGGTACAAACCGTGCACCTATCTTGCTCTAACACCAACATTGTCTCCAAATGGACTAAAATGAGCTTTCACTTGAGCCTCACAACCTAAGAGTGCCATCGGTTGCGTCCAAAATGATTTCTGAGCTTATGGTACGTTTGGTGCAAGGCGTTCACCTATCTTGCACTAACACTAACACTGTCTCCGAATGGACCGAAATGAGATTCCACATGACCCATATGCCTACGAGTTCCATCTTGTGTGTCCAAAATGGTTTTTGAGGCCATGGTATGCTTGGCCAAAACCGTGCACCTATCTTGCATCAAGATTAGCACTATCTCCAAATAGACTCAAATGAGCGTCCACTTGAGCCTCATAACCTAGGAGTACCATCAGGTGCATCCAAAATGATTTCTTTGCTTATGGTACGTTTGACACAAACCATTCACCTATCTTGCACTAACACTAACACTAACACTGTCTCCAAACGGACCAAAAACGAGATTCCACATGACCCACGTTCCTAGGAGTTCCATCCGGTGCGTCCATAATGGTTTTCAAGGCCATGTTATATTTGGCCCCAACCGTGCAGCTGTCTTGCGTCAATATTAGCATTATCTCCAAACAGACTAAAATGAGCTTCCACTTCAGCCTCGCAAACTAGGAGTGCCATCCAGTGCGACCAAAATGATTTCTAAGCTTGTGGTACGTTTGGCGCAAACCATTCACCTATCTTGCACCGATACTAATACTGTCTATAAACGGACCGAAATTAGATTCCAGATGACCCACATCACCTAGGAGTTCCATCCGTTGCGTCCAAAATGGTTTCCAAGGCCATGGTACGTTTGGCCCAAACCGTAGACCTATCTTGCGTCATGATTAGCACTATCTCTAAACAGACTGAATAAGCTTCCACTTAGGCCTTGCAACCTAGGGTGCCTCCAAAAATGATTTATGTGCCTATGTTATGTTTGTCACAAACTGTGCACCTATGTTGCACCGACACTAACACTATCCCCAAACGGACTGAATGAAGATTCCACATGACCCACGTCACCTAGGAGATCCGTCAGGTGGATCCAAAACAATTTCTGAGCCAGTGGTATGTTCGGCGCAAACCATGCAGCTATCTTACGTTAAGATTAGCACTATCTCCAAATGGACTGAATCGAGCTTTCACTTGAGCCTCATAACCAAGGAGTACCATCGGGTGCGTCCAACACGATTTCTGAAGCTATGTTATGTTTGGCACAAACTATACACCTATCTTGCACTAACACTTACACTGTCTTGAAATGGACCGAACGAGATTCCACATGACCCAGGTCACCTAGGAGTTCCATTGGGTGCTTCCAAAACGATTTTCGAGCTAATGGTACATTTGGTAAAAAGCCTTGACTTATCTTGCACTAACACTAATACTATCTCCAAACGGACCGAAACGAGATTCCAGACTACCCTCGTCACCTAGGAGTTCCATCTAGTGCATCCAAAATGGTTTTCGAGGTCATAGTACGTTTGGGCCAAATCGTGCACCTATCTTGCGTCAAGATTAGCACTATCGTAGATTCAAAAAAAAAAAGATTAGCACGATTGTCAAACGAACTAAAATGAGTTTCCACTTGAGCCTCGCAACCTAGGAGTGCCATCAGGAGCGTTCAAAATGATTTATGAAATTATGGTATGTTTGGCACAAACCATTCACCTATCTTGCACTGACACTAACACTGTCCCTAAACGGACTGAAACTAGATTCTAGATGACCCACGTCACATAGGTGTTCCATCCGCTGTGTCCAAAATGGTTTCCGAGGCCATGGTATGTTTGGCCCAAACCGTGCACCTATCTTATGTCAAGATTAGCACTATCTCCGAACAGACTGAAATGAGCTTCCACTTAAGCCTAGCAACCTAGGAGTGTCATCGGGTGCATCCAAAACAATTTTTATACCTGTGGTACTTTCGGCCCAAATCGTGCACCTATCTTTCATCAAGATTAGCACAATCTCCAAACTGACGGAATTGAGCTTCTACTTGAGCCTCATCACCTAGGAGTACCATCAGGTGCGTCCAAAATGATTTCTAAGGATATGTTATGCTTGGCACAAACTGTGCACCTATCTTACACCAACACCTACACTGTCTCAAAAAGGACCTAACGAGATTCCACATGACCCACGTCACCTAGGAGTTGCATCCGATCCATCCAAAATGATTTTCGAGCCAATGGAGATTCCACATGACCCACATCAACTAGGAGATCCATCGGGTGCATCCAAAACAATTTCTGAGCTAGTTGTACGTTTGGCGCAAACCATGCAACCATCATGTGTCAAGATTAGCATTATCTCCAAACAGACTGAATTAAGCTTCCACTTGAGCCTCGTCACCTAGGAGTACCATCGGGTGCGTCCAAAATGATTTCTGAGGCTATGTTATGTTTGGCACAAACTGTACAACTATCTTGCACTGACACTCTCACTGTCTCAAAACGGACCGAATGAGATTCCACATGACCCAGTCACCTAGGAGTTGCACCCGGTGCGTCCAAAATGATTTCCAAGCTAATGGTACGTTTGGTACAAAGCATTGACCTATCTTGCACTAACCTAACACTGTCTCCAAACGGACCGAAATGAGATTCCACATGACCCTCGTCACCTAGGAGTTCCATTCGGTGCGTCCAAAATGGTTTCCGAGGCCATGGTGCAAATGGCCCAAACCGTGCATCTATCTTGCGTCAAGATTTGCATAATATCAAACGAACTGAAATGAGCTTCCAGTTGAGCCTCGTAACCTAGGAGTGCCATTCGGTGCATCCGAAATAATTTTCTGAAATTATGGCATGTTTGGCACAAACCATTCACTAATCTTGCACCGACACTAACAGTGTCCCTAAACAGACCGAAACTAGATTCCAGATGACCCATGTCACATAGGTGTTCCATCCGCTACGTCCAAAATGGTTTTCGAGGCCATGGTACGCTTGGCCCAAACCATGCCCCTATCTTGTGTCAAAATTAGCACTATCTCCAAACAAACTGAAATTAGCTTCCACTTGAGCCTCGTAACCTAGGAGTGCCATCGGGTGCGTGCAAAATGATTTCTAAGCTTGTGGTACATTTGGCACAAACCGTGCACCTATCTTACTCCAACACCAACACTGTCTCCAAATGGACTAAAATGAGCTTTCACTTGAGCCTCACAACCTAAGAGTGCCACCGGTTGCGTCCAAAATGATTTCTGAGCTTATGGTACGTTTGGTGCAAGGCGAGACCTATCTTGCACTGATACTAACACTGTCTCCGAACGGACCAAAATGAGATTCCACATGACCCATATGCCTAGGAGTTCCATCTTGTGCGTCCAAAATGGTTTTTGAGGCCATGGTATGTTTGGCCAAAACTGTGCACCTATCTTGCATCAAGATTAGCACTATCTCCAAACAGACTCAAATGAGCTTCCACTTGAGCCTCATAACCTAGGAGTGCCATCAGGTGCGTCCAAAATGATTTCTATGCTTATGGTACGTTTGGCACAAACCATTCACCTATCTTGCACCAACACTAACATTGTCCCTAAACAAACCAAAATGAGATTCCAGATGACCCACTTCACCTAGGAGTTCCATCCGCTGCATCCAAAATGGTTTCTGAGGCCATGGTATGTTTGGGCCAAACCTTGTACCAATCTTGCGTCAAGATTAGCACTATCTCCAAACGGACTGAAATGAGCTTCCTCTTGAGCCTCAAACCTACAAGTGCCATCAGGTGCGTCCAAAACAATTTTCGAGTCTATGTTACATATGGGGCCAAACCATGCACCTATCTTGCATCAAGATTAGCACCATCTCCAAACGCACTGAATCGAGCTTCCACTTGAGCCTCATCACCTAGGAGTACCATCGGGTGCGTCCAAAATGATTTCTGAGGCTACGTTATGTTTGGCACAAACTGTGCACCTATCTTGCACCGACACTTACACTATCTCAAAACAGACTAAATGAGATTCCACATGACCCACATCACCTAAGAGATGCATCAGGTGCATCCAAAACAATTTCTAAGCCTATGATAAGTTTGGCGTAAACCGTGCACCTATCTTGCGTCAAGATTAGCACTATCTCGAAACGGACAAAAATGAGCTTCCACTTGAGCCTTGAACTGAGGAGTGTCGTCAGCTGCGTCCAAAACGATTTTTGTGCCTATGGTACATTTGGCGCAAACCATGCACCTATTTTGCACCGAGGTTAACACTGTCTCCAAATGGACCAAAACAAGATTCCATAAGATCCATGTCATCTAGGAGTTCCATCGGGTGCGTCCAAAACGATTTCTGAGCCTATGGTATGTTTGGCGCAAACTGTGCACCTATCTTGCGTCAAATTAGCACTATCTCTAAACGCACTGAATCGAGCTTCCACTTAAGCCTCGTCACCTAGGAGTACCATCGGATGTGTCCAAAATGATTTCTTGAGGCTATGTATGCTTGGCACAAACTGTACACCTATCTTGCATTGATACTTACACTGTCTTGAAACAGACCGAACAAGATTCCACATGACCCACGTCACCTAGGAGTTGCATCCAGTGTGACCAAAATGATTTTCGACCTAATGTTATGTTTGGCGCAAAGCATTCACCAATCTTGCACTAACACTAACACTGTCTGCAAATGGACCAAAACAAGATTCCACATGACCCTCGTCACCTAAGAGTTCCATCCGGGGCTTCCAAAATGGTTTCCAAGGCCATGGTACATTTGGCCCAAACCATGCACCTATCTTGCATCAAGATTAGCAATATCTCCAAATGAACTAAAATGAGCTTCCACTTGAGCCTTGTAACCTAGGAGTGCCATCGGGTGCGTCTGAAACGATTTCTAAAATTATGTTATGTTTGGCATAAACCATTCACCTATCTTGCACTAACACTAACACTGTCCCTAAACTGACCGAAACTAAATTCCAGATGACCCACGTCACCTAGGTGTTTCATAGGCTGCATCCAAAATGGTTTCCGAGGCCAGGGTATGTTTGTCCCGAGCCGTGCACCTATCTTGCGTCAAGATTAGCACTATATCCAAACGGACTGAAATGAGCTTCCACTTGGGCCTCGCAACCTAGGAGTGCAATCGAGTGCGTCCAAAACGATTTCTGAGCCTATGTTATGTTTTGGCGCAAACCGTGCACCTATCTTACACTAACACTAACACTGTCTCCGAACAAGATTCCACATGACCCATGCCACCTAGGAATTTCCATCGGGTGCATCCAAAACAATTTCTAAGCCTATGATACGTTCGACGTAAACTGTGCATCTATCTTGCATCATGGTTAGCACTATCCACAAATGGACTAAATCGAGCTTCTAGTTGAGCCTCCTCACCTCGGAGTACCATCGGGTGCATCCAAAACGATTTATGAGCCTATGGTACATTTGGCGCAAACCATGCACTTGTATGGCATCGACACTAACATTGTCTCCAAACGGACCGAAATGACATTCCACATAATCGACATCACCTATGAGTTCCATCGAATGTGTCCAAAAAAACTCTTGTGCCTGTGGTACGTTCCGCGCAAACTATGCACCTATCTTGCATCAAGATTAGCACTATGTTTGAACAGACTGAATCGAGCTTCCACTTGAGCCTCATCACCTAGGACTGCCATCGGGTGCGTCCAAAACAATTTTGAAGCCTATGGTATGTTTGGCACAAACCATGCACCTTTGTTGCACTTACACTAACACTGTCTCCAAACGGACCGAAACGAGATTCCACATGACGCACATCAAGAGTTCAATCCGGTGCGTCCAAAACGATTTCCAAGCCTGTGGTACTTTCATCCCAAACCGTGCACCTATCTCGCGTCAACATTAGCACTATCTCCAAATGGACTGAAATGAGCTTCTACTTGAGCCTCGCAACCTAAGAGTGCCATCAGGTGCGTCTGAAATCATTTATGAGCCTATGGTATGTTTGGCGCAAACCGTGCTCCTCTCTTGCACTGACACTAACACAATTTCCAAACGGACCGAAATGAGATTCCACATGATCCATGTCAGCTAGGAGTTCTATCGTTGCATCCAAAATGATTTCTGAGCTTGTGGTATGTTTGTCGCAAACCATGCACCTATCTTGTGTCAAGATTAGCACTATCTCCAAACGGACCGAAATGAGCTTCCACTTGGGCCTCGCAACCTAGGAGTGCTATTGGGTGCCTCCAAAACGATTTATGTTCCTATGGTTGTTTGGTGCAAACCATGCACCTATCTTGCACCGACACTAGCGATGTCTCCAAATGGACTAAAACGAGAATTTGCATGACCAACATCAACTAGGAGTTCAATCGGGTGCGTCCAAAATGATTTTTGAGCCTAGGGTACGTTTAGTGCAAACCATGCACCTATCGTCTATCAAGATAAGCGGTTTCTCCAAATGGACAAAATCAAGCATCCAGTTGAGCCTCCTCACCACGGAGTACCATCGGGTGCATCCAAAATGATTTCTGAGCCTATGGTATGTTTGGTGCAAACCGTGCACTTGTCTTACATTGACTTACACTGTCTCCAAATAGAGCAGAACGAGATTCCACATGACCCACGTCACCTAGGAGTTCCATCCGGTGCATCCAAAATGATTTTTCTAAGCCTATGGTATGTTTGGCCTAAACTATGCACCTATCTTGTGTTAATATTAGCACTATCTCCCAACGGACTATATCCACGTGACCCACGTCACCTAGGAATTGCATCTAGTTCGTCCAAAAAGATTTTTGAGCTATTGGTACGTTTGGCACAAAGCATTCACCTATCTTGCACTAACACTAACACTATCTCCAAACAGACCGAATCAAGATTCCACACGACCCTTATCACCTAGGAGTTCCATCTGGTGCGACCAAAATGGTTTCTGAGGCCATGGTATGTTTGGCCCAAACCGTGCACATATCTTGCGTCAAGATTAGCACTATGTCCAAACGAACTGAAATGAGCTTCCACTTGAGCCTCGTGACCTAGGAGTGCCATCGGGTGCGTCCGAAACAATTTCTAAAATAATGGTATGTTTGGCACAAACCATTTACCAATCTTGCAGCGACACTAACACTGTCCCTAAACAGACCGAAACAAGATTGTAGAGGACCCACGTGACCTAGGATTCCATCCGCTGTGTCCAAAATGGTTTCTGCGGCCATGGTACATTTGGCCCAAACCGTGCACCTATCTTGCGTCAAGATTAGCACTATCTCCAAACGGACTAAAATGAGCTTCCACTTGGGCCTCGCAACCTAGGAGTGCCATCCGATGCGTCCAAAATGATTTGTGCCTATGTTACGTTTGCCGCAAACTATGCACCTATCTTGCACCGACACTAACACTGTCTAAAAATAGACCGAAATGAGATTCCACATGGCCCACGTTACCTAGGAGTTTCCATCGGGTGCATCCAAAACAATTTCTAAGCATGTGGTATGTTCAGTGCAAACCGTGCATCTATCTTGGGCCTCCTCACCTCGGAGTACCATTGGGTGCGTCCAAAACGATTTCTAAGCATATGGTACATTTGGCACAAACCATGCACCTATCTTGCATCAACACTAACATTGTCTCCAAATGGACCAAAATGATATTCCACATGACCCACGTCACCTAGGAGTTCCACCGGGAGCGTCCAAAACAATTTCTAAGCTTGTGGTACGTTCGACGCAAACCGTGCACATATCTTGCATCAAGATTAGCACTATCTCCGAACAGAAAGAATCGAGCTTCCACTTGAGCCTCATCACCTAGGAGTACCATCGGGTGTGTCCAAAACAATTTCTAAGCCTATGGAATGTTTGGCGCAAACCGTGTACCTCTCTTGCACTGACACTGACACTAACGCTATCTCCAAACGGACCAAAACGAGATTCCACATGATCCACGTCTACAAGGAGTTCTACCGGTGTGTCCAAAATGATTTCTGAGCTTGTGGTATGTTCGTCACAAACCGTGCACCTATCTTGCGCCAAGATTAGCACTATCTCCAAACGGACTGAATCGAGCTTCCACTCGAGCCTAATCACCTAGGAGTACTATCCGATGCATCCAAAATGATTTCTAAGGATATGCTATGTATGGGGCAAACTATGCACCTATCTTGCACTAACACTTACACTATCTCCAAATGGACCAAATGAGATTCGACATGATCCACGTCATCTAGGAGTTTCCATCGGGTGCATCCAAAATGATTTTTGAGCTTGTGGTACGTTTGGCCCAAACTTTGCACCTATCTTGCGTCAAGATTAGCACTATCTCCAAACAGATTGAAATGAGCTTCCACTTGGGCCTAACAACCTAGGAGTGCCATCGGGTGCGTCCAAAATGATTTATGTGCCTATGGTATGTTTGGTGCAAACCGTGCACCTAGATTGCACCAACACTAACGCTGTCTCCAAATGGACGGTAATGAGAATCCACATGACCAACGTCAACTAGGAGTTCGATCGGGTTCGTCCAAAATAATTTCTGAGCCTGGGGTATGTTCGGCACAAACCATGCACCTCTCTTGCACTGACACTAACACTATCTCCAAACAGATCGAAACGAGATTCCACATGATCCACGTCAGCTAGGAGTTCTATCGGTGCGTCCAAAATGATTTCTGAGCTTTGTGGTATGTTCGCGCAAACCGTGCACCAATCTTACTTCAAGATTAGCACTATCACCAAACGGAATGAATCGAGCTTCCGCTTGGGCCAAATCACCTAGGAGTACTATTCAGTGCATCCAAAATGATTTCTGAGGCTATGTTATATTTGGCGCAAACTATGCACCTATCTTGCACCGACACTTACACTATCTTCAAATGGACCAAATGAGATTCCACATGATCCACGTCATCTGGGAGTTCCATCAGGTGCGTCCAAAATGATTTCTGAGCTTGTGATACGTTTGGTCCAAACCGTGCACCTATCTTACGTCAAGATTAGCACTATCTCCAAATGGACTGAAGTGAGCTTCCACTTGGGCCTCACAACCTAGGAGCGCCATCGGGTGCGTCCAAAATGATTTATGTGCCTATGGTACATTTGGTGCAAACCATGCACCTATCTTGCACCGACACTAACGCTGTCTCCAAATGGACTAAAACAAGAATCCACATGACCAACGTCAACTAGGAGTTCGATCGGGTGCGTCCAAAATGATTATATGAGCCTGGCGTACGTTCAGCGCAAACCGTGCACCTATCGTTTGTTAAGATTAGCACTATCTCCAAACAGACTGAATCGAGTATCCAGTTGAGCCTCCTCACCACGGAGTACCATCGGGTGCATCCAAAATAATTTCTAAGCATATGGTATGTTTGGTGCAAATCGTGCACATATCATGCACCGATACTTACACTATCTCCAAACAGACTGAGATTACACATGACCCATGTCACCTAGGAGTTCCACCGGGTGCGTCCAAAATGATATCTGAGCCTATGGTACGTTCGGTGCAAAAGTGCACCTATCTTGCATCAGGATTAGCACTACCCTAAAATGGACTGAAATGAGCTTCGACTTGAGTCTATGGTACGTTTCGCGCAAACTATGCACCTATCTTGCACCGACACTAACACTGTCTCCAAAAGGACCAAAACGAGATTCCACATGACCTACGTCACCTAGGAGTTCCATCAGGTACGTCCAAAATGAGTTCCATCAAGATTAGCACTATCTCTAAACGGACTGAAATAAGCTTTCTACTTGAGCCTCGCAACCTAAGAGTGCCATCGAGTGCATCCAAAAAGATTTCTGAGCGTCCAAACAGACCGAAACGATATTCCACATGATCCACCTCAGCTAGGTATTTTATCGGTGCATCCAAAATGATTTCTGAGCTTGTGGTACGTTCGGCGCAAACCATGCACCTATCTTGTGTCAAGATTAGAACCATCTCTAAACGGACTGATATGAGCTTCCACTTGGGCCTCGCAACCTAGGAGTGCCATTGGGTGCGTCCAAAACAATTTATGTGCCTATGGTACGTTTGGCGTACACCGTGCACCTACCTTGCACCGACACTAACGTTGTCTCCAAATGGACCAAAACGAGAATCCACATGACCCGCATCACTTAGGAGTTCGATCGGTGCGTCCAAAATAATTTCTGAGCCTAGGGTTCGTTCGACGCAAACTGTGCACCTATCTTCTATCAAGATTAGCACTATCACCAAATGGACTAGTTGAGCCTCCTCACCACGGTGTACCATCGGATGCATCCAAAATGATTTTCTAAACCTGGTATGTTTGACACAAACCGTGCACTTGTCTTGCACCAACACTTACACAGTCTCCAAACAGAGCAGAACGAGATTCTACATGACCCACATCACCTAGGAGTTCAACCGGGTGCATCCAAAATGATTTCTGAGCCTAGGGTATGTTTGGCACAAATCATGCACCTATCTTCTGTCAAGATTAGCACTATCTCCAAATAGACTGAGTCAAGCTTCTAGTTGAGCCTCCTCACCATGGAGTACCATCGGGTGCATCAAAAATGATTTCTGAGCCTATGGTATGTTTGGCGCAAACCGTGCACTTGTCTTGCATCGACACTTACACAGTCTCTAAACAGAGCAGAACAAGATTTCACACAACCCACGTCACCTAGGAGTTCCATCCGGTGCGTCCAAAATGATTTTTCCAAGCCTATGGTATGTTCGGCCCAAACTGTGCACCTATGTCGTGTCAAGATTAGCACTATCTCCCAACGGACTGAATCGAGCTTCGACTTGAGCCTTGTCACCTCGGAGTACCATTGGGTGTGTCCAAAACGATTTTTGAGCCTATGGTACGTTTGGCGCAAACCATGCACCTATCTTGCACCGACACTAGCACTGTCTCCAAATAGACTAAATCGAGATTCCACATGACCCACGTCGCCTTGGAGTTCCATCAGGTGTGTCCAAAACAATTTTGAGCCTGTAGTACGTTCAACGCACACCGTGCACCTATCTTGCGTCAAGATTAGCACTATCTCTAAATGGACATAATCAAGCTTCCACTTGAGCCTCGTCATCTAGGAATACCATCGGGTGCGTCAAAAATGATTTCTAAGCCTATGGTATGTTTGGCGCAAACCGTGCACCGATCTTGCACATGACCCACGTCACCTAGGAGTTTCCATCTGGTGTGTCCAATACAATTTTCGAGCCTGTGGTACATTCGGCCCAAATCGCGCACGTATCTTGCGTCTAGATTAGCACTATCTCCAAACGGACTGAATCGAGCTTCCACTTGAGCCTCGTCACTTAGAAGTACCATCGGGTGCGTCCAAAATGATTTCTCTGCCAATGCTATGTTTGGCGCAAACCCTGCACCTATCTTGCAACAACACTAACACTGTCTCCAAATAGACCGAAACAAGATTCCACAAGACCCACATCATCTAGGAGTTCCATTAGGTGCGTCCAACACGATTTCTAAGCCTTTGGTACGTTCGGTGCAAACCGTGCACCTATCTTGCATCACGATTAGCACTATCTCCAAATGGACTGAAACAAGACTCCACATGACCCCCATCACCTAGGAGTTCCATTCGGTGCTTCCTAAAAATTTTTCAAGACTATGGTATGTTCGGCGCAAACCGTGAGCTTCCACTTGAGCCTCATCACCTAGGAGTACCATCGGGTGCGTCCAAAAATGATTTTTGGGCCTATGGTACGTTTGGCGTAAATCGTGCACATATCATGCACCGACACTAACACTGTCTCCAAATGGACTGAGATTACACATGACCCTATCACCTAGGAGTTTCCATCAGGTGCATCCAAAATGATATCTAAGCCTATGGTATGTTCGGTGCAAACTGTCCACCTAACTTGCGTCAGATTTAGCACTATCTCGAAACAGACTGAAATGATCTTCCACTTGAGCCTATGGTACGCTTGGCGCAAACCGTGTACCTATCTTGCACCGACACTAACACTGTCTCCAAAAACACCAAAACGAGATTCCACATGACCCACGTCACCTAGGAGTTCCATCGGGTACGTCCAAAATGATTTCATAGCCTATGGTACATTTGGTGGAAACCGTGCTCCTATCTTGCAGCAAGATTAGCACTATCTCCAAACGGACCAAAATGAGATTCCACAAGACCCACATCACCTAGGCGATCCATTCGGTGCGACTAAAATGATTTCCCAGCCTATGTTACGTTTGGCTCAAACCGTGCACCAGTCTTGCTTCAAGATTAGCACTATCTCTAAATGGATTGAAATGAGATTCCACTTGAGCCTCGCAAGCTAGGAGTGCCATAGTGTGCATCCAAAATGATTTCTTATCCGATGGTTTGTTTGGCGCAAACCCTGCACCTATCTTGCAATGACATTAACAATGTCTCCAAACGAAACAAAATGAGATTCCACAGGACCCACCTCACCTAGGAGTTCCATTAGGTGTGTCCAAAACTATTTCTGAGCCTCTGGTATGTACGGTGCAAACTGTGCACCTATCTTGCGTCAAGATTAGCACTATCTCCAAACAGACTGAAATGAGCTTCCACTTGAGCCTTGAACCTAGGAGAGCCATCAGGTGCATCCAAAATGATTTCTGAGCTTATGGTATGTTCAGTGCAAACTGGGCACCTATCTTGCACCGACACTTACATTGTCTCCAAATTGACTAAATGAGATTCCCCATGACCCACATCACGTAGGAGTTCCATTCGGTGTGTCCGAAATGATTTCTGAACCTATCTTATGTCAAGATTAGCACTATCTTGAAACGGACTGAAATGAGCTTCCACTTGAGCCTCGAACCTAGGAGAGCCATCAGGTGCATTCAAAATGATTTCTAGGCTTATGGTACGTTTGGCGCAAACCCTGCACCTATCTTGCAACGACATTAACAATGTCTCCAAACAAAATGAAATGAGATTCCATAGGACCCACCTCACCTAGGAGTTCCATTAGGTGCGTCCAAAACTATTTCTGAGCCTCTGGTATGTACGGTGCAAACTGTGCACCTATCTTGCGTCAAGATTAGCACTATCTCCAAACAGACTAAAATGAGCTTTCACTTGAGCCTCGAACCTAGGAGAGCCATCAGGTGCATCCAAAATGATTTCTGAGCTTACGGTATGTTCAGTGCAAACTGGGCACCTATCTTGCACCAACACTTACATTGTCTCCAAATTGACTAAATGAGATTCCCCATGACCCACATCACCTAGGAGTTCCATTCGGTGTGTCCAAAATGATTTCTGAACCTATATTATGTCAAGATTAGCACTATCTTGAAACAGACTGAAATGAGCTTCCACTTGAGCCTCGAACCTAGGAGAGCCATCAGGTGCATTCAAAATGATTTCTGGGCTTATGGTACGTTTGGTGCAAACTGTTCACCTATCTTGCACCGACACTAACACTATCTGCAAACAGATCGAAATGAGATTCCACATGATCCACATCACCTAGGAGTTCCATCCTGTGCGTTCGAAATGATTTTCCGACGCCATGGTATGCTTGGCCCAAACCGTGCACCTATCTTGCACCGACACTAACACTATCTCCAAACGGACCAAAACAAGATTCCACATGACTCATGTCACCTAGGACGTCCATCAGGTGCATCCAAAACAATTTCTAAGCCTGTGGTATGTTCGGCGCAAACCGTGCACCTATCTTGCGTCAAGAATAGCACTATCTCCAAACGGTCTGAATCGAGCTTCCACTTGAGCCTAGTCACCTAGGATTACCAACGAATGTGTCTAAAACGATTTCTGAGGCTATCTTATATTTGGCGCAAACTATGCACGTATCTTACATACTTACACTGTCTCCAAACAGACCGAACGAGATTGCACATGACCGATGTCACCTATGAGCTGTATTTGGTGCGTCCAAAATGATTTCTGAGACTATGGTATGTTCGGTGCAAACTGTGCTCCTATCTTGCATCAAGATGGGCACTATCTCAAAATAGACTGAAATGAGCTTCCGTTTGAGTCTCGCAACCTAGGAGTGCCATCGAGTGCGTCCAAAACGATTTCTGAGCTTGTGGTATGTTTGGCGCAAACCATGCACCTATCTTGCACGTACCAACACTATCTCCATATGGACCGAAACAAGACTCCACATGAACCATGTCACCTAAGAGTTCAATCCGGTGCATCCAAAATTATTTCCAAGCCTATGGTACTTTTGGCCCAAACCGTGCACCTATATTGGGTCAAGATTGGCCCTATCTCCAAACGAACTGAAATAAGCTTCCACTTGAGCCTCGAACCAAGGAGTGCCATCAGGTGCGCCCAAAATGATTTCTATGCCTATGGTACGTTTGGCGCAAACCGTGCACCTATCTTGCACCGACACTAACACTCTCTCCAAACAGACCGATATGAGTTTTCAAATAACCCACGTCACCTAGCAGTTCAATCCGGTGCGTCCAAAATGATTTCTGAGACTGTGGTATGTTCAGCCCAAATCGTGCACCTATCTTAGATCAAGATTAGCACTATCTCCAAACGGACTAAAATAAGCTTCCACTTGAGCCTCGAACCTAGGAGTGCCATCAGGTGCGTCCAAAATGATTTATGGGCCTATGGTACATTTGGCGCAAACCGTGCACCTGACTTGCACCGATACTAAAATTGTCTCCAAACGGACTGAAACAAGATTTCACATGACCCACGTCACCTAGGAGTTCTATCAGGTGCATCCAAAACGATTTCTGAGCCTATGGTACATTCAGCACAAACTGTGCACCCATCTTGCGTCAAGATTAGCACTATCTCCAAACAGACTAAAATTAGCTTCCACTTGGCCTCGCAACCTAGGAATGCCATCACGTGCTTCCAAAATGATTTACGTGCCTATGTTATGTTTGGCGCAAACCATGCACCTATCTTGCACTGACACAAACACTATCTCCAAATAGACCAAAACGAGATTGCACATGACCCACGTCACCTAGGAGTTCCATCGGGTGCATCCAAAACAATTTCTAAGCATGTGGTACGTTCAGTGCAAACCATGCACCTGTCTTGCGTCAAGATTAGCACTATCTCCAAATGGACTGAATCGAGCTTCCAATTGAGCCTCGTCACATAGGAGTACCATCGGGTGCATCAAAAAGGATTTTTGAGGCTATGTTATGTTTCGCGCAAACTGTGCACATATCTTGCACAGACACTTATACTATCTCTAAACGGACCGAACGAGATTCCAAATGACCCACGTCACCTAGGAGTTGCATCCGGTGCGTCCAAAATGATTTTATGAGCCTATGGTACATTCGGTGCAAACCCTACACCTATCTTGCGTCAAGGTGAGCACTATCTCGAAATGGACTAAAATGAGCTTCCACTTGAGCCTCGCAACCTAGGAGTGCCATCAGGTGCATCCAAAATGATTTCTGAGCTACTGGTACGTTAGGCACAAGCCATGCACCTATCTTGCACCAACACCAACACTGTCTCCAAATGGACCAAAACGAGATTGCACATGACCCACGTCACCTAGGAGTTCCATCGGGTGCATCCAAAACTATTTCTAAGCCTGTGGTACATTCGGCGCAAACTGTGCACCTCTCTTGTGTCAAGATAAGCACTATCACCAAACGGACTGAATCGAGCTTCTATTTGACCACGTCACCTAGGAGTACCATCGGGTGCATCCAAAATGATTTCTGAGGCTATGTTATGTTTGGCACAAACTATGCACCTATCTTGCACCGACACTTACACTGTCTCGAAACGGACCGAATGAGATTCCACATGACCCACGTCACCTAGGAGTTGCATCTGGTGCGTCCAAACCTATTTCTAAGCCTATGGTACGTTTAGCGCAAACCGTGCACCTGCCTTACGTCAAGCTTAGCACTATCTCCTAATGGACTGAAATGAGCTTCCAATTGAGCCTCGTCACCAAGCAGTAGCATCGGGTGCGTCCAAAAGGATTTTTGAGGCTATGTTATGTTTTGCACAAACTGTGGACACATTTTGCATAGACACTTACACTGTCTCTAGACGAACCGAACGAGACTCCAAATGACCCATGTCACCTAGGAGTTGCATCCGTTGCGTCCAAAATGATTTTCTGAGCCTATGGTACATTCGGTGCAAACCCTAGACCTATCTTGCGTCAAGGTGAGCACTATCTCGAAATAGACTAAAATGAGCTTCCACTTGAGCCTCGCAACCTAGGAGTGCCATCGGGTGCATCCAAAATGATTTCTGAGCTACTAGAACGTTAGGCACAAGCCGTGCACCTATCTTGCACCAACACCAACACTGTCTCCAAACGGACCAAAATGAGATTCCACATGACCCACGTCACCTAGGAGTTCAATCCGATGCATCCAAAATGATTTCTAAGCCTGTGGTACGTTCGGCGCAAACCGTGCACCTCTCTTGCGTCAAGATAAGCGCTATCACCAAACGGATTGAATCGAGCTTCCACTTGACCCACGTCACCTAGGAGTACCATCGGGTGCATCCAAAACTATTTCTGAGGCTATGTTATGTTTGGCACAAACTGTGCACCTATCTTGCACTGACACTTACGCTGTCTTGAAACGGACCGAACGAGATTCCACATGACCCACGTCACCTAGGAGTTGCATCCGGTGTATCTAAATCTATTTCCGAGCCAATGGTGCGTTTGGTGCAAACCTTGCACCTATCATGCCTCAAGGTTAGCACTATCTCGAAATGGACTGAAATGAGCTTCCAATTATGCCTCATCACCAAGGACTACCATCGGGTGCGTCCAAAAGGATTTTTGAGGCTATGTTATGTTTTTCACAAACTATGCACACATCTTGTATAGACACTTACACTGTCTCTAGACGGACCGAACGAGATTCCAAATGACCCATGTCACCTAGGAGCTGCATTCGGTGCGTCTAAAATGATTTCTGAGCCTATGGTACATTCAGCGCAAACCATGCACCTATCTTGCGTCAAGGTGAGCAATACTCGAAATGGGCTAAAATGAGCTTCCACTTGAGCCTCGCAACCTAGGAGTGCCATCGGGTGTGTCCAAAACGATTTCTGTGGCTATGTTATGCTGGTCACAAACTGTGCACCTATCTTTCATGGACACCAACACTGTCTCCATCCGAACAAAAACGAGATTCCACATGACCTACGTCACCTAGGAGTTCAATCCAGTGCGTCCAAAACAATTTCCAAGCCTATGGTACTTTCAGCCCGAACCACGCACCTATCTTAGGTCAAGATTAGCAGTATCTCCAAATGGACAAAAATGAGCTTCCAATTGAGCCTCGAACCTAGAAGTGCCATCAGGTGCGTCCAAAATGATTTTTGTGCCTATGGTACGTTTGGCGCAAACTATGCACCTAACTTGCATCGACACTAACACTGTCTCCAAACAGACCGAAACGAGATTCCACATGATCCACATCATCTAGGAGTTCCATCGTGTGCATGCAAAACGATTTATGAGCCTATGGTACGTTCGGCGCAAACCGTGCACCTATCTTGCGTCAAGGTGAGCACTATCACGAAATGGACTGAAATATTCTTCCACTTTACCCTCACAATCTAGGAGTGCCATCGGGTGCATTCAAAATGATCTCTGAGCTTATGTTACATTTGGCGCAAAGCATTCACCTATCTTGCACTGACACTGACACTGTCTCCAAAAGGGCCAAAATGAGATTCCACACGACCGACGTCACCTAGGAGTTCCATTTGGTGCGTCAAGAAGGGTTTTTGAGGCCACGATATGTTTTGGCCCAAACCATGCACCTTTATTGCGTCAAGATTAGCACTATCTCTAAATGGACCGAAATGAGCTTCCACTTGAGCCTCGTAACCTAGGAGTGTCATCGCGTGCATCCAAAATGATTTCAGAGCATATGGTACGTTAGGCGCAAACAATTCACCTGTCTTGCACTAACACTAACAGTATCTCTAAACGGACAAAACTGAGATTCCAGACGACCCACATCACCTAGGAGTTCCATCCGCTGTGTCCATAATGGTTTCCGAGGCCATACGTTTGGCCCAAACTTTGCACGTATCTTGCATTAAGATTAGCACTATCTCCAAACAGACTCAAATGAGTTTCCACTTGGGCCTCGCAACCTAGGGGTGCCATCGGGTGCGTCTAAAACGATTTATGTTCCTATGTTATGTTTGGCACAAACCGTGCACCTATCTTACACTGACACTAACATTATCTCCAGATGAACCAAACAAGATTCTAGATGGCCCACGTCACCTAGGAGTTCCATCGGGTGCATCCAAAACAATTTCTGAGCCTATGGTACTTTTGGCCCAAACCGTGCACCTATCTTGGGTCAAGATTAGCACTATCCCTAAACGGACTAAAAAGAGCTTCGACATGATCCTGGAACCTAGGAGTGCCATCAGGTGCGTCCAAAAACCATGCACCTATTTTGCACCAAAACTAACACTGTCTCCAAACAGACCAAAACGAGATTCCACATGATCCACGTCATCTAGGAGTTCCATCGAGTGCATCCAAATGATTTCTGAGCCTATGGTACGTTTGGCGCAAACTGTGCATCTATTTTGCATCAAGATTAGCACTATCTCTAAATGGACTGAATCGAGCTTCCACTTGAACCTCGTCACCTAGGAGTACCATCGGGTGCATGCAAAACAATTTCTGAGGCTATGTTATGTTTGGCCCAAACTGTGCACCTATCTTGCACTGTCGACAAAACCTAGTCAGCAGTCTACCGAGGGTTATGCCTAAGGTAGTAGATTGTCGGCAGACAGGTGTGCAAGCCACGAATGAGATGGTGATGCAGAACAACATGCGGGTTTACCTAGGTTCAGGGCACCGTGTGGGTGTAATACCTTATGTCCTGCTCTGCTTTGTTATTGCTGTCTCAAATAATGTATTACAAGCTAGATTGCCCTAGAGTATGTTTTTGAGGGGGGTCCCCTGACCTCCTTATATAGTCCAGGAGGCAGGGTTACTGATCTGGAAACTAATCCTAGCCGGTTACAATTGCCATATAGAGTCGGATAAGGATTCCTAATCTAACTGACCAAGACCTTGCTTGATTCCCAAGTCCGGTTTGATGCCTTGCGCGAGACTCCACCCCGATGATCTGGATCGCGCGTCATCATGTAATGGGCCAAACCATCTAGACTAGGCCTGCCCATGTCTAGCCGTAAGGGTATAGGGGTTTATACCCCCCACAGCTAGTCCTCGAGCACTATGTATTCTGTATTGACACACTGTCTTAGTCTTCTTCAACTTGCAAGGTTCGTCTTCACATTGCCTTGAAATGTTAGCCGAGCATGCGCTAGTGTTCCGTCTGGATCAGGAACCGTGATTGTTGTTGAAGATCGCAGTTGTCGATGAAGATTGCATAGTGGTCCAAAAAGAAATTTTTTCTTTCCTGGTGAAGTGTATCCACTTGTATTTCTGAAAAGAAATGTAAGTGTGCGTACTTGATGGAAGTAACTTATGAAAAAATCTAGATTGTAGGGGTCGAACAATAGAAACAATTCACCGTAAGGTGAAGTGTACCCACTTAGTCCCCGAGCCTGGTAATAGGTGACATAGGCGTGTGATGCCAGGGTCTAAAAAAGAATCCTCTAGAACCAATGAACATTATGCACCGTTCGGTGCAGCATATATGATGTAGTCCCCGAGCTTGCTGGAAGGCAAAAGACGAACCTTAGAGCAAGGTCTAAGAATATCAAGCGTCCATCGACTGTATGCAAGCATAGTACATGTAGTCGAGTAAGACAAATCCTGTAGCAGGAAGTTGTATAACAAGTCCCTAAGCTCGAAGGTCTAATGATGAGCCCCCGAGCATGGAGATCTGGCGACGAATCCCCAAGCTCAGAGGTCTAGCAAGAGTCCCCGAGCTCGGAGGTCTAGCAACGAGTCCCGATATCAGAGGTCTAGCGGCAGCTTCCAAAGCTCAGAGCTTTGGCAACAGGACCCAGAGCTCAGAGGTCTGGCTGCAGGTTCTAGAGCTCTGAGCTCTAGCTACAGGACCCAGAGCTCAGAGGTCTAGCTGCAGGTCGCAGAGCTTAGAGGTCTGGCTGCAGGTCCTAGAGCTCAGAGGTCTGGCTGCAGGTCATAGAGCTCAGAGGTCTGGCTGCAGGTCCTAGAGCTTAGAGGTCTGGTTGTAGGTGCCAGAGCTCAGAGCTCTGGCAAACGGTTCCATAGCACACTAGTCTTAGCTAGTCCATCACCAAGCTGTCTCAAGAGGGCCTCCTGTTCTTTTTTCTTTTCTTTTTTTTGTATAATCTAGATGGACATGATGATGATGTGGGCAATGCCGCAGTTCCTTTCTGGTGCATACTGTGAACAGTGACCTAGTATCTGTAACAAGACATGTTTGGGTTGGGTACGAAATGCCGCCAAAATAGAAGGGACACAATTTTTACGGAAGAAATCTGTTAGTTGCCGCAATTATCGCCGCATGTGTGACATTCTTCCAAAAACTGAAGCGACCTTGCCTCTTAAAGACCGGGGGAGGGAACGAGTCAGTTTACTCACACTCATAGATCCATAATCAACCTTATTCTTGCTACCGCCGCCACCGCACCATTAGCATCAAAGAGCCCTATTCGAGCACTAGTGCCACCATCATAGTGTAATCCGAAATTGCCGCCATAGGCACCGACAAAGTTGCCCCAATTTCCTCACGTGCCACCACCGCTCGACTCGCCGCCACCAAACCCTAGCCACTGGTAAGAGCGACGCCCTCCATTTCATCTGCTGAAAGGAAGAGTCTAAAGAGTCAGAGAATGGCAGCGAAGAAGACGAAGACAGAGGCCGAAGTTCGAAAGGAGATCATGAAGGAGTGGAGTATGTCGAAGTGCACCCCACTCAGTCTTGAGCGACTAGTGCGAATTGGTGTTCTACATGCCTAGGAACTAGCGGGATGGCGTGCACCCGATGTAGAGCCATTCCCAGATCCCAAAGGAGGTGAAATTGTTGTGTTTGAAGAATATTTTACTCATGGATTTGGTGTTCCCGTACATCCATTTTTGCAAGGGCTCTGTAACTACTATGAGATTAGCATTTGCAATCTTCATCCAAATTCTATGTTACTTGTGGCTTGCTTCATCCATCTCTACAAAGCATACGGTGGTTTCCAACCCCACTTCGACTATTTTCATCACCTGTTTTGGTTGAAGAAGAAAGGAGGACGAGGCGGCTCCAATGTCGCTGGTGGCTGTTATCTGAACATGCGAGAAGGGATCAGGGCAGAGTATCTTCACTACCCTTGGAAAACGACATTAGAGATCTGGTACAGGCACTGGTTTTTACATCCGTGAACAACCAAGCTTGGCCTCATATTGCGACGTATATTTGGTCCCAGAGAAAACTGACAGTTGGAAAGAGCTGCCGCAGAACACAATACATATCGAAACAATCGTGCAACTGCTACCTTGGTCGAGGCTAGATGGACCAAGTGTAGTTGGTAATTTTATCAGTCGTCGAATCCAGCCACGCCTGGCTAGAATAAACACGGCATATGAATACCAATGTCGCATGGACCCGACCAGGATGAGGAATGAAGACCTCGAGCCGAAAGAAGTGAAGATGAGGGTCTGAGATCTGTTTAACCTGAAAGATCCCAGCTTCAGGAAACTAACAATCATTAAGCTAGCATTCAAGCTTACGCGCCCACCACCACTGGTAAGTCAAATGTTGTCTGATAGTTTATCCTTGAAATCGAAATACTGCATAACAACCATGTAGTTGGTGTACTGTCATTCTGAATTTCATGTTGCTGTTTGTTGCCCAATTTAATGGACAGGAGAGAGCACAGTCATTCATCTCTTGCCCTCCAGGCGTGGAGTGGCCAGAGGTCATGCCACGGGCCCAGGATGCACAACCGCTGCCCGTGGACGACGATCAATCTGAAGTTGATTGGCTTGAAATTGAGGATGAATCAGAGCAAGCCAGCCGACTTGCAGGGAAGAAACCAGTGGCTACCCCAACGAAGAAAAGGGGTCAGACTGTAACAGAACCGACCAAATTATAAGAGCACAAGTACAAAAACAAGCACCGAAGCACTCAAAGACTTACCCTGAGTACTAGAGACAATTTTTGCAGAAGCCTTGGTAGAGCATATCATCTGCAACAGGAGGGAATAAACCCTGAGTACTGGAATGTACTCAGCTAGACTTACCCGTCGAAAACCAGAAATAAGATGACACCAAGGATTATGCAAGGCTTACACAAGAGGCTAGCTGACATAACATTTTGCATAAAGGCATAAGTAATTGAAACTCTTATAGCCTGTACTAGCAGTTATTTTTAGCATTTACCTGTCATCTATCTTAGCACCTGTACTAAACATGCACTTGATTATAATCAAACAATTATCATCATTATATCTAGAGCAGGTATGAATTGTGGCAACATTGTATCATTCCCTTAACCACCGGTTCATTTAATGAGATCTACGTTGCCGCTGCTCAAGTCAAGTGCTCACTAACCAGGAGCGACGGCGATTCGAATCGAATTCCTATCCAGCTGGAGGGGTATTTCTAACACTCACCGTGCAGACCCCTGCTAGGGTCGCACAGGCCACCGTTTCATATGATTCAGGAATCACGGGTCCGAATAATGTCGCGACCCCAAGGGCGACACTCTGCCAGGTGATAGGGACTCTAACCCCCCCTTGGTCTCACGCCAATTTCCCCAAGCACATCCTTTCTCTCCTCCAAGAAGTAACCTACCATTCGATTCCCGCCCTGAATCACATTACTCGGCTTCGCGGTCGGAACGACTTATCCGGCCAACTAAGTGTTAGACTGCGCTCAACATGACTCAAGGACGTACAGCGAATCGGTCCTTAAACGACTCAGACGGGCATAGCTCCACACCCAAGACGTGAAGTGTCTTGCGGCTGTACTATCGAACTCCCGCCCGGTCTCAATTTCATTTTAAAGCATGGTTCCATCCACGATAGCCATAAAGCCACTCGTGACTCCTTCCTACATCTCGCGGATGACCGGAAATCACCTGACTTCTACCGTACTAAGTAGGGCTAAGCATTGACACGTGCCTAAACCTAATATAGGGTTAAGTACGATATCTGGACAAGGACAGGTATAATGCAACAATTGTTTTCATACAACTCCTACAACTTAATGCATTAAACAATTAAAAGTACTCAAGATATATTTATAAAATGATGGGTTTAGCATGCACCGGGGCTTGCCTTTCAGAAAGGTCGAAGGCCGGTGGTCAGGACACTCGGGTAGATCTTCGGCAGGAGCTTCGTCGCCGGTTGGTTCCTCTAGCTGCTCTGGCTGGTCCTGGACTTCCTCCGGAATCACAGGCTCGAATTCGAGGAGAGTTACCCCCTCCGGTACACCTATTGCATGAATGCACAATAAATATCATGGATGCATAAATGGGTGCAACATGCTCGGAATGAAATGCATTTCATAAATAAAATACTCTATTCAAGTTACTTCATTAAAATGTGCAAATCTCTTCTCCGGTGGAGAAGTACTCACCTAAACCACCCAACCTAAGATATAGTTGTTCGTCTTCGGTTAAGGCCCTAACACCTAACAACACAAGAGTGACATTACTTAAGTTACCACCTCCAACACCAAAATACAGCAGTACGACATTCTGGACAGCAGCTCAAGGATTCTAACCTAACTGGAGATTCCCAACTCCAAAAGATATGATCTAAGACAATCTGGAAAGCTTAAGAAATGCACCACAAAATATTTTCAGACCACAACACTTAATTCCAAAGTTTACCTAGTCGAAATTATAAGGTTTCAGAATCTGTCCTCCCCAAACAGAGAGCAGTCAATTCTGGACTGTCACTTAAAACAGCCATAACTCCTAAACTACTAAGCCAAATGCTCCCAAATTTTGACACAAGCTAGTTTATCAAGTTTACTACAACTTTCGTATTTACCAGTTTTCCAGCAACCACTTTTATTAAGGGTCAAACCCAAAGATACTACCAGCTGTCCAGAAAACCTAGAATTGCAAAGATTAAATAATTATTTATGTGGCAAACATTCTCTAAGACAAAACTAATACTACTACAAGTTCACAAAGGTCACAAAAACACCAGAAAGTAAGGTGTGCCCACCTAGAATATTTATTTACACCCCTTTCTTAATTTACTTAATTAATTAAGTGGAATTTCAAACATATATGTAAACGGCTCCTAAAATTCTATAAAAATTACAGGAGACTCTTTGACCCCAAAAGAGGCTACTGTAAAAATTTGAACTAAATTTATTCAAAGGAACTTCCTACACAAAATTCAGAAGCCAAAAAGGCTGAGTTTTGTATAAATAACAAAGTATAGTAAAAAGTGTCAAACAACAGATTTCCTAATTTTCTTAGACACTCTAGGGTACCAATACCTTCTCCAAAAATTTATATGAACATTGCACATGTAGAAAAATTACAAAAAATCATTTAATATTTCCTAAAATAAGAAGATAGCATTATAACTTGAAAAATACTTAAGCACTACTACCCAAATTTTTACCAGAGCTAGAGCAAGTATAAATTAGTCCACCCACCAAATTGCATAATTTTTGGAACACTGAAACTTAAGATATCATTTAAACAAGTTTGCATATGATTTAAAACACATTTCAAAGACCTATTTAAATATCCTTCAAACCAAACATTACATAACAAATTCATATTTTTCTAAAATACTACACATCATGTAGATCCTAACAAAATTTATCTCATAATTTTAGGGCAAGAAAAACCCTAGATCTACATTTTCCAAAACTTAACCAAAATTGTGATAGAATAAAGAAAATAAATAAATTCCTATTCGCTCCCGGGCCGGCCTGGGAAAGACGCGGCCCACGACTCGCGCGCGCGACCCACGACGCACGCGCGGCCTGCTCGGCCATCCTGCCTGTAACAGAACCGACCAAATTATAAGAGCACAAGTACGAAAACAAGCACCGAAGCGCTCAAATTTTCAAACTTGAGCCCATATAATCCCGGTAGTCAATCGAAATCACGAAGGATTTCAAACCAAACTGCTTACAACCAGGATCGCATCATTCAACATACAACATCATACATTACATTTCACAAGTAGTTCTAAAATAAGTTCACACAAACGGAGTCACAATTATTACAAACCAAGTTGATAAAAGTAGCGGAAGCATAACACACACCAGTTGTTAACTACTGCCAGTCTTGATGATCAACAACCCGCAAAAGCATGAGAAAAGTACATAAAAGATGATCACGCCCAAGTGATCTAGTCTTCTTCACCCGCAGGGTGGAGACAAGTTTTGCAGAAGCCTTGATAGAGCATATCATCTGCAACAGGAGGGAATAAACCCTGAGTACTGGAATGTACTCAGCTAGACTTACCCGTCGAAAACCAGAAATAAGATGACACCAAGGATTATGCAAGGCTTTCACAAGAGGCTAGCTGACATAACATTTTGCATAAAGGCATAAGTAATTGAAACTCTTATAACATGTACTAGCAGTTATTTTTAGCATTTACCTGTCATCTATCTTAGCACCTGTACTAAACATGCACTTGATTATAATCAAACAATTATCATCATTATATTCAGAGCAGGTATGAATTGTGGCAACATTGTATCATTCCCTTAACCACCGGTTCATTTAATGAGATCTACGTTGCCGCTGCTCAAGTCAAGTGCTCACTAACCGGGAGCGACGGCGATTCGAATCGAATTCCTATCCAGCTGGAGGGGTATTTCTAACACTCACCGTGCAGACCCCTGCCAGGGTCGCACAGGCCACCGTTTCATATGATTCAGGAATCACGGGTCCGAATGATATCGTGACCCCAAGGGCGACACTCTGCCAGGTGATAGGGACTTTAACCCCCCCTTGGTCTCACGCCAATGTCCCCAAGCACATCCTTTCTCTCCTCCAAGAAGCAACCTACCATTCGATTCCCGGCCTGAATCACATTACTCGGCTTCGCGGTCGGAACGACTTATCCGGCCAACTAAGTGTTAGACTGCGTTCAACATGACTCAAGGACGTACAGCGAATCGGTCCTTAAACGACTCAGACGGGCATGGCTCCACACCCAAGACGTGAAGTGTCTTGCGGCTGTACCATCGAACTCCCGCCCGGTCTCAACTTCATTTTAAAGCATGGTTCCATCACGATAGCCATAAGCCACTCGCGACCCAGTCCTATATCTCGCGGATGACCAGAAATCACCCGACTTCTACCGTACTAAGCAGGGCTAAGCATCGACACGTGCCTAAACCTAATATAGGATTTAAGTACGATATCTGGACAAGGACAGGTACAATGCAGCAAGTGTTTTCATATAACTCCTAGAACTTAATGCAATAAACAATTAAAAGTACTCAAGATATATTTATAAAACGATGGGTTCAGCATGCACCGGGGCTTGCCTTTGAGAAAGGTTGCGGGTCTGTGGTCCGGACACTCGGGTAGATCTTCTGACGGAGCTTCCCCGACGTTGGGTTCTTCTGCTAATTCCTCCGGTTGACTCAGCACCTCCTCCGGTATCGCTTGCTCGAATTCGAGGAGTGTCACCCCCTCTGGTACACCTATTGCATGAGTGCATAATAAATCCCATGAATGCATAATGAAAGATGCAATATGCTTGGAATGAAATGCATTACAACAATTTAACGCTCTATTCAAATCACTTCAAAAGAGTAGGTGCAAATTTCCTCTCCGGTAGAGAAGTACTCACCTAATCTACTTAACCTAAGATAAAGCTGCTCATCCTCAGTTAAGGCCCTAACACCTAACAATTACAAAAGTAGCATGTCTTAGGATATCACACCATATCAATCAGCAAAACACCACAGTAAGCATTCTGGACAGCAGCTACTTGTTTTTATCACAACTGGAGATTTACAATTCCAAAAGATATGATCTAAGACAATCTGGAAAGCCTAAGAAATGCACTACAATTCATTTTCAGACCTCAACTCCAAACTCCTAAGTTTTCCATGTCAAACTTCACAAGTTCCAGAATCTGTCCTCTCAAAACAGAGAGTAGCAGATTTTGAACTGCCACTTTAAACAACAGTAACTCTCAAACTACTAAGCCAAATGCTTCCAAATTTTGACACAAGCTAGTTCATCAAGTTTACTCCAACTTTGGTATTTACAAGTTTTCCAGCAACCAATTTTATCAAAGCCAAATTTAGAATTACTACTAGCTGTCCAGAAAACCTAAAATTACAAAGGTTAAACATTTATTGATGTGGCCAAAGACCCTTAAAACCAAACTAAGATTTCCAAAAGTTCACATGGGGTATAACAACACCATAAAGTAGGGTGTGACTACCTAGAACATTTATTTATACTCATTTCTTATTTTACTTAATTAATTAGGTGGAATTTTAAACATATATGTAAACTGCTCCTAAAATTCCACAAAAATTACAGGAGACTTTCTGACCGACAAAGAGACTACTGTAAAATTTTGAACTCAATTTATTCAGAGGAACTTCCTACACAAAGTTTCCAAGCCAAAAAAGGCTGATTTTTGTATAATTAACAAAACATAGCCGAAAGTGTCAAACAACAGATTTCTTAATTTTCTTGGACACTCTAGGGTACCAAGACATTCTCCAAAAAGTTACAAGAACATTGCACATGTAGAAAAATTACAAAAATTCCTTCAATTATCTCCTAGTATAAAATGATAGCCTTATAACTTGGAAATTACTTAAGCACTGATGCCCAAATTTTTACCAGAGCTAGGGCTAGCATATAGTAACCTACCCACCAAATTTCATGATTTATGGAATACTACGGCTCAAGTTATAAATTTAACAAATTTGCATGCATTCCAAAACACATTTAAAGGATCTATTAAATTCTTACAGAATTTAAACATCTCATGCCAGATCCATATTTTTCTAAAATACTACACATCATGTAGACCCTAACAAAATTTATCTCATGATTTTTGGATCATTAAAACCCTAGATCTATATTTTTCCAACTTGTACAAAAATCAGTGACAAAATAATAAAAATGAATTTCATTTCGGATGAACTGGGCCGGCCCGGAAAACTCGGCCCACACACTCGCGCGTGCACGGCCCGCTCAGCGCCCCTGCCCGTGCGCGACACTGACGGGCGGGCCCCCGCGGTCAGTGACCGGAGGCAGGGGAGGCGGAGACCCGCGAGCTCCGACGAGCTCGAGCTCGCCGGAGAAGAGCTCGCTCGGCCAATCGAACACCGCCTCGTGTTCTCCGTCACCCGGTGCGTCGATTGGTGCTCGTGGAATGGATGGGGATGGGGTGGAAGGGGCTTGTCACCGCGAGCGGCGGCCGGTGATGTCCGGTGGCGGCGCACCGTCGCCGGTGAGGATGTACGGTGCGGTCTAGGCTCGGTACGAGCTTCACCGAAGCTAGGCGGATCCATTTTGATAGGAAGGGAGGATGGAGAGAGACCCGAAGCACCCCGACCACGGTGAGGTCCCATGGCGGGCTCCGGCGACCTCTCAGAGACGGGGAAGAAAGCAATGCGGCTCACCTTGAGTCAAATCGCGGGCTTCGGTGGGTCAAGGGGATGGAGGGTGGTGAGGCGGAGGGAGTGGCGAGGTCTGGCGGCCGGTGATGCGATGTAGCTCGCGCTTGAGCTCGCCGGAGAAGAACGGCAATGGCGGCTCGGTTTTGGTGTTTTTGCAACTAGAAGAGAGGGGGCGGAGGAATGGAGGCCGGCTCGCGCGTCGTGGTGTCTTGAAGGCGTCGCGGCCTGACTAGTGGGGCCAGGGCCGGCGTACGGGCGCCACCGCGCCTCCACGCGTCGGCGTTGCCCTGTGGCCGGTCGGCCACTGACGAAACTGAATCGCAGTTCATTGACGCCATCGGTAGTGACTGACAGAGTGATTTCGAACGTGATTAACTTCTAAATGCAAATGCAATGCAATTAAGGACTAAACACTTGAAGTGTTACAGCCATCGGTAGTCCAAGGTGGATCGCAGTTCATTGACGCCATCGGTAGTCCAAGGTGGCAACATCAAGTTTGTAGAGCTACGTTAGGTCAACAACTTTGTCAATTGGTGTTTGGGCTAGTTCAGCCTATATTTCAAACTACATGGCCTCAAAGTAGTGCTTGATGAAACTGAAACCGGGGTTCAGTTAACGATGCCGACTGACAGCCTAAGTTCATGACACGATATCTCTTGAACCATTGAGAACCAGGCTTGGGTGATGTTGACAAAGTTGTAGGGTTACATGTGATCTACAAGTTTGTCAATATGAGTGAAAGCTGGTTTGGCCTGGTTTGCAAACTAAAAGCTCCTAAAGTAGGCATCAGTAAAACTGTAGGGTCAGATTCCAGACTTAGAAAAATTCTAAGTCTTGGAGCTACCTCTCTAACTGACTTGTGGGCCACTTTTGAGCATGTTAGGTTCAATTTCATGAGATGGTCATCTTGAGACTTTTGTTCCCCATGAATTTCTTTACAACTTTGCTTAAGGGTGCTCTTCCATGCAAGGTCTCTAAATTAGACTTTTTAATTGGTCAAACTAGAGCCTTCTAGGGTCAAATGGTGGTCAAACTTCTCTTGGAGGGCAAATTTGTAATTTTGGTCAACATGAACCTTGTTCCAAATGTTACCCTAAGTATAACTAAGGTGTTGTAGGTCATGATTGGCTACCTTACCTTTTTGTTACACCAACTATCAAATACTTCATGAAATAAATCAAACAAACCCTAGAACAATCACATGTGTTGCATCACATAAAATAACAAACATGAATGATGCATGCTTATGCTTATGCAAATGCAAATGCAATGCAATTAAGGACTAAACACTTGAAGTGTTACAGCCCTCCCCCCTTATAAAAATCTCGTCCCGAGATTTGGAAAGCGTACCATTTTTCATAGAATTCCTTATAACCATCCCGCAAATAATCCTCCCGTTCCCACGTAGCATCACTCTCACTTCCCTGATTACTCCACATCACTTTGTACCACTTAACCACTTTACTTTTAGTTACTCGTTCCTGAGTATCGATCACTCGGACTGGCTTTTCTTCATAGGTTAGGTCGGATTCCAGCCTGATATCACCTAAAGGAACTTGTTCCTCAGGAACTCGAAGACACTTTTTAAGCTGAGATACATGGAAAACGTTGAATATGGCTCTCATCTCATGAGGCAACTGGATTTTGTACGCAATAGCTCCACTCTTGCCTATGATCTGGAAAGGACCCACGTATCTTGGTGCAAGTTTCCGCTTAACACCAAAACGTTGGACACTCTTCATTGGAGAAACTTTCAAATAAACGAAGTCTCCAACTTCAAATTCGAGTGGTTTTCTACGACGATCCGCATAGCTTTTTTGTCTCGCTTGTGCTGCAGCCATGTGTTTCTGGATGGTACGGACTTGTTCCTCGGCTTCCTGGACAAAATCAATGCCATAATACCTTCTTTCCCCAGCTTCTACCCAGTTTAGTGGAGTTCGACACTTTCGACCGTACAAAGCTTCGAATGGGGCCATCTTAATACTCTCTTGATAACTGTTATTGTACGAGAATTCGGCTAAAGGTAACCATTTTTCCCAAGAACCCTTGGATGAAATGACGCATGCTCGCAACAGATCTTCTAAGATTTGGTTAACTCGTTCTGTCTGACCCGATGTCTGGGGGTGATAAGCAGAGCTTCTCACTAACTTGGTTCCCAGAAGGTGATGCAAATGCTCCCAAAAGCGAGCAGTGAACTGGGGACCACGGTCAGAAACGATAGTACGAGGTATCCCATGAAGCCAGACTATCTGATTGAAGTACAACTCAGCATAGTTAGTGGGACGATAGTCCACTCTCACTGGGATGAAGTGAGCTGATTTGGTCAAACGATCAACAATTACCCAAATAGAGTTATGATTTTTGATAGTAGGAGGAAGTCCGACAATGAAATCCATACTTATCTCTTCCCATTTCCAGCCTGGAATGGAAAGTGGCTGAAGTAGCCTAGCTTTCATGTGCACAGCTTTAACTCTGCAACAGGTGTCACATCTAGCAACATATGCAGCTATCTCTTTCCGCATCTTGGTCCACCAATAGTATGGCTTCAAATCATAATACATCTTATTGCTACCAGGATGGATGGACAACTTAGAGGAGTGTGCTTCAGACATAATATCATTTCGAAGCTCCCGGTCCTTAGGCACAACTAACCTATCTTTGAACCATAGTACACCCTCTTCATCTATCCTGAACTGTGTAGTTTCTTGTTCTTTCATCTTACGCTTGATGTGGAATATACCAGTGTCAGTCTTTTGGAGCTCAATAATTCTGCTTTTGAGAGTACAACTGACAGTGATGTTGTACAAGACTGCTGGATGTAGAAGGCGAGATCGATGAAAATCAGTTTCAACTAAGGAATGGCAATGAGACTTACGGCTTAAAGCATCCGCAACCACATTTGCCTTGCTAGGATGATAGTGCACTTGAAGGTTATAATCCTTAATCAACTCGAGCCATCTTCGTTGACGCATATTTAACTCGGGCTGGGTGAAGATGTATTTGAGGCTTTTGTGGTCTGTATAGATATTGCAGACATTGCCCAGCAGATAATGCCGCCATACCTTCAAAGCATGAACAACTGCGGCGAGTTCTAAGTCATGCGTTGGATAATTCGCCTCATGCTTCCAAAGTTGTCGAGAGGTATATGCAATTACTCGGCCTTCCTGCATCAACACACCTCCCAAACCTATGCCTGAGGCATCACAATAAACATCAAATGGTTTCTCGATATCCGATTGTGCCAAAACCGGAGCTGAGGTTAGGAGGGTTCGCAGTTGGTGAAAAGCCGCATCACACTCAGGAGTCCAGACAAACCTGGTGTCTTTCTGCAGCAACCGAGTCATTGGCTTGGCTATTTTGGAGAAATCCGGGATGAAGCGACGATATTAGCCAGCCAAACCAAGAAAACTTCGGACCTCGTGAACCGAGATAGGAGCCTTCCAGTTCAGTACTTCCTGTACCTTGGCGGGATCCACCATAATTCCTCCATCAGACAACACATGCCCAAGGAAAGGTACTTCACGAAGCCAGAATTCGCACTTACTGAACTTTGCATATAGTTGATGTTCACGCAGTCTTGTGAGGACTATACGCAGATGTTCAGCGTGATCCTCCTCATTCACAGAGTATACCAGGATGTCATCAATAAATACCACCACAAACTTATCCAATTCAGGCATAAACACCGAATTCATCAAGTACATGAAGTGTGCTGGGGCATTGGTCAGGCCGAAAGACATAACAAGATACTCATAAAGACCGTATCTGGTAGAAAAGGCTGTCTTTGGAACATCTTCTGGGTGGATTTTAATTTGATGGTAGCCAGATCTTAGATCGATCTTGGAGAAAACTTTAGCTTTAGACAACTGATCGAACAAGATGTTGATACGTGGTAGAGGGTACTTATTTTTTACAGTGACTGCATTGAGAGGTCTATAATCTATGCACATCCGCAACGACTGATCCTTCTTCTTTACAAAGATAGCAGGACATCCCCACGGCGATGAGCTAGGACGAATCAACCCTTTCTTCAAAAGTTCATTCAATTGCACCTTAAGTTCAGCTAGTTCATTTGGAGGCATCCTATAGGGTCTCCTAGAGATGGGCGCTGTGCTAGGCAACAACTCAATTTTAAACTCCACATCCCGATCTAGAGGGAGCCCCGGCAAATCATCGGGAAAAACGTCTGGAAACTCATTTACTACTGGAATTTCGGTCAATGCCTTTGCTTGCACAGCATGAACTTCCCCAGACAAATCAACTTTTCTTGGAAGTTGTACCAGAAAACCCTTTTGATCTGTAGGGTCTCTGAGCATAACTACCCGAGTGGATGTATCAATGAGTACCCCATTCTGACTCATCCAATTCATGCCCAAAATAACATCGATGCCTAAGCCCGGCAAAACCACTAAGGCAAGCGAGTACTTTCGCCCTTCTATCTCAAGCTCAAGATTCCCCACTACTTTATTTGTGGAAATATTTCCACTTGCTGCGCTAATGCAATAACCCACACCTTCAATAGTATGCAACTTGTGTGCAAATTTGGATGCAAACTTAGGACTGATAAAGGAATGCGAAGCACCTGAATCAAAAAGTACCACTGCGGGGTGTTGGTCAACTAGAAACTTACCAGCGGTGACCACCTCACCAGATGGAATTTCCTCAATGCTATTATAATGGGCGTGTCCCTGACGACTACCTTGGTTGACATTTTTCTTAGGGTACGGACAGTTCCGGGCCCAATGACCTGGCTTGTTGCAATTCCAGCAAGGCATATTGCTAGGAGGAACACTAGAGCTGCTCTGTCCAGAAGTCCCCTTTGGCAGAGCGACGGTATAAGCCTTACGGAACCCTGTTTTTGCAGCAGGCTTCTTCTGCAGCGGACGGAACTTTGTATTCTGAGCAGGTGGGCGAGGGGAAGACCTCGGTGCCGCTGAGGCCCTTGACTGAGAAGCACTTGCCTCAAGGGCCCTTTTACGGCTCTTAGAGGCAGAATAAATAGTATTGTTGTTCTCCTGGGTCAAAGCATCGCTGATGAAATCATTGAAAGTAGTACATTTGCTAGTGCCCATAGTTTTCATCAGTTTTGGGCTGAGGCCCCTTTTGAAGCTAGCAATCTTTTTGGCATCGGTATCCACAAACTCTGTGGCATACCTTGCGAGGTTGTTGAAGGACTGCAAGTATTCAGTCAGGCTTTTGTTTCCTTGCGACAGCCTCATAAACTCTTTGTGCTTCATTGCCATAAGACCTGGAGGAATATAATTCCCACGGAATGCAGCCTTAAACTGGTCCCAAGCAATCGGGACATTTGCAGGCAGCATGGAACGATAATGGCTCCACCAAATACCCGCTGGACCATGCAACTGGTGAGAAGCATATTCAGTCTTTAACTCATCAGTCAGGCGTAGCAGACGAAACTTTTGTTCAATGGTATTCAACCACTCGTCAGCCTGCAGTGGTTCTTCCGCTTCCTTGAAGAGCGGGGGCTTTGTATCCAGAAAGTCCTTGAAATCACTGTACTGATTGGGTTCAGGGCCCTGGCGGCCAGGACGAGCTTCCCAGTTAGCCAGCTGGCGCATAGCATCTGCCAACATGCGCTGCCCTTCGACCATTGTCTGCATCAGCTCAGCCGGGGTAGGTGGTGGTGGAGGGGGTGGCTGTTCCTCATCCTCATTGCCCCGACCCTGATGAAGATTGTACGACATCTGCAAAATGCATAGCCAATGAGCACTGACGATGTGGGAAATTTGTAGATGAATTATTGTAAATATGTCAAACTGACTTCATGAAATAGACTTCTCAATATACTCTTGGCACAATAATTCATCACAACCGCACAATCCATTCAAGCGGATCAAATGGCGCAATCATGCGAGAGAATCCAACAAGATGTTCTTTGATAAAGGCTCACACACGAGGAGCACAGCAGTTACTGAACCGTTTACGTTAAAATCTACGTGATTTTTGATCTTTTGCCCGGTACTTGGATTCAGTTTCAAAGTGTTTAGTTGACTGAGAAAGGCTACTTCAAACTGATCATAAAGAGACTTCTCAACGGTAGAGTTCCATGGTGGATCTTGACTAGCCACCTCGATACCTGCGCGTGCCAAGCAGCACAGCCTTATGTCGCGCGCCATAGGAGGCCCTCGGTTTCGTCGCGGCACCGAAGGGTGCTAATCGTGACACCATCATCGAACGCAACATAATAAGACATCAAGTTGTGATCGAAATTAACAGGTTCAAACTACATTCAGGAAACATACGGTTCAACCTTACATCCCAAAGTCAAGTTATTACAAGGCCTCACTCCATCACAGGGAGGGCACAAAAGACAATCCTAACATTATAGGCACGTGATGACTACTCTAAGCATCATCCTCCGAGTCAGTGTCAAGGATCTCCCCGCCGTCCTCATCACTGACAGGCTCTAACTCCTCGTCTTCTTCTTCTTCTGGCTCTTCCTCTGGTGCTTCTGCAGGTGGGGCATCCTGTGGTCCATCAACCTCCACTTCATCATCATCCTCAGCCATGAAGATTCCCGAACCCATGTCCTCATCGACGTTGTTGTTTCGAGGCAGCAGGGGATTAAGCTCGTTGTTCAGGCGGTGCACTTCTTCATGAAGATTATCATTGTATTCTTCAGCGTTCTCCAACTGTTGCTCGAGCTCAAACTGACGAGCTCTCAGAACATTCTCCTCGTGCCAGGCTTCATCCCTCTGGTTCATGACACGGACCAGCATGCGTTGACAGTTGCGGTTTGCTACTGTCAATCTCTGGACTGCAAGTATTCAGTCAGGCTTTTGTTTCCTTGCGACAGCCTCATAAACTCTGTGTGCTTGATTGCCATAAGACCTGGAGGAATATAATTCCCACGGAATGCAGCCTTAAACTGGTCCCAAGCAATCGGGACATTTGCAGGCAGCGTGGAACGATAATGGCTCCACCAAATACCCGCTGGACCATGCAACTGGTGAGAAGCATATTCAGTCTTTAACTCATCAGTCAGGCGTAGCAGACGAAACTTTTGTTCAATGGTATTCAACCACTCGTCAGCCTGCAGTGGTTCTTCCGCTTCCTTGAAGAGCGGGGGCTTTGTATCCAGAAAGTCCTTGAAATCGCTGTACTGATTGGGTTCAGAGCCCTGGCGGCCAGGACGAGCTTCCCGGTTAGCCAGCTGGCGCATAGCATCTGCCAACATACGCTGCCCTTCGACCACTGTCTGCATCAGCTCAGCCGGGGTAGGTGGTGGCGGAGGGGGTGGTTGTTCCTCATCCTCATTGCCCCGACCCCGACGAAGATTGTATGACATCTGCAAAATGCATAGCCAATGAGCACTGACGATGTGGGAAATTTGTAGATGAATTATTGTAAATATGTCAAACTGACTTCATGAAATAGACTTCTCAATATACTCTTGGCACAATAATTCATCACAACCGCACAATCCATTCAAGCGGATCAAATGGCGCAATCATGCGAGAGAATCCAACAAGATGTTCTTTGATAAAGGCTCACACACGAGGAGCACAGCAGTTACTGAACCGTTTACGTTAAAATCTACGTGATTTTTGATCTTTTGCCCGGTACTTGGATTCAGTTTCAAAGTGTTTAGTTGACTGAGAAAGGCTACTTCAAACTGATCACAAAGAGACTTCTCAACGGTAGAGTTCCATGGTGGATCATGACTAGCCACCTCGATACCTGCGCGTGCCAAGCAGCATAGCCTTATGTCGCGTGCCATAGGAGGCCCTCGGTTTCGTCGCGGCACCGAAGGGTGCTAATCGTGACACCATCATCGAACGCAACATAATAAGACATCAAGTTGTGATCGAAATTAACAGGTTCAAACTACATTCAGGAAACATACGGTTCAACCTTACATCCCAAAGTCAAGTTACTACAAGGCCTCACTCCTTCACAGGGAGGGCACAAAAGACAATCCTAACATTATAGGCACGTGATGACTACTCTAAGCATCATCCTTCGAGTCAGTGTCAAGGATCTCCCCGCCGTCCTCATCACTGACAGGCTCTAACTCCTCGTCTTCTTCTTCTTCTGGCTCTTCCTCTGGTGCTTCTGCAGGTGGGGCATCCTGTGGTCCATCAACCTCCACTTCATCATCATCCTCAGCCATGAAGATTCCCGAACCCATGTCCTCATCGATGTTGTTGTTTCGAGGCAGCAGGGGATTAAGCTCGTTGTTCAGGCGGTGCACTTCTTCATGAAGATTATCATTGTATTCTTCAGCGTTCTCCAACTGTTGCTCGAGCTCAAACTAACGAGCTCTCAGAACATTCTCCTCATGCCAGGCTTCATCCCTCTAGTTCATGACACGGACCAGCATGCGTTGACAGTTGCGGTTTGCTACTGTCAATCTCTGGACTGCAAGTATTCAGTCAGGCTTTTGTTTCCTTGCGACAGCCTCATAAACTCTGTGTGCTTGATTGCCATAAGACCTGGAGGAATATAATTCCCACGGAATGCAGCCTTAAACTGGTCCCAAGCAATCGGGACATTTGCAGGCAGCGTGGAACGATAATGGCTCCACCATATACCCGCTGGACCATGCAACTGGTGAGAAGCATATTCAGTCTTTAACTCATCAGTCAGGCGTAGCAGACGAAACTTTTGTTCAATGGTATTCAACCACTCGTCAGCCTGCAGTGGTTCTTCCGCTTCCTTGAAGAGCGGGGGCTTTGTATCCAAAAAGTCCTTGAAATCGCTGTACTGATTGGGTTCAGGGCCCTGGTGGCCAGGACGAGCTTCCCGGTTAGCCAGCTGGCGCATAGCATCTGCCAACATGCACTGCCCTTCGACCACTGTCTGCATCAGCTCAGCCGGGGTAGGTGGTGGCGGAGGGGGTGGTTGTTCCTCATCCTCATTGCCCCGACCCCGACGAAGATTGTACGACATCTGCAAAATGCATAGCCAATGAGCACTGACGATGTGGGAAATTTGTAGATGAATTATTGTAAATATGTCAAACTGACTTCATGAAATAGACTTCTCAATATACTCTTGGCACAATAATTCATCACAACCGCACAATCCATTCAAGCGGATCAAATGGCGCAATCATGCGAGAGAATCCAACAAGATGTTCTTTGATAAAAGCTCACACACGAGGAGCACAGCAGTTACTGAACCGTTTACATTAAAATCTACGTGATTTTTGATCTTTTGCCCGGTACTTGGATTCAGTTTCAAAGTGTTTAGTTGACTGAGAAAGGCTACTTCAAACTGATCACAAAGAGACTTCTCAACGGTAGAGTTCCATGGTGGATCATGACTAGCCACCTCGATACCTGCGCGTGCCAAGCAGCACAGCGTTATGTCGCGCGCCATAGGAGGCCCTCGGTTTCGTCGCGGCACCGAAGGGTGCTAATCGTGACACCATCATCGAACGCAACATAATAAGACATCAAGTTGTGATCGAAATTAACAGGTTCAAACTACATTCAGGAAACATACGGTTCAACCTTACATCCCAAAGTCAAGTTATTACAAGGCCTCACTCCTTCACAGGGAGGGCACAAAAGACAATCCTAACATTATAGGCACGTGATGACTACTCTAAGCATCATCCTCCGAGTCAGTGTCAAGGATCTCCCCGCCGTCCTCATCACTGACAGGCTCTAACTCCTCGTCTTCTTCTTCTTCTGGCTCTTCCTCTGGTGCTTCTGCAGGTGGGGCATCCTGTGGTCCATCAACCTCCACTTCATCATCATCCTCAGCCATGAAGATTCCCGAACCCATGTCCTCATCGACGTTGTTGTTTCGAGGCAGCAGGGGATTAAGCTCGTTGTTTAGGCGGTGCACTTCTTCATGAAGATTATCATTGTATTCTTCAGCGTTCTCCAACTGTTGCTCGAGCTCAAACTAACGAGCTCTCAGAACATTCTCCTCATGCCAGGCTTCATCCCTCTGGTTCATGACACGGACCAGCATGCGTTGACAGTTGCGGTTTGCTACTGTCAATCTCTGGACTGCAAGTATTCAGTCAGGCTTTTGTTTCCTTGCAACAGCCTCATAAACTCTGTGTGCTTGATTGCCATAAGACCTGGAGGAATATAATTCCCACGGAATGCAGCCTTAAACTGGTCCCAAGCAATCGGGACATTTGCAGGCAGCGTGGAACGATAATGGCTCCACCAAATACCCGCTGGACCATGCAACTGGTGAGAAGCATATTCAGTCTTTAACTCATCAGTCAGGCGTAGCAGACGAAACTTTTGTTCAATGGTATTCAACCACTCGTTAGCCTGCAGTGGTTCTTCCGCTTCCTTGAAGAGCGGGGGCTTTGTATCCAGAAAGTCCTTGAAATCGCTGTACTGATTGGGTTCAGGGCCCTGGCGGCCAGGACGAGCATCCCGGTTAGCCAGCTGGCGCATAGCATCTACCAACATGCGCTGCCCTTCGACCACTGTCTGCATCAGCTCAGCCGGGGTAGGTAGTGGCGGAGGGGGTGGCTGTTCCTCATCCTCATTGCCCCGACCCCGACGAAGATTGTACAACATCTGCAAAATGCATAGCCAATGAGCACTGACGATGTGGGAAATTTGTAGATGAATTATTGTAAATATATCAAACTGACTTCATGAAATAGACTTCTCAATATACTCTTGGCACAATAATTCATCACAACCGCACAATCCATTCAAGTGGATCAAATGGCGCAATCATGCGAGAGAATCCAACAAGATGTTCTTTGATAAAGGCTCACACACGAGGAGCACAGCAGTTACTGAACCGTTTACGTTAAAATCTACGTGATTTTTGATCTTTTGCCCGGTACTTGGATTCAGTTTCAAAGTGTTTAGTTGACTGAGAAAGGCTACTTCAAACTGATCACAAAGAGACTTCTCAATGGTAGAGTTCCATGGTGGATCATGACTAGCCACCTCGATACCTACGCGTGCCAAGCAGCACAGCCTTATGTCGCGCGCCATAGGAGGCCCTCGGTTTCGTCGCGGCACCGAAGGGTGCTAATCGTGACACCATCATCGAACGCAACATAATAAGACATCAAGTTGTGATCGAAATTAACAGGTTCAAACTACATTCAGGAAACATACGGTTCAACCTTACATCCCAAAGTCAAGTTATTACAAGGCCTCACTCCTTCACAGGGAGGGCACAAAAGACAATCCTAACATTATAGGCACGTGATGACTACTCTAAGCATCATCCTCCGAGTCAGTGTCAAGGATCTCCCCGCCGTCCTCATCACTGACAGGCTCTAACTCCTCGTCTTCTTCTTCTTCTGGCTCTTCCTCTGGTGCTTCTGCAGGTGGGGCATCCTGTGGTCCATCAACCTCCACTTCATCATCATCCTCAGCCATGAAGATTCCCGAACCCATGTCGTCATCGACGTTGTTGTTTCGAGGGCAGCAGGGGATTAAGCTCGTTGTTCAGGCGATGCACTTCTTCATGAAGATTATCATTGTATTCTTCAGCGTTCTCCAACTGTTGCTCGAGCTCAAACTGACGAGCTCTCAGAACATTCTCCTCGTGCCAGGCTTCATCCCTCTGGTTCATGACACGGACCAGCATGCGTTGACAGTTGCGGTTTGCTACTGTCAATCTCTGGACTGCAAGGGTTTCCTGGTCACGATCACGAATCACTTGCTCCAGTTGCTGACGCGCTGCATTCCTGGCAGCAGTCACTTCAGCCAACTCTGCCCTTAGCCTTTCCACCTCAGTAGGCTTAGGGCGGGGCTCACGTGGAGCGAGCTGGTGTCGCGGTGCCCTGCCCCCAGTGGACTTACGAGCGGTCCTCTTGGTACGTGCCATCTGTAGCAACAAGATAAGATACGACTTAAAGTGAGGATCATTTAGGGGATACGAAATTTACTTTAGTCGGGAGTACAGAAATTTTTAAGGAGGGAGTAAATGATATGTATGATATAATTAAACATGATGCATGCACGTTCCGTACGCCCTCTCACCTTAGTAGAAACCTAAAGTTCTAACGCTAGGCAGTGGCATACATACGTTCTCTCATATAAGCGAAACTATCGGTCTACTCGTTACGCTGTTAGTGTACCTGCAGAAAACCTCATTTCAGCCCAACAATTCCCAAAATATCATACAAGAAAGCAGTAATTTAAATACTTTCCATATACACATCCCCTGATGGATATACTTCAGTATTAAAGCTACCCGATATAAAGGTTCCCACAATTAAGTGCTTACGTAATTACATGGTTTAAACATGTAAGTATGCAAGTCACCAAAACTACTCTCCCCTAGATCGCCGGTTGGACGATCATGCTCTCACAACTCACACTTACCAGAGCGTTGAGGCAATTGATCCATACATTACCACCCAAGTGGATGGCATCCATACAATATCACGCCGTATGGACGACGAAACAAAAACAAACAAGGCCCCCAAGTTAGTCTTTATAATAAGCCACCTAAGAGTCCTTATTTGGGCTAAGGGATGTGATCACTGGCATACCTAAAAATAATTTTTAGTGTTTTAACCCTTTTTCATAATCAAATATTTTTGTTTTTAAATACTCGTATGATGTTTTTAATGTTGAATTATGCTCCGGTACCAGCTGTAACAGAACCGACCAAATTATAAGAGCACAAGTACGAAAACAAGCACCGAAGCGCTCAAATTTTCAAACTTGAGCCCATATAATCTCGGTAGTCAATTAAAATCACGAAGGATTTCAAACCAAACTGCTTACAACCAGGATCGCATCATTCAACATACAACATCATACGTTACATTTCACAAGTAGTTCTGAAATAAGTTCACACAAACGGAGTCACAATTATTACAAACCAAGTTGATAAAAGTAGCGGAAGCATAACACACACCAGTTGTTAACTACTGCCAGTCTTGATGATCAACAACCCGCAAAAGCATGAGGAAAGTACATAAAAGATGATCACGCCCAAGTGATCTAGTCTTCTTCACCCGCAGGGTGGAGACAAGTTTTGCAGAAGCCTTGATAGAGCATATCATCTGCAACAGGAGGGAATAAACCCTGAGTACTGGAATGTACTCAGCTAGACTTACCCGTCGAAAACCAGAAATAAGATGACACCAAGGATTATGCAAGGCTTTCACAAGAGGCTAGCTGACATAACATTTTGCATAAAGGCATAAGTAATTGAAACTCTTATAACCTGTACTAGCAGTTATTTTTAGCATTTACCTGTCATCTATCTTAGCACCTGTACTAAACATGCACTTGATTATAATCAAACAATTATCATCATTATATCCAGAGCAGGTATGAATTGTGGCAACATTGTATCATTCCCTTAACCACCGGTTCATTTAATGAGATCTACGTTGCCGCTGCTCAAGTCAAGTGCTCACTAACCAGGAGCGACGGCGATTCGAATCGAATTCCTATCCAGCTGGAGGGGTATTTCTAACACTCACCGTGCAGACCCCTGCCAGGGTCGCACAGGCCACCGTTTCATATGATTCAGGAATCGCGGGTCCGAATGATGTCGCGACCCCAAGGGCGACACTCTGCCAGGTGATAGGGACTTTAACCCCCCCTTGGTCTCACGCCAATGTCCCCAAGCACATCCTTTCTCTCCTCCAAGAAGCAACCTACCATTCGATTCCCGGCCTGAATCACATTACTCGGCTTCGCGGTCGGAATGACTTATCCGGCCAACTAAGTGTTAGACTGCGTTCAACATGACTCAAGGACGTACAGCGAATCGGTCCTTAAACGACTCAGACGGGCATGGCTCCACACCCAAGACGTGAAGTGTCTTGCGGCTGTACCATCGAACTCCCGCCCAGTCTCAACTTCATTTTAAAGCATGGTTCCATCACGATAGCCATAAGCCACTCGCGACCCAGTCCTATATCTCGCGGATGACCGGAAATCACCCGACTTCTACCGTACTAAGCAGGGCTAAGCATCGACACGTGCCTAAACCTAATATAGGATTTAAGTACGATATCTGGACAAGGACAGGTACAATGCAGCAAGTGTTTTCATATAACTCCTAGAACTTAATGCAATAAACAATTAAAAGTACTCAAGATATATTTATAAAACGATGGGTTCAGCATGCACCGGGGCTTGCCTTTGAGAAAGGTTGCGGGTCTGTGGTCCGAACACTCGGGTAGATCTTCTGACGGAGCTTCCCCGACGTTGGGTTCTTCTGCTAATTCCTCCGGTTGACTCAGCACCTCCTCCGGTATCGCTTGCTCGAATTCGAGGAGTGTCACCCCCTCCGGTACACCTATTGCATGAGTGCATAATAAATCCTATGAATGCATAATGAAAGATGCAATATGCTCGGAATGAAATGCATTACAACAATTTAACGCTCTATTCAAATCACTTCAAAAGAGTAGGTGCAAATTTCCTCTCCGGTAGAGAAGTACTCACCTAATCTACTTAACCTAAGATAAAGCTGCTCATCCTCAGTTAAGGCCCTAACACCTAACAATTACAAAAGTAGCATGTCTTAGGATATCACACCATATCAATCAGCAAAACACCACAGTAAGCATTCTGGACAGCAGCTACTTGTTTTTATCACAACTGGAGATTTACAATTCCAAAAGATATGATCTAAGACAATCTGGAAAGCCTAAGAAATTCACTACAATTCATTTTCAGACCTCAACTCCAAACTCCTAAGTTTTCCATGTCAAACTTCACAAGTTCCAGAATCTGTCCTCTCAAAACAGAGAGTAGCAGATTTTGAACTGCCACTTTAAACAACAGTAACTCTCAAACTACTAAGCCAAATGCTTCCAAATTTTGACACAAGCTAGTTCATCAAGTTTACTCCAACTTTGGTATTTACAAGTTTTCCAGCAACCAATTTTATCAAAGCCAAATTTAGAATTACTACTAGCTGTCCAGAAAACCTAAAATTACAAAGGTTAAACATTTATTGATGTGGCCAAAGACCCTTAAAACCAAACTAAGATTTCCAAAAGTTCACATGGGGTATAACAACACCAGAAAGTAGGGTGTGACTACCTAGAACATTTATTTATACTCATTTCTTATTTTACTTAATTAATTAGGTCGAATTTTAAACATATATGTAAACTGCTCCTAAAATTCCACAAAAATTACAGGAGACTCTCTGACCCACAAAGAGACTACTGTAAAATTTTGAACTCAATTTCTTCACAGGAACTTCCTACAGAAAGTTCCCAAGCCAAAAAGGCTGATTTTTGTATAATTAACAAAACATAGCCAAAAGTGTCAAACAACAGATTTCTTAATTTTCTTGGACACTCTAGGGTACCAAGACATTTTCCAAAAAGTTAAAAGAACATTGCACATGTAGAAAAATTACAAAAATTCCTTCAATTATCTCCTAGAATAAAATGATAGCCTTATAACTTGGAAATTACTTAAGCACTGATGCCCAAATTTTTACCAGAGCTAGGGCTAGCATAGAGTAACCTACCCACCAAATTTCATGATTTATGGAACAATACAGCTCAAGTTATAAATTTAACAAATTTGCATGCATTCCAAAACACATTTAAAGGATCTATTAAATTCTTACAGAATTTAAACATCTCATGCCAGATCCATATTTTTCTAAAATACTACACATCATGTAGACCCTAACAAAATTTATCTCATGATTTTTGGATCATTAAAACCCTAGATCTATATTTTTCCAACTTGTACAAAAATCAGTGACAAAATAATAAAAATGAATTTTATTTCGGATGAACTGGGCCGGCCCGGAAAACTCGGCCCACACACTCGCGCGCGCGCGGCCCGCTCAGCGCCCCCGCCTGCGTGCGACACTGACGGGCGGGCCCCCGCGGTCAGTGACCGGAGGCAGGGGAGGCGGAGACCCGCGAGCTCCGACGAGCTCGAGCTCGCCGGAGAAGAGCTCGCTCGGCCAATCGAACACCGCCTCGTGTTCTCCATCACCCGGTGCGTCGATTGGTGCTCGTGGAATGGATGGGGATGGGGTGGAAGGGGCTTGTCACCGTGAGCGGCGGCCGGTGATGTCCGGTGGCGGCGCACCGTCGCCGGTGAGGATGTACGGTGCGGTCTAGGCTCGGTACGAGCTTCACCGAAGCTAGGCGGATCCATTTTGATAGGAAGGGAGGATGGAGAGAGACCCGAAGCACCCCGACCATGGTGAGGTCCCATGGCGGGCTCCGGCGACCTCTCGGAGACGGGGAAGAAAGCAATGCGGCTCACCTTGAGTCAAATCGCGGGCTTCGGTGGGTCAAGGGGATGGAGGGTGGTGAGGCGGAGGGGAGTGGCGAGGTCTGGCGGCCGGTGATGTGGTGTAGCTCGCGCTTGAGCTCGCCGGAGAAGAACGGCAATGGCAGCTCGGTTTCGGTGTTTTTGCAACTGGAAGAGAGGGGGCGGAGGAATGGAGGCCGGCTCGCGCGTCGTGGCGTCTTGAAGGCGTCGCGGCCTGACTGGTGGGGCCAGGGCCGGCGTACGGGCGCCACCGCGCCTCCACGCGTCGGTGTTGCCCTGTGGCCGGTCGGCCACTAACGAAACTGAATCGCAGTTCATTGACGCCATCGGTAGTGACTGACAGAGTGATTTCGAACGTGATTAACTTCTAAACCAGCCTGTTTCAGTCCAAGGTGGCAACATCAAGTTTGTAGAGCTACGTTAGGTCAACAACTTTGTCAATTGGTGTTTGGGCTGGTTCAGCCTATATTTCAAACTACATGGCCTCAAAGTAGTGCTTGATGAAACTGAAACCGGGGTTCAGTTAACGATGCCGACTGACAGCCTAAGTTCATGACACGATATCTCTTGAACCATTGAGAACCAGGCTTGGGTGATGTAGACAAAGTTGTAGGGTTACATGTGATCTACAAGTTTGTCAATATGAGTGAAAGCTGGTTTGGCCTGGTTTGCAAACTAAAAGCTCCTAAAGTAGGCATCAGTAAAACTGTAGGGTCAGATTCCAGACTTAGAAAAATTCTAAGTCTTGGAGCTACCTCTCTAACTAACTTGTGGGCCACTTTTGATCATGTTAGGGTCAATTTCATGAGATGGTCATATTGAGACTTTTGTTCCCCATGAATTTCTTTACAACTTTGCTTAAGGGTGCTCTTCCATGCAAGGTCTCTAAATTAGACTTTTTAATTGGTCAAACTAGAGCCTTCTAGGGTCAAATGGTGGTCAAACTTCTCTTGGAGGGCAAATTTGTAATTTTGGTCGACATGAACCTTGTTCCAAATGTTACCCTAAGTATAACTAAGGTGTTGTAGGTCATGATTGGCTACCTTACCTTTTTGTTACACCAACTATCAAATACTTCATGAAATAAATCAAACAAACCCTAGAACAATCACATGTGTTGCATCACATAAAATAACAAACATGAATGATGCATGCTTATGCTTATGCAAATGCAAATGCAATGCAATTAAGGACTAAACACTTGAAGTGTTACACCGCCCGCGCGCGCGCTCTGACGAGCGGGCCCCACTTGTCAGCAAGACGAAGGCGGGGGAGGAAAACGGTCGACGACAAACTCGCCGCCGCCGGCAGCTCCGGCGAGACCAAAGGCACAGACATGTTCGCCTCTTCCAAGCGAACCTAGGGGTGCTACTAATTGGAGCAATTGCTGCGACTATAGGGGATGGCGGCGAGCATGGCGGCTCACGGCCGCGGTTTGGCCGGCTCCGGCGACTAGACGGCGGCGCGACCCAAACGGTTGGTCCCATGAGCACCAGTGGCTCAAGGCGGACTCACAAGGCCAGAGAAAGAAAGCTGTGGGGTCCTAGAGGAGCACGGCCACGACGACGGTGGCGCTCCGGCGAGAAACGCCCGAGGCGGACGATGGTGGAGATGGCAATACGGCCGTACCTTCACACGGTTGGCTCAGGTAAAGGATGGAGGAGGTAGAGGGTGAAAGTCCCTAGTTTGGTTTTGGCTAATTGATGAAACCTAGGACTAACCTTTGTATCTAAGTGGATGATTTAGATAAAGGTGGTCATTGCATATGAGACATGACATTGACTCATATGACCAAGATGGTGAAGACCAAGATGAGGCTTGGCTCGATGGACCGGTTGTGAAGGTGAAGGGCAAGTCGAGGCTTCGAAGCGAAGGACCATGCGATGGTGAAGCTTGAGCAAGACTTAGCGCCGACGGACCGATGCAACAGTGAAGAGCAAGGTCGATGGATCGAGACGGTCATGTGATGATATGAAGTGGATCATATCATTTGGAGAAACAAAATGGGCTCAAGGCAAAGGTATAACCATAGGGCCATTTTGTTTTACACTCAAGACACCATAGAGGGTGTGAGTGGTTTAGGATCGATAGCCGAACTATTAAGAGGGGAAGTCTTATCGGTTATTCGATGCATGGGTGCCACTAGGTGAATTCATGAAGTGCATTGCATGTAGGGCCTAGTGAGCTAATTGGAAAACCTTTGAAAATGATTGAGAAAAAGCTAACACACAAGCACATGGAGATGTACACTTGATGGTGTTGGCACATTTGCAAAGGTGGCGTTGGTCGCGCTGTGGTTTGCGGGTAGAGAGGGGTTTGGGTTCCTCTCTCCCTCCCGCTGAGCGTGCGAGCGCGGGATTTAGGCGATTTCGGGGAAATGAAATGCCTATTTTCCACTACGCCGGAAGTTGGAAAAGAAACAGAAGCGAACGGGGTCACTGAGGTGACCGGACGCTGCACCGGACGCGGTCACGGTGTGACCGGACGCGTCCGGTCAGTTCAGCGCGGTATCGGGCGCACGGGCTAGGGTTTGCAACCGGCGCGTCCGGTCACTCGCAGGACCGGCGCGTCCGGTCAAGTGCCCAGAAGGAACTACGGTTCACAGGGACGATCGGACGCGGGGCGCGTCCGGTCACACGCGATCGGACGCGTCCGGTCGTCGATGGAGCTTACTGGACTCCGACCGGACGCTAGCACTGTCGCGTCCGGTCGTTGCGAGGAGCACGTCCGGTCGTTGTTTCGCGGGTGCGGGTGCTGTGCGGATCGGCGCGTCCGGTCGTTGCGAGGAGCGTGTCCGGTCGTTACTTCGCACGCGCGGTGCTGTGCGACCAGCGCGTCCGGTCGGTTAAGCAGCGCGTCCAGTCATAGCGTTTGACCGTTGGCGCGCAGTGACCGTTGGAGGATCTAACGGTCGCATTTAAAATTTGAGGGACACGTGGACGTCACAGGGCGACCGGACGCGGTTGAGCGCGTCCGGTCAGTTTCGACCGGCGTGTCCGGTCGTCCCGAAAAAACGGTCAGTGGAGTGGCAACGGCTCTATTTGTGTTGGGGTGCTTATAAATACTCGTTGACCGGCCCTTGGGGAGGTAACTTGGCATTTCTAACACTCTTGTGCATCCTTTGAGCTAGAGCTACTCCTCCCACTCATCTCTCTTGCTTGATTGCAAATCAAAAGTGAGATTGAGTGATCCCAAAGTGCATTGCATAGCTTAAGGGCATCTAGTGGCACTTTTGGGTGGTTTAGACGGTGGATTTCTTGTTACTCTTGGAGAGTACCGCTCCTAGCTGGCTTGGAGATTGTTGGAGGCGTTGGCAAGAGAAGGTGATTGTTCTTGGCCACCTCCAGTTGTTTGTAAGAGGTTCTTGTGCTTTCCTCGGTGGGACGCCAAAAGCAACTCTATTGGATTGCGCGTGTCATTGAGTTACCTCACTTGAGAGTGGTGTCTTGCGGTGCCTTGCGGGGCGTGCCTTGAGGGGCAAGTGACTTGAGGGTCACACCGAGGAACCATCTAAGTGTTGGTCAACACAACCGGTGACGTAGCTTGTCGGTGCACAAGTGAACACCGGGTGAACAAAAATATTGTGTCTCTTGTCTCCCGGTGATTGGTCTACATATTGTGTTGTTGTCAATATTAATTGATTGTATATCATCTTGGTGATTGGCAACATCTTCACTCCACCGTCGGTATAAGATTCACAATCCTCTCTCTCGTATTTACTTTTACTAGATTATCTTGTGTAGCTCTAGTGGTAGACTTTTCTAGTAGTTGTTAGCTTGCTCACTAGTGTAAGTTAGTGACTTAGCACTTGTGTGAACTAGAGATCATAATCTACTAGACTTGTGGATAGGAGGCTTGCATCACAACCTTTGGCTAAGCAAAACTCGCTTTACGCCGTTTGTTATTCTAACAAGTTTGCTTAGTGGTGCTTGTAGAATTTTTTATAGGCTATTCACCCCCCCTCTAGCCATCTAGGACCTTACAAGTGGTATCAGAGCCGTGGTCACCGTTTTAATCAAGGCTTAACATCCTTTGGTGTGAAAAATGGCTCAAATTGTGTTCAATCATGTTGGGGGCAAGCCACCGTTCTTTGATGGTGTTAGTTCTTTTACTCATTGGAAGAGAAAAATGACAATGTACCTCGGTTCTATTCATGAGAGAGTATTGCAAGTCACCGAGAATGATTTCGCTATCATTGATCCCGATCATCTCACCGATGAAGATAGAGCAAATAGAACATGCAATAGAATGGCTCTCAATACACTTTACAATAATATTGACCCAAAAGTATTTGAGGGCATCAAGGATTTGGAATTGGCAAATGAAGTGTGGACAAGGTTAAGTGAAACATATGAGGGCACTAAGGTTGTAAAGAGTGCCAAGCTATATGGGCTCAAGAGTGAGTTTGAGAACTTCAAGATGAAAGAAGAAGAAGCAATCTTAGAGATGTTTCATAGATTGCAAGTCATTGTGAATGATCTCAAGAGCTTAGGGCACAAGACTCAAGACCAAGATTTTTGCCACAAGTTCTTGTTGAGCTTACCTAAAAGATTCAAGATGTTGATCATGATGCTACAAAGAGATGGGCTTGAAACAATGAAGCCCAATGATTTGCTTGGAGAGGTATTGACCTTTGACAAGTATGATCAAGATGTTGATGAGAAGGAGGATGAAAAGAAAGAAGAAGACCGTGGCATTCAAGGCCACCTCCTCAAAGGGCAAAGCTTCAATTCAAGAAGAAGATGACAGCGAAGAAGATGAAGAATTGGAAGTTGATGATGAGGCACTTGCTCTAGTTATCAAAAACATTGGCAAAATGTTTATCAAAAGAAGAGGCTTTAAAAAGAGAAATGACAATTTCAAGAGCAATGAGCAACAAAGGAAGTGCTTCAATTGTGATAGCACCGAACATCTTCAAGCTGAATGTCCCTATGACAAGAAGAAGAACAACAAGAGGGGCAAGTTTGAGAAGAAGAACAGAGAGGCCAAGATGACATTCAAGAAAGGCAAAAATGGTGCCTATGTGATCACTTGGGAAAGTGATGATGAGGAAGAAGAAGAAGAATCATCCAACAAGGCTTTTGCTTCCATTGCTATCAACAAGAAGCCATCACTATTTGATTCATCCTCTTCATGCTTCATGGCTAAAGAAGCTAAGGTATTATATGATGAGAGTGATGATGAAAGTGAAATGGAATATGCTCATGATAGTGATAATGATAATGAAAATGATGATGATGAACCAACTAAAGAACAACTATATGACTTGATGCAACAAACTAGAGACATAGCTATTGCCAAGAACAAGGAGTGTAAGAAGCTTTCAATGAAAGTAGCAATACTTGAGAAAGTTCTTAGTGAGCTTAAGACCACTCATGAGAGTCTAGTGGAAGACCATGAGGATCTTGGTAAGGCTCATTTCAAGCTTGAAAAGGCTCACTCATTGCTACTTGAGCAACAAGAAAAGAAGGAGGTTGTTGTATCATGTGATATAGGTGTTACATGTGATATAATTGAAGAATCCTTTAATGAACCTATCATCATGTCAAATGCTAACCCTTCTTGTAGCTCTTCATCCACCACCACCAACTCTACCTCTACTACTAGTGATGGTTTCACTTGTGATGCCTCACTAATGGTTGAGAATGAGACTCTCAAGAGAGAGGTGGATGAGCTCACTCACGCCCTAGGCAAGGCCTATGGTGGTGAGGCCCGCTTGCTTAAGTGCTTGGGTAGCCAAAGGTTCTCTCTTAACAAAGAGGGATTGGGCTACACCCCCAAGAAAGGCAAGTCGGCCTTTGCAACTCCAAAGCCTAGCTTTGTGAAGGGCAATGGTCGGTTTTGCAATAGATGCAAGCAAGTTGGGCACCTAGAGCATAATTGCAATAAAAAGAACCAAAGCAAGAACCTTGTTAATGCTATACCTTTTGATTCTTGCTATGTGCTTACCAAGGGTGTGAAGGGTGTGCAAGCTAAGTTTGTTGGTACACCAATTGTGGGCCCAAAGAAGAAGGCTATTTGGGTACCAAAGAGCTTAGTTACTAACCTACAAGGACCCAAGCAAAAATGGGTACCTAAGCTTCATTGATTTGCTTGTAGGTCAATTACAAAGCCGGAGGAAGGCATTGGATTATTAATAGTGGGTGCACTCAACACATGACCGGTACATCAAGAATGTTTGACTCAATCAATGACAATGATAGTAGTGTTGATTCTATCACATTTGGCAATAACAAGAAAGGCAAGGTTATTGGCTTGGGCAAGATTGCAATATCAAATGACATGAGTATCTCTAATGTGTTGCTAGTTGAAAGCTTGGATTTCAATCTTCTATCCGTGGCACAAATATGTGATCTAGGCTACAAATGCATCTTTGGGGTTGATGATGTGGATGTTATTAGTGTGGATGGTTCAAATGTGGCATTCAAGGGCTTTAGATATGAGAATCTCTACCTAGTTGACTTCAATGCTAGAGAAACTTCTTTGACAACTTGCTTAGTCTCCAAATCAAGCATGGGTTGGCTTTGGCATAGAAGGCTTGGTCATGTTGGCATGAAACAATTGAAGAAGCTTACAACTCACAATCTTGTCAATGGTTTGAAAGATGTTGAATTTGAGAAGAATAAGCTTTGTAGTGCATGTCAAGCCGAGAAGCAAGTTGGAAGCTCACATCCAAAGAAGAATACAATGAGCACATGCAAAGCATTTGAGTTGATGCACATGGATCTATTTGGACCAACAACATATACAAGCATAGGCGGGTAACAAGTATGGCTTTGTCATAGTGGATGACTTCACAAGATTCACATGGGTATTCTTTCTTAGTGACAAAAGTGAAGTGTTTGACACCTTCAAGACATTTCTCACTAGAGTTCACAATGAGTTTGAGATTAGAATCAAGAAAGTGAGAAGTGACAATGGAAGTGAGTTCAAGAATACAAGAATTGAAGAACTTTGTGATCATTATGGTATTGGACATCAATTCTCGGCCAAATACACTCCACAATCAAATGGCCTAGTTGAGAGGAAGAATAGAACATTGCTTGATATGGCTAGATCAATGCTTCATGAGTACAATGTGAGTCAATCCTTTTGGGATGAAGCAATCAATACCGCTTGCTACTACATCAATAGACTATATTGTCATCCATTGCTAGAGAAGACCTCATATGAGTTACTTCATGGAAGAAAGCCCAATATTTCTTACTTTAGGGTGTTTGGTTGCAAATGCTATATCTTGAAGAAGGGCACTAGATTGGGGAAGTTTGACAAGAGATGTGATGAGGGGTTCCTACTTGGTTATTCAACTACAAGCAAAGCTTATAGAGTTTGGAACAACTCTAGTGGCATTCTAGAAGAAGTCCATGATGTGCAATTTGATGAAACCAATGGGTCATAAGATGAAGAAGAGAATCTAGATGATGTTGGTGGAACTCAATTGGTGGAAGCAATGAAGAACATGGACATTGGGGACATTAGAGCAAAGCAAGTAATTGATATTCAAGATGATGATAAAGATCAAGTGCTCAATTCACCAAACAAGCTAGTTAGTGACTCTCAAGTGCAAAGTTATGGTGCTAGTTCTTCTCATCGAGATACATCAAGTGATCAACCAAGCTCAAGCAATCAAGTGCAAGTACTCCAACCACAACATGTTTCAAGAGATCACCCCATTAATAGTATTATTGGTGATATTAGAAGTGGTGTGCAAACAAGATCAAGATTGACTATGTTTTGTGAGCATGCATCATTTGTGTCAACCATAGAACCAAAGAAGATAGAAGAAGCTTTGAGGGATGCCGATTGGATCATGGCTATGCAAGAAGAGTTTAACAATTTCACAAGAAATGATGTTTGGGAGTTGGTAGAAAGGCCAAATGACTACAATGTGATTGGAACCAAGTGGGTGTTCAAAAACAAGCAAGATCAAGATGGCATTATAGTGAGAAACAAAGCAAGACTAGTTGCTCAAGGTTACACTCAAGTTGAAGGTCTTGACTATGATGAGACATATGCTCCCGTGGCAAGATTGGAGGCAATAAGGATTCTATTGGCTTATGCTTGTGCACACAACATCAAACTATATCAAATGGATGTCAAAAGTGCATTTCTCAATGGGATCATCAATGAGTTAGTATTTGTTGAGCAACCGCCCGGATTTGAAGATGACAAGAAACCCAACCATGTCTACAAGTTGAAGAAGGCTTTATATGGCTTAAAGCAAGCACCTAGAGCATGGTATGAGAGGCTAAGGGATTTCCTTCTCTCTAAGGGATTCAAAATGGGCAAGGTTGATACTACTCTATTCACCAAGAAGATTGGAAATGATCTATTCATAGTGCAAATATATGTTGATGACATCATCTTTGGATCAACCAATCAAGCTTATTGTGAAGAATTTGGTGCTATGATGGCCAAAGAGTTTGAAATGTCTATGATTGGTGAACTTAGCTACTTCCTTGGTCTCCAAGTCAAGCAATTGAAGAATAGAACATTTGTGAGTCAAGGGAAATACATAAGGGACATGTTGAAGAAGTTTGGAATGCAAGATGCAAAGCCAATTTCAACTCCAATGGGCACAAATGACAATTTGGATAGTGATCTTGATGGCAAAATGGTGAATCAAAAGGAATATCGGTCTTTGATTGGAAGTCTACTCTATGTCACCGCATCAAGGCCGGATGTCATGTTTAGTGTTTGCATGTGTGCTAGATATCAAGCCTCACCTAGAGAAAGTCATCTCACGGCGGCAAAAAGAATATTGAGGTACTTGAAGTAAACAAGAAATGTTGGACTATGGTATCCCAAGGGGTCAAAGTTTGAATTGATTGGATATTCGGACTCCAACTATGGGGGTTGCAAGATCAATAGGAAAAGCACAAGTGGCACATGTCAATTACTTGGAAGATCACTTGTGTCATGGTCCTCAAAGAAACAAAATAGTGTGGCAATCTCTACCGCCGAAGCCGAATATGTGAGTGCGGGGAGTTGTTGTGCACAATTGCTATGGATGAAATCAACTTTGAAGGATTATGGCCTCAACTTCAAGAATGTGTCGTTGCTATGTGATAATGAGAGTGCAATCAAGATGATACAAAACCGGTTCAACATGGAAGAACAAAGCATATTGACATAAGACATCATTTCATTAGAGATCATCAACAAAAGGGAGATATTGCCATTGAAAGTGTTGGCACCGATGATCAACTTGCCGATATTCTCACTAAGCCACTTGATGAAAAGAGGTTTTGCAAGCTAAGGAATGAATTGAACATTCTTGATTTCTCAAACATGAGTTGAATGCACCCCACCCACTTATTGACATGACTCTCCTTCGACATTGCAAGGTAAAATTGATTGACATGTCTTTCATCCTATGCTAAGGACTTGATAGAGCATGTAGACATAATAAGTGGTACGCATAAGCATTCATGATAAATCAAATGAATTTGATGGATATATGTTACCACTATTGCTTCTATGCTTATTTTGATCTAGTGGTGGCATATGACATGTTTGTGAGCTTGTAAACCTAGTGTTGAATCTAGAAGATTTGCTATAAGTGTTTAATTCAACATAGGCAAGATAACCCTTATTTTGAGGAGTGAAGAAGCTTGTCTTTGGTTCAAATCGAATTAAATATCTTTGGCAAGTATTCTAGGTTAAACCAAATTTGATAAATTTTTTAACCTTACATGTGGTATCGAGTTAATTTCAATCTACTCCATCAAACACTTTTCCTTCTCTCCACAATTTGATCCTTTTTTTTGGGTAAGTTGTTGACAAAGGGGGAGAGAAAAAGATGATTCAACTTGATAAAGGGGTAAATAAAATTTATGATGAGAAAAAGATGATTCAACTTGATAAAGGGGTAAATAAAATTTGTTGATGCACACAAGTAGGGGGAGCAAGCTCATAAACAAAGTTGTTGCATTTGTTTGTGCTTTCTCATATGACTTGCTCATTGCACATGTATTTAAATTCAATATACATGCTTGTGTGGTGCAATGCTAGTATAGAAATTGGATGATGAAATGATCTACTAGCATGCATAGGAATAGTTTACATGTGGTATCTAGACTTGCCTAAAGCTTTACAAGTGGTTAGCTTTACAAGTGGTCCAAGAACCTTTACATATAATGTTGATCTCACGGGGTTCTTGAGTTTTGATGGATGTCTAGTTACTTCATGATGCTAAGGATGGTGTAAAAGGCAACTCCGATTGGTATCACGCTTCAAAGGTCCATCTCTTACACCATAGCATCATTTTGGTAGAATTACTCTCCCAACATTTCTATCCATGCATATGTGCAAAGCTTTCAATCCAAACTCTATGCACATATGTAGGGGGAGCTAATACTACCAAAACCGAGCTTGTGATAATTGTCCAAACTTTACTTATGAGCAAAATGATTGGACAAGTATGACAAGTTTAAAACTTTTATTATCAAGATCATCTTTGTGAGGGTTGTCATCAATTACCAAAAAGGGGGAGATTGAAAGTCCCTAGTTTGGTTTTGGCTAATTGATGAAACCTAGGACTAACCTTTATATCTAAGTGGATGATTTAGATAAAGGTGGTCATTGCATATGAGACATGACATTGACTCATATGACCAAGATGGTGAAGACCAAGATGAGGCTTGGCTCGATGGACCGGTTGTGAAGGTGAAGGGCAAGTCGAGGCTTCGAAGCGAAGGACCATGCGATGGTGAAGCTTGAGCAAGACTTAGCGCCAACGGACCGATGCAACGGTGAAGAGCAAGGTCGATGGATCGAGACGGTCATGTGATGATATGAAGTGGATCATATCATTTGGAGAAACAAAATGGGCTCAAGGCAAAGGTATAACCATAGGGCCATTTTGTTTTACACTCAAGACACCATAGAGGGTGTGAGTGGTTTAGGATCGATAGCCGAACTATTAAGAGGGGAAGTCTTATCGGTTATTCGATGCACGGGTGCCACTAGGTGAATTCATGAAGTGCATTGCATGTAGGGCCTAGTGAGCTAATTGGAAAACCTTTGAAAATGATTGAGAAAAAGCTAACACACAAGCACATGGAGATGTACACTTGATGGTGTTGGCACATTTGCAAAGGTGGCGTTGGTCGCGCTGTGGTTTGCGGGTAGAGAGGGGTTTGGGTTCCTCTCTCCCTCCCGCTGAGCGTGCGAGCGCAGGATTTAGGCGATTTCGGGGAAATGAAATGCCTATTTTCCACTACGCCGGAAGTTGGAAAAGAAACAGAAGCGAACGGGGTCACTGAGGTGACCGGACGCTGCACCGGACGCGGTCACGGTGTGACCGGACGCGTCCGGTCAGTTCAGCGCGGTATCGGGCGCGCGGGCTAGGGTTTGCAACCGGCGCGTCTGGTCACTCGCGGGACCGGCGCGTCCGGTCAAGTGCCCAGAAGGAACTGCGGTTCGCAGGGACGATCGGACGCGGGGCGCGTCCGGTCACACGCGATCGGACGCGTCTGGTCGTCGATGGACCTTACTGGACTCCGACCGGACACTGGCACTGTCGCGTCCGGTCGTTGCGAGGAGCGCGTCCGGTCGTTGTTTCGCGGGCGCGGGTGCTGTGCGGATCGGCGCGTCCGGTCGTTGCGAGGAGCGCGTCCGGTCGTTACTTCGCACGCGCGGTGCTATGCGACCAGCGCGTCCGGTCGGTTGAGCAGCGCGTCTGGTCATAGCGTTTGACCGTTGGCGCGCAGTGACCGTTGGAGGATCTAACGGTCGCATTTAAAATTTGAGGGACACGTGGACGTCGCAGGGTGACCGGACGCGGTTGAGCGCGTCCGGTCAGTTTCGACCGGCGCGTCCGGTCGTCCCGAAAAAACGGTCAGTGGAGTGGCAACGACTCTATTTGTTTGGGGTGCTTATAAATACTCGTTGACTGGCCCTTGGGGAGGTAACTTGGCATTTCTAACACTCTTGTGCATCCTTTGAGCTAGAGCTACTCCTCCCACTCATCTCTCTTGCTTGATTGCAAATCAAAAGTGAGATTGAGTGATCCCAAAGTGTATTGCATAGCTTGAGGGCATCTAGTGGCACTTGTGGGTGGTTTAGCCGGTGGATTTCTTGTTACTCTTGGAGAGTACCGCTCCTAGCCGGCTTGGAGATTGTTGGAGGCGTTGGCAAGAGAAGGTGATTGTTCTTGGGCACCTCCAGTTGTTTGTAAGAGGTTCTTGTGCTTTCCTCGGCGGGACGCCAAAAGCAACTCTATTGGATTGCGCGTGTCATTGAGTTACCTCACTTGAGAGTGGTGTCTTGCGGTGCCTTGCGGGGCGTGCCTTGAGGGGCAAGTGACTTGAGGGTCACACCGAGGAACCATCAAAGTGTTGGTCGACACAACCGGTTACGTAGCTTGTCGGTGCACAAGTGAACACCGGGTGAACAAAAATATTGTGTCTCTTGTCTCCCGGTGATTGGTCTACATATTGTGTTGTTGTCAATATTAATTGATTGTATATCATCTTGGTGATTGGCAACATCTTCACTCCACCGTCGGTATAAGATTCACAATCCTCTCTCTCGCATTTACTTTTACTAGATTATCTTGTGTAGCTCTAGTGGTAGACTTTTCTAGTAGTTGTTAGCTTGCTCACTAGTGTAAGTTAGTGACTTAGCACTTGTGTGAACTAGAGATCATAATCTACTAGACTTGTGGATAGGAGGCTTGCATCACAACCTTTGGCTAAGCAAAACTTGCTTTACGCCGTTTGTTATTCTAACAAGTTTGCTTAGTGGTGCTTGTAGAATTTTTTATAGGCTATTCACCCCCCCTCTAGCCATCTAGGACGGCGGCGCGACCCAAACGGTCGGTCCCATGAGCACCAGTGGCTCAAGGCGGACTAACAAGGCCAGAGAAAGAAAGCTGTGGGGTCCTAGAGGAGCACGGCCACGACGACGGTGGCGCTCCGGCGAGAAACGCCCGAGGCGGACGGTGGCGGAGATGGCAATACGGCCGTACCTTCACACGATTGGCTCAGGTAAAGGATGGAGGAGGTAGAGGGGACTCTGGCGGAGCGGTGGACGGGGTTTGGGTGGCTGTGGCGTGACGGCGAGCTCGCGCGCCCATGGGAAAGGTGCGGCGGCAATGGCGCCTCCGTTTTGCGCCTCGGTGAGCACGGCAAAAGCGAGAGATGAATGGGGATGGCGAGCGCGAGTGAGTGTGAGACGTGGTGTCGGCTCGGTCTTCACCTCTGCGCCTAGACTCACGACGTGGAGACGCTGGCAGAGCACGGGCGCCACGCGGCAGCGCCGTTCTGCCCGGTCGCCATGACACCGCCCCCGTCTGAACTCTGAACCCGACGGCTTCGGTGTCCATCAACCGACTGACGGCCAAAGTTCAACCGATCACCGTTCCCAATCTAGCCAGAGTTAAAGATAAGTGTTAACAGCAACTTTGTAGAGCTATGTGAGGGCAACAAAATTGTCAATTGGAGTTTAGACTGGTTCGGCCTGGATTTGAAACTACAGAGCTCCAAAGTAGTGTACTTGGAAACTGAAACCTAGTTTCAGTCACTAGGCCGACTGAAACCCGATTTTCTAGACACTATATCTCCTAAATCATTTAGAACTAGGTGATGGTCATGTTGACAATGTTGTAGAACTATGTGTGGACAACAACTTTGTCAATTGGCTCAAGGACTGATCTAGCCTAGTTTGTGAGTAACAAGTTGCCAAAGTGAGGTACAGTGAAACGGTTTTCAGCTTCACACTTAGCCAAAATTTGCTAAGTCCCAAAACAGCCCCTAATACTGACTTGTGGGCCATTTTTTAGCATGTTCTGGTCATTTTCATGAGATGGCCATATTAGAACTTTTGTTCCTTATGAAATTCTCTACAACTTTGCTTAAGGGTGCTCCTCCATGCAAGATTTCTAAGCTAGACTTTTTAATTGGTCAAACCAGATCACTCTAGGGGTCCAACTTAGTCAACCACATTTGGAAGGGCAATTTGGTAATTTTGGTCAACATGAACATTGCTCCACTACTTACCCTAAATGTAATTAAGGTGTTATAAGACCTAATTAGCCACTCTACACATTGGTTGCACAAAATTCGTAGTGTCACTTACTTTGGAACAAGTAATTCAATACTTTCTCCCAATTGTTGCAAGCTCATGTTGCACATGTTGCATGGGTGTGTTGCATAACACTTGCTAATTATGTTACACTAAAGTGGTTGACATGTCTCACAAAGGAAATTGCACATAAGGTACTTGTGTGTTGCACACTACTCACTTCTTACTTCACATGAAATATAAACATATGTGGCAATGTTTCCAAAGCATGTTTCACATATTATAAGCTTATGCATGAAATGAATGATGCTTGCTTATGCTTATGCAAATGCAATGCAATTAAGGAGCTAAACACCTGAGGTGTTACAGCCCTCCCCCCTTATAAAAATCTCGTCCCGAGATTTGGAAAGCGTACCATTTTTCATAGAATTCCTTATAACCATCCCATAAATAGTCTTCCCGTTCCCATGTAGCGTCACTTTCACTACCCTGATTACTCCACATTACTTTATACCACTTAACCACTTTGCTTCTAGTCACTCGTTCCTGAGTATCGATCACTCGGACTGGCTTTTCTTCGTAAGTTAGATCGGATTCCAGCCTGATATCCCCTAAAGGGACTCTTTCCTCAGGAACTCGAAGACACTTTTTGAGCTGTGATACATGGAAGACGTTGAATATGGCACTCATTTCTGGAGGTAACTGGATTTTATACGCAATAGCTCCACTCTTGCCTATGATTTTGGAAGGACCCATGTATCTTGGCGCAAGTTTCCGCTTAACACCAAAACGTTGGACACTCTTCATTGGAGAAACTTTCAGATAAACGAACTCTCCAACTTCAAACTCGAGCGGTTTTCTACGACGGTCAGCATAACTTTTCTGTCTAGCTTGGGCTACAGCCATATGTTTTTGGATGGTACGGACTTGTTCCTCAGCTTCATGAACAAAATCAATACCATAATACCTCCTTTCACCAGCTTCTACACAGTTTAGTGGAGTTCTACACTTACGACCGTACAAAGCTTCGAATGGAGCCATCTTAATACTCTCTTGATAACTATTATTGTACGAAAACTTGGCTAGAGGTAACCATTTTTCCCGAGAACCCTTGGATGAAATGACACATGCCCGCAATAGATCTTCCAAGATTTGGTTAACCCGTTCCGTCTGTCCTGATGTCTAGGGTGATAAGCAGAGCTTCTCACTAACTTTGTTCCCAGAAGGTGATGCAAGTGCTCCCAAAAGCGAGCAGTGAACTGGGGACCACGGTCAGATATGATAGTACGAGGTATCCCATGGAGCTGGACTATCTGATTGAAGTACAACTCAGCATAGTTAGTGGGACGATAGTCCACTCTAACTGGAATGAAGTGAGCTGATTTGGTCAAACGATCCACAATTACCCAGATGGAGTTATGATTTTTGACAGTAGGAGGAAGACCGACAATGAAATCCATACTTATCTCTTCCCATTTCCAACCTGGGATAGAAAGTGGTTGAAGCAACCCAGCTTTCATGTGCACAGCTTTAACTCTATAGCAGGTGTCACACCTGGCCACATATGCAGCTATCTCCTTCCGCATTTTGGTCCACCAATAGTACGGCTTCAAATCATAATACATCTTATTGCTACCAGGATGGATGGACAACTTAGAGGAGTGTGCTTCAGACATAATATCATTTCTAAGCTCTCGGTCCTTAGGCACAACTAACCTATCCTTGAACCATAGTACACCCTCTTCATCTATCCTGAACTGTGTAGTTTCTTGCTCTTTCATCTTACGCTTGATGTGGAATATACCAGTGTCAGTCTTTTAGAGTTCAATAATTCTATTTTTGAGAGTATAACTGACAGTGATGTTGTACAAGACTGCTGGATGTAGAAGGCGAGATCGATGAAAATCAGTTTCAACTAAGGAATGGCAATGAGACTTATGGCTTAAAGCATACGCAACCACATTTGCCTTGCCAGGGATGATAGTGCACTTGAAGGTTATAATCCTTAATCAACTCGAGCCATCTTCGTTGACGCATATTTAACTCGGGTTGGGTGAAGATGTATTTGAGGCTTTTGTGGTCTGTGTATATATTGCAAACATTGCCCAACAGATAGTGTCGCCAGGCTTTCAAAGCATGCACAACCGTGGCGAGTTCTAAGTCATGTGTTGGATAATTCACCTCATGTTTCCGAAGTTGTCAAGAGGTATATGCAATTACTCGGCCTTCCTGCATCAGAACACCTCCCAAACCTATGCCTGAGGCATCACAATAAACATCAAATGGTTTCTCGATATCCGGTTGTGCCAAAACCGGAGCTAAAGTTAGGAGGGTTCGCAGTTGGTGAAAAGCCGCATCACACTCAGGAGTCCAGACAAACCTGGTATCTTTCTGCAGCAACCGAGTCATTGGCTTGGCTATTTTGGAGAAATCCGGGATGAAGCGACGATAATAGCCAGCCAAACCAAGAAAACTCTGGACCTCGTGAACCGAGATAGGAGCCTTCCAGTTCAGTACTTCTTGTACCTTGGAGGGGTCCACCATAATTCCTCCATCGGACAACACATGCCCAAGGAAAGGTACTTCTCGAAGCCAGAATTCGCACTTACTGAACTTTGCATATAGTTGATGTTCACGCAGTCTTGTGAGGACTATACGCAGATGTTCAGCGTGATCTTCCTCATTTACAGAATATATCAGGATGTCATCAATAAATACCACCACGAACTTGTCCAATTCGGGCATAAACACTGAATTTATCAAGTACATAAAGTGCGCGGGGGCATTTGTCAAGCCGAAGGACATAACAAGATACTCATAAAGACCGTATCTGGTAGAGAAGGTGGTTTTTGGAACATCTTCAGGACGGATTTTAATTTGATGATAGCCAGATCTTAGATCAATCTTGGAGAAAACTTTAGCTTTAGACAACTGATCGAACAAGATGTCGATGCGCGGTAGAGGGTACTTATTTTTGACAGTGACTGCATTGAGAGGTCTATAATCTACGCACATCCGCAACGACTGATCCTTCTTCTTTACAAAGATAGCAGGACATCCCCACGGCGACGAACTAGGACGAATCAACCCCTTCTTCAAAAGTTCATTCAATTGCACCTTAAGTTCAGCTAGTTCATTCGGAGGCATCCTATAGGGTCTCCTAGAGATGGGAGCTGTGCTAGGTAACAACTCAATTTTAAATTCCACATTCCGATCCGGAGGGAGTCCCGGCAATTCATCGGGAAAAACGTCCAGAAACTCATCCACTACTGGAATTTTGGCCAACGCCTTTTCTTGCACAGCATGAACTTCCCCAGACAAATCAACTTTTCTGGGAAGTTGTACCAGAAAACCCTTTTGATCTATAGGATCTCTGAGCATAACTACCCGCGTGGATGTATCAATGAGTACCCCATTCTGACTCATCCAATTCATGCCCAGAATAACATCTATGCCTAAACCCGGCAAAACCACTAAGGCAAGCGAGTACTTTCGCCCTTCTATCTCAAGCTCAAGATTCCCCACTACTTTATTTGTGGAAATATTCCCACTTGCTGCGCTAATACAATAACCCCCACCTTCAACAGTATGCAATTTGTGTGCAAACTCTGATGCAAACTTAGGACTGATAAAGGAATGCAAAGCACCTAAATCAAAAAGTACCACTGCAGGGTGTTGGTCAACTAGGAACTTACCAGCAGTGACAACCTCACCAGATGGGATTTCCTCAATACTGTTATAATGAGCGTGCCCTTGATGGCCACCTTGGTTGACATTCTTCTTAGGGTATGGACAGTTCCTGGACCAATGGCCTGGCTTGTTGCAGTTCCAGTAGGGCATGTTGCAGGGAGGGACACTGGAGCTGCCTTGGCTCGAACTACTTTTTGGCAGAGCCACTGTATATGCCTTGCGAAACCCAGTCTTCACTAGCGCCTTCTTTTTGCGGAGGACGGAACTTAACATTTGTGGCAGGAGGGCGAGGAGGAGCCCTCGGGGCAGCTAGAGCTCGAGACTGTGAAGCACCTGCCTCAAGTGCCCTCTTGCGGCTCTTAGAAGCAGCATAGATAGAGTTATTGTTCTCTTGAGTCAGAGCATCACTGATAAATTCATTGAAAGTAGTGCACTTGCTAGTGCCCATAGTCTTCATCAGCTTTGGGCCGAGGCCTCTTTTAAAGCTAGCAATTTTCTTGGAATCGGTATCCACAAACTCTGTGGCATACCTTGCCAGGTTGTTGAAAGCTTGCAGATATTCAGTCAAGCTCTTATTGCCCTGCGATAGCCTCATAAATTCTGTGTGTTTGATAGCCATAAGACCTGGAGGAATATAGTTCCCACGGAATGCAACCTTGAACTGGTCCCAAGCAATCAGGACATTTGCAGGCAGTGTGGACCGATAGTGGCTCCACCAAATACCCGCTGGACCATGCAATTGATGAGAAGCATATTCAGTCTTTAGCTCATCAGTCAAGCAAAGCAGACGAAACTTTTGTTCAATAGTATTCAACCACTCATCAGCTTGCAGTGGTTCCTCCGCCTCCTTAAAGAGCGAGGGCTTAGTATCAAGAAAATCCTTGAAATCACTGTACTGATTGTGTTCTGGGCCCTGGCGACCAGGACGAGCCTCCCGGTTGGCAAGCTGCCGTATAGCATCTGCTAGCATGCGCTGCCCTTTGACCACGGTCTGCATTAACTCAGCCGGGGTAGGTGGTGGCAGAGGGGGTGGCTGTTCCTCATCCTCATTGCCACGACCCAGACGAAGATTGTACGACATCTGCAAAATGCATAGCCAATGAGCACTGACGATGTGGGAAATTTGTAGATGAATTATTGTAAATATGTCAAACTGACTTCATGAAATAGACTTCTCAAAATACTCATGGCACAATAATTCATCACAAACGCACAACCCATTCAAGCGGATCAATTGGCGCAATCGTGCGAGAGAATCCAACAAGATGTACTTTGATAAAGGCTCACTCACAAGGAGCACAACAGTTACTGAACCGTTTACGTTAATATCTACGTGATTTTTGATCTTTCGTCCGGTACTTGGATTCGATTTCAAAGTTTTTAGTTGACTGAGAAATGCTACTTCAAACTGACCACAAAGAGACTTCTCAACGGTAGAGTTCCATGGTGGATCATGACTAGCCACCTTGATACCAGTGCGTGCCAAGCAGCACAGCCTTATGTCGCGCGCCATAGGAGGCCCTCGGTTTCGTCGCGGCACCGAAGGGTACTAATCGTGACACCATCATTGAACGCAACATAATAAGACATCCAATTGCGATCGAAATTAACAGGTTCCAACTAAACATCCAGGAAACATAGGGTTCGACCTTACATCTGAAAAGTCAAGTTATTACAAAGGGAGGGCACAAAAGACAACCCTAACATCATAGCTACGTGATAACTACTCTAAGCATCGTCCTCAGAGTCGGTGTCAAGGATCTCCCCGCCGTCCTCATCACTAACAGGCTCTAACTCCTCATCTTCTTCTTCTTCTTCTGGTTCTTCTTCTGGTTCGGCATCTTGGGGTCCGTTGACCTCCACTTCATCATCATTTTTAGCCATGAAGATTCCCGAACCCATGTCCTCATCTGCGTTGTTGTCTTGAGGCAGCAGAGGATTAAGCTGGTTGTTCAGGCGGTGCACTTCTTCATGAAGATTGTCATTGTATTCTTCAGCATTCTCCAACTGTTGCTCGAGCTCAAACTGACGAGCTCTCAGAACATTCTCCTCGTGCCAGGCTTCATCCCTCTGGTTCATGACACGGACCAGCATGCGTTGACAGTTGTGGTTTGCTACTATCAATCTCTGGACTGCAAGGGTTTCCTGGTCATGATCACAGATCACTTGCTCCAGTTGCTGACGCGCTGCATTCCTGGCAGCAGTCACTTCAGCCAACTCTGCCCTCAGCCTTTCCACCTCAGTAGGCTCAGGGCGGGGCTCACGCGGAGCGAGCTGGTGACGCGGTGCCCTGCCCCCAGTGGACTTACGAGTGGTCCTCTTGGTACGTGCCATCTGTAGCAACAAGATAAGATACGACTTAAAGTGAGGATCATTTAGGGAATACGAAATTTAATTTAGTCGGGAGTACTGAAATTTTTAAGGAGGGAGTAAATGATATGTATGATATAATTAACATGATGCATGCATGTTCCGTACGCCCTCTCACCTTAGTAGAATCCTAAAGTTCTAACGCTAGGCGGTGGCATACATACGTTCTCTCATATAAGCAAAACTATCGGTCTACTCGTTACGCTGTTAGTGTACCTGCAGAAAACCTCATTTCAGCCCAACAGTTTCCCAATATATGCACACGAGAAAGCAGTAATTTAAATACTTTCCATATACACATCCCCTAATGTATATACTTCAGTATCAAAGCTACCTGATATAAAAGGTTCCCACAATTAAGTGCTTACGTAATTACATGGTTTAAACATGTAAGTATGCAAGTCACCAAAACTACGCTCCCCTAGATCGCCGATTGGACGATCATGCTCTCACAACTCACACTTACCAGAGCGTCGAGGCAATTGATCCATACATTACCACCCAAGTGGATGGCATCCATACAATATCACACCGTATGGACGATGAAACAAAAACAAACAAGACCCCCAAGTTAGTATTTATAATAAGCCACCTAAGAGTCCTTATTTGGGCTAAGGGATGTGATCACTGGCATACCTATGAAAATAATTTTTAGAATTTTAACCCTTTTTCATAATCAAATACTTTTGTTTTTAAATACTCGTAAGATGTTTTTAATGTTGAATTATGCTCTGGTACCAGCTGTAACAGAACCGACCAAATTATAAGAGCACAAGTACAAAAACAAGCACCGAAGCGCTCAAATTTTCGAACTTGAGCCCATATAATCCCGGTAGTCAATCGAAACCACGAAGGATTTCAAACCAACTTGCTTACAACCAGGATCGCATCATTCAACATACAACATCATACGTTACATTTCACAAGTAGTTCTGAAATAAGTTTACATACACGGAGTCGCATTTATTACAAACCAAGTTTATAAAAGTAGCGGAAGCAAACACACGCCAGTTGTTTAACTACTGCCAGTCTGGTTGATCAACATCCCACAAAAGCATCAGGAAAGTACATAAAAGATGATCACGCCCAAGTGATCTAGTCTTCATCACCCGCAGGGTGGAGACAATTTTTGCAGAAGCCATGGTAGAGCATATCATCTGCAACAGGAGGGAATAAACCCTAAGTACTGGAATGTACTCAGCTAGACTTACCCGTCGAAAACCAGAAATAAGATGACACCAAGGATTATGCAAGGCTTACACAAGAGGCTAGCTGACATAACATTTTGCATAAAGGCATAAGTAATTGAAACTCTTATAGCCTATACTAGCAGTTATTTTTAGCATTTACCTGTCATCTATCTTAGCACCTGTACTAAACATGCACTTGATTATAATCAAACAATTATCATCATTATATCCAGAGCAGGTATGAATTGTGGCAACATTGTATCATTCCCTTAACCACCGGTTCATTTAATGAGATCTACGTTGCCGCTGCTCAAGTCAAGTGCTCACTAACCGGGAGCGACGGCGATTCGAATCGAATTCCTATCCAGCTGGAGGGGTATTTCTAATACTCACCGTGCAGACCCCTGCCAGGGTCGCACAGGCCACCGTTTCATATGATTTAGGAATCGCGGGTCCGAATAATGTCGCGACCCCAAGGGCGACACTCTGCCAGGTGATAGGGAATCTAACCCCCCTTGGTCTCACGCCAATGTCCCCAAGCACATCCTTTCTCTCCTCCAAGAAGCAACCTACCATTCGATTCCTGGCCTGAATCACATTACTCGGCTTCGCGGTCGGAACGACTTATCCGGCCAACTAAGTGTTAGACTGCGTTCAACATGACTCAAGGACGTACAGCGAATCGGTCCTTAAACGACTCAGACGGGCATAGCTCCACACCCAAGACGTGAAGTGTCTTGCGGCTGTACTATCGAACTCCCGCCCGGTCTCAATTTCATTTTAAAGCATGGTTCCATCCACGATAGCCATAAAGCCACTCGTGACTCCTTCCTACATCTCGCGGATGACCGGAAATCACCCGACTTCTACCGTACTAAGCAGGGCTAAGCATTGACATGTGCCTAAACCTAATATAGGGTTAAGTACGATATCTGGACAAGGACAAGTATAATGCAACAATTGTTTTCATACAACTCCTACAACTTAATGCATTAAACAATTAAAAGTACTCAAGATAGATTTATAAAATGATGGGTTCAGCATGCACCGGGGCTTGCCTTTCAGAAAGGTCGAAGGCCGGTGGTCAGGACACTCGGGTAGATCTTCGGCAGGAGCTTCGTCGCCGGTTGGTTTCTCTAGCTGCTCCGGCTGGTCCTGGACTTCCTCCGGAATCACAGGCTCGAATTCGAGGAGAGTTACCCCCTCTGGTACACCTATTGCATGAATGCACAATAAATATCATGGATGCATAAATGGGTGCAACATGCTCGGAATGAAATGCATTTCAGAAATAAAATACTCTATTCAAGTTACTTCATTAAAATGTGCAAATCTCTTCTCCGGTGGAGAAGTACTCACCTAAACCACCCAACCTAAGATATAGTTGTTCGTCTTCGGTTAAGGCCCTAACACCTAACAACACAAGAGTGACATTACTTAAGTTACCACCTCCAACACCAAAATACAGCAGTACGACATTCTGGACAGCAGTTCAAGGATTCTAACCTAACTGGAGATTCCCAACTCCAAAAGATATGATCTAAGACAATCTGGAAAGCTTAAGAAATGCACCACAAAATATTTTCAGACCACAACACTTAATTCCAAAGTTTACCTAGTCGAAATTATAAGGTTCCAGAATCTGTCCTCCCCAAACAGAGAGCAGTCAATTCTGGACTGTCACTTAAAACAGCCATAACTCCTAAACTACTAAGCCAAATGCTCCCAAATTTTGACACAAGCTAGTTTATCAAGTTTACTACAACTTTGGTATATACCAGTTTTCCAGCAACCACTTTTATTAAGGGTCAAACCCAAAGATACTACCAGCTGTCCAGAAAACCTAGAATTGCAAAGATTAAATAATTATTTATGTGGCAAACATTCTCTAAGACCAAAATAATACTACTACAAGTTCACAAAGGTCACAAAAAACACCAGAAAGTAAGGTGTGCCCACCTAGAATATTTATTTACACCCCTTTCTTAATTTACTTAATTAATTAAGTGGAATTTCAAACATATATGTAAACTGCTCCTCAAATTCTACAAAAATTACAGGAGACTCTTTGACCCAAAAAGAGGCTACTGTTAAACTTTGAACTAAATTTATTCAAAGGAACTTCCTACTCAAAATTCACAAGCCAAAAAGGCTGATTTTTGTATAAATAACAAAGTATAGTAAAAAGTGTCAAACAACAGATTTCCTAATTTTCTTAGACACTCTAGGGTACCAATACCTTCTCCAAAAATTTATATGAACATTGCACATGTAGAAAAATTACAAAAATTCATTTAAGTATTTCCTAAAATAACAAGATAGCATTATAACTTGAATAATACTTAAGAACTACTACCCAAATTTTTACCAGAGCTAGAGCAAGTATAAATTAGTCTACCCACCAAATTTCATAATTTTTGGAATAATAAAACTTAAGATATCATTTAAACAAGTTTGCATGTGATTTAAAACACATTTCAAAGACCTATTTAAATATCCTGGAAACCAAACATCACATAACAAATTCATATTTTTCTAAAATACTACACATCATGTAGATCCTAACAAAATTTATCTCATAATTTTAGGGCAAGAAAAACCCTAGATCTACATTTTCCAAAACTTAACCAAAATTGTGACAGAATAAAGAAAATAAATAAATTCCTATTCGCTCTCGGGCCGGCCTGGGAAAGACGCGGCCCACGACTCGCGCGCGCGCTCTGACGAGCGGGCCCCACTTGTCAGCGAGACGAAGGCGGGGGAGGAAAACGGTCGACGGCAAACTCGCCGCCGGCGGCAGCTCCGGTGAGACCAAAGGCACAGACACGTTTGCCTCTTCCAAGCGAACCTAGGGGTGCTACTAATTGGAGCAATTGCTGTGACTATGGGGGATGGCGGCGAGCATGGCAACTCACGGCCGCGGTTTGGCCGGCTCCGGCGACTAGACGGCGGCGCGACCCAAACGGTCGGTCCCATGAGCACCAGTGGCTCAAGGCGGACTCACAAGGCCAGAGAAAGAAAGCTGTGGGGTCCTAGAGGAGCACGGCCACGACGACGGTGGCGCTCCGGCGAGAAACGCCCGAGGCGGACGGTGGCGGAGATGGCAATACGGCCGTACCTTCACACGATTGGCTCAGGTAAAGGATGGAGGAGGTAGAGGGGACTCTGGCGGAGCGGTGGACGGGGTTTGGGTGGCTGTGGCGTGACGGCGAGCTCGCGCGCCCACGGGAAAGGTGCGGCGGCAATGGCGCCTCCGTTTTGCGCCTCGGTGAGCACGGCAAAAGCGAGAGATGAATGGGGATGGCGAGCGCGAGTGAGTGTGAGACGTGGTGTCGGCTCGGTCTTCACCTCTGCGCCTAGACTCACGACGTGGAGACGCTGGCAGAGCACGGGCGCCACGCGGCAGCGCTGTTCTGCCCGGTCGCCATGACACCGCCCCCGTCTGAACTCTAAACCCGACGGCTTCGGTGTCCATCAACCGACTGACGGCCAAAGTTCAACCGATCACCGTTCCCAATCTAGCCAGAGTTAAAGATAAGTGTTAACAGCAACTTTGTAGAGCTATGTGAGGGCAACAAAATTGTCAATTGGAGTTTAGACTGGTTCGGCCTGGATTTGAAACTACAGAGCTCCAAAGTAGTGTACTTGGAAACTGAAACCTAGTTTCAGTCACTAGGCCGACTGAAACCCGATTTTCTAGACACTATATCTCCTAAATCATTTAGAACTAGGTGATGGTCATGTTGACAATGTTGTAGAGCTATGTGTGGACAACAACTTTGTCAATTGGCTCAAGGACTGATCTAGCCTAGTTTGTGAGTAACAAGTTGCCAAAGTGAGGTACAGTGAAACGGTTTTCAGCTTCACACTTAGCCAAAATTTGCTAAGTCCCAAAACAGCCCCTAATACTGACTTGTGGGCCATTTTTGAGCATGTTCTGGTCATTTTCATGAGATGGCCATATTAGAACTTTTGTTCCTTATGAAATTCTCTACAACTTTGCTTAAGGGTGCTCCTCCATGCAAGATTTCTAAGCTAGACTTTTTAATTGGTCAAACCAGATCACTCTAGGGGTCCAACTTAGTCAACCACATTTGGAAGGGCAATTTGGTAATTTTGGTCAACATGAACATTGCTCCACTACTTACCCTAAATGTAATTAAGGTGTTATAAGACCTAATTAGCCACTCTACACATTGGTTGCACAAAATTCGTAGTGTCACTTACTTTGGAACAAGTAATTCAATACTTTCTCCCAATTGTTGCAAGCTCATGTTGCACATGTTGCATGGGTGTGTTGCATAACACTTGCTAATTATGTTACACTAAAGTGGTTGACATGTCTCACAAAGGAAATTGCACATAAGGTACTTGTGTGTTGCACACTACTCACTTCTTACTTCACATGAAATATAAACATATGTGGCAATGTTTCCAAAGCATGTTTCACATATTATAAGCTTATGCATGAAATGAATGATGCTTGCTTATGCTTATGCAAATGCAATGCAATTAAGGAGCTAAACACCTGAGGTGTTACACAGACCTCACTAGGAACCTCTGCAAGTGAAAAGCCAAAAGAGATAATTGACCTGAAGGAAGCAAAGGACCAAGCAAGTAAACGTCAACGCGTGATTGCAGATTGGCCAGAAGATGATGACGAGGAGATCAAGGTGGTCTCTGGTATCATAGCAAGCAGCCGAAGAGAGCGACTTGCTAGAAGACAGGAGCTGACGCAACTGTTGCAAACAACTGAACCACCACCTCATCCACCGCAACCACATGTGCAGGCTATAGGAATCCCAAAGCCAGCTGCCTCTGTTATGAGCGATGTGGCTAAGCCGGTCCCGACCACTGGAGTAGTAGCAGAGAAGGGTGCCGGGCCCGAAAAGACAAAAAAAATCTCGGTTTGCCACCTTTTTCCACGCTATAGACCTGTAAGTCGTAAAAAACTAGCGTAAGTATGACATAATTAGTCAATAGCACCGCCTTTGTAACTTGTTATTGATTTGTATAGCTATGCATCAACCCAAAAGCCAAAAGAACTTTCTGGCAGTGTAACACCTCCACCAACCGATAGTGCCAGCACCGAGCAACAAGTCTAGGAGCATACCAGAGCAGATAGAGTAGTCCCTGAACCACAAGCTCCTTCAACTGCCGATCCTAGTCCACAAGTAGCCCCAAAATACCCAACATAGCCTCAGCCGGCCCCTGAGAAACAAGTCCCAAAATCTACAGAAGTTGGTGGAACCACCGAGGAGCCAACTAGAAGTGCAAAACCAGAAGAAGAGGCTGAGCCTTCAGCCCCAGCCATAAAAGAAATCCTCAGGCATTACAAAGAACAAAGCAGATTTTGCGGCACCCGCTCCTACACTGTGGAGATTCTAGTAGGAGATGAGGTCAGGGCTGTAGAAGCAGTTGGTAAAATATTCCTGGAGGAGGTTAGGTAAGCCTCTCATAACTGTATAAGTTGTTATTGTACAATCCATAAGAACTGCTTTTATGATCCTGTATGCTGTAGACTGTGGCCAAAAAGAACAAACAGCTAAGTGCAAAACAGAAGAAGCTGTAGTAGTAGTTGGAGAGTTATGCGAAGCAAAATATTGATCATGAAGAAAAGATGTGCGCTATCCTCCAACGGCTAGAAGTGGTCAAGAAACAAAAATCGGGTAAGGATTCCTTTTGTTGCTAGGTACTCGAGCTCTGTAGGTGTTGTATTACTATAATGTACATAATCAGAGAATTGTTGTAGGTCTGGACATTGAAGTCAATCGGCTTCGTGAAGAAAATGCTCAGGTAGCTGCTGAGCGTGACTGGTTGACTGAAGAGAAGACCAAATGGCTAGAGACACAGCAGACCATGAAGGAAGAGAAAGCTAAACTAACCAAGGATCTAAAGAGTAAGTATTCCTCAGCATTGTCGTAGAGTTCGTTGAATTTTGCGGTGCTAAATTCTTATCAACATAACACCTTGCAGCTGTGAAGAAAAATGACAAAATGCACCTTGAAAAGATGAAGAAAGATTGCGACGACCTGGAGCTTCAAAACCAGGCTGGTGCAAAAAAGATCAAGGCGTGGTCCTAGAAGTGCAGCAAGCTTATGACGGAGCAAGAAGCCCTGAACGGCAAATGCAAGATGCTCATCAAAGAGCGAGAGACTTGGAAGCATGCCTGCGTAGAGATGGCAAAAGGAATCACACCAGTGCTCGACATCATAGGCCCCGACTCCACCGAAGCTAGAGCGGAGGCACCAAAAATAGGTCTGGTCGAGAAATCCCAAAAAGCCTGGGGATGGCTCCAACAATGGACGAAGGACATCAAGAAGTATGTGGGTGCACATGTACTTAGCTTGGTATGTGCCCACTACCCTTTGTTGGAAATTACTCGCCTAGAAGCCGGGTACCCTAGGGAGGTCGGGGCAGAGCAAGCTGATGAGCTGCGGTCAGAGGAGATGAAGCATGCTGCCGTGATTACAAAGGACATCATCCTGTGCCCAGCTACAGCCCCATCGACTAGAGGGACAATTCAATTATACGTGGGTCAAATACCCGTGCTGCCATCTTTGGCTTCCAGCGAAGCACATCCTGCTCCATCCTCGACCACGCCAAAGGTGGTAGAACTACCAAAGGGTCCACAATAGGAGAAACCTACGGATAGTTCGTAGGAGTAGTTAATTTTCATAAACTTATTGTAAACTCATGCCTATAAAAAGGTGAGCTTGTAATAAGGTAATGAATAGTACAATGTAAAGTTATTTATGTTTTTGTGTGAAATAAGTTAGAATAGCAAAATGTTCTGTTTTTAGTTGTTCAAGCGTAGTCGACGAGAACTAAGTTAGAACAGTGAAATGTTCTGTTTTTAGTTGTTCAAGCGTAGTCGACGAGAACTAAGTTAGAACAGCAAAATGTTTTGTTTTTAGTTGTTCAAGCATAGTCGATGTCATCCTGTACGTCTGTACGGCTTTGGAGAGGCTAGTGATCTGAGTGTAAGGCTGTGATAGCCTGTATACATGTAAGAGTACAATTGATCTGGCCAAAGGGTGTCTGTCAACCACTCAAAACACAGAGGACGGATCTCGTGCACACTATGAGTAAGGTCGAGGACAGAGCTGCTCCGAGAACCTGAAGGGATTGGTGATCGGTGTACTGTTGTTTCAAAAAGGTGTTGTAGTTGCAGGATCAACAATGTAAACAAGTGTAGTCAACTGAATTCAAAAACACACACACACACACACACACACACACACACACACACATATATATATATATATATATATATATATATATATATATATATATATTATATAATTTAAAGTACAGAAAAAGATACATATCTGTAATTGAGAATTAGGGGTAAAAATGCCTAAGCTTGTCAATATGAACGGAGTTAGGCACGTTAGTGCCATCAAATCTTGCAAGTCTATATGTGGTAGGTCGTGTAACAGCCTTGACGATGTATTGCCCTTCCCATGGAGTTGCCAATTTGTGGACACCATCTTGACTAGTCTTCCATTTCAATACCAGGTCACCGACCACAAAGAAACGTTCCTGAACGTTTTTGTTGTAGTACCTTCGTAACACAGCTAAGTACTTGGTCGTGCGTATACAGGAGTCAAGGCACCATTCCTCTACACTATTCACCTCGAACTCACGTTATTCTATAACTTGATCTTCATTGTAGTTCTCGACACGAGGTGACCGGAATTCAATGTCTGCTAGGAGCATAGCCTTAGCGCCATAAACCATGAAATATGGAGAGACACCAGTATTACGACTAGGCTATGTCCGAAGTCCCTAGACTATGGCTGGTAACTCCGTAATCCACCATCTAGGGGCTTTGTCATTCTCTCTGTACATCCTTTTCTTTAATGCATCCAGGATCATTCCATTAGCCCGCTCGACCTGTCCATTAGCTCTGGGATGTGCCACCAAGACGTATTTTACTACAATGCTCCGTTCATCACAGAAGTCCCAAAACGTGTTCTTGGTAAACTGAGTCCCCAGGTCTGTAATGATACTGTTGGGTATACCGAAGCGGTGGATGACCTGGTCGAGGAACTCGACTGCTTTTTCGGAAGATGCCTTGACCAAGGGCATGTACTCTATCCATTTGGAAAATTTATCAATCAGCACGGATACAAACTTAAAGTTACCGGGTGCTGGTTTGAAGGGTCCGATCATATCCAGTCCCTAGCACGCAAAGGGCCAAGAGGCTGGTATGGTCTGGATCTCATGGGCTAGCACGTGAACTCTTTTTGAGAAAAACTAACAATTGGCACAATGTCAGACAAGCTTCTCTGCATCTGCTACGGCGGATGACCAATAAAAACCTACATGGAACGCTTTACTGACCATTGTCTGAGATGCGGCATGGTTACCGCAGGTGCCAGAATGTATTTCTTCCAAAAGTTTAATATCGTCTTCTTGCTCAATGCACTTCATCAATACTTCAGCTTTTGCATTTTTACGCCATAGCTTACCCTCGACAACTAGATACTATTTGTTGCAACGTATAAGGCATTCATTCTCAGTTCGATCAGAATACCCGGTGCCATCTGTTAGATACTGAATGAATGGAACGTGCCAGTCTAATATCATAGTCGAGGTCTAAGATGGTCCGGCGGATGCGAGAGATAATGCCATAGTGGTCGGTGATGAAACCATAGCTACCAGAGGCTTGTCCGGGGGCTTCTCGACCATGGGGTCGCTTCTTGCTTAATTGATGGTTTTAAAAGGTCTTGAATAAAAACATCATGCGGTAATTGAGCTCTAGATGATCCTAACTTTGACAGCGCATCGGCTGCTTGGTTTTTGTCTCGGACCACTTGGGAATATTCAATGGCATAGAATTTGCCTTCAAGCTTCCTAATTTCCTTGCAGTATGCATCCATCTTCTCGCTAGTTGTATCCCAATCCTTGTTGAGCTATTTAATAACTAGGGCTGAGTCGCCGTAAACATAAAGGCGCTTGATACCGAGGTCAACTGCAATGCGTAAACCATGAAAACATGCCTCGTATTCTGTGGCATTGTTAGATGCTGGGAAGTGAATTCTGAGGACGTAGCGCAATTGCTCATTGGTTGGTGATATGAATAATATTCCCGCTCCCGCACCATCAATGGTCAGTGAGCCATCAAAATACATTTTCCAGTAGTCAATGGGTCCTTAAGAGGTCAGGATGCTTAAGTCTATCCACTCGACCATGAAATCGGCCAATGCTTGTGATTTAGTAGTATCGTGGTGTGTAAACTCCAAGTCGAAAGGACATAGCTCCATTGTCCACTTGGCGATGCGCCCGTTTGCATCTTTGTTGCATATAATAGTACCAAGGGGAAACTCAGTTTTGATCACCACGTGGAACCCATCAAAGTAGTGCTTCAACTTTCAGGTTGTAATGAGTATGGCGTAGATCAATTTTTGAATCTGAGTGTACCTAGTTTTGGACTCGTTGAGCACCTCACTGATGAAATAGATTGGGCGCTGAACACCATAAGCATGGCTGGGCTCCTCGCGCTCGACCACGAGGACAGTGGAGACAACTCGATCAATCGTGGCAATGTAGAGTTGAAGGACTTCTCCTGACTTGGGGGCAATAAGGACCGGAGGTGATGCAAGGCACTACTTCAACTGGGTAAATGCATATCTACTTCCTCTAACCACTCAAACTTCTCGCCTGCCTTGAGTAACTTGAAAAAAGGTAAGCCCTTATCACCAAATCGAGATAGAAATTGGCTTAGGGCGGCCATACACCCTGTAAGCTTTTGGACATCCTTGACATTTTCTGGTCTCTTCATATTAAGGAAAGCTTGCACCTTTTCTAGGTTAGGGCATATGTCATCACGACTGACGACATTGCCTAGTAATATACCAAAGGGAACGCCAAAGATGCACTTTTTAGGGTTCAACTTCCATTGATATTGATTGAGCACTGCAAAAGTACGTGTCAGATCATCAATCAAGTAGTGGGAATCCTTGGTTTTGACAACTACGTCGTCTACATAGGCCTCGACCAGTTCATCTTGTATCTCTTTTTCGAGGCACTCTTGTATTGCACGCTGATAAGTAGCTCCGACATTTTTGAGCATGAATGACATGGTCGTGTAGCAGTAGGCGCCGAAAGGTGTAATAAAGGACGTCTTGATCTGATCATCCTTGTTTAGAGCGATCTGGTGATAACTAGAGTAACAGTCGAGAAAAGATAATAGCTCATAGCTGGCCGTGGAGTCCACGACTTCGTCAATGAGAGGTAGGCCAAAGGGGTCTTTAGGGCAGTGCTTGTTGAGATCAGTGTAGTCAATGCACATTCTCCATTCATTATTCTTTTTGCGTACAAGAACCAGATTGGCTAACCAGTCTGGATGATACACCTCTTTGATAAAACCGGCTGCAAGAAGCCATGTAACTTCTACCCTAATAGCCTCCTTTTTGTCCTTCCCGAACTGCCACAGCTTCTACTTGATGGGTTTTTGCCTTGGGGTCAACGTTCAAGGAGTGCTCGATCCAGTCTCGAGATACACCGAGCATGTCCGATGGTTTCCAAGCGAACACGTTTACATTCTCTCTCAAGAACTAGACGAGCGCGTCTTCCTATTTGGGGACAAGGTTTGATCCAATCAGTGTCGTCTTGCTAGAGTCGCCCTTGACCAGCTGGATCTCCTTGTACTCCTTGGACTTGATAGATTTTCGTGGTGCTTCGAGCTCTAGAATTTCTAGCTAGTTTGGAGGAGTCTTCTTGGCCTCCATCATCGTTGCCACCATGCGCAAGGAGAGATCGTGGGCTTCGGCTACGCGAAAATTGTCCTCTTCACAGGTATAGGCAACGACTACATTGCCTCTGAGAGTGAGGACTCCCTTTTCTGTTGGCATCTTAAGCACCAAGTACCTGTAATGAGGTACAGCCATGAATTTGGTGATCGCAGGATGACCAAGGATAGCATGGTAGTACCCTCGAAGTCAGTGACCACAAAGTTGACGTAGTCGGTATGGAAGTGGTCAGCCGTGCCAAACTGCACAGGTAGGGTAATCTATCCGAGAGGCATGGATCTCTGTCCAGGCAGGACCCCCTAGAACTATGCGTCATATGGCTTCAAGTTAGCTTCAGACATGTTCAATGCTGAAAGGCTATTTTTGAACAGGATGTCGATGGAACTGCCGCCGTCAATGAGCACCATGTCAAATTGCACTTTATTGATACAAGGGCTGAGGACAAGAGCAAAACGACCTAGGTCAGGGATGGTGGCACATTGATCCGCCCTGCTGAAATTGATTTTGCGGTGTGACCAGCGGGGAGTCTTGGGTCCACGTTGAGGTCGTCTACCTTGGCCACGTTTAAGCAAGCGCGGGCGAGTAGCTTCCGCTCGTATTTACTTTCAACAGACACCTTACCCCCGACAATGGTTGCGACATGCCTCACAAGCTCCTGATACTGGTGTTTGGGGTTCTTGTCAGGATCGTCCTCGTCATCGTCCCTGCGGTTATGCTGGTCTGTCGTGTCGTTAGGCTTGTTGGCATTTTCTAAAGCCTGTTTGTGGCGGTAGATTTCCTTGAGGAACTTGCAAATTTCCAACGTGTGGTTGGACTTAGGATGGGCTGGGCAAGGCCCCTTCAAGGCTTTAGCATAGTCTTCTTCATAATTGCGACACCCCCAAATTTCTTCACAACGTTGACCTTATCGTCGTCATCGTGAGCACGCTTGCCCTTGAAGTTGTCACGACGATCACCATGCTAGTTTCTATTTTCATGCCGATCACGATTGTTATTGCGGTGGTCCCCGATGTTGCCATGACCTCTAAAGTCGTCACAGTGACGGTTGTCGCGGTAGTCATTGCGTCGTGGAGAGTACGGTGCTTTGTCGGTGCCCTCGTTTAGCAACTTCTTGGCGTCGTCAACATCCACATACTTCTTAGCGGTGGTAAGGAGGTTGACCATCGTTAAGGGCCATTTACAAAGGAGTTTATCCCTGAGATCATTATGGTAGCGCAGACCAGTAATGAAGGCTTCAATGGCCTCATTGTCAGTGATCCTGGGAATCCTGATGAGCATATCCGAGAATCGTCGGATGTATTCGCGCAATGGTTCGTCCCTAGCATCGCGGATGCACTGCATATCATACTTGTTGCCTGGCTATTCACAGGTGGCAATTAAGTTTTCGACGAAAGCCTGACGCAAAGCTTACCAGGAGTCAAATTGGTTCTTAGGGAGAATGACAAGCCATTGGCGCCCCACTGAGTCGACCACCATGGGAAAGTAATTAGCCATGACGTGCTTGTCACCCATAGCAGATCTGCAAGCGGTCTCGTAAAGTTGGACCCATAGCTCAGGATTAACCTTGTCGTTGTATTGGTTAAGCTTTTCGAGCTTAAAACCTCTAGGCCAGATGACTTGTCGTAGGTGGTTGGTGAACTGCTTGGGACCCGAGGGACCATGAACCATATCATACTCCATGCGTCGACTAGTTTCATGGGAAGCACGATCTCGAGCTCTTTGTTCAATGCGAGGACATAGGTCATGGTTCTTGAGGTCACGACGAAGATCATGATTGCCATCGTGGCAATCTCGTTCGTCACCGTGTTGTTGCCCCCGACGACGGTGGTCCCGGTGGTCATTGTGCCGGTTATCGCTGCATTAGTCGTCATCGTTGTTATTGTGGCGGTGGTCGAGCTAGCGATTATCGTTGCGGGGAGGGTTCCCATGATTGTCGTCATTGCCCCATTCAGCCCCTGGATTGACGCCAGGAGCCATGTGATCATCGTTGCCTACGTGGTGGTCTAGGTCGGAGGGTGCTCGTAAGCCACATTGACCAGACCTGAAGGTACGACTAGAGTGCTGGCAGGTCCTGCTAGTCGCGCCAGACGCCGATGGGCCTACGACACGTTCATTAGTCTGAACCATGGCCGCCTAGAGATAAGCATGTAGATCCTCCCGGATGTTTTGGATTTCTAGGGTATCTAGTAGCCACTTCAGGCTCTCAATGGCAACAGCCACGTTGGCGCTGGGAGTCTTGAATACTGGTATGTTCCCCACCATGTCGAAAGCGTCATTGAGGTTGCGCCCTTGCAACCGGTTATGCCTAGCCGCAACGTCAGCCTCTTGCTGGTCGTGGTCTGCTTGCTGTTGTGCTAGGCGCGCATCTTCATCTATGCGACGTTGAGCTCGGTCAGCATTGTGCTGTTGTCGCTCTCATTGCTGTTGATCAGTCTTGCCCCCGGCAGGTGGGTCTTCATCTTGGCTAACCACATTGATCATGGTGCCACGCCTTGGAGGGAAAGCCAGGATTCGGGGAAAGCCCGGAGGATGTAACATCTCTTCATCACTGCAACTCACATGGTTTAATATCATGGTTTGAGTATTTTCATCGTAGTGCTCAATCCGAGGCTCAAACGGCTATCTATTTGGGTGGTATGAATTGAAACTTGATCAGAACCCACCATATTGATGAAGTTGAGTTGTTGAAGTCGAGGCCAAGCATAGCATCCTTTAGGAGTTGAAGTGACCACTAGATCTGTACCCAACTGTTGAAAACGGGTGGCTCGAGCAGGTCGAGTAGATCTGTTGTAGCCGTTCGAGTTCTGTCCGGTAAATTGCTCTTGGAGCAAATCGACCAGGGACAGGGTAAGCGAGAGTTTTCCACCGAGCTGGTCGATGGAGTCGATCAAATAGGTGGAGTTGAGTTTCCTCCCCTGGTAGCGAGGGAGGAGTCAATGAGATGCCGACGTAGTCGATGAGGGCACTGGTGCAAGCGAAGCTGGATCCATCGTAGTCGTAGTAGACGCCGGTGTCGGGGAAGTAGTTGATGCAGATCGGATCTGCACCTCCTCCATGGCTACGATGACTAAGTTGTTGGAGCCGGTGGTCCAGGTGATCTAACCGATCATGAACATGAGGCCTGCCGCTGTGGCCATGGAGTCAGGGGAGATGACCATCTCACACGCCTGAAAAGCAGTACACACCCCCTACCTGGCGCGCTACTATCGACAAAACCTGGTCGGTAGTCTACCGAGGGGTATGCCCAAGGTAGTAGATTGTCGGCAGACAGGTGTGCAAGCCACGAACGAGATGGTGATGTAGAACAACACGCGGGTTTACCTGGTTTAGGCCACCGTGTGGGCATAATACCTTACGTCCTGCTCTGCTTTGTTATTGCTATCTTGAACAATGTATTACAAGCTAGATTTCCCTAGAATATGTTTTTGAGGGGGTCCCCTGCCCTCCTTATATAGTCCGGGAGGCAGGGTTACAGATCTGGAAACTAATCCTAGCCGGTTACAATTGCCATATAGAGCCGGATAAGGATTCCTAGTCTAACCGACCAAGACCTTGCTTGATTCCCAAGTCCAGTTTGATGCCTTGCGCGAGACTCCATCCCGTTGATCTGGATCGCGCGTCGTCATGTAATGGGCCGGACCATTTGGTTTGGGCCTGCCCATGTCTAGCCATAAGGGTATAGGGGTTTATACCCCCACATGCACCAACACTAACACTGTCTCGAAATGGACCAAACAAGATTCCACATAACCCACATCACCTAGGAGATGCATATGGTGCATCCGAGCCGATTTCTGAGCCAATGGTACGTTCGACGCAAACCATGCACCTATCTTGCGTCAAGATCAGCACTATCATGCAATAGACTGAAATGAGCTTCCACTTGACCCTCATAATCTAGGAGTACCATCGGGTGCATCCAAAATGATTTCTGAGCTTATGTTACGTTTGGCGCAAAGCATTCACCTATCTTGCACTGACACTAACACTGTCTCCAAAAGGGCCAAACCAAGATTCCACATGACCCACGTCACCTAGAAGTTCCATCTGGTGCGTCAAGAAGGGTTTTCGAGGCCATGGTATGTTTTGGCCAAACCATGCACCTTATTGTGTCAAGATTAGCACTATCTCTAAACGGACCGAAATGAGCTTCCACTTGAGCCTCGTAACCTAGGAGTGCCATCGCGTGCATCCAAAATGATTTCAGAGCATATGGTATGTTTGGCGCAAACCATTCACCTATCTTGCACTGATGCTAATAGTATCTCTAAACGGACCAAACTGAGATTCCAGATGACCCACGTCACCTAGGAGTTCCATCCGCTGCGTCCATAATGGTTTCTGAGGCCATACGTTTGGCCTAAACTTTGCACGTATCTTGCGTCAAGATTAGAACTATCTCCAAACAGACTCAAATGAGCTTCCACTTGGGCCTCGCAACCTAGGGGTGCCACCGGGTGCATACAAAATTATTTATGAGCCTATGTTATGTTTGGCACAAACCATGCACCTATCTTGCACTAACACTAATATTGTCTCTAGACGGACCAAACGAGATTACACATGGCCCACGTCACCTAGGAGTTCCATCAGGTGCATCCAAAATAATTTGTGAACCTGTGGTATGTTTAGTGCAAACCGTGCACCTATCTTGCATTAAGATTAGCACTATCTCCAAATGGACTGAATTAAATTTCCAATTGAGCCTCGTCACCTCAGAGTACCATCGGGTGCGTCCAAAAGGATTTCTGAGGCTATGTTTTGTTTGGCGCGAACTGTGCACGTATCTTGCACAAACACTAACACTGTCTTCAAATGGACCAAACGAGATTCCACATGACCGATGTCACCTAGGAGTTGCATCTAGGGTGTCCAAAATGATTTCCAAGCCTATGGTATGTTCAGCACAAACCATGCACCTATCTTGCGTCAAGGTAAACACTATCTAAAAATGGCCTAAAATGAGCTTCCACTTGAGCCTCGCAACCTAGGAGTGCCATCGGGTGCGTCCAAAATGATTTTTGAGCTTGTGTTATGTTTGGCGCAAACCGTGCACCTATCTTGCACCGACACCAAAACTGTTGGAGGAGATACACAAACTGTTGGAGGCTAGATTCATCAAGGAGGTTCATCATCCCGAGTGACTAGCTAATCCTGTATTAGTTAGGAAAAAGAGTGGGAAATGGAGGATGTGTGTAGACTATACCGGCTTAAATAAAGCATGTCCAAAAGTTCCCTTTCCTTTGCCACGCATTGACCAAATCGTTGATTCCACTGTGGGATGTGAAACTCTCTCATTCTTAGATGCATACTCCGGCCACCACCAAATCAAAATGAAGGAGTCCGACCAGCTTGCGACTTCATTCATCACCCCATTCGGCATGTATTGCTACGTTACGATGCCCTTCGGTCTCCAGAACGCGGGGGCTACGTACCAGCGATGCATGCAGCACGTTTTTAGAAAGCACATCGGGTCGACCGTCGAGGCTTATGTCGACGACATCGTTGTCAAAACCAAACAAGCCGATGATCTGGTCAACGACCTCGACGTTGCGTTCAAATGCCTCCGGGCAAAAAACATCAGACTCAATCCAGAGAAATGCGTCTTTGGCGTCCCACGAGGTATGCTTTTAGGGTTCATCGTGTCTAAACGTGGCATCGAGGCCAACCCTGAAAAAATCTCTGCAATAACCAAGATGGGCCCCATCCGAGATCTGAAGGGCGTACAGAGGGTCACAGGTTGCTTGGCGGCACTCAGCCATTTCATTCTGCGCCTCGGCGAAAAAGCACTCCCTCTGTACCGTCTCTTGAGGCTGAAGAGGCTCTCACAAAACTCAAGGCCACACTTTCTAACCCACCAATCCTCGTCCCTCCAACCCCAGGGGAAGCACTCCTACTCTATGTCACCGCGACATCACAAGTAGTCAGTGCTGCCCTGGTTGTCGAACGGGCCGAGGAGGCACATGCCTTGCTCGTCTAGAGGCCGGTCTATTTCATTAGCGAGGTCCTCTCAGAAACCAAGATTCGATACCCACAGATCTAGAAACTACTATATGCCGTCATCCTGACACGGCGCAAGCTCTGACACTACTTCGAGGGTCACCCGATTACTGTGTTTCTTCTTTCCCCTTGGGAGAGATAGCCCAGAACCGGGAAGCCTCGGGTAGGGTTGCCAAATGGGCAGTCAAACTCATGGGCGAGACCTTGTTCTATGCGCCGCGAAAAGCTATCAAGTCACAGGTATTAGCAGATTTCCTGGCTGAGTGGACCGACACCCAACTCCCCCCTGCACAGCTTCAGGCGGAGCTATGGACCATGTACTTCGATGGGTCATTGATGAAAATGGGAGCAGGCGCGGGCTTGCTCTTCGTCTCACCCCTCGGGGTTCACATGCGCTACATCATCTGGCTTCATTTTCCTGTGTCTAACAATGTCGCCGAATACGAGGCGCTCGTCACGGGGTTAAGAATCGCTGTCGAGCTCGGGGTCCGACACCTTGACGTTCGAGGCGACTCCCAACTCGTGATCGATCAGGTCATGAAGAGCTTGAGCTACCGTGACCCCAAGATGGAAGCCTACTGCCAAGAAGTACGGCGCCTCGAGGACAAGTTTCATGGCCTCAAGCTCAACCACATCGCACGCAGGTATAATGAGGCCGCCGATGAACTGGCGAAAATCGCGTCCAGTCGAGCTACGGTTCCATCGGACATTTTCACAAAAGACCTTCAGCAGCCATCCGTCGACCTCAGGCCAAACGGAGGGGTTGACGGGACATCACTCGACCCTCCACCTGAGGCAGAAGCCCCCTCGACCAGGGCTGAAGCCATGCAGGTGGAAGACTCGACCCCACCGTCTGACCTCGAGCCTGACTGGCGCGTACCGTACCTCGACTACCTCGTCCGAGGGGACCTCCCCTCGGATAAGACTAAGGCTCAACGGATCGCACGCCAGGCCAAAACCTTTGTAATCATGGGCGACAGCAGAGAGCTCACCGCCGTAGCCCTACTGGTATCCTCCAACAATGCATCACAAATGAGCAAGGCAGGAACCTGCTCAGCGATCTCCACTCGGGGGCTTGCGGTTACCACGCAGCACCTTGAACCCTCGTCAGAAATGCCTTTCGACAAGGATTCTATTGGCCGACCACGATCTCCGACGCTGTCAAGCTAGTACGCTCCTGCAAGGGTTGTTAGTACTATGCAAGACGAACCCATCTCCCGGCACATGCCCTGCAAACTATCCCTATCACATGGCCGTTAGCCGTTTGGGGGCTCGACCTTGTCGGACCATTGAAAAGGACAACTAGCGGCTTCACCCACTTGCTCGTCGCAATCGACAAATTCTCCAAGTGGATCGAGGCCCGCCCTATCAACAGCATCAGGTCCGAGCAAGCTGTGCTCTTCTTCACCAACATTATTCATCGCTTTGGGGTCCCCAACTGTATCATCACAGACAATGGCACCCAGTTCACTGGCAAAAAGTTTTTGGATTTCTGCGACAGCCACCACATCCGGGTGCTCTAGTCAGTCGTGGCCCATCCAAAAACAAACGGTCAGGTCGAACGTGCCAATGGCATGGTCCTACAAGGCCTGAAGCCCAGAATCTTTGACAAACTAAATAAACAGGGCAAAAGATGGGCTGCCGAGCTACCCTCGGTCCTATGGAGCCTAAGAACAACGCCGAGTCGAGCCACGGGGTTCACTCCGTTCTTCCTAGTCTACGGGTCTGAGGCTGTGCTCCCAACTGATATAGAATACGGATCCCCAAGGTTGAAGGCCTACAACGAAAGAAATAACGACGCCAGGTACCAGCAGGGTCTCTGACGCTACCACGACAGACACGTCCGCAAGCGTGACCTCAACATCGGCGACTTGGTGCTACGGCAGAACCAGAACACCAAGGGACAACACAAACTCACGCCAGCATGGGAAGGGCCGTACATCATCGCAGAAGTACTAAAGCCAGGCACCTACAAGCTATCCAACAAGAAGGGCGAAATCCTCACCAACGCTTGGAACATTGAACAGCTACGTCGCTTCTTTCCTTAAAAAGCCTCGAGGCTCTGTAATTTCTTTTTCGTCAATAAAGAATACAACGATGTTCAAACTTTCATTTCACAATGAGGAAGGATTGACTCTGCACTCCCAGAATCGACCCTCCCTCAGGGGCTACAAGGGGGGAACCCCCCAGTCCCCAAAAAAACTTATGCTCTTTTTTAAATTTAAGAACCGCTTCTTAGATCGACTTTGCTGCAAGAGCACCCTAAGGTTCGAAAGGGCCCTCGAGTCAGGAGTATCACCTACGCCTCCGAGGCTACGGTACCTCCACTCACCCCTTGCACCTTTTAGAGGTGCGACTTCATGCTAGGGAGATCTAAATAACGGTTCCTAACTTTGAAAAAGAACATACCCCCTATCGCTTAGATCAGGCTCTCACACGATTTACAAGGCCACAACATCACCCTGAAGCTCGAGGGCAGTTGAGCCATGAGATCACTTATGCCCCCGAGGCTATGGTACCTCCACTCGCTCCCTTACGCCAAAGGATGCAACTGCGTGCTAAGTAAATCACGCGAGAACACGATCCAAGCGATAAAGGGAAGAAAAGCTCGAATAAAACTAAATTAACCATGAACCGGTTTATGTTTCGAGTTTTTAGGGCCTTTGAGGCCACCATGACCAAAATTCAAAATACTAACTTATTACATGGGCCTTCATGCCCAGATTTGGCTCACAGGCCCTCATCGTCAGTAGGCGGAACCACCTCGGCTTCAAAAAGCGAGGCTAGACGGCTTCTAGGCTCTTCCGTGGCTTCAATCAGCTCCACGCAGGCATCCTCATTCTCCTCGTCCGTCTGATCAGGGTCTATGATGAAGCCCTCAGCGATGAGCTTCATGTCGAACACAAACCCTAAATGGACGACGGCCAGGGCCCTCTTTACGCCATGATGGAGGTCGTCCCGTATCTTCTCCCGGGCAAGGCGGCCCAGCGCCACCATCCGATGGACGAAGGAGTTCCTCAGAACATCTTCCCTGGTGTCAGCATCGGGCTCGACCCCTAGACCGTCACACACGGTGGTAATCGCGCCCTGGAGCAGCTGGGTCCTCCGGATCTCGGCTTCAAGGAGGCTCTAGAAGGAGTTGGCAGAAGATTGGGCCTCTCGATTCTCCCTCTCCAGCTCTGAAACATGACAAACAAATTAACACCCAATGCGAGGCCCTCAATGTCGTGGCCGTAACAATCACACTTACCCTCGATATGGGTCTGTAGGCCTACGACCTCATCGCGAAGCCCCCCGCATGTTCGCTCGAGCCCTAGGAGGGCGCTATCCTTGTTACTGATGGTCGCCTTTAGCGCCTCGATCTCTTGCCGAGCAGCCTCGAGAGCTGCGTCCTTCTCTTGGACGGCTCCCTTTAGCATTGTGACCTTGTCCTTCAGAGCATCAGAACGAGTGGTGGCCTGCTCGACCTCGACGTTAAGGGCGTCGCGCTGACGGCTAACCCGGGAGACATCCTCCTCGAGCTCCTTCACCCGTCCCGATAGGGGCTCGAGATCTCTGCGGGCCTAGGCAGCCTCCTCCCAAGCCTTGTCCATGTCAGTACGCATCACGGCTTCGGCCGCCCAAGCCTGCATCGCCTCCTCTTTCACCACCGCGTACGCGACGTGCAGCTCAGCCATTTCAGCGTTCCGATCGGAAAGCCGTTTCTGGGCCTCCTCGACCAGGACCCATTGCTGAGACAGCGCGACCCACATGCCACTCTCATCCCGGATGAAGAGTGACTTGCAGCGGGAGTACTCCTTCAGCTCCTGAACGCAATCCGAAAAAACTGAAAAGGTTAAAAAGCCGAGGGAAAAAGACACCAAGAAAACCACGGAAAGACGATGGGTCGATCATACCTCGGTGGCATCCCACGTACTCCGCACGGCCTCGGACGCCACTCCGAGCAACCGATCAAGGTGTTGGCGGACGCCCTCGAGGTACTCCTATCGGTGCACTTCGTCTTTGTCATCCAGGACGAAGACGGGCTCAGCGTCAGGGTTCGCGGCATCCCTGAACTGGAGGGACGCCCCCCACCTCGGTATCTCCGCCTCTGCCCGCGCTATCGCCAGTGCGGCGATGTCGGGCCATGACGACGATGACCCAGCCGGGGCGTCTCCTGGTCCCGCGAAAGGACTGGCCTCGCCCGTAGTTCCCGCCTCTCCAATGGCCGTCGAGGCACCGGCCTGATCTACGGCCTCGCCCCCCTCGACCACCATCACTTGTTTCCCTTTGTCCAGGGGGGTGTCGTCGAGGGTAAGGTCAACGGTCATGGGTGCCCATCCTCCTAGGGGAACTGACCCCTCAACTGCCGGCGCCTCCGGAGCCGGCGCCTCAACCGACGACGGCTCCGCTACCCACGCCTCGACCGTCGGTGCCCCTGAAGCTGGCGCCTCTTCTTCTGGTGCTCCGGTCAGGGGCTCGACCGCCCCGCCCTCCACCGTACCCGCTCGCTACGCCGACGGGTCTTGCTGCGGCCGTGACCCCCTCGCCGAGGCCGCCTCCTGACCCTATGCCGACGCGACCTCCTCCATGGTCACGTCAACACCCACCCGCTCCGCGCCGCGGACGGGTGCCTCGCCCGTCACGACCTCGACGGCGGCCTCGGCCGTCGCCGATGACCTGGGCCCCGCCTCGACGGCACCGGGCGCCACCACCTCCACCGGTTCAGACCCCTCCACGGTAGGATGAGGGCCAGCAACCGCCGTGGCATCCACTGCCCCCTACCGTTGTCGCAGGCACCCCTTCGCGGCCTCGACCTACCGGACCCAGGCCGCATCCTGCTCCGGCGTCCGTTTAAGGACAACAGCGCTGGCCCGCAGTGATTTCACGGGGGTAAGCCCCATCGGCTCTGCCTTCCGCTTTAACCTGCAAAGTGAGAAGAAGTGTCAGCCAACGGACCCCGAGAAAGGCAGAACAATCGAGCATAGACGCTTACCCAGAAATTGGCACCAAGGGCCTCGACCCCGTGCGACCCGAGCCCCCCGGGGCGGCCGATTGTGGCCTCGTAGCGGCCTCACCCGTAGTTTGGACACTCCTTGGGGCCCCGACCGACGCAACGCCTAGCGCCCTCTGTGCCTCCGAGGCCAGCTGGCCTCGGGTTCTCACGCCTACCGACGCCGCCACCGATGACGACGCCGGTACCGCCGTCCCAGCCCGTGCCCGATCTTACGGGACCTGGGCTGGTGCGGGCGTCCCTGTTAACCCCTCTTTCTGGGTCCGGGGTAAAGCGGCCCCTCCCGTCGAGGGGCCCGTCTCCTTCTCTGTCTTCTCCTCCTCCTCAGGCGCCTCGACCATGACGACCGAGGAGGACGCCCCCCTGATGGGCTCCAGTAGGGGGCGAATATCTGGAAGGCCCCCTAGTCTGGTCGCGGTCTCATACCGCGACAGGGCGTCATCGTCTTCGCCGCTGCTGTTGTCGTCCTCCCCCAAGATCGTCTCAGAAGGCGACGGTGCCAGGGGGACCCCGTCGATGGTCTGCTGGCGCCAGAGCCTCTTCAACACCTCCGCCTCTTTGGCCTTGCGGATTGCCCGCTTCTTGGCCGTCTCCTTGGTTTGCTTCTTCTTGGAGGCATGCTGGCGTCGAGACTCCCGGGCGGGCCGGTCCTCTAGGACTGGCGGACGTGTTTCCCACAGCGCCGACAAATCCTACGCGCCGGCCTCGACCAAATCAGCGAAATCCAAAAATAAACAAAATTAACAAACATACTAGCCCTAAGATATGTACCACGGGCTCGAACCCTTCGGTAGGTCTTATAGGGACTCGGTTGGCCTTCTCCACCTTGAAGTTCCCAACCATCCGGCGCGCTCGCCGGAGGACCTCCTCGAGGGCAAGGGATTCATGGGACATCGGGGTCCCCTCCAGAGATGCCTCCAGAGTCATCTGGTCGAGGCGGAGATGACGCCGGCACAGCGGCATCACTCTACGGCGATGGAAGGCCGCGGCCACCGCCACAGCCGTCAAGCCCCGAAGGCGAAGCTGCTGCAGCGCCACCAGCAGCGGGTCTAGGCGCGGCTTCTTGGCTTCCGGCACTCCGTACGTCCAGCGATCCTCTCGAGCGGTCAGCACGCAGCCGATGTACCTCGGCAACTGATTTTCATCGTTGTGGAGGTAGAACCAACCCTCGTGCCACCCGCTGTTTGAAGAGATGAGGCGAGCCGAGATGTACAGATCCGCCCAGCTCGACCTCACCTGCAGGACGTAGCTCCCTACTTGAGCCGCGCACAGGACGCCCTTCTCCCCCGCCTTCTTGGCGAAGAGCTCGGCCTTGAAAAGGTGAAGCCACAGGTTCCACTGCGGCTCCACCCCAAGGTAGCCCTCACAAACTGCCGCGAAGATGGCGGCCTACACGATGGTGTTGGGGGCAAGGTGGTGAAGCTCCACCCGGTAGTAGTGGAGGAGCGCGCACATGAAGACGGATGCCAGCACGCCAAACCCCCGCTCGTGGAAGCAGACAAAGCTCACCACGTACCCTTCAAGGGGCGCCGGCTCCCGGTGGCCAAGAGGCGGCGTGATCCACTCCGGTTGCAACCTGCTCGTCCTTGGCCGCAGCAGCCCGTCCTCGACCAACTCTTCCAACCTCCTCTCCGTCACCGAGGAGGCGGCCCAGTCGTCGCCAGGGAGGATCTGGCTCTTTCCTGCCATTGGTGCTGTCGGAAGGGGGGTGGATGGAGAGGATGCGGTGGCGGCAGCGTCGCGGGCAGAGAGCGTGATAAGGCAAGGGTTGTCTAAGGCAGAAGATTGTAGGGGCGCAAGGAACCGGTGGGGAACGCAGACCCCTAGGCCTTGATTTTATATGCCCAGGCGGAAGCCCAACGGCCACGCGAAAAGGTAGGAACAGTTTCCCGCATTAAACGCGCCCACCTAACCGTTTCCTTACATCTCACAGGAATTGGGCACGTGGCCGTCCCCTAAGTCGTAACCGTACGCCACGTCGCCCACTACCGTGCCGATCTCGCCTCCCCTCCTAAAAAGACGCGCCCGGCTAATGGGCGGGGGAGGGATCCGCGGACGGATATTCCCAGATACCTGGGAAACGGGCCCCGCGCCCAGTATGAGCCTCGAGGGAGCGGAAGCTGGCCCTCGACCAGGGTTCGATAGCTGCCCTCGAGCAACAGAGTTAGGGATGACCAGGGGTGCGCCCGTACATGGCTAGGGCTCGAGCCACGCTCTCGAGGCACCCTAGGACGTATTCGAGGCTAAAGGAGGAGGTCCACGTAGGAATCCCCTCAGGGGAGGCACCGAGCCCTTGAATCCTGTCGCAGGGAATCGAGATCCACACGACCACTTCTTGGCATCTTTGAGAGCACCTCCGAGCCACTAGCCAACCCCTAACGACTAGGGCACGGGCTCTCACTCAAATTTCCCCGTTAGCAGATCACCGGAGGCCATCGGAACTCGCCCAAACGAGGGTAGTACGACGTTCTCCACCCCTCCTTTTTTTGGAAAAGGAGCGTGAGGGACGAAAAGTAAAAGACGGTCTAGACTCTGATCGACCTCGCGCGCGCGAGTCTCGGGGGCTCGACCGCAGAAACCTAAACCTTGAGGGATCGAAAGCTGGCCCTCGACCAGGGTTCGATAGCTGCCCTCGAGTAATAGAGTTAGGGACGACCAGGGGTGCGCCCATACATGGCCAGGGCTCGAGCCACGCTCTCGAGGCACCCCAGGATGTATTCGAGGCCAAAGGAGGAGGTCCACGTAGGAATCCCCTCGGGGGAGGCACCGAGCCCTCGAATCCTATCGCAGAGAATCGAGATCCACATGACCACTTCTTGGCATCTTTGAGAGCGCCTCCGGGCCACTAGCCGACCCCTAACGACTGGGGCACGGGCTCTCACTCGAATTCCCCCATTAGTAGCTCACCGGAGATCGTCGGAACTCGCCCAAACGAGGGTAGTACGGCATTCCCCACCCCTCCTCCTCCTTCCTGAAGGAGGAGCGTGAGGGTCGCACAGCAAAAGATGGCCAGGACTCTGATCGACCTCGTGCGCGTGAGGCTTGGGGGCTTGACCGCAACGAATTATTACCCAATAAAATGAATACAAGACCTCGGAGGAGTCTCAACACTCCACCGAGGCCTCGGGGGCTACACCCGGCGGGTGCGCTCGCGCGCCCCCACCGGAAAAAATCATGACGCTACAACTCTAGTTCAAACAAACCTCTGGGAGAGTGATCACACACTCACCCAAAGGCTCGGGGGCTACTGTCAGTACCAACAGTACGGGGGTACCCACATCCATCGCTAACAAAAAACTAAAATGACTGAAATCGCAATAGAAGGCAGCCCGCCTCGACCGCGTATCCAGTCTGCCTCGTACGAGGCTCGCTCGACGGGGCACCTCGACCGTGCTCCAGCTCTGACTCGTACGAGGCTCGCTCGATGGGGTGCCTAGACCGCGCCCCATCCCGTACCGCAAGGTACCTCGACGGCGCTCCGACCCGCGCGAAGCTCGTCCACCCACTAGGAAAAATTCCGACTCGCGTGAGCCCGGGTTGAGCGCCTCGACTCCTTCTTTTTACCTACCCCAGGACAAAAGCCATAGCATTTAATGCGGTTACCTACTACCACATATCGGCATGGCTGCGACCAGGATCGACGTGGGAACAATGCCCGTGTCAGATCTCACTATTTTACTACCCATCCCATGATGGGAGGTGAAAACCGTCACTGTACCCACCTTACCGCGCACTGTTTACCATCGATCACCCTCGAGGGAGGATAAGACAAGGCCCGTTCTTCGCAATCTCGGGGATTCGGCCTTATCCATCCGGTCTCGACCCGGCCTCGACCCAACCTCGACGCTCGGCATAGTTCAACGACAAGGGAAGGACGGTGTGGCACGGTGCTCCGAGTCATTTCACTGTCTCATCTCCCACGACGCCATGGTGTCCAAGGATGGCCGGCCATTCCTAGAGCATGTCGCTACGGTCAGCTCAACAGGAATCGACAAAACATCACCTCAAGGCTCCCCGTCGTCTTGGCCTCCTCTCGCCCTATAAAAGGGCAGGCCAAGGTTCTACAACAGGGAGGGACAACGAAGAAACACAAGAGACAACAGGCAAGACGCCAGATAGAGATCGATATCTTAAGCAATCACCCTTGTCCTCTTTTTCCTTCAGACTTGGGCTCGACGCCCTCTCTCGCATGCTTGTAACCCCTACACGAGCACTTCGGTGCAAGGAAATACAAACTTCTCCCCTCCCCGCTGGATGTAGGGCCTTCTCTTATCCGAACCAGGATAAACCCCCATGTGTTCTCCTTGCATCACCATCCAGGAAAGAGACACGCAGCATTTACTTGTTGGTTTAGGACCCCCTCGGGTCCGAACACCAACACCTATCATCTATATTAGAACCTGTACTAGAGCACTCACTTTATTAGGAGCAAACAATATTAACCATAGCAGGTATAATTGGGGCAACCTTTTCATCGTTATCCAATTAACCATCCGTTCAATTTAATGGAATCTACATTGCCACTGCTCAAGTCAAGTGCTCACTAACCGGGAGTGACGGTGATTCGAATCGAATTCCTATCCAGCTAGAGGGGTATTTCTAACACCCACCACGTAGGCCCCTGCCAGGGTCACACAAGCCACCTTTCGTACGATTCAGGAGTCACAGGTTTGAATGATGCCACATCCCCAAGGGCAACACTCTACCATGTGCTAGGGACTCTAACCCCCCTTGGTCTCACGCCAATGTCCCCAAGCACAACGTTTTCTCTCCTCCAAGATGTGACCTACCATTTGACTCTCGGCCTGAACCGAATTACTCGGCTTCGCGGTCGGAACCACTTATCCGGTCAACTAAGTGTTAGACTGTGTTCAACATGACTCAAGGATGTACAGCGAATTGGTCCTTAAATGACTTAGACGGGGATAGATTCACACCCAAGACCTTCGTGCCTTGTCGCTTCACTATCATCATCCCGCCCGGTCTCATTTCATTTTATTAACACATGGTTCCATTCCACGATAGCACATATAGCCAACCGTGCCATATATGAATATCCTTACATCTCGCAGGTGACAGGAAATCACCTGACTTCTACCGCTTAAAGCAGGGCTAAGCATCTACTTGATCCTAATCTATGTAGGATTCAAGGATTCATATATCTAGATAAGGAATGATATAATGCAGCAAGGGTTTCCAACAAACTCCTACCACTTAATGCAACAATACTTATAACATATGTAGAATTAATTGCTTTGAAGGTAGGAGGCTTATAATGCTCCGGGGCTTGCCTGGGATCCGACTCAAGTTAGAGTATGTCAGATAAAACCCGCTTGGCGAGCATCCTCCAATCTATCACTTGTCTGATCCTTCTATCTTTGGGATGGATCCACCAACTCCGTCTTTGGATTTGGCTCCACCTTAGGTCCTTCACGTGCTTCAGCTAACGTACCTAAATGAGGTGCAACAATGCATATGTATGAATGCATAGAAGTGCCATAAACAAAGTAATCAAGTAAGCATACCAAAGTTCATGTAAGCACCTAGAGCTAATAAACTTAATCCTCATTAAGGCATAACAAAGAAGAGGGAAAGCACATCAATCAAGAAACAAGTCTCACAATATTACAGGGTACTAACCCAAGTACTAAGTAGCGACACCAACACACTTATGTAACTCAAACTATACTTAACAGAAAAGCTTAGAGTTGCAATCAGCATGAACAGTCATAAATAACATCATTCCAGAAGCTAAACAATTCCAAATTACATGCAAGAAGATAATCTGGAATTCTTATGAAATTTTATACAATTCATTTAATATCACCTAAGCCTAATTCTCAAGTTTAATAGGTCAAAAAGAGGAAACTACAGAATCTGCTCTGCTCCAAACAGAGAGCAACCAAATCTGGGATCTGACTTTAAACAGATATAACTCAAAAAATACTTAACCAAATGCCACCAAATTTTAACACAAGCTATATACATGAATTATATACAACTTTGCTATAGACAAGATGCTCAGAAAACATAATTAACATGGGGTAATCTACATTGCCCCCAGAACTATCCAGAAACTACTAATTGCAAGAAATAATTATTAACATATGTTGCAAACATATAATTGTGCAAAACCAACTTTACCAACATGTCACCCATGACTAATGAACACCAGAAAACATAGTGTCCATTGCTAAATAAATTCTTTTAATATATTTTCTTAATTTATTTAGCTAATTAGGCAGAATTATGAACACCTATCAAAAGTACACAATAAATTCTACCAAAATTACAGTGACATATCTATGCCCCTAAAAGTTTACTATCCAATTTTCAAGCCATTTGGACAAGTATATCAACCTCTATGAAAAAGACAATTGACTAAAACAATAAATCATGTGAGAGCAAGTTAAACCTAAAACTCCATATTTTCTATGAACACATGGCCATATCAAGAATCAAAATGATAGATAAACATCATACTAAGCTAATGGAACAACATTTTCCATTTTATCATTTATATATTATTTATAAGCTAGTTATCAAGACATAAACAAGTTAAACCAATAACTTGATCATACAGTAAGAAATGACCATGAAATTTATACCACAGTACACACATAGCATGGAAAGACTACCATAAAAATTTCACATCATTTGGAGCAACACAACTCAAGATATAAAAATGACAAGCAATATAATGTAGATTTCCTTATTTAACAAGGTCAAATCAAAACCTTAAAAACAGTGAACAACTAGTGTGTTTGATATTTTTCCTAGCAAGTACATGTCATTACAAAATTAACAAAACAAGAATCACCATTTTTGGAGTTCTAAAACTCAAGATATGGCTCTGGTCAAGTTTATAAGCATTTTTAGAGCATTTTTAAAGCTTAAACAAAGACAGCAGAAAACTTCTACAAACATCTAATATATTATGACTCCACTGCATAGATCTTTTCTCAAGGTTTCTAAAAAGTCCACTTTTGCTATTTTTGGAATTACCTAGCATGAGATATGGATTTTCAAAGATTAACATAAAATGGAAATTCAAAATCAGAATTAAAACAACCCTAACTAATTTTGCTAGGTGCACCCGATTCGGTACCCATTCTCTGCCACCCTTAACTCTGACTTGCGGGACCCGCTGCACTTTTGGGCCCGCTTGCCATACTCACCCAGAGAGAGAGAGAGAGGATCGCCCCCTTCCTCTGGACGCCGGGAAAGCAGAGGGGGTCGCCGGAGCTCGCTGCTCCGGGTGATGAAGACCTCATCGACGTCGCGGAAGCAGCGGGAAAGGACCGCCATGCTCGGGCGCACCTGCAGGTGGCCTCGGCATGGCCTGGGGTGGCTCGTGACCGCCTGATCGTGGTGACCGGCGGTGCTGGTCGTGGCGGCTCTGTCGGTGGAGCTTGCCGGCGGCCAACGGGGCCGAGGAAGGGGCGCTTCGAGGGCGCTACGAGGAGGACATGGTGGTGCTATGCCCGGTTGAGGACAAGGAGGCTCGGGGGTGGAGGAACAACACCGGCGGCCATGGAGCTCGGCACGGCCGGATATGGCAGTGGCGCTGCGGCACAATTGGAAGTCGGCGACTCACGCGGGAGCAGTCGGTAGGGTCCGACCATGCGCTTCCGTGGCATTGAGGCAGCCCACAGTGCGGCTAGGGTAGGGCGGCCGCGAGCTCTGCTCTAGCAACCGGTAATGGCGACCAGAGGGGCGCTGCCATGCCCAGCGCGAACAGATAGGGAGAGAGCGCGGAGGAGGGCGGAGAAGGACTGAAGGAGGATGGGGAGGAGCTCGGGCGGTCGCTCAGTTGCTCCACCATGGCAAGTGAGGTGCGGACACATGGCAGAGAGGAGGACGCGCGTGTGTCCATGGTGAAGGCGCACTGGTGCATGGCCGCCACGCCCTCCCCTAAGGGGACAACTGTCAAGCAGGTGGCAGGCATCACTAAGACCACTTTGGGGCGCTAGTTTGGGCTTGTTGCTCTCCGAATTGGGCCAAGGGACTTTAAACAAAATTATTGCCTAGATAAAGCTCTACGACTTTCATTTAGGGGGCAAGGTCATTAGCATCCTAGATTAGGAGATAATTAGCCCCCAAGTTGACAATGTCAGCGATTTGAAAGCAACGAGCAACAATCCAAAATGAGGGTCAAAATGAATTGCAACTGGTGCCATCTTCTTATATGTTCTTCCCCAACAGGTAAGCTCCAACTTTTATTATTGGGTCAACTTGAGTTACTCAACAAAATTCGGAGAACGTGAGATGCCAATGTCGACGACGATGAATTTCCAGGCTTAGAAAATGCTAAGTGTTGGAAACAGCCCTAATTCTGACTTGTGGGCCCTTTTTGAGCATGTTACACACATTTTCATGACTTGACTCTTAAACAAAGTTTGTTCCTTATAAAATTCTCTCCAACTTTGTAAAAGTGTGCAAAGTCATGCAAAGCTTCTAGGTCCCACTTTTGAAATGGTCAAACAAAAGTGTTCTAGGGTTCATACATGGTCAACCATCACTTAGAAGCGCATTTAGGCAAAATGATCAACATGAACATTGTTCCATTAAGTGTCCTAAGTGTAGTTAAGGTGTTGTAGAGGCCCAACATACACACCACGCATAGGTTGCACAAAAGTGTAGGACTCACATGCACTGAAACATAGAAGTCACTATAATTGTAGTGCTTGTTTCAAGGTCATATTTCAATTGTTTCATGTGTTGTTGTAAGGTACATGCTACACATGCTTCCCTAGGTTGTTCCACATGTTGCAAAGGTTTGATGCACTTGTATGTTGCATAAGCACTAGTTCCCATGGGAGGTAAGGCATATTTCAGTTATAATCCGAACAAGCATATAACTTATCATTTCATGTGACTTTTTGATTCCAAACTTCATGAAACTTTTCTAGGGATCAATATAGATAGGTACTAAGGTGGGACACATGAAGATATTGCAATAACACCACCCAAGCATACATTTTGAAAAAGGGTCTATATGTAAGCGATGGTGCAATATTCAAGTTTAAGTTGGGACTCTATCCCATAGACATGGCTTTGACATCTCCATTACTACTTCACATGTCATGTTTGAACTTGAAAACCCTTGCTTAACTGGTGATAAACACCTGGGGTGTTATAGCCCTCCCCCTTTAAAAGAATCGTGTCCCGAGATTCAGAATGGAAGACCTTTTAAGGAAGAGAGGCACGTTATCGAGTTTCCAACATTTGCGATAGCATTAGGCTCCTAAGCTTCAAACATCAGAAGTGTTAATCTAGTTAAGACGCTTCCTGATACTTGCTCTTCTTGGTAAACTTTATCTAAAGAATTTCCTTCATTGACTTCCATGACACATTGTTATGTTGGGAGGAATCCAAGATAGCATAGTATTGCATTCTCAGGGTACAAAGGTCATTTGGTCCAGGAGCAAACCATTCACAAGTATCTGATTCTTTAATGGACACAACATAGGCCATATGAACTTTACACTAGACCGAAATCTTCAGAAGTATACTCATTGAAATGACTCTATGTTCACAAAGTTTGAAAAGTAGCCCTCTACCAGAATGGCTTGAGCACAACCTTCCAAATGGGGTGAGATCATAGATGACAAACATCCTCTGAGGTTATAGGCTATGTACTAACCAATAGACATGGTCTATGTTGGTCATAAATGTTCAATCCTTCTGATATCAACTAATGGAAAACTTACTTAAGGTTCCATGTGTGTAGCTCTCTTTCTCTGATGACAACACTATATTATCTGAGTCTATCGAGGGGTTAGTGAATGTGATAGCTGACTCTATCGGCTTCATATTTCTACCAACAGCTATCTAAAAGATTCTTTTATCCAAAGACAACAGTTATTTGGGTTGAAGCAGATGCAACCTCTTGGGTAAAAACATTTATAAGGTACTAAAGTATGTCATCATTGGAAAATTAGTACCAAAGCAAAATGTAGTGAGGCCTTAAGGACAACAAAAGTTGTAACATTTACTAAACCATGGGAAGTAGTCTACCACCAAGCGATTGAGTAAAATTTTCCTTGGTGACTTAGTTGTACTGTAAGTTGAGTTGACTTGCAGCATAACAACTTTGTCAGACCAACTTTCACCTTGAGGCTTCCTTTTTAGGATCAAACAGCAACTCAAAGATGGGAAATCTGTTGTTTGAAACTTTTCAAATTGCCTTTGATTTGCGATGGTATAAATTGATTTGCAGAAACCAAGGTTGCTCGTACATTGGGGATACGAGAAAGAAAAAGCAAATAAAAGAGTGTAAACTAGTATCTGTGAGACCTCAAAAGGGCCATCCAACAGCAGATCTCGACTATTAATTTACATACCAATCCGAGGATGCACACGCTTTGAACTTGCAGGTTACTTTTGCAAGGCAAAACACATACTCTACTTGGAGAACATTCCTACAAGGATAAGAAACTGTTTCTAAATATTTCTCAACACTACATCAATAGAGTCTTGAATAAAAAGTTTGTGGCACCTAGGGGCACAAGGATGCTAATTGAAACTAAGGACATGCTTTCTCTAATTCTTCACTTTAGCTGATAGAACACCTTGCACTATCTGTGTGATTGTCCAAGATGGAATTGACTTGATCACAATGGCTCTAGAAAGATAGAGTATCACTCCAGTTATTGGCTAGTTGATTAACTTCTTGTTGGTTATTGCTCTGCAAGACATAGTCTTCGTAGCTACCAAAGAGTCATTACCTAGCTAGAGATTAACCTTCCTATTGGTAACTAATTAGTTATCTCTCAACACTAAAAAGTTCCAAATCTTCATTCTTGATCACAAAAATTATGGTTGATACAAAGCAGATGGTTGCCATCAAAGTCAGCAGATACGGAGTCTCACCAAAGATGGTTGATCTCAACGGTATGGTCCTTATGCATACAAAGGTTAAAACTTGCTTAATGTGATGATCGAGTCTTATCCAATGGATGACTTGTCCAGTAGTAAGTGTTGTGTGTCCTTTTTATCTAACAGGAATGAGATACGTTGCTCACTAGATGACGTTCATCAATACTAGGACAACTAAGTAGGGTCACTTGTCTACCACCTATTGCAGTCTGTTAATGTTTATGTCGGTAACCTGTTCTTCAAAGGTTATCCTCTTAGCAACTTCAAGAGAAAGTTCTACTACTTTTGGTTCAATATAAGGGTCTTTTGATAAGATATGGGAAAAAGCCAAGGAAGAAGGTCACGTGAACATCACATTAGTGTTGTTCTACAATAGATTACGATTAGAAACCATGATACCAGCACGTGCCGAGCAGCACAACCTTGGGTGTGCACCCACAGGAGGCTCTCGGTTTCATCGCGGCACCATTAGTTGCTACTCATAACACCATTACTGAACATGCACCCGATGAGGAATTTCAATGACACAGATTGGGTTGATAAGGTAAATGCACGAATTTGCAAGCACACGATTTAGAGACCATAGCGGAGAGACGTTGCGTCACACTAGCTAACCTTTGGGAGAGGTAACGGGAAGGTCTAACATGGATTTGGGTACAGTCTCCACAATTGGCAACGTACGAACCATGGTCAAAGGCTAGTGTTGATAGAAGTTAACTTGGTTGGTCAGTCGATAAAGGTCTTCACAAAGAGGGTTAGAAAACATCCACGGCTTATACAAACATATAGGAGAACTCAACTTTGGGCTTTTGGTCAAGCAAAGGCATGGATACAAACATTCAAGGGCTAACCACCAAGTCTATAGGCTCAGGCTCCTAAGAGAGAGAACCTAATTGCAGACAACACCAAGAGATCATTTCATGTAACTCGAGTGTTGCCCTAAGATAAAGCTATTCGACACTCGCATGCTTACCGAGGATAAACGAGGTGACAACTATGGCACTACCTAGATAACAATCATACATACAACATCACCGTCAAGCAGACAATTGAGAAATTTCAAATGAATGAGCTTAAGCAATCAATACAAAGCACAAGGCTCACCCAAAACAAAGCATGAACTAACTACAAGTTGAGCTCAAAACAAACGCTAGCTATGGTAGCTAACTTAGCATGTGCACAACATCTGAACAGCAGCATAGTAGTTACTTGTTTCAACCATAACTAAGGTTGTAGACATCCCATAAAGGTGATCCTAGACTTTCTAGAAATCTTAGGAAGTTTTCCACACTTTTGTTATTCATACCAAAAGCTAAATCATAGACTATCATGACCAAAAATGCTAATGTTTTAGATCAGTACCAATATGGATAGAAAACTGACAAGAACTTCAAAAATGCATAACTGGAGTTCTAGGGACACATCAAGGCTAAGCCTTAACTTTATGTAAAGCTTATTAAGTTGTCTATAACTTTCTTATTATCAGATAAAGATGATTCTATAGATAACAAGGCCAAATAAGACAAAGAAGATATCTCTGCCCAGATGTGGATAGATTCTATCATTCCACTTGACAAGCTCATAACTAGAAATTTTGACCACCACAATTAGTGATATAGGACACTTTGGAAAGCTTAGAAAAAGTACTACACTTCTTCTATTATCTCTAAGACATGATTCCCTATGCACACAGGTCAAACAAACCAAACATTCAGATCTATTCAGAACATTAGCAAAACCTGACCGTAAACTTCTAAATTTCATAACTCTCAAACTTTAAGACCTAGGGTCATAAAGTTTTAGGACAAGCTAGATAAGTAAGTTAGCTAAAACTTTGGTATTCTCCATAACTATAGAAAACACCATTATGACCACAAAAACATCACTACAACAGAAATCGTTCTAGCAGCCAACGTCCTACAAGCAAAACAAAGCTTGCCTTTGTTCTACTTAACAAGAGAGTACACAAACATGTTATTCTAGTAGCTCTAAATTTTGTTACCTTAGACCAACACGAATTTATTTTATTCATGAGAATTCATAATTACTTAAGTGAGTTCTAAAGCATTGGCAAACGGTTGAGTGAGCAACATAGAGTAAGGCATTCTTATTTAGCTTCACACAACAAAGATAGTGTACTACATTGATCACAAGTTACTTATCATTTGAACAAGGGTGAGAGGAGCATAGCCATGTACAAAGCAACAATCATGAAGATGCATGCTTCGTCCTATTTGTCCTTACAAGATTGCCAACCTAAGGTGGCGATCACGTTCTATGTCGGTGGCATAACACGCACTCTCTCGATATATAGCTAGTCGCTAGCTACATTCGACTTATGCATTCGTGGTTAGTGTACCTGCAGAAAATTTTCATTGCAGCCCAACAATTCTCCAATATAGCACACAATGAAAGCAGAAAGTAAAATTCTAAGTACTTCCATATACATATACCCCCGTATACATACATGTAGCACCAAAACTACCCGAATCATCAATCACCCACAATTAAGTACCTTCATATATACATGTGTGTAACATGTAAATAATCCAATAACCAAAACTAGCTCTCCCCTAGACCGTTGGTTGGACGGTCATGCTCTCACAACTCACACTTACCTGAGCGTAGGTGCGATGTTGCATAAAAGTAAACTAGCAACATATATGGCTATTTCATATATGAAGGCTACCTCTAATCTGACACACCAGGTAGCATAGTGTGGGAGAGTTATCACACATTCATACCTTGACCTGGGCGTAGATGCATAAATGAAAAACCCCAAGTTAGTACTTATATAAGCCACCTAATAATCCTTATATGGGCATAAGGAAATTGACCACTGGCATACTTAGGTTTCAAATTTAGATTTGGCAAACCTATATATAGCTATAAGTTGATAAAATTGATTTTATAAACAAAACCTTTTTTTAAATACACATATGACAAGTTTAATGTTGAATCTTGCTCCGATACCAGCTGTAACAGAACCGTCCAAATTATAAGAGCACAAGTAAAAAAACAATCACCGAAGTGATCAAATTCTCGCACTTGAGCCCATATAACTCCGGTAGTCCAATAAAATCACGAGGGATTTCAAACCAACCAACATACAAGCCAAGATCATAGTGATTCAACATAACAAGTCACATGTTACCTCCATTTCACAAGTAATTCAATATACATCGGAGTTCAACATAGTTATTACAACTTACATTGAAAAGTAGAGGAAGCAAAGTAATTTGAAACTATCATTTCTTTGATTTCAAATACATGCCAGTCCAAGGTCGACTTCCAACAAAAGCATTAAAGATAAGGTAAATAAGAAGGATCATGCCCGTGATCACACTCCGCCACTAAGGCAGGAGCCAACCAACTCTTGCAGCCGCCATGATACATCACAACCTGCAACAAGTGGGGAATAAAACCCTGAGTACAAGAAGGTACTCAGCTAGACTTACCCGTCAGAAACCAGAAATAAGGTGACACCAAGGATCATGCAAGGCTGATATAAAATGGGGCCAGCTTGACAACATTTTGCATAAAAGCTTAATATAGATGATCAATCATTAATGCTTAATCATCAAGTTAATTATCATTAACCTATCATCTATATTAGAACCTATACTAGAGCACTCACTTTATTAGGAGCAAACAATATTAACCATAGCAGGTATAATTGAGGCAACCTTTTCATCGTTATCCAATTAACCATCCATTTAATTTAATGGAATCTACGTTGCTGCTGCTCAAGTCAAGTGCTCCCTAACCAGGAGCGACGGCGATTCGAATCGAATTCCTATCCAGCTGGAGGGGTATTTCTAACACTCACCACGCAGGCCCCTGCCAGGGTCGCACAAGCTACCTTTCGTACGATTCAGGAGTCGTGGTTTCGAATGATGCTGCATCCCCAAGGGTGACACTCTGCTAGGTGCTAGAGACTCCAAACCCCCTTGGTCTCACGCCAATGTCCCCAAGCACAACGTTTTCTCTCCTCCAAGATGCGACCTACCATTCGACTCTCGGCCTGAACCGAATTACTCGGCTTCACGGTCGGAATGACTTATCCGGTCAACTAAGTGTTAGACTGCGTTCAACATGACTCAAGGACGTACAGCGAATCGGTCCTTAAACGACTCAAATGGGGATAGATTCACACCCAAGACCTCTGTGCCTTGTCGCTTCACTATCATCATCCCGCCTGGTCTCATTTCATTTTATTAACACGTGGTTCCATTCCACGATGGCACATATAGCCAACCGTGCCATATATGAATATCCCTACATCTCGTAGGTGACAGGAAATCACCTGACTTCTACCGCTTAAAGCAGGGCTAAGCATCTACTCGATCCTAGTCTATGTAGGATTCAAGGATTCATATATCTGGACAAGGAATGATATAATGCAGCAAGGGTTTCAAACCAACTCCTACCACTTAATGCAACAATACTTATAACATATGTAGAATTAATTGCTTTGAAGGTAGGAGACTTATAATGCTCCGGGGCTTGCCTGGGATCCGACTCAAGTTAGAGTATGTCAGATAAAACTCGCTTGGCGAGCATCCTCCAATCTATCACTTGTCCGGTCCTTCTATCTTCGGGATGGATCCACCAACTCCATCTTTGGATTTGGCTCCACCTTAGGTCCTTCATGTGCTTCAGCTAACGTACCTAAATGAGGTGCAACAATGCATATGTATGAATGCATAGAAGTGCAATAAACAAAGTAATCAAGTAAGCATATCAAAGTTCACGTAAGCACCTAGAGCTAACAAACTTAATCCTCATTAAGGCATAACAAATAAGAGGGAAAGCACATCAATCAAGAAACAAGTCTCACAATATTACAGGGTACTAACCCAAGTACTAAGTAGCGACACCAACACACTTATGTAACTCAAACTATACTTAACAGAAAAGCTCAGAGTTGCAATCAGCATGAACATTCCATAAATAACATCATTCCAGAAGCTTCACAATTCCAAATGACATGCAAGAAGATAATCTGGAATTCTTATCAAATTTTATACAATTCATTTAATATCACCTAAGCCTAATTCTCAGGTTTAATAGGTCGAAAAGAGGAAACTACAGAATCTGCTCTGCTCCAAACAGAGAGCAACCAAATCTGGGATCTGACTTTAAATAGATATAACTCAAAAAATACTTAACCAAATGCCACCAAATTTTAACACAAGCTAGATACATGAATTATATACAACTTGTCTATAGACAAGATGCTCATAAAACATAATTAACATGGGGTAATCTACATTGCCCCCAGAACTATCTAGAAACTACTAATTGCAAGAAATAATTATTAACATATGTTGCAAACATATAATTGTGCAAAACCAACTTTACCAACATGTCACCCATGACTAATGAACACCAGAAAACATAGTGTCCATTGCTAAATAAATTCTTTTAATACATTTTCTTAATTTATTTAGCTAATTAGGCAGAATTATGAACACATATCAAAAGTACACAATAAATTCTAACAAAATTAAAGTGGCATACCTATGCCCCCAAAAGTCTACTATCCAATTTTCAAGCCATTTTGACAAGTATATCAACCTCTATGAAAAAGACAATTGACTAAAACAATAAATCATGTGAGAGCAAGTTAAACCTAAAACTCCATATTTTCTATGAACACATGGCCATATCAAGAATCAAAATGATAGATAAACATCATACTAAGGTAATGGAACAACATTTTCCATTTTATCATTTATATATTATTTATAAGCTAGTTATCAAGACATAAACAAGTTAAACCAATAACTTGATCATACAGTAAGAAATGACCATGAAATTTATACCACAGTACATTCATAGCATGGAAAGACTACCATAAAAATTTCACATCATTTGGAGCAACACAACTCGAGATATAAAAATGACAAGCAATATAATGTAGATTTCCTTATTTAACAAGGTCAAATCAAAACCTTAAGAAAACAGTGAACAACTAGTGTGTTTGATATTTTTCCTAGCAAGTACATGTCATCACAAAATTAACAAAACAAGAATCACCATTTTTGGAGTTCTAAAACTCAAGATATGGCTCTGGTCAAGTTTATAAGCATTTTTAGAGCATTTTTAAAGCTTAAATAAAGACAGCATAAAACTTCTACAAACATCTAATATATTATGACTCCACTGCATAGATCTTTTCTCAAGGTTTCCAAAAAGTCCACTTTTGCTATTTTTGGAATTACCTAGCATGAGATATGGATTTTCAAAGATTAATATAAAATGGAAATTCAAAATCAGAATTAAAACAACCCTATCTAATTTTGCTAGGTGCACCCGATTCGGTACCCATTCTCTGCCACCCTTAACCCTGACTTGTGGGACCCGCTGCACTTTTGGGCCCGCTTGCCATACTCACCCAGAGAGAGAGAGAGAGAGAGAGAGAGGATCGCCCCTTCCTCTGGACGCCGGGAAAGCAGAGGGGGTCGCCGGAGCTCGCTGCTCCGGGCGATGAAGACCTCACCAGCGTCGCGGAAGCGGCGGGAAAAGACCGCGATGCTCGGGCGCACCCGTAGGTGGCCTCGGCACGGCCTAGGGTGGCTCGTGATCACCTGATCGCAGTGACCGGCGCTGCTGGCCGCGGCGGCTCCGTCGGTGGAGCTTGCCGGCGGCCAATGGGGCCGAGGAAGGGGCGCTTCGAGGGCGCTACGAGGAGGTCGTGGTGGTGCTATGCCCGGTTAAGGACAAGGAGGCTCGGGGGTGGAGGAACAACACTGGCGGCCATGGAGCTCGGCACGACTGGCTATGGTGGTGGCGCTGTGGCACAATTGGAAGCCAGCGACTCACGCGGGAGCAGTCGGTAGGGTCCGACCACGCGCTTTCGTGGCATTGAGGCAGCCCACAGCACGGCTAGGGCAAGGCGGCCATGAGCTCTGCTCTAGCGATCGGCAATGGCGACCAGAGGGGCGCTGCCATGCCCAGCGCGAACAGATAGGGAGAGAGCGCGGAGAAGGGCGGAGAAGGACTGAAGGAGGATGGGGAGGAGCTCGAGCGGTCGCTCAGTTGCTCCACCACGCCAAGTGAGGTGCGGACACATGGCAAAGAGGAGGACGCGCGGCGTCCATGGTGAAGGCGCACTGGTGCATGGCCGCCACGCCCTCCCCTAAGGGGACAGCTGTCGAGCAGGTGGCAAGCATCACTAAGACCACTTTGGGGCACCAGTTTGGGCTTGTTGCTCTCCGAATTGGGCCAAGTGCCTTTAAACAAAATTATTGCCTAGATAAAGCTCTACGACTTTCATTTAGGGGGCAAGGTCATTAGCATCCCAGATTAGGAGATAATTAGCCCCCAAGTTGACAATGTCAGCGATTTGAAAGCAACGAGCAACAATCCAAAATGAGGGTCAAAATGAATTGCAACCGGTGCCATCTTCTTATATGTTCTTCCCCAATAGGTAAGCTCCAACTTTTATTTTTGGGTCAACTTGAGTTACTCAACAAAATTCGGAGAACGTGAGATGCCAATGTCGACGACGATGAATTTCTAGGCTTAGAAAATGCTAAGTGTTGGAAACAGCCCTAATTCTGACTTGTGGGCCCTTTTTGAGCATGTTCCACACATTTTCATGACTTGACACTTAAACAAAGTTTGTTCCTTATAAAATTATCTCCAACTTTGTAAAAGTGTGCACAGTCATGCAAAGCTTCTAGGTCCCACTTTTGAAATGGTCAAACAAAAGTGTTCTAGGGTTCATACATGGTCAACCATCACTTAGAAGCGTATTTAGGCAAAATGATTTCTGCGACTATGGTACGTTTGGCGCAAACCATGCACCTATCTTGCACCGACACTAACACTGTCTCCAAATGGACTGAAACAAGATTCCACACGATCCACATCATCTAGGAGTTCCATCGGGTGCGTCCTAAATGATGTCTGAGCCTATGGTACGTTCGGCGCAAACTGCACACCTATCCTGCATCAAGATTAGCACAATCTCTAAACAGACTGAATCGAGCTTCCACTTGAGCCTCGTCACCTACGAGTACCATCGGGTGCATCCAAAACGATTTCTAAGGCTATGTTATGTTTGGCACAAACTGTGCACCTATCTTGCACCGACACTTACACTATCGTGAAATGGACCGAAACGAGATTCCAATGACCCACGTCATCTAGCAGTTCCATCCGGTGCGTCAAAAACAATTTCTGAGCCAATAGTAAGTTCGGCACAAACTGAGCACCTATCTTGCGTCAAGGTGAGCACAAATGGACTGAAATGAGCTTGCACTTGAGCCTCGTAACCTAGGAGTGCCATCGGGTGCGTCCAAAATGATTTCTGAGCTTGTGGTACGTACGGCGCAAACCGTGCACCTACCTTGCACTGACACCAACACTGTCTCTAAACAGACCGAAACGAGATTCCATATGGCCCACGTCACCTAGGAGTTCAATCCGATAAGCCTATGGTACTTTCCACCCAAACCAGGCACCTATCTTGGGTAAAGATTAGCACTATCTCCAAACGGACTGAAATGAGCTTCCACTTGAGCCTCGAATGTAGGAGTGCCATCAAGTGCGTCCAAAATGATTTCTGCGACTATGGTACGTTTGGCGCAAACCATGCACCTATCTTGCACCGACACTAACACTGTCTCCAAATGGAGCGAAGTAAGATTCCACATGATCCACGTCATCTAGGAGTTCCATCGGGTGCGTCCAAAATAATTTCTGAGCATGTGGTACATTTGGGCCAAACCGTGCAGCCATCTTGCGTCAAGATCCAAACGGATAAAAATGAGCTTCCACTTGGGCCTTGTAACCTAGGAGTGCCATCGGGTGCGTCCAAACCGATTTATGTGCCTATGTTACGTTTCACGCAAACCGTGCACCTATCTTGCACCAATAGTAACACTGTATCCAAATGGACCAAAATGAGATTCCACATGACCCACGTCACCTAGGAGCTGCATCCGGTGCATCCCTAATGATTTTTGAGCCTATGGTACGTTCGGTGCAAACCATGCACCTATCTTGCATCAAGATGAGCACTATCTCGAAATGGACTAAAATGAGCTTCCACCTGAGCCTTGCAACCTGGGAGTGCCATCGGGTGTGACCAAAATGATTCCTGATCTTGTGGTACATTTGGCGCATACCATGCACCTACCTTGCACTGACACCAACACTATCTCTAAACGGACCGAAACGAGATTCCATACGACCCACGTCACCAAGGAGTTCAATCTCAAACACTTTAGTAAAATCACCTAGCCCAATACTCTCTCTCTCTCTAGAGTAAGGCGAGATAGGTAGATGAACAAGGGGGGGGGGGGAATGTATGCGTGGGGGTGCAGAGGCCCTGGAGTGTCGCGACCCAGGGGTTTCACGGCGCGCACAAGGAAACCTTCCACCGAACCAAACCGGATCACTTCCTTCTTCCTGTTTCTTTTTTTCTTTTTTTTTTGATTTCTTTCTATCTTTTTTCGACAGGGAGGGGCGATCGAAGGGGTGGTATGTGGTGGCCCAGTGGTCTGGTGGCTACCAAGCCGGGTATTCGCACGAAGGGGATGGTGGCCGAACAGTAGAACAGCGGTGGCGAAACTAGGGTGAGGAGAACAAAGAGAAAAACAAGGGATTAAACACAAGTGACCAGCAACAATTGAACGAGTAAGCACACAAATTCAACACAGATTATTGAAAAAATGTGCAAGGCTAAACGGTTGCTGGGACAAGGATCTAATGTGAAATGTTTTTTTGTTTTGGTTTTTGTGGACTGTAGGAAGGGAAAAACACTCGATAAAACTCACCGATCAACCTGGAAATCTGATACCACTTGATAGAGGGGGAGTGCCCGATCTTTCAGTGAGTGGAGATAATTTCGATTTGGTGGTAGTAGACCCTCATGATCCGACTACGATGAGCGAACCTGAAGCACCAATGCAATCGCTGAACCAACTCCCAATGGTTACCAACCTCACCGGTACGAGGTCAGCCTGATCACGAAGATCAATTCCTACACGCAATTGAAGAACAAACAAGAAAAAGACACGAGCAATCTTATTATCACTTGAAGGTGGAGTTCTGAATTACACGAGACAACGTAGATTGGCGCGTGTTTGAGAGTAGCTAAAGCTAGATATAAAACAAAACTCAAGTTGTAAACAAAAGCGACTCCGACTAAATAAAAGGGCGGTGGTAGGAGAGTGGCGCGCGCCCAAAGAAAGGGTTGCGACTCCAAACCCTAGGCGCCCCCCTTGGACTGCTCTATTGGCCCATCTTCTTATTCTGCTAGGCCTTCGTTCCTTAACCGCATGATGAAGTTTAATTCTCTTGCACAGGCCCGAGTGATTGGCCCAACTGGATGATCAACTATAGGCGCCTATGGTGGAGGAGTAACTGGAGGCTCCTGAGGTGCTGCTGGTGTAGATGTACGCGTGGTGTCCTCATCACAACGTCACCTAGGAGTTCAATCTGGTAAGCCTATGGTACTTTCCGCCCAAACCATGCACCAATCTTGGGTGAAGATTAGCACTATCTCCAAACAGACTGAAATGAGCTTCCACTTGAGCCTCGAACCTAGGAGTGCCATCAAGTGCGTCAAAAACGATTTCTGCGACTATGGTACATTTGGCGCAAATCGTGCACCTATCTTGCACCGACACTAACACTGTCTCCAAATGGACTAAAACAAGATTCCACACCATCCATGTCATCTAGGAGTTCCATCGGGTGCGTCCTTAATGATGTCAGATGCCATGGTACGTTCGGCGCAAACCGTGCACCTATCTTGCATCAAGATTAGCACAATCTCTAAACGGACTGAATCGAGCTTCCACTTGAGCCTTATCACCTACGAGTACCATCGGGTGCATCCAAAACGATTTCTGAGGCTATGTTATGTTTGGCACAAACTATGCACCTATCTTGCACCGACACTTACACTATCTCGAAATGGACCAAAACGAGATTCCAATGACCCACGTCACCTAGCAGTTCCATCCGGTGCGTCAAAAACAATTTCTGAGCCAATGGTACGTTCAGCACAAACTGAGCACCTATCTTACATCAAGGTGAGCACAAACGAACTGAAATGTGCTTACACTTGAGCCTCGTAACCTAGGAGTGCCGTCGCGTGTGTCCAAAATGACTTCGGAGCTTATGGTATGTTTGGCGCAACACTGTCTCTAAATGGACCAAAACGACATTCTAGTTGACCCACGCCAACTAGGAGCTGCATCTGGGGCATCCAAAATGATTTTCGAGCATATGGTACGTTCGGCACAAACCGTGTACCTATCTTATGTCAAGGTGAGCACTATATCCAAACGGACTAAAATAAGCTTCCACTTGAGCCTCGCAACCTACGAGTGCCATCGGGTGCGTCTCAAATGATTTCTGAGCTTATGGTGCGTATGGCGCAAACCATGCACCTACCTTGCACTAACAAAAACACTGTCTCCAAACAGACCAAAATGAGATTCCATATGACCCATGTCACCTAGGAGTTCAATCCGGTAAGCCTATGGTACTTTCCATCCAAACCATGCACCTATCTTGGGTAAAGATTAGCACTATCTCCAAACGGACTGAAAATGAGCTTCCACTTGAGCCTCGAACATAGGAGTGCCATCAAGTGCGTCCAAAACAATTTCTACGACTATGGTACGTTTGGTGCATACCATGCACCTATCTTGCACCGACACTAACACTATCTCCAAATGGAGCGAAACAAGATTCCACACGATCCACGTTATCTAGGAGTTCCATCGGGTGCATCCAAAATGATTTTTTAGCCTATGGTACATTTGGTCCAAACCGTGCACCCATCTTGCGTCAAGATTAGCATTATCTCCTAACGGACTAAAATGGGGCCTCGTAACCTAGGAGTGCCATCGGGTGCGTCCAAACCGATTTATGTGCCTATGTTCTATTTCGCGCAAACCGTGCACCTATCTTGCACCGACAGTAACACTGTATCCAAATGGACCAAAACGAGATTCCACATGATCCACGTCACCTAGGAGCTGCATCTGGTGTGTCCCTAACGATTTCTAACCCTATGGTACGTTCGGCGTAAACCATGCACCTATCTTGCATCAAGATGAGCACTATCTCGAAATGGACTAAAATGAGCTTCCACCTGAGCCTTGCAACCTAGGAGTGCCATCGGGTGCGACCAAAATGATTCCTGATCTTGTGGTACGTTTGGCGCATACCATGCACATACCTTGCACTAACACCACATTGTCTCTAAATGAACCAAAACGAGATTCCATACGAGCCATGTCACCTAAGAGTTCAATCCGGTAAGCCTATGGTACTTTCCGCCCAAACCATGCACCTATCTTGGGTGAAGATTAGCACTATCTCCAAACAGACTGAAATGAGCTTCCACTTGAGCCTCGAACCTAGGAGTGCCATCAAATGCGTCGAAAATGATTTCTACGACTATGGTACGTTTGGCGCAAACCGTGCACCTATCTTGCACCGACACTAACACTGTCTCCAAATGGACTGAAATAAGATTCCACACAATCCACGTCATCTAGGAGTTCCATCGGGTGCATCCTAAATGATGTCTGAGCCTTTGGTACGTTCGGCATAAACCGTGCACCTATCTTACGTCAAGATTAGCACGATCTCTAAATGGACTAAATTGAGCTTCCACTTGAGCATCGTCACCTACGAGTACCATCGGGTGCATCCAAAATGATTACGTCAAGATTAGCACGATCTCTAAATGGACTAAATCAAGCTTCCACTTGAGCCTCGTCACCTACGAGTACCATCGGGTGCATCCAAAACGATTTCTGAGGCTATGTTATGTTTGGCACAAACTATGCACCTATCTTACTTTGACACTTACACTATCTCGAAATGGACCAAAACGAGATTCCAATGACCCACGTCACCTAGCAGTTCCATCCGGTGCGTCAAAAATAATTTCTGAGCCAATGGTACGTTCGGCACAAACTGAGCACCTATATTGCGTCAAGGTGAGCACAAACAAACTGAAATGAGCTTGCACTTGAGCCTCGTAACCTAGGAGTGTTGTCGCGTGTGTCCAAAATGACTTCAGAGCTTATGGTACGTTTGGCGCAACACTGTCTCTAAATGGACCAAAACGACATTCTAGCTGACCCACGCCAACTAGGAGCTGCATCTGGGGCGTCCAAAATGATTTTCGAGCATATGGTACGTTCGGCACAAACCGTGCACCTATCTTGTGTCAAGGTGAGCACTATATCAAAATGGACTAAAATGAGCTTCCACTTGAGCCTCGCAACCTAGGAGTGCCATCGAGTGCGTCTAAAATGATTTCTGAGCTTGTAGTACGTATGGCGTAAACCGTGCACCTACCTTGCACTGACACCAACACTGTCGCTAAATAGACCAAAACGAGATTCCATACGACCCACGTCACCTAGGAGTTCAATCCGGTAAGCCTATGGTACTTTCCACCCAAACCACGCACCTATCTTGGGTAAAGATTAGCACTATCTCCAAACGGACTGAAATGAGCTTCCACTTGAGCCTCGAACGTAGGAGTGCAATCAAGTGCGTCCAAAACGATTTCTGCGACTATGGTACGTTTGGCGCAAACCATGCACCTATCTTGCACCGACACTAACACTGTCTCCAAATGGAGCGAAACAAGATTCCACACGATCCACGTCATCTAGGAGTTCCATTGGGTGCGTCCAAAATGATTTCTGAGCCTGTGGTACATTTGGACCAAACCGTGCACCCATCTTGCGTTAAGATTAGCACTATCTCCAAACGGACTAAAATGGGGCCTCGTAACCTAGGAGTGCCATTGGGTGCGTCCAAACCGATTTATGTGCCTATGTTACGTTTCACGCAAACCGCGCACCTATCTTGCACCGACAGTAACACTGTATCCAAATGGACCAAAACAAGATTCCACATCACCCACGTCACCTAGGAGCTGCATCTGGGGCATCCCTAATGATTTCTGAGCCTATGGTATATTCGGCGCAAACCATGCTCCTATCTTGCATCAAGATGAGCACTATCTTGAAATGGACTAAAATGAGCTTCCACCTGAGCCTTGCAACCTTGGAGTGCCATCAGTTGTGACCAAAATGATTCCTGATCCTGTGGTACGTTTGGCGCATACCGTGCACCTACCTTGCACCGACACCAACACTGTCTCTAAATAGACCGAAATGAGACTCCATATGACCCATGTCACCTAGGAGTTCAATCCGGTAAGCCTATGGTACTTTCCACCCAAACCATGCACCTATCTTGGGTGAAGATTAGCACTATCTCCAAACGGACTGAAATGAGCTTCCACTTGAGCCTCGAACCTAGGAGTGCCATCAAGTGCGTCAAAAATGATTTCTGCGACTATGGTACGTTTGGCGCAAACCCTGCACCTATCTTGCACCGACACTAACACTATCTCCAAATGGACCGAAACAAGATTCCACACGATCCACATCATCTAGGAGTTCTATCGGGTGCGTCCTAAATGATGTTTGAGCCTATGGTACGTTCGGCGCAAACCGTGCACCTATCTTGCGTCAAGATTAGCACGATCTCTAAACGGACTGAATCGAGCTTCCACTTGAGCCTCATCACCTACGAGTACCATCGGGTGCATCCAAAACGATTTCTGAGGCTATGTTATGTTTTGCACAAACTGTGCACCTATCTTGCACCGACACTTACACTATCTCGAAATAGACCGAAACGAGATTCCAATGACCCACGTCACCTAGCAGTTCCATCCGGTGCGTCAAAAACAATTTCTGAGCCAATGATACGTTCGGCACAAACTGAGCACCTATCTTGCATCAAGGTGAGCACAAATGGACTGAAATGAGCTTGCACTTGAGCCTCGTAACCTAGGAGTGCCGCCGCGTGCGTCCAAAATGACTTCGGAGCTTATAGTACGTTTGGCGCAACACTGTCTCTAAATGGACCGAAACGACATTCCAGCTGACCCACGCCAACTAGGAGCTGCATCTGGGGTGTCCAAAATGATTTTTGAGCATATGGTACGTTCGGCACAAACCGTGCACCTATCTTGTTTTAAGGTGAGCACTATATCAAAATGGACTAAAATGAGCTTCCAGTTGAGCCTCGCAACCTAGGAGTGTCATCGGGTGCGTCTAAAATGATTTCTGAGCTTGTGGTACGTATGGCGCAAACCGTGCACCTACCTTGCACTGACACCAACACTATCTCTAAATAGACCGAAGCGAGATTCCATAGGACCCACGTCACCTAGGAGTTCAATCCGGTAAGCCTATGGTACTTTCCACCCAAACCATGCACCTATCTTGGGTGAACATTAGCACTATCTCCAAACGGACTGAAATGAGCTTCCACTTGAGCCTCGAACCTAGGAGTGCCATCAAGTGCGTCAAAAATGATTTCTGCAACTATGGTACGTTTGGCGCAAACCGTGCACCTATCTTGCACCAACACTAACACTGTCTCCAAATGGACTGAAATAAGATTCCACACGATCCACGTCATCTAGGAGTTCCATCGGGTGCGTCCTAAATGATGTCTGAGCCTATGGTACGTTCGGCGCAAACCGTGCACCTATCTTGTGTCAAGATTAGCACGATCTCCAAACGGACTGAATCGAGCTTCCACTTGAGCCTCGTCACCTACGAGTACCATCGGGTGCATCCAAAATGATTTCTGAGACTACGTTATGTTTGGCACAAACTGTGCACCTATCTTGCTTTGACACTTACACTATCTCGAAATGGACCGAAATGAGATTCCAATGACCCATGTCACCTAGCAGTTCCATCCGGTGCGTCAAAAATAATTTCTGAGCCAATGGTACGTTCGGCACAAACTGAGCACCTATCTTGCGTCAAGGTCAGCACAAACGGACTGAAATGAGCTTGCACTTGAGCCTCGTAACCTAGGAGTGCTGTCGCGTGCGTCCAAAATGACTTCGGAGCTTATGGTACATTTGGCGCAACACTGTCTCTAAATGGACCGAAACGACATTCCAGCTGACCCACGCCAACTAGCAGCTGCATCTAGGGCGTGCAAAATGATTTTTGAGCATATGGTACCTTCGGCACAAACCGTGCACCTATCTTGTGTCAAGGTGAGCACTATATCAAAATGGACTAAAATGAGCTTCCAGTTGAGCCTCGCAACCTAGGAGTGTCATCGGGTGCGTCTAAAATGATTTTCTGAGCTTGTGGTACGTATGGCGCAAACCGTGCTCCTACCTTGCACTGACACCAACAATGTCTCTAAACAGACCGAAACGAGATTCCATACGACCCACGTCACCTAGGAGTTCAATCCAGTAAGCCTATGGTACTTTCCACCCAAACCATGCATCTATCTTGGGTAAAGATTAACACTATCTCCAAACGGACTGAAATGAGCTTCCACTTGAGCCTCGAACGTAGGAGTGCCATCAAGTGCGTCCAAAACGATTTCTGCGACTATGGTACGTTTGGCGCAAACCATGCACCTATCTTGCACCGACACTAACACTGTCTCCAAATGGAGCGAAACAAGATTCCACACGATCCACGTCATCTAGGAGTTCCATCGGGTGTGTCCAAAATGATTTCTGGGCCTGTGGTACATTTGGACCAAACCGTGCACCCATCTTGCGTCAAGATTAGCACTATCTCCAAATGGACTAAAATGGGGTCTCGTAACCTAAGAGTGCCATCGGGTGCATCCAAACCGATTTATGTGCCTATGTTACGTTTCACGCAAACCGTGCACCTATCTTGCAATGATAGTAACACTATATCCAAAAGGACCAAAACAAGATTCCACATCACCCACGTCACCTAGGAGCTGCATCTGGTTCCTCCCTAATGATTTCTGAGCCTATGGTACGTTCGGCGCAAACCATGCACCTATCTTGCATCAGGTTGAGCACTATCTCGAAATGGACTAAAATGAGCTTCCACCTGAGCCTTGCAACCTAGGAGTGCCATCAGTTGCGACCAAAATGGTTCCTGATCATGTGGTACGTTTGGCGCATACCGTGCACCTACCTTGCACCGACACCAACACTGTCTCTAAACGGACCGAAATGAGACTCCATACGACCCACGTCACCTAGGAGTTCAATCTGGTAAGCCTATGGTACTTTCCACCCAAACCATGCACCTATCTTGGGTGAAGATTAGCACTATCTCCAAACGGACTGAAATGAGCTTCCACTTGAGCCTCGAACCTAGGAGTGCCATCAACTGCGTCAAAAATGATTTATGTGACTATGGTATGTTTGGTGCAAACCGTGCACCTTTCTTGCACCGACACTAACACTATCTCCAAATGGACCAAAACAAGATTCCACATGATCCACGTCATATAGGAGTTCCATCGGGTGCGTCCTAAATGATGTCTGAGCCTATGGTACGTTCGGCGCAAACCGTGCACCTATCTTGCGTTAAGATTAGCATGATCTCTAAACGGACTAAATCGAGCTTCCACTTGAGCCTCGTCACCTACGAGTACCATCAGTTGCATCCAAAATGATTTCTAAGGCTATGTTATGTTTTGCACAAACTATGCACCTATCTTGCACCGACACTTACACTATCTTGAAATAGACTGAAACAAGATTCCAATGACCCACGTCACCTAGCAGTTCCATCCGGTGCGTCAAAAACAATTTCTGAGCCAATGGTACGTTTAGCACAAACTGAGCACCTATCTTGCATCAAGGTTAGCACAAACGGACTGAAATGAGCTTGCACTTGAGCCTCGTAACCTAGGAGTGTCGTCGCATGCGTCCAAAATGACTTCAGAGCTTATGGTACGTTTGGCACAACACTATCTCTAAATGGACCGAAACGACATTCCAGCTGACCCACGCCAACTAGGAGCTGCATCTGGGGCGTCCAAAATGATTTTCGAGCATATGATACATTCGTCACAAACTGTGCACCTATCTTGTGTCAAGGTGAGCACTATATCAAAATTGACTAAAATGAGCTTCCACTTGAGCCTCGCAACCTAGGAGTGCCATCGGGTGCGTCCAAAATGATTTCTGAGCTTGTGGTACATATGGCACAAACCATGCACCTACCATGCACTGACACCAACACTGTCTCTAAATGGACCGAAATGAGATTCCATACGACTGACGTCACCAAGGAGTTCAATCCGGTAAGCCTATGGTACTTTCCACCCAAACCATGCACCTATATTGGGTAAAGATTAGCACTATCTCCAAACAGACTGAAATGAACTTCCACTTGAGCCTCGAACATAGGAGTGCCATCAAGTGCGTCCAAAATGATTTTTGCGACTATGGTACGTTTGGTGCAAACCATGCACCTATCTTGCACCGACACTAACACTGTCTCCAAATGGAGCGAAACAAGATTCCACATGATCCACGTCATCTAGGAGTTCCATCGGGTGCGTCCAAAATGATTTTCTGAGCCTGTGGTACATTTGGACCAAACCGTGCACCCATCTTGCGTCAAGATTAGCACTATCTCCAAACGGACTAAAATGAGCTTCCACTTGGGCCCGTAACCTAGGAGTGCCATCGGGTGCGTCCAAACTGATTTATGTGCCTATGTTATGTTTCGCACAAACCATGCACCTATCTTGCACCGACAGTAACACTATATCTAAATGGACCAAAATAAGATTCCGCATGACCCACGTCACCTAGGAGCTGCATCCGGTGCATCTCTAATGATTTCTGAGCCTATGGTACGTTCGGCGCAAGCCATGCACCTATCTTGCATCAAGATGAGCACTATCTCGAAATGGACTAAAATGAGCTTCTACCTGAGCCTTGCAACCTAGGAGTGCCATCGGGTGTGACCAAAATGATTCTTGATCTTGTGGTACGTTTGGCGCATACCGTGCACCTACCTTGCACTAACACCAACACTGTCTCTAAACGGGCCAAAACGAGATTCCATACGACCCACGTCACCTAGGAGTTCAATCCGGTAAGCCTATGGTACTTTCCGTCCAAACCATGCACCTATCTTGGGTCAAGATTAGCACTATCTCCAAATGGACTGAAATGAGCTTCCACTTGAGCCTCGAACCTAGGAGTGCCATCAAGTGCGTCCAAAATGGTTTTTGTGCCTATGGTACTTTTGGCGCAAACTATGCAACTATCTTGCACTGACACTAACACTATATCCAAACGGAGAAGAGCAAGATTCCACACGATCCACGTCATCTAGGAGTTCCACCGAGTGCGTCCAAAACATTTTCTGAGCATGTGGTACGTTCGGCACAAACCGTGCACCTATGTTTCTTCATGATTAGCACTATCTCGAAACGGACTGGATCGAGCTTCCACTTGAGCCTCGTCATGTAGGAGTACCATCAGGTGTGTCCAAAATGATTTCTGATGCTATGTTATGCTTGGCACAAACTGTGCACCTATCTTGCACCGACACTAACATTGTCTCGAAATGGATCGAATGAGATTCCAATGACCCACGTCACCTAGGAGTTGCATCTGGTGTGTCCGAAAATTTTGAGCCAATGGTACGTTCGGCGCAAACCTTGCACCTATCCTGCATCAAGATCGCCACTATCTCGAAACAGACTAAAATAACCTTTCACTTGAGCCTCACAACCTAGGAGTGCCGTTGGGTGTGTCCAAAATGATTTCTAAGCGTATGGTATGTTTGGTGCAAAGCATTCACCTATCTTGCACCGACACTAACACTGTCTCCAAACGGACTAAAAAGAGATTCCACAAGACCCACGTCCCTAGGAGTTCCATCTGGTGCATCCGAAATGGTTTTGTGACGGCATGGTATGTTTAGCCCAAACCGTGCACCTATCGTTCGTCAAGATTAGCACTATCCCTAAACGGACTAAAATGAGCTTACACTTGAGCCTCGCAACCTAGGACTGCCATTGTGTGCATCCAAAATGATTTCTGTGCTGATGGTACGTTTGGCGCAAACCATTCACCTTTCTTGCATCGACACTAACACTGTCTCTAAATGGACCAAAACGAGATTCTAGACGACCCACGTCACCTAGGAGTTCGATCCGCTGCGTCCAAAATGGTTTTCGAGGCCATGTGTCCAAAAGGATGACCTTGTCGAAGCCTTTGTTAATGATCTGGTTGTAAAAGCCAAGGAGGCCCATACCTTATTTGATGATCTCCAACAAATTTTCATGGCTCTTAACGAGTACCAATGGAAGCTTAATCCTAAGAGGTGTATCTTCGAAGTCGCATCGGGTATATTGTTGGGTAACGTCATCAGTCACGATGGCATATGCCCCAATCCAACTAAGGTTAAGGCTGTTCTAGATATGCAACCCTCGAAAAACATCAAGGATATCTAGAAGATCACTGGATGTATGGCCGCCCTCAGCCGCTTCATCTCACGACTCGGCGAGAAGGGTCTGCCTTTCTTCAAATTGCTTTAGGCATCAGAGAAGTTTGTCTGGTCGGAGGAGGCAAATGCTGCCTTCACATAGCTAAAAGAGTTTGTTACCTCTCCTTTAGTCCTTACTGCTCCTCAGAAAGACGATGTCCTTTTCCTCTATGTTGCGGCCACTGATTGCGTGGTCTCCATAGTCATCATGGTCGAGCATGAGGAACCCGGCCACGTTTACAAAGTCCAGCGCCCTATTTACTTCATTAGCGAGGTACTCAATGAGTCCAAATCTAGGTACCCTCAAATTCAGAAACTAATCTACGCCATCCTGATTACATCCTAAAAGTTGAAACATGACTTCGACGGATATCGGGTGGTGGTCAAGACCAATTTTCTACTTGGGGACATACGTTTGGCACAAACCGTGCACCAATCTTGCACCGACACTAACACTGTCTCCAAACAGACCGAAATGAGATTCCACATGACCCATGTCACCTAGGAGTTCCATCGGGTGCATCCAAAACAATTTTTGAGCCTATGCTACGTTCAACGCAAGTCGTGCGCCTATCTTGCGTCAACATTAGCACTATTTCCAAATGGATTCAATCTTCCTTCCAGTTGAGCCTCCTCACCTTGGAGTACCATCGGGTGCGGCCAAAATTATTTCTAAGCCTATGGTACGTTTGGCATAAACTGTGTGCCTATCTTTCATCAAAACTAACACTATCTCCAAACGGACCAAAACGAGATTCCACATGACCCACGTCAGCTAGGAGTTCCATCGGGTGCGTCCAAAACAATTTCTGAGCTATGTTACATGTGAACCGTGCACCTATCTTGCATCAAGATTAGCACTATCTCCGAACGGACTGAATCGAGCTTCCACTTGAGTCTCATCACCTAGGAGTACCATCGGGTGCGTCCAAAATGATTTCTAAGCCTATGGCTTGTTTGGCGCAAACCGTGCACTATCTTGCACTAACAATAACACTGTCTCCAAATGGATCAAAATGAGATTCTACATGATGCACGTCACCTCGGAGTTCAATCCGGTGCGTCCAAAATGATTTCTAGGACTATGGTACTTTTGTCCCAAACCGTGCACCTACCTTGCGTCAAGATTAGCACTATCTCTAAACGGACTGAATTGAGCTTCCACTTGAGCCTCGTCACCTAGGAGTACCATCAGTCACATCAAAATGATTTCTATGGCTATGTTATGTTTGGCACAAATTGACAGAACAAGATTCCACATGACGCATGTCGCCTAGGAGTTGCATCTGGTGCATCCAAAATGATTTCTGAGCCAATGGTATGTTCGGCGAAAACTATGCACCAAGATTGCCTCAAGATCTGGACTATCGCAAAATGGACTGAAATGAGCTTCCATCTGAGCCACGCAACCTAGGAGTGCCATTAGGTGTGTTCAAAATGACTTCCGAGCCTAGGGTACATTCGGCACAAACCATGTACCTATATTGCGTCAAGTTGAGCATTATCTCGAAATGGACTGAAATGAGCTTCCACTTGAGCCTTGAAACGAAGGAGTGCCATCGGGTGCGTCCAAAATGATTTCTGAGCTTGTGGTATGTTTGGCCCAAACCGTGCACCAATCTTGCACCGACACTAACACTGTCTCTAAACGGACCGAAACGAGATTCCACATGACCCACGTCACCTAGTAGTTCCATCGAGTGCATCCAAAACAATTTCTGAGCCCAAGCTACGTTCAGTGCAAGCCATGCACCTATCTTGCGTCAAGATTAGCACTATCTCCAAATGAACCGAATCTTGATTCCAATTGAGCCTCCTCACGTCGGAGTACCATCGGGTGCATTAAAAATGATTTCTGAGCCTATGGTACGTTTGGTGCAAACTATACACCTATCTTGCACCGACACTAACATTGTCTCCAAACATACTGAAACAAGATTCCACATGACCCACATCACCTAGGAGTTCAATCTGGTACGTCCAAAATGATTTCCAAGCCTATGGTGCTTTTGGCCCAAACCGTGCACCTATCTTGGGTCAAGGTTAGCACTATCTCCAAACGGACTGAAATGAGCTTCCACTTGAGCCTCAAACCTAGGAGTGCCCTTAGGTGCATCCAAAATGATTTCTATGCCTATGGTACGTTTGGCGCAAACTGTGCACCTATCTTTTACTGACACTAACACTATCTACAAACGGACCAAAACAAGACTCCCCATGATCCACGTCATCTAGGAGTTCCATCGGGTGCGTCCAAAATTATTTCTAAACCTGTGGTACTTTCAGCGCAAACCATGCACCTATCTTGCGTCAAGATTAGCACAATCTCCAAACAAACTGAATCGAGATTCCACTTGAGCCTCGTCACCTAGGGTACCATCGGGTGCGTCCAAAACGATTTCTAAGGCTATGTTATGTTTGGCAGAAACTATGCACCTATCTTGCATCGACACTTACACTATCTCAAAATGGATCGAACGAGATTCCACATGACCCACGTCAGCTAGGAGTTGCATCTGGTGCATCCAAAATAATTTCCAAGCCAAAGGTACGTTCGACACAAACCGTGCATCTATCTTGGGTCAAGATCTGCAGTATCTTGAAATGGACTGAAATGAGCTTCCACTTGAGCCTCGCAACCTTGGAGTGCCATCAGGTGCGTCCAAAATAATTTCTCAGCTTGTGGTACGTTTGACGCAAACCATGCTCCTATCTTGCACCGACACCAACACTATCTCCAAACAGACTGAAATGAGATTCCGCATGACACATGCCACCTAGGAGTTCAATCCGGTGCGTTCAAAATGATTTCCAAGCCTATGGTTTTTATCACAAACCATTCTCCTATCTTGCACCGACACTAACACTGTCTCTAAACAGACCAAAACGAGATTCCAGATGACCCACGTCACAAGCTATGTTACGTTTGGCACAAACTGTGCACCTATGTTGCACCGACACTAACACTATCTCCAAATGGACCGAATGGAGATTCCACATGACTCACGTCACCTAGGAGATACATCGGGTGCATCCAAAAAAAATTTTTGAGCTAGTGGTACATTCGGGTGCATCCAAGATTAGCACTATCTCCAAACGGACTGAATCAAGCTTCCACTTGAGCCTCGTCACCTTGGAGTGCCATCGGGTGCGTCCAAAACGATTTCTAAGGTCATGTCATGTTTGGCACAAACTGTACACCTATCTTTCACTGACACTTACACTGTCTCCAAACGGACTGTACGTTTGGCGCAAAGCATTGACCTATCTTGCACTAACACTAAGACTGTCTCCAAACAGACCGAAACGAGATTCCACATGACCCTCGTCACCTAGGAGTTCCATCCGGTGTGCCCAAAACAGTTTCCAAGGCTATGGTACATTTGGCCCAAACTGTGCACCTATCTTGCGTCAAGATTAGCACTATCTCCAAACGAACAGAAATGAGCTTCCATTTGAGCCTCGCAACCTAGGAGTGCCATCGGGTGTGTCCAAAATGATTTCTAAAATTATGGTATGTTTGGAACAAACCATTCACCTATCTTGCACTGACACTAACACTATCCCTAAATGGACCGAAACTAGATTCCAGATGACCCACGTCACATAGGTGTTCCATCAACTGCGTCCAAAATGGTTTTGAGGCCATGGTACGTTTGGCCCAAACCGTGCACCTATCTAGCATGAAGATTAGCACTATCTCCAAATGGATTGAAATGAGCTTCCACATAAGCCTACCTAGGAGCGCCATCAGGTGCGTCCAAAACGATTTCTGAGCTTGTGGTATGTTTGGCGCAAACCGTACACCTATCTTGCACCGACACTAACACTATCTCCAAATAGACCGAAATGAGATTTCACATGACCCACGTCACCTAGGAGTTCAATCCGGTACGTCCAAAATGATATCCAAGCCTATGGTACTTTTGGCCAAAACCGTGCACCTATCTTGGGTCAAGATTAGCACTATCTCCAAACGGATTGAAATGAGCTTCCACTTGAGCCTTGAACCTACGAGTGCCACCAGGTGCGTCCAAAACGATTTATGTGCCTATGGTATGTTTGGCGCAAACCGTGCACCTATCTTGCACCGACACTAACACTGTCTCCAAACGGACCAAAACAAGATTCCACATGACCCACGTCACCTAGGAGTTCCCAAAACAATTTCTGAGCGTATGGTACATTCAGCACAAACCGTGCACCTATCTTGCGTCAAGTTTAGCACTATATCCAAACGGACTAAAATGAGCTTCCACTTGAGCCTTGGAACCTAGGAGTGCCATCGGGAGTGTCCAAAACGATTTCTAAGCTTGTGGTACATTTGGCACAAACCGTGCACCTATCTTGCTCTGACACAAACACTGTAACACCTCAGGTGTTTAGCTCCTTAATTGCATTGCATTTGCATAAGTATAAGCAAGCATCATTCATTTCATGCATAAGCTTATAATATGTAAAACATACTTTGGAAACACTGCCACATATGTTTATATTTCATGTGAAGTAAGAAGTGAGTAGTGTGCAAAACATAAGTATCTTATGTGCAATTTCCTTTGTGAGACATGTCAACCACTTTAGTGGAACATAATTAGCAAATGTTATGCAACACACTCATGCAACATGTGCAACATGAGCTTGCAACATTTGGGTGAAAGTATGGAATTACTTGTTCCAAAGTATGTGACATTAGGAACTTTGTGCAACCAATATGTAGAGTGGCTAATTAGGTCTTATAACACCTTAATTACATTTAGGGTAAGTAGTGGAGCAATGTTCATGTTGACCAAAATTACCAAATTGCCCTTCCAAATGTTATTGACTAAGTTGGACCCCTAGAGTGATCTGGTTTGACCAATTAAAAAGTCCAGTTTAGAGATCTTGCATGGAGGAGCAACCTTAAGCAAAGTTGTAGAGAATTTCATAAGGAACAAAAGTTATAATATGGCCATCTCATGACAATGACCAGAACATGCTCAAAAATGGCCCACAAGTCAGTATTAGGGGCTGTTTTGGGACTTAGCAAATTTTAGCTAAGTGTGAAGCTGAAAACCGTTTCACGGTACCTCACTTTAGCAACTAGTAACTCACAAACTAGGCCGAACCAGTCCTTGAGCCAATTGACAAAGTTGTTGTCCACACATAGCTCTACAACATTGTCAATATCACCATCACCTAGTTCTAAATGGTTTAGGAGATGTGGTGTCTTGAAAATAGGGTTTCAGTTGGGTTCACTGACTGAAAACACGTTTCAGTTTCCGAGTACACCACTTTGGAGCTCTGTGGTTTCAAATCCAGGCTGAACCAGTCCAAACTCCAATTGACAAACTTGTAGCCCTCATGTAGCTCTACAAAATTGGTGTAATCATCTTTGACTAACTCGAACCGGTTTGGGAGATAATCATCATTAAACTTGGTCTGTCAGTCGATCACCAACGACACGTTCGACTCGTTTCAGTTCGTCAGAGAAGGGGGAGTGGCCGACCGGCCACAGGGCCTCGCCGACGCGTGGGCATGCGGTGGCGACCGTACGCTGGTCCTGGCCCCACCGATCAGTCCACGGCGCCTTCAAGACCGCCACGACGCGTCGAGGCTGCCCCATTTCCTCTCCCTCCCTCATTCGGCTTCGACACGGAGAAAACTGAGCCGCCATTGCTGCCCCACTCCGGTGAGCTCGTGCGCGCTCACCACCGCACCGTAGCCCACCAAAACTCGTCCACTGCTCCGCCTTGTAACCCCCTCCATCCTCCACCTCGCCGTCGGGGTCAATTGCGCGGGGGTAAGACAGCATCGCCATCTCCGCCACCGTCCGCCTCAGGCATTTCTCGCCGGAGCACCCCCCGTGGCATGGCCGTGCTTCCCCAGCATCTCCCTATCTTGCGTCCTTGGTGTGTCGCGCCCGCCTTGAGCCACTGATGCTCACCGGACCGGCCATTAGGGCCGAGCAGCCGCCTAGCTCATCGGAGCCGGCATGCCGCGGCCGTGGGCCGCCATTGCCGTCGCTGGCTACCTTAGCTGCCGCCATAGCCCTCGTAGATGGTACCCTTATAATCGTATTGAGGTGGGAAAACATGACGGTGCAATTGGCCGCGCCGAAATCCGCTACCGGCGGCGAACTCCGGCCACCGTTCCTCCCCTCTGTTCTTCTCTCTCTGGCCTGCGGGCCCACGCTGTCAGTGCCATGCGCGTGCGGGTGGGAGTCCGAGCAGGGCGCGCATGCGTCGTGGGCCGCGCGCGGAGGATTGGGCCGCGCGCGCGTGTTGAGCAGGCCCAGTTCCAGATAAAATCAGTTTCATTTATTTTATTTTGTCACAGTTTTTATTGGGGTTTAGAAAAAAAATAGATCTAGGGTTTCACCTGCTCAAAAATCATGAGATAAATTTTGTTATGATCTACATGATGTGTAGTATTTTAGAAAAATATGATTTGGTTATGTGATGTGTAGTTTCTGGGATATTTAAATAGGTCTTTGAAATGTGTTTTAAATCACATGCAAACTTGTTTAAATTATATCTTGAGTTTCAGTATTCCAAAAATTATGAAATTTGGGGGGTAGGCTAATTTATACTTGCTCTAGCTCTGGTAAAAATTTGGACAGTAGTGCTTAAGTACTTTTCAAGTTATAATGCTATCTTGTTATTCTAAGAAATACTTAAATGAATTTTAGTAATTTTTCTATATGTGCAATGTTCATATAAATTTTTGGAGAATGTCTTGGTACCCTAGAGTGTCCAAGAAAATTAAGAAATCTGTTGTTTGACACTTTTTACTATGCTTTGTTATTTATACAAAAATCAGTCTTTTTGCTTGGGAATTTTGTGTAGGAAGTTCCTGTGAATACATTTAGTTCAAATTTTTACAGTAGCCTTTTTTTGGGTCAGAGAGTCTCCTATAATTTTTGTAGAATTTTAGGAGCAGTTTACATATATGTTTGAAATTCCACCTAATTACTTAAGTAAATTAAGAAATGAGTTTAAATAAATATTCTAGGTGGGCACACCTTACTTTCTGGTGTTTTTGTGACCTTTGTGAACTTGTAGTAGTATTAGTTTGGTCTTAGAGAATGTTTGCCACATCAATAAATATTTAACCTTTACAATTTTAGGTTTTCTAGACAGCTGATAGTATTTCTAGGTTTGACCTTGGATAAAGGTGGTTGCTGGAAAACTTGTACATACCAAAGTTGTAGTAAAATTTGTAAATGAGCTTTTGTCAAAATTTGGGAGCATTTGGCTTAGTAGTTTGGGAGTTATTGCTGTTTAAAGTGACAGTCCAGAATTGACTGCTCTCTGTTTAGAGAGAACAGATTCTGGGACTTTGGAATTTCGACTAGGTAAACTTCGGAATTAAGTGTTGTGGTCTGAAAACATTTTGTGGTAAATTTCTTAAGCTTTCCAGATTGTCTTAGACCATATCTTTTGGATTTGAGAATCTCCAGTTATGTTAGAAACAAGTAGCTGCTGTCCAGAATGTCTTACCGGGATATTTTGGGTTGGATGCGGTAACCTAAATAATGTCACTCTTGTGTTTGTTAGGTGTTAGGGCCTCAACCGAAGATAAACAACTATATCTTAGGTTGGGTAGATTAGGTAAGTACTTCTCCACCGGAGAAGAGATTTGCACATACTAATAAAGTAACTTGAATAGAGTATTTTATTTCTGAAATGCATTTCATTCCGAGCATGTTGCACCCATTTATACATCCATGATATTTATTGTGCATTCATGCAATAGGTGTACCGGAGGGGGTAACTCTCCTCGAATTCGAGCCTGTGATTCCGGAGGAAGTCCAGGACCAGCCGGAGCAGCTAGAGGAACTAGCCGGCGATGAAGCTCCTGCCGAAGATCTACCCGAGTGTCCTGGCCACCGGCCTTCGACCTTTCTGAAAGGCAAGCCCCGGTGCATGCTGAACCTACTGATTTATAAATTAATCTTGAGTATTTTTAATTGTTTACTGCATTAAGTTGTAGGAGTTATATGAAAACACTTGTTGCATTATACCTGTCCTTGTCCAGATATCGTACTTAATCCTATATTAGGTTTAGGCACGTGTTAATGCTTAGCCCTGCTTAGTACGGTAGAAGTCGGGTGATTTCCGGTCATCCGCGAGATGTAGGAAGGAGTCACGAGTGGCTTTATGGCTATCGTGGATGGAACCATGCTTAAAAATAAAATTGAGACCGGGCGGGAGTTCGATAGTACAGCCGCAAGACACTTCACATCTTGGGTGTGGAGCTATGCCCATCTGAGTCATTTAAGGACCGATTCGTTGTACGTCCTTGAGTCATGTTGAACGCAGTCTAACACTTAGTTGGCCGGATAAGTCGTTTCGACCGCGAAGCCGAGTAATGTGATTCAGGCCGGGAATCGAATGGTAGGTTGCTTCTTGGAGGAGAGAAAGGATGTGCTTGGGGACATTGGTGTGAGACCAAGGGGGGGTTAGAGTCCCTATCACCTGGCAGAGTGTCGCCCTTGGGGTCACGACATTATTCGGACCCACGATTCCTGAATCATATGAAACGGTGGCCTGTGCGACCCTGGCAGGGGTCTGCACAGTGAGTGTTAGAAATACCCCTCCAGCTGGATAGGAATTCGATTCGAATCGCCGTCGCTCCCGGTTAGTGAGCACTTGACTTGAGCAGCGGCAACGTAGATCTCATTAAATGAACTGGTGGTTAAGGGAATGATACAATGTTGCCACAATTCATACCTGCTCTGGATATAATGTTGATAATTGTTTGATTATAATCAAGTGCATGTTTAGTACAGGTGCTAAGATAGATAACAGGTAAATGCTAAAAATAACTGCTAGTACAGGCTATAAGAGTTTCAAGTACTTATGCCTTTATGCAAAATGTTATGTCAGCTTGCCTCTTGTGTAAGCCTTGCATAATCCTTGGTGTCATCTTATTTCTGGTTTTCGACGGGTAAGTCTAGCTGAGTACATTCCAGTACTCAGGGTTTATTCCCTCCTATTGCAGATGATATGCTCTACCAAGGCTTCTGCAAAAATTGTCTCCACCCTGCGGGTGACGAAGACTAGATCACTTGGGCGTGATCATCTTTTATGTACTTTCCTGATGCTTTTGTGGGATGTTGATCAACAAAACTGGCAGTAGTTAAACAACTGGTGTGCATTTGCTTCTGCTACTTTTATGAACTTGGTTAGTAATAATTGCGACTCCGTTTGTGTAAACTTATTTTAGAACTACTTGTGAAATGTAATGTATGATGTTGTATGTTGAATGATGCGATCCTGGTTGTAAGCAAGTTGGTTTGAAATCCTTCGTGGTTTCGATTGACTACCGGGATTATATGGGCTCAAGTTCAAAAATTTGAGCACTTCGGTGCTTGTTTTTGTACTTGTGCTCTTATAATTTGGTCGGTTCTGTTACAGCTGGTACCGGAGCATAATTCAACATTAAAAACGTCTTACGAGTATTTAAAAACAAAAGTATTTGATTATGAAAAGGGTTAAAATTCTAAAAACTATTTTTATAGGTATGCCAGTGATCACATCCCTTAGCCCAAATAAGGACTCTTAGGTGGCTTATTATAAAGACTAACTTGGGGGCCTTGTTTGTTTTTGTTTCGTCATCCATACGGCGTGATATTGTATGGATGCCATCCACTTGGGTGGTAATGTATGGATCAATTGCCTCGACGCTCTGGTAAGTGTGAGTTGTGAGAGCATGATTGTCCAACCGGCGATCTAGGGGAGAGTAGTTTTGGTGACTTGCATACTTACATGTTTAAACCATGTAATTACGTAAGCACTTAATTGTGGGAACCTTTATATCGGGTAGCTTTGATACTGAAGTATATACATCAGGGGATGTGTATATGGAAAGTATTTAAATTACTGCTTTCTTGTGTGCATATATTGGGAAACTGTTGGGCTGAAATGAGGTTTTCTGCAGGTACACTAACAGCGTAACGAGTAGACCGATAGTTTCGCTTATATGAGAGAACGTATGTATGCCACCGCCTAGCGTTAGAACTTTAGGTTTATACTAAGGTGAGAGGGCGTACGGAACGTGCATGCATCATGTTTAATTATATCATACATATCATTTACTCCCTCCTTAAAAATTTCAGTACTCCTGACTAAATTAAATTTCGTATCCCCTAAATGATCCTCACTTTAAGTCGTATCTTGTTGCTTCAGATGGCATGTACCAAGAGGACCGCTCGCAAGTCCACTGGGGGCAGGGCACCACGTCACCAGCTCGCTCCACGTGAGCCCCGCCCTGAGCATACTGAGGTGGAAAGGCTGAGGGCTGAGTTGGCTGAAGTGACTGCTGCCAGGAATGCAGCGTGTCAGCAACTGGAGCAAGTGATTCGTGATCATGACCAGGAAACCCTTGTGGTCCAGAGATTGACAGTAGCAAACCACAACTGTCAACGCATGTTGGTCCGTGTCATGAATCAGAGGGATGAAGCCTGGCACGAGGAGAACGTTCTGAGAGCTCGTCAGTTTGAGCTCGAGCAACAGTTGGAGAATGCTGAAGAATACAATGACAATCTTCATGAAGAAGTGCACCGCCTGAACAACCAGCTAAATCCTCTGCTGCCTCGAAATATCAACGCAGATGAGGACATGGGTTCGGGAATCTTTATGGCTGAAAATGATGATGAAGGGGAGGTCAATAGGCCCCAAGATGCCGAACCAGAAGAAGAACCAGAAGAAGAAGATGAGGAGTTAGAGCCTGTTAGTGATGAGGACGGCGGGGAGATCCTTGACACCGACTCTGAGGACGATGCTTAGAGTAGTTATCACGCAGCTATGATGTTAGGATCATCTTTTGTGCCTCCTGGGGTTGGAGTGAGGCTTTGTAATAACTTGACTTTTTGGATGTAAGGTCGAACCCTATGTTTCCTGGATGTTTAGTTGGAACCTGTTAATTTCGATCGCAATTGGATGTCTTATTGTGTTGCGTTCGATGATGGTGTCACGATTAGTACCCTTCGGTGCCGCGACGAGACCGAGGGCCTCCTATGGCGCACGACATAAGGCTGTGCTGCTTGGCACGCGCTGGTATCAAGGTGGTTAGTCATGATCCACCATGGAACTCTACCGTGGAGAAGTCTCTTTGTGGTCAGTTTGAAGTAGCCTTTCTTAGTCAACTAAAAAAAACTTTGAAATCGAATCCAAGTACCGGACGAAAGATCAAAAATCACGTAGATATTAACGTAAACGGTTTAATAACTGTTGTGCTCCTTGTGAGTGAGCCTTTATCAAAGTATATCTTGTTGGATTCTCTCGCATGATTGCGCCAATCGATCCGCTTGAATGGGTTGTGCGGTTGTGATGAATTATTGTGCCAAGAGTATTTTGAGAAGTCTATTTCATGAAGTTAGTTTGACATATTTATAATAATTCATCTACAAATTTCCCACATTATCAGTGCTCATTGGCTACGCATTTTGCAGATGTCGTACAATCTTCGTCGGGGTCGTGGCAATGAGGATGAGGAACAGCCACCCCCTCCGCCACCACCTACCCCGGCTGAGTTAATGCAGACTGTGGTTGAAGGGCAGCGCATGCTGGCAGATGCTATGCGCCAGCTTGCCAACCGGGAGGCTCGTCCTGGTCGCCAGGGCCCAGAACCCAATCAGTACAGTGATTTCAAGGACTTTCTTGATACTAAGCCCCCGCTCTTTAAGGAGGCGGAGGAACCACTGCAAGCTGATGAGTGGTTGAATACTATTGAGCAAAAGTTTCGTCTGCTTCGCCTGACTGATGAGCTAAAGACTGAATATGCTTCTCATCAATTGCATGGTCCAGCGGGTATTTGGTGGAGCCACTATCGTTCCACACTGCCTGCAAATGTCCCGATTGCTTGGGACGAGTTCAAGGCTGCATTTCGTGGGAACTATATTCCTCCAGGTCTTATGGCTATCAAACACACAGAGTTTATGAGGCTATCGCAGGGCAATAAGAGCTTGACTGAATATCTGCAAGCTTTCAACAACCTGGCAAGGTATGCCACAGAGTTTGTGGATACCGATTCTAAGAAAATTGCTAGCTTTAAAAGAGTCCTCGGCCCGAAGCTGATGAAGACTATGGGCACTAGCAAGTGCACTACTTTCAATGAATTTATCAGTGATGCTCTGACTCAAGAGAATAATAACTCGATCTATGCTGCTTCTAAGAGCCGCAAGAGGGCACTTGAGGCAGGTGTTTCACAGTCTTGACCTCCAGCTGCCCCGAGGGCTCCTCCTCGCCCTCCTGCCACAAGTGCTAAGTTCCATCCTCCGCAAAAGAAGGCGCCAGTGAAGACTGGGTTTCGCAAGGCATATACAGTGGCTCTGCCAAAGAGTAATTCGGGCCAAGGCAGCTCCAGTGTCCCTCCTAGCAACATGCCTTGCTGGAACTGCAACAAGCCAGGCCATTGGTCCAGGAACTGTCCTTACCCCAAGAAGAATGTCAACCAAGGTGGCCGTCAAGGGCACGCTCATTATAACAGTATTGAGGAAATTCCATCTGATGAGGTTGTCACCGCTGGTAAGTTCCTAGTTGACCAACATCCTGCAGTGGTACTTTTTGATTCGGGTGCTTCGCATTCCTTTATCAGTCCTAAGTTTGCATCAAAGTTTCCACACAAATTGCATACTGTTAAAGGTGGGGGTTATTGTATTAGCGCAGCAAGTGGGAATATTTCCACAAATAAAGTAGTGGGGAATCTTGAGCTTGAGATAGAAAGGCGAAAGTACTCGCTTGCCTTAGTGGTTTTGCCGGGTTTAAGCATAGATGCTATTCTGGGCATGAATTGGATGAGTCAGAATGGGGTACTCATTGATACATCCACTCGGGTAGTTATGCTTAGAGATCCTATAGATCAAAAGGGTTTTCTGGTACAACTTCCTAGAAAAGTTGATTTGTCTGGGGAAGTTCATGCTGTGCAAGCAAAGGCGTTGGTCGAAATTCCAGTAGTAAATGAGTTTCCGGACGTTTTTCCCGATGATTTGCCAGGGCTCCCTCTGGATCGGGATGTGGAGTTTAAAATTGAGTTGTTGCCTGGCGCGGCTCCCATCTCTAGGAGACCCTATAGGATGCCTCCGAATGAACTAGCTAAACTTAAGGTGCAATTGAATGAACTTTTGAAGAAAGGGTTGATTCGTCCAAGTTCGTCGCCGTGGGGATGTCCTGCTATCTTTGTAAAGAAGAAGGATCAGTCGTTGCGGATGTGCGTAGATTATAGACCTCTCAATGTAGTCACTGTCAAAAATAAGTACCCTCTACCGCGCATCGACATCTTGTTCGATCAGTTGTCTAAAGCTAAAGTTTTCTCCAAGATTGATCTAAGATCTGGCTATCATCAAATTAAAATCCGTCCTGAAGATGTTCCAAAAACTGCCTTCTCTACCAGATACGGTCTTTATGAGTATCTTGTTATGTCCTTCGGCTTGACAAATGCCCCCGCACACTTTATGTACTTGATGAATTCGGTGTTTATGCCCGAATTGGACAAGTTCGTGGTGGTATTTATTGATGACATCCTGATATATTCTGTAAATGAGGAAGATCACGCTGAACATCTGCGTATAGTCCTCACAAGACTACGTGAACATCAACTATATGCAAAGTTCAGTAAGTGCGAATTCTGGCTTCGAGAAGTACCTTTCCTTGGGCATGTGTTGTCTGATGGAGGAATTATGGTGGACCCCGCCAAGGTACAAGAAGTACTGAACTGGAAGGCTCCTATCTCGGTTCACGAGGTCCGGAGTTTTCTTGGTTTGGCAGGCTATTATCGTCGCTTCATCCCGGATTTCTCCAAAATAGCCAAGCCAATGACTCGGTTGCTGCAGAAAGACACCAGGTTTGTCTGGACTCCTGAGTGTGATGCGGCTTTTCACCAACTGCGAACCCTCCTAACCTCAGCTCCGGTTTTGGCACAACCGGATATCGAGAAACCATTTGATGTTTATTGTGATGCCTCGGGCATAGGTTTGGGAGGTGTTCTGATGCAGGAAGGCCGAGTAATTGCATATACCTCTCGACAACTTCGGAAACATGAGGTAAATTATCCAACACATGACTTAGAACTCACTGCAGTTGTGCATGCTTTGAAAGCCTGGCGACACTATCTATTGGGCAATGTTTGCAATATCTACACAGACCACAAAAGCCTCAAATACATCTTCACCCAACCCGAGTTAAATATGCGTCAACGAAGATGGCTCGAGTTGATTAAGGATTATAACCTTCAAGTGCACTATCATCCTGGCAAGGCAAATGTGGTTGCGGATGCTTTAAGCCGTAAGTCTCATTGCCATTCCTTAGTTGAAACTGATTTTCATCGATCTCGCCTTCTACATCCAGCAGTCTTGTACAACATCACTGTCAGTTGTACTCTCAAAAATAGAATTATTGAACTCCAAAAGACTAACACTGGTATATTCCACATCAAGCGTAAGATGAAAGAGCAAGAAACTACACAGTTCAGGATAGATGAAGAGGGTGTACTGTGGTTCAAAGATAGGTTAGTTGTGCCTAAGGATCGAGAGCTTAGAAATGATATTATGTCTGAAGCACACTCCTCTAAGTTGTCCATCCATCCTGGTAGCAATAAGATGTATTATGATTTGAAGCCATACTATTGGTGGACCAAGATGCGGAAAGAGATAGCTGCATATGTGGCTAGGTGTGACACCTGCTGTAGAGTTAAAGCTGTGCACATGAAAGTTGGGTTGCTTCAACCACTTTCTATCCCAGGTTGGAAATGGGAAGAGATAAGCATGGATTTCATTGTCGGACTTCCTCCTATTGTCAAAAATCATAACTCCATCTGGGTAATTGTGGATCGTTTGACCAAATCAGCTCACTTCATTCCAGTTAGAGTGGACTATCATCCCACTGACTAGCTGTGTTGTACTTCAATCAGATAGTCCGGCTCCATGGGATACCTCGTACTATCATATCTGACCATGGACCCTAGTTCACTGCTCGCTTTTGGGAGCACTTGCATCACCTTCTGGGAACCAAGTTAGTGAGAAGCTCTGCTTATCACCCCCAGACATCAGGACAGACGGAACGGGTTAACCAAATCTTGGAAGATCTGTTGCGGGCATGTGTCATTTCATTCAAGGGTTCTTGGGAAAAATGGTTACCTCTAGCCGAGTTTTCATACAATAATAGTTATCAAGAGAGTATTAAGATGGCTCTGTTCGAAGCTTTGTACGGTCGTAAGTGTAGAACTCCACTAAACTGGGTAGAAGCTGGTGAAAGGAGGTATTATGGTATTGATTTTGTTCATGAAGCTGAGGAACAAGTCCGTACCATCCAAAAACATATGGCTGCAGCCCAAGCTAGACAGAAAAGTTATGTTGATCGTCGTATAAAACCACTCGAGTTTGAAGTTGGAGACTTCGTGTATCTGAAAGTTTCTCCAATGAAAAGTGTCCAACGTTTTGGTGTTAAGCGGAAACTTGCGCCGAGATACGTGGGTCCTTTCCAGATCATAGGCAAGAGTGGAGCTGTTGCGTATAAAATCCAGTTACCTCCAGAAATGAGTGCCATATTCAATGTTTTCCATGTATCTCAGCTCAAAAAATGTCTTCGAGTTCCTGAGGAAAGAGTCCCTTTAGGAGATATCAGGCTGGAATCCGATCTAACTTACGAAGAAAAGCCAGTCCGAGTGATCGATACTCAGGAACGAGTGACTAGAAGCAAAGTGGTTAAGTGGTATAAAGTAATGTGGAGTAATCAGGGTAGTGAAAGTGACGCTACATGGGAACGGGAGGACTATTTGTGGGATGGTTATAAGGAATTCTATGAAAAATGGTACGCTTTCCAAATCTCGGGATGAGATTTTTATAAGGGGGGAGGGATGTAATACCTCAGGTGTTTAGCTCCTTAATTGCATTGCATTTGCATAAGCATAAGCAAGCATCATTCATTTCATGCATAAGCTTATAATATGTAAAATATACTTTGGAAACATTGCCACATATGTTTATATTTCATGTGAAGTAAGAAGTGAGTAGTGTGCAAAACATAAGTACCTTATGTGCAATTTCCTTTGTGAGACATGTCAACCACTTTAGTGGAACATAATTAGCAAATGTTATGCAACACACTCATGCAACATGTGCAACATGAGCTTGTAACATTTGGGTGAAAGTATGGAATTACTTGTTCCAAAGTATGTGACACTAGGAACTTTGTGCAACCAATATGTAGAGTGGCTAATTAGGTCTTATAACACCTTAATTACATTTAGGGTAAGTAGTGGAGCAATGTTCATGTTGACCAAAATTACCAAATTAAAAAGTCCAGTTTAGAGATCTTACATGGAGGAGCAACCTTAAGCAAAGTTGTAGAGAATTTCATAAGGAACAAAAGTTCTAATATGGCCATCTCATGAAAATGACCAGAACATGCTCAAAAATGGCCCACAAGTCAGTATTAGGGGCTGTTTTGGGACTTAGCAAATTTTGGCTAAGTGTGAAGCTGAAAACCGTTTCACTGTACCTCACTTTGGCAACTGGTAACTCACAAACTAGGCTGAACCAGTCCTTGAGCCAATTGACAAAGTTGTTGTCCACACATAGCTCTACAACATTGTCAATATCACCATCACCTAGTTCTAAATGGTTTAGGAGATGTGGTGTCTTGAAAATAGGGTTTCAGTCGGGTTCACTGACTGAAAACATGTTTCAGTTTCCGAGTACACCACTTTGGAGCTCTGTGGTTTCAAATCCAGGCCGAACCAGTCCAAACTCCAATTGACAAACTTGTAGCCCTCATGTAGCTCTACAAAATTGGTGTAATCATCTTTGGCTAACTCGAACCGGTTTGGGAGATAATCATCGTTAAACTTGGCCTGTCAGTCGATCACCAACGACACGTTCGACTCGTTTCAGTTCGTCAGAGAAGGGGGAGTGGCCGACCGGCTACAGGGCCTCGCCGACGCGTGGGCATGCGGTGGCGACCGTACGCCGGTCCTGGCCCCACCGGTCAGTCCACGGAGCCTTCAAGACCGCCACGACGCGTCGAGGCTGCCCCATTTCCTCTCCCTCCCTCATTCGGCTTCGACACGGAGAAAACTGAGCCGCCATTGCCGCCCCACTCCGGCGAGCTCGTGCGCGCTCACCACCGCACCGCAGCCCACCAAAACTCATCCACTGCTCCACCTGGTAACCCCCTCCATCCTCCACCTCGCCGTCGGGGTCAATTGCGCGGGGGTAAGACAGCATCGCCATCTCCGCCACCGTCCGCCTCAGGCATTTCTCGCCGAAGCACCCCCCGTGGCGTGGCCGTGCTTCCCTAGCATCTCCCTATCTTGCGTCCTTGGTGTGTCGCGCCCGCCTTGAGCCACTGATGCTCACCGGACTGGCCATTAGGGCCGAGCAGCCGCCTAGCTCATCGGAGCCGGCATGCCGCGGCCGCGGGCCGCCATTGCCGTCGCTGGCTACCTTAGCTGCCGCCATAGCCCTCGTAGATGGTACCCTTATACCCTTATAATCGTATCGAGGTGGGGAAACATGACGGTGCAATTGGCCGTGCCGAAATCCGCTACCGGCGGCGAACTCCGGCCACTGTTCCTCCCCTCTGTTCTTCTCTCTCTGGCCTGCGGGCCCACGCTGTCAGTGCCACGCGCGTGCGAGCGGGAGTCCGAGCAGGCCGCGCGTGCGTCGCGGGCCGCGCACGGAGGATTGGGTCGCGCGAGAAATCTGGGCCGCGCACGCGTGTTGAGCAGGCCCAGTTCCAGATAAAATCAGTTTCATTTATTTTATTTTGTCATAGTTTTTGTTGGGGTTTAGAAAAAAATAGATCTAGGGTTTCACCTGCTCAAAAATCATGAGATAAATTTTGTTATGATCTACATGATGTGTAGTATTTTAGAAAAATATGATTTGGTTATGTGATGTGTAGTTTCTGGGATATTTAAATAGGTCTTTGAAATGTGTTTTAAATCACATGCAAACTTGTTTAAATTATATCTTGAGTTTCAGTGTTCCAAAAATTATGAAATTTGGGGGTAGGCTAATTTATACTTGCTCTAGCTCTGGTAAAAATTTGGACAGTAGTGCTCAAGTACTTTTCAAGTTATAATGCTATCTTGTTATTCTAAGAAATACTTAAATAAATTTTAGTAATTTTTATATATGTGAAATGTTCATATAAATTTTTGGAGAATGTCTTGGTACCCTAGAGTATCCAAGAAAATTAAGAAATCTGTTGTTTGACACTTTTTACTATGCTTTGTTATTTATACAAAAATCAGTCTTTTTGGCTTGGGAATTTTATGTAGGAAGTTCCTGTGAATAAATTTAGTTCAAATTTTTACAGTAGCCTCTTTTTGGGTCAGAGAGTCTCCTGTAATTTTTGTAGAATTTTAGGAGCAGTTTACATATATGTTTGAAATTCCACCTAATTACTTAAGTAAATTAAGAAATGAGTTTAAATAAATATTCTAGGTGGGCACACCTTACTTTCTGGTGTTTTTGTGACCTTTGTGAACTTTTAGTAGTATTAGTTTGGTCTTAGAGAATGTTTGCCACATCAATAAATATTTAACCTTTACAATTTTAGGTTTTCTGGACAGCTGATAGTATTTCTAGGTTTGACCTTGGATAAAGGTGGTTGCTGGAAAACTTGTAAATACCAAAGTTGTAGTAAAATTTGTAAATGAGCTTTTGTCAAAATTTGGGAGCATTTGGCTTAGTAGTTTGGGAGTTATTGCTGTTTAAAGTGACAGTCCAGAATTGACTGCTCTCTGTTTAGAGAGAACAGATTCTGGGACTTTGGAATTTCGACTAGGTAAACTTCGGAATTAAGTGTTGTGGTCTGAAAACATTTTGTGGTAAATTTCTTAAGCTTTCCAGATTGTCTTAGACCATATCTTTTGGATTTGGGAATCTCCAGTTATGTTAGAAACAAGTAGCTGCTGTCCAGAATGTCTTACCGGGATATTTTGGGTTGGATGCGGTGACCTAAATAATGTCACTCTTGTGTTTGTTAGGTGTTAGGGCCTTAACCGAAGATGAACAATTATATCTTAGGTTGGGTAGATTAGGTAAGTACTTCTCCACCGGAGAAGAGATTTGCACGTACTAATAAAGTAACTTGAATAGAGTATTTTATTTCTGAAATGCATTTCATTCCGAGCATGTTGCACCCATTTATGCATCCATGATATTTATTGTGCATTCATGCAATAGGTGTACCGGAGGGGGTAACTCTCCTCGAATTCGAGCCTGTGATTCCGGAGGAAGTCCAGGACCAGCCGGAGCAGCTAGAGGAACCAGCCGGCGACGAAGCTCCTGCCGAAGATCTACCCGAGTGTCCTGACCACTGGCCTTCGACCTTTCTGAAAGGCAAGCCCCGGTGCATGCTGAACCTACTGATTTATAAATTAATCTTGAGTATTTTTAATTGTTTACTGCATTAAGTTGTAGGAGTTATATGAAAACACTTGTTGCATTATACCTGTCCTTGTCCAGATATCGTACTTAATCCTATATTAGGTTTAGGCACGTGTCAATGCTTAGCCCTGCTTAGTACGGTAGAAGTCGGGTGATTTCCGGTCATCCGCGAGATGTAGGAAGGAGTCACGAGTGGCTTTATGGCTATCGTGGATGGAACCATGCTTAAAAATAAAATTGAGACCGGGCGGGAGTTCGATAGTACAGCCGCAAGACACTTCACGTCTTGGGTGTGGAGCTATGCCCGTTTGAGTCGTTTAAGGACCGATTCGCTGTACGTCCTTGAGTCATGTTGAACGCAGTCTAACACTTAGTTGGCCGGATAAGTCGTTCCGAACGCGAAGCCGAGTAATGTGATTCAGGCCGGGAATCGAATGGTAGGTTGCTTCTTGGAGGAGAGAAAGGATGTGCTTGGGGACATTGGCGTGAGACCAAGGGGGGGTTAGAGTCCCTATCACCTGGCAGAGTGTCGCCCTTGGGGTCGCGAAATTATTCGGACCCGCGATTCCTAAATCATATAAAACGGTGGCCTGTGCGACCCTGGCAGGGGTCTGCACGGTGAGTGTTAGAAATACCCCTCCAGCTGGATAGGAATTCGATTCGAATCGCCGTCGCTCCCGGTTAGTGAGCACTTGACTTGAGCAGCGGCAACGTAGATCTCATTAAATGAACTGGTGGTTAAGGGAATGATACAATGTTGCCACAATTCATACCTGCTCTGGATATAATGTTGATAATTGTTTGATTATAATCAAGTGCATGTTTAGTACAGGTGCTAAGATAGATGATAGGTAAATGCTAAAAATAACAGCTAGTACAGGCTATAAGAGTTTCAAGTACTTATGCCTTTATGCAAAATGTTATGTCAGCTAGCCTCTTGTGTAAGCCTTGCATAATCCTTGGTGTCATCTTATTTCTGGTTTTCGACGGGTAAGTCTAGCTGAGTACATTCTAGTACTCAGGGTTTATTCCCTCCTGTTGCAGATGATATGCTCTACCAAGGCTTCTGCAAAAAATGTCTCCACCCTGCGGGTGACGAAGACTAGATCACTTGGGCGTGATCATCTTTTATGTACTTTCCTGATGCTTTTGTGGGATGTTGGTCAACAAAACTGGCAGTAGTTAAACAACTGGTGTGCATTTGCTTCCGCTACTTTTATAAACTTGGTTTGTAATAATTGTGACTCCGTTTGTGTAAACTTATTTCAGAACTACTTGTGAAATGTAACGTATGATGTTGTATGTTGAATGATGCGATCCTGGTTGTAAGCAAGTTGGTTTGAAATCCTTCGTGGTTTCGATTGACTACCGGGATTATATAGGCTCAAGTTCGAAAATTTGAGCACTTTGGTGCTTGTTTTTGTACTTGTGCTCTTATAATTTGGTCGGTTCTGTTACAAACACTGTCTCCAAACGGACCCAAACGAGATTCCACATGACCCACATCACCTAGGTGTTCAATCCGGTGCGTCCAAAATGATTTCTAAGCCTATGGTACTTTTGGCCCAAATCGTGCACCTATCTTGGGTCAACATTAGCACTATCTCCAAATAGACTAAAATGAGCTTTCACTTGAGGCTCACAACCTAGGAGTGCCATCAGGTGCGTCTAAAACGATTTATGAGCTCATGGTACGTTTGGCGCAAAGCATTCAGCTATCTTGCACTAACACCAATACTGTCTCCAAACGGACCAAAATGAGATTCCACATGACCCACGTCCCTAGGAGTTCCATCTGGTGCGTCCAAAATGGTTTCTGAGGCCATGGTATGTTTGGCCCCAACTATGCACCTATCTTGCGTCAAGATTAGCGCTATCTCCAAACGGACTGAAATGAGCTTCCACTTAAGCCTGGCAACCTAGGAGTGCCATCGGGTGTGTCCAAAACAATTTTTGTGCTTATGGTATGTTGGCACAAACTATTCACCTATCTTGCACCAACACTAACATTGTCCCAAAACAGACCGAAACGAAATTCCAGATGACCCACATCACCTAAGAGTTCCATCCGCTGCATCCAAAATAGTTTCTGAGGCCGTGGTATGTTTGGCCCAAACCTTGCACCTATCTTGCGTCAAGATTAGCACTATCTCCAAACGGACTAAATTGAGCTTCCTCTTGAGCATCGAACCTACGAGTGCCATCAGGTGCGTCCAAAACGATTTATGTGGCTGTGTTATGTTTGGCCCAAACTGTGCACCTATCTTGCATCAAGATTAGCACCATCTCCAAACGGACTGAATTGAGCTTCCACTTGACCCTCGTGACCTAGGAGTACCATCGGGTGCGTCCAAAATGAATTCTGAGGCAATGATATGTTTGGCACAAATTGTGCACCTATCTTGCACCGACACTTACACTATCTCAAAACAGACTGAACGAGATTCCACATGACCCACATCATCTAGGAGTTCCATCGGGTGCATCCAAAATAATTTCTAAGCCTATGGTACGTTCAGCGCAAACCGTGCACCTATCTTGTGTCAAGATTAGCACTATCTCCAAACGGATTGAAATGAGCTTCCACTTGAGCCTCGAACCTTGTAACAGAACCGACCAATTATACGAGATTAAGAAAGAAAATCATCCACCAAGCAGACGATTTAACAAACTTAAGCCCGTATAACCAGGTAGTCCGTGAAATCATGATGGATTTCAAACCAACTTACATACTAGCCAAGATCGTAATAAGTTCAGCGGTCACCATCACAAGTTACATAAAACTTCGCGTCACAAATACATCGGAGTTTAAACATAGTTATTACAAACCAGTTTCAAATAAAAGTAGCGGAAGCATTTAGTTCAAATCACACACTCACACAGAGTTCAAAATACAGTGCCAGCTCAGGATCATCTTCCAACAAAAGCATCAGACGAGAAGTAGTGAATGACCATTGCCCATGGTCCTAAGCTTCTCCCATCGTAGGATAAAGGCAGTTGATACAGTAGCCGTAATACATCTACCCATCTGCAACAAGTGGGAACAAAGCCCTGAGTACGAGAAGGTACTCAGCTAGACTTACCCGACAGAACCAAAAATAAAAGACACCAAGGATCATGACAGGCTTTATGGTGGGGTAGCTGACTCATTTGCAAAAGGCATTTTTAGCATTTAAAGAATCTTTCCAAAAACTTTGCATCAAGTTAAATCTTTATTAACCTGTCAACTACATTTGCACCTATACTAGATAACATGTAATTCAACAGGTAAGGATAACCAATGATCATTAAACAACTTCTATCATGTCATATTCCATATAATTGTCCAAGTGTTCCATCAGAATTACTATGATGAAGTCACTCAAGTCAAGTGTTCACTATCTAGTGAACGATGGCGATTCGAATCAATTATTAACCAGCTGGTAATTTATTCCTCACACAAACCTCACTCACCCGCTAAAGTGAGGTGTTGGTCACCGAGTCAACCATTCAGGTAAAGTCACGAGCTTGCCAGGAACCACATGTACCCGGGGGCCGCCCGACTGCTCTTTGGCCTTATCATCGCGCCCCGTATCCTGCCACTACTGCTCCGGTACAGTGCGTTGCGGGCAATCCACTCGGCCTGAATAATCTCCCAGCTTCGCAGTCGAAAGGTACATTATTCAGCCAGCTAAATGTAAGGCATGCATTCAACATGACTCGAGGCTGAACAACAGTCGGTCCTTAATCGACACAGACGAAAAACACTACAGTCCGAAACCCTGCAAGTTTCCGTCCGGTCTCAATTTCACATTAACACTTAGCTATTTTCATATGACATATTTTCCCAAGTAGATCCAGGTTATATGGAAATCTGAGAAAACCTGATTAACAAATCATGCATTAACAAGGTTAATTAATCCTTAATTGCAACTAGATTTGAACAGCAACACCTATTTTGGTAGCACAGAAAAATCTAAGAACATTACAGTAGCTTTCTATCATCTAATCTAGCATACCACAAAAAATTCATTGCATTTGGATTACTAGAACTGCCTACACCAAAAATAACAAGCTAGGGCCTAAAAATGAGCATAAAAATACTTTATACTATGAAAAGTATCAAACAATAGATTTAATATTTTTCCTACATTCTACACAATCAACAATCACCATAGAAAAATTATTACATGCATGTTTTATTCATCTTTTTCTCTCTAGCAAAAATAACAATTATGAACAATATTAAACACTTGTACTACACATAAAGATTTTTCTACAGAACATGCATGGCATATATTTTTCCTAGAAAGTACATCACAAAAGAAAATTATTGCAAGTGGAACCATATTTTTCTAAGCTTTCTATGATTTATTACATATTTAACAAGAAAACAGCAATTTCAGTTATTAAATAAAAACCCTACAGAAAAGTATTTCAAACTTGGCATGCAATATTTTTAGACCATAGAACTACTTATGAGAAACACTACAAAATTTGTTTCACAATTTTTGGAGCTAAAATGGGCAAGTTATGGATTTCTAAACCATTTTCATCTTTTCTCAAAAATTAAATTCAAATCCCTTTTCTTAAAATTTTTCACTGAAAAATGCTAAGTGCACCCCACGGGATCACCCCCGAATCACATAGAGAGACAGACAGCCGGGGCCCATGGGTCAATCGGGACCCGACCCGTCAACCACCCAGGGGCGGCGCTGATCAACGGCAAGCTCGCCGCCAGTGAGATCTCCGGTGACGGGGAGGGCACCACCACGCTCCCCGCACCGACGCGCACCCAGCGCGCCAACCCCGAGCAGCGCGGGAGCTCCGAAGAAAGCTTACCGGTGGAAATGGCGGGGCGGTGGCGCTGCTCACCGTCGGGCGGCTAACACCGGCTGTGGTGAGGCGCGAGAGAGGGCGCTGCTCACCGTCGGGCGGCTAACACCGGCTAACACCCTCTTCGCGAGAGTTAGGCAAATGCAATGCGTGCACGGGAAAAGGAGGAGGGGGATGGAAGAGCTCCGGCCACGCACGTCGGTCAACGGCGGCCATGGCAGCAACGGAGGAGGAAATGCCCATTAGGACCTCACCGTGGCTCGACCCGAGACGCTAGGGCGCGTCCAACACCGAGGAAGGGGTGGCGGAGAGGGTGGCGAGAGGAATCAGAGGGAGGCGCGGCCGTCGAGCGGGAACGACGGCACGGAGGTGCGTGACGCCGTTGGGCCGGAAGTGGGGCGGCGGCCCGTTAGGCTGAAAAATTCATTTTCCTTTTATAAATGAATTCCAGATTTTATAATTTAATTCAAATTCAAATTTTGAAGATGAAAAAGACATTTTCACAAGTTGCCCCCAAAACAAAAGTTGTTCAAAATTTAATTCTCTACAACTTTCATTTAGGGCACTTTTCAAAATTCTAAACATATTTTGAATTAGCGATTTAAAGTCAAATTTTTAAATAAAACTCGTTTTTCTGGAATATTTTTAGAAGCATAATTTGGAGAGATTTTGAATACAAAAGTTTCTCCAAAAATCTTGTTAATTAATTCTAAGTCATTTAAAGTTACATCCCAACAAATTTTTACCACTCTTAGCTAGAAATTTTTACTAATTCAGGGTTTAAACATGTTTTTCACAATTTGATTAATTGCGACTTAAATTGCATGCGATGATGAACATGTATGAAATAAAAATGCTCATGATTTGGGATATGAATGCATGCTGAACACCTAGGGGTGTTACAAACCTAAGAGTGCCATTAGGTGCGTCCAAAATGGTTTTTATGCCTATGCTACATTTGGCGCAAACCGTGCACCAGTCTTGCACCGACACTATCTCCAAATGGACTGAAATGAGCTTCCACTTGAGCATTGCAACGAAGGAGTGCCATCGGGTGCGTCCAAAATGATTTCTGAGCTAGCGGTACGTTTGGCCCAAACCATGCACCAATCTTGCACCGACACTAACACTGTCTGCAAACGGACCGAAACGAGATTCCACATGACCCACGTCACCTAGTAGTTCCATCGAGTGCATCCAAAACAATTTCTGAGCCCATGCTACGTTCAGCGCAAGCTGTGCACCTATATTGCGTCAAGATTAGCACTATCTCCAAATGGACCGAGTCTTGCTTCCAATTGAGCCTCCTCACGTGAGAGTACCATCGGGTGCGTTCAAAATGATTTCTGAACCTATGGTACGTTTGGTGCAAACTGTACACCTATCTTGCACCGACACTAACACTGTCTCCAAACAGACCGACAGGACATTCCACATGACCGACATCACTTAGGAGTTCAATCCGGTACGTCCAAAATGATTTCCAAGCCTATGGTACTTTCGGCCCAAACCGTGCACCTATCTTGGGTCAAGGTTAGCACTATCTCCAAACGAACTGAAATAAGCTTCCACTTGAGCCTCGAACCTAGGAGTGCCCTCAGGTGCATCCAAAATGATTTATGTGCCTATGGTACGTTTGGCGCAAACTGTGCACCTATCTTGTACCGACACTAACACTATCTACAAACGGACCAAAACGAGATTCCACATGATCCACGTCATCTAGGAGTTCCATCGGGTGCGTCCAAAATGATTTCTAAACCTATGGTACTTTTAGCGCAAACCGTGCACCTATCTTGCGTCAAGATTAGCATAATCTCCAAACAGACTGAATCGAGATTCCACTTGAGCCTCGTCACCTAGGGTACCATCGGGTGCGTCCAAAAATGATTTCTAAGGCTATGTTACGTTTGACACAAACTATGCATATATCTTGCACCGACACTTACACTGTCTCAAAACGGATCGAACGATATTCCACATGACCCACGTCAGCTAGGAGTTGCATCTGGTGCATCCAAAATAATTTCCGAGCCAAAGGTATGTTCAACACAAACCGTGCATCTATCTTGGGTCAAGATCTACAGTATCTTGAAATGGACTGAAATGAGCTTCCACTTGAGCCTCGCAACCTTGGAGTGCCATCAGGTGCGTCCAAAATGATTTCTGAGCTTGTGGTACGTTTGACGCAAATTGTGCTCCTATCTTGCACTGACACCAACACTATCTCCAAACAGACTGAAACGAGATTCCGCATGACCCACGCCACCTAGGAGTTCAATCCGATGCGTCCAAAACGATTTCCAAGCCTGTGGTTTTTATCACAAACCATTCTCCTATCTTGCACTGACACTAACACTGTCTCTAAATAGACCAAAACGAGATTCCAGATGACCCACGCCACCTAGGAGTTCCATCCGTTGTGCCCAAAATGGTTTCTGAGGCCATGGTACGTTTGGCCCAAACCGTGCACCTATCTTGCGTCATGATTAGCACTACCTCCAAATGGATTGAAATGAGCTTCCACATGGGCCTCGCAAGTTAGGAGTGCCATTAGGTGCGTCCAAAATGATTTGTGTGACTATGTTACGTTTGGCCCAAACCTTGCACCTATCTTGTGTCAAGATTAGCACTATCTCCAATCGGACTGAATTGAGCCTCCTCTTGAGCCTCGAACCTAGGAGTGCCATCAGGTGCGTCCAAAACGATTTCTGAGGCTATGTTATGTCTGGCCCAAACCGTGCACCTATCTTGCATCAAGATTAGCACCATCTCCAAATGGACTGAATTGAGCTTCCACTTGACCCTCGTGACCTAGGAGTACCATCGGGTGCGTCCAAAACGATTTCTGAGGTAATGTTATGTTTGGCACAAATTCTATAACTATCTTGCACCGACACTTACACTGTCTCAAAACGGACTGAATGAGATTCTACATGACCCACGTCACCTAGGAGTTCCATCGGGTGCATCCAAAACAATTTTTGAGCCTATGGTACGTTTAGCGCAAACCGTGCACCTATCTTGTGTCAAGATTAGCACTATCTCCAAACGGATTGAAAAGAGCTTCCACTTGAGCCTCGAACCTAGGAGTGCCTTTAGGTGTGTCCAAAATGGTTTTTGTGCCTATGGTACATTTGTCACAAACCGTGCACCAGTCTTGCACCAACACTAACACTATCTCCAAATGGACCAAAACGAGATTCCACATGACCCATGTCACCTTGGAGTTCAATCCGGTACATCCAAATTTATTTCCATGCTTATGATACTTTTGGCCAAAACCGTGCACCTATCTTGGGTCAAGATTAGCACTATCTCCAAACGGACTAAAATGAGCTTCCACTTGAGCCATGAACCTACGAGTGCCGTCAGGTGCGTCCAAAATGATTTAAGTGCCTATGGTACGTTTGGCGCAAACCATGCAACTATCTTGCACCGACACTAACACTGTCTCTAAACGGACTGAAACAAGATTCCACATGACCCATATCACCTAGGAGTTCCCAAAAACATTTTATGAGCCTGTGGTGTGTTCAGCACAATCCGTGCACCTATCTTGTGTCAAGATTAGCACTATGTCCAAACGGACTAAAATAAGCTTCCACTTAAGCCTTGGAACCTAGGAGTGCCATCGGGAGTGTCCAAAACAATTTCTAAGGTTGCGGTATGTTTGGCGCAAACCGTGCACCTTTCTTGCTCCGACACTAACACTGTCTCCAAATGGACCGAAACAAGATTCCACATGACCCACATCACCTAGGTGTTCAATCCAGTGCATCCAAAATGATTTCTAAGCCTGTGGTACTGTCAGCCCAAACCGTGCGCCTATCTTGGGTCAAGATTAGCACTATATCTAAATATAATAAAATGAGCTTTCACTTGAGGCTCACAACCTAGGAGTGCCATCAGGTGCGTCCAAAATAATTTGTGAGCTTATGGTACATTTGGCGCAAAGCATTCACCTATCTTGCGCTGACACTAACATGTCTCCAAACGGACCGAAATGAGATTCCACATGACCCACGTCCCTAGGAGTTCCATCTGGTGCATCCAAAATGGTTTCCGAGGCCATAGTATGTTTGGCCCCAACTGTGCACCTATCATGCATCAAGATTAGCACTATCTCCAAATGGACAGAAATAAGCTTCCACTTGAGCCTAGCAACCTAGGAGTGCCATCGGGTGCGTCCAAAATGATTTTTGTGCTTATGGTACGTTGGCGCAAACCATTCACCTATCTTGCACCAACACTAGCATTCTCCCTAAATAGACCGAAACAAGATTCCAGATGACCCACGTCACCTAAGAGTTCCATCCGCTGCGTCCAAAATGGTTTCCGAGGCTATGGTACGTTTGGCCCAAACCTTGCACCTATCTTGCATCAAGATTAGCACTATCTCCAAACGGACTGAATTGAGCTTCCTCTTGAGCCTTGAACCTAGGAGTGCCATCAGGTGCGTCCAACACGATTTCTGAGGCTATGTTATGTTTGGCCCAAACCGTGCACCTATCTTGCACCGACACAAACACTATCTCCAAATGGACCGAAACAAGATTCCACATGATCCATATCATCTAGGAGTTCCATCAGGTGCGTCCAGAATGATTTCTAAACCTATGGTACGTTCGGCGCAAACCACGCATCTATCTCCAAACAGACTGAATCGAGCTTCCACTTGAGCCTCGTCACCTAGGAATCGAGTGCGTCCAAAATGATTTCTGAGGCTATGTTATGTTTGGCACAAACTATGCACCTATCATGCACCGACACTTACAATGTCTCGAAATGGACCGAATCAGATTCCACATGACCCACATCACCTAGGAGTTGCATCCGGTGCATCCAAAATGATTTCTGACCCAATGACACGTTCAGCGCAAACTATGCACCTATCTTGCGTCAAGATCTGTACTATCTCAAAATAGACTGAAATAGGCTTCCACTTGAGCCTCGCAACCTAGGAGTGCCATCTGGTGCGTCCAAAATGATTTCTAAGCTTGTGGTACGTTTGATGCAAACCGTGCTCCTATCTTGCACCGACACCAGCACTCTCTCCAAACAGACCGAAATGAGATTCCAAATGACCCACATCACCTAGGAGTTCAATCCGGTGCGTCCAAAATGATTTCTGAGCCTGTGGTATGTTCAGCCCAAACCGTGCACCTGTCTTAGGTCAAGATTAGCACTATTTCCAAACGGAGTAAAATAAGCTTCCACTTGAGCCTCGAACCTAGGAGTGCCATTTGGTGCATCCAAAATGATTTTAGTGCCTGTGGTACATTTGGTGCAAACCGTGCACCTGACTTGCACCGACACTAAAATTGTCTCCAAAAACACCGAAACAAGATTCCACATGATCCACATCATCTAGGAGTTCCATCGGGTGCATAAACGATTTATGAGCCTATGGTATGTTTGGCGTAAACCGTGCACCTATCTTGCGTCAAGGTGAGCACTATCATGAAATCGACTGAAATGAGCTTCCACTTGAGCCGCGTAACCTAGGAGTGCCATCGGGTGCGTCCAAAATGATTTCGGAGCTTGTGGTATGTTTGGCGCAAGCCTTGCACCTATCTTGCACCGACACCAACATTGTCTCCAAATGGACCAAAACGAGATTCCATACGGCCCACGTCACCTAGGAGTTCAATCCAATGCGTCCAAAATGATTTTCAAGCCTATGGTACTTTTAGCCCAAACCCCTATCTTGGGTCAAGATTAGCACTATCTCCAAATAGACTAAAAAGAGCTTTCAAATGAGCTTGGAACCTATGAGTGCCATCAGGTGCTTCCAAAAACCATGCACCTATTTTGCACCGAAATAAACACTGTCTCCCAATGGACCGAAACGACATTCCAAATGATCCACGTCATCTAGGAGTTCCATCGGGTGCATCCAAATGACACTATCTCCAAACAGATCGAAACGAGATTCCACATGACCCACGTTAGCTAGGAGTTCCACCGGGTGCGTCCAAAACAATTTCTGAGTTGTGTTACATGTGAACTATGCACCTATCTTGCATCAAGATTAGCACTATCTCCGAATGGACTGAATCGAGCTTCCACTTGATCCTCATCACCTAGGAGTACCATCAGGTGCGTCCAAAACGATTTCTAAGCCTATGGCTTGTTTGGCGCAAACCATGCACTATCTTGCACTAACAATAACACTGCCTCTAAACGGACCAAAATGAGATTCTACATGACGCACGTCACCTTGGAGTTCAATCCGGCGCGTCCAAAATGATTTCCAGGACTATGGTACTTTCGTCCCAAACCGTACACCTATCTTGCGTCAAGATTAGCACTATCTCCAAACAGACTGAAATGAGCTTCCACTTGAGCCTCGCAACCTAAGATTGCCATCGGGTGCATCCAAAATGATTTCTGAGCATGTGGTACGTTCAGCGCAAACTGTGCACCTATCTTGCGTCAAGATTAGCACTATCCACAAACGGACTGAATCGAGCTTCCACTTGAGCCTCATCACCTAGGAGTACCATCAGTCACGTAAAAACAATTTCTATGGCTATGTTATGTTTGGCACAAACTAACAGAATGAGATTTCACATGACGCACGTCGCCTAGGAGTTGCATCTGGTGCATCCAAAATGATTTCTGAGCCAATGGTATGTTCGGCGCAAACTGTGCACCTATATTGCCTCAAGATCTGCACTATCTGAAAACAGACTGAAATGAGCTTCCATCTGAGCCACGCAACCTTGGAGTGCCATCAGGTGCGTTCAAAATGATTTCTGAGCCTAGGGTAATTCGGCACAAACCATGTACCTATATTGCGTCAAGTTGAGCGCTATCTTGAAATGGACTGAAATGAGCTTCCACTTGAGCCTTGCAATGAAGGAGTGCCATCGGGTGCGTCCAAAATGATTTCTGAGCTTGTGGTACGTTTGACCCAAACCGTGCACCAATCTTGCACCGACACTAACACTATCTCCAAATATACCGAAACGAGATTCCACATGACCCATGTCACCTAGTAGTTCCATCGAGTGCATCCAAAACAATTTATGAGCCCATGCTACGTTCAGCGCAAACCGTGCACCTATCTGGCGTCAAGATTAGCACTATCTCCAAATGGACCGAATCTTGCTTCCAATTGAGCCTCCTCATCTTGGAGTACCATCGGGTGCGTTCAAAATGATTTCTGAGCCTATGGTACGTTTCCTGCAAACTGTACACCTATCTTGCACCGACACTAACACTGTCTCCAAACAGACCGAAACAAGATTCCACATGACCCACATCACCTAGGAGTTCAATCCGGTACGTCCAAAATGATTTCCAAGCCTATGGTACTTTCGACCGAAACCGTGCACCTATCTTAGGTCAAGGTTAGCACTATCTCCGAATGGATTGAAATGAGCTTCCACTTGAGCCTCGAACCTAGGAGTGCCCTCATGTGCATCCAAAATGATTTATGTGCCTATGGTATAGTTTGGCGAAAACTGTGCGCCTATCTTGTACCGACACTAACACTGTCTACAAACGGACCAAAATGAGATTCCACATGATCCACGTCATCTAGGAGTTCCATCGGGTGCATCCAAAATGATTTCTAAACCTATGGTACTTTCGGCACAAACCATGCACCTATCTTGCATCAAGATTAGCACAATCTCCAAATGGACTGAATCTAGATTCCACTTGAGCCTCGTCACCTAGGGTACCATCGGATGCGTACAAAACGATTTCTGAGGCTGTGTTATGTTTGGCACAAACTGTGCACCTATCTTGCACCGACACTTACACTGTCTCAAAACGGATCGAACGAGATTCCACATGACCCACGTCAGCTAGGAGTTGCATCTGGTGCATCCAAAATAATTTCCGAGCCAAAAGTACGTTTGACACAAACCGTGCATCTTTCTTGGGTCAAGATCTGCAGTATCTTGAAATTGATAGAAATGAGCTTCCACTTGAGCCTCGCAACCTAGGAGTGCCATCAGGTGTGTCCAAAATGATTTCTGAGCTTGTGGTACGTTTGACGCAAACCGTGCTCCTATCTTGCACCGACACCAACACTATCTCGAAACAGACTGAAACGAGATTCCACATGACCCACGTCACCTAGGAGTTCAATCCGGTGTGTCCAAAACATTTTCTAAGCCTATGGTTTTTATCACAAACCATTCACCTATCTTGCACCGACACTAACACTGTCTCTAAACAGACTGAAACGATCTTCCACTTGACCCACGTCACCTAGGAGTTCCATCCGCTGCACCCAAAATGGTTTCTGAGGCCATGGTACGTTTAGCCCGAACCATGCACCTATCTTGAGTCATGATTAGCACTACCTCCAAATGGATTGAAATGAGCTTCCACATGGGCCTCGCAAGCTAGGAGTGCCATTGGGTGCGTCCAAAATGATTTGTGTGCCTATGTTACGTTAGGCGCAAACTATGCACCTATGTTGTACCGATACTAACACTATCTCCGAACAGACTGAATGGAGATTCCACATGACTCACGCCACCTAGGAGATACATCGGGTGCATCCAAAATAATTTCTGAGCCAGTGGCACATTCGGGTGCATCCAAGATTAGCACTATCTCCAAACGGACTAAATCGAGCTTCCACTTGAGCCTCGTCACCTAGGAGTGCCATCGGGTGCGTCCAAAACGATTTTTAAGGTTATGTCATGTTTGGCACAAACTGTACACCTATCTTTCACCGACACTTACACTGTCCCCAAACGGACTAAACGAGATTTCACATGACCCACGTCACCTAGGAGTTGGATCCGGTGTGTCCAAAACAATTTCTGAGCTAATGGTGCATTTGGCACAAAGCATTGACCTATCTTGCACTAACACTAAGACTGTCTCCAAACAGACCAAACCGAGATTCCACATGACCCTCGTCACCTAGGAGTTCCATCCGGTGCGCCCAAAATAGTTTCCAAGGCCATGGTACATTTGGCCCAAACCGTGTACCTATCTTGCGTCAAGGTTAGCACTATCTCCAAACGAACTAAAATGAGCTTCCATTTGAGCCTCACAACCTAGGAGTGCCATCGGGTGTGTCCGAAACGATTTCTAAAATTATGGTATGTTTGGCACAAACCATTCACCTATCTTGCACCGACACTAACACTATACCTAAATGGATCGAAACTAGATTCCAGATGACCCACGTCACATAGGTGTTCCATCTGCTGCGTCCAAAATAGTTTTCGAGGCCATGATACGTTTGGCCCAAACCGTGCACCTATCTAGCATGAAGATTAGCACTATCTCCAAACGGATTGAAATGAGCTTCCACATAAGCCTACCTAGGAGCGCCATTGGGTGCGTCCAAAACAATTTTTGAATTTGTGGTATGTTTGGCGCAAACCGTGCACCTATCTTGCACCGACACTAACACTATCTCCAAATGGACCAAAATGAGATTCCACTTGACCCACGTCACCTAGGAGTTCAATCCGGTACATCCAAAATGATTTCCAACCCTATGGTATTTTTGGCCAAAACCATGCACCTATCTAGGATCAAGATTAGCACTATCTCCAAATGGACTAAAATGAGCTTCCACTTGAGCCTCGAACCTTCGAGTGCCATCAGGTGCATCCATAACGATTTATGTGCCTATGGTACGTTTGGCGCAAACCGTGCACCTATCTTGCACCGACACTAACACTGTCTCCAAATGGACCAAAACAAGATTCCACTGACCCACGTCACCTAGGAGTTCCCACAACAATTTCTGAGCCTATGGTACGTTCAGCACAAACCGTGCACCTATCTTGCGTCAAGTTTAGCACTATGTCGAAACAGACTGAAATGAGCTTCCACATAAGCCTACCTAGGAGCGCCATCGGGTGCGTCCAAAATGATTTCTAAGCTTGTGGTACGTTTGGCGCAAACCGTGTACCTATCTTGCTCCGACACCAACACTGTCTTCGAACGGACCCAAACGAGATTCCACATGACCCACATCACCTAGGTGTTCAATCCGGTGTGTCTAAAATGATTTCTAAGCCTATGGTACTTTTGGCCCAAACTATGCACCTATCTTGGGTCAAGATTAGCACTATCTCCAAAAAGACTAAAACGAGCTTTCACTTGAGGCTCACAACCTAAGAGTGCCATCTGGTGCATCCAAAACGATTTATGAGCTTATGGTACGTTTGGCGCAAAGCATTCAGCTATCTTGCACTGACACCAACACTGTCTCCAAACGGACCGAAATGAGATTCCACATGACCCACATCCCTAGGAGTTCCATCTGGTGTGTCCAAAATGGTTTCTGAGGCCATGGTATGTTTGGCCCCAACTGTGCAACTATCTTGCATCAAGATTAGCGCTATCTCCAAACGGACTGAAATGAGCTTCCACTTAAGCCGAGCAACCTAGGAGTGCCATCGGGTGTGTACAAAACAATTTTTGTGCTTATGGTACGTTGGCACAAACCATTCACCTATCTTGCACCAACACTAACATTGTCCCAAAACAGACCGAAACAATATTCCAGATGACCCACGTCACCTAAGAGTTCCATCCGCTGCGTCCAAAATGGTTTGTGAGGCCGTGGTACGTTTGGCCCAAACCTTGCACCTATCTTGCGTCAAGATTAGCACAATCTCCAAACGGACTGAATTGAGCTTCCACTTGACCCTCGTGACCTTGGAGTACCATCGGGTGCGTCCAAAATGATTTCTGAGGCAATGTTATGTTTGGCACAAATTGTGCACCTATCTTACACCGACACTTACACTGTCTCGAAACGGACTGAACGAGATTCCATATGACCCACGTCACCTAGTTGTTCCATCAGGTGCATCCAAAACAATTTCTGAGCCTATGGTACGTTTAGCGAAACCGTGCACCTATCTTGTGTCAAGATTAGCACTATATCGAAATGGATTGAAATGAGCTTCCACTTGAGCCTCGAACCTAGGAGTGTCTTTAGGAGCATCCAAAATGGTTTTTATGCCTATGGTACATTTGGCGCAAACCGTGCACCAGTCTTGCACCGACACTATCTCAAAATGGATTGAAATGAGCTTTCACTTGAGCCTTGCAACGAAGGAGTGCCATCGGGTGTGTCCAAAATGATTTCTGAGCTTGTGGTATGTTTGCCCAAACCGTGCACTAATCTTGCACCGACACTAACACTGTCTCCAAATGGACCGAAACGAGATTCCATGTAACACCCCAGGTGTTTATCACCAATTAAGTAGTGGGTTTGAGCTCAAACATGACATGTCAAGGGGTAATCAAGGTGTCAAGATCAAATCTACATGATGGAGCTTCAACTTAAACTTGGGCCATGCATAATTGCTTACATATAGACCCTTGTTAAGATTATGCAAGAGTAATTCTAAACATGCTTATTCCATGTACATTACATCCACATGCATCCATCTAGACCCGTGAAAAAGTTTCATGAAGTTTGGAATCAAAAAGACACATGAAATGATAAGTTATATGCTTGTTTGGATTATAACTAAAATGTAATCTATGCATGGTGGGTATGTTTGGCCCCTACAAAACCTTAACTACACTTAGGACACTTAATGGAACAATGTTCATGTTGATCATTTTGCCTAAATGTGCTTCTAAGTGATGGTTGACCATGTATGGACCCTAGAACCCTTTTGTTTGACCATTTCAAAAGTGTGACCTAGATGCTTTGCATGACTGTGCACCCTTTTACAAAGTTGTATAGAATTTTATAAGGAACAAACTTTGTTTAAGAGTCAAGTCATGAAAATGTGTGGAACATGCTCAAAAAGGGCCCACAAGTCAAATTTAGGGCTGTTTCCCAACACTTGGCATATTCTAAGTCCCTAATTGGCAGCATCACGTCAACATGTTCGTGACATTTTATCTTCCAATTTCATATGGTAGCTCAATTAGGTTCCTTAAAATGAGTTGTAGTACTTTTCATGATGGAAACAATGGATCAAGTGTCACTCAAAATGGAGCTTAGTTGGACCTTCTATAAGAGTTTCCAAAACAGCAAAAAGTTGTTTTTATCACTATTTGACCTTGACATGTTGACATGCCACGTTCTCGAGATTTTGTTCAACCACTTCACATGATCCCAATATAAAAGTTGGAGCTCACATGAAGGGGAAGGCCATGCAAGAAGATGGCATAAGTTGCATTTCATTTTGACCATGAATTCTTGTTGTTAATCACTGTCAACTCACTGACACTGCCAACTTGGAGGTTAATTATCTGCTAATCTATTGCCCTAATGACCATGACCATTAAATAGGAAATGTAGAGCATAGTACGGGCTACAACTTTGCTTTTAGGTCCAAGACCTAGATCGGCCCAGATCAGGCCCAAATTGGAGCTCCAAATGGTCCACTTCGCTGCCCGCCACCTGTTCGCGTTTTTGCTCCAAAGACGACGCGTGGACAAGGGCGTGGCGGCCATGCACCGCGCGCCTCCACCATGGATGCCGCGCGTCCTCCACCTCGCCACGCGCCTCCGTCTGGCTGAGCCGTTGGGGAGAGGATGAGCTGCCCACCGTCGCCCCTCCCTCGTCCCTGAGCTCGCCTCCGCCTTCTACCTCGCTCCCTGGCGCCCGCTCGCGTAGAACGCGGCCATGTCCACCATGGACAGCCGGGCCAAGTTCCATGGCCGCCATCATTTCCTCCACCCGAGTGTCCCATAGCTCTGCACCTTGGCCACCACATCTCCCTCGCGATTCCCTATGCCATGTGTGAGCTCACGGGATGGTAGTGCTCTCGGGAACCGCCACCGTCGCCATTGCAGGCGGAGCAGAGCTTGTGGCCGCCGGTGTTCTTGCTCCTCCATGCACCCTCCTCGCTCACAGAAACCTCCCTCGGCCTTGTGCAGTCCCAAGCTACCCACGCCATCGCCGCTCAGTCGCCGAGCCGCGCCTCCGACCTGCCGCCGCGGCGAAGCCGCTGCCGTGCGTCCTGGCTCGCGTGGCCAGAGGACCACGGACGGCCGCAGGACACGCTACGGGTGGCCACAAGTGCGCCTCGCCACTGCGCAGCTCCCGCGCTGCTCCTCCGCTGCCGTCGAGCCGCAGGCCGGCCTTTCCCCTCGCCGGAGGCCGCCTCCCCTGCTCGGCCGGTTTGAGGAAGAGGACGGCGATCCCCTCTCTCTGTCTCTCCCTGTGTTTGTCTGGCAAGCGGGCCCAACAGCTCAGTGGGTCCCACTTGTCGGTTTAAGAAAGCGGTTGTCTGGGTATGTATTCGGGTGGAGCTAGCAAATTAAGTAGGGTTGTTCTAATTTGTTTTTTGAATTTCAGAATTTTGTAAATCTTCTAAAATGCATATCTCTTGCTAGGAAACTCCAAAAATAGTAAATGAGGACTTTTTGGGAACCTTAAGAAAGGATCTATGCAGTGGAGTCATAATATGCTAGATGTTTGTAGATATTTTCTGATGTTTTTATTTAAGCTTTAAAAATGCTCTAAAATACGTATAAACTCGACCAGAGCCTTATCTGGACTTTTGGAACTCTAAAAATAGTGATTCTTGTTTTGTTAATTTTGTGATGACATATACTTGCTAGGAAAAATATTAAACACACTTTTTGTTCACTGTTTTCTTAGGGTTTTGATTGGACCTTGATAAATAAGGAATTTACATTATATTGCTTGTTATTTTTATATCTTGAGTTGTGCTACTCCAATTGATGTGAAATTTTTATGGTAGGCTTGTCATGCTATGGATGTACTGTGGTATAAATTTCATGGTCATTGCTTACTGTATGCTCAAGTTATTGATTTAACTTGTTTATAGCTTGATAAATAGCTTATAAATAATATATAAATGATAAAATAGAAAATGTTGTTCCATTACCTTAGTATGATGTTTCTCTATCATATTGATTCATAATATGGCCTTGTGTTCACAGAAAATATTGAGTGTTAAGTTTAACTTGCTCTCACATGATTTATTGCTATAGCTATTTATCTTTTTCATAGGGGTTGATATATATCTCCAAATGGTTTGAAATTTGGAAAGTAGACTTTTGGTAGCATTTGTAGGCCATTGTAATTTTGGTAGAATTTATTGAGCACTTTTGATAGGTGTTCATAATTCCACCTAATTATATAAATAAATTAAGAAAATGCATTAAAAGAATTTATTTAGGAATGGACACTATGTTTTATGGTGTTCATTGGTCATGGGTGACATGTTGGTAAAGTTGGTTTTATCCAATTATATGTTTGCAACATAAGTTAATAATTAATTCTTGCAAATGAGGTTTCTGAACAGATTTGAGAATATTGTTAATTACCCTATGCAAATGATGTTTTCATGTCTTGTGTGCTATAACAAAGTTGTTGTGAATTTCATGATCTAGCTGCTGTTAAAATTTGGTGACATTTGGCCATATGGTTTAGAAACTACAGCTGTTTAAAGTTAGGTTACAGAATTGCTTGCTCTCTGTCTTGTTAGACCAGTTTCTGTGTTTGTGTAAATTCGACATATTAAACTTTGGAATCATGCTGTGATGTTTGTAAATGAAATTTAGATAATTTCATAAGCTTTCCATAATGTCTTCTTGCAAGTCATTTGGAGTTGTAGATCTCCAGTTATGATTAAATTACTCAGCTGTTGGTTTGATGTCCAGAAGGTAGCAATTTCTAGTTCTAGTACTTTGATTAACTTTGTCATGCTTGGGTATTGAAATGTGACTCATATCTTTGATGATACTTGAGTGGTACCCTATAATCTTGTGAGACTTGTTTCTTGATTAATGTGCTTGCCCTCTTCTATGTTATGTCTTCTTGAGGATTAAGTTAATTAGCTCTAGGGTTTATGTGAACTTTGGTATGCTTGCATGATTACTTGTTTATTGCACTTCTTTGCATTCATACATATGCATTATTGCATCTCATTTAGGTACGTTAGCTGAAGCACGTGAAGGATCTAAGGTGGATCCAAACCCGAAGATGGAGTTGGTGGATCCATCCCGAAGATCGAAGGACCGGACAAGTGTAGATTGGAAGATGCTCGCCAAGCGAACTCATCTGACATACTCTAACTTGAGTCGGATCCCAGGCAAGCCCCGGAGCATTATAAGCCTCCTATCTTCAAAGCAATTAATTATATATATATATGTGTTATAAGTATTGTTGCATTAAGTGATAGGAGTTGGTTGGGAACTCTTGCTGCATTATATAATTCCTTGTCCAGATATATGAATCCTTGAATCCTACATAGACTAGGATCGAGTAGATGCTTAGCCCTGCTTTAAGCGGTAGAAGTCAGGTGATTTCCTGTCACCTGCGAGATATAGGGATATTCATATATGGCACGGTTGGCTATATGTGCTATCGTGGAATAGAACCATGTGTTAATAAAATGAAATGAGACCGGGCGGGATGACGATAGTGAAGCAACAAGGCATGGAGGTCTTGGGTGTGAATCTATCCCTGTCTGAGTCGTTTAAGGACCGATTCGCTGTACGTCCTTGAGTCATGTTGAACGCAGTCTAACACTTAGTTGGCTGGATAAGCCGTTCCGACCGCGAATCCGAGTAATACAGTTCAGGCCGGGAATCGACTGGTAGGTTGCTTCTTGGAGGAGAGAAAGGATGTGCTTGGGGACATTGGCGTGAGACCAAGGGGGGGGTTAGAGTCCCTATCACCTGGCAGAGTGTCGCCCTTGGGGTCGCGACATCATTCGGACCTGCGGCTCCTGAACTGTACCAAAGGTGACCTGAGCAGCCCTCACCAGGCGTGACTCGGTGAGTGTTAGAAATACCCCTCTAGCTGGATAGGAATTCGATTCGAATCGTCGTCGCTCCCGGTTAGTGAGCACTTGACTTGAGCAGCGGCAACGTAGATTCCATTAAATTGAACGGATGGTTAATTGGATCACGATGGAAAGGTTGCCTCAATTTATACCTGCTATGGTTAATATTGTTTGCTCCTAATAAAGTGAGTGCACTAGTACAGGTTCTAATATAGATGATAGGTTAATGATAATTAACTTGATGCTTAAGCATTAATGATTGATCATCTATATTAAGCTTTTATGCAAAATGTTGTCAAGCTAGCCCCACTTTATATCAGCCTTGCATGATCCTTGGTGTCACCTTATTTCTGGTTTCTGACGGGTAAGTCTAGCTGAGTACCTTCTCGTACTCAGGGTTTTATCCCCAATTGTTGCAGGTTATGATGTATCATGGCGACTGCAAGAGTTGGTTGACTCCTGCCTTAGTGGCAGAGTGTGATCATGGGCATGATCCTTCTGAGCTACCTTATCTCTAATGCTTTTGTTGGAAGTCGGCCGTGGTACTGGCATGTATTTGAAATAAGAATAATGTTAGTTTCAAATTACTTTGCTTTCGCTACTTTTCAATGTAAATTAATAACTATGTTGAACTCTGATGTATATTGAATTACTTGTGAAATGGATGTAACATGTGACTTGTTATGTTGAATCACTACGATCTTGGCTTGTATGTTGGTTGGTTTGAAATCCCTCATGATTTCATTGGACTACCGGAGTTATATGGGCTCAAGTGTGAGAATTTGATCACTTCGGTGATTGTTTTTATACTTGTGCTCTTATAATTTGGACGGTTCTGTTACATTCCACATGACCCACGTAACCTAGTAGTTCCATCGAGTGCATCCAAAATAATTTCTGAGCCCATGCTACGTTCAGCGCAAGCCGTGCACCTATCTTGCGTCAAGATTAGCACTGTCTCCAACTAGACCAAATCTTGCTTCCAATTGAGACTCCTCACGTCGGAGTACCATCGGGTGCGTTCAAAATGATTTCTGAGCCTATGGTACGTTTGGTGCAAACTGTACACCTATCTTGCACCGACACTAACACTGTCTCCAAACGGACCGAAATGACATTTCACATGACCCACATCACCTAGGAGTTCAATCTAGTACGTCCAAAATGATTTCCAAGCCTATGGTACTTTCGGCCCAAATCGTGCACCTATCTTGGGTCAAGGTTAGCACTATCTCCAAACGGACTGAAATGAGCTTCCACTTGAGCCTTGAACCTAGGAGTGCCCTCAAGTGCATCCAAAATGATTTATGTGCTATGGTATGTTTGGCGCAAACTATGCACCTATCTTGTACCGACACTAACATTGTCTACAAATGGACCAAAACGAGATTCCACATGATCCATGTCATCTAGGAGTTCCATCGGGTGCGTCCAAAATGATTTCTAAACTTGTGGTACTTTCGGTGCAAACCGTGCACCTATCTTGCGTCAAGATTAGCACAATCTCCAAATGGACTAAATTGAGATTCCACTTGAGCCTCGTCACCTAGGGTACCATCGGGTGCGTCCAAAACGATTTCTGAGGCTATGTTATGTTTGGCACAAACTATGCACCTATCTTGCACCGACACTTACACTATCTCAAAACGGATTGAACGAGATTCCACATGACCCACATCAGCTAGGAGTTGCATCTGTTGCATCCAAAATAATTTTCGAGCCGAAGGTACATTCGACCCAAACCATGCATCTATCTTGGGTCAAGATCTGCAGTATCTTGAAATGGACAGAAATGAGCTTCCACTTGAGCCTTGCAACCTTGGAGTGCCATCAGATGCGTCCAAAATGATTTCTGAGCTTGTGGTATGTTTGACGCAAACCATGTTCCTATCTTGCAATGACACCAACACTATCTCCAAACAGACTAAAACGAGATTCCGCATGACCCACGCCACCTAGGAGTTCAATCCGGTGCGTCCAAAACGATTTCCAAGCCTATGGTTTTTATCACAAACCATTCTCCTATCTTGCACCAACACTAACACTGTCTCTAAATAGACCAAAACGAGATTCCAGATGACCCACATCACCTAGGAGTTCCATCCGCTGCGCCCAAAATGGTTTCTGAGGCCATGGTACGTTTGGCCCAAACCGTGCACCTATCTTGCGTCATGATTAGCACTACCTCCAAACGGATTGAAATGAGCTTCCACATGGGCCTCGCAAGCTAGGAGTGCCATTAGGTGCGTCCAAAACAATTTGTGTGCCTATGTTACGTTTGGCGCAAACTATGCACCTATGTTGCACCAACACTAATACTATCTCCAAACGGACCAAATAGAGATTCCACATGACTCACGTCACCTAGGAGATACATCGAGGGCATCCAAAACATTTTTTGAGCCAGTGGTACATTCGGGTGCATCCAAGATTAGCACTATCTCCAAACGGACTGAATCGAGCTTCCACTTGAGCCTCGTCACCTTGGAGTGCCATCGGGTGCGTCCAAAATGATTTCTAAGGTTATGTCATGTTTGGCACAAACTGTACACCTATCTTTCACTAACACTTACACTGTCTCCAAACGGACTATATGTTTGGCGCAAAGCATTGACCTATCTTGCACTAACACTAAGACTATCTCCAAACAGACCGAAACGAGATTTCACATGACCCTCATCACCTAGGAGTTCCATCCGGTGTGCCCAAACCGTGCACCTATCTTGCGTCAAGATTAGCACTATCTCCAAACAAACTGAAATGAGCTTCCATTTGAGCCTCACAACCTAGGAGTGCCTTGGGTGTGTCCGAAACGATTTCTAAAATTATGGTATGTTTGGAACAAACCATTCACCTATCTTGCATCGACACTAACACTATCCCTACATAGACCAAAACTAGATTCCAGATGACCCATGTCACATAGGTGTTCCATCTGCTGTGTCCAAAATTGTTTTTGAGGCCATGGTACGTTTGGCCCAAACCGTGCACCTATCTAGCATGAAGATTAGCACTACCTCCAAACGGATTGAAATGAGCTTCCACATAAGCCTACCTAGGAGTGCCATCGGGTGCGTCCAAAACGATTTCTGAGCTTGTGCTATGTTTGGCGCAAACCGTGCACCTATCTTGCACCAACACTAACACTATCTCCAAATGGACCGAAACAAGATTCCACATGACCCACGTCACCTAGGAGTTCAATCCGGTATGTCCAAAATGATTTCCAAGCCTATGGTACTTTTGGCCAAAACCGTGCACCAATCTTGGTTCAAGATTAGCACTATCTCCAAACGGACAGAAATGAGCTTCCACTTGAGCCTCGGACCTACGACTGCCGTCAGGTGCATCCAAAATGATTTATGTGCCTATGATACGTTTGGTGCAAACCGTGCACCTATCTTGCACCGACAGTAACACTGTCTCTAAACGGACCGAAACAAGATTCCACCTGACACACATCACCTAGGAGTTCCCAAAACAATTTCTAAGGTTGTGGTACGTTCAGCACAATTTATGCACCTATCTTGCGTCAAGATTAGCACTATGTCTAAACGGATTGAAATGAGCTTCCACTTGAGCCTTGGAACCTAGGAGTGTCATCGGGAGAGTCCAAAATGATTTCTAAGCTTGTAGTACATTTGACGCAAACCATGCACCTATCTTGCTCCGACACCAACACTGTCTCCAAATGGACCGAAACGAGATTCCACATGACCCATATCACCTAGGTGTTCAATCTGGTGTGTCCAAAACGATTTCTGAGCCTATTGTACTTTCAGCCCAAACCGTGCACCTATCTTGGGTCAAGATTAGCACTATCTCCAAACAGACTAAAATGAGCTTTCACTTGAGGCTCACAACCTAGGAGTGCCATCAGGTGCGTCCAAAATGATTTATGAGCTTATGGTATGCTTGGCGCAAAGCATTCACCTATATTGCACTAACACTAACACTATCTCCAAAGAGACTAAAATAAGATTCCACATGACCCACGTCCCTAGGAGTTCCATCTGGTGCATCCAAAACGGTTTCTGAGGCCATGGTATGTTTGGCCCCAACTATGCACCTATCTTCCATCAAGATTAGCAGTATCTCCAAACTGACTGAAATGAGCTTCCACTTGAGCCTAGCAACCTAGGTGTGCCATCGGGTGCGTCCAAAATGATTTTTGTGCTTATGGTACGTTGGCACAAACCATTGACCTATCTTGCACCAACAATAACATTGTCCCTTAATAGACCGAAACGAGATTCCAGATGATCCACGTCACCTAAGAGTTCCATCCGTTGCATCCAAAATGGTTTCTAAGGCCATGGTACGTTTGGGCCAAACCATGCACCTATCTTGTGTCAAGATTAACACTATCTCCAAACGGACTGAATTGAGCTTCCTATTGAGCCTTGAACCTAGGAGTGCCATCAGGTGCATCCAAAACGATTTCTGAGGCAACGTTATGTTTAGCCCAAACCATGCACCTATCTTGCATCAAGATTAGCACCATCTCGAAACAGACTGAATTGAGCTTCCACTTGACCCTCGTGACCTAGGAGTACCATCAGGTGCGTCGAAAATACTTTCTGAGGCAACATTATGTTTGGCACAAATTGTGCACCTATCTTGCACCGACACTTACATTGTCTCGAAATGGACTGAGCGAGATTCCACATGACCCACATCACCTAGGAGTTCCATCGAGTGCATCAAATCACAATTTCTAAGCCTATGGTACGATCGCCGCAAACCGTGCAGCTATCTTGTGTCAAGATTAGAACTATCTCCAAACGGACTGAAATGATCTTTCACTTGAGCCTCGAACCTAGGAGTGCCATTAGGTGCGTCCAAAATGGTTTTTGTGCCTATGGTACATTTGGCGTAAACCGTGCTCCAGTCTTGCACCGACACTAACACTATTTCCAAATGGACAAATACGAGATTCCACATGACCCACGTCACCTAGGAGTTCAATCCGGTACGTCCAAAATGATTTCTAAGCTTATGGTACTTTTGGCCAAAACCGTGCACTTATCTTGGTTCAAGATTAGCACTATCTCCAAACAGACTGAAATGAGCTTCCACTTGAGCCTCGAACCTACGAGTGACGTTAGGTGCGTCCAAAACGATTTATGTGCCTTTGGTATGTTTGGCGCAAATCATGCACCTATCTTGCACCGACACTAACACTGTCTCTAAACAGATCAAAACAAGATTCCACATGACCCACGTCACCTAGGAGTTCCCAAAACAATTTCTAAGCCTGTGGTACGTTCAGCACAATCTGTGAACCTATCTTGCGTCAAGATTAGCACTATGTCCAAACGGACTGAAATGAGCTTCCACTTGAGCCTTGGAACCTAGGAGTACCATCGGGAGTGTCCAAAACGATTTATAAGCTTGTGGTACGTTTGGCGCAAATCGTGCACCTATCTTGCTCTGACACCAACACTATCTCCAAACGGACCGAAACAAGATTCCACATGACCCGCGTCACCTAGGTGTTCAATCCGATGCGTCCAAAATGATTTCTAAGCCTATGGTACTTCGGCCCAAACCGTGCACCTCTCTTGGGTAAAGATTAGCACTATCTCCAAACAGACTAAAATGAGCTTTCACTTGAGGCTCACAACCTAGGAGTGCCGTCAGGTGTGTCCAAAATGATTTATGAGCTTATGGTACATTTGGCGCACCTGCTATGGTTATTATTATTGTTTGCTTAATCATCACATGATTGTTTAGTACAGGTGCTAAGATAGCTGACAGGTTAATGCTAAAGATAACTGCTAGTACAGGTTAAAAGAGTTACCTATTCTTATGCTTTTCCGCAAAACATGATGTCAGCCAGCTTCACTTTAAGAAAGCCTTGCGTGATACTTGGTGTCTTTTATTTTCCGTTTTGACGGGTAAGTCTAGCTGAGTACATTCCCGTACTCAGGGTTTATTCCCTCTTGTTGCAGATGACATGATATATCAGGGCTTCTACAAGAACTGCCGCCACCCTGCGGGTGATGAGGACTAGATCACTCAGGCATGATCGTCTGTTAGTTTACTTCCCTTATTGCTTTTGTGGGATGATTACCTGTAAGACTGGCAATCGTACTTGAACTAAGTGTGTGTGTGTTTATGCTTCCACTACTTTATAAACATGGTTTGTAATAATTGCGACTCTGTGGTGTTGTAAGTTACTTGTGAAATGTAATGTGTGATGCGTTTATGTTGAATGATGCGATCTTGGTTGTAATCGAGTTGGTTTGAAATCTGTCATGATTTCGATTGACTACCAGGATTATATGGGCTCAAGTTCAAAAATTTGAGCGTTTTGACGCTTGTTTTTGTATCTGTGCTCTTATAATTTGGTCGGTTCTGTTATGTAGAGAGCCTCAACGTAGGCTTAACAATGCAATAAAAGAGATAGTTAAGAAAGAGGTCTTGAAACTTTTGCATCCCGAGATCATCTATCCTGTGCCACATAGTGAGTGGGTAAGCCCTATTCAAGTTGTGCCTAAAAAGGGAGGCATGGCTGTTGTTAAAAATGAAAAGAATAAATTAATCCCCCAAAGAACCGTCATTGGATAGAGGATGTGCATTGATTATAGAAAGCTTAACAACGCAACAAAGAAGGATCACTTTCTGTTGCCATTCATTGATGAAATGTTAGAGTGACTGGCAAACCACTCTTTCTTTCGTTTTCTTGATGGGTACTCTAGATATCACCAAATCCCAATTCATCCTGATGATCAAAGCAAAACCACTTTTACATGTCCATATGGAACTTATGCTTACTGTAGAATGTCTTTTGGACTGTGTAATGCTCCAGCTTCTTCTTAAAGATGCTTGATATCTATATTTTCTAATATGATTGAAGAAATCATGGAAGTTTTCATGGATGACTTTTCTGTTTATGGAAAAACTTTTGATGATTGTCTTGAAAATTTAGATAAGGTTTTGCAAAGATGTGAAGAAAAGCACTTAGTCCTTAATTGGGAAAAATGTCATTTCATGGTTAGAGAAGGAATAGTGCTAGGACACACTTAGTGTCTGAAAGAGGAATTGAGGTAGATAGAGCTAAAATTGAAGTAATTGAACAACTATCTCCACCTGTAAATGTTAGAGGGATTAGAAGTTTTTTTGGCCATGCTGGTTTTTATTGTCGATTCATAAGAGATTTTTCACACATTGCTAGACCACTTACTAATCTTTTGGCCAAGGATATTCCCTTTGAATTTAATTATGCATGCTTGAGATCTTTTAACATTCTTTAGAAAGCACTCATTTCTGCACCAATCATTCAACCCCCTTATTGGTCTTTTCATTTTGAAATCGTGTGTGATGCTAGTGATTATGATATGGGGGCAGTGTTGGGACAAACAAAAGATAAAAAGCATCATCAATTGCTTATGCTAGCAAAACTTTGATAGGACCATAACTTAATTATGAAACTGAAAAAGAACTCATAGCGGTTGTTTTTGCTATTGATAAGTTTAAATCTTACTTAGGAGGAGCTAAGGTGATAGTTTACACTGATCATGCTGCTTTGAAATATTTGCTCACTAAGAAAGATGCTAAACCTCACTTGATAAGATGGATTTTGCTACTCTAAGAATTTTACTTAGAAATAAAAGATAAAAAGAGAGTAGAAAATTCTATTGTCGATCACTTGTTTAGAATGCAGTTTGAAAATTCACAGGAGCTGCCCTATCGAATCATCCGATCTGACCCCTGGTATGCTACTATTGTTAATTTTATGGTTGTAGGACATGTACCACTAGGGGCGGATAAAAGAAAGCTCATTTATGAGAGTCATCACCACATATGGTGTTGGCATTTCTTAGTACCACTACTAAAAATAGAATTACTCCTACTAATAGCAATGGTGCCAGAAATGATATGGTAATTATTAACTTGTCACTGTTACAGTAGCCACCAATCAATTAGCCTTCATGTCTAATATTAAACTAAGTTGTCATCCCTAGTGAGGAACATATAAATGTTTGTTGGTTTTATCTAGTATTACTACAAGAATAACACTAAACAGGAATCTATTATTTCATGTGACTAAAAAGAATATAAAGATAAGAATGAAAAGAATTCTATAAGCGGACAGATAATTATATCATTGTAGCATTTTACCTAGAGTATTATCAGGTTGTCGATTTATAATTCTACTACTGAGAAGGTATGACTATAAATACAATAGTATTGATAATTTATGAATATGCATGAGAAAATGAACCAATATCATATACTCTACTCAAAACAGGGATAAGTCACAAGATAATAAATAAAGATATATAAATGATAAGTACTTGATCAATCATCATGATAAATAAATAGTAACTCATAGCACTCTAGTTAAGCAATAGGTTAAGTCCAATTAGAATATTAGAAAGATAATTCCTAAGTAGTCTTACTAGCATGTTAATGCTTAGTCTAATTAATTATATCTAGTGATCATAGCCAAATTATGCCACATAAGGAACACTAACTTAGGAACGTTGGTAACAGAATCCTCCTCTCCTTCGAGATCGGGTTCTACCAACATCAATATATACAGGGGATGGACTGCAAAGGACTCAACGCAACTATCACCTATGCGATCTACCACATGTCCCGGCATATAAGGGCATCCGTAGATAAACAAATATCTAAGCACCACGCTCACATAATGTCTATCACTCACCCATGGTCCTGTAGGGTGAGCGCTATACGATCTTATGCATGGTTTCCATAATCTAGCTACACCGAATATAAAACTAGAACAAACAATGAACATTGATTTCAATGACATAAATGATATAAAGCTTAATGTTGACATAAACATAGTAGCAATGATACAATCTCAATGAAATAAAGAAATAGAGTAAAGTACAAGAGATATACCGAACCACGCTCTTGCCAACGTCGAGAATACAAGCGTTGCTTGATCTCCCTCTAGACCTAATCTAACTAGCCTAAGCTCTAATCTAGAGGAGCTCTGAGGAACTAGGGTTGGCTCTGGATGAATTGATCTTCAACTAAATAGCTTGATGACTTGATACTTCTGGGGGTGTGCAGGGTCCTTATATAGCCCTAGGGGTTAAACGCAAGCCCTTGGATCAAATCGACTTCGACGTATGGTAGAGATGCATCCTAGGAGGCAGTGGAGGAACACACCAAAAGCTCATGGAGGAATCCCCTCATAGGGGGCCGGGCGGCACAAGGGTGAGGCTAGCCGACCCTACCTGGCAGCGTCTCGTCCTCCTGTTCATTCCCATGCCTTTTGGTATCTTCTATAGTCTTCTAGTGTATCCTTCGTCACAATCAAATTTTGTCCTTTTTCTCAATTAGGTCCCCCTTCCTACATTTTCTAGAATAATCTTGTGGAAAATAGAGATTCACCAAAACTCATGGAATTTGTTAGTTTAAACCCTAGACGTATGTATATTCTTGTACTTGAACCATTTCTCTTGTTTATTCACATATAAAATGTTGACGTTATCCACCATCAACAAGCTCCCCCAAGCTTACCCTTCACTAGTCCCTTACCAAAGCCAAACTTAGAAAACTTGGAAAAGAACTTAAACATGTTGAGATTTTTATAAAACATTGAGATAACTCCTAGAAAGTACACATGCATTCAAACAAAAATTCTACTCCGGATTTTGATTGAACTTTCAAACTTACTCATATTACCTTTAACCATGGAGCTTCTTAGCCATTACTTGGGTCTTGAGTAATTGAAAGATAGAACAATCAAGTCAAGAACTATGTCTCTAGCTCTTCACTCAACCATTATTCCAGAGTTTTGTAGGTTTTTCAAAATAAAACTCAGAGCTTCAATTATATGACACTCTCAAATCTCTCAATATATATGGTATTTGTGGATCCTCACCAAGGCATTAATGATATTATGCCTTTCTCTTCTACAACTAAAGCTTATGTGGAGCTCATAGGAGTAGAGAAAACATAAAAAGAGCATACTTGCAATTCATATATTGTAAAGTCAAATAATAGATCCAAAGAGAGTTAAATCATACAATCAAATCAAGATGTGTATGTGTATGGAATATGGTGGATATATGATAGGTGTATATGGTGGCTAATCCTAATTCTACTATTGCTCCTTGAAAACAATCCTCTCTTGTAAAAATTGAAGAACACTTTGCAAAGAAAACATGGGCTATCTTATTCATCTTTTTTTCTTCTCAGGCGGGCATCAGAGTACCCATTATTTTATTCTATTGGACACTTGTCCATTTTTTCAATACTCTTTTCTTTTTTTCCTTTATTCATGAATAACTTTTGCATAGCCACATGCATCTTTCTACAACAAAACTTTGGAGAGATAATAACAAGAACTTTGAGCATTTATTTGGGGGCTGTCCTATAGGGTATATTTTTGGGTGTTTATTCTCAGTGTAAGAGCAAAACATTTTCAGGTGAATCTAGATGAAAAAATAAGTGCGCCTACTCCCAGTGTAGGAATAGTGCATATGTGGATGGTGTGTATGTGATCTTGATTTTAAGAGCATGACAAACCTCTCATAAGGCATCAACAAAGCTTGACCAAACTCAATGCAAAGCAAGCAGCATATAAGTAGAAGGTTTCCTATTCTAATCATATTTGGCTTTGGTAGGAATTCAAGCTTTGTCATACAAGAGCTCATCATATAAGTTTTAAAGTTTTTAAAAGATAAATCTCCAAAACTCTAGTATCATTAGGAACAAGATAAATAACAGCTCAGACTTTCTTATATCATATCTCTCAATTTCCTAGACTTAGCTCAAGCATATACTCCCACAAATTTTAGGTTCAGAGCAAATTCTTTTATCAAATCAAAACTCGGGAGAATTCAAATCTGAATGCTAGGTACTAAAAAGGAATTATAGTTGAGCTCTATTCATTATTTCTATTGTCAACATTTTATGACTCTTAAAATAGGAAAAATCTAAACACACTCTTTGTTTTGTTTTCAAAGTTTAAGATCACACCTTAATATGTATAACTAGCTAGAACAATTTTTATTTGGTTTTGAATTGTTATTCGTCTTTTTATTTCTTTTAACTAGACAGAAAATAAACTCAAACATAATAACTAAATAGGAAAGAAATACTTAGCTAGATACACAGGGGAATGCTCCTCCCCCAAGCTAAATGTTGTCATGGTTGGAAATTATGAAATCTTTAGAGCGAGCTCGTCACTGGCAGTCCTTATTCTAGCAGAGTGTAACGTCTACCACTAAATAAACTTACTCAAAGTGACATCCTGCAAAATATACTCCAACAAGAACACCAAAAACTCGAAGCTTTGTTATGACAAGAGGTTAGCGGTCAGCTGTTGAGCAATTGACTGATCTTATTGCTTAAGATAGATTCATAAATTGATAGAACTTTGACAGGATGTGGACTTTGATCTTTTTGTGATTTTCTGTTTATAATGCAAAAAGAAATACGTATGCAATATATTTTTATTTTAATCCCACCACGGTGAATAACCCTACAGGATCATCATAAGTTACTCACATGGGGCGTCAGACTTTTATGGTGTAATGATGAAATAAATATTTTTATTTTCTTTTTATATGCAAAGATAGATGAAAACATTATGGAATATTTTTATTTTATTTTCTAACATAAAATGTTAAAGTGGAAATAATCTAAATGTAATGCTAGAGCAGAAAAGTAAATATGCTAATAGAAAAAATAATTCATGCAATGTGAATATGGATAATTACCATTATTACCTCATGGCAAGGGTTCTGAATTTAATAGTCCTCCAGACAGGACTAGGTAGGAGTAAGTACTTACTGTTTAGGTGCACATCTGATCCTGAAGAAGAATTAGATGCTTGCTCTTCTTGTGGCCTTGATGTTGATGTTGTCTTCTTTCTCCATACCTGAGTGGTCTATGTACCATAATCTAGTTGTGTAGCTTCTTCATTAATAGGCTCCTCAATCTTCTTGTCATGAGTGTCCCATTCATTCTTGTGGTCTTCATACCTTGATACTTCTCTTGGGTAATCTGCCCATCCATCCTTCAAGGGCTGGGTTGCTTGATGGTGGGATCGACATCTCCTCCTATTGCAGTTCTTCTTGGGCTAATCATAATTAGTATAACTATTAAACTGATAACGTACTTTTCTATCTAGGAATTGGAAGTGGACCTGTCCAGATCCAATATAGATGATAGAGTTGGTGGTGTTGAGGAATAGTCTTCCCAAGATAATGGGGGTCTCTTCATCTTCTACTCCCATGTCTAGGACCATGAAATTAGCAGGAACATAATGATCTTGGATTTGTACAATGACATCCTTCGCTATTCCCTTCGGGAACCGAACTAATTGATCTGCCATCTGCAACTGCATATATGTAGGATACAAGGGTTCATTACCAAATAAATATTCATATGTTACCTTTGACATTATGTTGACACCCGATCCAATATCATAGAAGGTCTTATGTAAAACTTTCTGATTGATTAAGCATTTAATTGTCGGTACTCTAGGATCATCCTTCTTGTCTAGGAATGGTGGAGCGAGGAAACCTTCATACTCTGATTGGATTATGTTGATCATCTTGACAGTCCCTTCTTGTGCCTGGCTAGCTTTGTTCTTCCTCCAGCTTCTAGGATTCTTCTTCTTCTCTTTGATCGTCACTCGTTCATCTCTCTTGTACGATGCATGAGGTCGTGCAGGTGTGTGCAGCATCCAGCTCCTGAATGAGAACTTCTCTTTCTTGTCCTTAATAGTGAAAACAATATTGGCATGCTCCGCATAAATGATGGCCTTCATGGTGCATAGGAATGGTCGGCCTAAAATGATCAGTGATTTCTCATCTCCTCCTATGTCCACAACTACAAAGTCTACAGGAACATATGAGTGTCCTACTCTGATGATAGCATCTTCAAGAACTCCCTCAGGGTAACACAGTGTCTGATCTGCAAGCTGCAATGCATATTTGTGTACAACAAAGGATCTCCTAAAATCTTATCATAAATTACCTTGGGCATGATGTTGACACTTACGCCAAAATCGCCAATAGCTTTCTAGAAAATGTGACATCCTATGGAGATAGAAATGACTGGTCTCCCTGGATCGCCTTTCTTGTCAAGAAGTATGTAATCAATCCACTTCACTTCCGGTGGTTCGATGTAATAATTGGCTGCATTGTAAATATTGACAAGATTTGTAGTTTCTAAATCTTTCGGCTGGCCCAGAATCTTACCTTTTTCTAGCAGTTGTTAGCTGAGCTAATTGTGATTCTATCATTTTATTAAAGCTGTGCTGATTCTTAATGGCAGAAGCAAAGGCATCCATTTTAGTGCTTAGAGTTTCTAAAGTTTTATCAGTAGAAGCTACCTTTCTAGTCATTTGATCTAACAATCTAGATTGACCAGCAATTACATCTCTCAAAGTTGGTTGATTTGGAGCATTATAATTATTACCTTGAAAGTTACCTTGATAGTTACCTTGGTAGTTTGGCCTCTGTTACTGATTCCATTCTTGATTTTACTGAGGACGATAGTTGTTATTGTTGTTGTTGATGTAGTTCACATCCTCTTGAAGTTTAGGGCAATTGCTCCCTGAATGCCCAGTGTCTCCACACTCCTCACAAATCATATGGGAATCATGAATGTGCATGAATTCTTTCTTCTCACCCATTTGATCTTCGAGCCTCTTGATCAGTAGATCTACCTTGGCAGTCAGCATGTCTGCCTCTTTGAGTCAATGCATACCTCCTCCTCTCTTTATGAGGTTAAACATGTTCTTCATTTTAGCTTTGATTGGAAGCCATATTCTCAACAAGTGATGTTGCATCTATGAGGTTGAGTGATAAAAATGCACCTCCAGTAGCAGCATCAATGGTCTCACGGGTGCTAGTGTTTAGCCCGTGATAGAAAGTCTACAGTAATAGCCAATTCTCCATCCTATGATAAGGATATTCTGTAATGTAATCTTGAAAGCGTTCCCAAGCTTCGAGGATTGATTCATCATGTTGTTGTTGAAAGCTTGAAATTTTCTCGCAGAGCATTGGTCTTGCCTGTGGGAAAGAACTTGGCTAGGAAAGTAGTTGAGCAGATATTCCATGTAGTGTGTTTCTCTCTATTTGCATAGAACCACTACTTAGATTTCCCCAATAGTGAAAATGGGAAAAGGCAGAGTAAAATAGCATCTCTAGGTACTCCCTTGATAGTGAAGGTGTTGTAGATCTCTAGAAAGTGTTGTAAATGTGCACTTGCATCTTCATGAGCCTTTTCACAAAACTGATTAGCTTACACCATCGTGATGAGTGCAGACTTGAGATCAAATCCATTGTCTCCAACATTGACTTCTTGTCTAGTACGAATATTTGCTATTATCAGAGTAGAGAATTCATGGAGACTCTTCTATGCCATAGCATCAAACTCTGGTGTCAAACTTCTTCTGATTTGGTGATCTTCCAACTCAAGAGCAAGAACCATCTTGAGTTTGGCTCTAATCTTCTTGAGGAATGCTTCTAGATCGTCAACGAAGTTCTCTGGAAGATTACACATACATTACCCTTTATAAGATATATAAGTAGACAAAACAAGGGTAAGCCTGTTATGAGCAGAGATCAATGGTCATTTTTTTCTTCTTAGCAGTTACATAAAATTATCAATACCTCATAAGTTAAATACCTTCCCCGGCAATGGTGCCAAAAATTGCTTGTTGGCATTTCTTAGCACCGCTACTAAAAATAGAATTACTCCTAATAGCAATGGTGCTAGAAATGATATGGTAATTATTAACTTGTCACTATCACAGTAGCCACCTATCAATTAACCTTCATCTCTAATATTAAACTAGGTTGTCATCCCTAGTGAGAAACTTAGAAATGTTTGTTGGTTCTATCTAGCATTACTATAAGAATAACACTGAACATGAATCTATTATTTCATGTGACTAAAAAGAATATAAAGATAAGAATGAAAAGAATTCTGCAAGCATACAGATAATTATACCATTATAGCATTTTACCTAGAGTATTACCAGGTTATCGATTTATAATTCTACCACTAGGAAGGTACGACTATAAATACAATAGTATTGATAATTTATAAATATGCATGAGAGAATCAACCAATATCATATACTCTACTCAAAACAGGGATAAGTCACAAAGATAATAAATAAAGATATATAAATGATAAGTACTTGATCAATCATCATGATAAATAAATAGTAACTCAGAGCACTCTAGTTAAGGAATAGGTTAAGTCCAATTAGAATATTAGAAAGATAATTCCTAAGTAGTCTTACTAACATGTCAATTGCTTAATCTAATTAATTATATCCAGTGATCATAGCCAAATTATGCCACATAAGGAACATCAACTTAGGAAAGTTGGAAATAGAGTCGTCCTCTCCTTCGAGCCCGGGTTCTACCAACATCCATATATACGGGGGATGGACTACAAAGGACTCAATGAAGCTATCACATACGCGATCTACCACATGTCCCCGCATATAAGGGCATCCGTAGATAAACAAATATCTAAGCACCACGCTCACATAATGTCTATCACTCACCCATGGTCCTGTAGGGTGAGCGCTATATGATCTTATGCATGGTTTCATAATCTAGCTACACCGAATATAAAACTAGAGCAAACAATGAACATTACTTTCAAGGACATAAATGATATAAAGCTTAATGTTGACATAAACATAGTAGCAACGATAAAATCTCAATGAAATAAAGAAATAGAGTAAAGTACAAGAGATATACCGAACCACGTTCTTGCCAATGTCGAGACTCCAAGCGTTGCTTGATCACCCTCTGACCTAATCTAACTAGCCTAAGCTCTAATCTAGAGAAGCTATGAGGAACTAGGGTTGGCTCTAGATGAATTGATCTTAAACTGAATAGCTTGATGCTTCCGAGGGGGTGCAGGGGTCCATATATAGCCCTGGGGGTTGAACGCAAGCCCTTAGATCAAACCGACTTCGACGTAGGGTGAAGATGCATCCTAGGAGGCATTGGACGAATACTTCAGAAGCTCGTGGAGGAATCCCCTCATAGGGGGCTATTAGCGGTCCTTATTGCAAAATTTATACCACCAATTACTATATAAAAACCACACCAAACTTAGTGAATAGGGCTTTATGCTAACAATTTCCATGAGTTTTGGTGTTTCACTTGTTTTGCAGGGCTTACATGGAAACATACCTAAAATGAGCCAAAAGTAGAGAAAAGAATAAAGAAATAACTAAACCTATTTTGGCCCATAGCAAAGCAAGAAGAAGAAGGAGAGAATCCTAATCCAACTTACACAATCAGGTTGATGCACCCTAGGAACATGGACTAGGCTCAAAGGGGAGATGACCATGCAAAACTAGACTCAAGGCCAGCCAAGGGCACATGCATGCCCAAGGCATGGGCACGCCGAGGGTGCCTCCCCTTGGGCCCAACCTTGGCTAGGTGGCTCGTGCCGACACCCTCAAGGCGGTTCCACGCTGCGTTGGTACAATTAATGCGTTGGCTGGCGGTTTGAGGGAGTAAGTGAGGGAAATCCATGGAATTATCCCCCTCTTCTCTCCTATAAATAGAGGCCCCCTCTCCCTCATTCCACACACTAGCAAAGGGAGCAAAGAGCACCTCAAGGGAGCAAGAGCTCCACACTTGAGCCACATTCCAAAAGGGCTATGCCCTAGTAGCTAGCTAGAGTGAGAAAGTGAGATGTGAGGGAGAGAGCGGGGAAGAGACGGAATTGTCGGCGTCTCCCCAGGCTTGTACTTGGGTGCCGAGCTTGATGGAGCTTCCTCAAACTTACACTTATATGAGTATTTGCTTAGCTCCTTCATGGGATCTTGGCTAAGTAAGTATTCGTGGTTCTTACACAGGGGCGGAGCCAGGATCCTTACATAGGGGGGGCAATCCGAGTGTTGACAAAATTTATAGGATGATAAAAAAATATGAAGTAAAGTATATATAAAAATAATTATTTGGGTGCTTGCATTACATCTGCACTAACTTAAATCTTATTGATAGCATTGGTGTTTTCACCACTATCGCTGCTAGATCCTCATTATCTGCTTAAAAAGACTAGCAATTGTTTTTACCTCTTCGTCTGGGGCAAATGCTAAATGTCTAAATGGATGAGATAATATTACATTTATTTATTCTAGCCACTTAGTGACCTTTGGCTTTAAGAGATACAGAGTATGATTCACTAATTTGAGAATGGAGAAAAAAATAAACTAGTACTACTATGACTCGTGCTACAGTACCTTGCTGCTTTAGCGTCTCTTCCAGGTTCTAGCTTGGGAGCTTGAAGGTTTCTGACCGCATGTTCGGTGCTCGTTCACCAACTCTGCTGAGAGTGCTACATAGGGTGCTGCGACAGGCAACAACACTCATGGACGGAGAGCCGAAGAAAACGACGGTAATCTAGAGCCAGGCTTAGCAGGGACTGTTTAGGGTGATTAAGTAGGGCATCTAATGAAGCCCATGGAACATTAGGGGCGCTAGGCCCCTGCCCGCCCCCTTGTCTCCGCCCCTGTTCTTATAGTCTTTTATGTCTTTTATGTAGTTGAGCTTTACCTTCTCTTGTTTATGGGTACGTCATCCATCCCCATTGCGGATGCTCTAGTAGAGGGTCCCTGATAAAGACGGATAGCCCTGTACGACACTATAGTAGTAGTTGATATCATAGACATGGTGTCTAGGCTAGAGGCTACCTTCGTTTGCCTCATACTCTATGGTCGAGGGGTAGGCAGTAGGTGGTGACAGCCTTGTCCATCCTTTGAACTCCCCCACGTTCGAGTACGGCGTAGAGCTACAGGCCGGCATTGCTTAGCAGACCAGGTGATATCCGGTGCCTGAAGTAAATGACTAGAAGTAGAGTATCGCTACTCTTAGGACCTAAGAGCTATAGGAATCCATCTCTACCCTACTTTCTATCTCTACCCCTGGGTTGTCCTTGGACAAACTAGCTAGAAGAAAGTACCTCCGTTTCGAGAGGAAAATACAATAGCCTGAATACTTCCGGGTGAAGGCTACAACGGTAATTCCATACGCTTGCTGATTCTTTCGTATTCGTTAAGAAATACCAACAAGCTTTCTAGCGCCATTGCTAGGGAACGGTTGCAATTTTGTTTGAACCTAGTTCGTCCTCGTATATGTATCCTTCTTATAAAAACATAGAAAATAGTTTTCTTTTTATCTTTTCCAAACATGAAGGCAACCACAAATTCAAACCCTTCCGCTTCAAAGAGGGAGTTCCAAGAGCCATCGCTGTAACACCACAGGTGTTTGGCTTCCATTATTGCACCTGCATTTCATTAGCATGAGCATCATTGCATTCATTATGCAATTGTTTGGCTTCTAACAAGAGTGTGCAACATACTTTATTAAGCTTGTTTCAAAAGTGGTAGCTTATGAAATGTGAGTAGTGCAACATATATATGCAACATTGTGTGGCAACAATTAGTTAAAATGCTTATTTTGCTTGTTTCAACCAATATGACATTTGAAAGTTGGTGTAACATTATGGTGCTGTGGTCAATTATATCCTATATTACCTTAATCACACTTAGGATCATTAGGGGAACAATGTTCATGTTGACCAAAATGATCAAGCCTTGATCCCTAGAATGCTCTAGTTTGACTGTTTAAAAAGTCTAGCTTAGAGATCTTGCATGGAGGAGCAACCATAATCAAAGTTGTAGAGAATTTCATAAGGAACAAAAGTCTCAATATGGCCATCTCATGAAAATGGCTAGAGCCCTTCTCGACCTCCCTTTTCTGCCTTGTTAGCTTTGCCCTGGGTCGCTGGTGCTCCTGTCGTGCTCGTGGGAGACAATGGGTGTCGCCGTCGGTCGGTGTAGCGCCTCCCGCTCACCACCATCCGCCATCGCCGTGGCTAGACCTCCCCAAGCTAGTAGAGTTTAGGATGTTGGGCTGAGACGATGCGGGGAGTCCTAGGGAGCGTGTAGGGGCTGACTGTACTGCTGGCGATGCCGCCGTCGGCGAGAGCGAGCTCATCGGAGCTCGGCGGCATCCGCCTCCCTGCCTAGTGTCACTAACATGCGGGCCCTTCCTGTCAGGCTGCGCGCGTGGGCGGGAGCCGACGCGGGCCGCGTTTGAGTTGGGCCGCGCTGGCGCTAAGCGGGCCAACCCAGTAGATCTTTAGGGTTTTGATTTTTGGTTTTTCTTTATTTATTTCATAAATTTGGTTGCCATTTTGTGAATTTCATATCTCAAGCAATATAGATCGAAATGAGGTGATTCCAATTGTGTTTAGTTCTAGATAAAGTGTAGTATTTAGGAAAAATATCAAATGTATATGTGCTATTTAACTTTTAGAAGATGAAAATAGATGTTTGAAATGTGTTTTAAAATAGATGCAAAATTGTTAAATGGATAACTTGAGTTGTATTGCTCCACAAATTATGAAATTTGGTGGGTGTTATATTTCATGCCTATATTAGCTCTAGTAAAAATTTGGGTACTATTGCTTGAGTAGTTTTCAAGTTATGTTATTGTCATTTTATATTATGAGATACTTGAATGAATTTTCATAATTGTTATATATGTGAAATGCTCATGAAATTTTATGGAGAGTGTCCTGGTACCTTAAGGATGCTAATAAAAATATTGTTTCTATTTTTTGATACTTTTCAATATGATTTATTATTTATGCAAATATTAGCTTTTTTGGCTTATGAATTTTGTGTAGGGAGTTTCTGTGAATAACTTTAGTTCAAATTTTTACAATAGCCTCTTGGTAGATTATAGAGTCCCCTGTAATTTGTGTAGAATTTTATGAGCAGTTTGCATATAAGTTTAATTTTCCACTTAATTAATTAAGTAAATTAAGAAAGGGGTTAAACTAAATGACTTGGGTGACCATACCTTACTTTCTGGTGGTTTCATGTCATATGTGACCTAGCAGTGTCATTAGTTTGGTCATAAGGGTAGTTTGACACATGAGTAAATATTTAATTTTTATATTTCTGGGTTCTCTAGACAGCTGGTAGCATTTTTTAGTTTGAGCCTTGATAAAAGTGTTTGCTGGGAATCTTGTGATTACCAAAGTAGTAGATAACTTGTTGAACTAGCAGAGTGTTGCCCTTGGGGATGCGGCATCATTCGGACCCGCGGCTTCTGAATTGTACCAAAGGTGGCTTGTGCGACCCGAACAAGGGCCTGCACGGTGAGTGTTAGAAATACCCTCTAGCTAGACAGGAATTCGATTCGAATTGTCGTCGCTCCTGGTTAGTGAGCACTTGACTTGAGCAGCGGTAACGTACATCTCATTAAATTGAACAGATGGTTAATTGGATGATACAGTACATGTTGCCTCAATTTATACCTGCTATGGTTATTATGGTTTGCTTAATCATCACATGATTGTTTAGTATAGGTGCTAAGATAGCTGACAGGTTAATGCTAAAAATCACTGCTAGTATAGGTTAAAAGAGTTACCAATACTTATGCTTTTATGCAAAATATGATGTCAGCCAGCTCCACTTAAGAAAGCTTTGCAGGATCCTTGGTGTCTTTTATTTTTTGTTTCGACGGGTAAGTCTAGCTGAGTACATTCCTATACTCAGGGTTTATTCCCTCCTATTGTAGACAACATGCTTTATCAGGGCTTCTGCAAGAATTGCCTCCACCCGGCGGGTGATGAGGACTAGATCACTCGGGCATGATCATCTGTTAGTTTACTTCCCTTAATGCTTTTGTGGGATGTTGATCTGTAAGACTAGCAGTGGTATTTGAACTAAGTGTGTGTGTGGGTGTGTGTTATGCTTCTGCTACTTTATAAACTCGGTTTGTAATAATTGCAACTCCATGGTGTTGTAAGTCAAATTTTCGAACTCCTTGTGAAATATAACGTGTGATGTGTTATGTTGAATGATGTGATCTTGGTTGTAAGCGAGCTGGTTTGAAATCCTTCATGGTTTCGATTGACTACCGGGATTATATGGGCTCAAGTTCGAAAATTTGAGCGTTTTGGCGCTTGTTTTTGTACTTGTGCTCTTATAATTTGGTCGGTTCTGTTACAGCTGGTACCGGAGCAGAATTCAACATTTAACACATCGTATGGGTATTTAAAAACAAAAGTTTTTGTTTGCGAAAAGTGTTAAAAATCTGAAATTTATTTCTATAGTATGTCAGTGATCACATCCCTTAGCCCAAATAAGGACTCTCAGGTGGCTTATTAAAGTACTAACTTGGGGGGTCTTGTTTGTTTCTGTTTCATCATCCATACGGCGTGATATTGTATGGATGTCATCCGCTTGGGTGGTAATGTATAGATCAAACACCTCGATGCTCTGGTAAGTGTGAGTTGTGAGAGCATGACCGTCCAACCGGCGGTCTAGGGGAGAGTAGTTGTGGTTACTTGCATACTTACATGTTCAATCATGTAATTATGAAAGTACTTAATTATGGGTATATCTGTCGGGTAGTTGTGATACTGAAGTATATACATCGGGGATGTGTATATGGAAAGTATTTAGTTTACTACTTACTTGCATGCTTATATTGGGAAACTGTTGGCTGAAATGAGATTTTCTGCATGTACACTAATAGCGCAAATGAGTAGACCAATAGTTTCGCCTATATGAGAGAGTGTATGTATGCCACCGCCTAGCGTTAGAAGTTTATGATTCTACTAGGGTGAGAGGATGTACGGAACATGCATGCATCATGTTTAATTCATGCCATACATTTCATATTACTCCCTCCTTAAAATTTTGATTGTCCCGACTAAATTAAATTTCGTATCCCCTAAATTATCCTCACTTTAAGTTATACCTTGTTGCTACAGATGGCTCACACCAAGAGGACCACTCGCAAGTCCACTAGAGGTCAGGCTCCTCGACACCAGCTCGCTCCACGTGAGCCCCGCCCTAAGCCCACCGAGTGTTGATATTAGATACGCACACGAAGGAATTCAAGAAATAATACACAAGCGCAAGGATATCGGTGAGCACTTCACCGGGAGATAAAGTCCAAAGTATTGTATTTGTTTTATCCACAAGGAGAAAGCGTGCGATGACTAACCTAGTCTATACTATTACCCTTGGGCCGCACTACAAGGTGGCGAAGATATAAGCGATTAGAGAGAACTATGACGATAGTCTGGTTCCAACCTATGGCAAGCTATGATACTATTGATCTTAGGGGAAATACCGATGGAAAAGAGACACCATAAAGGATGCTTAACCAGGGTGCTTAAATCCTACCAAACCTTCTGACGGGAGGAGACTCCAAAGGTAACAATGGGATTGTCACGTCCCACGCTACTACTCACTAATCCGGCCAGATAGGGGGATATCCACATGTATTCCTAGCCCAAGCACCACACTTATGCTATGAATGATTACTCTATTCCCTACACGAAGCAAATAAAGTAAACCTGCAAACCAAAGAACAATAATAGCAACATACTTACTTAGTATTAGAAGTTGAATTGCCGAAGAATCCTATAACCAAGCCTCGGGTTAGGAGACTTGACCCCATAGATACAAGCTTGGAGAGGAGACACCGACAGGCCGGGCTTCCTCTAATCTTCTACCTCCACTCTAACTCTCTCAATCTAGAAGAATAACTCTAATCTCACATAGAGACTACAAAGCTAAACTCTCTTGTATGTGCCCTAGAGAAAGATCCATTCAAGGGACCCCTCTTAGGAGAATTCTCTCTGAAAAATATGAATTAGGGTTTCTGAACTCTCTCCTCTAGGGGTCAGGGGCCTTGCTTATATAGCCCTCTAGGAAGCACCACAGTCCTCAGATCAAACCGACCTTGATCAATAATTTTTATTCATCCTCAAAGACGGCGGAAGCAAGATCTGCGAGGTGGAAGCTCATTAGCTCTCTGGGTGGGGTGGCCGCCCCTGGGGCTAGGCGCCTGCCCCTATCACAGTGACAGGTGGGTCCCACCTACTAGGGTTTGGCTTCTTGAACCTTCTAGATTATACTTTTTCCATACGTGGCCCTTTCTCTCTATGTAAACCTGACATGTGGCCCATCTTTGATTATTTTCAGTTGGCACCCTATAGAAATAAATATTCACCAAAACTCATGGAATTCTATCACTTAAACACCTAGTCTATGGTGGTAATTAGTTTTATAGCATTCTTTTATGTAAGTTGATGGTTAAAAATGATAGTTAACTACCGTCAACACCGAGGTGGAAAGGTTGAGGGCCGAGTTGGCTGAGGTGACTGCTGCTAGAGATGCGGCTCAGCAACATCTAGAGCAAGTGATACATGACAGAGATCAGGAGACACTTGTAGTTCAGAGGTTGACCGTGGCTCATCGCAACTGTTAGCGCATGCTGGTCCACGTGATGAACCAGCGGGATGAAGCTTGGCACGAAGAGAACATCCTCAGAGCTCGCCAGGTGGAGCTTGAGCAGCAGTTAGCAGCTGCAGAAGAATACAACAACAATCTTCATGAGGAAGTGCACCGCCTAAACAATCAACTCTATCCTTTGCTCCCTCATGACAATGACGATGACGAGGAGATGGGCTCTAGAGTCTTCATGGCTGATGGTGACGACAACATGGAGATCAATGGGCCAGAGGATGTTCCACCACAAGAAGAAGAAGAAGAATAAGAAGATGATGAGGAGCTAGAGCCTGCTAGTGACGAGGATGGCGAAGAGATCTTCAACACTGACTCAGAGGGCGATGCTTAGAGTAGTCATCGCATAGCTACTATGCTAGAGTTGTCTTTTGTGCCCTCCATGTGTGGGAGTAGGACTTTGTAATAACTTAGTTTTTGGGATGTAACATCGAACCCTATGTTATCTTGGATGTTTGTTTGAACATGCTAAATTTTGGTCACAAGGGATGTCTCATTGTGTTGTGTTCAGTGATGGTGTCACGATTAGCATCCTCTGGTGCTACGATGAAACTGAGGGCCTTCTATGGCGCGCGACATAAGGCTATGCTGCTTGGCACACGCTGTTATTGAGGTGGCTAGTCATGATCCATCATGGAACTCTACCAATGGGTTGTCTCCTCGTGGTCATTTCCTTGGGTAGCCTTTCCTATTTGGCTAGAAGTTTAGATCGAATCCAGACCCCCTATTATGTAAGGTTGAAACCCTGTTGATATGGATGTAACCTGTCAAGTCACATTTGTGCTCCTTGTATGTGAGCCTTTAATAAATTCCATCTTTTCATCGGAAGCTACAGTGTTTGTGAAGTACATTGCATAACTGCATCAATTGATGTGCTTGATGAGGTTGTGTGGTTGTGATGAATTATTGTGCCTCGGTTGTTGTGTGAATTCATTTTCCCCAATAAAATTAGTTCGGCATATTTACACAATTCATCTACAAATTCCCCACATCATCAGTGCTCATTGGCTATGCATTTTGCAGATGGCATATAACCTCCGTTGTGGTTGTGGCGTTGAGGATGAGGAATAGCTGCCACCACCTCTGCCACCACCCACCCCAACAGAATTGATGCAGACGATGGTTGAAGGGCAACGCCTATTAGCAGATGCTATGCGCCAGTTAGTCAACCGAGATGCTCGGCATGGTCATCAGGGACCGGAGCCAAATCAGCATAGTGATTTCAAGGATTTTCTTGACACCAAGCCCCCGCTCTTTAAGGAGGCGGAGGAACCTCTGCAAGCTAATGAGTGGTTGAATACCATTGAGCAGAAGTTCCGTCTGCTTCGTTTGACTGATGAGCTGAAAACCGAGTATGCTTCCCACCAATTGCATGGTCCGACTAGTATTTGGTGGAGTCACTACCGCTCCACGTTGCCTCCTAATGTCCTGATCACTTGGGACCAGTTCAAGGCGGCTTTCTATGGGAATTACATTCCTCCAGGTTTTATGGCAATGAAGCACATTGAGTTCATGAGATTAACTCAAGGCAATAAGAGTTTGACGGAATACCTGCAAGCCTTTAACAACCTTGCAAGGTATGCAACTAAGTTTGTGGATACTAATGCAAAGAAGATTGCTAGCTTCAAGCGTGGCCTCAGTCGAAAGTTGATGAAGACCATGGGCACTAGCAAATGTGCCACTTTCAATGATTTTATCAGTGATGCCCTGACCCAAGAGAACAACAATTCTATCTATGCTGCTTCTAAGAGCCACAAGAGGGCCTTTGAGGCAGGTGCTTCATAGTCCTAAGCTCCAGCTGCATCGAGGGCTCCTTCTCGTCCTCCTACAACGGGTGCTAAGTTCCATCCCCCGTAGAAGAAGGCTCTAGCCAAGACTGGGTTTCACAAAGCGTATACAGTTTCTCTTCTGAAGGGTAGTTCTGGCCAAGGCAGCTCTAGTATTCCTCCAAGCAACATGCCTTGCTAGAACTGCAACAAACCAGGTCATTAGTCTAGGAATTGCCCGTATCCTAAGAAGAATGCAAATCAAGGTGGCCTTCAGGGGCATGTTCATTACAATAGTATTGAAGAAATTCCATCTGGTGAGGTAGTCACTGCTGGTAAGTTCCTAGTTGACCAACATCCTGCAGTGGTGCTATTTGATTCAGGTGCTTTGCATTCCTTTATCTGTCCTATGTTTGCATCAAAGTTTGCACACAAATTACATACTGTTGAAGATGGGGGTTATTGTATTAGAGCTGCAAGTGGTAATATTCCCGCAAATCAAGTAGTTAAGGATGTAGAATTTAAAATAGAAGGGCGAAAGTACTTGCTTACCTTAGTGGTTTTGCCTGGACTAGGCATAGATGTTATTTTAGGCATGAATTGGATGAGTCAGAATGGGGTACTCATTGATACATGAACCCGGGTAGTTATGCTCAGAGATCCTACTGATCAGAAAGGTTTTCTAGTGCAACTTCCCCGGAAAATTGATCTTTCTGATGAAGTTCATGCAGTGCAAGCAAAGTCAATAGCTGATATTCCCGTAGTATGCGAGTTTCCTGACATCTTTCCTGATGATTTGTCGGGATTGCCTCTAGATCGGGATGTGGAGTTTAAAATAGAGTTGTTGCCTGGCACGGCACCCATCTCTAGAAGACCCTATAGGATGCCTCCGAATGAACTAGCCGAACTTAAGGTACAGTTGAATGAACTTTTGAAGAAGGGGCTGATTCATCCTAGTTCGTCTCCGTGGGGATGTCCTGCTATCTTGGTAAAGAAGGACCAGATGTTGTGGATGTGTGTAGATTATAGGCCTCTGAATGCAGTTACTGTCAAGAATAAGTATCCTCTACCATGCATTGACATCTTGTTTGATCAGTTGTCTAAAGCTATGTTTTTTCTAAGATTGATCTAAGGTCTGGTTATCATCAAATTAAAATACGTCCTGAAGATGTTCCAAAAACTGCTTTTTCTACAAGATACGGTCTCTATGAGTATCTTGTTATGTCCTTCGGCTTGACCAACGCCCTCGTGCACTTCATGTACTTGATGAATTTGGTGTTTATGCCTAAATTGGACAAGTTTGTGGTGGTATTTATAGATGACATCTTGGTGTATTCTAAAAATGAGGAAGATCACACTGAACATCTGCGTATAGTCCTCACAAGACTGCGTGAACATCAACTGTATGCAAAATTCAGTAAGTGCAAATTCTGGCTTCATGAAGTACCTTTCCTTGGGCATGTGTTGTCCGATGGGGGAATTATGGTGGATCCCACCAAGGTACAAGAAGTACTGGACTAGAAGGCTCCTATCTCGGTTCATGAGGTCCGGAGTTTTCTAGGATTGGCTGGCTATTATCGTCGCTTCATCCTGGACTTCTCTAAAATAGCCAAGCAAATGACTCGGTTGCTACAAAAAGACACCAGGTTTGTCTGGACTCCTGAGTGTGATGCAACTTTTCACAAATTGCGAACCCTCCTAACCTCAGCTCCGGTTTTGGCGCAACCGGATATCAAGAAACCATTTGATGTATGTTGTGATGCCTCAGGCATAGGTTTGGGAGGTGTTCTGATGCAGGAAGGCCGAGTGATTGCATATACCTCTTGTCAACTTCAGAAACATGATGTGAATTATCCGACGCATGACTTAGAACTCACTGTAGTTGTTCATGCTTTGAAAGTCTGGCGACATTATCTATTGGGCAATGTTTGCAATATCTATACTGACCATAAAAGGCTCAAATATATCTTCACCCAACCCGAGTTGTATATGCATCAAAGAAGGTGGCTTGAGTTGATTAAGGATTATAATCTCCAAGTGCACTATCATCCTGGCAAGGCAAATGTGGTTGCCGATCCTTTAAGCCATAAGTCTCATTGTCATTCCTTAATTGAAAGTGATTTTCACCTGTCTCGCCTTCTACGCCTAGCAGTTCTGCACCATATCACTGTTAGTTGCACTCTCAAGAGTAGAATTATTGAGCTACAAAAGACTGACACTAGTATATTCCACATTAAGCGTAAGATAAAAGAGCAAGAAACCAAGCATTTTAGGGTAGATGAAGATGGTGTGTTGTGGTTTAAGGATAGGTTAGTTGTGCCTAAGGACCAAGAGCTTAGGAATCATATTATGTCTAAAGCACATTCCTCTAAGTTGTCCATCCATCCTGGTAGCAGTAAGATGTATCACGATCTGAAGCCATACTATTGGTGGACCAAGATGCAGAAAGAGATAGTTTCATATGTTGCTAGGTGTGATACTTGCTATAGAGTTAAAGCGGTGCAGATGAAAGCTAGATTACTTCAGCCACTTTCTATCCCAGGTTGGAAGTGGGAGGAAATAAGTATGGATTTCATTGTTGGACTTCCTCCTACTATCAAGAATCATAACTCTATCTAGGTAATTATAGACCGTCTAACCAAGTCAGCCCACTTTATTCATGTCCGAGCAGATTATCGTCCTACTGACTATGCTGAGTTGTACTTCAATCAGATAGTCTGACTCCATGGGATTCCTCGTACTATTATTTTTGACCGAGGTCTACAGTTCACTGCTCGCTTTTGGAAGCACTTACATCATCTTTTGGGAACCAAGCTAGTGAGAAGCTCCACTTATCATCCCTAGATGTCAGGTCAGACCGAGTAAGTTAACCAAATCCTAGAAGATATGTTGAGGGCGTGTGTTATTTCGTCCAAGGGATCATGGGAGAAATGGTTGCCTTTGGCTGAGTTTTTGTACAATAATAGCTATCAAGAGAGCATTAAGATGGCCCCATTCGAGGCATTGTGTGGTCGCAAGTGTAGGACACCACTGAATTGGGTAGAAGCTGGAGAAAGAAGGTATTATGACATTGATTTTGTTGTGCAAGCTGAAGAACAAGTCTGTACCATCAAAATACATATGGTTGTAGCCCAATCTAGATAGAATTGGGTAGAGTGTAGGACACCACTGAATTGGGTAGAAGCTAGAGAAAGAAGGTATTATGGTATTGATTTTGTTGAGCAAGCTGAAGAACAAGTCCATACCATCAAAATACATATGGCTGCAGCCCAATCTAGACAGAAAAGTTATGCTGATCGCCATAGAGAATAGATTGAATTTGAAGTTGGAGACTTTGTGTATCTAAAAGTTTCACCTATGAAGAGTGTGAAGTGTTTTGGTGTGAAGAGTGTGAAGTGGAGCTATCGATATAAGATCCAGTTACCTCCTAAAATGAGCGCCATTTTCAATGTCTTTCATGTATCTCAGTTAAAGAAGTGTCTTCGGGTTCCTGAAGAGAGAGTTCCATTAGGGGATATCAAGCTAGAATCCAATCTGACTTATGAAGAGAAACCAGTTCGTGTAATAGATACTAAAGAACGGGTAACTCGGAGTCGAGTGGTTAAGTGGTATAAGGTTATGTGGAGTAATCAAGGTAGTGAGAGTGATGCTACGTGGGAAAGAGAGGATTATTTACGAGAAGGTTATAAGGAATTTCTATCAACAATGGTACGGTTTCCAAATCTCAGGACGAGATTTTTATAAGGGGGGAGGGTTGTAACACCCTAGGTGTTTGACTTCCATTATTGCACCTACATTTCATAAGCATGAGCATCATTCCACTCATTATGCAATTGTTTGGCTTGTAACAAGAGTGTGCAACATACTTTATTAAGCTTGTTTCAAAAGTGGTAGCTTATGAAATGTGAGTAGTGCAACATATATATGCAACATGGTGTGGCAACAATTAGTTAAAATGCTTGTTTTGTTTGTTTCAACCAATATGACATTTGAAAGTTGGTGTAACATTGTGGTATTGTGGTCAATTATGTCCTATATTACCTTAATCACACTTAGGATCATTAGGGGAACAATGTTCATGTTGACCAAAATGACCAAAATGCCCTCCTAGGTGATGTTGACCAAGCCTTGATCCCTAGAATGCTCTAGTTTGACTGTTTAAAAAGTCCAGCTTAGAGATCTTGCATGGAGGAGCAACCTTAATCAAAGTTGTAGAGAATTTCATAAGGAACAAAAGTCTCAATATGTCCATCTCATGAAAATGGCTAGAGCCCTTCTCGACCTCCCTTTTCTGCCTTGTTAGCCTTGCCCTAGGTCGCTAGTGCTGCTACCATGCTTGAGGGAGACAATGGGTGTCACCGTCGGCCGACGTAGCACCGCCCGCTCACCACCGTCTGCCACCGCCGTGGCCAGCCCTCCCCAAGCTGGTAGAGTTTAGGATGTTGGGCTGAGACGATGCGGGGAGTCCTAGGGAGCGTGTAGGGGCCGACTGTATCGTTGTCGATGCTGCCGTCGGCGAGAGCGAGCTCGTTGGAGCTCAGCGGCGTCTGCCTCCCTTGCCTGGTGTCATTGACGTGTGGGCCCTTCCTGTCAGGCCACGCGCGCGGGCGGGAGCCGATGCGGGCTGCGTTTGAGTTGGGCCACGCTGGCGCTAGGGTTTTGTTTTTTGGTTTTTCTTTATTTATTTCACAGATTTGGTTGCCATTTTGTGAATTTCATATCTCAAGCAATATAGATCCAAATGAGGTGATTCCAATTGTGTTTAGTTCTAGAAAAAGTGTAGTATTTAGGAAAAATATCAAATGTATATGTGTTGTTTAACTTTTAGAAGATGAAAATAGATGTTTGAAATGTGTTTTAAAATAGACGCAAAATTGTTAAATGGACAACTTGAGTTGTAGTGCTCCAAAAATTATGCAATATGGTGGGTGTGCTATTTCATGCCTATATTAGCTCTGGTAAAAAAATTGGGTACTATTGCTTGAGTAGTTTTCAAGTTATGTTGTTGTTATTTTATAATAGGAGATAATTGAATGAATTTTCATAATTTTTCTATATGTGAAATGCTCATGAAATTTTATGGAGAGTGTCCTGGTACCTTAAGTTTGCTAAAAAAATATTGTTTCTGTTGTTTGATACATTTCAATATGATTTATTATTTATGCAAAAATCAGCCTTTTTGGCTTGTGAATTTTGTGTAGGGCGTTTCTGTGAATAACTTTAGTTCTGATTTTTACAATAGCCTCCAGGTAGGGTATAGAGTCCCCTATAATTTTTGTAGAATTTTCTGAGCAGTTTGCATATAAGTTTAATTTCCAACTTAATTAATTAAGTAAATTAAGAAATGGGTTAAAATAAATGACTTGGGTGACCATACCTTACTTTCTGGTGGTTTCATGTCATATGTGACCTAGTAGTGTCATTAGTTTGGTCATAAGGGTAGTTGGACACATGAGTAAATATTTAATTTTTACATTTCTGGGTTCTCTGGACAGCTGGTAGCATTTTTGGGTTTGAGCCTTGATAAAAGTGTTTGCTGGGAATCTTGTGAATACCGAAGTGGTAGATAACTTTTTGAACTAGCTTGTGTCAAAATTTGGTGGCATTTGGCCTAGTAGTTTAGGAGTTGTGGCTGTTTAAAGTGGCTGTCCAGAAATGGCTGCTCTCTGTTTGGAGATGATAGATTTCTAGAACTTTAGGATTTAGACTAAGTAAACTTGAGAATCAAGTCTTGAGGTCTGAAAGTTAATTGTAGAGAATTTTATAAGCTTTCCAGATTGTCTTGTATCATATCATTTGGATTTTTGGATCTCTAGTTATAGTGAAATTACTGATATGCTGTCTAGAGCTATGTTATGCTGTATTACGCTTAGGTTAGTGGTAAGCTTAAGTAATGTTGTTCTTGTTGATTGTTAGGTGTTAGGCCCTTGACTAAGGAGGAACAATTTTACATTAGGTTGTGTAGATTAGGTAAGTACTTCTCTACCGGAGAAGAAATATGCACGTGTAAAGTGATTTGAATAGAGCACTAGTGTTGCTGTAGTTACATTTCATTCCGAGCATGTTGCATTCCTTTTTATGCATCCATGAGATTTATCGTTCATTCATACAATAGGTGTACCGGAGGGAGTGACACTCCTAGAGTTTGAGGGAGCAATTCCAGAGGAGGATCAGGAGCAGCCGAGGGAGCACGAGGAACCAGCCGGCAAATTCCCGAAGGCGAGCTACCTGAGTGCCCGGACCATCGCCCTTCCTCTTTCCTAAAAGGCAAGCCCCGGTGCATGCTGACCCAGTTTTTGTATATATATCTTGAGTACTTTTACTAGTTTACTGCATTAAGTTGTAGGAGTTGAGTGAAAACACTTGTTGCATTATATCTACCTTGTCCAGATATATAACTTGAATTCCAATTTAAGTTTAGGCACGTGTTAATGCTTAGCCCTGCTTAGTGCGGTAGAAGTCAGGTGATTTCCGATCATCCGTGAGAATTAGGTGAAGCGGGTCACAAGTGGCTATGTTGGCTATCGTGGATGGAACCAAGCTTAAAATGAATTTGAGACTAGGTGAGAGTTTGATAGTGCAGCCGCAAGACACTTCACGTCATGGGTGCGAAGCTATGCCCGTCTGAGTCATTTAAGTACCGATTCATTGTATGTCCTTGAGTCATGTTGAACGCAATCTAACACTTAGTTGGCTGGATAAACCGTTCCGACCGTGAATCCGAGTAATACAGTTCAGGCTAGGAATTGAATGGTAGGTCACATCTTGGAGAAAGTAAGGATGTGCTTGGGGACATTGGCGTGAGACCAAGGGGGTTAGAGTCCCTATCACCAGGCAGAGTGTTGCCCTTGGGGATATGACATCATTCAGACTAGCGGCTCCTGAATTCTACCAAAGGTGGATTGTGCGACCCTGACAAGGGCCTGCGCGGTGAGTGTTAGAAATACCCTCCAGATGGATAGAAATACCCTGACAAGGGCCATCGCTCCCGGTTAGTGAGCACTTGACTTGAGCAGCGGCAACGTAGATCTCATTAAATTGAACAGATGGTTAATTGTATGATGCAGTACATGTTGCCTCAATTTATACCTGCTGTGGTTATTATGGTTTTCTTAATCATCACATGATTGTTTAGTACAGGTGCTAAGATAGCTGACAGGTTAATGCTAAAAATCACTGCTAGTACAGGTTAAAAGAGTTATCAATACTTATGCTTTTATGCAAAATATGATGTCAGCCAGCTCCACTTAAGAAAGCTTTGCACGATCCTTGGTGTCTTTTATTTCCATTTCGATGGGTAAGTCTAGCTGAGTACATTCCCATACTCAGGATTTATTCCCTCCTGTTGCAGATGACATGCTTTATTAGGGCTTCTACAAGAATTGCCTCCACCCAGCGGGTGATGAGGACTAGATCACTAGGGCATAATCGTCAGTTAGTTTACTTCCCTTAATGCTTTTGTGGGATGTTGATCTGTAAGACTAGCAGTGGTATTTGAACTAAGTGTGTGTGTGTGTTATGCTTTTGCTACTTTATAAACACGGTTTGTAATAATTGTAACTTTGTGGTGTTGTAAGTCAAATTTTCGAACTACTTGTGAAATGTAGCGTGTGATGTGTTATGTTGAATGATGCGATCTTGGTTGTAAGCGAGCTGGTTTGAAATCCTTCGTGGTTTCGATTGACTACCGGGATTATATGGGCTCAAGTTCAAAAATTTGAGCGTTTCAGTGCTTGTTTTTATACTTGTGCTCTTATAATTTGGTCGGTTCTGTTACAACCACTTTCTCCAAAACCAAATCATTCATCTAGCTACGAACTCCACCCATGGCTAATAGCCACAGTTCGGGCATTACCCTTTTTCAAGGCAGGAAATATGTTCATGCCTGTACATCTCAAGCATGACACAAGAAACCATAAGGTGGAAATTGTTTCCCTTCTCCCTCACAGGGAAGGCGAAGCAATGGTACACGTTTATCGTGGGGAGTGCGAATGGGGACTGGGATGAACATAAAGACAAATTTTGTCTTGCATTTTCCCCCATGTCCCGTATCAGCTCTCTACCAAGGGCAATCCTTGAATTCGAGCAGTGTGAGAAGGAGTCTATAGGTTCAGCCTGGGCCTGGTTTTTAACATTATTACATGATGGCCCAGACTTGTCATTACCCGATGGTGTGATCTTGCATCTCTTCTATTCGGGTCATGACATAGATGCTGACCTATGCCTAGATGTGACTACTGGAAGTAGATTTACACTCAAAACCATGACAGAACAAGTAGAATTCATTGAACACTTCATAGCCAAACACGCTTTTTCCATCATGAACCCTAGAAGCCTCTAGGAAACAATCATGTCGAGTGTGGGGGAATCCTCATTGAGCAAATCCAACCACATACCATCCATAGATTTGACTTATGAGCCCCCACCCAAACCATGAACATCGAAGGAACAAGTAATCTATCCTTCGAAGTTCCCCATCAAATTCAAGGATCATGGCAATACCTTGAAAATCCTAAGGCACGAAGAGATTGCACATCTTCCCATTGTTTCCCCCAAAAAACCACCAAAGGAATGGTTAATGGAAGTGGAACGTTCTTCTAAAGCAATTCAGATTCTTTCACCTTCCACAACCATACCTTGCTCGTTAAGGGGAACAGACTTAGAAGCCCTGCAAAACCCCACAGTCGGGACTAGTATCATCTCAGAGTTCCTAGCGAAACACCTTTTGGGTAACATGCCGCTAGTGCCGACCAATCAACTTTTCAAAAGTCCTTTGGGACTATTCTTTGAATGTTGTGGGATTGCTAGGGTCGTGCCAGTCATAATTGATAAAACCAAGGTTCACTTAGATTTCCACATCTATGCCATCCTTGAGTTCGATCTTCTCATAGGCCACCCTTTGGAAAATCTTATTCTAGAAAACCTTCCCATGGGGGCCTTGATGAAAAGTTTGGGGAAACTACTTTTGCCACTCCTACCTTTTGCCCAAAAAGTCCAAAGGCAAAGCAGCAACCCAATAATAACACGCTCGAGGAGGCAAAATTCATATCTCTGTTCATTTCACCTAAGCTTGCTTATGAAACAGAACGTATACCATCCCCCTCACTTGAACCCAAGTCGTGTCCCTCTGGCCATCCAAACGTTGTTCTCGATAGTTGATCTTACACAAAAGGTTTTCTGCCATGGACATGCCCATACCACTAACTCTAGATACTAAGGAAAAATATTCCACCATTGAGCATGAAAGTTTCTCTTTTGAAACCCCCATGTTTCACGCTCACTTTTGGAGTCTCTAGGGTTCATTGTGCTTAGTACCACATGCCCCTACAAGGATCCCAACTGCTTCCTACTCCTCATTTCCAAACTTTTTAGGAAGGTGGTTGTGGATGCCTATGTTTATCACAGATATAGCAGATCTCATGGATGCACCGTGATACTAACCTTGCAGCTTGAACATTGATGCTAAAATATTTGGTGGTAAAGCTGGGAACTATACCACCATTGATAGCTGCAGGATGAGTTCCCAAGGTCAAGCTTAAGACCATAACAAAGCATTGCCGGGAGATACCTGTCACACCCGGTTTTCTAAAGAACAAAACCAGGCTAATCATATGTGTGCCCAGGAAGTCCACACATATGTCAGAATGAAAAAGTATCAAAACAATGTTTATATAAAAGCGGGAAACATACTATATTAACACTTACAACTATCAGAGTGTCGCGGAATGGTCACTAATCTTTTCTTCAGGCTCCAACAGCACAGGGATGGCTGACTGGGGGTTCCATATGCCAAGCACTTCTGAAAAGACTTTTGGAAACTCCACTACACTTTCATCCCTCTTTTAAGCAACACCTCACTACACACTGGAGTGTGGTGGAAATAGCAAGAGTGAGTCCATGTCGAACTCAACAAATATAACATGGGGTTCATGAGGCTCAAAGGCATGTCATAGGTTTAACAGCATGTAGCTTTTAATTAGCATTATTTCAGTATATCAATAATATCAAAGTGTCTCAATATAAACAATAAACATATGATCCATGTGAAATGATTAACGAATAGCAAAAACATATTCATTATTAATGATCAACTATTCCATAAGGGTCCAAGGCCACTCGTGACCGTGAGCACGGCTGATATACTAGTTTTACACTCTGCAGAGGTTGTACACTTTCACTGTGAGTCGTGATTTACCCTTTCGCCCAAGGTGATCAGCCTCTTGACCCACTACCAAGGAAGGTCGACAGGGTTCACTATGAAGTCTTTCAAAGGTTCGTCTAACAAGTTAGGGCCGCTAGGTTTCCAAAGTCAGTCTGTGTGATTCAACACGCAGGGATCCACAGTCTGCTCTACCCCATTTGCGCCACAAGGGTAACCTCTAACAAGCTAGAAAAAGGTCCTCATACTTGACTAAAGCCAGAGCCCTTATAGCCCTCATAGTTGTACTGTAAGTCCCGGATTTTCGCTTACAGATAAGTCCTTATGGAGAGTAACAAGAGCACCAAAGTAACCCCATGCTCTAGTACCCTTTAACAGTAATAAAATTCATCTTTTATTGTTTATTGCATATTCCATTAGTCAAATTACATGATCATAGTTCATGTTGAGCACTAGCAATACTAATCCATGCAATATAATAGGTATCAAGGAATAAGATCAACACTAAGTCATCCTTAACAATGAATATATGCATAATGATATTGTTTGCTTAATGTGAATAGGATAACAAGGATAATCCCATGCTATACTTGCCTTAAATTGATATCCTTCTTTCTGTAGATTTATCACCTCCAAAGAACTGCTTCTTGATTACCACGTAAATCTCACCGACTGGACATGATTGTAAAGCACCACACAAGCATCCATACAATCATACACAAAGCAAACAATAGATCTATATTAGAACAGTACACCAATCATACAAAAATAAATAAAAGAGTTTGAAACACGATTCTACACATCGCTATGAACACAAAGTCATGAAAAGCACGCTAATCGGAGCTACGGTTAAAAAGATACAACTACCGATAGATTTACCCATAAAACTATTAACTTCATGTATCTTAATGGTATAAAAACATATATAAGATATTTTATAGAGATTATAATTTAAGTCAAATTTAGATTCGAATTATAAAACTAAAGTAAAACAAATCATATTTTATTTACAAAACCTAGTTGCATAATTGTTATTTAAGATATGATTCCAACCATGAAATTCCAATATTAGAGACATGATAAACACTATTACAAATGCATAGATCTCATTGCTATGAATCTAACGCAAATTAAATGGCTCAAAACGGAGTTGAAACGTAGAAGATATGAAATAAACAAGATTTCCTCTATTAAAATAATAGATTAAATCTAATCATGAATTTTAAAAGTTGAAAACCTACTTAATAGTAGTATTAACATGTAGATTATGAAATTACGAACCTAACACAAGTTGAACGGATCAAATCGGAGTTAAAACAGAGAAGTTATGGCTAAAACAAAATCAGTGGCAATTCTGTAAATAGCTGAAAACATAATTTATTCTTAACCGAAACAAAATACGCTTTCAAATGAAGAAAACAAAATCTGTAAACATATTTTGGACTGCGGGTTTATTTTCCAAGAATACAGGGACGACGGTGGACTTACTTGTTGCCGAGGAGAGTATGGCCGGGCTAGGCAGCGCGGCGGCGGCGGCGACGGCGTCGGCGACGGCGAGAGAAAGAGGAGAAAAATATAATTTACTACACGAGAGATTTCCCAAACTAGGGGCTCCTCTACGGTAGTTTTGGTGTGCTTTTACCCAAGGGATAGGTACGTATATATAGGGAGGAAAACTCTCCACCTCCATGTCAACTAGCGATATGGTGCTAATTGACGTTGCACCATCCATCTTTACTAATTGGCCTAATTAATTATTAAAGCCCATTAGTAAATAAAGACATGGGCCTTCGGGCATGAGGAAATCTGAGATATTTTATTATTTTCAGAATTAATTAATTTCATGGATAAAATAATTCTAGAAAAGTCCAGAATTATTATTTAAGCCACGAAAAATACTCTGAAAGCTCTAAAAATTCGGAGAAAATTCTCAGAGACATTATGGAACATAAGGAACCAAAATAAAGTATTTGGACCTCATGAAAAGATATTTTGGAGCATCTAAAAATTAGATAACGCTAGCAGAAAATCATGAACTAGCTCCAAAAAAAGCCAGAACAATTCCTGAAGAGTTCACTGAGATTGATTGACACGTGAGGAACTGAAAGGAATAATTTATGTTATAAAGAAAAGATTTTAGGAAACTACCAATGAGAACTTAAGATGAGAAACTAGGAATATTGATTACAGAAAAAGATAAAGACGTGCTGGAGAAGAAAGATCGATCCACTAAACGCATTTTGAAAGACTTTGTTCGCTCTTAACACACAAGAGTTAACGAGCAAACATCACATCAAACAATAGCCCGTCAAATTACTTTAGAAAAATTTAAAGATTCTTATTTTTTTATAACTAATTGATGCTATCATAAACTAAACTTAGGAAATTTTATCCAAATATTAAAACATTTATTTTATTTAGTATTTCCTATGCACAACCCAAAATTGAAAATTTTGGGGTGTGATAATTCTACCCCACTTAACAGGAATCTCGTCCCGAGATTCGAAGAGACTAGGGAGAAAGATAAAGCAGACCAATAAGGTTGTTTCGAGACTTTTTGACAAGTTCGGATATAAGCGTCAAGGATTATCAATGGTTGACAAGAGAATATTGGATTGATTGTTAAGATTGATTCGAGCTAATGATAGAGGGTCAAAGGATTGAAGGTCAACATAGGTGGAAAGGAAGATCAAAGGAGGTTAAAAAGATAGATCAAGGTTGATCATCGAGTCTTCACTTTATAAGGTGTAAAAATAAGGGTGGAGATTAGCAAAAGATAAAGATAGATCTTATGGTACTCACAACTCCTCGATTCAAAATTTATGAGACATCATGAAAAAGTGACAGACTAGCATTGGTTGAAGAAAGATAAAGACTAGTTTTCTGTTTTACCATTCAAGGAGACTAGTGAGGAGGATAAATTGACCTTCAAGTCTTTGTAGGTCCTTGAATCAGGATTTATAAGATGTAAGGACAAGGGTCAAAAGTTGTCAAATATTGATAAAAAGTAAAGATTGATGGCAAGAAGGTGAGACTGGTTAAGAGGCAAGTACTAGTAAAAGATGATATTATGATAGCGATTGGTCTTTGGTCTTCCTGTCTCGTGACTTGAGATTGGTGATGGTGGTGGACGCTACCCCACTTAACAAAGATCTTGTTCCACCTGGCAATGTCGTTAAAGGCAACACTTTCTCCAAGGCTTACTACTATTGATGAGTCATTCATGTGTTAATCCTCCCTTGGGTTAAGATAAAGAAGAAAGCATAGAAACCAAGAGTAAGCAAGGATGATATATGGAAAAGACAATAAGAATTAGGATTGATCGAATGTTAGGTAGGTCAAGAGAGGATACTACCCCACTTTAACAAAGATTGAGCTAATTCTCAAGATAATTTCGGGCCTCCTTTGGAACATAAGAACAAAGACAACACACAGGCATCACATCAAACAAGACAAGCACACATCAGGAAAAACAAAGCACCAATCACATCATCGGTACTACACGTGCTTCTTCAACAATGGTGGTCATCCTAATGGCACATTGGAGATGATAAAAGACCATCGAACTTTTGAACAAGGTAAGATCAGAAACCTTTTGGTAACAACAACACAAATAAAAAAACAAGAGAGTAAGAAATAATAGCTCAAAGGAAGCTATCAAGGAAGGGATACAACATGACAAGGAACAGGAAATAGTCAAAATCAATGAGTCAAGGGATGAGAAAATAGTTTTATAGTAAAATAAGTTTTAGAATACATACAGTGCTACTTGGCATACGTCCTACAGTCAACACCGCTCTGATACCACTCTGTCACACCCAGTTTTCCAAAGAACAAAACTAGGCTAATCATATGTGTGCCCAGGAAGTCCACACATATATCAGAATGAAAAAGTATCAAAACAATGTTTATATAAAGCAGGAAACATACTATATTAACACTTACAATTATTAGAGTGTCGCGGAACGGTCACTAATCTTTTTATTAGGCTCCAACATCATAGGGACGGCTGACTAGGGGTTCCATATGCCAAGCACTTCTGAAAAGACTTCTGGAAACTCTACTACACTTTCATCCCTCTTCTAAGCAACACCTCACTACACACTGGAGTGTGGTGGAAATAGCAAGAGTGAGTCCATGTCGAACTCAACAAATATAACATGGGGTTCATGAGGCTCAAAGGCATGTCATAGGTTTATCAACATGTAGCTTTTAATTAGCATTATTTTAGTATATCAATAATATCAAAGTGTCTCAATATAAACAATAAATATATGATCCATGTGAAATGATTAACGAATAGCAAAAACATATTCATTATTAATGATCAACTATTCCATAAGGGTCCAAGGCCACTCGTGACCGTGAGCACGGCTGATATACCAGTTTTACACTCTGTAGAGGTTGTACACTTTCACTGTAAGTCGTGATTTACCCTTTCGCCCGAGGTGATCAGCCTCTTAACCCACTACCAAGGAAGGTCGGCAGGGTTCACTATGAAGTCTTTCAAAGGTTCGTCTAACAAGTTAGGGCCGCTAGGTTTCCAAAGTCAGTCTGTGTGATTCACCATGCAGGGATCCACAGTCTACTCTACCCCATTTGCGCCACAAGGGGAACCTCTAACAAGCTAGAAAAGGTCCTCATACTTGACTAAAGCCAGAGTCATTATAGCCCTCACAGTTGTACTGTAAGTCCCGGATTTTCGCTTACAGATAAGTCCTTATGGAGAGTAACAAGAGCACCAAAGTAACCCCATGCTCTAGTACCCTTTAACAGTAATAAAATTCATCTTTTATTGTTTATTGCATATTCCATTAGTCAAATTACATGATCATAGTTCATGTTGAGCACTAGCAATACTAATCCATGCAATATAATAGGTATCAAGGAATAAGATCAACACTAAGTCATCCTTAACAAGGAATATATGCATAATGATATTGTTTGCTTAATGTGAATAGGATAACAAGGATAATCCCATGCTATACTTGCCTTAAATTGATATCCTTCTTTCTGTAGATTTGTCACCTCCAAAGAACTGCTTTTTGATTACCACGTAAATCTCACCGACTGGACATGATTGTAAAGCACCACACAAGCATCCATACAATCATACACGAATCAAACAATAGATCTATATTAGAATAGTACACCAATCATACAAAAATAAATAAAAGAGTTTGAAACACGATTCTACGCGTCGCTACGAACACAAAGTCGTGAAAAGCACGCTAATCGGAGCTACGGTTAAAAAGATATAACTACCGATAAATTTACCCATAAAACTATTAACTTCATGTATCTTAATGGTATAAAAACATATATAAGATATTTTATAGAGACTATAATTTAAGTCAAATTTAGATTCGAATTATAAAACTAAAGTAAAACAAATCATATTTTATTTACAAAACCCAGTTGCATAATTGTTATTTAAGATATGATTCAAACCATGAAATTCCAATATTAGAGACATGATAAACACTATTACAAATGCATAGATCTCGTTGCTATGAATCTAACGCAACTTGAATGGCTCAAAACGGAGTTGAAACATAGAAGATGTGAAATAAACAAGATTTCCTTTATTAAAATAATAGATTAAATCTAATCACGAATTTTGAAAGTTGAAAACCTACTTAACAGTAGTATTAACATGTAGATTATGAAATTACGAACCTAACGCAAGTTGAACGGATCAAATCAGAGTTAAAACGGAGAAGTTATGGCTAAAACAAAATCAGTGGCAATTCTGTAAATAGCTGAAAACATAATTTATTCTTAACCGAAACAAAATACGCTTTCAAATGAAGAAAATAAAATCTGTAAACATATTTTGGACTGCGGGTTTATTTTCCAAGAATACAGGGACGGCGACGGACTTACTTGTTGTCGAGGAGAGTATGGTCGGGCTAGGCAGCGCGTCGGCGGCGGCGACGGCGAGAGAATGAGGAGAAAAATATAATTTACTACACGAGAGATTTCTCAAACTAGGGGCTCCTCTACGGTAGTTTTAGTGTGCTTTTACCCAAGGGATAGGTACGTATATATAGGGAGGAAAACTCTCCACCTCCAAGTCAACTAGCGATATGGTGCTAATTGATGTTACACCATCCATCTTTACTAATAGGCCTAATTAATTATTAAAGCCCATTAGTAAATAAAGACATGTGCCTTTGGGTATGAGGAAATCTGAGATATTTTATTATTTTCAGAATTAATTTTTTCATGGATAAAATAATTCTAGAAGAGTCCAGAATTATTATTTAAGCCACGAAAAATACTTCGAAAGCTTCAAAAATTCAGAGAAAATTCTCAGAGACATTATGGAACATAAGGAACCAAAATAAAGTATTTGGACCTCATGAAAAGATATTTTGGAGCATCTAAAAATTAGATAACACTCGCAGAAAATCGTGAACTAGCTCTAGAAAAAGCCAGAACAATTCCCGAAGAGTTCACTGAGATTGATTGACACGTGAGGAACTGAAAGGAATAATTTATGTTATAAAGAAAAGATTTTAGGAAACTACCAATGATAACTTACGATGAGAAACTAGGAATATTGATTGCAGAAAAAGATAAAGACGTGCTAGAGAAGAAAGATCGATCCACTAAACGCATTTTGAAAGACTTCATAGTGAACCCTGCCGACCTTCCCTGGTAGTGGGTCAAGAGGCTGATCACCTCGGGCGAAAGGGTAAATCACGACTCACAGTGAAAGTGTACAACCTCTGCAGAGTGTAAAACTGGTATATCAGCCGTGCTCACGGTCACGAGTGGCCTTAGACCCTTACGGAATAGATGATCACTAATGACTATAAATATGTTTTTGCTATTCATTATTCATCTTTATATTGATCATATGTTTATTGCGGGAATTAATGCAAACCTGATGCTACTCATATGATAAAACTGTGATAATTAAAAGCTAAATGCAGTAAACCAGTGTCTATCCTTTTGAGCCTCATGAACCCTATGATATATTTGCTGAGTTCGATATGGACTCACTCTTGCTATTTTCACCACACTCCAGTGTGTAGTAAGGTGCTGCTTAGAAGAAGCATAAAGATGTAGTGGAGTTTCAGAAATCTTTCAGAAGTGTTTGGCATACGGAGCCCCCAGTCAGCCGTCCCTGAGAAGAATGGAGCCCGAACAGAAGCTTAGCCACCGTTCCGCGATACTCTGATGTAAGTGTTAATATTGCTATGTATACGTTATATAATAACATTATTTTTGATATTTTTTCATTTTGACATATGTGTGGACTTCCTGGGCACACATATGATTAGCCTAGTTTTGTTCTTTGGAAAACCGGGTGTGACAATACCACAAATTATCATGAGTATCATGAAAAAAAATAATATATACTACTATTATTAAAAAATCCTTTGAATAAAAGCAAGGGCATGTTGTCAAAATAGTATGCGCCTTTGGGTATTCTTTTCACTAACCCTTCTAGGTCAAGAACAAGAAGAACAAAGGGGATACTATGCTCGGGAACATAGAGCTACATCAACTATACAATCTAATGCTCTTGGGTGATGGAACACACTCATAAGGGGACCCCTGACATTGCATGTCATGGAACCATCCAAACTATAATATCACAAGTACAAAAACAATCACCTAAGTGATCAAATTCTCGCACTTGAGTCCATATAACTCCCGTAGTCCAATGAAATCATGAGGGATTTCAAACCAACCGAAATACAAGTCAAGATCGTAGTGATTCAACATAACCAGTCACATGTTATATCCATTTCACAAGTAATTCAATATACATCGGAGTTCAACATAGTTATCACAACTTAAGTTCAAAAGTATCGGAAGCAAGTAATTTGAAACTAACAACACCCTTATTTCAAATACATGCCAGTACCAATGTCGACTTCCAACAAAAGCATTAGAGATAAGATAAATAAAAAGGATCATGCCCATGATCACACTCCGCCACTACGGCAGGATCCAACCAACTCTTGCAGTCGCCATGATACATCACAACCTGCAACAAGTGGGGATAACACCCTGAGTACAAGAAGGTACTCAGCTAGACTTACCCATCATAAACCAGGAATAAAGTGATACCAAGGATCATGCAAGGCTGATATAAAGTGGGCTAGCTTGACAACATTTTGCATAAAAGCTTAACATAGATAAGTAATCATTAATGCTTAAGCATCAAGTTAATTATCATTAACCTATCATCTATATTAGAACTTGTACTAGAGCACTCACTTTATTAGGAGCAAATAATAGTAACCATATTAGGTTTATAAGGCCATCATTATATCATCATCATCTTCAGAACCATTAGTAGATTTAGTGGAATCTACGTTGCCTCTGCTCTGTCAAGTTTCTCACTATCCAGGAGAGACGGTGATTCGAATCGATTCCAACTCAGCTGAGGGGGTATTCCTAACACCAACCGAGCATACTTTGCAAGAGTCGTCAGTAGTCACCTTTGGTACAACTCAGGATGGGCCCGAACAGCGCCACACTCTTAGGGATTCCAGGGGCCAGGAAGCTCAAGACTTTTAACTCACCTGCCCTTGGTCCCACCTGGCTCCCCTCCAAGGTGACTTACACTTTTCTGCTTCGCAGCCTAAGTTGAGCTACTCGACTTCACGATCGGCAACCTCAGGCCAGCCAGCTAAGTGTTAGGCTACATTCAAAATGACAAAGGAAGTACAACGAATCGATCCTTAACCGACACAGACGGGGATAGTTCCACACCCAAGACCTCCATGCCTTGTTGCTTCACTATCGACATCCCGCCCGGTCTAAGTTCATTATTAACACTTGGTTCTTTTCCATGATAGCAAATATAGCCAACCGTGACCAAATACTTCCTACTTTGCAGGTGATAGGAGATCACCTAACATTATTGTTCTAATTAAGCAGGGCTAAGCATATAGACGATCCTGTCTACATAGGATTCATGGATTCATATATCTAGACAAGGAATGATATAATGCAGCAAGGGTTCCAATCAACTCCTACCACTTAATGCAACAATACATATAACATATATAATTAATTGCTTTGAAAGTAGGAGGCTTATAATGCTCTGAGGCTTGCTTGGGATCCGATGCAAGTCAGTCAAGTTAGCTTGCACCGTCTTGCGGAACATCTCCACTCCATGTATGAACTTGAGGATTCTTCCATCTTTGGGATGGATCCACCAAACATCATCTTCTGGTTTGGCTCCACACCAGGTCCTTCATGTGCTTCAACTAGCGCACCTAAATGAGGTGCAACAATGCATATGTATGAATGCATAGAACTGCAATAAACAAAGTAATCAAGTAAGCATACCAAAGTTCACATAGATACCTAGAGCTAATCAACTTAACCTCACTAAGGCATCACATAGACGACGGCAAGCACATCAATCAAGACACAAGTCTCATAAGATCATAGGGTACTAACCCAAGTACCATCAAAGATATGAGTCAAACTTCAACACACTAGCATGGCAAAGTTAATCAAAGCACTAGACTAGAATTTGCCACCTTCTGGGCATCAGAACAGCAGCTAAGTAATTTAATCATAACTGGAGATCTACAACTCCAAATGACTTGCAAGAAGACATTATGGAAATATTATGAAATTCTATACATTTCATTTATAAATCACCTAAGATTAATTCTAAAGTTTAATAGGTCGAAAAGATGAAACTACAGACTCTGGTCTGCTCCAAGCAGAGAGCAACCAAATCTGGGACCTGACTTTAAACATGTATAACTCATAAACTACTTGGCTAAATGCCACCAAATTTTAACACCAGCTAGATACATGAATTATATACAACTTTTCTATATACAAGATGCTCAGAAAACATCATTAACATGGGGTAATTTACATTGCCCCCAGAACTATCCAGAAACTAATAATTGAAAGATATAATTATTAACATATGTTGCAAACATATAATTATACAAAACCAACTTTACCAACATTTCACACATGACTAATGAACACCAGAAAATATAATGTTCATTGCTAAATAAATTCTTTAAATTCATTTACTTAATTTATTTAGATAATTAGGTGAAATTATGAACACCTATCAAAAGTATATAATAAATTCTACCAAAATTACTATCGCCTACATATCCTCACAAAAGTCTATTGTACAGATTTCAAATCAATTGCATAATGATATCAATCTCTATGAAAAAGACAAATGGATATTGCAATAAATCATGTGAGAGCAAGTTAAACCTACAACTCAATATTTTCTATGAACACATGGCTATAGTATGAATCAACATGATAGAGCAACATCATACTAAGGTAATGGAACAACATTTTCCATTTTATCATTTATATATTATTAATAAGCTATTTATCAAGCCGTAAACAAGTTAAATCAATAACTAGATCATACAGAGACCATGAAATTTATAACACCGTACATACATATCATAGGTAGGCTACCATAAAAATTTCACCTCAATTTGAACACCACAACTCAAGATATGAAATTGTCACGCAAAATAATGTAGATTCACTCATTTTGCATGATTAAATCAAAACCCTAAGAAAATAGTGAACAACTCATAGTTTTAATATTTTTCTTAGTTAGTAAATGTCATCACAAGACTAACAAAACAAGAACCACTATTTTTGGACTTCTCAAACTCAAAATATGGCTGTGGTCAAGTTATAAGCAATTTTAGGAGCACTTTTAAAGCTTGAATAAATACATCAGAAAACACCTATAAACCCCTAACATTTTATGACTCTACTGCATAGATCTCTTCTTAAGGTTTCCAAAAAGTCCACATTTGCTATTTTTGGAATTTCCTAGCCTGAGATATGGAATTTAGGAGATTTACATAATTTCTGAAATTCAAAAACAGGATTAACCCTAGATATGCTAGGTGCACCCGGACGTGTACCCCATCTTTGCCATTCTTAATGCTGACCTACGGGACCCGCACCTAGAGGGGCCCGCTTTTCATATACACAGAGCGGGACAGAGAGAGAGACAGCGAGAGGGAAGGCGTCGGTTTTCCCTTCTAGCAGCTGGAAACAGGGGAGGGAGGTCGGACTCGCGGCTCCAGCAATGGAGTCGCCGGCGGTGGTGACGAAGAGCGACATGAGCACCAGCGTGCCTAACCGCACCCGTGGGGGCTGAATCACGGCCGGAGATGCACCGTGACCTCCCGGTCACGTGCACGGCATCCATGGCGGTCCTGGCACCGATGGCCACGTGGTACGACAGCGAGGAGAGGCTAGGAAGAAGTGCTACGAGTTTGGCGTCATAGGGAGAAGCTGGTGGTGGTGCTCATCAGGAGTGAGGGTGGCTCAGGCGACAGGAACGTGGAGGCGAGAGGATGCCGGCGGCCCTGGAGTTCGGCCGGTCAGCCATGGCGGTGGCGCGCTCCAGTGCCCTAGAGCTTGGGCGAGCATGCGCGCGAGGCGAAGCATGACGCTGCAAAGGTGGTGGTGCTTGCTGTGGGATGCCAGGGAGCTCAGAGTTGGAGGAACAGCGGTGGTGGCACGGAGCTCCACTCGGTGGCTGCCATGGCGGTGTTTGTCTGCGTGGCGTGAAAGAGAGAGCATGGGGTAGGGAACGAGAGGGAGTGGAGGGAATGGGGAGGGCACTCTGCACCCAACTCGAGCGAGCGTAGGGGCACACGGTAGCTCCACCCAGCCATGGTGGGGGCGCTCGGCTCGCATGGCTACCACGCCTTGGGCGTGTGTCACTCGTTGGGACAATTCCCCGAGCATGTGGTGGGAGTCGGTGAGGGCAAAGTGGACGTTGATTTGGGCCGGATCTGGGCTGAACTGGGTCTTGGGCCTAAAACTAAAGTTGAATCCCATGAATAGCTCTACACTTTTCGTTTAAAGCACAAGGTCATTAGTGTCCTAGATTAGGTTATAATTAGCTCCAAAGATTGTTGTGTCAGTGTTATGATAGTGATTGACAAATACAAGAATTGATGGCCAAAATGAAATGCAACTTATGCCATCTTCTTCTATGACCTTCCCCCTCATGTGAGCTCCAACTTTTACATTTGGACCTACCCAAGTTACTTAACAAATTTTGGAGAACGTGACATGCCAATCTCAAGGTCATTTGAGCAACAAAGTTGCAAACATGTTGTTTTAGCAACTGATTTTGGAGATCCCAATATACTCCAAATGTGATGACACTTGATTCATTGTGTCCCTCATGAACAGTACTCCAACTCATATTAAGGAAACTAATTGAGCCACTATATGGAACTGGAAGATAAAATGTCATGAACTTGTTGACTTGATGCTGCCAATTAGAATATGCTAAGTGCTGGAAACAGCCCTCAATCTGACATGTGAGCCCTTTATGAGCATGTTACACACATTTTCGTGCCTTGACTCTTAAACAAAGTTTGTTCCTTATAAAATTCTCTATAACTTTGTAGAAGGGTGCATAGTCATGTAGAGCTTCTAGGTCCCACTTTTGAAATGGTCAAACAAAATGGTTCTAGGGTCCACACATGGTCAACCATCACTTAGAAGCACATTTAGGCAAAATGATCAACATGAACATTATTACATTAGGTGTCCTAAGTGTAGTTAAGGTGTTGTAGAGGTCAAACATACCCACCATGCATAGGTTGCACAAAAGTGTAGGCCTCACATGCACTGAAACATAGAAGTTGCTATAATTGTAGTGCTTGTTTCAAGGCCATGTTTCAATTGTTTCATGTGTTTGCTTCAAGGTACATGCTACACACGTCTCACTAGGTGGTTCCACATGTGTCCAAGATGTGTTGCACATGTTGCATTTGTATGTTGCTTAAACACTAGGTCCCATGGGATGTAAGGCATGTTTCAGTTCTAATCCAAACAAGCATATAACTTTATCATTTCATGTGACTTTTTGATTCCAAACTTCATGAAAATTTTCTAGGGGTCACTATAGATAGAAAGTGATGTGAGACACATGAAAGAAGTGACATCAACACTCACTTGCATTACCAAGCATGAGCATCTACATACACACATTGAAACATAATTAACAAGAGTAGGTTGCATATGTTTCAAAGAGATGTTGCAGATATTTCAAAGCACATTCTATATAGAAATGTTTCACATGTTGCACTAGTGCATCACCTATGTTACATGCTCATATATGAACAAATGATGCTTAGGCTCATGCAATGCAAGTGCTAACTGCAAGCCTAACACCTAGGGTGTTATAGCCCTCCCCCCTTAAAGGAATCGTGTCCCGAGATTTAGAATGGAAGGCCTTTTAAGGAAGAGAGACATGTTATCTAGTTTCCAACATTTGCGATAGCATTAGACTCCTAAGCTTAAAACATCAGAAGTGTTAATCTGGTTAAGATGCTTTCGGATACTTGCTCTTCTTGGTAAACTTTGTCTGAAGAATTTCCTTCATTGACTTCCATGAAGCATTGTTACTTTAGGAGGAATCCAAGATAGCACAGTACTGCATTCTCAATGTACAGAGATCATTTGGTCCATGAGCGAACCCCTCACAAGTATCTGATTCTTTAATGGACACAACATAGGCCATATAAACTTTACACTAGACTGAAATCTTTAGAAGTATACTCATTGAAATGACTCTTTGTTCAAACGGTTTGAAAAGCAGTTCTCTACCAAAGTGGCTTGAGCACAATCTTCCAAACGGTAAGATCCTAGACAACAAACAACCCTCAGAGGTTATATGGTACTGAGTAACTAATAGACAAGGGCTATGTTGGTCATAAATGTTCATCCATTTAGACACCAACCAATGGAAATCTACTTTAGGTTCCATGTGTGTAGTTCTCTTTCTCTGATGACAACACTATATTATCTGAGTCTATCGAGGGATTAGTGAATGTGATAACTGACTCTATCATCTCTGTATTTCTGCTAAATGTTACCTAAGAAGATTCTCCTATCCAAAGGCAATAGTTATCTAGGTTAAATCAGATGTAACCTCTTGGTAAAAACATTTATAAGGTACCAAAGTATGTCATTATTGGAAAATCATTACTAAAGAAAGATGTAGCGAGGCCTTAAGAACAACAAAAGTTGTAATATTTACTAAACCGCAGGGAGTAGTCTACCACCAAGCGCTTGAGTAAAATTTTCCTTGGTGACTTAGTTGTACTGTAAGCTGAGTTGACTTGCAGCATAACAACTTTGTCAGGCCAACTTTCACCTTGAGGCTTCCTTTTTAGGATCAAATAGCAGCTCTAAGATGGGAAATCTGTTGTTTGACACTTTTCAAATTGCTTTTGATTCGCGATGGTATAAATTGATTTACAAAAACCAAGGCTGCTCGTACATTGGGGATACGAGAAAGCAAAAGCAAATGAAAGAGTGTAAACTAGTATCTGTGAAACCTCAAAAGGGCCATCCAACAGCAGATCTCGACCCGTAATTTATATACCAATCCGATGATGCACACACTTTGAGCTTGCGGGTTACTTTTGCAAGGCAAAACGCATGATCCACCTGGAGGATCTTCCTACAAGAATAAGGAACCACTTCCGAATATTCCTCAACACTTCATCCAATAGAGTTCTGAACAAAACCGTTTGTGGCACCTAAGGACACAAGGATGATGATCGAAAATAGGTCATGCTTTCTCTAATTCTTCGCTTTTAGTGATAGAACACCTTGCACTATCTGTGTGATTGTCCAAGATGGAACTAACTTGGTCGCAATGACTCTGGAAGGTAGAGTATCAATCCAGTTATTGGCTAGTTGATTAACTTCTTGTTGGTTATTGCTCTGTAAGACATAGCCTTCGTAGCTACCATGGAGTTGTTACCTAGTTGAAGATTAACGTTCCTATTGGTAACTAATCAGTTGTCTCTCAACACTAAAAAGTACCAAATCTTCACTCTTGACCACAATAATTGTGTTTGATACAATACAGATGGTTGCCATTGAAGTCATCAGATAAGGAGTCACACCAGAGATGGTTGATTTTGATTGTATGGTCATTATGCCTACAAAGGTTAAGATTTGCATAATGTGACGATCGAGTCTTATCCCATGGATGACTTGTCCAACCTTAAGTGTTGTGTGTCCTTTATATCCAACAGGGATGAGATACTTTACTCACTAGATGACGTTCATCAATACTGGGACAACTAAGTAGAGTCACTTGTCTACCACCTATTGCAGTCTGTTAATGTTTATGTCACTAACTTGTTCTTCAAAGGTTATACTCTTAGCAACTTTAGGAGGAAGCTCTACTACATTTAGTCCTACATGAGGATCTTATGATAAGATATGGAAAAGATAACCGAGGAAAAGTTCACATGAGAATAACACGTTGATGTTGTTCCGCAATGGATTATGATTAGAAACCACGATACCAGCACGTGCCGAGCAGCACAACCTTATGTGTGCACCCACAGGAGGCTCTCAGTTTTGTCACGACATCATTAGTTGCTACTCATAACACCATTATCGATCACACCACCAAGGTGAAATTTAAAGTGACACAATTTGGGTTGTAAAAATAAGCATTATACAAGGGAGGGATAGCAAGCAAAGATAGTCACAAGGTTTAGTATCAATAGGGAAGCTATTCACAAATCAAAACATAGCACAAGAGAACATAGCTCAATTGCCGAATGTCACTAAGCATGAGATTTTTGCTTAATTCCACACACACCTTGCGTTCACCAAAGTAATGACAAAATGAAAGATTACCACAGGATTTGGTCATGTTGAACAACAACATGAGATCAAGACTGGTAAACATCCCGAGGCTTGGGAAGGTTGGGGATGGATTAAGCAAATTTCAAGGACAAATTTGATGTACCAATCGAAGATTGAGTTGATAGGTACTACACAATTTGCAAACATAAGATTATGAGATCGAGCCACGAGATATAGCATTGTACCAAAACATCTGTAGGAGAGGTAGCTAGGAGGTCCAACATGGATTTGGGTACGGTCTCCACAACTGGCAACGTACGAACCATGGTCAAAGGCTAGCATTGATGAGAGTTAACTTGGTTGGTCAGTCAATAAGGGTCTTCACAAAAAGGGTTGAAAAACATCCACAGCTTATGCAAACATATCGGAGAACTAAACTTTGGGTTTTCGGTCAAGCAAAGGCATGGATACAAACCTTCAAGGCAAGCAACCACAGCTACAAGCTCAGGCTCCTAAGGGAAAGGGCCTAATTGGAGATGACACCAAGAGGTCATTCATGTAACTCGAGTATTGCTCTAAGATAAAGCTATTCGACACTCGTATACTCACCGAGGACAATGAGGTGACAACTATGGCACTAATTAGATAACAAGCATACATACACGCATCATAACTTCAAGCAAACACATGAAGAAGCTTCAACAAACGAACTCAAGCAACTATTACCAAGCAAAAAGCTCGCACACAACAATCATTACTAATCACCAGGCTCACCCATAACAAGCATTTATCTAAAGCAAGAACTAACTATAAGTTTAGCCAAAAACAAACGCTAGCTAAGGTGACTAACTTAGCATGGGCACAGAATCTGGACAGCAGCACAATAGTTACTTGTTTCAACCATAACTGAGGTTGTAGACACCCCACAAATGTGATCCTAGACTTTCTAGAAATATTAGGAAGTTTTCCACACTTTTATTATTCATACCAAAAGCTAAATCATAGGTTAACATGACCAAACATGCTAATGTTTCAGGTCTATACAAACATGGACAGAAAACTGACATGAACTTCAAAAATGCATAACTGGAGTTCTAGGGACCCAACAAGGCTGATCCTTAACTTGATATAAAGCTTATTAAGTTTTCTATAGCTTTCTTATTATCATATTAAGATGATTCTACAGCTAACAAGGACAAACATAGCAAAGAAGACATCTCTGCCGGATTTGGATAGATTCTATCATTCTACTTTGCAAGCTCATAACTAGAGATTTAGACCACCAAAATTAGTGCTATAGGACATTTTGGAAAGCTTAGAAAAAGTAATACACTTCTTCTATTATCTCCAAGACACGATTCCATATGCACACAAGTCAAACAAACCAAACATTCAGATCTATTCAGAACATTAGCAAAACCTGACCATAAATTTTTAAAATTCATAACTCTCAAATCATAAGACCTAGGGTCATGAAATTTTAGGACAAGCTATAAAAGTAAGTTGTCTACAACTTTTGTATTCTCCATAACTACAGAAAACACCATTATGACCACAAAAGTATCACTACAATAGAAACCGTTCTAGCAGCCAACGTTCCACAAGCAAAACAAAGCTTGCCTTTGTTCTACTTAACAAGAGAGCACGCAAACATGTTATTCTAGCAGCTCTAAACATTGTTACCTTAGACCAACACCAATTTAATTCATTTATGAGAATCACAATGACTGAAATGAGGTCTAAAGCATTTACAAATGCTTGTATGAACAACACATCCACCACTTGGCTCAACTAGAGGACATATATAGGTTCAGGCATGTAACCACACTTATTTATAGCAAGGCTAAGCACACACTTTTCTCAAACCACATGGAGTAAGGCATTCTTGTTTAGCTTCACACAAGAAAGATAGTGTACTACATTAATCACAAGTTGCTTATCATTTGAACAAGGGTGAGAGGAGCATAGCCATGTATAAAGCAACAATCTTGAAGATGCATGCTTCGTCCTATTCGTCTTCACAAGATTGCCAACCTAAGGTGGTGATCATGTTCTATGTCAGTGGAATAACACGCACTCTCTTGATATATAGGTAGTCGTCAGCTACATTTGACTTACGCATTCGTGGTTAGCGTACCTGCAGAAAAGTTTCATTGCAACCCAACATTTCCCCAAATATAGCACATAATGAAAACATAAAGGTGAAATTCTAAGCACTCCCATATACATATACCCCCCGTATATATACATGTAGCACCAAAACTACCCGAATCATCAATCACCCACAATTAAGTACCTTCATATATACATGTGTGTAACATGTAAATAATCCAGTAACCAAAACTAGCTCTCCCATAGACCGAGGGTTGGACGGTCATGCTCTCACAACTCACACTTACCTGAGCGTAGGTGCGATGTTGCATAAAATAAACTAGCAACATATATGGCTATTTCATATATGAAGGCTACCTCTAATCTGACACACCGGGTAGCCTAGTGTGAGAGAGTCATCACACATACATACCTTGGACTAGGCGTAGATACATAAATGAAAAACCCCCAAGTTAGTACCTATATAAGCCACATAATAATCCTTATATGGGCAATAAGGAAATTGACCACTGGCATACATAGGTTCAAAAATTTAGATTTGACAAACCTATACATAGCTATAAGTTGATAAAATTGATTTTATAAAACAAAACATTTGTTTTAAATACACATTTGACAAGTTTAATGTTGAATCTTGCTCCGATGCCAGTTGTCATGGAACCGTCCAAATTATAAGAGCACAAGTACAAAAACAATCACCTAAGTGATCAAATTCTCACACTTGAGCCCATATAACTCTGCTAGTCCAATGAAATCACGAGGGATTTCAAACCAACCAACATACAAGCCAAGATCGTAGTGATTCAACATAACCAGTCACATGTTACATCCATTTCACAAGTAATTCAATATTCATCAGAGTTCAACATAGTTATCACAACTTAAGTTCAAAAGTAGCGGAAGCAAGTAATTTGAAACTAACAACACCCTTATCTCAAATACATGCCAGTACCAAGGTCGACTTCCAACAAAAGCATTAGAGATAAGATAAATAAAAAGGATCATGCTCATGATCACACTCCGCCACTACGGTAGGAGCCAACCAACTCTTGCAGTCACCATGATACATCACAACCTGCAACAAGTGGGGATAACACCATGAGTACAAGAAGGTACTCAGCTAGACTTACCCATCATAAACTAGAAATAAAGAGACACCAAGGATCATGCAAGGCTGATATAAAGTGGGCTAGCTTGACAACATTTTGCATAAAAGCTTAATATAGATAAGTAATCATTAATGCTTAAGCATCAAGTTAATTATCATTAACCTATCATCTATATTAGAACCTATACTAGAGCACTCACTTTATTAGGAGCAAACAATAGTAACCATATTAGGTTTATAAGTCCATCATTATATCATCATCATCTTTAGAACCATCAGTAGATTTAGTGGAATCTACGTTGCCTCTGCTCTGTCAAGTTTCTCACTATCCGGGAGAGACGGCGATTCGAATTGATTCCAACTCAGCTGAGGGGGTATTCCTAACACCAACCGGGCATACTTTGCAAGAGTCATCAACAGTCACCTTTGGTACAACTCAGGATGGGTCCGAACAGCGCCGCACTCTCAGGGATTCCAGTGGCCAAGAAGCTCAGGACTTTTAACTCACCTAGCCTTGGTCCCACCTGGCTCCCCTCCGTGGCAACTTACACTTTTTGGCTTCGCAGCCTGAGTTGAGCTACTCGGCTTCGTGGTCGGCAACCTCAGGCCAGCCAGCTAAGTGTTAGGCTACGTTCAAAATGACAAAGGAAGTACAATAGATCAGTCCTTAACCGACATCCCGCCCGGTCTAAGTTCATTATTAACACTTGGTTCTTTTCCATGATAGCAAATATAGTCAACCGTGACCAAATACTTCCTACTTTGCAGGTGATAGGACATCACCTGACATTACCGTTCTAATTAAGCAGGGCTAAGCATATAGACGATCCTGTCTACATAGGATTCATGGATTCATATATCTAGACAAGGAATGATATAATGCAGCAAGGATTCCAATCAACTCCTACCACTTAATGCAACAATACATATAACATATATAATTAATTACTTTGAAAGTAGGAGGTTTCTAATGCTCCAGGGCTTGCTTGGGATCCGACTCAAGTTAGTCAAGTTAGCTTGCACCGTCTTGCGGAACATCTCCACTCCATGTATGAACTTGAGGATTCTTCCATCTTCGGGGTGGATCCACCAAACATCATCTTCTGGTTTGGCTCCACATCAGGTCCTTCACGTGCTTCAGCTAGCGCACCTAAATTAGGTGCAACAATGCATATGTATGAATGCATAGAACTGCAATAAACAAAGTAATCAAGTAAGCATACCAAAGTTCACATAGATACCTAGAGCTTATCAACTTAACCTCACTAAGGCATCACATAGACGACGGCAAGCACATCAATCAAGACACAAGTCTCATTAGATCACAAGGTACTAACCTAAGTACCATCAAAGATATGAGTCACACTTCAACACACTAGCATGGCAAAGTTAATCAAAGCACTAGACTAGAATTTGCCACCTTCTGGCATTAGAACAACAGCTAAGTAATTTAATCAAAACTGGAGATCTATAACTCCAAATGACTTGAAAGAAGACATTATGGAAAGCTTATGAAATTATATACATTTAATTTATAATAACCTAAGCTTAATTCTCAAGTTTAGTAGGTTGAAAAGATGAAACTATAGACTCTAGTCTGCTCCAAGCACAGAGCAACCAAATCTAGGACCAGACTTTAAACATCTATAACTCATAAACTACTTGGTGAAATGCCACCAAATTTTAACACCAGCTAGATACATGAATTATATACAACCTTGCTATAGACAAGATGAGCAGAAAACATCATTAACATGGGGTAATTTACATTGCCTCCAGAACTATCCAGAAACTAATAATTGCAAGAAATAATTATTAACATATGTTGCAAACATATAATTGTACAAAACCAACATTACCAACATTTCACACATGACTAATGAACACCAGAAAACATAATGTCCATTGCTAAATAAATTCTTTTAATTCATTTTCTTAATTTATTTAGATAATTAGGTGAAATTATGAACACCTATCAAAAGTGCACAATAAATTCTACCAAAATTACTATGGCCTACATATCCTCAACAAAGTCTACTGTACAGATTTAAAATCAATTGCATGAGTATATCAATATCTATGAAAAAGACAAATGGAAATTGCAATAAATCATGTGAGAGCAAGTTAAACCTACAACTCAATATTTTCTATGAACACATGGCTATAGTATAAATCAACATGATAGAGCAACATCATACTAAGGTAATGGAACAACATTTTTCATTTTATCATTTATATATTATTAATAAGCTATTTATCAAGCTGTAAACAAGTTAAATCAATAACTGGATCATACAGTAAGCAATGACCATGAAATTATACCACAGTACATACATATCATAGGTACACTACCATAAAAATTTCACCTCAATTTTAACACCACAACTCAAGATATGAAATTGTCACGCAAAATAATGTAGATTCACTCATTTAGCAATATTAAATCAAAACCCTAAGAAAACAGTGAACAACTCATAGGTTTAATATTTTTATTAGTTATTAAATGTCATCACAAGACTAACAAAACAAGAACCACTATTTTTGGACATCTCAAACTCAAAATATGGCTCTGGTCAAGTTATAAACAATTTTAGGAGCACTTTTAAATCTTGAATAAATACATTAGAAAACACCTATAAACCCCTAACATTTTATGACTCTACTGCATAGATATCTTCTCAAGGTTTCCAAAAAGTCCACATTTGCTATTTTTGGAATTTGCTAGCCTGAGATATGAAATTTAGGAGATTTACATAATTTCTGAAATTCGAAAACAGGATTAACCCTAGATATGCTAGGTGCACCCGGACGAGTACCCCATCTCTGCCATTCCTAACACTGACCAGCGGGACCCACGCCTAGAGGGGCCCGCTTGTCATATACACAGAGCGGGACAGAGAGAGAGAGATAGCGAGAGGGAAGGCGTCGGTTTTCCCTTCCGGCCGCCGAAAACAGGGGAGGGAAGCCGGACTCGCGGCTTCGGCAATGGAGTCACCGGCGGTGGTGACGAAGAGAGGCATGAGCACCAGTGTGCCTAACCACAACTGTGGGGGACCGAATCATAGCTGGAGATGCACCGTGACCTCCCGGCCTCGTGCACGGCATCCATGGCGGTCCCGGCACCGATGGCCACGCGGTACGGCGGCGAGGAGAGGCCAGGAAGAAGTGCTACGAGTTTGGCGTCATAGGGCAAAGCTGATGGTGGTGCTCATCGGGAGTGAGGGTGGCCGAGACGACATGAACATGGAGGCGAGAGGGCGCCGACGGCCCTAGAGTTCGGCCGGTCGGCCATGGCGGTGGCGCGCTCCAGTGCCCTAGAGCTTGGGCGAGCGTGCGCGCGAGGCAGAGCATGACGCTACGAAGGTGGTGGTGCTTGTTGTGGGATGCTAGGGAGCTCAGAGTTGGAGGAACAGCGGCGGTGGCACGGAGCTCCACTCGGTGGCTGCCATGGCGGCGTTTGTCCGCGCGGCGCGAGAGAGAGAGCATGGGGTAGGGAACGAGAGGGAGTGGAGGGAATGGGAAGGGCACTCTGCACCCAACTCGAGCGAGCGCAGGGGCACATGGCAGCTCGACCCAGCCATGGTGGGGGCGCACGGCTCGCATGGCTACAACACCTTGAGCGTGTGTCACTCGTTGGGACAATTCCCCGAGCACGTGGTGGGCGTCGGTGAGGGCAAAGTGGACGTAGATTTGGGCCAGATCTGGGCCGAACTAGGTCTTGGGCCTAAAACCAAAGTTGAAGCCCATGAACATCTCTACACTTTTTGTTTAAAGCACAAGGTCATTAGTGTCCTAGATTAGGATATAATTAGCTCCAAAGATTGTTGTGTCAGTGTTATGACAGTGATTGACAAATACAAGAATTGATGGCCAAAATGAAATGCAACTTATGCCATCTTCTTGTATGACCTTCCCCCTCATGTGAGCTCCAACTTTTACATTTGGACCTACCCAAGTTACTTAACAAATTTTGGAGAACGCGACATGCCAATCTCATGGTCATTTGAGCGACAAAGTTGCAAACATGCTGTTTTAGCAACTGATTTTGGAGATCCCAATATACTCCAAATGTGATGACACTTGATTCATTGTGTCCCTCATGAACAGTACTCCAACTCATATTAAGGAACCTAATTGAGCCACTATATGGAATTGGAAGATAAAATGTCGTGAACATGTTGACTTGATGCTGCCAAATAGGGGACTTAGAATATGCTAAGTGCTGGAAACAGCCCTCAATCTGACTTGTGGGCTCTTTTTGAGCATGTTACACACATTTTCATGCCTTGACTCTTAAACAAAGTTTGTTCCTTATAAAATTCTCTATAACTTTGTATATGGGTGCACAGTCATGTAGAGCTTCTAGGTCCCACTTTTGAAATGGTCAAACAAAAGGGTTCTAGGGTCCACACATGGTCAACCATCACTTAGAAGCACATTTAGGCAAAATGATCAACATGAACATTGTTACATTAGGTGTCCTAAGTGTAGTTAAGGTGTTGTAGAGGTCAAACATACCCACCATGCATAGGTTGCACAAAAGTGTAGGCCTCACATGCACTAAAACATAGAAGTTGCTATAATTGTAGTGCTTGTTTCAAGGCCATGTTTCAATTGTTTCATGTGTTTGCTTCAAGGTACATGCTACATGTCATGGAATCGTCCAAATTATAAGAGCACAAGTGAAAGGATCAAGATGCCCAAGAGGGGGGGTGAATTGGGCTTTTCTAAAAATTAAATGCAAGAATTAAATCCTACAAGCCGGAATTCACCCCTAGTGTCTACTTGTGTTCCTAGAGAGTCTACCGATACAAAGTTTTGCACCCTAGTTTCCAATCCTAGTCTAGCATGGCAAGTCTAGGAATGTAAAACAAGCAATGAAAGTAAATACGAGAATGTAAATGCTTGAATGTAAAGGGGCAAGGAACACGGCGATGTTTTTTCCGAGGTATCGGAGAGTCGCCACTCCCCACTAGTCCTCGTTGGAGCACCCGCGCAAGGGTGAAGCTCCCCCTTGATCCGCGCAAGGATCAAGTGCTCTCTACGGGTTGATTCTTCGACACTCCGTCGCGGTGAATCACCCAAAACCGCTCACAAGATGAGTTGGGTCATCCACAAGCTCCGCCGGATGATCACCGAACTCCCAATCACCACCACGCCGTCTAGGTGATGGCGATCACCAAGAGTAACAAGCTAGAACTCTCACTTGACCACTACGAGCCCAAATGAGAAGGTGGATGCACACTTGCTACTCTCTAATCGCTAGTGAGGAACTCTCAAGCTTTGATTCTCAAATCTCTATCCTCACTAGTGCTCTTGCACTTCCTTGCACTCCAAAGGTGTTTTTCAGCTAATCAAATGAGCAAGAGACCTCTTAAAGAGGTGGTGGGGATGTATTTATACACCCCACAGACAAAACGAACCATTACCTGCTGACTCAGCAAAACACGAGCTGACCGGACGCGCCGGTTGAACTGACCGGACGCGCCGGTCGCTCGTAACGGTCGAAAACCGAAAAACAACTGAGTGACAGGACGCACCGGTCAGGGGTGACAGGACGCGTCCAATCGTGCAGGAAGCATACTGTACTCGCACCGGACGCGCAGCCACGTCCGATCGGTGATGACCGGACGCGTCCGGTCGTTTCTGGACCTTACTGGACTGTGACCGGACGCGCCGATCACACCCAGGTCGCGTCCGATCGGGTGTTTCCCTCAAGTGACACGTGTCGACTACTGACCACCGCGTCCGGTCCTCACGAGGACCGTATCCGGTCGTCAGAGCTGAAACCCTAGCCGCGGAACTATACTGACCGGACGCGTCCGGTCATGCCAAGGACCGCGTCCGGTCATGGGAAAACTACCCGAAACTCTCCGAAACGTGTCACAACTTGAACCAAGTTGCTTCCAACTGAACCTTGAGCTATTCTAGAGCTGCCTAGCGCCAAGTTTAACAAGTGTGCACCACACCTAAACATAGGACTCGCCTAGGTCAAGCTACCCGCTCATGCCCCCCTTTATAGTACGGCCAAAAGAGAAAAACGAAGATCCTAACGACTATTCCAAATGTATCTCAACACCTCGACATCTGGAACTAACCGTCCTTAATCTTGACGTCACTCTTTTGAAAACCAAAACGATTTCCATCAAGGGGCATGAATACCATGGTGCCCAAAGCAGTTAAAACCTCCATGACCTAACTTACCAAAGTTTCTACAAAACACACGTTAGTCATGGTAATAAAGCGTTGTCATCAATTGCCGAAACCAAACTTCGGGGCCTAGATGCTTTCAATCTCCCCCTTTTTGGTGATTGATGACAACACTGAGATATAAAAGATTTGAGTTGAGGTTATCGAGCATGCATTGTTCACATAAGCAAAAAGCAATAAGCACAAGGGGTTAGGGATTGCTTATGTGCCCCAAGCCAAAAGAGTGTACTCATAAGATAAGACAAAGAACGTTAGTACACATACAGATATAGCTCATAAGAAATCAGAGTAAGGCACGGAAGCACAACCTTAGAGCTATAATTAAAAATGGTGACATGTGTTAATACTGCGACTGGATAAAACATTAAGACTCAAGGTTTATCACATGACGACATGTCACACGAATGCAATGACTGAAAGTAAACATGATGCATGAATGTAGCACACAAGAAAAAATGAAAACCCTCTCTCAAAACTCCCCCTGAAACTACTCTCTCTACCCCTTTGGCATCAAGCGCCAAAAAACTAATCTAATGATCTGACGGGGGGACAAACGGAGTCGTGTCGGGTGCCGAGGTGCGCGGAGTAATCATGAAGTGTAGAGAATCTCCCTCGGAATCTGAGCTATCTGGCTGACCCTCTGAAGAAACACGTGGCTGTGAAGCGGTCTGGGTCTGAGCGGCAGGAACAGGTACTGACGTAGTAGCAATAAGAGGATCCATCTAAGTGACCTGAGCCTGTAGCGAGCCAATAGCAGGAGGATCTGTCGAGGCAACTGACGAAGGAAGAGTCTCTGTAGTACCGGTCCCCTGTCACTGGAGGAATAGCTGCCTCTGAAGCGGACAACCCTGAAGAAGTAGCAAAGGTAGTGTGCGAGGGCGTCGGCTGACCAGTCAACTCGCTGTAGGTAGCACTGTAATCACCGAAGGGTGTGCCTATCAGGAGGTGAGGGCGAGGCTGGTCTGAAGGTGTAAACCCCGTGTGAATAGGCGTGAAGCTCGGGGACTGGAATGACTAGGGAACCTGCTGTTGTGGAGATGTGAACTGGAAACCCGGCTGTCCCTGACTCGATGGGATCACTGGATTGTAAAGCAGAAGTCAGGACCGAAGCAGGCGGAGGAACCCCAACAGTGACTAGGTGGCGTAGGAGATCCAAGTACTGCTGCTGACTAGCTGCACTCTGTCGCTGAATCTCATACTGCTGTCGCTGCATTTCAACCTGCTGCCTCTGGATCTCAAGCTGCTGACGCTGAAACTCGTCGTGACGAGCCTGAATCTGTGCAAGTGCTGCAGCTGTGTCCTAAGCCTGTCACTGTATCTGCTGTTGCTGCTGCTCCTATGCCTGGGTCAACCTCTCAAGTATGGCCACCATGGCTGGGTCTGTGCGGGAGGCTGAACCAGAGCCACTGGCCTCGTGGTCATGAGATCGAGGAGACCGGTACCTGGGAATGGGCTGGTAGTCCTTATCAGTGCTGTCAGATGTCACATCCTCAGGAAGATCAGCAGGCTGAGCGTCAAGATTGACAAGCTCCGCCTCTGCAAGCTCATCAACTGTGGCGTCCTGCTCAGCCGCTGTCTCAGGAACCTCAGGTCGCACACGCTGTCCTGGCACTGGGGCCTGATCTCTAGTGATTGAAGCCCAAAGCTGACGGATATCATACTCAGGGAAAGCAGTAGTAGTATCTGATATCTCAGCTCGGATCTCTGCTGGTAGCTGAATAGATGATCTAATGATGAAGCAGATCCAGTGTGCATAGGGCAGCTGATGATTACCCTTGAAGCCCTCAGCTATGGTGTCCTCCATCTCACTAAGTATGAGATCCCAAATGTCAAACTGTGTCTGTGAGAGGAGGTGGTGAACAACCCATAGCTGCATCCGAGTCAGTCCCTCTCTGTAGCCAAGTCTGGGAAGTAGGGTGCGTCTGACTATAGCATCCAGAACTCTGGCAAGAGGTGTCAAACTGGCAGGCGTGCGACGAGACCCTTCGCCAAAAGGCTCACGAAAGCAGGGTCGAACCAAGTCTGTAGGTGGCACTGCCCCGCCGTGAGGGCGTCTCGGTGGAGGAGTCTGACCAAAACACAGCTGATGTATCTTCGTGTTGGAAGCTAGGAGTCTGAGAATCTCCCGCACTCTGGTGCTGTATAGACGGTGATCGCGGCCTCAGAATGCAAAGTGAATGAAATCATGGGCAGGATCAATCCATAGTGAAGCATAAAACTCTCTGACCCATGTGCCGCAGTATGCACCTGTCCGTCCAAGAAGATCTGACAAGCCTGGCAGAAAGGACAGGTGCGGACGTAGCTGTTCTCCCACAACCTCAACCAGTGACTCAAGGCGACAGACCCTCTGTGGTCGGAAAGCAATACCGCTGTCAACTAGAGCCCTGTAGAAATCCTCCTGAAGTGGGGTATAGAAGCCTTCTGAAGCTCTAGGATCCCTCACAGGTGGAAACCACCGACTGACCTCCACGAACCTCAACCCCTGCACCTAACATGTTGTAGCACCCCTCAAGTCAAAGTGCTCGACCGGGGGTGAACCTCTAGCTCTGGGAGGAGGACGTGCTCCACGACGTTGGCCCTCTGGCCTAGGAGTCACCTGAGTACATGCGCGTGTGGAGCGGCGACGTGGTGGAGACTGAGCTGGCTGCCCCTCTGTGTCCTCTGTAGCCTCTGGAGCCTCTGTGGCCTCTAGAGGTGGATCAACTGACATACCCTCTGTAGCTCCAGTATCCTCAGTACCCTGAGTGGCCTCTGTGCCGAGCTGTCGGCCTTCTAGATGAAAGCGACGCTCGCCTATGCGTATGCCACTGCTCCTGCCACCTCTCTCTGCCTGCTCTGCTGCATCTGCCACGGCCTGAGCAATCTCTGCCTCTGTAAGTGTCTTCTTCTTCTTTCTGGCCAAGATCTTGATACGCTTCCCACGTGCAATCTCAGACCGACAAGGAGGACTGTCGTCCCCGTCACCAGGAGCACCACTGGTGTTCTTGCAACGCACCATGCTGACAAACTGACCGGAAACCTCTGAAAGATGGTGAACTGTCACTTGAGAGGCTTGGCCTCAATCCGTATCCACAGGCTTGGCCTCGGATTCAGCAAACTGATCTCACCCTGACACACGGACAGACTCGCTGCAACGACGGAATAGAGAGATCTACTATAAGCACATATATAACTAAAAGGTACGAAACCCTAGAGATAGCAAGCATATGAGATACGATGTGAATTGAAACGCGAAGCTACCTCGGATCGACGAGACGATGGTGACAAGATGAGATGACCTAGATCGCGAGATTCCCCGAAATCGCCGGACGAGCTCTGATTTGCCGAAACATGAAGCAATTAGGATTAAAAAGAAAGAGTTACGGCAAACCCTAGCGAGGAGGTCAAGGTGATGCGAAACAACCTCGCGAAGAAGACGACGCGTGACAAAACCTCGACGACGAACGATCGAACGACGTTACGCGAACCCTAGGGTTAGGGTTAGGGCAACTCGACGAAGAACCGATCAGAGGCGAGCGCAAGGCAGTCCACTGCCGGAGGAGATGCTGGCAAGCGGGAGCGCGGCTCACCGGCGGCAAGGGCGCGGCTCACCGGCGGCGGAGGTGCGAGCGGGCGGCGGTGGCGCGGCTGCGCGACTGGCGAGGGCAAACGCGGGCAGAGGCGCGGCTGCGGGTGAGGAGACGCGGCTGGGTTTGCCGGAGGCGAGGAAGACGGCACGAACACGGTGGCTCCGGCGGATTTGGCGAGGCGGCGGAAGAGGCTTGGGCGGATTTAGAAAAAACGGCCGAGGACGAACCGATATATGAAGGGTCAGATCCGCTCGACGCATGATGACCGGACGCGGTGGTCATTATGACCGGACGCGGTGGTGTAGCGTCCGGTCACACTCTAGTAAGCTTCTGGAGTGACCGGACGCGTCCGGTGAGGACTGACCGGACGCGGTCAGAGTCCGGTAGAGGAGAGCTCGGGAATACATCGCGAATGACCGGACGCGGTGGTGGTAACCGGGACCGGACGCAGTGGTCAACAGAGGCGTGTCCGGTGCAGCGTCCGATCATTAGATCTGGAGTCGGTCTTCTGGATGACCGGACGCGCTGGTGGACGCCGGGACCGGACGCGGTGGTGAAACATCACTGCGTCCGGTGCAGCGTCCGGTCCAGCGTCCGGTCACTGTTCTTTGCCCTTCTTCGTTCCGAACAATGACGCGACTTCTCCCAATCAGGTTCCAATTCAAGAAGACACAAATAAACACCAATTGGAACACGATATGAGTGACCTCACTCAAACCCTCAAATTTTTCAAAATAGATTGCCTTAGGCTAGTATTATTTTTAAGAAAATAGGCAATAAACACCCAAGGAGCAACGTATGGCCATGCAATAGAGTTTTTGAACCTTTAGGAACGTCAAAATGCTCTCTCTATCCATGGACGAACACAGAGGTTGCTCAAAGCTTAACCGAAAAGAAACGACAAAAACAACAACCATGCATATGCAATGCAATGCAAGAAGGTAAAGCTAGAATGCTTGTCAAGTTTGATCCACGGTTAGGCTTCTTCACTCCTCCAAAGAAGGGTTATCGTAACCGTGTTAGCCAAGCCCTAAAAGCATTGCGATAAAATAAACATGGCATATTATACAATGCAATGCAAGGGACAACACACGCTCATTTTTTAAAGTTGCTAGAATCAAGCACATTTAGTTCACTTCTTAACCTACAAAAGGTTGCCTCATCCAAAGGTTTAGTGAAGATATCCGCTAATTGATTTTCACTTCTTACACCTTCTAGTGATATGTCATTTTTAGCAACGTGATCTCTTAGAAAGTGATGGCGGATATCAATGTGCTTGGTGCGAGAGTGTTGTACCGGATTGTTAGCAATTTTAACGGCACTTTCATTATCACATAAAAGTGGCACCTTTTCAAGAACAATTCCATAGTCTAGGAGGGTTTGTTTCATATATAAGATTTGTGCACAACAAGCCCCCGCGGCAATGTATTCCGCCTCGGCGGTGGACAAAGCCACACTATTTTGCTTTTTAGATGACCAAGATACTAAAGATCTTCCAAGCAAATGGCACCCTCCGGATGTGCTTTTTCTATCAATTTTGCAACCGGCATAGTCCGAATCGGAATAGCCAACTAGTTGGAATCTAGCTCCTTTGGGGTACCAAAGACCAATGCTTGGGGTGAGCTTAAGATATCTTAGGATTCTTTTTATGGCACTTAAGTGAGGTTCTTTAGGGCACGCTTGAAAGCGGGCACACATGCACACACTAAACATGATATCGGGCCTAGATGCGGTAAGGTACAACAAGCTACCAATCATAGAACGGTAGAGAGTTTGATCAACGGTTTACCTCCCTCATCCAGGTCGAGATGTCCATTTGATGGCATTGGGGTCTTGATTGGTTTGCATTCTTCCATCTTGAATCTTTTGAGAAGATCCTTGGTATACTTTTCTTGAGAGATGAAAATCCCTTCTCTCATTTGCTTTACTTGAAATCCAAGGAAGAATGTGAGCTCACCAATCATTGACATCTCGAACTCCTTCGACATCAATTCACCAAATTCCTTGCAATAATCTTCATTTGTTGATCCGAAGATGATATCATCAACATATACTTAACAAATAAAGATCTCCCCATTAAACTTCTTGGTGAATAGTGTGGTGTCGACCTTCCCAATGGTGAAGCCCTTCTCAATGAGGAAGTCCCGGAGGCGCTCATACCATGCTCTAGGAGCTTGCTTGAGCCCATATAACGCCTTGGACAACCTATAAACATGATTAGGATATCTAGGGTCTTCAAACCCGGGAGGTTGATTAACATAGACTAGTTCATTTATAAAGCCATTTAAGAATGCACTTTTCACATCCATTTGATATAGTTTCATATCATGATGTGATGCATATGCAAGGAGGATACGAATGGCTTCAAGTCTTGCAACGGGTGCAAAGGTCTCTCCAAAATCAAGACCTTCAACTTGAGAGAAACCCTTTGCAACTAGTCTTGCCTTGTTCCTCACTACTATGCCTTGGTCATCTTGCTTGTTTCGGAACACCCACTTGGTTCCAATGACTCTTGCACCTTTAGGATGCTCTTCAAGTGTCCATACTTGATTGCGGGTGAAGTTGTTCAATTCTTCATGCATTGCATTCACCCAATCCGGATCTTGAAGAGCTTCTTCTACATTCTTAGGTTCAACGCAAGAGACAAAAGAGTGATGTTCAACAAAAGAAGCTAGCTTTTGAGATCGAGTCATTACTCCCTTTGTAGGACTCCCTATGATGAGATCTTGTGGATGTGCTTGAAGTAGTGGTGAGTTTCTTCTATCAACCACTTGAGGAGGTGGATGGAGAGCATCAACATCTTGAGCTTGTGCCTCGGCTTGTTCATGAGAGACATAAGTGTCTTCATTTTCAACTCTCTCATTCTTGTCATCATCTTGAGGCACACGTGATAAAGATGGTGGATCAACAATTTGTACATCGTCATCATCATCTTTTGGCTTGATGTCTCCCACCGGCATGTTCTTCATGGCCTCCCTCAAGGGTTCATCACCTACATCATCACAATTCTCAATTGCTCCTTGGGAGCCATTAGATTCATCAAATTCCACATCATATGTTTCTTCAACCAAACCGGTGGCATGGTTAAATACTCTATATGCTTTGGACTTTGATGAGTAACCAACAAGAAAACCAATATCAAAACGTCTTTGAAACTTCCCTAGGTGTTGACGCTTCTTGTAGATGTAACATTTGCAACCAAACACCCGGAAGAAAGAGACATCCGGCTTCTTCCCATTAAGCAACTCATAGGGAGTCTTGCCAAGAAACTTTTGTAGGAAGAGGCGATTTGAAGCATAGCATGCGGTGTTGATTGCCTCGGCCCACAACTTCTCCGGAGTGTTGTACTCATCTAGCATTGTTCTTGCAAGGGTGATCAAAGTCCGGTTCTTTCTCTCAACTACACCATTTTGTTGAGGAGTGTAGGTTGAAGAGACCTCATGCTTGATTCCAATTTCATCACAATAAGCTTCAATGTTGGTGTTGTCAAACTCTTTGCCATTGTCACTTCTAATCTTCTTTATCTTGACTTCAAATTCATTTTGAGCTCTCTTTGCAAACTTCTTGAAGCAATTTGCCACTTCGGATTTGTCATGAAGGAAGAAAGTCCATGTATACCTTGAGTAGTCATCCACTATCACAAGACAATAGAGATTACCACCCAAGCTCTTGTATGTTGTAGGCCCAAACAAATCCATGTGTAGAAGTTCTAGCACTCTTGAAGTTGACATGAAAGCTTTGGTTGGATGAGTGTTTGCAACTTGTTTGCCCGCTTGACATGCACTACAAGGTTTGTCCTTTTCAAACTTCACATCCTTCAATCCTCTCACTAGTTCTTTCTTTAATAGCTTGTTGAGAGTGTTCATTCCAACATGAGCAAGCCTCCTATGCCAAAGCCAACCAAGTGAGGTCTTGGTGAACAAACATGTCATCAAATTTGCATCTTCGGAGGTGAAGTCAACAAGATAAAGATTGTTGTATCTAAAGCCTTTGAATATCACTTGCTTGTCATCTATCTTTGAAACTATCACTTCATTTGGTGTGAATAAGCATTGGAAGCCAAGGTCACAAAGTTGCCCGACGGATAACAAGTTGAAACTTAATGAAGCAACATAGAGCACATTTGAGAGTGAGTGATCATGTGATATTGCAATCTTGCCTATACCCTTGACTTTGCTCTTTGAATTATCCCCAAATGTGATCTTCTCTTGACATATTCCATTCGCTTCAATGGTGGTGAACATACGAGGATCACCGGTCATATGTTGAGTGCAACCACTATCAATAACCCAATGAGATCCACCGGTCTTGTAGTTCACCTACACACAAGAGATCAAGCTTTTTGTTTAGGGACCCAAACTTGAGAGGGGCCCTTGACTTTCTCAACTAGTGACTTGGCAACCCATATTTTCTTTGGCCTATTCTTGTTTAGGGGACCCAAAAACATGACTTTCATCTTTCCATTTGAATCTTTTCTTAGCATATAATGAGCATTGAAGGCGAAAGGTCTAGCATGCTTGGGCAAGGGTTGTGGTGGTGGAGTTTTGCATTCATGAGCAAAGTGACCTTCTTGACCACACTCAACACATCTCTTTGGCTTGGGCTTTGACTTGCTTTGTTGTTGTTGAGCTTTTGCTTTCTTCTCTTGATTTGCCAAGTACCCAATACCACTTCTATCCATCTTCATTACGGTGTTCATGAGGAGCTCACTTTGCAAATGTTGGCCTCTTGTGAACTTGCTTAGGCCGGTCTTGAGATGCTCTTTTTCTTGCTTGAGCTTTTTGTTTTCTTCAATGAGTGACTCATTTGTTGGTTGCTTCTCAAGGGCCATCAAACCTTTTAGCTTCTTGTTCTCATTTGCAAGCTTCTCATTCTCACACTTGATCTTGGCATAATCATCATAGTTGCTTGACTCAACCACACTCTTGCCTTTGCTACTAGAACCTTGCTCAATGCTTTCAATGATCAAATCATCACATGATGTAGCTATATCACACTTAACAACATAGTTAGTAGCATCATGTGTCTCAAGAGCAAGTTCATTAGCAACCACAAGACTATCATGGTCAATTTTTAATGTGGTGTATTTATCTTTTAGAGAATTATGGCTAGTGATGAGCTCATCATGCTTCTTCTCAAGTTTATCATGTTGATCTTTAAGCTCTTTATAAGAGGTTTTGAGCTCCTTGAGAGTGGAAGTCATCACTTCATTTTGAACTCTAAGCTCACCACTAGTCTTTTGAATATTTTCAAGCTTGGATGAGAGTGATTCATTTTCATTTTGAAGATCATCATTTTTATTTCTAGTCCTTATGATTTTAGTGTATTTGTTTAGCAATTTTACAAGTTCATCATAAGAAGGTGCGTCATATTCATCATCACTATCACTATCATCATTATCATCACTATCATGGTTTTGTACCTTTCGTTCACCCTTGGCCATAAGGCATAGGTGAGTAGTGGATGATGATGGTGAAGGAGGCGGTGAAGGTGGTGATGAAGATATCGGTGAAGATGATGGCCCCATCACAAATGCGGCAACCTTCTCTTTCTCATCATCGCTCTCATCTTCGGAGGACTCACAAGATGATTTAATGTCGGTGAGCCAATCACCAACAATGTATGCCTTTCCTCCCTTCTTCTTCTTGTGGAACTCCTTTTTCTTGCCATCCTTCTTCTTGTATGGCTTGTTCTTCTTCTTCTCTTCTTCTTCATCACTTGAATCATTTTTCTTGCCCTTGTTCTTGTTCTTGTACTTGTCTTTTGGTGGTCTAGGGCATTGATGAGCTAGGTGGCCAAGTTCACCACAATTGTAGCAATCCATCTCCGAGATTGGCTTTCTCTTGCTACTTGTGAAGAATTTCTTCTTCTTGCTATCGAACTTGATGCCACTCTTGTTGAGCTTCTTTAGCATCTTGGTGGTCTTTCTCACCATGAGTGCAAGTGATTCATCATCAACATCACTTTCACTTGAGCTTTCTTGCACCAACATGGCTTGGCCCTTCTTCTTCTTGTCATGACTAGCTTTGAAGGCCAAGTCTTTCTTCTTGGAAGATGATGAGCCCTCTTCCGGAGTGATATGCATGTACATCTCATGAGCATTGATTTTCCCTAATACTTGAGTCGGTGTTGCGGTGGAAAGATCACTTTGGTGAAGCACGGTGACAATGTGACCATACTTCTCAACGGGAAGCACGCTCAAGATCTTCCTTGCAACATCCGATTGGCTCATTTTAGTGAGCCCAAGAGCATTGAGGTCCTCTACAAGAACATTCAAGCGAGTGTACATGTCATTAGCACTTTCTTTGGGAAGCATTTCAAAAGAATTAATTTTCTTTAAAGCTATGTGATAGCGTTCCTCACGCTCACTCTTAGTTCCCTCATGGAGAGCATAAAGATTTTCCCACAATTCATGAGCGTTCTTTGCATTACGCACACGATTGAAGATATCTTTGCCTAAGCCCCGGTAGAGTGCATTTTTGGCCTTTGCATTCCACCGGTCGTACTTCTCCTCGTCACCAATGGGGTTTGCGGGATCCTTGATAGCGGGAAGCCCTTCGGTTGCGGCTCTAAGACACCCAACATCTATGGCTTCAAGATACGCCTCCATGCGGATTTTCCAATATGGAAAATCATCCCCCTCAAAGGTGGGAGGTGGTCCTTCCCCGTTAGACATCTTGCTCTAGGCGGTAAAGCCTAAAAGAGGAGCAACACGGCTCCGATACCAATTGAAAGGATCAAGATGCCCAAGAGGGGGGGTGAATTGGGCTTTTCTAAAAATTAAATGCAAGAATTAAATCCTACAAGCCAGAATTCACCCCTAGTGTCTACTTGTGTTCCTAGAGAGTCTACCGATACAAAGTTTTGCACCCTAGTTTCCAATCCTAGTCTAGCATGGCAAGTCTAGGAATGTAAAACAAGCAATGAAAGTAAATACGAGAATGTAAATGCTTGAATGTAAAGGGGCAAGGAACACGGCGATGTTTTTCCAAGGTATCGGAGAGTCGCCACTCCCCACTAGTCCTCGTTGGAGCACCCGCGCAAGGGTGAAGCTCCCCCTTGATCCGCGCAAGGATCAAGTGCTCTCTACGGGTTGATTCTTCGACACTCCGTCACGATGAATCACCCAAAACCGCTCACAAGATGAGTTGGGTCATCCACAAGCTCCGCCGGATGATCACCGAACTCCCAATCACCACCACGCCGTCTAGGTGATGGCGATCACCAAGAGTAACAAGCTAGAACTCTCACTTGACCACTACGAGCCCAAATGAGAAGGTGGATGCACACTTGCTACTCTCTAATCGCTAGTGAGGAACTCTCAAGCTTTGATTCTCAAATCTCTGTCCTCACTAGTGCTCTTGCACTTCCTTGCACTCCAAAGGTGTTTTTCAGCTGATCAAATGAGCAAGAGACCTCTAAAAGAGGTGGTGGGGATGTATTTATACACCCCACAGACAAAACGAACCGTTACCTGCTGACTCAGCAAAACACGAGCTGACCGGACGCGCCGGTTGAACTGACCGGACGCGCCGGTCGCTCGTAACGGTTGAAAACCGAAAAACAACTGAGTGACCAGACGCACCGGTCAGGGGTGACAGGACGCGTCCGATCGTGCAGGAAGCATACTGTACTCGCACCGGACGCGCGGCCGCGTCCGATCGGTGATGACCGGACGCGTCCGGTCGTTTCTGGACCTTACTGGACTGTGACCGAACGCGCCGATCACACCCAGGTCGCGTCCGATCGGGTATTTCCCTCATGTGACACGTGTCGACTACTGACCACCGCGTCCGGTCCTTGCGAGGACCGCGTCCGATCGTCAGAGCTGAAACCCTAGCCGCGGAACTGTACTGACCGGACGCGTCCGGTCATGCCGAGGACCGCGTCCGATCATGGGAAAACTACCCGAAACTCTCCGAAACGCGTCACAACTTGAACCAAGTTGCTTCCAACTGAACCTTGAGCTATTCTAGAGCTTCCTAGCGCCAAGTTTAACAAGTGTGCACCACACCTAAACATAGGACTCGCCTAGGTCAAGCTACCCGCTCATGCCCCCCTTTATAGTACGGCCAAAAGAGAAAAACAAAGATCCTAACGACTATTCCAAATGTATCTCAACACCTCGACATCTGGAACTAACCGTCCTTAATCTTGACATCACTCTTTTGAAAACCGAAACGATTTCCATCAAGGGGCATGAATACCATGGTGCCCAAAGCAGTTAAAACCTCCATGACCTAACTTACCAAAGTTTCTGCAAAACACACGTTAGTCATGGTAATAAAGCATTGTCATCAATTGCCGAAACCAAACTTCGGGGCCTAGATGCTTTCAACAAGTACAAAAACAATCACCAAAGTGATCAAATTCTCGTACTTGAGCCCATATAACTCTAGTAGTCCAATGAAATCACGAAGGATTTCAAACAACCAACATACAAGCCAAGATCGTAGTGATTCAACATAACCAGTCATATGTTACATCCATTTCACAAGTAATTCAATATACATCGGAGTTCAACATAGTTATTACAACTTACATTGAAAAGTAGCGGAAGCAAAGTAATTTGAAACTAACATTAATCTTATTTCAAATACATGCTAGTACCACGATCGATTTCCAACAAAAGCATTAGAGATAAGGTAAATAAGAAGGATCATGCTTGTGATCACACTCCGCCACTAAGGCAGGAGCCAACCAACTCTTGCAGTTGCCATGATACATCACAACCTGCAACAAGTGGGGACAAAACCCTGAGTACAAGAAGGTACTCAGCTAGACTTACCCTTTAAAAACTAGAAATAAAGTGACACCAAAGATCATGCAAGGCTGGTATAAAGTGGGCTAGCTTGACAACATTTTGCGTAAAAGCTTAATACAGATAAGTAATCATTAATACTTAAGCATCAAGTTAATCATCATTAACCTATCATCTATATTAGCACCTATACTAGAGCACTCACTTGATTAGGAGCAAACAATATTAACCATAGCATGTATAAATTGAGGCAACATTTACATCATCATCCAATTAACCATATGTTCAATTTAATGGAATTTACGTTGCCACTGCTCAAGTCAAGTGCTTACTAACCAGGAGCGACGGCGATTCAAATCGAGTTCCTATCTAGCTAGAGGGGTATTTCTAACACTCACCGAGACGCACCTAGCGAGGGCTGCTCAGGTTACCTTTGGTACTGTTCAGGAAAGCGCGGGTTTGACTGATGCCGCATCCCTAAGGGCAACACTCTGCCAGGATGATAGGGACTCTAACCCCCCTTTTGGTCTCACACCAATGTTCCCAAGCACATCCTTACTACCTCCAAGATGCGACCTACCCTTCGATTCCTGTCCTGAACTATATTACTCGGCTTCGCGGTCAGAACGACTTATCTGGCCAACTAAGTGTTAGACTACGTTCAACATGACTCAAGAACGTACAACGAATCGGTCCTTAAACGACACAGACGGGGATAGATCCACACCCAAGACCTCCATGCCTTGTTGCTTCACTATCGTCATCCCGACCGGTCTCATTTTATTTTATTAACACATGGTTCCTTTCCACGATAACAAATATAGCCAACCATGCCATATATGAATATCCCTACATCTCGTAGGTGATAGGAAATCACCTAACTTCTACCGCTTAAAGCAGGGCTAAGCATCTACTCGACCTTGGTCTATGTAGGATTTAGGATTCATATATCTGGACAAGGAATGATATAATGCAACAAGGGTTTCCAACCAACTCCTACCACTTAATGCAACAATACTTATAACTTATATAGAATTAATTACTTTGAAGGTAGGAGGCCTATAATGCTCTGGGGATTGCCTGGGGTCCGACTCAAGTCAGAGTTTGTCAGAAGAAACTTGCTTGGCGAGCATTCCCTCCAAGCTAGCACTTGTCCGATCCTTCTATCTTTGGGATGGATCCACCAAACACTATCTTCGGGTTTGGCTCCAATGCCACATCCTTTACACGTTTCTGCTAGTGTACCTATATGAGGTGCAACAAAGCATATGTGTGAATGCATAGAAGTGCAATAAATATAGCAATCATGCAAGCATACCCAAGTTCTCATAAGCACCTAGAGCTAAATAACTTGATCCTCACTAAGGCACAACATGGAAGATGGCAAGCACATCAATCAAGACACAAGCCTTATAAGATCATAGGGTACTAACCCAAGTACCAAATATCAACACTAACATACTTATGTAACTCAAACTATGCTTAACAGAAAAGTTTAGATTTGCAATCAGCACGAACAGTCCAGAAATAACATCATTCCAGGAGCTACACAATTCCAAATGACATGCAAGATGATCATATGGAAAGCTTATGAAATTGTCTACCATTCATGAAATATCAACTAAGCCCGATTCCCAAGTTAAATAGGCCAAAAAGATAAAACTACAGAATCTGGTCTGCTCCAAACAGAGAGCAACCAAATCTGGGATCTGACTTTAACTAGCTATAACTCAAAAACTACTTACCCAAATGATACCAAATTTTAAAAGAAACTAGATACATAAATTATCTACAACTTTTGTATAAACAAGTTTCACAACAAAGCACATTATCATGAAGAACTTTGCCAAGTTTCCAGATCTGTCCAGAAACCTCATTTGCAAGAAATAATTATTAACTTATATTGCAAGCATATAATTGTGCAAAACCAACTTTACCAACATTTCACACATGACTAATGAACACCAGAAAACATAATGTCCATTGCTAAATAAACTATTTTAATACATTTCTTAATTTACCTAGATAATTAGGTGGAATTATGAACACCTATCAAAATTGTACCATAAATCCTACCAAAATTACAGTGGCCTACATATACTCCCAATAGCCTACTATCCAAATTCAAGTCATTTGGATATGTATATCAACCTCTATGAAAAAAGACAAATAGCTATTGCAATAAATCATGTGAGAGCAAGTTAAACCTAAAACTCAATATTTTCTATGAACACATGGTCATAGTATGAATCAACATGATAGAGCAACATCATATTAAGGTAATGGAACAACATTTTCCATTTTATCATTTATATATTATTTAGAAGCTATTTATCAAGCCATAAAAAAGTTAAATCAATAACTTGATCATATAGTAAGCAATGACTATGAAATTTATACCACAGTACATACATAGCATGAAACAACTACCATAAAAATTTCACATCATTTGGAGTGTCACAGCATCAGTTATGAATTTTCCAATCAACATATGCAAGAAGTGCCTAATTAGCAAGATAAAATCAAAACCCTAAGAAAACAGTGAACATCTAATAGGTTTAATATTTTTATTAGTTATTACTTGTTATCACAAGATTAATAGACAAGAACCACTATTTTTGGACTTCTCAAACTCTAAATATGGCTTTGGTCCAGTTATAAGCATTTTTAGGAGCACTTTTAAAGCTTAAACAAAGACATCAGAAAACATCTACAAACACCTAATATTTTATGACTCTACTGCATAGATCTCTTCGCAAGGTTTCCAAAAAGTCTACATTTGCTATTTTTGGAATTACCTAGCATGAGATATGGATTTTAGAAGATTTACATAAAATCTGAAATTCAAAAACAAAATTATCTCAAATCCTAATTTAACTCGCTAAGCACACCCGAACCAGTACCCAAACCATTCACCGTTTAACTAACGTGCGGGACCTATTACCAGATGGGCCCACCTGTCATGCACACACAGAGAGAGACAGAAAGAGGGGAAGCCGGCCTTCATCCCCCGGCACCGGAGACAGGGGAGGCGGCCGGTGGCTTGCCGGCCGGCCATTTTCTAGCTGATGATGCCGGTGCCGGCGACGGGGAAGGGCAGCACGGGCACCATCGTGCCAGCCCGCATCCGTAGGTGGCCGAATCATGACCGGAGGTGGACTGTGGCCTGCTGACCACGCGAGCAGACAGCTCGACGGCGGCCATGCCGACGACGGTGGCTCTCTAGTGGCTGGACGGCTAGGAGGAGCGCTCGTGCATCAGGGACCCCATATGCTACCAGGGATGGCCACGGCTCACCTCAAGATCGGCTGAGATGGCTTGGCCATGGTGGCTGCAAGCTTGCTTTCGGCGTCCATGGCGGTGGACAGCGGCTGCAGGGCTCGGTGGGCTTTTCCCACGGTGAGCACGCGTGAGAGAGGTAGGAAGGCGAGATGGGTGTCATGTCATGCTCGGCTGGGTCTATGACTGGCCATGGAGGCGAGATGTCGGCGGCAGCGTGGTCTCGGCCATGGCGCGCGAGCAGGGGCGAGAGAGCGAGTGGAGGCAAGCATAGAGGAGTAGAGGGGCGTCTGGGCAGCTCGGAATCTCCCCATCACAAGTGAGGAGGCAGGGACGGGTGTCGACCATGGTGGAGCACAGACTCTGCATGAACGCCACGTCCCGGACGCACGGCGCCCATTGAGGCATTTCGTCAACTACGTGGCAGGCAGCAAGCTAGATAGGTTGGAGCTCCTATTTGGGCCTGCTACGGGCCAAATTTGGATATGGGCCAATTATGAAAATTGTTCATTTCGTGATGCCCTACAAATCTTGTTTAAGGACCCTGATCATTGGAGCACTGGATTAGGGAATAATTAGACTCTAAGTTGACTTTATTGATGATTAATCTAAACTTCAGTGTTTACTCCAATTAATTGGTCAATAGTGGTCAAATCAATTTCAACTTTTGGTATATCCTACTCTAAGATATAATCTCCAACTTTTACATTTGAACCATCTTGAGTTGCTTAGTAAAATTTAGAGAACGCGACATGCCAACATCGATGACTATGGATTCTAGACTTGAATATTTTCAAGTCTGAAAACTATAGAACATTCAAACTTCAAGCTTCTATTTGATAAACTTGGTCCTTAAACAAAGGTTGCAGCACATAAACTAAACTACATCTTTTATTAAAGGGTCATGGACTAGTTCTGCTTGGTTAGGAAGATACAAGCCTCCCAACTAGGGTACTTGAAACTGAAACACAGTTTTGACTTAGCCAATTTTTTGGGGCTCCAAATCAGCACTTTATTGAATCTTGGGAGCTCTATTTGACTAGGTTAGAGGCAAAACTAGCTCTTAACCATTAAACAAAGTTTGTTCCACACAAGATGAACCACAACTTTTGTTTAAGGTCAAACCTCATAACTAGTATAGAAGTCAAACTTTCATTTTGGTCAAAGCAGCCACTTAATAAAGCCCAAACTAGGGTTTTAGGCCAATCGGGGCATTTTCTTGACTTTTGCTCAACATGAACCCTTCATGACTTTTGTTGTAGAGTTCATCTAGAGTCATTTGGGCAAGTTTGCCCAGTTTGGTTGATGATCTACAATTCCATTCCTTAATGGTGCAATTCCAATAGGAATAAAACTTATCATTTCATGTGACTTTTTGATTCCAAACTTCATGAAACTTTTCCAGGGATCAATATAGATAGATACTAAGGTGAGACACATGAAGATATTGCAATAACACCACCCAAGCATATATCTTGAAAAGGGGCCTATATGTAAAGCAATGGTGCAACATCCAACTTTAGGTTAGGCTCATCTCCATAGGTTGACCTTGCCATCGTCATCTCCACTTAATCTATCATGTTTGAGCTCAAACCCACTGCTTAGTGAGTGACAAACACCTGGGGTGTTACACTACACACGTCTCACTAGGTGGTTCCACATGTGTCTAAGATGTGTTGCACATGTTGCATTTGTATGTTGCATAAACACTAGTTCCCATGGGATGTAAGGCATGTTTCAGTTCTAATCCAAACAAGCATATAACTTATCATTTCATGTGACTTTTTGTTTCCAAACTTCATGAAAATTTTCCAGGGGTCGCTATAGATAGAAAGTGATGTGAGACACATGAAATAAGTGACATCAACACTCACTTGCATTACCAAGCATGAGCATCTACATACACACATTGAAACATAATTAACAAGAGTAGGTTGCATATGTTTCAAAGAGATGTTGCAGATATTTCAAAGCACATTCTATATAGGCATGTTTCACATGTTGCACTAGTGCATCACCTATGTTACATGCTCATATATGAACAAATGATGCTTAGGATCATGCAATGCAAGTGCCAACTGCAAGCCTAACACCTGGGGTGTTACATTGCACACTTGACTTTTACACAAAAGTCTAAGTGTGGGGAAGGATGGTGAAAATCCTGAGTTCCACACACACCAAGGGTCATCCAAAAAAAGATGATGATTAGCTCTGCCTTGCTCAGAAAAAGAGAAAGAGAAGAGAGAGAAGTAAGGACTTTCCTCTCATAGACCTTTGCTATTGTCAAGGCTTACGATCTATACACACTATTTGTGTGTGTATGGCTTAAGCCTTGTTGATCACCTGAGTGTGCAACCAAGCAACCATTGCAGCAACTTCAAAGCCCCATCCATGTGCTGCCGGTAAGTAAAACTCAGGTATGCAAAGGTAAATAAAATATTCACTGACCCATTTACTCATGTTTATCTCCATGAGAAAATAATTTGTTCTTATAAAGTCATGCTTCTCTTGCCTATGATATATGCTCTGGTTCAAATGCAATCGTGCACGCTATATCCATAGGCCTTTTAAAATTAAGCATGGTGCTTAGGTTAAAATGGTCTTCGTTAATCAAAATTTGACATGGTGTTGAAATTTGATTAATGAACTATGAGTATTTTCATAAAAATAGAGGTAATTTTTAATGGAGATGAATCATGGCTAGGATTGAATTGCAAAATTTACTTTAGCCTTGCTTGAGTATGAAAAATCTGGTGAACAAATAAAAATATATATGGATAAAAAAATTTTAACTTAAAATAATAATAATAATAATAATAATAATAATAAATAAATAAATAAATAAATAAATTTGGGTTCCCTGGTATTCAAGCCGGCAGAGCCAATACTTGTTCTTGTTTCTTTTACAAATAAATATAGGAACAAGAACAAGTGTGGGGGAGGTCTCCCAAGCATAACTAACACAAATTTGAGATCTCCCCAACACATTGCACAACACCAGGCAATCCATCATGCAAGAAGGACAAGACAAATGACTTTCATTAAGCTCCTTCATCTTCAACGGTGGTTTGTGCAACTCTACCCTCACATCTCCCAAAAGTTTTGAAGTTTAAAATTGAATAAATTAAAAAGGAAAAACTTTTGATGCTCCAACTCCATTCTACCAATTGATAAAACAACATGCATAATTTTTATTCCTTGCCAACATCCTATAACTTGTGAGTAACTATCCATAGGAACCCCATTTTACTCTAAGTAATTGGAATATGTGATATACTAGGATGATATGAAACTTGCTCTCTTTTGCATCAGACTTGTCATTTATTTTTCAAAATCAAAATTAAAATAGCATGCTCCTCAAATGAAAAAATAATTCCTACCAAAGCCATAAACATTACTTCTTGAAAAACCATACACATAGCCACTTACATTGTGTTGAGTTTTGTCAAACTCTGAGATCTATGTTGAGAGAAGTTTCATACTCCCAAGATCAAAATTCATGTACACTCTTTAAAAAAAACTCCATATCGTAAATCTCTCTCCAATGTTTTTCAAAAAAAAGAGAGTATGGGATATGCAAAAATATGAGAAATAAAAGATGCCATGCCAAAGAAGCATGAGCCAAAAAGAAAAAAAAGAGAAAAACAATCAGTACTTTGATGCCCACCAAAGAGTGAAAACATTAGGTACATTGATGCCCTCTAGAGAGGAAAGATAGCCCATACTTTCAAATGAAATTCAAAAAGAGAGAGATGGACGACATTGGAGTCCACAAAAATTCAAAAATATTCCATACACTCACACTATTTCGATCTAAGAGTATGACTCTTCCCTCTAAGGATTAGGAGTTTGACTCAACAACATACACAAGGTAAGTGTGTTGAACTCTAGATAAAAACTTATAGAGGTAGGATGAGCGAGAAGGCAAGAGCTTACTAAAAGAAAATGCCTTGGTGAGGAATTAGAAAAGAAAAAAAAAGAGTGACATGAGAGAATCATTCGAGGAGCAAAGCTATCTCTTTTATACAAAAAGATCAAAACCCCAAGTTCTTGAGCAACAGTAGAGTGAGATGACTTGAATCCCAACTATTCCATCTTTTAATTACTTAAGATAATCTGGGAGATATTGTGAATGCTCACATGTATAGGAAAAAGCTTGGAATAATCTGTATGCAGGTTGAACATCTTGGAGAATAAACCACCTTAGTCCTTTATACCTTTACTCAAGGATGAGCAAAGGGCTAAGTGTGGGGGGCCTTGTTGGCGGTCCTTATTGCATAATTTATACCGCCAATTACTATATAAAAACCACACCAAACTTAGTGAATAGGGCTTTATGCTAACGATTTCCACGAGTTTTGGTGTTTCACTTGTTTTGCAGGGCTTACATGGAAATATACCTAAAATGGGCCAAAAGTAGAGAAAAGAATAAAGAAATAACTAAACCTATTTTGGCCCATAGCAAAGCAAGAAGGAGAGAAGCCCAATCCAACTTACACAATCAGGCTGATGCACCCCGGGAACATGGACTAGGCCCGAAGGGGAGATGACCACGCAAAATTGGACACAAGGCAAGCCAGGGGGAGCACGCGCCCAAGGTGCAGCTACGCCATGGGTGCCTCCCCTTGGGCCCAACCTTGGCTAGGTGGCTCGTGCCGATAGCCTCAAGGCGGTTCCACGCTGCGTCGGTACAATTAATGCGCTGGCTGGCGGTTTGGGGAGTAAGTGAGGGAATATTCCATGGAATTATCCCCCTCTTCACTCCTATAAATAGAGGCCCCCTCTCCCTCATTCCACACACTAGCCAAGGGAGCAAAGAGCACCTCAAGGGAGCAAGAGCTCCACACTTGAGCCACATTCCAAAAGGGCTATGCCCTATTAGCTAGCTAGAGTGAGAAAGTGAATTGTGAGGGAGAGAGAGGGGAAGAGCCAGACTTGTTGGCGTCTCCCCGGGCTTGTACTTGGGAGCCAGGCTTGATGGAGCTTCCCCAAACTTGCACTTCTATGAGTATTTGCTTGGCTCCTTCATGGGATCTTGGCTAATTAAGTATTCGTGGTTCTTGTAGTCTTTTATGTCTTTTGTTTAGTTCACCTTTACCTTCTCTTGTTTATAGGTACGTCATCCATCCCCATGGTGGATGCTCTAGTTGAGGGTCCCTCATAAAGATGAATAGCCCTATACAACACTAGAGTAGTAGTCGATAGCATAGACATGGTGTCTAGGCTAGAGGATACATTCGTTTTCCTTGTACTCTATGATCGAGGGGTAGGTGGCAGGTGGTGACAGCCATGTCCATCCATTAAACTCCCCCATGTTTGAGTACTGCATAGAGCTACAGGCCGGCATCGCTTGGCGAAGCAGGTGACATTCGGTGCTCGAAGTAAACGACTAGAAGTAGCGTATCGCTACTCTTAGGACCTAAGAGCTATAGGAATCCATCTCTACCCCACTTTCTATCTCTACCCTTGGGTTGTCTTTGGACAAACTAGCTAGAAGAAAGTACCTCCGTTCCCTGAGGAAAATACGATACCCTGAATATTTCTGGGTAAAGGCTACAATGGTAGTTTCGTACGCTTGCGGATTCTTCCGTATTCGTTAAGAAATACCAACAGGGGTCGGGCGGCACAAGGGTGGGGCCGGCTGGCCCAACCTGGCGGCGTCTCATCCTCCCATTTGTTCCCATGCCTTCTGGTGTCTTCTATAGTCTTCTAGTGTATCCTTCATCGTGATCAAGTTTTATCTTTTTTTTCAATTAGGTCCCCCTTCCTACATTTTCTGGAATAATCATGTGAAAAATAGAGATTCACCAAAACTCATGGAATTTGTCAGTTTAAACCCTAGACCTACGTATATTCTTTTACTTGAACCATTTCTCTTGTTTATTCACATATAAAATGTTAACGTTATCCACCGTCAACATATGGGATGGGCCATACCTCTTCAAAGTCTGCTCAGATGGACTCCTTAGAAGATATGTACTAGCTAAAGAAGGAATCAAGATCATTGAAAGATGCCACTCATCACCATATGGAGGTCATTATTGTAACAGAACCGACCAAATTATAAGAGCACAAGTACAAAAACAAGCGCCGAAACGCTCAAATTTTTGAACTTGAGCCCATATAATCCTGGTAGTCAATCGAAACCATGAAGGATTTCAATCCAACTCATTTACAACCAAGATCGCATCATTCAACATAACACATCACACGTTACATTTCACAAGTAGTTGGAAATTCACTTACAACACACGGAGTCGCAAATTATTACAAACCGAGTTTATAAAGTAGCGGAAGCATAACACACACACACACACTTAGTTCAAATACCACTGCCAGTCTTACAGATCAACATCCCACAAAAGCATTCAGGAAAGTAACTAACAGACGATCACGCCCGAGTGATCTAGTCCTCATCACCCGCGGGGTGGAGGCAATTCTTGCAGAAGCCCTAATAAAGCATGTCATCTGCAACAGGAGGGAATAAACCCTGAGTACTAGAATGTACTCAGCTAGACTTACCCGTTGAAATGGGAAAAAGAGACACCAAGGATTATGCAAGGCTTTCATAAGTGGAGCTGGCTGACATCACATTTGGTAAAAGCATAAGTAATTGGAACTCTTTTAACCTGTACTAGCAGTTATTTTTAACATTAACCTGTCATCTATCTTAGCACTTGTACTAAACATTCATTTGATTATAATCAAACAATAATATCCATAGTAGGTATAAATTGTGGCATCATTATATCATTCGCTTAACCAACTGTTCAATTTAATGAAATCTACGTTGTCGCTGCTCAAGTCAAGTGCTCACTAACCGGGAGCGACGGCGATTCGAATCGAATTCCTATCCCGCTAGAGGGGTATTTCTAACACTCACCGTGCAGGCCCCTGCCAGGGTCGCACAAGCCACCTTTCGTACAATTCAGGAATCGCGAGTTCGACTAATGTCGCATCCCCAAGGGCAACACTCTGCCAGGTGATAGGGACTCTAACCCCCCTTGGTCTCACACCAATGTCCCCAAGCACATCCTTACTACCTCCAAGATGTGACCTACCACTCGATTCCCGGCCTGAACTGTATACTAGGCTTCACGGTCGAAATGACTTATCTAGCCAACTAAGTTTTAGATTGCGTTCAACATGACTCAAGGACGTACAGCGAATCAGACCTTAAACAACTCAGATGGGCATAGCTTTGCACCCAAGACGTGAAGTGTCTTGCGGCTGCACTATCGAACTCCCGCCCGGTCTCAATTTCATTTTAAGGCATGATTCCATCCATGATAGCCAACATAGCCACTCGTGACCCATTTCCTACATCTCGCGGATGACTGGAAATCACCCGACTTTTACCGGACTAAGCAGGGCTAAGCATTGACACGTGCCTAAGCTTAATTTAGGATTCAAGTACGATATCTAGACAAGGATAGGTATAATGCAACAAGTGTTTTCACTCAACTCCTACAACTTAATGCAGTAAACAAGTAAAAGTACTTAAGATTGATATATAAAACAATTAGGTCAGCATGCACTGGGGCTTGCCTTTTAGGAACGAGGAAGGGCGATGGTCCGGGCACCCAGCTAGCTCGTCTGCGGGAACTCCTTCACCGGCTGGGTCCTCGGGCTCCCTCGGCTGCTCCTGATCCTCCTCCGGAATGGCTCCCTCGAACTCTAGGAGTGTCACTCCCTCCGATACACCTATTGCATGAATGCACAATAAATCTTATGGATCCATAAGAAGGAATGCAGCATGCTCGGAATAAAATGCACTACCGCAATCCTAGTGCTCTATTCAAATTACTTCAATATAAGTGCAAATCTCTTCTCCGGTAGAGAAGTACTTACCTAATCTACACAACCTAATGTATAAATGTTCCTCCTTAGTTAAGGCCCTAACACCTAACAATCACAAGAACAACATTACTTAAGGTTACCACCAACCAAGCACAAAATATCACAACAATACATTCTGGACAGCAGCTAAGTATTTCCATCACAAATGTAGATTCAAAAATCCAAAAGGCATTATACAAGACAATCTGGAAAGCTTATAAAATTCTCTACAATTCACTTTCAGACCTTAACAGTTAATTCCAAAGTTTACCTAGTCGAAATTCTAAATTTCCAGAAATCTGTCCTCTTCAAACAGAGAGTAGTTATTTCTGGACAGTCACTTTAAACATCTACAACTCCTAGAATACTAGGACAAATGCCACCACATTTTGACACAAGCTAGTTTAACAAGTTTACTACCACTTTGGTATTCACAAGTTTCCCAGCAAACACCTTTATCAAGGTTCAAACCCAAAAATTCTACCAGCTGTCCAGAGAACCTAGAAATATGAAAATTAAATATTTATTCATGTGGCAAACTAGCCTTATGACCAAACTAATGACACTACTAGTTACCACATGACCCAAAACCACCAGAAAGTAAGGGGTGCCAACCCAAGTCATTTATTTTAACCCCTTTCTTAATTTACTTAATTAATTAAGTGGGAAATTAAACTTATATGCAATCTACTCAGACAATTCTACAAAAATTACAGGAGACTCTCTACCTTACTAGGAGGCTACTGTAAGAATTTAAACTAAAGTTATTCAAATAAACTCCCTACACAAAATTCACAAGCCAAAAAGGCTCATTTTTGCATAATTAATAAATCACACTGAAAAGTATCAAACAACACAAACCATATTTTTCTTAGCAACCTTAGGGTACCAGGACACTCTCCATAAAATTTCATGAGCATTGCACATACAGAAAAATTATTAAAATTCATTCAAGTGTCTTCTAATATAACATGATAACACCATAACTTGAAAAGTACTAAAGCACTAGTACCCAAATTTTTACTAGAGCTAGTATAGACATGAAACAAAATACCCACCAAATTTCATAATTTTTGGAACATTACAACTCAAGTTATCCATTTAACAAGTTTGCATTCATTTTAAAACATATTTCAAAGGCCTAATTAAATCTTCCAGAAAATAAATAGCACATATATATATTTGATATTTTCCTAAATACTACACTTCATACAGAGTCCAGCAAAATTTAAATCACAATTTTTGGATCAGCCAAACCCTAGATATGAAAATCACAAGCAACAACCAAAACTATGAAATAAAGAAAAACCCAAAATTTCCAAAACCCTAAAGGGCTACTGGGCCGACCTGACCCACCAGCGCAGCCCAAATCACGCGCAGCCTCCTCCGAACTCCCACCCACGCGCGTGGTCACTGATAGAGCGAGCCCTCAGGCCAGAGAGAGGGAGAGGCAGAGGAGGACGGCGGTGACCGGAGCTCGTCACCGGTGGCGATTCCGGCGAGGCGGCGGGCACCATTAGGTTCACCTCATCCTTCCGCGTCTGGTGAACCCCCAATCCTAACCCCTACCGAGCTCGAAGCAGGTCGACCATGGCGACGGCGGCTCGGCAATGGAGACCGACGGTGCTCCGACAACTCCGACCGCTGTCTGGCTGGATAGGACGCGCACGAGCTTCTTGGGGCCAAAACGAACCTAACCGTGCTACTACTACTAGCCAGGAGAAAGTGGTGGAGTTTGGCCGTGAGAGCTCCCCGGTGGTGGCCATGGTGTGGCAGGGCGTGGCCATGTTCCGGCCCAGCCTGGCCGGCATTTGCGGTAGCGTCAACACTAGAGCATCTACGGTTGGTAGGGAAGAAGGAACACGCGCTAGGGAAAGCGAAGGTGCACGGTGCTGTGCTGGCCACGGTGAGCCGTCACGTGGACGAACGCCGGCGAGATCTCACGGTGGCGGAAACAGCAATGTGCCCTTTACCTTGGCTCGATTACTCCAAATGGAAGGTCGACAAGGTGCGTGAGGTGGTGGCGGGGTTGTGGACGTGGTGAATTGGCTGATGGTGCGATGGTGAGCGCGCACGGCCATGGAGAAGCGTGTGGCGGTGATGGCGGCTCGGTGCGTCCGCCTGTGAGGCGAGCGTTGGCTTCGTGGCGTCCTTGAGGACCTCGCGGCCTGACCGGTGGGGCCGCGGCCGGCGTACGGGTGCCACGGTGCTCCCACGCGGTGGCCAGCGTCTGACCCCGGTCGGCCACTGTAGACGGCGTCGTTCTTTGAATGGAGGTGGAGTGACCGACTGACAGGCAAATTTTGATGCCCTATATCTCCCTGACCAGGCGGAATTAGTGAAAACTATAAACATTAAAATTGTAGAGTAATGTGAGGTCTACAAGTTTGTCAATTGGAGCTTGGGCTGGTTCGGCATGGTTTGTGAGTTATATGGTGTAGAAGTGTGGTACATTGAAACTAAAATTTTAATTTCAGACTTAGAAATTTTCTAAGTGTTGGGCAGCCCCTCAAACTGACTTGTGGGCCATTTTTGAGCATGTTCTGATCATTTTCATGAGATGGCCATATTAGAACTTTTGTTCCTTATGAAATTATCTACTACTTTGATTAAGGTTGCTTCTCCATGCAAGATCTCTAAGCTGGACTTTTTAAATAGTCAAACTAAAGCATTCTAGGGTCAAAACCTAGTCAACAACACTTAGAAGGGAAATTTGGTCATTTTGGTCAACATGAACATTGCTCCACTAATTACCCTAAGTGTAATTAAGGTGTTATAGGATATAATTAGCCACTCTACACCTTGGTTACTCACAATTTCAAGTGTCACATAAGTTGATACAAGCAAAACAATATTTCCACCAAAATGTTGCACTACCATGTTGCATATGTTTCAAGACCTTGTTGCAACAATTAAGCTGATCATGGTATACTAACAACATTGTCATGTTTCCAAGTATGAGACCCCATGTTGTATCTACAAGTTGCACCACTCACATTTCATAAACACATCAATTATGAACAAGCATATTAGAGTATGTTGCATACTCATGTTGCAAACAAAATAAAGACATGAATGAGATGAATGATGCTCATGCTTATGAAATGCAATGCAATTATGGAAGCCAAACACCTGAGGTGTTACAATTATGGGGCATTCCATACTCATGCAAAAATCTGGCAAAGTGGATTTTTCTAGCCAACTATGTGTGAAGACACGAAGGATTTCATCTGAAGGTGTGGACCATGTCAGAGGCATGGGAACATCAATTCAAGAGATGCCATGCCACTCACAAACAACCTTTAGATTGAACTCTTCGATGTCTAGGGCATTGACTACATGGGACCATTTTTGAAGTCAAAGAACTATGAGTAAATCTTGGTGGAAGTAGACTATGTTTCTAAATGGGTTGAAGCCATGCCATGCAGAGTTGCTAATTCTAGAAGCTCCAAGAAGATGTTCGAAGAGATAATATTTTTGAGATTTGGTATCCCAAGAATGGTGATTCAGTGAGTTGCTAATTCAGTGATGGAGGATCTCACTTCATTGATAAAAGCTTTCAACAGTATTTGTCAAAACCCAATCCATCATAATGTTGCTACTCCGTACCACCCTTAAACAAGTGGCTAGGCAGAAACATCAAACAAGCAAATCAAGAATATTCTTCAAAAGACAGTTAATGAAATGGGAACAACATGGAAGGATATGTTACCTGATGCTTTGTGGGCATACAGAATGGCCTACAAAACACCGATTGGAATGTCACCATACCAACTTGTCTATGGGAAGACATGCCACTTGCCTGTTGAGCTAGAATTCAAAGCTCACTAGGCTATCAGAAGATGGAACATGGATTTGGAAGCAGCAGGAATAAAAAGAAAGATGTAACTCTTCGAGCTTGATGAATGGCGAGAAAAAGCATATCACAATTCTAATATTTATAAGGAAAGAACCAAAATATGGCATGATAAGAGGATAAAGACGAAGGACTTTGCCCCGGGAGACAATGTATTACTTTTTAATTCCAGGGTGAAATTATTTGGACATGGAAAACTTCAAAGCAAGTGGGAAGGACCATTCAAAGTCATAAGTACTTCATCGCATGGAGCAGTAACACTTCAAAACGACGAAGGTATGTTATTCAAGGTAAATGGTCACCATCTCAAAATCTTTTTAGAGTCTAATAAAGGTCCTGAAGAATTAGATATAATAGAATTTATCATTTTACCAAACTTTTAGGCATGAACTCTCCTCTTTTCGATTCATAGCGCGAGGGTATGTTTTTCTAGGTTAGAAAGTCGCTAGAAGGCAACACAAAAAAGGGGCCCACATGACGACACTGGGCCAGGTCACCTAATCTAGGCCTAGGTCAGCCGACCTAGCTAGGTCCCGCCTCACTATTGCCTTTTTGCTTCATGAATCTTCCACCATATTCTCACAGATTTTGGATATTCCCGATAGATTCGATCATGCGCCGCCGCCACGAGCCATTAGGGTTAAATCTTAACCCCTAGTGCAAGTTGAACCCCCCTATATAAACAAACCCCTGCTAGCCTCCAACTTCATTCCATCAAAGCCTTCCTTCCCTTCTGCATAGAAGCTTTCCACCTCTCCAAAAGTTCCCATGGCCGATAAGCAGATCGTTCCTTTCGAGATGGATCTCAACCAGCCACCTCTAGTAGATGACTCCCAAGCCATCGTCCCTATTCTAGAGCCTACTCCTCTCATTGTCATTCCTCCTAAGCTAAGATAACGGAGCTAAGGTAGTCCTACTTCGCTCAAGTGTGCCAGCCGATGCTTCCTTTGCCGCTAGAACGTCTATTCCTGAAGGATGCTCCGCCGAAGGGTCTCATCATCAGGCTACCACAAGACGTCAAGCTGCTCCCTCTAAAGACCAATGAGACACTAATAGGAATGAAGCTTGACATGCTAGGCCAAGTCATCTATGCTAAGTATACTACTAGTACTCCTCGTCCCACCATTGATGGAGTTTGAGCTCATCAGTCAAAGATCAAGAGACCTACTTCACCATTAGATAGACAAGAGAAGTGCCCTAGGGTAACCCTTACAATGCTGGATATGAGGACAGAGCACATGGGTAGATGCTCTTCTCATGAAAAACGTAGATGCTCTAGGTGCGAAACTAGAAACTAAGATTAAAGAGAGAAAGCAATTGACTAGGCAAGTAGAGTTTCTTTTCAAATGTATCAAGAAAGAATAAAAGTTAGGGCAAGAAATAGGGCACAAGTTAGGTTGTTAGGTATGTCGCTTAAAAGTTAGGGTTGTCGCTTTAGCTAAGTTGGTTAGAATATTGTAAGTTTGGTTTGATGAATAAAGTGCCCTATTGTTATCATTAATGAAATTGGTTACCGTTATTGTTCTCTACACTCTCTATTTTTCTCTAGATATGTGTTTTTGTCTCCACCTTGTTGTGTATGAAGGTAAATAGGTAACAAGTATGGGGGAGATACACCATGATGACAGAACAAAATTCGATTGCAAAGTCACAAAATTTTGAAAAGAATGACACAAGGACCACACACAACAAAGCGGGCCCCAAACCTAGACTAGGCTAGGTCGCCCGACCCACTGTAGCACCGCCTCGCCTCATGCTTTGTTCACGGTCGGGTATAAGCCCAATACACTCTATTTTCATATATGTCACTTTGAATTGAAAATCCTTTGATAAAACAACTTAAAACATGAAAGGAAGATTGTGTAGCCATGACTTGAGGATAGACACACATAACACTTTTCCTAAAAGTCTTGCTATTGTTGGGAACTTATTTTAGGGACCCCATGTCACTTAAGTTGTTGAGGAATGTGATATAGTAAGAATAAAGAGAACTTGATTCTTGATGTTTAGTCATTGGAGAATTTTATTTCAAAAAGCAAAATGAATAGTTACACCTCTCCTTTGTAGTATAGCAGTGTCCTACCAAAGACATATATAGGGTAGATAAACCTTCTACATATACTACATGTATTTGTATTGAGTTTGGTCAAATCTTGTGACCCGTGTTAAGAAATTTATCATGCTCCCAAGATCAAGATCACGTAAACTCCACATATACTTTGCTGCTCCTACACTGAGAGTACACAAAAACATGTTTTCCATCCACCAAAAATATTTTCCTCCTACACTAGGAGAAGACACAAAAAGAAGTTTGTTAGGAATAAATGCTCCAAGTTCTTGTTAATGTCTTTCTTAAAGTTTTTTAATTGTAGAAAGAGGCTTATGGCTATGCAAAAGAAAATTATTGAAAAAAATGGGCAAGTGTTTAAGAAATCTAAAACAATGGGTACTCAGATGCTCGCCATGAAAAAAGAGAGAAAAAAAAGAGAAAAAAAAGAAGAAGAAAGAAAAGATAGCCCATGTTCTCTAGCAAAAGTATTTTCCAAGTTTCAAACAAGAGAGACACATTTGAAGGAGCATAGTAGAATTAGGATAGCACCATATATATATTCCACACACATGCACATCTTGATCTAAGAGCATGACATCTTTCTCCTTGGATCCTTGTTTTGACTTTACAATATATGCAATGCAAGTATGTTTTCATTTTCATCCTACCTGAGCTCCACATAAGCTTTTAGAAGTAGGCAAAAAGAAGGCATCAATCTCGCATGCCTTGGTAAGGATCCACAAATACCATATATATAAGTGATTTGAGAGTACTACAAAGAAGGAGAAGGTAAGCTATGTTTTATTTTCAAAACTTATGCAAAAATCTCCAATTGACTTGACTAAAGGAAGAAGGTGATCTATTTCAAGCTATTCCATTCTTCAACTACCCAAAGATTCATGGTACACACATTGAATCCTGCAGTGTAGGTATTGCTAGGAATGGTTTATGTTGATGTCTTGTCCAAAAGTTATGTTTGCAATAATCCATCCTTTTCTCGAGGACGAGCAAAAGCCTAAGTGTCAGAGAGTTTGTTGACAGTAGTTAACAACCATCATGAACCATCAACTTAACTCAAAATAACTACATAAAAGGAATCACCAACATAGAATAGGGGTTAAACTGACAGAATTCTACGAGTTTTGCTAAATCTGTGTTTTGCAGGGATTAAATAGGAAAAGAGCCCAAAATGGTCCACATGTCGAACTAAAAACTATATTTCACCGCGACCCCAAGTCAAGAAGATTCTAGAGAACATGAGAAGGCAAGCCACCAAAGGGGGGCCCACCTGGTATTCACCCAGGTTGGTCGACCCCACCCTAGGTCGACTGACCTAGGTGGGTCCCACATGTTAGCTTCCTTCGCAAGTCGATTCTCCACCGCCTTAGGGTTTTCATCTTTGTTGTTGATCAAAGTCGGTTTGATCCGAGGGCTCCGGTGCATCCCACTGGCCTATATAAGCAGGACCCTACCCCTAGGTCAGAGCATCCTCAATCCTAGGTAGAAACCCTAAGCCTCCTCTACAATCAAGAAACCTTAGATAGAATCAAGAGCCAAGCATTCAAGAGAAGATTAGTCTTATAGTCTTCCAAAGATTAGGCTAGTCTTATTTAGAGATAGAGAGATAGAGTGTTGGGGAAGAGTTTGGAGGAGTTGTTGGCCTGTCGGTGCCTCCTCTATAGCTTGTACCTACGGGATCAAGTTCCATTAGAGCTTGCTTCTGAGATTTCTCTAGTATTCAACTTCTAATTCGAGTAAGTAACATTGTTATTATTGTTCTTTTGATTTGCGACTCTTTTGAGTGCTTTAATCTTGGTAGCTCCTTGATTGTAGTATTCGTAGTGTAAGCGTGGTTCTTAGACATCGATTACTCATAGATGCACCCTACTTTCTGGATCGGTGGTAGCTCACGAGAGTGACTTTACCTCATTGAATCTTCCATAGTCCACCTCCCATTTGTAGGACTAGTAAGACCTAGTTGCTAAGGAAAACATCCTCTGTTGGTGTCTTTTCTTAAGTAATGGCCCCATTGGAACAATCATAACATAGGTTGCAAAGGTTAGAACTAGAGACCTAGTGATCTTCTCTATAAGCTTATACTCTCCGTCCTTGCTTGCTTCTTAGGGGTTTAAGCTTAGGCTTAGTTTCTTACATGTTCCTCCCTGTGGTAAAACATAAATAATGATACTCTGGAACACTCTCGGGTGAAGTGCTACATCAGTATACTATCTGTGCGCTTGTAGATGACCTTATTATCTTGTGTACATTTAATTCATACCAACACCTATGCATTGTGCTTATGTAATCTCTATAAGCAGTCGTCTGAGGAAGTCCTATGCATTACTTATTATGAATTAATCTCTTGGGTTTTCAGTTGAACTCCTCTCCACTATCTGTAACCTAATGTTTTACTAATTGAATTTCACAGGAAGCTATGCAAGCAGAGCATGTTGTTGATGGGCAGCAACCAATGACTAGTGTTGATGTTGTTTCCAAGGTCCTTTGCCTCTACCAGGGAAAGCGCCCCTCCCAAGCAAGCAGCAAAAACTTTTTTTGAAGAATGTTGGCATCCTAAGAAGCTCCACCAGAGCAGAGACATCGGCAGAGATGACACTTCAGGAGCAGCTTGCTGGTGAATAGGAAAATACATCTAAGCTCGTCAAACTAGTGGATGAAATAAAGGTGAGGATAGAAAAGGCTAAAAGGGAGCTTGAGGAATTCAACCAACAGCAACAGGAGGAGTACAATATGCTCTGTGAGCTAGTCTTATGCTTAAGCTCTCCTAGTAATTAACTCTCAGTCTTCAACTCCTATGGTTTGATGTGGTGAACATTTGTGGTCTATTGTGTGGACGCATGTGATGGTTTGATGTTGTGATACTCAGTCAGTGGTTCGCTGCTGACGTGTAAAATATTAATTGTGCTTATTTGATTGCTAGGCTGAATTGTTATATAGTCAATCTGTGCAGTAGTGACAATCTCAAATTACTTCTATGATGAATTGATTGTACCCCACGTGGTAGAACCAGAACAGGCCATGTGATCAAATAAAAATATGACACGTGGAGGAACCAGTGCATGACACATGAAATAGCTAGAGCACAACACGTGGGCTATTAAAAATACAACACGTGGAAGGATGTCATCAAGCCAGATGGCCAAATAAAAATGCAAAACGTGGATGAACAGTGATGTGACACGTGGTCAAATAAGAAACGACCACATGGTCCAATGAAGAAGTGACACGTGATCCAATCGCAACATGACATGTGTGCCCATAGAAAACTAACATGTGAAACAACAGGAACCCGACACGTGGTCCAGTAAGAACCTGAAACATGCAATAACCAGAGATGGCCACGTTGTGCAATAAGAAGGTGACACCTGAACCATCTCCAATGCAACTGGCTATAGCATGTACACATGGAAAGCATCTCCAATGGAAGCACCCATCAGCGTGGCAGCCCCCCTGCCACGCATGCCAAAACAGTTTTATGACATTCTATTTTCATCATAGATCAAACCACTTCTATGATGATTTATGAAAATTGTCATAAAAGTTAAGTATGACGCGACTTCTATGATAAATCGTTTTCATCATAAATTCATCATAGAATTGAAATTATGACGAATTTGGCTCCTTCAGTGACAAAAGCTATTCATCATATAAGTAGATATTCCTAGTAGTGTATTTTCATTTACCTAGCTTTTTGCTTCAAACCTAATTGAAAATTCTTTGATAAAACAACTTTAAAACATGAGGAAAGATTATTTCAGTCTTGACTTGAAGGTTAGATTCACATAATACTTTTGCTAAAAGTCTTGCTACTATTGGAAACTTATTATTAGGGCCCCCATGTTACTTAAGTTATTGTGAAATGAGATATAGTACAATAATGAGAACTTGATTATTGATGTCTCGTTATTGGAGAATTTTATTTCAAAATCCTAAAATGTATAGTTTTATCTCTCCTTTGTGGTAAAGCAAATTCGCACCAGAGCCATATATGATATATAGACTAGGAAAACCTTCTACATATACTACTTGTCATTTTATTAAGTTTGGTCAAACCTTGTGACCCTTGTTGAGAAACTTGTCATGCTCTCAAGATCAAGATTACGTACACTCCACATATATCTACTGCTCCTAAGGTACACAAAAACATGCTTTCCATTTAGATCCACCCAAAAATGTTCTACTCCTACACTAGGAAGAGACACAAAAATAGGTTCTTCATCCACCAAATAAAATGCTCCAAGTTCTTGTGAATGCCTCTCTTGAAAAGTAGTATTCAGGAAAGTGACATGGGGTTATACAAAAGAAAAGAGAAAAGAGTTGAAAAAAATGGACAAGTGTCTAAGATATTGAAAACAATGGGTACAAAGATGCCCACCATAAAAAAAGAGAAGAAGAGAAAAATAAATATAGCCCCTGCTCTTGCAAAGAGTTTCAAGTTTCAACAAGAGAGATATGTTTTAATGAGCATAGTAGAATTAGGTTAGCCACCATATATTCATCCACACACATGCACATCTTGATCTAAGAGTATGACATTTTCTCCTTGGATCCTTGTTTTGACTTTACAATATATGCAATGCAAGAATGTTCTCATATTTATCCCTACCTATAGCTCCACATAAACTTTTAGAAGTAGGTAAGAAGAAGGTAAAGTTATCTATGTCTTGGAGAGGATCCAAAAATACCACATATCATGAGTGATTTGAGAGTACCGCAAAAGGAGAAGGTACAACTATGTTTAGTTTTCAAAAATCCTAAAATGTTTCTCCAATTGACTTGACTAAAGGAAGATGGTGATCTATTTCAAGTTGTTCTGTTCTTCAACTGCCTAAAGTTTCATGGTAGACACTTTGAATCTTGCAGAGCATGTATGACCGGGAATGGTTTTATATTGATGTCTTGTCCCAAGGTTATGCTAAAGTAATCCATCCTTTTATCAAGAACGAGTAAAAGCCTAAGTGTAGGGGAGCTTGTTGACGGTGGTTAATGTCAATCATATACCATCAATATACCCTACATAAATGACTAAAATGGATCACCAACATAGGTATAGTGTTTTAAATTAATGAGTTCCATGAATTTTGGTGATTTCATAACTGTAGGAGGATTTAATTAGAAAACCATCAAGGAGGACCTATTCGTCAAAGCAAATCACGTCCAATCATGATGAAACCGACTTGGGAAGACTCTAGAACAATCCAGAAGATAACTCACTGAGACCCACGCCCAGCTGTTAGGGTTTGGGGCCATGGCCCCACCTACAGGGCGACCAACCTATGGGTCCTGCCTATTAGCCCCTCCATTGTACGTGGGTTCTCTATCGCTTTAAATATCAAATCTGCACCGTTGTTCAAGGTCAGTTCGATTTGACGATCCAGATTTGACGTTGCCATGGATTCATGGGCCCATAGGGTTCCTGGTGTCCCCTATAAATACCCCCTATACCTCCTCCATCAAAGCCATCTTGAAATCTAGAACCCTAATTCACATCCTTCTCATTAGGATCAGAGCCAGCAATCAAGAGAAGATTAGTCCTCCAAGTTAGGATCTAGTCTTTGTAAATAGAAATATAGAGATAGAGAGTGAGGAAAGAGTTTGGAGTAAGTGCCAGCCTATCGGTGCTCACTCTACAGCTTGTACCTTGGTGGAACCAAGTTCATCTTGAGCTTATTTCTGAGATTTCTCTGGTAATCAACTTCTAATTCAAGTAAATATCGTGTTTATATTGTTCTTTAGATTTGTGACTCTTTTTGAGTGCTTTAATCCTTGTAGCTCTTGAGTTAAAGTAGTAATTGCTAAGTGTAAGCATGGTGCTTAGACTTTGGTTACTTGTGGATGCACGTATATTTTGGATCGGTGGTAGATCGCGAGAGTGATAGTCTCATTGAGTCCTTTGTAGTCCACCTCTTGTCTGTAGACCAACTAAGACGCGATTGCAACGGAAAACATCCTCTGCTAGTGTCTTCCCTTAGTAATGTTCCCAATTGAACAGTAGAAGACATAGCTTGCCCAAGTTAGAATTAGAGAACCCTAGCGATTTTCTCTATGCTCCTTTTTATCCTCAGTATTTTTGCTACTCCAGGTTAAGTTAGACTTAGTTAAATCTCACACACGTTTCCTTGAGTTTGATATTCTGGAATACTTTTTGGTGAAGTGCTACATTGGTATTCGTGCACTTGCGGATTTATCTATGTGCATTTAAAATATACCAACACCTACATTGGATACTCATGATTTGTATATTCATTAAGCGTTGTTGCATATCATTTTCAAATCATGCTTAATGAACTAAACTTGACTCACTAAAGCTAGACCAACTCATCTAAGTAAAGTTAGCCCTCACACTAATGTTAAGTCTTAGGGCGCTTAATATGCTGAGTTGGCTAGAACAGGTAGAAGTCGGGTGTGAGCAGGAACTCACTCTCGTGTGCGTAGATACTTCACCGGGTTTAACCAACACTAAAACTTACAGTTGGGTTAACTTGAATTTTTCTAATTAACCTGCTTAAGGACCAACCTTTAATTAGACTTTATGGCGAACTTGATGTGAGTTTCAACTCAAAGAGTAAGGTCACTTTAGAGTGTTGGACCTCAAGTGACATAGCTCGTGGAGTAGTCAAGGACTATCCTCTAGGATAGTAAGTCTGACTAACCCTCCATACAGACCACACATCGTGTATGGGAGCTATAAGTTGAGCACTTAGTGGTGACTTGCCAATCACGTGGATTCGACCTGAAATGTAGCACGAGGTAACTCAGAAATGCGTACTTTGGCTCATCGTTGTACCGTTCATGGGTTAGAAAGCCATAATAAGGAAAGGTCAAGACCATGAGGTAACCCTTACTTGGGCACGGGTATGGAGGTTCGTCCTTGGTCTCCGTGTGGAGTTGTACACCACTTTTGAGTTTTCTTTGAATGCCTAAAGTCTTTGGGAGGCTTATTTTGGTTGTTCTCTCTTCTGGATTCAGAGTAGTGAGAGTTAATGAACTTCTGTATGAGATGAAATGTTGATCACTTGTTACATGTACACCTTTAACACTTATGAATTGTCAAGTTAGATTGATAACTCATGAGCATGTCATCTTCTTAACATAATGCTTTTTTGCAAATCTCACAAATGCCTATTAAATTCCCTTGCATCCACCAAATACTTATGCTGAAATAAGTCCTCTAAGTCCAATCGTTTTCAAGGTACTGTCGTTAAGCTTTTTACAGGTACTTAAGACTTGGTGACCACCTGAGCCAAACATGGGTTAAGTCAAAGGTTTAGCAGATGATGGGATGGGCGTCCCCAAAGCTGTAGTTACTATGATGTTTAGTGATCAAGCGTAAGAGTGAACCTAGAATGGTGGGTTAGTAGGCCTTGTCAGTTTAAGCTTCACCTTGTATGTTGTAATCTCTATTTTTATTTCATGTAAATGTAATCATGTTGTAAATATCTTCAATAAATTTCAATGTATGATCTAGAGCTAAGTGAATCTTGATGATTGGTTTGATCCTACGAGTATAACTCACGTGAGAGGAGGTTGCAAGTAGCAACTCTGGGGACCTCTGTATGACCCCGGAGATAGCACCCTATCAGTCAAGAGGACGACCCAAGGTGCTAGCTTGGTGGGCCACGACAGAACCCTCGTGATGACTGTCCCTCACACTTCATCTCTACACATGTCCCATCTCTATTATGTATAATTGTACAGCCTAAAAAATGAGCAAATATTTTTTTTCTTCAGAGCAATATGATGAAAATAGTACATAAAATAAAAGTTTGATGGGTTATTTATAATAGCCGAGCGTATCAACGAAAAAATAATTGGAGCTAGGACAGAAAATTTTGGCTTCTTATACTTTTTGTGGCTTCAAAGTATTTCATAGCTCTTCATCATCAATTTCTTTAAATATCAATTTTTTTACTTATGTAATATTATTTACCTGAAGGTGTTTGTGTAGGTATAGATATCTATATAAGCTTCTTTCCAATTGGTTTATTGCATGTTAGGTTTTTCAGTTCGTTCACATAGCTGAACTATGCATTCATTTAATAATGTCGATTGGATACAAATAGAATATTGTGAAGATCACACACAAATATGGTTTTCCAGACATGTGCAAATCACAATTATCATGATGTTATTTTTTGTTACCATTATAACGCACAAGTATAATTCTAGTAAATATTAGAAATTTGACTTTAAGTATTCAGATTTTGATACAGCACAGATATTAAATATTTTGAATGATATATAAATTGTTTATTTATTATTTGAAACCCTTTGAAGACAAACATATATCGTAAAATATGGGTCCGGCTTTCATCCCTAGTGTCTACCTTCCGCTCCGTTATGACTTCCGTGAACTGCATTTGGCCAGGTTAAATTTATTGCGTCGAAACACACCCAGCCGTCACCTCGTGGCACGTATGCCACCTTTTTTATTTCTTTGTATAAATTTTAAAACTCCCTTGGTTCCAAATTATACATAAGTTATTTTTTTACATCTAGATATAAGCTACGTTTAAATACATAATAAAACCATATATCTTGAAAAGACAGAATAACTTGTAACTTAAAATGGAGAGAGTACAATATAGAGTATCGAACTTGACAATCTATAATCTAAGAGCAACTCCAAGAAACTATGTATATCCTTTCTAATTGCTACGAATAAATATTTTAATGAAAAAAATACACTTCAACTTCTTTATTTAGTTAATATTTAAATGAAAAAAGTCTAATTCACCCCTCAACTGTGGGGGTGGTCTACTTTACCCCCAAACTATGAAACGGTTTATTGTACCCCTTGAACTTTGCAAAACCGGCCAAATCACCGCCTCAAGCGGTTTCGGACGGGTGTGCTACAGTAACAACTGTTTTGCTAGAGTAATAGCGGTTTTGTCTTTTTCTTTTTTATTTATTTCGTCTGAATCTTTAAAAAATCATAGTAAATCACAGAAAACTCATAAAATAGAAAATCCTATTTTGTTGGACTCCACATGAGTAGATCTACACAGTAAATATATAATATAATATGCTTTAGTACAAAGTTTTTGCTGTAAATTTTGATCTATTTTTTTCTGTAATTAATTTGAATAATTCATACAACAAAAATTGTGTACTAAAGCATACCATATTATATATTCACTATGTATATCTACTCATGTGGAACCCAACAAAATTGTATTTTTCATTTTATGATTTTTTTCGTGATTTACTATGATTTTTCAAAGATTCAGACGAAATAAATAAAAAGAAAAGACAAAGCGCTGTAGCAAACATCTGTTACTGTAGCAACCACCGTCCAAAACCGCTCGCGGGGGTGATTTGGCCGGTTTTGCAAAGTTCAAGAAGGTAGAATAGACCGTTTTATAGTTTAGAGGGTTAAGTAGACCACCCCCATAGTTGGGAGTGAAGTAAACTTTTTCCTTATTTAAATATAGTCATCTTCTATTCAGATTTCTTGCTAGATAAAGATAAAAAACAAAAATAGCTTTCTAGAGTACACACAAAAAGGAGGGCAGACCCAGTGCCAGAGGCTCCCACACGAGTGGGGTCTGGGGAAAGGAATAACCGAAGCAAAGTCTTACCCCAGCAGAAATTCTGCAGAGAGACGACTTCGAACCCAAGACCTGGTGACTCGGCGAGCTAGCACTCACCAACTGCACCAGGCCTGCCCTTCCTCTAGAGTACACACAAGATATAGAAAAACTATTGAAAAGTGGAGAGATATAGAAAACGATTTTTATGTAAATACCTCTCCAAAATTTAGAGAGTGAACTTTATAAAGACTCTTAGACATGCTCTAACCATGTTGATAAACAACTTGCGACATACATTACAATCTTCAGTTTCAGACGCAGCCCTCCACTAATTATGAACGGCAGGCAAAAGCCCAAACAATCCTCTGAACCTTTTGGTACGCTACCAGTAGTACAGGAGAACGAGCACTAAACAACGAGGGAGTGTTATCAACTTGTATCTAGCTAACAAAGTTGAAGATATGAATGTTGTGGGTTCTCGTTCCCGAGGAACTTCCGGACAAGCAGGAAGAGACTAGACGAGAGGCAATAAGCAAAATGGTTCTGCATCATGTGACAAAATGTAGCGCTTGCTGCTTCTGTATCATTGCCTGGTGCTTCTGCCCCGCAATGTGGAACTCGTACACTTTTTGGCTGTTCACGACAACATTGCACACTCCGCAGATTCTTACTTCGTCCTGCGCTGCTCCAGCCTCAAGCACTCGCCTCTTCTTCACCTCTAGATCTTCCAGGGTTGCTGCTGAGCAGCTCTTTTTCTTCTTCGGCTGTACACAGGGCACCACACAGTTGGATACAGCAGCAGGTGCCATACTTGGACCAATGACATTGCTTGGGGGCTTTATAATTGGTTTAGGGGTGATCGAGTCTTGTAATTTCTCCAAATTTTTCTTGTGCTTCTTCCCCTGCTTATGGAACATGAGAACCTCTAGTGTATCACACTGAATCTTGCACACCTCACATGGTGCTTGTTGCAGAGCCTTTGGCTTTTTCTTCATTTGTTTCCTCAAGGCATATTTCGGCACAGGATGCCCAAAATGAGCATTCCACTGGGCATGGTGCATGCCTGGGGCTGCAGCTGGTTGTGTTATTCCATTGGAGGCTCTGGCAACTGCTGCCTACAGAAAGATTATCTGTACCAGGTTAATAACAAGGATCAAGACAGAAAAGATATCATGTAGCTAGTACATGACATTAAGTATAACAAATCTAAGCAGTACTATTGTACACATGATGTGATTTCCATGCAGCTGTACAACACATAACACAGGGTGACCAAACAGTGATAAATACAAAGAAAATCAGGGCACAAATTGAGGTTGTAAAACACTTGAAGGTCATAGAGCTTGATGCACAGAAAAAAAACTTAATGGTAAAAATCAATAGGATGGGGAATTAAAAATGGCAAATCCTTTTCTACAATAATAACCACGTAAAAACACTACAGTGCATACTGTGGTAATCCCTTTCATGTGATACATGCATAGCAAATCAGGTAAAGTGTGAGAAGCCAATGAGCTAAACAGATCAGTACAATATGCTGTACAATTTATCTTTGGTAAACAAACTGCAAAGCTATACTGAGACCTAGGACAAAGCAAAATGAAATTAAAATGTTCCTTTGGCCACAAGGACACAAGTATGTATTTCAATGTTTCCAACACTTCAATTTTCACTTGCAATTTAAAGTTGAATTGATTCCCTTAATCACATTTTCTTATTGAGAACATACCCATTGCACATCACTAGCATTTTCTTCTACATAAAGCATGAATTATGGCACCTTTGCTCGGGTTCCCTTTCTCAAAAAAACTCGGTTGGTGTCTCCTAATCAGAGTGCTTTTGTCAAAGGGAGATGCATCCATGATAATTTTGTTTTGGTTCAGCAAACTGCCAAAGTGCTTCACAATCTGAAAGGCCCTAGAATCCGTCTAAAATTGGACATTAGTAAAGCTTTTGATTTGTTGTCATGGGCATTTTTGCTGTAGGTTTCAAGACATTTGGGTTTTGGACCAGTGTGGTGTAACATGTTGTCCAAACTCCTATGATCCTCCACAACAAGAATTTTAGTGAATAGTGTGCCGGGCATGTTGATTCAGCACCTAAGGGGACTGCGCCATGGGGATCCTTTATCCACGATGCTCTTCATAATGGTTATGGATGTTCTAAATGCCTTGATAAATAAGGCAAGTGATATGGGATTACTGCAGCCTCTCCATCCTTGAGTGTCAACTGCAGTGCTGCAAGGCTTGCAGTCAACCATGCCAGCCCACTGAATGATATCCAGTGTATATTGCTTCTGGGCTAAGAACAGCCCATTGGATTTCCTCTCAACAGATATGCCCAAGAAATGTTGCAGAGGACCAAGATCTTTCATGGAAAATTCTTGCTGCAAGGCGGAGATGGTGTGGCGGAGGAGAGAGGCACTCGACGCCGTAAGCACAATGTCATCCACATACAGTAGAGGTAAACTGTTTTAGAGCTTTGGTGATAGACAAACAGTGAAGTGAATCTAAGCTTGAGAAAGTATGCAGCAAAACAACTGTACCAGAAACGTGCTTACATGACGTGTTTGTATTTGTATAGTCATCAATGATAAAATCATACAGAAACATGCTTATACACTCTGCTCTTATCTGATACGGATAGAAACCCTACACACATTGTTCCTGGATAAGCAAAGGATGGGACTATTGTTGCAATTGTATCCAGAAGTATTGATACTGTGGACCATAGTGGGCAAGTCGCACAATGCAATATTGAGCCATTTGCCAAAAAAAAAATTGATGCATACGACACAGATGCATTAAAATTCCTGCAGATGGATGGCTCACAACAACAGCATTAAAATAAGGAAGCTTCAATGCAGTTATGTTGTTAGGCCATGCAACTAAACGAGACAAGGCAGCAACCTCAACATTGGACAAAGGGGGGAACCTTAATATATTAGAATAGCCTAAAATCTATACAAGCAACAGAAATCTGAATTTTTTTGTTACAGTTTCTTCTTTTCCTTGTCATAAGTAGATCCTTTCACTTTCATTAGAAGGATAAAATGTGACTATTCACTATTCATCACACACAAACAGACGTACACATCAACAGTACAGTGTACAAAAATGCATTCCATTCAATCAAATACAGTATTGAACATGAGATCCTAAACCATAAGAACAGAGCAGCGATTGTAAAACCATGTCGTCACCATATTTCCAGATAACAAAAAAATAAAGACTTCCAACAGGAAATGAGGTTATTTTACATAATGCAAAACATAGGATGTTGTACATGATTGATTATATGAATTTCAACCTTGCCAGTATCATGTGGAGGAATCCATTCAGTAATGTTAAATTAAGATCTCAGCATATATTATGAAATATGAAGTTCTCACCAGGTGCGCACTACTCCTTGCAAATGTCTTTTAGGTCAGTATTTAACCAGGTTTGTTTAAATGTCCAAGTACTGCTGTGCCTTCCCTGTGCCTAATCTAAGATGTATCAGTCTATGTTGATGCCAACATAAAAAAAAGCAAGCTGATTACTTTCCTATGCCTAATCTAAAATTGTCATAGTCTATTGCTGATGCCAAGATGCCTAATGGATGGTGTGCTTCCTAAATGTAGTCTTGCAGTATTAGCATCATGTTTGCAATCAGGGGACTAATACGGATTCATCGATCTGCTCCTCTCTTGGAATACGAATCAACTGTCTTAGTTTTCGAATGCAATTTTCATTTGACCTTGGATTGTGTTGCAGGCTGAAGAATTGATGGTGGGGGTGCATCAAGCTTTATTTACATGTTTGTAAATATCAATGTTATCTAGGATCAATGCTACAGAAGGATGGAGATATTGATGCAGAAGTTTGACATAGGATCAAAGCAGGGTGGATGAAGTGGCGTCAAACATCTGGCATTCTCTATGACAAGAGGGTACTACAAAAGCTTAAAGGCAAGTTTTATAGAACGGCGATTAGACCCGCTGCAGAATGTTGACCTACAAAAAGACGACATGTCCAACAACTGAGTGTTGCGGAAATGCGTATGTTACGTTGGATTTGTGGTCACACAAGGATGGACTGAGTTTGGAATGATGATATACGTGATCATCTAGGGGTAGCACCAATTGAAGAAAAGCTTGTCCAACATTGGTTGAGGTAGTTTGGCCATGTCTAAAGGAGACCTTCAGAGGCACCAGTGCATTGTGAAGTCCTAAGTCAAGATATCAATGTGAGGAGAGGTAGAGGAAGACTGAAGCTGACATGGGGGGAGGCAATAAAAAGAGACTTGAAAGGTTGGGATATACCTAGAGATCTTTGTTTGGATAGGAGTGCTTGGAAAGCAGCTATTGACGTGCCTGAACCATGACTAGGGGCTCATGTTGGGTTTTAACTCCAGCCTACCCCAACTTGTTTGGGACTAAAAGCCTTTGTTGTTGTTGTAAATATCAATGTTATTATAAGTCAGACATAGGCAATGCTATTTCTTGATAACACAATGTTTTTATAAGTCAGGTTCAGAAATGTTTTTATAAGTCAGTTTCAGATATGTGCAATGCAGTTTCTACATAATTACAAGCTTGTTCATCTTTATTCTGTAATTTTTCATTTCTATAGAAGGTGGTAGGATGCAATGTTTGCTCTCATTTCTATGATTATGATTACACTTTAGATAAAATTGGTTAGAGTTCTGAAGTGAATGAAACAATAGTAAATTTTTTTGTCTAGAATTTTAGATATGTAGCAGTATCTACAATTATCGAAGTGCTTGATGCTTGTAGCATGAAATCAGGTCCAAGGTAGTTTCATATAGCATTGGTAAGACAGCTCCGGTTGATGATATTAAGAAGATTAGGGAGGTATAAAGTCCTTGAGCAGCTGATGGGAGCTTGCCTTCCATGCTGTCCATTCAGACCTCTGAGGCCTAGTTAACTACTTTATGCTTCACCCCAATGGGCCGGCCTACCTTCTAAAGAGATAGGAACAAAATAACTACAACCAAAACCAAAAGATTGAAAAAAAATCTAAAAATACAATTTCATACCCAATCAATTGCTCAAGAGCAAATCAGATAAAATAATCCCCTCAGTGCATCACATATACTACGTACTTTATACAACAACAACAACATAGCCTTTTGTCCCAAGCAAGTTGGGGTAGACTAGAGATGAAACCCAAAAGAGACGAGAAACAGGGAGACATATAAAGGGACATAAAGGGCACAAGAAAGAAAGAGGTCACAGTTCAGGCACGTCGATGGCCAGTCTCCAAGCGCTCCTGTACATAGCTAAATCCTTGGAGATATTCCACTCCTTAAGGTCTCTATTAACGGACTCGTCCCAAGTCAGTTTAGGTCAACCTCTACCGCTCTTTACATTATAGGTCTGCTTTAAAACCCTACTACGCACCGGCGCCTCAGGAGGCCTCCATTGGACATGTCCAAACCATCTCAACCGATGTTGAATCAATTTCTCCTCAATTGGTGCCACCCCAACCCTATCCCGAATATCGTCGTTCCGGACTCTATCCCTCCTTGTGTGCCCACAACACCAACGCAACATACACATCTCTGCTACACTCAATTGCTGGACATGTCGCCTTTTGTAGGCCAACACTCAGCACCGTATAACATCGCCGGGCGAATCGCCGTCTTATAGAACTTACTTTTCAGCTTCTGAGGCACCTTTTTGTCACAGAGGACGCTAGAAGCTTGACGCCATTTCAACCAGGCGGCTGAAATTCTATGTCTAACATCTTCATCAATGTCACCATCCTTTTGTAGCATCGATCCTAAATACCGAAAAGTATCCTTCTTGGCCACCACTTTCCCATCAAGGCTAACGTCTCCCTCATGCCTAGTCGCGCTGAAATCGCACATCATGTACTCGGTCTTGGTCCTACTAAGTCTAAACTCTTTCGACTCTAATGTGTGCCTCCATAGTTCTAACTTCCTATTAACCCCTTCCCTGCTGTTGTCAACTAGCACCACATCATCAGCAAAGAGCATACACCAAGGGATATCACCTTGTATGTCCCTTGTGACCTCATCCATCACTAAAGCAAATAAATAAGGGCTCAAAGTTGACCCCTGATGCAGACCTATTTTAATTGGAAAGTCGCTGATGTCGCCATCACATGTTCGGACAAACGTCACCACATCCCTGTATATATCCTTGATGAGGGTAACGTACTTAGTTGGGACTTTATGCTTTTCCAAGGCCCACCACATGACATTTCTCGGTACTTTGTCATATGCCTTCTCGAGGTCAATAAAGACCATGTGCAAGTCCTTCTTTTGCTCCCTATATCTCTTCATCAATTGTCGTAATAAGAAAATCGCCTCCATGGTCGACCTACCAGGCATGAACCCAAAATGATTTTGGGTCACACTTGGCACTCTCCTTAGGCGATGCTCAATAACCCTCTCCCAGAGCTTCATCGTATGGCTCATCAACTTAATCCCACGGTAGTTAGTACAACTTTGAACCTATCTGTGGTCATGTAAGATACAACAAATCTAACCATGTGACGGACTTCTTCTAGATTACTTCTTTTTCAACCTAGCATAGAAGGGATATAATTCTGAAGTTTAACAATTCATAAAATAAGAACGAGATTTTTATTAAACAAAATATAGTATGATTCTTTAATAAATGTAACCATGTGATGCCCTTATTCTACATTACTTATCTTCCAAGCTATCCTAAAAGAGTTATAATTTTAAAATGCAACAATTCACAAATTAACAACTAAGATTTTTATAAAACAAAACACTATGGAGGAATGTTGATCAAATGATTAGGCAAACCTCGTTAATTGGTTACATAAAAGAACGATTTTACATAGCTTGGCCCCTCCTACATTTGTCATCAAGCTCCACCACTGTTAATCAGGCAAACCTCATTGATTGGTTACATAACGAGATTAAGGAATCAAACTACCTAAGATTTGCTCAATTGCACTTAGCAAACTTCCCTCTAATTTACCAAGCCTCCGATTCTTAAGAGATCAAATCTCGTAATTCCACCTAAATTTACGGCGTACAAACAAAAACAAATAAATATAAAACTCGGAGTCAAAACGGAATCCAGGGGCGTCCTAACCTGCGCGTAGCGCTGGGGATCGAAACCGAATTGCTTGCCCGCCTCCTTCGTGGACGCCGCCGGAGCAGCCTGCGTCGTCGATGTAACCGCGGCCTGCTGCGACGCCTCGCCGACGGTGAAGTAGTAGCCCACCAGGCCAGCCCCAGCGGCGCCTCCTCCCTCCGGGGGACTGTAGTTCTGGTAACCCGAGTAAGGGTCGTACTGCACGGCGGTGGACGGCACGGCGGCAGGGACGGGGTAGTAGTAGGATGACGAGGCGGCGGCCGCGGCGGAGGGGTACGTGGCCGGGGCTGGTTGGTGATAGGCCCCGTAGGGGTAGGAGTAGCTAGCGTACGGGTGCGGGTAGTGGGCGTGATCGGTGCTTGGCGCCGGCGCCGCCGCCGGCGCGTTAGTAGCGGCTGCGGCATAGTCCATCGCGGTGATGCGGTGCGAATGCGACCGTGAGACCGCCGGTTCCGAGTGGATTGTGGATGCACGAGGGGTCGGATCCTTTGAGTTTGTTTTTCATTTCATTTTATTTTTTTAAAAAAAACAATACTGCCCTGTACATACAAAGATGCAGGGATTTTTCATTGGTACAGTTAAAATACTCGGAGTTTTGACGAGTACCGTTACTATTCTCCTATTCTAAATCTTGTCATTACAATTTTTCGATTCCTTGAAATACACATCATGGTGTACGTTTGGGATGGACTTAGACCCACCTACAGGTGTACACGATGTCATTGTATTTCCGTGTGCACAAACTGCCCTTCCACCTTCCTCTCTATATGTGGGTGGGCCCCACTAGTCATCTCTTTCCGCCTTCCATCTCCCTCTTCTTCTCCACGATATCTTCCCTAACCTCCACTTCTCGTCGTTAGCTTTGCCATGTTCTTCTTCTCCATGACATAGTGCAACCCCCTCGTCTGGCACTCGCCACAGCAACCCCTGCGCGAGCCTGGCGGCGGCCACGGCAACACGCTACACGTGCTTGCCCGCTATGGCACAACCACCTCTTGCGTGAGCCAATGGCAACATGGTAGCCCGCTGTGCATGCTCGTCGGCGATGGCGCGACTGCCTTCCTTCTCCCTCCATTCCCCGTCCCCGTCGGCCAGGCCGCCTTCCTCCTCCGCAACATGCTACCATCGTTATGGAGCCTCGCCGCCGCCGCCGCCAAGAACTATCCGTCGCCCACGGCCGACAAGAGCGTCTTCAGCGAGTTTCTTGACCCGGAGCCCTTGGATTCGCCTCATCACCAGCCAAGGCCTCCGCCATTGCCAGCAATGTGCATGCGGGACCCACCGCTGCTGGGGCCATGTCCTTTGGCTGGCTCTGCCTGCACCTATCCTTCTGCCCAGCGTCGTGGTGGTGGAGCCCGACGAGAAGTTGCTCCCTCTACGGACACAAGCTGCCACCAGGAATGCGGCCACAGAGGCCGAGCGGGAGTGGCGCTCGCGTCATACATCTTGGTGGCAGCGGCAAGGCTCCACAAATGGCAGATGCAGCAGTGGCAAGTTAGGAGATGGAGCATGCGGGGTTGTCGACGAGTGCGGAGGTGAGGCCAAGCAGGCAAAGCGGTGCTACGTCGGGTCCCCTAGCAACGACCGATGAGGTAGGAGAAAGTGCCGAGGAAGGGGATGACAAGTGGGGCCTACGTGTTAGTGAGTAGTGAGAGGAAAGTAGCTGAGAGCAATATAGTCCATACAGAAGTACATGTATGTTACATACGCTGTAGCTGGGCCCAAGGCCTTCCAAGACGTATAGCGTGGCATTTTTCAAAGAGAGGAAGAATTGTAATGGCTCTCTTCAGAATAGGTGAATATTAATGGTTTGTCAAATTGCTCCATCACAAGACCTATTGAAGATCAATGCAGATGGCTCGTTCATCTTAGAGTCGATGCAAGGAAGCTGGGTTTTCATCGTTCGGGATCATGATGGTGAAGCAGTCCTAGCCGGGGCTGGACGTCTTCTTTGTGGCACCAGATGCTCTCGACATTGAGGCGACAACTTGTCAATAAGCTCTACAAGTAGCTACAAAGCTTTGAATTTCTCGTATCCAGTGGAAGTAGACTCCTTAGTCCTACAACATGCTTTACAATCAACTTCTATGGATCTAATGCCCTATGGAATGATGACACTTGCTTCCTACTACAGGAACACTTTGTTTGTAGTGATAGTATGTTAGATATATGTGTCAGGGGTACCCACACCGCCCGTGTATGTGACCATCACCAGACTATTGGCCTAGCAGCCGCCAAGAAGGAGCCCCATAAGGGCTGACACGGTCGACCAACATGGAGATCAAGGTAAGCCAAGACAGACATATCTGGACAATAGCAAGGATCAAGTTGTTGCACATATCATGTAATAAACTAGGAATCCAACCTGTTAGCCTGATTGCCCTTATTGTAACCCTACCCCCTTTACCTATATAAAGGAGGGTAGAGACCTCAGGCTCGGGATCTATCTTCCACCACTCCAATCTACTACGTAGCTACGAGCAACAACCACTGTAATTGAGCAAATGAATACAAGAACAGCACCACCACTAAAGTAGGGTGTAGTGCACCACCGCCCCAAACCAATGTAAATCCTTGTATCTCGTGTGCAACCATCCGATTCCATCTATACGATCTTGTTGCTAGGCATTGCTAGAGCTAAATCATCCGATAGTTAACGCGCCTGGTAGGGTCCTTTCGCGTATAGATTTGTTTTTCATATTTTAGATGGATATTCTTCGTAGGTCAAGTAAGGATTTGATCAAGAGGCAGCCGGAGAAGGATATCCACGGCGTCGCCACCTTCGTGCAATCAAGGGACCAATGGCGTAATAGTCCCAAGATTCACGTGCGGGCTTTGATATCACCGTCGCCAGATCAACTCTACCTCGCCAAGATCAGGGACATGATCGAGGCAGGACTGCTTCAGCTGGCCCGTCATGTAAGTCGCTACGCCGAGTCTACTTTCTCCCAATTTTGTCAGGAGTACCTCCTCGACACTGCTCGCAGAATCTGGTGTGATGAGGACATCACCACGCTGGACACACCGACGTTATGATCTTTCCCAAGTTGCAATTCGTCTCCAACTCAGCTGCCACGTCACCCTCGGATTCAGCAGACACGTCGTCACTGTTTTGGTCATAACTCTCTCATACGACATCAAAATGGGGCGTTCTTGGATGCGTTGGAAAGGGGACGACGACGCCGTCGTTTTGGATCTGGTCCTAGCTCCAGAAGGTCCGTGGATCATTCTGTGTGACCAAGTCAAGGTGCTGTGTCACCTATTTGGGCCAACTTGGCCATGTATCGTGTCGAGGCTTAAGCCCAAGTTGTGGGCGTCCAACCCCTGGCCGTTTCCAACCCTAGGTCGAGTCTTAGACTATAAACATAGCCGCCACCGCTGTTAGCCAATTGGGTTTTATTTAGAGTTTAGTTTTCCATCGAGAAACTGAATCATTCATTGTAACTGTGGTGACAAATCCTGTTACAGTGATCCAGGGCCCCTGTTTTTGATCTCCTCCACTATGTCGATTAGTCCTTTGGAACTGAGTTCTTGAACCCTCTATTGATATTCGCATCATTCATATTTGCAATTTCAGATTGTGTGTTTTTACCTTCTTGCTTGTGCTCTTCGATTCGCTTGTAGGAAAAGCCTTCTTGGCGAGGTCAATCAAGTTGTGCTTGGTTGATAACCAACGGAGCAGTGGTGTAATGGTTGCAGGGTTCGAATCGTGACTGATTTGAAGCCGGATCACCAACGTCGAGATCTCCACAAATCAAACTTATCGGTTACCTCTCGGAAGATCGGGCCAGTACCCATTAATTGGTATCAGAGATTTCAGGTTTACCGCGAGGTATAATCTCGTTTGCCTTAGATTCATATTTGTTCATTACCTAGAGTCCACAAAAAACCCAATAATATTTTAATTTCTGCTGTCCTATCACCTTTGTGCCTTTGCAATTTCGTTTCAGATTCGCGTTGTTGAGTTTGTGTCCGTGGTCAAGTCTTGTTGCTGGTTTAGGATTGTGTTGGTAGTCGTAGTTCAATCACCCGTTGCTGTGATTTTTGTTTTCCACCGCTATTCCATCCATCGTCTCCAAACAACAAGTCAAAGCCACCACATTACTCGACTTGCCCCGCTAGCTGCCTTGTGTAACTTCTCGCCACCGCGTAAACCCTAGATAGGTTGTCAGCCGCTCTTTTTTTGCTTGCATCGTAGCCCTCCTTACATCATCAGGCGAATACCTACTGCTGTTAGTCACAGGAACCATCATGTGATCGGTGTGAATACCTACTGCTGTTAGTCACAGGAACCATCTTGTGATCGGTGTTGGAGTTTAGGGATGTTTTGCCCTAACTGTCGTATTGTGCCTTCCGTAAAACATAACTTGAGATACCTTCGGTAAAACATGCATAACTTTTCGCTCGTTTATCAGAAAAATCTAAAATTTTTTGAGCAGCTTCTTGACACCATTTGAGGCCGACCCAAACTCGGCTTCGCCCTGTTTGGTTTCATTAAAATTACCAAAAAAAATTCAGGAAAATAAAGAAAAAAAATTGTCAAAGTTTTTGCACGCTTTTCAGAGAACTTGATGTATTTCTATAGACCACATCCCACCTCAGTTGTAGGTGCCAATTTTTGTGGTTGTATCTTTTTTTATCCTTGTTCAGAGAAAAATATAAAAAAAATATCAAAAAAATAAAAAAGTTTGATTCCTACTAGTGTCTTTTGGAAAATTCCGGAAAAAATTCAGGAAAAAGGAAAAATTTGGGTTATTTACTAGTTCTGTGAGTTCTTTCCATTGTCCTTTATTTTTACCTTGTTGCGCTACGTCTCGACACATCTTAGTCAGCAGCTGTGATTTGTACTTTGGATCTGGATTGAACAATTGCTAATCTGCATTCGTTAATTGCTAATCCTTGTTGTCATATTGTGTGCCTACCCATAGCTCCACATATTCTTCTGTCAGCACAGGTTCATCTTGCAACTGTTACCCACGCTCAACAACATATTACGAAGCCATTTTGGTTTTGGCTCCTGTTTGGCATTGGTAAGAATACAGGCAAGACAGTGATAAGCCGCTTATGATTTTGCATTCCACTTTCACCACCACTACTTGTTTCCTTTTAGTTGATAGGGATAATACTTTGGTGTTGTCTTTTTCTATCTTCTAACCATGGCAGGATCTCCGATGGACTTCAATGAGTGCGTGTCCAAGGGTGAGCTTACAACTTTCATGACTGAACAACGCAATCTTCTGACCGAGCTGACGTGCAATGTGAACAATCTGGTCACCTGCATTGAACAACTCGAGCAACGCCCTCCACCTCATCGTGCTGCTGATGAAGATGCGGATGATTTTGGTGATGAAGATGCGGATGCTGATGGTTATGCCCGTCGCCGCCTCAACTTCAACCGTCGCGGTATGGAAGGTAATATTCAAGGTAATAATGATCCTTTTGCTAAAATTAAATTTATCCTTCCTCCTTTTGCTAGTAATGTTGATCCAGAGGCTTATTTAGATTGGGAGCTTGCTGTTCAACAAAAATTTGATTCTCATAATGTTCCTGCTGAGCATAGAGTTAGACTTGCTACTAGTGAGTTTACTAATTTTGCTTTGTTCTGGTGGAGTGATCTTTGCAATGCTAATAATGCTGCTGCTGTGCCTCAAACTTGGAATGCTTTAAAGCAACGTATGAAATCTCGTTTTGTTCCTCCTTATTATCAATGTGATTTACGTTTGAAACTACAAACTTTAAAACAAGGTGATAAAGGAGTCGAAGCATACTATCAAGAATTGCTTATTGGTTTAGCCCGTTGTGGTATAAATGAAGATGATAATGATTCTAGTGCTAGATTTTTTGGTGGTTTAAACCATGATATACAGAACATCCTAGATTACAAAGAATGGCGTAATTTTTCCCAATTGTATCATCTTGCTATTAAGGTAGAACGTGAAGTACAGGGACGCAAACAACACTAGCCTTTCAGGTCTAACAATGGGAGAAATTTTCAGCACCATTCAGAGTCGGAGACACCCAAGATCCCTGTTGCATCACAGCCATCTACACCTCCTTTCTCTTCCGGGGTAAGTAAATTGTCTAATGTGCAGAAGAAAGGTGCCTCTCCGGGTGCTTCTCCTAGCTCCTCCTCGTCCAGCTCTAAAATCATTTGCCACCGATGCAAAGGCATGGGACATGTCATGAAGGATTGCCCCAGTCGTCGTGCTTTCATTGCTACCGAGGATGGCTATGTAAGTGCTAGTGATGTTGAAGATGATTAGCCCTTGTTGCTAACATTGATGCAGATTCCACTGAGGGCGATCAAGACAAGGAGGCCATCATCATTGACTCCGTGGCTGCTACCGCAGACTACCCTAGCCTTCTTGTGCAGTGTGTGTTGAGTACACGTGTGGGACATGAAGAAGAGATGATGATCCAACGCCACAATTTGTTCCACATGTATTTTATTATGCAGGGTTGTCGTGTTCTCACTATCATTGATAGCGGGAGTTGCAATAACTTGGTGAGTTCAGATTTGATTGACAAGCTTGGTTTGACCACACGACAACATTCGTATCCATAAAAACTTCAATGGTTCAATAATAGTGGTAAGACTAAGGTAACTAAATCAGCACGCATTAGTTTTTTTACAGGCTCTTATCATGATACTGCTGATTTTGATATTGTTCCTATGCAAGCTTGTTCCATTTTATTAGGTCGCCCATGGGAATTTGATAATGATGCTTTACACCATGGTAGAACTAATACATACACTATCATACATAAGGAAAAGAAAATTACATTGCTATCTTTGTCTCCTATGGATATTATTAAACATGCTAATGAGATTAAAAATAAACCTCCAACTCACATTGCTAAAAATAATGGGATTAAGTTAAAAGGAGGTACTTTTCTTGCTACAACTTCTGCTACTGCTGAGTTATGTGATAATCCTAATGCACCATGTTATACTATGTTTTGTCAACCTATTCTATTTGGTGCATTGCCTATTGTCACTAACCTTTTGTAGGAGTTCGCTGATGATGGGATGAAGTTGAGGACGACTCCAATTCTAGAAGGAGGGGATGATGAGGACATCGCCAAGATGGAGTCGAGGACGACTCCAATTCAAGAAGGGGAGGATGATGAGGACATCATCACGCTGGACACACCGACGTTATGGTCTTTCCCAAGTTGTAATTCGTCCCCAACTCAGCTGCCACGTCACCCTCGGATTCAGCAGACACGTCATCACTGTTTTGGTCATAACTCTCTCATACGACATCAAAGCGGGGTGTTCTTAGATGCGTTGGAAAGGGGACGACGACGCTGTCGTTTTGGATCTAGTCCCAACTCCATAAGGTCTGTGGATCATTCTGTGTGACCATGTCAAGGTGCTGCGTCACCTATTTGGGCCAACTTGGCCATGTATCATGTCGGGCCTTAAGCCCAAGTTGTGGGCGCCCAACCCCTGGCCGTTTCCAACCCTAGGTCGAGTCTTAGACTATAAACATAGCCGCCACTGCTGTTAGACAATTGGGTTTTGTTTAGAGTTTAGTTTTCCATCGAGAAACTGAATCATTCATTGTAACTGTGGTGACAAATCCTTTTACAGTGATCCAGGACCCCTGTTCTTGATCTCCTCCACTGTGTCGATTAGTCCTTTGGAACCGAGTTCTTGAACCCTCTATTGATATTCGCATCATTCATATTTGCAATTTCAGATTGCATGTTTTAACCTTCTTGCTTGTGCTCTTCGATTCACTTGCAGGAAAAGCCTTCTTGGCGAGGTCAATCAAGTTGTGCTTGGTTGAGAACCAACGGAGTAGTGGTGTAACGGTTGTAGGGTTCGAATCGTGACTGATTTGAAGCCGGATCGCCAATGTCGAGATCTCCACAAATCGAACTTATCGGTTACCTCTCGAAAGATCGGGCCAGTGCCCATCATGGTGGGAGTCAAATCACCTAAATGATGTGGAACCATCGCCATAGTTAGATGTTGTTTTGCCTAGATTCTTTGACAGACTCAAGAGCACTATTATGGCACATGCTTGGTGTCACAGGGTCAGAACTATTTCAAGAATTATTGTTCAAGTAGGTGTTAGAGTACATGTCTCCAGTGGCTCGGGTGGACTCAAGAACACAAGAATCACAAAGAAGATGCAACGGTTTATCCTGGTTTGGGCCGATCGATGCCCTACATCCGGTAGCTGATAATCCTTATACTTAAGAGCTCCCAAAATTGAGGGGTTAAAATAGAGTGTAGAGAGAGATTTGGTAGGGGGTTAGCTCGATGCTAATCTTAAGGTTGCCTCGCCACTGGTGGAGCCTTCCCCTCGTCGAAGAGGAGGAAGACGACAGGTGCGGTGGAGGAGCTCTCGGTGCCCTCTCTAGGTTGCTCTACTCTCGGTGCTGAGCAGGAGCAGATGGAATTGAAACGAACTAGGATTTCAAAACATGAAATACCGGCTCTCTTGCTCCTTTGTCATAGTCCTAGGATGCCTCAACTTTCACGGGCATCCACTTCTCAGCTGATTACAAAGTCATAAATAATATAGTACAAAAATAGGAATAAAACTAACCTATTACAAGCTCTCTAGGCTAGGATCAATCAAAACACCGAGGCTCTACTCGTAGCAGCGAAGATTGGTGAAACTCCAATCCACGGACATCCTTGAAGTAGACCACAAACCAACTACCAATCTCAACATCTCTGCAAAGTCAACAAATCTGCACGCCGCCAGATGTGTGCAGGCCATGGTCAGCACCGATGAGCTTTAGTGGAAAATAGAAAATAAAGGGATTTGGTGATCCTAATTGTTTGGCTAAAGTTTGCATCCTTAGCTCATGTAGAAGCATCAAAAGTAGTGTATTATAATCTTCTCTAAACCCAATCCACAATCTCATTCTCACCCTCCACTCATCATCACATCTCACATCTCACCTCGCATCATCCCTCACAACACCCTCATACTCTTAGTCTAGTCGATGGGGCAGCCTTCGCGTGCCCCTCGCCTAATCGACCTCAAGTCATACCTTAGCTTCGGGAGGAGAAAAGCAAGCACAAGAGAAGACTAGTGGGGTGAAATAGTTGATAGGAATGATCATGACTGAGATCATAGCTATACGTATAGTTTTAACTCTACAGAGTGTGTACACCTGTACCCAACAGGATCACCATCATCGACCATGGCCGTGGTCTAGGCGAACACCGCTCAAGAACTAGCACATTCCTCACTAGTCTGCCCCCAAGTGGAGTAGCATATGGCACGACGTATACACTTGGGATCATGATTAGGGTAGCCAAAAAAATTGGTCGGCATCCTTTTCGTGCTCCTAGGGGATGCCCCCATGCACCTCTCCTCCCACAGAACTGGCTTAGCCCACACTAACTCAATAGAACAGGCCCCGCCCATTCAAGGCCTGTGGCATGCACGTTTAACATAGTCATGTGTCCCAGGCATCAACCCACAATGGTCCTTAATTGGCTAGAGCAAGCACCTTCCACCAATATCATGTGGCCCACCTCTCATGGGTAGCCACCACCACACACCTATCATGTAACACCCCAGGTGTTAGGCTTGCAGAGCATGTAACATAGGTGATGCACAAGTGCAACATGTGAAACATGCCTATATAGAATGTGCTTTGAAATATCTGCAACATCTCTTTGAAACATATGCAACCTACTCTTGTTAATTATGTTTCAATGTGTGTATGTAGATGCTCATGCTTGGTAATGCAAGTGAGTGTTGATGTCACTTCTTTCATGTGTCTCACATCACTTTCTATCTATAGTGACCCCTGGAAAAGTTTCGTGAAGTTTGGAATAAAAAAGTCACATGAAATGATAAGTTATATGCTTGTTTGGATTATAACTAAAACATACTTCTGAAACTAGGAAAACATGTTTTACATTCCATGTGAACTGGTGTTTATGCAACATACAAATGCAACATGTGCAACACATCGAGGACACATGTGGAACAACCTAGTGAAACAGGTGTAGCATGTACCTTGAAACAAACACATGAAACAATTGAAACATGGTGATGAAGCAACTATAGCATTTCACTTGAGTTCTATGTTTCAATGCATGTGAGGCCTACACTTTTGTGCAACCTATGCATGGTGTGTATGTTTGGCCTGTACAACACCTTAACTGCACTTAGGACACTTAATGGAACAATGTTCATGTTGATCATTTTGCCTAATTGTGCTTCTAAGTGATGGTTGACCATGTATGAACCCTAGAACCCTTTTGTTTGACCATTTCAAAAGTGTGACCTAGAAGCTTTGTGTGACTGTGAACCCATTTACAAAGTTGTAGAGAATTTTATAAGGAACAAACTTTGTTTAAGAGTCAAGTCATGAAAATGTGCGGAACATGCTCAAAGATGGCCCACAAGTCAGAAATAGGGGCTGATTTGGCACAAGGAAAATTTGGCTGTCTTTATGTTGTTTTAGTGATAAGTGTCCTAGTTTGGAGCTCTATATCTTCCTAATCAGATTGAACCAGATCAAGGTCCTTTAATAAAAGTTGTAGCTTGAGTTGGATACAACAAATTTCATTTTTGGATCATACCATGATTCAACTTGGAAGGAAGTGAAACTGAGGCCCCAAGTTTGAACTTACTGTTATTTCAGACTTAGAAATATTCTCAGTCTAGAATTCTTAGTCGTCGGCGTTGGCATGTCACGTTCTCGAAATTCTGTTATGTAACTCAAGATGACCCAAAAGTAAAAGTTGGAATGCATATCATGGAGAAGCTCATGTAAGAAGATGACACTTATTTGACTCCATTTGGCCCATGAATTTGGAGTATTTGTTAATGGTTGTCAATACATTGACAATGCTGTCTTGACACATCATTATCTCCTAAACGGTTAACCTAATGACCTAAGTGCCTTAACATAAATTGTAGAGCATCAAGAGATGAGCAAATCTTGTAATTAGCCCATGTCTAGATTTGGCCCGTATCAGGCCCCCACCTCGGCCACCATGTCGCCCGCCAACTGTTCAGGAAATTGCCCAGACGGCGACATGTGTTGGGGACGTGGCCTCCATGCCTGGCTCGCGCCCCCATTCCTTCTATTGTTCCCTACCGCTCGATGAGGAGAGCCAAGTGCCGGTCGAGCTCGCCCACACTCCCTCTCGGTCTCCCACCCTTTGGCTCTCGCCCTTCCTCGCTTCAGAGTTCGCACCGCCGCTCGCCATGGCCGGCTGTAGCCTTGGCTAGCGAGCTGAGCCCAGCCGTCGTGCTCCCTGGCCACCGCACTAAGTGAGCACCACCACCATCTTCATCCCACTGCCCTATATGCCTCATGCATTTCCGAAGTTGCCTTGAGCCTAGAGCCGCCGATGCACCGTCGCCGTCGTCTCCTCTGCTCCCACTGTGTCGCTGCTGTGCGCGGTCGCGCCCCTGCAGGCCATGCCGGGGCAGGACGTGGCCACCCTGTGTGCAGGTGTGGCCTCCGTCACGTCCTCCCTCACCGCTGGCGCTACCTTGCCAGCCGAAGTCGACCCCAAGCCAAAGGCAAAAGTGTTTTCCTTTTCTCTTTTTCCTTTTTCTTTTATGTAGATTTTTGGCTAAATCTTTGGAAATTAATATCTCATGATAGGAAGCTCCAAAAATAGCAAATGAGAACTTTTTGGAATCCTTGTGAAATTATCTATGCATTGGATCTATAATATGTCATGTTTTAGTTTAATATTTTAGCTATAAAAATAGATTTATGCAACTAGGTTTTCAATGCTACTTGTATTTCTCATTTTCATAACTGCAAATTTAGAGCTCGAAATGAAGTGAAATTTTTGTTTCATGCTACTCATGTGATGTTTGATGTGTGGTAATAATTTCATGAATTTTAGTTTCTATATGAGTGAGTTATTGATTCATCTTACTCTCACATGAATTCTTGTAATAGCAATTTGTCTTTTTCGTAGAGGTTGATATATATGTCCAAATGGCTTGAAATTTGGACATTAGACTATTGGGAGCATACGGAGGCTACTGTAATTTTGGTGGAATTTATTATACAATTTTGATATGTGTTCATAATTCCACCTAATTATCTAGATAAATTAAGAAATATATTAAAAGAATTCATTTAGTATTGGAAACTATGTTTTTTGGTGTTCATTAGTCATGTGTGACATGTTGGTAAAGTTGGTTTTGTCCAATTATATGTTTGCAACATAAGTTAGTATTTATTTCTTGCAATATAGATTACCCCATGTTAATGATGTTTTTTGAGCATCTTGTCTATAGCAAAGTTGTATATAATTCATGTATCTAGCCTGTGTTAAAATTTGGTGGCATTTGGCCATGTGGTTTAGGAGTTATAGATGTTGAAAGTTGGGTTACAGAATTGCTTGCTCTTTGTCTTGTTAGACCAGTTTCTGTGTTTGTGTAAATTCGACATATTGAACTTTAGAATCATGTTGTGATGATTATAAATGAAATGTATAGAATTTCATAAGCTTTCCAAAGTCTTCTTGCAAGTCATTTGGAGTTGTAGATCTCCAGTTATGATTAAATTACTTAGCTGCTGTTCTGATGCTCAGAAGGTGGCAAATTCTAGTCTAGTGCTTTGATTAACTTTGCCATGCTAGTGTGTTGAAGTGTGACTTATATCTTTGATGGTACTTGGGTTAGTACCTTGTGATCTTATGAGACTTGTGTCTTGATTGATGTACTTGTCATCGTCTATGTGATGCCTTAGTGAGGTTAAGTTGATTAGCTCTAGGTATCTATGTGAACTTTGATATGCTTACTTGATTACTTTGTTTATTGCACTTCTATGCATTTGTACATATGCATTGTTGCACCTCATTTAGGCGCGCTAGCTAAAGCATGTGAAGGACCTGATGTGGAGCCAAACCAGAAGATGATGTTTGGTGGATCCATCCCGAAGATGGAAGAATCCTCAAGTTCATACATGGAGTGGAGATGTTCCGCAAGACGGTGCAAGCTAACTTGACTAACTTGAGTCAGATCCTAGCCAAGCCCCGGAGCATTATAAGCCTCCTAATTTCTGAAAATGCAATTGAGTAATATATGTTATATGTATTGTTGCATTAAGTTATAGGTGTAGGATGAAAACACTTGCTGCATTGATATCCTATCCTTGTCCAGAAAGTATACCATGAATCCTATTAGCTCAGGATCGAATAGATGCTTAGCCCTGCTTTAAGTGGTAGAAGTCAGGTGATTTCCTATCACCTGCGAGATATAGGAATATTCATATATGGCACAGTTGGCTATATTTTCTATCATGGAAAGGAACCATGTGTTAATAAAATGTAATGAGACCGGGCGGGATGACAATAGTGAAGCAACAAGGCATGGAGGTCTTGGGTGTGGACCTATCCCCATCTGAGTTGTTTAAGGACCGATTCGTTGTACGTCCTTGAGTCATGTTGAACGTAGTCTAACACTTAGTTGGTCGGATAAGTCGTTCCAACCGCAAAGCCGAGTAATACAGTTCAGGCCGGGAATTAAATGGTAGGTCACATCTTGGAGGTAGTAAGGATGTGCTTGGGGACATTAGCGTGAGACCAAGGAGGGGTTAGAGTCCCTATCACCTGGCAGAGTGTTGCTCTTGGGGATGCGACATCAGTCAAACCCGCGACTCCTGAATTTTACGAAAGGTGGCTTGTGCGACCCTAGCAGGGGCCTGCACGGTGAGTGTTAGAAATACCCCTCCAGCTGGATAGGAACTCAATTCGAATCGCCGTCGCTCCCGGTTAGTGAGCACTTGACTTGAGCAGCGGCAACATAGATTCAATTAAATTGAACAGATGGTTAATTGGATAATGATGGTAAGGTTGCCTCAATTTATACCTGCTATGGTTAATATTGTTTGCTCCTAATAAAGTGAGTGCTCTAGTGCAGGTTCTAACATAGATGACAAGTTAATGATAATTAACTTGATGCTTAAGCATTAATGATTACTTATCTATATTAAGCTTTTATGCAAAATGTTGTCAAGCCAGCCCACTTTATATCAGCCTTGCATGATCCTTAGTGTCACTTTATTTCTGGTTTATGACTGGTAAGTCTAGCTGAGTACCTTCTTGTACTCAGGGTTTTATTCCCACTTGTTGCAGGTCATGATGTATCATGGCGACTACACAAGTTGGTTGGCTCCTGCCTTAGTGGCGGAGTGTGATCATGGGCATGATCCTTCTTATTTATCTTGTCTCTAATGCTTTTGTTGGAAGTCGACATTGGTACTGGCATGTATTTGAAATAAGAGAAATGTTAGTTTCAAATTACTTTGCTTCTGCTACTTTTCAATTTAAGTTGTAATAACTATGTTGAACTCCGATGTATATTGAACTACTTGTGAAATGGATGTAACATGTGACTTGTTATGTTGAATCACTACGATCTTGGCTTGTATGTTGGTTGGTTTGAAATCCCTCATGATTTCATTGGACTACCGGAGTTATATGGGCTCAAGTGCGAGAATTTGATCACTTCGGTGATTGTTTTTGTACTTGTGCTCTAATAATTTGGACGGTTCCGTGACAGCTGGCATCTGAGCAAGATTCAATATTAAACTTGTCGTATGTGTATTTAAAACAAAGGTTTTGTTTTATAAAATCAGTTTTATCAACTTATAGCTAGGTTTGTGAAATCTGAATTCTAAACCTAAGTATGCCAGTGGTCAATTTCCTTATGCCCATATAAGTATTATTAGGTGGCTTATATAAGTACTAACTTGGGGTTTTCATTTATGCATCTACGCCCAGGCCATGGTATGTATGTGTGATGACTCTCCCACACTATGCTACCCAGTGTGTCAAATTAGAGGTAGCCTTCATATATGAAATAGTCATATATATTGCTAGTTTACTTTTATGCAATGTCACACCTATGCTCAGGTAAGTGTGAGTTGTGAGAGCATGATCGTCCAACCAGCGGTCTAGGGGAGAGCTAGTTTTGGTTACTGGATTATTTACATGTTACACACATGTATATATGAAGGTACTTAATTGTGGGAGATTG